>CM038675.1:216672542-218024414 GCA_021605145.1 Aegilops bicornis
CAGCGTCATCAACATCTTCCTCAACATGCCACCGAAGAAGAAGGCTTCGGCGGCAGCAGAGCCGTCCGCGTCGTACCCACCCTCACCGCAGCAAACGGGTGGCGGTACAGACGCTGGCGGAAGAACGGGCGCCGACGAAGGTGTTCGCGACGTTGCCAAGTCCAAGGACAAGGCACCGCAAACCTCGGCGTCCGCGCATCCCCCGCGCCCATCTCAGGAGACGCGGGACCAACAACGTCATGGCGTTCACAACGCCATACGCTCGTTGGATCGAGACCCTCAAGACCAGCATGCGCGCCAACATGCTCGCACTAGTGAGATACGGTCGCCCGGACGGGGCGCTGCTCCTTCTAACGCAGTTAGAAGTCCGAGCATGTCCCGCTCCTCGCACCGTTCTCCGATGCCGCCTACTACTCCAGCAGAAGCTCTGGCGAGAGCTCAATCGCCTCGACATTACCTCCAACGGCCGACAAGGTCGACGAGTGGAGGGCCACTATCCAGAGCCTCGTCGGCTTTGCCAACGGCGACGCTCCGCGGCAACCAACGCCATCGTTGCCACGGCGAGGCGACAAGTCACGAGCCGGTGGCGACGACACTGTCGGAGGTGCAACCACCGTGGACTCTCCGCCAAGAAGGCCAAGATCGCCGACTCACCGGATCCACCTCGACAGCGACTCCACTGTGTCGTCGGATCCGCGAACTTGCCGCGATCAGCGCCAAGTTCTTCATGAGCGACAACAAGAAGACGCTCGAACTCGCATCGAGCGTCGAAGAGAAGTGCGACGTCAATCCGACAAGCGCGCTGGGCCTTCTGTTGACATGCACGCTACCGGAGGGGCCAGCGACTTGTCAGACGCGGTAGGTTGCCCTGCGCTCACTCGTGAGCTGCGGCAAGTCCAGTGGCCCAGCCGTAAGAACTTCAAACCAGACGTGCGGAGAAGTACGATGGCAGGACGCAACCGTCGGAGTTCCTCAAAGATCTACACCATCACGGTGCAGGCTGCGGGGACGGGACGACAAGATCCTCGCCAACTACTTCCCGCCGTGCTCAAGCCCAACGCCGATCTTGGCTCATGCACTTGCCGGACAGCTCCATATCCTCTTGGGCAGACCTGTGCCATCGCTTTGTTGGTGCCTTCACGGTGGCCACAAACCCCATGGCTAAGAGAGTGACCTTCACTTGCTCGCCTGTGAAGGAAGGAGAGTCCTGCGCAAGTTCATTCAGAGATTCAGCCGTGCACTACAACATCCCAGACGCCCACCCTGCTGTGGTGATCGCCAGATTTCATCGTAATGTGCGGAACCGCAGGATGAGGGAGGAGATGGCGATGAGCAAAGTCAAGGACGCCGATGAGCTGTACGCCTTGGCCGACAAGTGTGCACGCTACCGAGGAAGGGAGGAGACTCCTGTGAGAGGATGCGTACAGGATCTCGACAAGGATGACACCGCCCCGGCGAAGATGGGCCGGCGGCGAGGCAACAGGAAGAAGAAAAGCAGAGAAGTGCTAGTTGTTGAGCAGTCCGGCAACGGAGGCGGCGACAAGAACGCCAAGGCTGTGTTCTCCGACAAGGAGGTTGCCGCTGACGCCAACCACCAGTCGGTGGCGGCCGCCGACAAGCAGGACAGCTCCGCAAGCAAGATCGCAAAATCCACCGCACCAAGGGCCACGATCTCCAGAGCTGCAAGAAGGTCGAGCAGCTCGTCGAGCAGCAGAGAGCTGAGTACGAGCGACGCGACAAGGAGAAGGCCCAGGAAGGTGCTGGGGGAGCAAGCAAGAAACGTCCCGGCCGGGGAGGACGCCGCGGCAAAGTCAAGCAGCGATAAGGAGATCGGCCTCCCCGCGGCTGCGACAAGGATGAAGATGATGACGACGACGAAGATATGGAGGACGACGACGCCGATGAGCAGGAGTTTCAAAAAGCCACAGAGGTTCTCTGCATTGACGGAGGTGCTTCCCTGCATACCTCCCACCGCCAACTCAAGCAATGGATGCGGGAGGTCAATGCAGCGGAACCATCCATAGAGTCATACAGGCCTCTGAAGTGGTCCAGCAAGCCTATCATTTTTGATATTGAGGACAATGGATGCGGGAGGTCAATGCAGCGGAACCATCCATAGAGTCATACAGGCCTCTGAAGTGGTCCAGCAAGCCTATCATTTTTGATATTGAGGACCACCCTGATCGCATAACTGCGGTCGGGTGCTTGCCGATGTTGGTCTCTCCAACCATCCGCAACCTCAAGGTCACAAAAATGTTAGTTGACGGCGGGGCCGGCTTGAATCTGATCTCCTCCTCGGTGCTCCAGAAACTTCAAATCCCTGACAACGAGCTCGAAGAGACCGGAACCTTCCAAGGAATCAATCCAGGAAGGAGCAAGCCGAAGGGGAAGATTACGTTGCCGGTCACATTTGGCAGCGAGCTAAACTTCGTGGATCGAGAGGGTTACATTTGACGCTGCCGATTTCACATTGCCTTACAATGGGATACTTGGCCGTCCGGCACTTGCCAAGTTCATGGCGGCCTCTCACTACGCCTACAACCTTCTCAAGATGCCAGGCCCGATAAGCGTCATCTCTGTCCATGGCGACAAGAAGGATGCCCTTATCTCGTGCCGACAAGATCTTCCGGACGCAGCAGCCGCAACAGATTGCCGACACTTGCCGCTGAAGCTCCCGGGGAAGAAGACCAAGTCCAAGTCCGGCAAGGGCTCGATGCTCACTCCGCAAGCGCCGCCTCTTGAGTGCTGCGCCACTGCCGAGGACGCACCATCGAGCTCCACCGACAAGTGCCGAAGATGGTGGCTACCGAAGACCAAGAAGGTGTCCGCCAAGGAGGACGGCGCTGGTGGTACCTTTCACCATCGCTGCCTCTCTCGACTCAAATAGGAAGGCGCTTGCCGCTTTCTGCGGGCGAATGTCGACGTGTTTGCATGGCGACCGTCGATATCCCCGGTGTTCCTGTGAAAGTGATTGAGCACCGCCGCCGCTTGTCCTCATGCGCGCCCGGCCAAGAAAAGAGTCGAAGCAAGCAGTGGAGCGCCAAGAATTCATAGTCAAGAGATCAAGAAACCGGAAGCAAAGAGGTCTTGTCGAGGAGTACTCCATCCTACGTGGTTGGCCAATCTTGTAGTCGTGCGCAAAGCAAATGGGAAATGGAGGCTTTGTATTGACTTCACGGATGTTAATAAAGCTTGTCCCAAAGATCCATTTCCCTTGCCGCGCATTGACCAGATTGTTGACTCCACGGCCGGATGTGATTTGCTCTCGCTTCTTGATGCCTACTCAGGATACCATCAGATCTTCATGGCTGAAGAAGATGAGGAGAAGACCGCATTCATCACACCATGTGGCACATACTGTTTCATACGGATGCCTTTCGGTTTGAAGAATGCTGGTTCAACATTTGCAAGGGTAGTCCATGACGCTTTTGAGCCGCAAATGCATGTAAATGTAGAAGCCTACATGGATGACATAGTGGTCAAGAGCAGGACAAAGCAACTCTGGTTCAAGATCTGGACGAGACCTTTGCAAATCTGCGCAAGATAAACCTCAAGCTCAACCCCGAGAAGTGCGTGTTTGGAGTCCCTTCCGGCAAGCTTCTCGGGTTCTTCGTGTCTCAGCGAGGGGTTGAGGCAAATCCCGACAAGATCAAGGTCATTGAGCAGATCGAAGCACCAAAGCGCGTCAAGGATGTACGAAGACTTGCCGGTTGCGTGGCTGCTCTCAGCAGGTTTATTTCTAGGTCTGTTGAGCGCTTCGCCATTTTTCAAGATTTTGAAAAAGGCGGGTCCAAAGAAATGGACTCGAGCGGAGGCTGCGCTGCAGGACTTAAAGAGATACATGTCCTCTACTCCGACACTTGTCGCACCTAGGCCACAAGAGAAGTTGTTGCTATATATAGCGGCAACCAATCAAGTGGTTAGCGCCATGTTAGTGGCAGAGAGGGAGGCGGATGACGAGCCAGCGATCATGGCAAGCACATCCAATGACAAGGTGGGGCTTCACGACAAGCTCTGGTCCCGACAAGGACGAGTCCGCGAAGACACAAGAACAGAATCTGAAAAGGATGGTGCAGCCAGTTTTACTTCGCTTCCCTTCCGCAGGGGCTAGGTCAAGGTACTGTGTGCAAAAACTGCTTTTCGCCTCCTCATGGCCTCGAGAAAGCTGCGCCATTACTTCCAAGCACATGAGATCACAGCTTGTCACCGCTTTCCTCAAGAGGATCTGCAGAATCCGAAGCGTGCAGGATTGTCGAAAAGACCGGAGCTGTCAAGCTTTGGTCTTAAGTTTGAAAGCACATCAACTATCCAAAGCAGAGCCTTGGCAGAGTTCATAGCAGAATGGACTCCAACGCCAGATGAAGAGATTCCGAGACGAGCATTCTGGCCAAAGAAGCGAGCAAAGAGTGGCTGATGTACTTTGATGGTGCCTTCGCTGCAAGGCGCCGGCTTGGCGTGCTGCTTTTTGCACCCACCGGAGAGCACCTCAAGGCACGCTGCCTAGATGCACTTTCCCAAGGAGCAAGCGACAAACAATACCGCAGAGTATGAAGGTTTGCTTGCCGGTCTCGTGGATCGCCGTGGACCTTGGGATCAAGAAGCTTATTGTCGGGTGACTCGCAACTCGTCAGTCCGCCAAGTCAACAAAGATTACCGTAATCCGCTGATGGAAGCTTCACGTTGATGAAGTGAGGAAGCTAGAAGAGCACTTTGACGGCCTGCAAATGGAACATGTCCCAAGAGCTCGTAATGATATTGCCGATGCCCGTCAAAGTGCGCGCTACGCTTAAGCTACCCGTGGAACCGGGGACTTTCGTGCTCAAGTCGACTCAGCCAACCGTAACACCATCGGCCGGACAAAGCAAGAAGAGGAAGTTGGCCTCTGGTGACTACTTTCCCACAGAGCTTCCAAGCCGCCATTGCAAAGGTCCCCAAGATCAACACCAACAGTGCCGAGGAGCAGTCTCCGCTGCACCCTGTGGTTTGTTTCGTTGAAGAACGCCCCGACAAGTCTTGCTCCGGCAAGCTTGTCGAGGAGCAGTCTCCGGCTGCACCCCTGTGGTTTGTTTCGTTGAAGAACGCCCCGACAAGTCTTGCCCGGCAAGCTTGTCGGGAGCATCTAGCTCCGCAGAGCCACCGGCTCTTGCCAGAGAAGCTGATGTTCCCGCAGTAGCAGATGAGCCTTTAGTCCTTGTTGTCGAGCCACAAGCTCCAAAGATGGGCGCAGCTGGATTGTCCAATTCCTTCAGACAGGAGAACTTCCAAGAGCAGGAAGAAGCGGAAAGAGTAGCCCGGCAACAAGTATGTACCAGTTTGTCGACAAAGATAATCGCATATGTAAGAAGACTCAACAAAGGTGAAATTGAAGTGTATTCCTGTGGAAGATGGATGTAAGCTGTTGGCGAGATACATGGAGGCATATGTGGTCACCACATAGGCAAGAAGAGCACTTGCCGGCAAAGCTTTCCTAAGCAAGGTTTCTTCCGCCGACAGCCCTCCGTGATGCAACCGCACAAGTAACCAAGTGTGAAGCGTGCGGTTTCATTCCAAACAGAATCGCCGCCAGCTCAAGCTCTCCAGACGATCCCTTTATCCCGGCCATTTTCGTCCGGGGCTCGACATCTCGGCCCCTTCCCCGAAGTTGTCGGGGGCTTTGAGTACTTGTACGCCGCCATCGACAAGTTCACAAAGTGGCCGGAAGTGGAAGCAGTGAGGAAGGTGACAGACAACAAGATTCGTTCTTCAGTCGATTGTTTGCCGCTTCGAAGCCCTAACAGGATCATCACCGACAACGGCACACACCACGAAGTCGCACCTTCATGCAAGACGCCCAAGACCTTGGCGCCAAGATCTGCTTTCGCCTGCTGCTCACCCGAGAAGCAACGGTCAGCGTAAAGGGCGAACGCTGAAGTGCTGCGGACTCAAGACCAGAATTTCGGCGTGCCGCATAAGTGCGGAAGAAAGCTGGATCGAGGAGCTGCCGGTGGTTCTTTGGTCGATCGTAACGACGCCAAATCGAGCCACCGCCGTGCACCCTTTGCTCTAGTCTATGGAGCAGGCAGTTCTCCCCACGGAACTTCAGATACGGGTCGCCTCGAGTGCTCGCTATGATGAGTTTGAGCAAGAGCAGCTGCGACAAGATGACGCGCCGCTCCTTGAGGAGGATCGCCTTCAGCCGTCAGGCGAGCCGCCGCTAAAGCAGTTCTCGCCGCTACCATGGCCGCAGGGTTAATGCCAAGTCTCGAGGAAGGCGACCTTGTTCTTCGGGCGCCGCTCAATCCGCCAAGAATTCAAACAAGTTGACGCCTTGAAGTGGGAAGGCCCTTATCGGGTGAAACGAGTCACTAGGCTCTGGCGCTGTCCGCTTTGAGACCGAAGATGGCATTCCGGTGAGCAACTCCTCGGAACATTGAACATCTTCGCAAGTTTTACCCATATAGGCGGCGGTTGTCGAACCTGCTCGCAACCACCTTTTGTACAAGTCTTGCCGCTGTTGCATGTAATCCTTTCAGACAACGCCGGGCGCAGACTGCATCAAGAAAAGCCTATGTGTTGCGCGACAACCCGTCAAGTTCATGCTTTTCGTCAAGTTATTGCATGTTTTGGCTAACAATTTGTGCAGCAACCACACCCGTAAGCAGAATCGAGCCACCGGGCTCTATAACGTTATTTCCTCTTCTTTCTCTTGTCACAAAGAAAGGGAGGCTCTCGCGCACAAGTTAACCAGGGGAGGAGGAGATAATACTATGGACCGTGCACCGCCGAGGAAGTTTCGCCTCATCGGGAAGCAAGAAATGAAAAGCTAAGTTGCCAAAGTTTGAGCAATCGATTTTTAAATTTTCGTTATCTTCCTCGAACGATAGTACTTTGTGTGGAAAACCTGTGCGCGCAGAGGAACCGAATCGTGACTGGTCGCCCTTACTTTGTTTCGAGTCCGCTCAACAACTTAAGTGAGCTGCGGCTGGTCCGCGACAAGGTTGCTTGTCGGTAGCGACCCCGCCAAAGAACTGCTGAAGTTCCGCACTCGGCGCCGCGGCAAGGGTGCTCGCACCGACAAGTTTCCTAAATGCGCAGGCGTAAACGCATAAAGGAAGAAATCAAGTAGAGGAAATAACATTGCATCGATCGATTCACCTAAGATAGAGTATATTACAGAATAACTTGTCGCTGATCTAACAAAGTTTTCTCAACATGATCAGCAGCCGACAAGGGAAAGATAAGGTTGGCGGCCTAGTCCACACCTGGCCGCCTCAATCCTCTTGATCTTGTTCACCTTGTCCATGATGGGTGCGACAAGGGCTTTGAGCTCCTCCACATTGGCTTCGGCCGGCAAGGATCTGAGGACGCCATTAAGGTTGAGGCCCGGCTTGCGGAAGGCCACCTTCATCAACACCTTCTCGAGGGCCCCTGCAGATCCGGGCGTGATTCCTCGGCCAGCTGCTTCGGACCTCTTCCCGAGTCGCCGGAGACCCGCCACCATGCCTTTGAAGAACAGGCTGAGCTTGACGCTGGGTTGGAGATGCTCGTCGGAGGAGTACGCGAGGTCCCCCATCTCCAGCCTTCATCACTGCAGGATGTCGGCAGCGGTGTCCACAAGACCTTCGTCCAGTGCTCCACGCCTCCTCAAGGTGTTCTCGACGGAGACAAGATCCGCCGGCAGCTCCTCCTTGGCCGTGATCGCCTCTAACAAGCCCGGCCCCGCTCTCGGCACCATCCAACGTCTCAAGGCTGAGTGGTCGGGCCAGCTCCAGATCTGCCTTTGAGTCTCGGGCGGCGTCCGAGCTCCTTGGCCCTGTCGGCCAGACGGGCTCTGCAGCTCGCCAGCCACAGGCGCTTCTTCTCGCCACGCTTGAGCGCTGCAAGCTCTTCGCCGCTCTTCGTGAGGGTGGCCTCCAGCTGTGCCACCTTCGCCTTCAGCTCTTCCTTGGCGGCCTCGGCCGCGGCAGCATCCTTCGCCTCTGAAGCGCCCGCCAAGCGACTCCTCACGCTGCCAGGTCCTCCTCGTGGCTGTCCGTTGACCTTTCGCTGCGCCTAACTCGCTTTCTGCGCGGCGAAGCTTCGGTAGCCAGCCGCTGCTCCTCATCACCGCGGCCTTCTCAAGGATGAAGGCTGTGCGCTCTTCGCGAGCTGCGCCCCGCGCTCCCGCCACGTCGCGGAGTGCTTCTTTGTTGGCGCCCAGAGCTCCTCGGCGCTTCTCTATGTCCGCCCCGCCCTCGCGACAAGGACTTCCGGTTCTCCAACTTGGCTCGACGGGAGCGATAGAGGGACAGCAGCTTTTCTTCAGCTGCTCCTCCTCGGACTCGCTGGCCGCTGCTGCTTGGCGCCCACCTGGCCAGCCCAGCGGATGCGTAGTAGCTCGCCGTCGAAGGTCTCGCCGACCGGGCGCCTGAGCTCGGCTCCTGTGGGAGCTTAATGAAGACGCCTTCACCGGCCTTCGGTAGGCACGGGCTGGCGCTCCTCGAGCTGGCGTCGCGACGGCAGCGGGAGTCGGTCGGTGTAGAAGCGCCGCCGCTCCCTGCGGCCTCGGGGCCGTCGGTCGACCGTCCGACCCCTGCCAGCCTCTGCGTCGGCAGCCTCGGTGGCCTCCTCGCTAACGGGCTCGTCGGCTGACGGCCTCTTCTTCCACGACGATGACCTCTTCTTCCTCGACGGGCGGCTCGTTGTTGCCGCTGCCTCCTCATCGCCGGGCGGCCTTGACCTCTCCATCGGGTCGCATCGGGACGAAGAAGGAGCAGTCAAGCAGATATCCAAAAAAAGAGAAACAAAAGAAAGCAAGCCCAAAGGGGGATTTTCGCGTAAGGGAGTTACCTGCAACGAGATCCGCAGCCATGGCCTCGACCACTGGAGGGTCGCTGGCGCCGTCCTTTGCCGGGGTAGCCTCCCTTGCCGGAGTGGCCTCCCTTGCCGGGGTGGCCTCCCTTGACGGAGGGAGCTCCCTTACCGGGGAGTCCTCCTCGCCGGGCGAGTGGCAGCAGGCAGGATCTCCGAGGCGGCTTCCGAGCCCTCCCCGATGAGACTGCCTGCTCCCGCACAAGCACACGGGTCGATATCAACAAAGAAGGGCACCCCAAGACGCCTAACAAAGAAGAAGAAAACTGCACACACTTACTCTGGGGGGCCGTCTTTGGGCTGCTCCGGGGGAGGGTTGCCGGGTCCGGCAAGGCGGTCTCGGACGCGTCCCTCCGTCGCCACGGGAGAATCGTCCTCAACGACGACCGTCGGGATCTTGGCCCTCTTCGCCGCTCTCTCGGCCAGCGTCCTGAAAAGGAAAGAGTCCAGAATGAAGCAAATCAGATTCAAGATGAAGCAGTAAAAATTAAAGACGTGCAAGCGCAATCTCGAGAAGCTTACTCTTCGCCTTCCTCCTCGGAGCTGAGCGCGGAGAAGTCAAACTCCGGCCCGCCTCCCGGCAAGTGCGAGGCGGGGAGTGGGCTCTCTTGGCCGCTGGCGGAGGCGGAGGCGGCGTTCGAGAAGATTCCGCCCAGCTTGTCGCTGCAGTTTGGGGCGCCTGCGGCAACCTCGCTTGCCGCGGTGGAGCGCCGAGCGCGCTGCAGCTGTGGGCCGACTGCCGCCTGCTCGCCCTCCCTGCGGAGACGCCTCCTCGGCGGAGCCGGGGGCTCCACTAGTGGCAAGTTACTTGTCGGCGGGGAAGAAGCGCCCTCGGCGGGTCCACTCGTCCCGGCCTCGAGCTCGACAAGCTCGTCCTCGCCGGTGACCTCCCCTCGCTCAGCAGCGCTTGCCGCCTTCGCCGCATCCGCCTCCTCCACGGTGAACCCGAAGACTCCAGCGGCAGGCTGCTGCCGCCTCCTCCGCCTGGTGGCGATCCACGCCATCTCCTGCTCGGCGGTGTCTCGGTGAGCCCTTCGCCGCCGGAGCGGATCGGCACCTCTTGCAAGTTGTCGAAGAATTGGTGCACGACTGCGTCGGGGCTCCTGCCAGGTCGGACGATCCGTGGGAGTCGCACAGCTGGCATCATGGCGCTGGATGCGGTCGAGCGCCGAAGTTGTTGCACAACGGACGACTTCGCGGCAACCTGAACCACTCGGGATGTTCGGGGTCGTTCTTGAACAACTCGAGCAGCACTGAATCCAGCTCCATGACGATGAAGTTCCAATTCAGGCCCGGGCGCAGCCTCATGATGTCCGCCGCATTCTGGAACTCCTAAGCAGGCCTCCTCCTTTCGTGCAAAGGGAGCTGGCGCGGCGGCGAATGAAGTCTCGCGCCAATCGCGCCAATGGTTAAACCGCAAGCCCGAGGCGAGAATTCGGGTCACAGCTATCTTCAGCCTCGCATCCTCCGGCGCCAAGTTACTCCAATCCTTGCCGCAAGAATTGGGGTTTGGCATGACGGCGGTGAAGGGCTGTGGGTCCTCCTCACGACCCATCACCAGTTGGCTCTCCACTCCTCCCACTTGTTCCGAACTCCCCTCTAGGTAGGCCTCCTTCTTGCCGATCCTAGAGACCTGTGCTATCCCTCCCAAGGGGCTCTCTCTCTCGACGCTGGGGACAAAGAAATGGCGGAAGAGTGCCACGCTCGGTGGACTCGACAAAGTTTTCGCACAAGTGTGCGAAAATAGCCATGGTCAAGATGGCGTTGGGGTGAAATCAAGGAGGTGTAGGCCAAGGTGTTCATTATGTCGCAAAAGAACTGGAATACGGGCGGCAAAGACCGCAAAAGAAGAAAAGGGCGAAGAAAGGGTACCCTGTTAGCCAGATCAGCGGCGGAGGCGGGAGCACCTCGCGCGCGGATGCGCCCGAGTCTCCGCCGCCAGAAAAGATAGTAGACGCCCCGCAGCTCCTGCGGCGCCGAGCTGCGAGGGAAGACGACTCACTCCTTGCGCAGCGCCATGAGCCGCTGCGCCGGCCGATTTGACGCTTCTTCTCCTTATCGGCCTTCGGGCCATTATGGGGGGGCGGAGGAGGTCGACGGCGGTGAATGTGCTCGCGGCGAAGGGGCGGGCTGTTGCTCTTCGCACCGGAGAAGACGAGGGGAGCGGCGGTGGTTTCTTGACAAGACGGCAATGGTAGGAGTGGTCGGCCCGCCTGCTTCCTCCGCTTACAAGGGGAGGAGGGAGCGGACGCCCGCTTATATTAATAGTACTTCCACGACCGCGCACTCCACGATCTTCTGCACGACGCCACGCTCGTGCGCGGCTGTTAGTGGGGATCGTGGTGGGTCCGGGCGGGTTGCGACGTGGTCGAGGCCGCTGCGTGTCCGGTGCACGATTACGGGCCTGGCCCGACAAGCGCTTCGGCACCGTAATGCCCAGTTCGGGGCTCTGCCGGTGTACTAGAGTAGGGGTACCCTAGTATCCCGTACTCGTGCACGGACGGTTGCAGCACCCCGCGGCAAGGTTTGCCTCGTCACCGCCAATCTCCTCTGTGGCTCTCTTGGAGCCATTCAAGAACAAAGTATTAGATTGAGAAGGCAAGGCCCCGACAAGAGGAGCTTGTCGGGAAGGCCACTCCAGGCACGCAGAAGACAAGGCCCCGGCAAGAGGAGCTTGCCGGGAAGGCCCGGAGCGCGACAAGTCTTCGGGCATGACAAGGATTCGGCCGCGGCAAGGCGCTTGCCGCGGCATGCAACTCCTTTCCACCTCCACTCCAGCTCACCCAGCGATGTGTCGCCATGGGACCGTTCCATGGGCACGTGTCGGGCGGCTGTGCAGCCAGCGGAGAGCAGCGACACGCTGGCATAGACAAAGCTCGCCATCCTGGCGAAGCGGAGGCGCACTGACGGTCTCTGTTATACTCGCTTAGGCGACAACGACAGGCATTTATTGTTTTATCCCTTGCCGCCGAGTTAGGTATTTTGCAATGTAATCGTTCGTAGGTGTACCAACCCCTGTTTTTACGTTTGTACCCCCGCCTATGTTGCCACCTGTCGGAGACCCCTTGAGCATATAAAAGGAGGCCCGAGTGCAACGTAGAGAGGGTTCCGCGGTTGGCCAAGGTTCAGTTCATTCGACTGGCCATAGACTAGATACACTCACGCTAGGTTTTGTAGCGGGCATTGCTCCTCAGCAAGAACACAATAGATCAAACAGTGTAAGTAGGAGTTTTATCTCCAGGAGAGCTCCGAAGCTGGGTAAACCGCCCGTGTGCATCGCCTCGATCCGCTCTTCGTGCGACCTCCGCCCCCCTCCGAACCACAAAGGGACCCGCTCCGCCGGGCCCCATAGGTGTCCGTGGGCACGATCAGCCGCCCCGACATCAAGAGTGACATGTATGAAAGAATTATGAACGGTGGCTTTCCTACAAATACTATGTCAACTACATGATCATGCTAAGCAATATGACAATGATGAATGTGTCATGAAGAACGGTATGGTGGAAAGTTGCATGGCAATATATCTCGGAATGGCTATGGAAATGCCATAATAGGTAGGTATGGTGGCTGTTTTGAGGAAGATATAAGGAGGTTTATGTGTGAAAGAGCATATGATATCACGGGTTTGGATGCACCGTGAAGTTTGCACCAACTCTCAATGTGAGAAAGGGCAATGCACGGTAATCAAGAGGCTAGCAATGATGGAAGGGTGAGAGTGCGTATAATCCATGGACTCAACATTAGTCATAAAGAACTCACATACTTATTGCAAAAATCTACAAGCCATGAAAAACCAAAGCACTACACGCATGCTCCTAGGGGGATAGATTGGTACGAAAAGACCATCGCTCGTCCCCGACCGCGACTCATAAGGAGGACAATCAAATAACACCTCCTGTTTCAAATTTGTTACATAACGTTTACCATACGTGCATGCTACGGGACTTGCAAACTTCAACACAAGCATTTCTCAAATTCACAACTACTCAACTAGAACGACTTTGATATTATCACCTCCATATCTCAAAACAATTATCAAGCACCAAACTTTTCTTAGCATTCAACGCACTCAAAATAAAGTTTTATAAATCTTGAATACCAAGCATATTATTATTAAGTAAATTACCATGCTATTTAAGACTCTCAAAATAATCTAAGTGAAGCATGAGAGATCAATAGTTTCTTTAAAACAAACCCACCACCGCGTTTCTAAAAGATATAAGTGAAGTACTAGAGCAAAACTATCAAGCTCAAAAGATATAAGTGAAGCATATAGAGCAAAACTATCAAGCTCAAAAGATATAAGTGAAGCACATAGAGCAAAACTATCAAGCTCAAAAGATATAAGTGAAGCACATAGAGCAAAACTATCAAGCTCAAAAGATATAAGTGAAGCACATAGAGTATTCTAACAAATTACAATTCATGTATGGCTCTCTCAACAGGTGTGTACAGCAAGGATGATTGTGGTAAACTAACAAGCAAAGACGCAAATAATACAAGACACTCCAAGCAAAACACATATCATGTGGTGAATAAAAATATAGCTCCAAGTAAAGTTACCGATGGAAGTGGACGAAAGAGGGGATGCCTTCCGGGGCATCCCCAAGCTTTGACTTTTTGGCGTCCTTGGATTATCATGGGGGTGCCATGGGTATCCCAAAGCTTAGGCTCTTTCCACTCCTTGTTCCATAATCCATCAAAAAAATTCACCCAAAACTTGAAAACTTCACAACACAAAACTCAACAGAAATCTCGTGAGCTCCGTTTAGCGAAAGAAAACAAAAGATCACTTCAAGGTACTGTAATAAACTCATTCTTTATTTATATTGGTGTTAAACCTACTGTATTCCAACTTCTCTATGGATCATAAACTATTTTACTATCCATAGATTCATCAAAATAAGCAAACAACACACGAAAAAAAGAATCTGTCAAAAACAGAACAGTCTGTAGTAATCTGTAACTAACGCAAACTTCTGGAACTCCAAAAATTCAGCAAAAATAGGACGACCTAGGCAATATTTTTATTGATCAGCAGCAATTGGAATCACTATTTTATCACGTTTTGGTGAGTTTTAAAAATTGTTTTCGTGAAGCTAAAGTTTCTGGAAATTACAGCAAGATCAAATAACTATTATCCAAGAAGATCCTATAGGTTTAACTTGGCACAAACACTAATTAAAACATAAAACCACATCTAAACAGAAGGTAGATGGATTATTTATTCCTAAACAGAAACAAAAACAAAAAACTAAAAATAAAATTGGGTTGCCTCCCAACAAGCGCTATCGTTTAACGCCCCTTGCTAGGCATAAAAGCAAGGATAGATCTAGGTATTGCCATCTTTGGTAGGCACTTCTTCAATGAGGCATCTACCTTTCTTTGAATTTTCTTTCTTTTTAGTAATTATCAAACTCTTAGGCACATGATCGAAAAAATCATTTGTAGCAAAAGGTTCCTTAATGATAGAAAAAATATCGCGGTAAATACTTATAGATTTAAGATCCGCAGTTTCCTTACTAGAGGATTCACCCTTATTCTTAGGAACATACATGAGCTTAGCAATTTTATTAGGTGGACTTGGAGTATTTTTTACGGAAGAAAAAGCGGTTCCCAAGTTGGTAATGATACCCTCAAGTTTAATTCTACAGGAATCTTGATTTATTTTCTCATTAACTATGGGTTCCTTCTCCTTAATATTTTTCAAAGTTACTCCTACCTTAGATCCATATTGGGTAATTTGATTGTGGATCTTTCTATCTAGATTTTCAATTAACTCAACGGTAGCAACTTTATTTTCAATAATTTCAAGTCTTTGCATTACATGCTCCAAAGTTAACATAGTTCCATTAACCAAAAGAGGTGGTGAGCCAAATAAATCTATCATAGCATTATAATAATCAAAAGTATGGCTACCCAAGAAATTCCCTCCGGTAATGGTATCGAGGATATATCTATACCAAGGATTAGCGCCTACATAAAAATTGCGGAGAAGAACTGAGGTAGATTGCTTCCTGGTAGATCTATTTTGAGCATTGCAAATTCTATACCAAGTGTCTTTTAGATTTTCTCCCTCTCTGTGTTTAAAATTAAGAACTTCATTCTTTGGAGACAACGGAGAAGATATAAGACTATCCATAATGACAGGCAAGCAATCCAACACACGAGCAAACAAGCGAACGAGAGAAAGGCAAACGAAAAGAGAGGAGGAGAATGGGAAAGAGAGGGCGAATAAAACGGCAAGGGTGAAGTGGGGGAGAGGAAAACGAGAGGCAAATGGCAAATAAAGTAATGCGAGAGATAAGGGATTGTGATGGGTACTTGGTGTATTGACTTGTGCGTAGACTCCCCGGCAACGGCGCCAGAAATCCTTCTGCTACGTCTTGAGCTTGCGTTGGTTTTCCCCGAAGAGGAGAGGATGATGCAACAGAGTAGCGTAAGTATTTCCCTCAGTTTTTGAGAACCAAGGTATCAATCCAAAGAAGAGGCCACGCCAGCGAGTCCCTCGTACCTACACAAAGCAAATAGCTCCTCGCAACCAACGCGAATAATAGGGTCGCTAATCCCTTCACGGTCACTTACGAGAGTGAGATCTGATAGAGATGATAGATAATATTTTTGGTATAAAGATGCAAGGTAAAATAAAAGGCAAAGTAAAGAGCAAAGCAATAATAAAGCGTAGGAAGATTAATATGATGAAAATAGACCTGGGGGCCATAGATTTCACTATTGGCTTCTCTCAAGAGCATAGGTATTTTACTAGGGTGAACGAATTCATCGTTGAGCAATTGACAGAATTGAGCATAGTTATGAGAGTATCTAGGTATGATCATGTATATAGGCATCACGTCCGAGACAAGTAGACCGACTCACGCCTGCATCTACTACTATTACTCCACTCATCGATCGCTATCCAAAGATGCATCTAGAGTATTAAGTTAATGAAAACAAAGTAACGCCTTAAGCAAGATGACATGATGTAGAGGAATAAATTCATGCAATATGATAAATACCTCATCTTGTTATCCTCGATGGCAACAATACAATACGCTCCTTGCTGCCCCATCATCCGGGAAAGGACACCGCAAGATTGAACCCAAAGCTAAACACTTCTCCCATTGCAAGAACTACCAATCTAGTTGGCCAAACCAAACGGATAATTCAAGAGACTTGTAAAGATAACTCAATCATACATAAAAGAATTCAGAAAAGATTCAAATATTGCTCATAGATAATCTTGATCATAAACCCACAATTCATCGGTCTCAACAAACACACCGCAATAAGAAGATTACATCAAATAGATCTCCACGAGAGAGGGGGAGAACATTGTATTGAGATCCAAAAAGAGAGAAGAAGTCATCTAGCTACTAACTATGGACCCGAAGGTCTGAGTAAACTACTCACACTTCATCGGAGAGGCTATGATGTTGATGTAGAAGCCCTCCATGGTGGAATCCCTTCCCATGAGCTCCTAATGTGCCCCAAGATGGGATCTCGTGGATACAGAAAGTTGCGGCGGTGGAATTAGGTTTTTGGCTCCGTATCTGATCTGACGGGTGTACGTAGGTATATATATGAGGAAGAAGTACGTCGGTGGAGCCTCGAGGGGCCCACGAGGCAGGGGGCGCGCCCTCCACCCTCGTGGCTGCCTTGGAGCTTTCTTGATGGAGGGTCCAAGTCTCCTGGGTCTTATCCGGTGAGAAAATCACGTTCTCGAAGATTTCATTCTGTTTGGACTCCGTTTGATATTTCGTTTCTTCGAAACACTGAAATAGGCAAAAAACAACAATTCTGGGTTGGGCCTCCGGTTAATAGGTTAGTCCCAAAAGTAATATAAAATTGGAAAATAAAGCCCAATATAGTCCAAAACAATAGATAATATAGCATGGAGCAATAAAAAATTATAGATACGTTGGAGACGTATCAACCCACTACCTATTGATGATAGCTCTCCTGATGAGCAATTAAGTGTCATAAATACTTCTCGCAGTACTCCATGGTATGCTGATTATGCTAATTACAGTGTTGCTAAATTTATACCACCTAGTTTCGCATACCAACAAAAGAAAAAGTTTTTCTATGATTTGAGACATTACTTTTGGGATGACCCACATCTTTATAAAGAAGGAGTAGATGGTGTTATTAGACGTTGTGTACCTGAGCATGAACAGGAGCAGATCCTATGCAAGTGTCATTCCGAAGCTTAGGAGGAAACCACGCTGGAGATAGAACTGCACATAAGGTATTGCAATCCTCGTTTTATTGGCCCACTCTCTTCAAGGATTCCTGTAAATTTGTCTTATCTTGTGATGAATGTCAAAGAATTGGTAATATTAGTAGACGTCAAGAAATGCCTATGAATTATTCACTCGTTATTGAACAATTTGATGTTTGGGGCTTTGATTATATGGGACCTTTTCCTGCCTCTAATGGATATACACATATTTTAGTTGCTGTTGATTACGTTACTAAGTGGGTAGAAGCTATTCCAACTAGTAGTGCTGATCATAACACTTCTATTAAAATGCTTAAGGAAGTTATTTTTCCGAGGTTTGGAGTCCCTAGATATTTAATGACTGATGGTGTTTCACATTTTATTCATGGTGCTTTCCGTAAAATGCTTGCTAAATATGATGTTAATCATAGAATTGCATCTCCTTATCACCCACAGTCTAGTGGTCAAGTAGAATTGAGTAATAGAGAGCTCAAATTAATTTTGCAAAAGACTGTCAATAGGTCTAGAAAGAATTGGTCCAAGAAACTTGATGATGCATTATGGGCTTATAGAACCGCATATAAGAATCCTATGGGTATGTCTCCGTATAAAATGGTTTATGGAAAAGCATGTCACTTACCTCTCGAACTAGAACATAAGGCATATTGGGCTATTAAAGAGCTTAACTATGATTTCGAACTTGCCGGTGAAAAGAGGTTATTTGATATTAGCTCACTTGATGAATGGAGAACCCAAGCTTATGAAAATGCCAAGTTGTTTAAAGAAAAGGTTAAAAGATGGCATGACAAAAGGATACAAAAGCGTGAGTTTAATGTAGGTGATTATGTATTGCTATACAACTCCCGTTTAAGATTTTTTGCAGGAAAACTTCTCTCTAAATGGGAAGGCCCCTATGTTATTGAGGAGGTCTATCATTCCGGTGCCATAAAAGTCAACAACTTCGAAGGCACAAATCCGAAGGTGGTAAACGGTCAAAGAATCAAACATTATATCTCAGGTAATCCTATAAATGTTGAAACCAATGTTATTGAAACCGTAACCCCGGAGGAATACATAAGAGACACTTTCCAGAATGTTTCAGACTCCGAAAAGGAATAGGTATGTGGTACGGTAAGTAAACCGACTCCAAAACAGTTTTAAGGCAATATTTCTCTGTTTTGGAATATTTAGAAAAATAGAAAAATAAGTAGCAGTCCGGGAAGGACACGAGGGCCCCACGAGGGCGGAGGGCGCGCCCTACCCCCTGGGCGTGCCCCCCTACCTCATGGGCACCTCGTGTGCCTTCCGGACTCCGTTTTCTTGCATGATACGTATTTTGGTCAGTAAAAATTCACTATATATTCTCCCGAAGATTTTGACTCCCGCATCACGCAAACATCCTCTATTTTTCTTTCGAGCTATTGCTGTTGCAGATTAGAGCAAGATGTCTTCTCAAGAGTCAGTCGGGGAGAGCCGGGTGTCTCATCCGGCATCGGAACCAAGGGCAACAGCCGACCACTTTGGGCCAAAGAACGGAGGAAGAGATGGAGGCTGATTTGATGAGGGTAGATGCCATGGAGGATCAAGAAGTCACTTCGCCCCAAGCTGGGTTCACGATGGGGGAACTACAAAGCTTAGCTATTCCAAACTCGGTTATCCCTTCCAATGTTAGATTTCTTTCTTATGAAAATATGAAGAGGAGTGCCACTTGTTCTCCCGCAGCTATGCAACACCCTTGGGTGCAAGGAGCTTTAGCCATCACAGGAAAGCTTCGCAAGGAAATAATGGATCTCAAGCACCAAGTTAATAAGCTCGAGGAGGAGAATCGTATCCTGAAGGGCATCATCGCCAAGAATATTACACCATCGACAAAGAAGGAGACATGACCACATGGGTATGGGCACTCCCCTTGGCAACTGCAAAGCTTGGGGGAGGTGCCCCGGTATCGTATCACCATCACACTCCTATCTTTACCGTTTTCTTAGTTCGAACTTATTATTAGTATCTTGATCTAGTAGAATAAAGTTTATGGCATGATCTAGTTTTGAGTTTTGCTTTATGATCTCTCTATGTAATCGAGTCTGTGAGCTATATATATAATACAGATTAGTGTTGAGTCAAGGGCTTGATTGTCTTGCTATGATCTTGAGTGAATAAAAGAAAAGATAAAAAGAATAAAAATAATAAAAAGTTCATATTGATCTTATTGAGAGTAATGACTTCACATAGAAGGGTATGATGATTAAAAGTTGTTGAGAGTTGACAAACATAGCTTTGGTCATCGTTGCAATTAATAGGAAGTAATAAGGAAAGAGAGGTTTCACATATAAATATACTATTATTGACATCTTTTATGATTGGGAGCACTCATTAAAATATGACATGCTAAAGAGTTGATGTTGGACAAGGAAGACAACGTAATGAGTTGTGTTTTCTTATATCTGAGATAAAGTATGCTGTCATGGATCATCCAACATGTTGAGCTTGCCTTTCCCCCTCATGCTAGCCAAATTCTCAGCACCAAGTAGAGATACTACTTGTGCTTCCAAAAACCCTTAAACCAGTTTTGCCATGAGAGTCCACTATACCTACCTATGGATTGAGTAAGATCCTTCAAGTAAGTTTTCATCGGTGCAAAGCAATAGAAATTGCTCTAAATATGTATGATTGATTGGTGTGGGAGAAATAAGCTTTATACGATCTTGTGATGTGGAAGTAATAAAAGCGACGGACTGCATAATAAAGGTTCATATCACAAGGGGCAATATAAAGTGACATTCTTTCGCATTAAGATTTTGTGCATCCAACCATAAAAGCGCATGGAAACCTCCGCTTCCCTCTGCGAAGGGCCTATCTTTTATTATCATCTTCTACCTTATGCAAGAGTCATGGTGATCTTCACCTTTCCTTTTTCATTTTATCCTTTGGCAAGCACAGTATGTTGGAAAGATCCTGGTGGATATATCTAATTGGATGTAGGGGAGCATGAGTTATTATTGTTGACATTACCCTTGAGGTAAAAGGTTGGGAGGCGAAACTATAAGCCCCTATCTTTCTTTGTGTCCGATTAAAACTCCGTAACCACAAGTATCGCGTGAGTGTTAGCAATTATGAAGGACTAAATGATAGTTGAGTATGTGGACTTGCTGTTAAGCTCTGACATAGACCCTTTCTGATGTTATGATAAATTGCAATTGCTTCAATGACCAAGATTATAGTTTGTTGGTTCTCAATAAAGTTTATGATTCATACTTTTGCATTGTGAGTAGATTGTTACTTGAACATAAGAAATCACATGACAATATCTATATATGTTGCTGTTATGAGAATAATCATGATGCCTTCATGTCCGTATTTTTTTTATCGACACCTCTACCTCTAAACATGGGGACATATTTATCGTTATCGGCTTTCGCTTGAGGACAAGCAAGGTCTAAGCTTGGGGGAGTTGATACGACCATTTTGCATCATGCTTTTATATCGATATTTATTGCATTATGGGCTGTTATTACATGTTATGTCACAATACTTATGGCTATTCTCTCTTATTTTACAAGGTTTACATGAAGAGGGAGAATGCCGAATTCTGGAAATTTGGAAAAGGAGCAAATATTAGAGACCTATTCGCACAACTCCAAAAGTCACGAAAGTCCACGAAAGTCATATTGGGAAATAATAAAAATATCCAGCGGAAGAAGTTCACGGAGGGGCCCCACTGCCACGAGGGTGGGGCGCGCCTACCCCTTGAGCGCCTCACCTCGTGGGCCCCCTGATGGCCCTCTGATGCCCATCTTCTGCTATATGAGGTCTTTTAATGAGGAAAAAATCATAAGCAACCTTTCGGGACCAAACTCCGCCGCCACGAGGCGGAACCTTGGCGGAACCAATCTAGGGCTCCGGCAGAGCTGTTCTGCCGAGGAAATTTCCCTCCGGGAGGGGGAAATCATCGCCATCGTCATCACCAACGCTCCTCTCATCGGGAGAGGGCAATCTCCATCAACATCTTCGCTAGCACCATCTCCTCTCAAAACCCTAGTTCATCTCTTGTATCCAATTCTTGTCTCTAAGTCCGGGATTGGTACTAGTAGGTTTCTAGTAGTGTTGATTACTCCTTGTAGTTGATGCTAGTTGTTTATTTGGTGGAAGATCATATGTTCAGATCCTATATGCATATTAATACCCCTCTGATTATGAACATTAATATGCTTTGTGAGTAGTTACGTTTGTTCCTGAGGACATGGGAGAAGTCTTGCTATTAGTAGTCATGTGAATTTGGTATTCGCTCGATATTTTGATGACATGTATGTTGTCTAGCCTCTAGTGGTGTTATGTGAACGCCGACTACATAACACTTCACCATTATTTGGGCCTAGAGGAAGGCATTGGGAAGTAATAAGTAGATGATGGGTTGCTAGAGTGATGAAGCTTAAACCCTAGTTTATGCGTTGCTTCGTAAGGGGATGATTTGGATCCATATGTTTCATGCTATGGTTAGGTTTACCTTAATACTTTTGTTGTAGTTGCGGATGCTTGCAATAGAGGTTAATCATAAGTGGGATGCTTGTTCAAGTAAGAACAACACCCAAGCACCAGTCCACCCACATATCAAATTATCAAAGTACCGAACGCGAATCATATGAACGTGATGAAAACTAGCTTGACGATATTCCCATGTGTCCTCGGAAGCGCTTTTCCTTATATAAGAATTTGTCCAGGCTTGTCCGTTGCTAAAAAAAGGATTGGGCCACCTTGTTGCACTTTATTTACTTTTGTTACTTGTTCCTCGTTACAATTTATCCTATCACAAAACTATCTGTTACCACTTAATTTAGTACTTGCAGAGAATACCTTGCTGAAAACCGCTTATCATTTCCTTCTACTCCTCGTTGGGTTCGACACTCTTACTTATCGAAAGGACTACGATAGATCCCCTATACTTGTGGGTCATCACCTGCAGTGCAATCGCTCGGGTTCAGTTAGAGCCCAACGCCTTGCTCGGGTTCGATTAGAATAACGCCGCACACACGCCAAGATACGCCAGATCGCTTCGCCCCTCGACCTTCCACCGTAACCGGAACTCCCGAAATTTTCCTTGCCCTTGCTTCTACCAAGGTTTTTTCCGTCATGTACGCCCAAAGAATGTCATGCAGCTATGCGTCTCCTACCGCCTGTGACGAAAAGCCCATTTTCCGTCATGATTTTTGTCATAGAAGTAGGAGCCCACCACATCTATGATGATACCGGGTTTTGTCACAATTATCGTCATAGAAGTTTCATATGTATGACAGAAAAAAATTCGTTCGGCCCAAAATGTCACGGATGTGTCTTTTTTTTGTAGTGGTTCCATCTCCTGCAAAAGGATTAGCTAGCAGTTTCTCTATCATTCCCAAAGGAATTTCAAAGTAAACATTTTCAGTAGGTTCAGTAGGTTGAGGAGCAAATATTTGCTCTCATCGACGGGTGAAGATACCCCTAACAAGCCCCTCAAAGGATTACTTTCCATAGTAACAAGTGACAGTAAATTTCAGCACACTATATAAATTTTTCCTTACCAAATTCTACTTACCAAAGGCGCTTCACTCCCCGGCAATGGCGCCAGAAAAGAGTCTTGATGTCCCACAAGTATAGGGGATCTATCGTAGTCCTTTCTATAAGTAAGAGTGTCTAACCCAACGAGGATCAGAAGGAAATGACAAGCGGTTTTCGGAAAGGTATTCTCTGCAAGCACTGAAATTATCGGCAACAGATAGTTTTGTGATAAGGTAATTTGTAACGGGTAACAAGTAATGAAAGTAAATAAGGTGCAGCAAGATGGCCCAATCCTTTTTGTAGAAAAGGCCAAGCCTGGACAAACTCTTATATAGAGAAAGCGCTCCCGAGGACACATGGGAATTATCGTCAAGCTAGTTTTCATCACGCTCATATGATTCGCGTTCGTTACTTTGATAATTTGGTATGTGGGTGGACCGGTGCTTGGGTGCTGTCCTTTCTTGGACAAGTGTCCCACTTATGATTAACCCCTATTGCAAGCATCCACAACTACAAAAGAAGTATTAAGGTAAACCTAACCATATCATGAAACATATGGATCCAAATCAGCCCCTTACGAAACAACTCATAAACTAGGGTTTAAGCTTCACCACTCTAGCAACCCATCATCTACTTATTACTTCCCAATGCCTTCCTCTAGGCCCAAACAATGGTGAAGTGTCATGTAGTATACGTTCACATAACACCACTAGAGGAAAGACAACATACATCTCATCAAAATATCGAATGAATACCAAATTTACATGACTACTAATAGCAAGACTTCTCCCATGTCCTCAGGAACAAACGTAACTACTCACAAATCATATTCATGTTCATAATCACAGGGATATTAATATGCATAATGGATCTTAACATACAATCTTCCACCAATTAAACCAACTAGCATCAACTACAAGGAGTAATCAACACTACTAGCAACCCACAGGTACCAATCTGAGGCTTTGGGACAAAGATTGGATACGCGAGATGAACTAGGGTTTGAGAAGAGATGGTGCTGGTGAAGATGTTGATGGAGATTGACCCCCTCCCGATGAGAGGATCGTTGGTGATGACGATGGCGATGATTTCCCTCCCGTAGAGGAAGTTTCCTACAGAATAGCCTCACGAGCCCTAGATTGGTTCCGCCAAGGTTCCACTGCATGGCGTAAGTTTCTTCCTAAAGCTTGCTTATGATTTTTCTCGGACGAAAGACTTCATATAGCGTAAGATGGGCACCGGAGGCTGCTGGGGGCCCACGAGGTGGGGGCGCACCAAGGGGTAGGGCGCCCACCCCTCGTGGCCAGGGTGTGGGCCCTCTCGTATTTTCTTCGCCAAGATTTTTTATAAATTTCAAAATGACTTCCGTGAAGTTTCGGGACTTTTGAGTTTTGCAGAATAGGTCTCTAATATTTGCTCCTTTTCCAAATTTGAATTTCACGCAAGATTCTCCTCTTCATGTAAACCTTGTAAAATAAGAGAGAATAGGCATAAGTATTGTGACATAATGTGTAATAACAGCCCATAATGCAACAAATATCAATATAAAAGCATGATGCAAAATGGACGTATCACTTCTCGATGCTCAATGTAGTCTGGATGAAATACTTTAACCTTCATCGCGTGTCCACCTATCATGTACTTTGCGAGTTAATCTTGAGTGAACTGCTTCGGGAACCACTGGGAACGAAAAAGAGAAGGCTGTAGAGTTTGTAGTTACCATCCTACAGCTCACTGTTGTGTTTGATAGAGCATAAACAAATAATTTGCTTGCCAACACTCGTATATTTTTGCTAATAATTCTTATCAGTTTCCTCACTTGATGCTTGTTCATCAATATCTCATTGCCCCATACGCAAAAAGGGTCGATGCGTGGATCCTTGCCAAGGGCATATGTACCTGCAAGCAACAAGTCAATATTAGAAGCTAACTAGTGTCCATGCCTGGATCTATATGCACTACATTATGGAATGAAGGGGGGAGTACAAGCCGAGGGATGAAGCTAACCTCGGCGGAAAATGGTGGCCACTCCCTTGTTGTCCTGCATAAGTAGTGGAAAGGCATGATAAGTACAACAATCTTAACATCAAACAAATATAGCAAAGTTAAACAACATCATCTCCAAATGATAGGTTGAATGTGTTGGTTTCAAAGATGTCATAAAGCAGATATAAAATGGAAGGCAATGTTATCGACAAAGAGGCTTAACCGCCATCAAATATTGCAATTCAAACTGGTATTGTTGAAAATGAATAGAACGTAGGTAATGCTTAAACATCACATCGGATAAATGTGTAAAACTGAAATAAAGGGCATGTGTTAACTACACCAGGAATAACTGGAACCAAATATAGCCGTTCAAACTGGTATTGATATAGTCGAGCGGCACAGTTCCGACTTGCACATAATGAACCACACATTTGTGAATGACTGAAATAAAAAGGCATAAATGACCAGTATAACAACCAAATATAGCCATTGAAAACTGGACAGAGTCTCACTACAACCAACCTAACAAGCAAATACAGATAAATAGGGCATATGATTGAAAACTGGACAAATGCTCACTCCAACCAACCTAACAAGCAGATAAAGATAAACAAGGCATCTGCTTGATAACTGGACAAATGCTAAAAAAGTAACCTAACAACCAAATACGGATAAACAAGGCATCTGCTTGATAACTGGGCAAATGCTAAAAAAAGCAACCAAGCAACCAAATACAGATAAACAAGGCATCTGCTTGATAACTGGACAAATACTCACTGCAACCAAACTAACAACCAAATACAGATAAACAAGGCATCTACTCGATAACTGAAAAATGCTCACTCCAACCAACCTAACAACCAAATACAGATAAACAAGGCATCTACTCACTATAAACAACCAAATATAGCCATTCGTGAAACTAAAGTGGACAATTCATACTTAAACATCACATAGACCTATTGAACAATACATTTTTGCATAACTGAAATAATTAAACACGGCACAGTTAAAGCACCGCACGACAAATGCTACTACAACAAAGGGTACGGGTTGGCAAGCTAGAAAAGGTAATATTTGCTGATAGAATGTTGCCTCACATTTCATGGACGGGATCCTTCCAGCTTGGAAGAGCATGCACCCATGGTGCGCCTCTCGATGTCACAGATGGGTTGTTTCACCTTGGAAGAACCTTCGTGGGTGCCCTCCTCGTGGTTGTGGTCGTGGTCGATGAGATCTGATTTGGCAATTGAGGATCCCGAGCCGCCGCCGTAGAACGTGTCCTTCAGAAGTGACAAAATGGGCTCGATGGCGTATAAAGCTCGCAAATCCTTGACCGCTTAGCGGAGGAGATCAGCGGCAGGGTCGTCGAAGAGATCAATGGCGATTAAACTAGAGGGGTTGGGGATGGACCCCCCAACCTGTGACATGGCCCGCGTGAAGCCGTGCTTGATGTCTACTACGCAACCTTCTTGTAGACGTTGTTGGGCCTCCAAGTGCAGAGGTTTGTAGGATAGTAGCAAATTTCCCTCAAGTGGATGACCTAAGGTTTATCAATCCATGGGAGGCGTAGGTTGAAGATGGTCTCTCTCAAACAACCCTGCAACCAAATAACAAAGAGTCTCTTGTGTCCCCAACACACCCAATACAATGGTAATTTGTATAGGTGCACTAGTTCGATGAAGAGATGGTGATACAAGTGCAATATGGATGGTAGATATAGGTTTTTGTAATATGAAAAAAATAAAAACAACAAGGTAACTATTGATAAAAGTGAGCACAAACGGTATTGCAATGTGTTCAAACAAGGCCTAGGGTTCATACTTTCACTAGTGCAAGTTCTCTCAACAATAAAAACATAATTGGATCATATAACTATCCCTCAACATGCAACAAAGAGTCACTCTAAAGTCACTAATAGAGGAGAACAAACGAAGAGATTATTGTAGGGTACGAAACCACCTCAAAGTTATCCTTTCTGATCGATCTATTCAAGAGTCCGTAGTAAAATAACATGAAGCTATTATTTCCGTTTGATCTATCATAGAGTTCGTACTAGAATAACAACTTAAGACACAAATCAACCAAAACCCTAATGTCACCTAGATACTCCAATGTCACCTCAAGTATCCGTGGGTATGATTATACGATATGCACCACACAATCTCAGATTCATCTATTCAACCAACACAAAGAACTTCAAAGAGTGCCCCTAAGTTTCTACCGGAGAGTCAAGATGAAAATGTGTGCCAACCCCTATGCATAAGTTCACAAGGTCACTGAACCCGCAAGTTGATCACCAAAACATACATCAAGTACATCACGTGAATATCCCATTGTCACCACAGATAAGCACATGCAAGACATACATCAAGTATTCTCAAATCCTTAAAGACTCAATCCGATAAGATAACTTCAAAGGGAAAACTCAATCCATTACAAGAGAGTAGAGGGGGAGAAACATCATAAGATCCAACTATAATAGCAAAGCTCGCGATATATCAAGATCGTGCCAAATCAAGAACACGAGAGAGAGAGAGATCAAACACATAGCTACTGGTACATACCCTCAGCCCCGAGGGTGAACTACTCCCTCCTCGTCATGGAGAGCGCCGGGATGATGAAGATGGCCACCGGTGAGGGATCCCCCTCCAGCAGGATGCCGGAACAGGGTCTCGATTGGTTTTTTCTGGCTACAAAGGCCTGCGGCGGCAGAACTCCCGATCTAGTTTATGTTCTGGAGGTTTCTGTATTTATAGGAATTTTTGGCGTAGGTCTCACGTCAGGGGGGTCTCCGAGTCGTCCACGAGATAAGGGGGCGCGCCCACGGGGGGTGGGTGTCGTGGTTCTAAGTCTGACAGTAGAATGGGGGGTAGGTATGGAGAGGCAAGATACTAGCTATGGGGTAGTTGTATACGCAAGAGTTTAACGAGTTCAGGCCCTTCTCGGAGGAAGTAACAGCCCTACGTCTCGGAGCCCGGAGGCGGTCGACTGGATTATATGCGTATGAAATACAGGGGTGCGAACCCTTCTACCTGTGGAGGGGGTGGCTTATATAGAGTGCGCCAGACCCCAGCCAGCCCAATGAGCGGAGGGTTAAAGGTACATTAAGACCAGGCGTTATTGGTAACGCCTTACATAAAGTGTCATCATGACCATAAAGACTAAACTACAGACCGTTAGGACACCGAGTGGCTCTCGAACTCCTGGTGGTCGAGTGGGTCTTCATGGTCGAGTGTCTTTGAGACTGTCGAGTGGAATCCTACCAGGTCGACTGGAAGGCAGTTTATTCTAAGGATGTCCTTGGGGAGGGTATCTTGGACAGGTCCATGACCCTACCCTAGGTACATGACTTCATCATTAGCCCCCGAATGGATCGAGGTTTGAGGAGGAAGGAGTTGATAATCTTTCCGACCTGTTTTTCGTACGCGAGTGTGTCTTACTCGGATCGGTGACCTTGTAGTGATGGTGTCAACTTCGCTCCAGCCTTTGATTCATTCCATACATCTGTCGAGTGAACTTTATGAACTTGGAGATTTCCGAGCGACGGATCGGAGGAAATCTGCCGTCTGACAAGTTGCTCTGCTGTTAGCGGATTTAGCGGGATCCGAATTTTGGGAAGCGCGCGAAGCGGAGAAGGCCGCGATACTCGGATGGGATAAGGCAAGGACGCCTCAATCTCCGCGCCACCTTTTTCGCCACGTATCGCGCCATCATCTGCGGATTTGACAGGATTGCCCGGCCTACCAAATGACCACTGGAAGCGACTTCATATAAGGCACCGGGCGAAGGTCTTTTGCACAGTACACCCTCATTTTCCCCTCCTCCGTACTCAGATTCATCCGCCGCGCCCGTAACCTGCTCATCGCTGCTGCTCCGTTCCTGCTTCGCCGGCAACAATGGTGAAGTAGAAGACGGCGGCCTTGGAGCGAGCGAAGAAGGCGATGGCGAAGGAGAAGGGGAGAGCGCCCAGTCAGGGCGGATCCTCGTCGCGGTCCAGCCTGCCACAAGGTTGGGTCCAGGGAGATTGGATCCGCTCGACCATCACCCAGAAAGACCTCGACGACCTGGCCAACGAGGGATTGATCCCCCATGGGCCAGCAAGGCTTCCGGGGATGGAGTGGCAGTCGCAGCCTCAGGAGGGTGAGTGCGTCCTCTTAGCCACCCATGTTGATCACGGATTTTCTCTACCGCCGAATGTTTTCTTCTGGGGTTTTCTGAATTTCTTTGGAGCTCAACTCCATCACTCACACCCAACTCCATCGCCTATCTCGCCGCTTTCGTGTCTTTGTGCAAGAACTTCTTGGGTTGTCGGCCACACTGGGGCCTCTTCAAACACATATTCACTTGTCGCTCACAGACGGTGAAAAAGGCTAATCCAAATGATGAAAGAACCCAAGTAATCCAGATGTGTGGGGGTCTTGGGGTCCAGATGAGGGGTAAAAGTGCCTTTCCGGCCATGATTCTTCCTGATTCAGTTAGAGGGTGGCAGTCGACCTTGTTCTACTGCCAAGACCAGTCGACGCCTGGGCAGTCGGCTGGACTCCCTCCCTTCTCCATGAGTCGAGTGAACAAGCCGTCCTCTCTGAAGGTGCTTCCGGAGGAGAAGGTCCAGGTTAAATTGTTGATGGAGCGTGTAGTCCAGCTTATTCGCGACAGAGTGACCGGCATGGATCTTCTGGATGTTTTCCTTCGACGGCGCATTCAGCCGCTCCAATACCGAGGCCACCCGATGTGGATGTACTCTGGTACCGAAGACACCACCCGGGTCCACCCAGAGGAGGTCGACGACGCCACATTGGAGAGGTGGATGACTGCCATCACAGGGAACAAGGATAACCCTCGTGGAGCCAGGAGGATCCCACCACTCGACCAATCTTACGAACCAGACAAGGTATGACCACTTATCTCCGACTTCGATCCTGTTGCATTCGCTCTGTTCCACTGCGAATCGGCCGATTGACTTTCGTCTTGTTTTGTTGTCTTCTAGGCCACCACTGAGATGTACTCAATGCCCAACGGGGCGCAAGAACAAGTCGAAGAAGAAGAAGGAAGCGGAGGCAAAAGCCAGGAGGAATGGGAGTCCGAGGAAAACGACAGCTCTGATGAAGAAGAGGAGGAGGAGGAGGAGGAGGAGGAAGACGTGGATCCTCCCCACTCGGAAAGGCGGTCCAAGCTGACGCATGATCCGGCGGTCGAGCGTGGTAAGGCTATCGTGCCCGTCGGGCGGTCGACGAATTGCACTCGGACTACTTCTCCAGTGCCGACTGAGAAACCGCCAAAGCAACCCCAAGCAACATCGTCAAATCCGCCAAAGGCCCTGCCCAAGATGAGGATGGTCATTCCCACCATTTCCGGGTAATCAACAGAACTTTTGTCTTCCTGTTTATCATGGGTGTACTTTTGGTCGACTCGTTTGACTGATCAACTGACTTCTGAATCTGAAGTGCTGCCACCTCTGAGACCTCAGCTAAGCACGAAGATCAGGAAATGGAAGATGCAGCCACCTCCAACCTTGGTATGATCTCTGTAGTTTAGCTTTACGGTCGATTGGATTTCTGTTTTTACCTTTGAATCTTTCTTGTAGTTCCACCTCATGTCATTGATCTCCTTGACGACGACGATGAAACACCGCTGAGGAAGAGGAAGGACAAAAAGGTGCCTGCTGGCAAGGCTACTCAAGTTGTATCCTTTGCACGAGACGCTGGTTCACAAGGGAGGCGACACCACTCGGGCTTCGTGTCCTTTCTTGTGTCACGACGAGTGTCCGGCCTTCCTCGTCGATCGCTGACCCGCCTTCCTTTTGCCACACACCACGTCCCGGAAGACCAAGTGAGTGGTGCTAAGGAGGCCATACGCCAGGCAGGGATCATGATGGAGCAAGTGAAGGTGGTCCGGGAGGCCAGCCAGGCGGCTTATGATGCAAGCTCAGCTCTTCAGAGCAATGTCCAAGTAAGTTGGTCGCTACTTGTTCTGTTAGGATATGCTACCTGAAATTTCTTCTTTCTGAAGATTTCCATATTTGTATCCGTACACCCACTGGGTGGGTGTGTCGATTGAATTTTTGTACTGGTGGGGGCACGCTGAGTGCACCCACTGGGTGTAGTCCCCGAGACTATGGTGGACTGCGGGCAATCGACTATATTCTTTATACTTTGAACTTCTTCACTCGGTCTAGTCGGGCCATGTCAAATGGATCTTTGGAACCGGTGGGGGCACGCTGAGTGCACCCACTGGGTGTAGTCCCCGAGACTATGGTGGACTGCTGGCAGTCGACTATAGTCTAAGGAACTGTTTTTACACACCGATCACGACAGTTAGCTATGGTTTTAGGATCATAACCTTTTGCCAATTTCGGCCGATCGGGTCGAATCGATTGGTAAAACCAGTGGGGGCACGCTGAGTGCACCCACTGGGTGTAGTCCCCGAGACTACTGTCGAATGTTTTGATTCGACTGTAGTCTTAGAAATGCTACGATTTTCCTTTAGTCACTCGAAAGTGACCTGTCTTTGATGTTTTGTCGATTGACTCTTCGCAGAAATCTTGCGAGCTCGTGGCCCGTTATACCAAATTGGAGAACAAACAGATCCAGCTCAACCTTGACTTGAAGCTTGCTCAGGAGAACTTGCAAAAGGCGAGAGACGAAGCGAAAGGTATGGCTGGTGAGAACTTGACGACTGTCTTTGTCTTTCTACTCATTCTCATCTCTGGGCTTATTGTTATTTTGCAGACAAACTGGAGGAGGCTCTGAAGAAGAAAGACCACGACCTTGCAGAGGCACAAAAGATGGCTTTGGAGAAAACAAAGCTCGCAAAAGAGAAACTGGTCACAGTCGGCAAACTCGAAGAGGAGAATACCAAACTGAAGGCTGCTCTCGACGCGGCCAACAAGGAGGTTAGCCGATTGAAGAATGACAAAGTTGCTCTGACTGACAAGGCTGGTGAACTTGCGGGGAAGAGGAATGATCTGGAGCTTTATCTGGGAGGGCTCGCCAAAAAGTTATTCCTCGTGCTCAAAGGTAATCTCTTTTACCCGACTGTCTAGTTATCACCGACTAACCATAAAACTGTTAACTTGAACCCGAGTTGCATTTACAGAATTCTGTCAGAACTTTGAAGAGGAGACCAGTTGAGTGGAGACAAGCCTGGACCCCATCAACTCTCCCGTGAAGGATGAAGCCGCTATGAACGTGCTCCGATTGGAGTCTTGCATTGCTGGTGTGGTGGACTATCTCGCTCGACTGAAAGCTGCGGTGTCGCGAATCGACTCAACACTCTGGCCAGACCAGACGCTTCATAATGACCTCGAGTCCTTAATGACTCGACTGAATGAGGTTCCAAGTTGAGTGCAAGAATGGAAAAAGTCTTCTGCCAGGTGTGGTGCTGATGTTGCTCTATATCTGGTTCGTGTCCACTGCAAGGAGGCGCGGGAGGAAAAGCTGGCGGCCATCAAAGTTGCCAATACCAAGAAGTATGATTTCCAATCTTTCATGGAGACTTTCATCGCCGCTGCCACCCGGATTGCTGATGGGATCGACCTTGACCAGTTTGTGGCTCCTTCCGATCCCTCCACCGAGGAGTAAAAAACTTTTATTCTATACCTTAAATTTGCCTCGGAATGCCGAGTGGTTTTTGTAACCGATAAACTTTAACGGGCTTGAGGCCTGGGTACTTCTGCATCCTTAGGATGCTATCCGAACTTTACTTATCATCGAAATATGCTTTTGTTTGCGTTCGAGTGAACTTTGCTCTTCACTCGGATTATGCTTCAATGCTTGAGATGCAGCTCTGAGGTGGATCCAGTCGACCTACACTTTGTTTCCCTTGCAGGTGCAGGAGAAGGAAGCAGTCGACATGTACCTCGTCATCCTTGCAGATCGGGATGGAGCGCACGTTGCACTAGTGGCGCAGCTCCGAAGGGGAAGGCAACAGTCGACCTGCACCTCGTCATCCTTGCGGATCGGGATGGAGCGCACGTTGTACTTGTGGCGCAGCTCCGAAGGAGAAGGCAACAGTCGACCTGCACCTCGTCGTCCTTGCGGATCGGGATGGAATTCGTACTTAGGCGTAGCATCTTGGACTGCAGCTAAGCCCCGAGTGGGAGGTTTGCTCTCCACTTTCGGTAGGATTTTTCGATACTTAGGCGTAGCATCGATTTACAGCTAAGCCTCCGAGTGGGAGGTTTACTCTCCACTCGGTAGGATTTTTTTCAAACTTAGGCTAGCATCGGATCAGCTTAAGCCCCCGAGTGGGAGGTTTGCTCTCCACTCGGTAGGATTTTTCAAACTTAGGCGAGTACTGGACTGCAGCTAAGCCTCCAAGGAGGATTTGTGTCCTAGCTTTGAAGGGGAAGGCAACAGTCGACCTGTACCTCGTCGTCCTTGCAAAGTGCACATTGTATTAAATACTTAGGCGAGTACTTGGACTGCAGCTAAGCCCCCGAGTGGGAGGCTGGCTCTCCACTCGGTAGGATTTAAAACACTTAGGCGAGTACTTGGACTGCAGCTAAGCCCCCGAGTGGGAGGCTGGCTCACCACTTGATAGGATTTAAAACACTTAGGCGAGTACTTGGACTGCAGCTAAGCCCCCGAGTGAGAGGCTGGCTCGCCACTCGGTAAGGATTTTAAAACACTTAGGCGAAACGGATTCGCAGCTAAGCCCCCGAGTGAGAGGCTGGCTCACCACTCGGTAGGATTTTAAAACACTTAGGCGAAACGGATTCGCAGCTAAGCCCCCGAGTGAGAGGCTGGCTCACCACTCGGTAAGGATTTTTTTTACAAACTTAGGCGAAACGGATTCAAGGCTAAGTCACCCACCGGGTGGGAATTTTAACAAAAAGTAATAACAATCCTTTGGGAAAATTATAATCTTTATGATTTAGATAAACAAACTACAGAGGTACTTTTATTACATCTCACCGAGTGAGTTCTTAAGTGCAAAAGGCGGATCAGCTCCGCATTCGATCCTCGAGGCTCATCGATCCGCTGCTCGACGTTGTAAAGATGGTAAGCTCCATTGTGGAGAACTCTGGTGACGATGAAGGGACCTTCCCAAGTGGGAGCGAGCTTGTGTGGTTTCTGTTGATCCACTCGGAGGACCAGATCCCCTTCTTGAAAGGCTCGGCTCTTCACATTTCTAGCGTGGAATCGACGCAAGTCCTGCTGATAGATGGTCGAGCGGATCAGGGCCATCTCTCTCTCCTCTTCAAGGAGGTCGACTGCATCTTGACGGGCTTGCTCCCCTTCAGCTTCAGAGTAGAGTTCGACTCGGGGGGCATTGTGAAGCAGGTCACTTGGCAGAACTGCTTCAGCTCCATAGACCATAAAGAATGGAGTTCTCCCAGTCGACCGATTATGAGTGGTCCTCAATCCCCAAAGAACCGACAGAAGTTCGTCAACCCATGCTCCTGCTGCATGCTTGAGATCACGCATCAGTCAAGGTTTCAGTCCTTTGAAAATTAGACCATTTGCTCGTTCTGCTTGTCCATTCGACTGAGGGTGAGCGACAGAAGCATAGTCGACTCGCGTGCCTTGAGAGGCGCAAAAGTCTTTGAACTTGTCGGAATCGAAATTTGACCCATTGTCAGTGATGATGTTGTGCGGAACTCCATATCTGAATATCAACTCTCTGATGAAACTGACAGCAGTGCATGCATCAAGGTTCTTGATAGGTTTAGCTTCGATCCACTTCGTAAACTTGTCGACTGCCACAAGCAAATGAGTGAAACCATTTCTGCCAGTTCTCAGTGGTCCAATCATATCCATCCCCCAAACAACGAAAGGCCAAACGAGGGGAAAGGTCTTCAAAGCTGAGGCGGGTTTGTGTGACATATTGGAGTAGAACTGACATCCTTCACACTTGTCGACTATTTCCTTTGCCATTTCATTCGCCTTTGGCCAGTAAAATCCTGCTCGGTATGCTTTATCCACGATGGTCTGAGAGGAAGCATGGTGACCACAGTTCCCCGAGTGGATATCATCTAGAATTATCTGACCTTCTTCTGGCGTTATGCACTTACATGCGACTCGATCCACGCTTTCTACGAATAACGTCCCTTGATCACAAGAAAGGCCTTGGATCACGGACGATCCGCCTAGCCTCTTCTTCGTTCTCCGGAGCTCTTTCCTCGGGATATACGTGATGTACGATACTGTCCAATGGGAGTGATGACCACGACTTCCATGATCAGGTCGACCACCGCTTGGGACCTCAACTTCACCGGATCAGTGGCACTTTTTGGCTGTGGAGCGTCTTCAGTGAAAGGATCCTCTTGAATCGACGGTGTGCGGATGTGCTCCAAAAACACATCACTGGGAATGGCTTCCCTCTTGGACCCTATTTTCGCCAAATCATTAGCAGCTTGATTTTTCAGTCGGGGTATATGATGGAGCTCTAACCCCTCAAACTTCTTCTCTAGCTTCCTCCTTTGCATTACAAGAGCTACCATGGCTGGACTTCGACGTCCCACTCCTTCATCACCTGATTAACCACCAGATCTGAGTCGCCATAGACCATGAGGCGACGGACGCCGAGTGAAATGGCCATACACAACCCATACAACAGTGCTTCGTAATCTGCTTCATTGTTGGAAGAATCAAAGTGAATCTGGAACACATATCTGAGCTTATCTCCTCAGGGGGAAACCAATACTACCCCAGCACCGGAACTATTCAGCATCTTGGAACCATCAAAGAACATAGTCCAGTGCTTCGAGTGAACTTGAGTCGGTAACTGTTGTTCAATCCACTCGACGATGAAATCTGCTATTGCTTGGGACTTGATGGCTTTCTTTCCCTCAAACTTGATATCAAGGGGAAGAAGTTCAATCGCCCATTTCACCACTTTCGACGATTCGTCTACATTGTGCAAAATCTACGATAATGGGGCGTCACCGGCGAATGTAATGGAATGATCAGAGAAGTAATGAGCTACCTTCTTCGCGGTCATATAAATCCCATACACAAGCTTCTGATAATGAGGGTATCTTTGCTTTGATGGGTTTAATACTTCAGAAAGATAATATACTGGGCGCTGAACTTTGAAGGCTTTTCCTTCCTCTTCCCGCTCGACCGTAAGTATTGTACTGCCGACTTGTCCTGTGGCTGCAATGTAAAGCAACAACGGCTCCTTGCTGACCGGGGCAGCAAGCACCGGCTGGGTGGAGAGCAGAGCTTTGAGCTCTGCAAACGCTGCATCGACTTGAGAGTCCACTCGAACTTGTCGACTTCTTCATCGACCGGTAAAGAGGCAATGCCTTTTCACCAAGGCGAGAGATGAATCGACTTAAAGCGGCCAAGCATCCAGTAAGCTTCTGGACATCGTGCACACGCATAGGGCGTTTCATTCGGAGTATAGTGCCAACTTTTTCTGGGTTAGCTTAGATTCCTCGTTCAGAAACGAGAAAACCGAGTAACTTTCCACCAGGAACTCCGAATGTGCACTTTGATGGATTAAGCTTGGTATCATACCTCCTGAGATTGGCAAATGTTTCAGCAAGGTCGGTCAATAGGTCAGAACCTTTCCGTGACTTGACCACAATGTCATCCATGTATGCTTCCACATTCCGACTGATTTGAGTGAGTAAACACTTCTGAATCATCCTCATGAACGTGGCTCCGGCATTCTTGAGGCCGAATGGCATGGTGACATAATAGAAGCACCCGAATGGAGTGATGAAAGCTGTTTTGATCTCGTCGGGTCCATACAGACGGATCTGATGGTACCCGGAATATGCGTCTAAAAAAGACAACCGCTCACATCCCGCAGTCGAGTTGACTATTTGGTCGATGCAGGGGAGAGGAAATGATCTTTCGGGCAGGCCCGATTGATATGTTTGAAGTCGATGCACATGCACAGTGAATTGTCCTTCTTAGGGACCATGACAACATTGGCAAGCCACTCGAAGTGGTAAATTTCTCGGATAAACTCTGCTGCTAAGAGCCGAGCCACCTCCTCGCCTATGGCCTTTCTCTTCTGGACGGCGGACCGTCGAAGATGTTCTTTGACAGGTTTGACTTTTGAGTCGACTTCATGACGGTGCTCAGCCCAGCTCCACAGGTACACCCGACATGTCAGCAGGCTTCCATGCCAAGATGTCCCAGTTCTCACGGAGGAACTGGACGAGCGCTTCTTCCTATTTGGAGTCGAGTGTTGTTGAGATGTTGGTCGGAGCAACATTGGGAACGGTCGGGTGAATATGAACCTACTTCGTCTCACCGGACGACTGAAATGCCGACTCCGTAGCGGGCTTCTTGGCTCGCAAAAAATCGCTCGGATCTGCAGTCTTCTGATATTCTTGCATTTCTACCATCGCCATCCGAGCATCAGCAATCTTAGAGCCTTTCCGGAAACACTCTTCCGCTTTTTCCGATTGCCGCGATGTTGATCACACCCTTGGGGCAGGCGTCTTCAGTTTAAGGTACACATAACATGGTCGAGCCATGAAACGCGCATATGCTGGCCTCCCCAGAATAGCATGATAAGCGCTCTGGAAATCCACAACCTCAAAGGTCAACTTTTCTTTCCGAAAATTCTTCGAATCACCAAAAACCACATCAAGAGCAATTTGACCGAGTGACTCGGCCTTCTTTCTAGGAATGACTCCGTGGAAACTCATGTTACTGGTGCTGAGCCTGGACATCGGAATGCCCATCCCTTTCAACGTCTCTGCATACAAGATGTTCAGGCCAGTGCCACCATCCATCAAAACTTTGGTCAGTCGAGTGCCTTCGACGACTGGATCGACCACCAACGCTTGCCTCCCAAGGGTGGCAATGTGTGTCGGATGATCGGACTGGTCGAATGTGATGGCGGTCTGAGACCATTTCAGATAATTGGGCGTCACCGGAGTGACCATGTTTACTTCTCGGTTGATAACTTTCAATCGACTTTTGCTTTCAACGTCAGCAAAAATCATCAGGGTGGAATTGACCTGGGGGTATCCACCATCACTATCTTCCTTGTCCTCAACTTTGTCCGACTCCTTTTCTTTATCCTTGTGCTGCTTCCCTTGGAACTGCTGAATCAAGAGCCGACACTGTCGAGTGGTATGCTTCGGGTAAACGAGTTTACCCTCTTCATCTTTCTTCATGTGAATGTGACACGGCAAGTCCAACACATCATTCCCATCTTGGTCTTTCACCTTCTTGGGGTTCCACGGACCCTGGGGTTTCCCCTAGAACTTTCACAGGGTCACTGACCAAGGCTTCTCCGGGAGCGGCTGGCTCGGCTTTGCGCTTCTACTTCCGACTGGAGTTTCCTCCGCCGGCTTCATTAGCGGCTGACTTGTACTTACCACTCCGGAGCCGATCCTCTTGTTCACCATTGGCGTACTTGGTGGCAATCTCCATCATTCAACTCAGGCTCATGTCTCCTATCCGACCGAATTTCAGACTCAACTCTCTGTTCTTCACTCCTTCCTTGAAGGCACAGACTGCCTGATCAGATACATTCTCTACTGTGTGGTGCAAAGTGATCCATCTCTTGATGTAATCCCTCAGAGTTTCATTCGACTTCTGGACACACGACTGCAACTATGTCAACCCTGCTGGTCGCTTGCAAGTTCCTTCAAATGTCCTGACAAACACTCGGGCAAGATCTTCCCAAGTGTAAATACTGCTGGGTGCTAACTGATTCAGCCATGCTCTGGCCGAACCCTCCAACATAAGGGGCAAATGCTTCATAGCTACCTCATCGTTGCCGCCGCCAATCTGGACAGCCACTCGGTAGTCCTCAAGCCAAGTGTTAGGCTTGGACTCACCGGTGAACTTACTGACTCCAGTCGCCAACCTGAAGTTGGGAGGAATCACTGCGGCTTTGATGGCCCTGCTAAAACACTCTAGCCCTGAGACATGAACTCTGCTGCTGGAGGGAACATCTCTCTCATGGCCTTCTCGGTGAGCTCTGTTCCTGTCGACCAAGCCATGAACGATAATGGATCTCGCATCAAAGCCTGGCTCTCTGGGGTCGATCGAACTCTTCGCCCAAAGACCTTTGTCTTTGGCGTCACGTCATCTTGTGGCCGAGGAGCGTATGATCCACCCCTTGGGGGAGGGGTGGGCACTAGACGTCGATCATTGCGATCGAATCGGTGCTCATACGGCTCGCGGTTCCTGTACCGATCATCACGCCGGCCTCCTCGTTCCTCACGCCTCAGGGGCGATCTTGGACTATGGGACGACTGGACTGAATTCACAGCGACGGATCTGCTGTGAATCCTGTTCCGTGACTGTGATACGACTGAATTTTGGTCTCCTGCTGCCCGGAGTAAATCTCTGATCTGCTGCAAACCTCTACCCGCCTCCGACTGGGAAGGCTGAATCGACTCTGCTATACGGGCTGCAGCTGCTAAATTCTGAATCGGAGTTCGATATACCTGAGTTGGTTGTGGAAAGAGCCGACGCCATTGGATTACGGAACCCGTGGACGCGTGCGCTCGTCGAGAACTCGCTGGAGGTTCTCCAGTCGAGTGCATTCGGCCAGGTTGGCCAAGCGCGCATCCTCCAAGGCACGAGCCTCAGGGGTTTCTCCAATGATAGGAGTGTGAAGCGCATCCATGTTCCGGCGGCAAAGTTCCTCCCTCTGCAGCGAAGTGAGGGGCTCGGGTTGGTACTCTTCGTGAGCTTGCGCCGGATCGCCTCCACCGTCGCCTCCGTTGGTGCGGGGGCATCCAGGAGGACTGCGTGGTCCGTCGACCATCAGAACCTCTGCTGCCGGATCACTGCTATCGCACTCGGATGCAGTCTCTGCGGAGCCAGTCGACAGATCGAACAGGCCGTAGAGAGATTCATCGGGCTCGATTGCCGCGACTTGGGAAGCGGCCGACTGGCGAGCCACCGCATGCCTCACCCATCGCTGAAGCCTCGACCGGCCGGAGCGCTTGCGCCGGCGGGAGACTGGGAGTGAGGACTGACAGAACCGACCCATCTTGGGTCGATGGTTGCCGCAGGAGGACGCCGCGGACGCACGCGCGAAAGTGTGTTGCCCCGCGGATGGGGAGCGCGTCGACGTCGAGAGGAGCCTCCTGAAGCCAAGCGGAGTCGTCGGCGATGAACGTGAGCGCACCGAGACGGATCTCGCGGCCCTCGACCAAAACTCCACCTGAAACCATGATGTAGGAGATCGAAAGAATCCCAACTTCTCCAACAAATCGCTAGAACACCTGCCCCACGGTGGGCGCCAACTGTCGTGGTTCTAATTCTGAAAGTAGAATGGGGGGTAGGTATGGAGAGGCAAGATACTAGCTATGGAGTAGTTGTATACGCAAGAGTTTAACGAGTTCAGGCTCTTCTCGAAGGAAGTAACAGCCCTACATCTCGGAGCCCGGAGGCGGTCGACTGGATTATATGCGTATGAAATACAGGGGTGCGAACCCTTCTACCTGTGGAGGGGGGTGGCTTATATAGAGTGCGCCAGGACCCCAGCCAGCCCACGTAGCGGAGGGTTAAAGGTACATTAAGGTCTGGCATTACTGGTAACGCCTTACATAAAGTGTCATCATGACCATAAAGACTACTTAACTACATACCGTTAGGACACCGAGTGGCTCTCGAACTCCTGGTGGTCGAGTGGGTCTTCATGGTCGAGTGTCTTTGAGTGTCCAGTGGAATCCTACCAGGTCGACTAGAAGGCAGTTTATTCTAAGGGTGTCCTTGGGAGGGTATCTTGGACAGGTCCATGACCCTACCCTAGGTACATGACTTCATCAGTGGGCGCGCCCTCCACCCTCGTGGACGGCTCGAGACTCTTCTGGCCCAATTCTTTTACGCCGGGGGCTTCTTTTGGTCCATAAAAAATAATCAAAAATTGGCACGTCAATTGGACTCCGTTTGGTATTCCTTTTCTGTAAAACTCAAAAACAAGGAAAAAAAACGAATCGGCACTTTGGGCTCTAGGTTAATAGGTTAGTCCCAAAAATCATATAAAATAGCATATAAAACATCCAAGATTGATAATATAATAGCATGGAACAATAAAAAATTATAGATACGTTGGAGACGTATCAAGTCGTCGGTGTGGACGAGCTTGATGTCATAGCCAGCTTTCCCAAGATACAGTAATACGCTAGCCCGCTGACATGAAGCCTTCGGCATGGCAACGTAGTCAACGTCTTTGCTGGCTTCCGCGGCAACGTGTTGCTCCGGGATCGACAGGTCGGTGCGAATGGCGGCCACCTCGCCAACATCCGCCGGAGAGGCCATGATAAACCTCTTCTTGGTCGAACGCTCGTAGGGCTCCCTGGGATATGTGGTCGAGCTTAGGCTGCGACATTATGGAGCAGGGGATGTGGATCTGACGGGGAGGGACACCGCAGGCCTCATCTAAAAACCTAGGGGAGTGGGGCGGCGGTATGGGAATCGCTGGATAACCTGAGCTTTATTCTCTAAGCTAGGAGGAACGGGCAGACCGGCAGGGTTGGCGGCAGCACCGGCGGTGGCCGCGAGCTAGGGTTCGAAGGGGGCGAGGGGGCGGGTGGGGGACTGTGGAGGGGGGTGGTATTTGAGGATACGTCGCGGCTACTGAAAATTTTAGTAATGGTGGGTGGAGATGGTGGTGGACGAGGGAGGGCGACGGCTCAAATGCCTCGGCTGCTAAAATTTTACTATAAGGTCGGTGCTGGAGGAGCGTGGGCGACGGTTGAAGTACAATGGCTATTAAAATTTGGGTAAAGGAATTGATGTGGGGCGGGAGTGCCCAAGATCGCGCATGGTCCAATAACAATATGCGTGTATGATAATAAGGAAAAGTGGCGCGGATCCGCCGATTTTTGCAACGCTCAAGGCGGGTAGTTTGTTTTTATATTTATATCTAGCTAGTCTATCACACACGGTTCGTCCTAATTTCCAAATAAACTTACTCGCCTTTAGCTTCCACATGTGGTGGTTTTACAGTGCACTTGCATCACACACGGTTGAGCCAGTACCTCCACCCTTTGCTCGCGCTTGCGCGGTCGTGGTAATTTCAGCGCACTTGCATCGCACACAGTTGAGTCAGTACCTCCACCCTTTGCTCTCAAGGCTATGCTGTCGTGGTGATTTCAGCACTTGCATCACACACACGGTTGAGCCAAGACCTGCACCTTAACTTGCTCAAGGCTATATGGGGTCATGGTGATCCACATCGCACTTGTATCACACACGGTTTAGATATTATACCCCGTGTCCGTTGAGGATCATCAGAGTCTTTGCAGCAAAAAATAACGTTAGGGAGGGTGAGAAGACAGCCACACCAGCATGTGGCCCAAATATATATGAGTAAAAAGGGTGGTATGTGATGTTCAAAATTCCAATGCACAACTTTGACCCCGCAGGCCACAGTTGGGCGCGTCATTGAAGATCAATGAGAGGGGCCAGAAGTCAAGAACCACCTAGAAGTGGCCAAATATATGTACGAATATTTGGGATGTTTAAAACTTTAAATACACAATGCATAGCTTTGGTGGCACCTGCCTCACAAACCCGAAAGCACCCTAACAACCACCTAGCTAGGATATATATAATGACATAATGTCGTACCTAGCTAGGATGCTTGGCCCACCACCTCTTCGTGTCAGCGGGGCGGATGCATGTAATGATCGATACTTTGGTCATACATGCATGTCGCCATGACCTACCATAAGACAGACCAATGAATCATTCGTTTGGTCAAATGATAGTTTTTGTTGTTGATAAACCGCTTGGGCCAATAGATTGAACAATCATAAACATCGCATGAGAGGGACCACAAAACCAGCACCTCTTGCATGCGGCCCAAAATGATGTACGTTGGGAAGGGTGATGTGTGTTTTCAATATAGAATAATGTACAATTTATATGTGGTGCCTACCTCTCGATACAGACAACAACCATGAAGGTAGTTAAGGATGAGATACGTACGCAGGGTTTGATGTAGGTCGAACCCAGCAATCCGAGCATCTGGGAGGGAATCCTGACAACGCATGATCTCGAGCTTTGGTTGACCGACATTTGACGGTGACCGGCCCTAACATGAACTAGTAGGAATCCATTCATGGCCAACACAAACCCCTCATTATCGGTCAAAGGGATGATATATATACACTCGGGGAGCCCACAGATATCCGTGTTGTCACAAAAAACCGCACAAGGGAGACTTGGTCGATCAGAAGACCCCGTATACACTGCATGCGGCCCGAAAATATGTATGGGTACGATGGTGTATGATGTGTTTAAATCCAAAATGCACAACTTCGATGGGCCATGCCAAGTACATTACAAACCAAACACCGTACCCGACTCCAAGCCTGGTTCAATACCTATGATCTCAGTTTCCCAACTTCGAGGCGGCAGCAGGGGTGGGGGGTCGTCCCACGCATGCGCTCAAACTTTATTTTCTCTAGCATGGGACACATCTATACATCTATACACATATATAGTGTGTGAATAACTATGAAAGTTGCTTGTTGGATGAAGCCAATCCGACGGTACATAGATGGAAAATCCGAGCACTACTGGCCGTTGGATATCATCCACATTCCACCAGATTCTGCAACATGTACAATATAGAAGACTCCATGATTGAAAGCATAATGCACAAACCTCAAAAAACAAGCACTTCTCCTTTGTTCTCTAGAATCTTCCATATCTTAATTGCCCAAAACTTTTTTTTCTAAATGAATTGTCACTTTTTGTTTTTACCTTTACAATGCACAATTCCATGAATCTTAAAATAGTTTTTTTACAAAACTAATTGATTTTGGATGAGATGAACTATAAGAATTAAACGAACATCTACATCATGCATATCTAGGAGAAGAGGCGGGAAACCGATGAGAGGAGTGGCGGGAAACGGTAGCCTGTTTTGAGTGAAAACCTAGTAGAGAAGGAAACGTGAGCTACATGACACATGCGCACAATGCTTACTCATGTACTGTCGAAAGGGCTCAGGGTTGCCATTCGATCTGGGAGCATCCAACAGTGCACACGTACGATCCGTGGGTTTTGGGTTCTGGCCAGTCAGAATGCAGGACTCACATAAGCGCCAGCAATGAGAGAGGATATCATACGGAAACCAACATTCGGTGGAAACCGTGAAAACCATGAGAAAAAGATGTTTTGAAGTTTCAAAATACAAAAAAAAAATGCGGGATGTTAAGAGGATGATGTTTTATTGGCACACAAAATTTCAAGTTGAAACACATTAAGAGATGTGAGCTATGAAAAAGACAAAATCAGTGTTGAATAGTGCCAAATAGTAATGTCACTATTCAGGGCGCAATTTGTCTTTTTCATAGCTCACATCTCGTAATGTTTTTCAACTTGAAATATTGTGTCGCAATAAAGCATCATCTTCTTAACTTCCCACATTTTTTTTAGATTTTTTTGAAACTTTAAAATATGGTTTCCACGAAGTTTTCATTGAATATCAGCTTTCGTGAGTGAACCGTGTGCTATTTGAAAACATTTCGTGAGAAGAATCTCGGTTTTTAAATCCCCGTAAATCCAAAACTAAGCTAAAAATCGTGAAACCTGACATGGTGTCACGACATCGCACTTATATGTCGAGGAATTTTTTTCGTCCATTGTGGCGCAAGTTTTATTACAAGCCTCTTACAAACCGGAGCTTCTCTCAAAGAAGCCTCGTGGTTCTGATAGGGAAACATGTCCCCCTTGTGGGCGAAACGTAATCACTGCCTCTTTTCACCTTCTATTTTCTTCTATGGGCAACATGGAACGACATGATATCCGTGCTGAAATTTAAACTTATTCAGGGTTCGTTTGGCCTTTTTATACACTAATTGAGTTTCCTAGGCATTTAATGTCCATAATTCATATCCGAACTACAAATACATGCTCCAGTTCACCAAAATGGCTAGAAAATTATACATGTGTCCTTGGGTGCATGTTAGGTCCCATGCTAGGAATGGGAATGAATTACAACCGTACTGGTGTCATGGCTCGTACTCAAACATTTCAAATCTCGGTATTTAAGTCCCCATAAATCCTAAACTCACCAGAAAGTCATCAAAGGTGGCATGGTCTCACATCATGGCACATATATGTCGTGGTAAAAACATTGTCCAATTTAGGCCAAGCTTTATTACAAACCTCTTACAAAAACATGAGCTTCTCTCAAAGAAGCCTCGTGGTTCTGATAGGGAAACGTGTTCCCCTTGTGGGCGAAACTTAATCACTGCCTCTTTTCGCCTTGTATTTTCTTCCACGGGCAATATGGAACCACAGGATATTCCTGCTGAAATTTAAACTTCTTCAGGGTTCGTTTTGCCTTTTTATACACTAATTGAGTTTCCTAGGCATTTAATGTCCATAATTCAAATCTGAACTACAAATACATGCTCCAGTTCACCAAAATGGCTAGAAAAATTATACATGTGTCCTTGGGTGCATGTTTAGGTCTCATACCAGGAATGGGAACGAATTACAATCGTACCAGTGTCCTGGCTCTTCCTCAAACATTTCGAATCTCGGTTTTTAAGTCCCCATAAATCCTAAACTCACTAGAAAGTCATCAAAGGTGGCATGGTTGAGGGAAATATGCCCTAGAGGCAATAATAAAGTTATTATTTATTTCCTTATATCATGATAAATGTTTATTATTCATGCTAGAATTGTATTAACCGGAAACATAATACTTGTGTGAATACATAGACAAACAGAGTGTCACTAGTATGCCTCTACTTGACTAGCTCGTTGATCGAAGATGGTTATGTTTCCTAGCCATTGACGTGTGTTGTCATTTGATTAATGGGATCACATCATTAGGAGAATGATGCGATTGACTTGACCCATTCTGTTAGCTTAGCACTCGATCGTTTAGTATGTTGCTATTGCTTTCTTCATGACTTATACATGTTCCTATGACTATGAGATTATGCAACTCCCGTTTACCGGAGGAACACTTTATGTGCTACCAAATGTCACAACGTAACTGGGTGATTATAAAGGTGCTCTCTGGTGTCTCCAAAGGTACTTGTTGGGTTGGCGTATTTCGAGATTAGGATTTGTCACTCCGATTGTCGAGAGGTATCTACGGGCCCACTAGGTAATGCACATCACTTAAGCCTTGCAAGCATTGCAACTAATGAGTTAGTTGCGGATGATGTATTATGGAGCAGTAAAGAGACTTGCCGGTAACGAGATTGAACTAGGTATTGAGATACCGAAGATCGAATCTCGGGCAAGTAACATACCGATGACAAAGGGAACAACGTATGTTGTTATGCGGTCTGACCGATAAAGATCTTCGTAGAATATTGGGTGAAAATATGAGCATCTAGGTTCCGATATTGGTTATTGACCGGAGACGTGTCCCGGTCAAGTCTACATAGTTCTCAAACCTTTACGGTCCGCACACTTAAAGTTTCGATGACGGTTATATTATGAGTTTATATGTTTTGGTGTACCGAAGGTTGTTCGGAGTCCCGGATGTGATCACGGACATGATGAGGAGTCTCGAAATGGTCGAGACATGAAGATTGATATATTGGAAGCCTATATTTGGATATCGGAAGTGTTCCGGGTGAAATCGGGATTTTAGCGGAGTACCGGGGGTTACCGAAACCCCCTGGGGTTTAATGGGACATAGTGGGCCTTAGTGGAGAAGAGGAGAGGCGGCTAGGGAAGGGCCGCGCGCCCCTCCCCCTCTAGTCCTAATAGGACAAGGAGAGGGGGGCGACGCCCCTGATGTCTACTACGCAACCTTTTTTCTTGTAGACGTTGTTGGGCCTGCAAGTGCACAGGTTTGTAGGACAGTAGCAAATTTCCCTCAAGTGGATGACCTAAGGTTTATCAATCCGTGGGAGGCGTAGGGTGAAGATGGTCTCTCTCAAGCAACCCTGCAACCAAATAACAAAGAGTCTCTTGTGTCCCCAACACACCCAATACAATGGTAAATTGTATAGGTGCACTAGTTCGGCGAAGAGATGGTGATACAAGTGCAATAAGGATGGTAGATAAAGGTTTTTGTAATCTGAAAATATAAAAACAGCAAGGTAATTAATGACAAAAGTGAGCGTAAACGGTATTCCAATGATAGGAAACAAGGCCTAGGGTTCATACTTTCACTAGCGCAAGTTCTCTCAACAATAATAACATAAATAGATCATATAACAAGCCCTCAACATGCAACAAAGAGTCACTCCAAAGCCACTAATAGCGGAGAACAAACGTAGAGATTATGGTAGATGCGAAACCACCTCAAAGTTATTCTTTCGGATCGATCTATTAAAGAGTTCGTACTAGAATAACACCTTAAGACACAAATCAACCAAAACCCTAATGTCACCTAGATACTCCATTGTCATCACCTCAAGTATCCGTGGGCATGATTATACGATATGCATCACACAATCTCATATTCATCCAACCAACACAAAGTACTTCAAAGAGTGCCCCAAAGTTTCTACCGGGGAGTCAAGAACGTGTGCCAACCCCTATGCATAGGTTCATGGGAGGAACCCGCAAGTTGGTCACTAAAACATACATCAAGTGGCACGTGTAATCCCATTCTCACCACAGATAAACACGGCAAGACATACATCAAGTGTTCTCAAATCAAAGACTCAATCTGATAAGATAACTTCAAGAGGGAAACTCAATTCATCACAAGAGAGTAGAGGGGGAGAAACATCATAAGATCCAACTACAATAGCAAAGCTCAGGATAAATCAAGATCATGCCATAGAGGGAACACGAGAGAGAACACGAGAGAGAGAGAGAGATCAAACACATAGCTACTGGTACATACCCTCAGCCCCGAGGGTGAACTACGCCCTCCTCGTCATGGAGAGCTCCGGGATGATGAAGATGGCCACGGTGATGGGTTCCCCCTCCGGCGAGTCTTAACGGGCTCCGAGATGTTTTGGTGGCTCTGAGAGGCTTGCGGCGGAACTCCCGATATATCTTGATATTCGATGGTTTTAGGGTACGAGGGAATATATAGGCGAAAGAAGTCGGTCGGGGGGGGGGGGTGCTCGAGGGGTCCATGAGACAGGGGGCGCGCCCTGTAGGGGGGGGGCGCCCCCTATCTCCTGGGGTCCCCGAGGGTCTTCTGACTTGATCTCCAAGCCCCCCGGATGATAATCTTCCAAAAAATCATGATGCCGAAGGTTTCATTCCGTTTGGACTCCGTTTGATATTCCTTTTCTTCGAAATACTGAAACAGGCAATAAAATAGCAATATGGGCTGGACCTCCGGTGAATATGTTAGTCCCAAAAATGATAGAAAAGTGTGTAATAAAGCCCAATATTGCCCAAAACAGTAGATAATATAGCATGGAGCAATTAAAAATTATAGATACGTTGGAGACGTATCAAGCATCCCCAAGCTTAATTCTTGCTCATGCTCGAGTAGGTAAATGATAAAAAGATAATTTTTGATGTGGAATGCTAGTTGGTATAATTTCAATGTAATTCTTCTTTATTGTGATACGAATATTCAGATCCATAAGATTCAGGACAAAAGTTTAATATTGACATAAAATAATAATACTTCAAGCATACTGTCGGTGTCAAAACCGGCGGATCTCGGGTAGGGGGTCTCGAACTGTGCGTCTAGGCGGATGGTAACAGGAGACAAGGGACACGATGTTTTTACCCAGGTTCGGGCCCTCTCGATGGAGATAAAACCCTACTCCTGTTTGATTAATATTGATGATATGGGTAGTACAAGAGTGGATCTACCACGAGATCAAAGAGGCTAAACCCTAGAAGCTAGCCTATGGTATGATTGTTGTTCGTCCTACGGACTAAAACCCTCCGGTTTATATAGATACCGGATAGGGTTAGGGTTACACAGAGTCGGTTACAATGGTAGGAGATCTACATATCCGTATCGCCAAGCTTGCCTTCCACGCCAAGGAAAGTCCCATCCGGACACGGGACGAAGTCTTCAATCTTGTATCTTCATAGTCCAGGAGTCCGGTCAACGGTGATAGTTCGGCTATCCGGACACCCCCTAATCCATGACTCCCTCAGTAGCCCCTGAACCAGGCATCGATGACGACGAGTCCGACGCGCATATTGTCTTCGGCATTGCAAGGCGGGTTCCTCCTCTGAATACTTCATAGAGGATTTCGAACACAAGGATAGTGTCCGGCTCTGCAAAACAAGTTCCACATACCACCATAGAGAGAATAACTTTTGCACAGATCTGCTGACGTATTCCGTGGCGTGACATCACTCCACGGCCAGGCCTTTATACGAATCGTTTTTACTGTTCCACCTTAGCGCGTTTAGCGAGGCGGTTTCCTTGGCACGTCTTATCAGAGCGGAGATCGTGCCCCCTTATTCCGGGATTCCCATCAATACGGATGTGGGTAACCCAACCGCGCCATTGATTACAGCGCTTCGGAGATAAGCGAGTTTTACCAGGCTGGCGGGGGACGCATAGCTTCGTCCGCCCATATAAGGGGATAAGGATCCACCTTTTAACCTACGCCTTCTTCCTCCTTTGCTCATCCATTTCACAAGACTCGAGCTCCAGCGCCCAAGTCCGCACATCCCTCCTCAACCTTCTCCAGCCATGTCCGGAGCGGGAGGCAAGTGGATGTTCTCCTCCGTCACGGAGGGACAAGTCAAAAAGCTACGGAAGGCCGGATACTTGTCCAACGGCATCGCGCATCGGCTCCCCAACGAGGGGCAGCTCATTCCCACCCCCAGGCCCCATGAGAGGGTGGTGTTTCTCACCCACTTCCTCCACGGACTAGGTTTTCCACTTCACCCATTTGTTCGGGGACTCATGTTCTACTACGGCCTAGATTTCCACGATCTGACCCCGAATTTCATCCCCAACATCTCGGCGTTTATCGTCGTGTGCGAGGCCTTCCTCTGCATCCAGCCCCACTTCGGCTTATGGCTGAAGACCTTCAATGTCAGGCCGAAGGTAGTGGGGCGGCCAATGAGTGCGGAGGTGCCATGGTTGGCAAGATGGCCAAAGTCCTATGGCTCGAGGGCTCCTTTGTGGAGACCATAAAGGGGTGGCAATCGGGGTGGTTCTACATCACCGAGCCGCGCGACTCTCAATGGGCGGCGGCCCCCGAATTCCGATCTGGCTCCCCCACACGGCTCACATCATGGAAAGAGACGGGCCTGACGTGGGGTGATTCGGAGGAGCTGTCCGGACTCCAAACCTGCGTCCGAACCCTGGTGGACAAGAATCTCAGGCTTGTCAATGTAGTCCTGGTTATGCTCATCCGCCAGATCCTCCCATGCCAACAACGGGCCTCAAATTGTGGGAGTTTGATCCGGCACAGCACCAAACTCTGAAAAGGCTCTTCGACACTATGTACGAAGATGCATGGAAGGTGCTGTTCAAGGGCGCCGAGGCTCCCACATCCGCTACTGAAGATCGCGGATTCAGCTCGCAGTGCCAAGCTACCGAGGTAAGCTATTTTTCCCTTTACGGGACTCTTGTTTTTCATAGTTTGACTCTATGTGGGATCTAAACTCCCTTACCTTTGATAGGACTGGCGTAACACGTCCGAGCAGGTTAACTGTCCGGCTCCCTTGCCAGAAGACCCAGCGGACGCCCGCTTGGCAGAAGGGGTTCTTGGCTCCGGCACCTCACGTGGTGCCGGAGAAGAAGGCCAAGAAGGAGGCCACGAGGGACTCGAAGGAGCGCCCGACGCCGGTGTTGTCGGACTCATCGTTCGGCGACTACGAGGTGGAATCCTCCCCGAGGACGTGGGAGGAGGAAAAAAGCCTCTCCCAGTGAAGAGAGAAGAACAGGAAGGCCGCCCCAAATGGGGAGGCCGGAGGGTCCAAGAAAGGAAGGACCCTTCCTCTGGACTTCTCCACCAACGCCGACAACGACGAGGAGGAGTGGCCACCAAGGGCCAAGCCCCTGGCGAGATCGTAAGTGTCCGGACTCCGGAATAGCTCATGACTTTTTATTCGTTGCATAGTGTCTTCTAACGCCGAATATAACCATGTAGCCCGCCCAAGGACGATCTCGCCGCTTCGTCGAGCGGCTCCCTGGATTCGTAGGATGTGAATAGCAGTTCACTTCCGACCGCCTCCTCCCCTCGCGACACGGATGACACCATGGTGGAGTCCCAAAAGGGGCCCAGCCAAGAGGAGGTGGTCCTGGAGGCGCCGCAAGGCGACCTCCCGGACTCTGGGCGCAAAGGGGGCGAGACCCCAGAGGGCTCTAAGTCCGGCCCTATGCTGGACTCTGTCTGGAACCTTCGCTTGTTCGAAGTCCGCAAGCGGCCCCTTCGTAAGAAGGGCAAGACTATGACGCCGGTGACCTCCGTCCATCCGGAGGCACCGGATAGCTTGCTTTGGAAGCGCTTAACGGCGCCTCCATCGACGAGGAGCACCACCTTGTTATGAGTGTGGTGATCCAGAAAGTTCGATCCGCCAAGAGCGGGTTGATCAAGCCTGTACCAGCCTTCTAACGAGGCTTTGAGGTAAGTTTAGAATATGTAAAAATATTACCGCATAAACAGTAGCCTCGATGCTTAGTTCGGTGTTCGGAAAGAAAAGCCGGATGAGGATCTAAAAAGATATCTGCAGGAGTCTAACATAAGTATGTCAATATGGGAATGCAGGCTGCTGCTTGACCTCTGCCAGACCGATCATGGAGGTCAATGCATTGAAGCGAGCCTCGAGCGGTCCGAGAACGAGCTCGGCCTTGCCAAGAAGCAGCTCGAGGACAAGGAAGGTAAGTAATACCTTATTAAAGTAATACCTTATAGAAAGGATTTGGTTGCAAAAATCACAGGACTAACGTGGGTATTGTAGGGGACACGAACGAGGTGGCGACCCTAAAGTAAGCGGTGTCCACGGCCGAAAGCAAAGCGGCCGCGGAGCGCACCGAGCGAGAAAAGCAGGAGGCGCGGGTGGCGGATGTGCGGCAAGAGCTCCAGGCTCTCGTGGAAAAACACGAGAGTTAGGAGCGTGACTCGAAGACCCGAGAGTCTGAGCTTGCCTCGGCTCTTGAGAGTGCCAAATCCGCTAAGGCCGAAGCCCAAAAAGCCCTCCAGGAAATTGAATCATTAAAGAAGATAGCGGCGGGTAAGGCATTCTTTATGCAAAGCAAGCATGTGAAAGTGAATTATCTATTACTTACCCGAATCCGAAGCTCTCCAGGAGCATTCGTAGATCTGCCCCATAGTGTGTCTGATGCTGCCGGGTTCTACCGCGCCAAGGAGGGAAGCTCGACCGAAAAGGTGTTCTGGTCTCAGTATGCTAAGGCCGGACATCCGGTGCACCTGAGCAACCAGCTGAAGCAGCTGGTCGAGCTCCACAAGGTCGCCGAACAGGCCATGAAGGGCCTCATAATTCGGCTGTGGCCATTGGAAGCCATGCAGGAGCTACCGGGCTAGTGCGCGGCTGGTGGACGCCGCCCATGGATTGAAGTCATCAGCGCTCCGTCTGCATTGAAGGTGCCGTCGGGCCTTGCCCGTGCTAAAGTGCACTTTGGGGCAAGCTGGATGCCGAGAAGCTTGTGACGGACGGGCCACCAAAGGGCAAGGAGCATCGCAAGCCCGAAATGTACTATGAGGGCGTCCTGAAGGGTGCCCGCCTTATAGCGGGTGAATGCTCCAAAGATGTAATTTTTGAATAGACTCGCCTTTGTTATCCTGTACGCTGAAAACTTGTTCATATGCGCTAAGCAACGCTTCTAAATTTAAAATATTACCTTCTGTGCGGCCGTTTATCAAATTTGAGAGATGGCAAGTCGTTGGCTTCAGCCCCCATGCCACAGTCTTTGGGGTGTTCGGGATAAACTTGAGCGCTCTTGTTCCCATTCTTGGGTCCTTCGAGGGAGGCGCTCAATGCAACGAACAAGGCAACCGGACTATAGTGCTTGAACACTCTCACTTAGCCATAGAATTCTATAATTTTAAATTTCGGCGAAGCCCCTAGTATTCGGAAGACCGAGTTCGGGGCGCTATCCACGCCTAGGCCGGACAATGCCGACTCCTCGCTCTAAGCGGCATAAGTCTTTAGGGACCCGAAAAAACCTCTCGCACAGCGACGGCTCTCGCCCTATCATGACGGTCAGTTTTAGCTTTCTCCACTAAGGTGCTGAACCCAGCTCAACCGGGGCACAATCGCAGTGGTTCTCCCAGTGCTACCTTAGCCGATATAACGGAACGTAAGGTACCAAAACATGGGAGCCGGGCAAACCCAACTATTGACCCAAGACATGATTTGGAGTTGATGCATATAATGCTATAAGTTCGGGGTGCCGCACTTGTGAAAGTGTTCGGATTTATCACACCATACTTTTGGGGTACTTAAGCCCCTGGTGTATTGGCCGTACCAAAGTGTACGGGTGCAACATGTCATGAATGAACATATATATAGATAAAAAGGAGTGCAATAATAGGCAAAAGCTATGTATTGTTTATTCAAAAAGGTACTGCAATGAAAGCGAGCGATACAAATAGTGCGATAAGCAAGGGATGGGACTATTTAACATGTCCCCTCCGAGGGTAAGCTGCGGGATGGTATGTAAAACAGGTATAATGCTCGTAGTAGAGACCACTGGACACTCGACGTAACTACGCTTCCTGGCTGTTGCATCATGAGTTCGGCAACTCTAGTGCGGACAGGGCTTCTGAAGCGGAGTCCCGAAAGTAAGAGAAAAGAATAAAGAAAAAGAATGACACAATCGAGAGCCCTAGTGCGGTTGAGCCGCATTCTGGCGTGTCGTGGTCGTGCCCCTCCCCTTATGCCCATGGTATCTCCAGAGCGTAGTTATGTACGCGTAGTACTGGCTTCGCAATTTCGCGAGGGCTGGGGTTGGGGCCAGATTGCTACGCGTGCTCGGATCGTGCCAGGCGGTCTTGTTGTAGGTTACTCCGGGCGCGCTTGACGGTGTCCGGACGTTTAATAGCCGGACTCGAGAATTGCTGTGAGAGGCTGCTTTGCACCTCCGCCGCGAGGGCTGCCGTGTGCTCCTCCGTTCGGAGAGAGCGTTCGGTGTTTCCCTTGACCGTGGTTACTCATCGAGGGCCTGGCATCTTGAGCTTGAGGTACGCGTAGTGCGGCACCGCATTGAACTTTGCAAATGCGGTTCGTCCAAGCGATCGCGTGATAGCCGCCGCGAACGGGACTATGTCGAAGATTAACTCTTCGCCGGAACTTATCCGGGATCCGAAGACCACTTCGAGTGTGGTGAGCCTGTACAATTGGCCTCTACACTGGTATGACGCCTTTAAAGGTCGTCTTTGTGGGTTTAATCCTTGAGGGGTCTATGCCCATTTTGCACACTGTATCCTGATAAAGCAGGTTCAGGCTGCTACCGCCGTCCATCAGGACTCTAGTGAGGTGAAATCCGTCGATGATTGGGTCTAGAACCAATGCGGCGAATCCGTCATGGCGGATGCTAGTGGGGTGGTCCCTTCGATCAAAGGTGATCGGGCAGGAGGACCATGGGTTGAACTTCGGGGCGACTGGCTCCATCGCATATACGTCCCTTAGTGCACGCTTCCGCTCCCTTTTGGGTATGTGGGTTGCGTATATCATGTTCACTGTCCGCACTTGTGGGGGGAAGCCCTTCTGTCCTCTATTGTTCGACGGCCGGGGATCCTCCTCGTCATCGCTATGCAGCCCCTTGTCATTGAGTTCGGCATTTAACTTGCCTACCTGTTTGAAGACCCAACAATCCCTGTTGGTGTGGTTGGCTGGTTTTTCGGGGGTGCCATGTATTTGGCACGAGCGATCGAGTATTCGGTCCAGATTGGACGGGCCCTGAGTATTTCTTTTAAATGGCTTTTTCCGCTGACCGGGTTTAGAGCCTCTGTATCCGGCATTGACTGCCGTATCTTCAGCATTATCGCTGTTAATGCGGCGCTTGTGCTTGTTGTGACGCGACCTGCCATTACTGTCCTTGGTATCGGGACTACCAGGGTTTTTGGTCAAGTTGTTGCTACGAGCTAGCCAACTGTCCTCTCCCGCGCAAAAGCAGGTCATGAGTGTTGTGAGGGCTGCCATGGATTTCGGCTTTTCCTGTCCTAGGTGCCGGGCAAGCCACTCGTCGCGGATGTTATGTCTGAAGGCTGCAAGGGCCGCTGCATCCGGACAGTCAACAATTTGATTTTTCTTGGTTAGGAACTATGTCCAGAATTGTCTGGCTGATTCTTATGTCTGCTGAATTATGTGGCCGAGGTCATTGGCGTCTAGTGGTCGCACATATGTGCCCTGGAAGTTATCAAGGAATGCGACTTCCAGGTCCTCCCAACAACCAATTGATTCTGTTGGCAAGCTGTTAAGCCAATGCCGAGCTGGTCCTTTAAGCTTGAGTGGGACATATTTGATGGCGTGTAGATCATCACCGCGGGCCATGTGGATATGGAGGAGGTAGTCCTCGATCCAAACCGCAGGATCTGTTGTGCCATCGTATGATTCAATGTTTACGGGTTTGAAACCCTCGGGGATTTGATGATCCATCACTTGTGCGTGAAGCATAGTGGGTGTCTTGGCGCCTCTGTATTGAGCTATATCACGACGCAACTCAAATGAGCTTTGTCTACTGTGTTCGGCCCGGCCGGAATTGTTGTATCCGGCGTGACGGTTATCGTCACGTGTCGTGGGGCGCCCACGCGATCCGTAGATCGATCTTGTTTGCCTTGCCTTGTCCTCCAATATGTCTCGCAGTCCGCGCGTTTCCCCGTGCCTTGGTACTTTTCGAGCGACGCCAGGGTGCGGCTTGAATGGAGGGTCTAGAGGCCTCTCTGTCGCGGCCACGGGGTGGCCGGTCGGCCGCATCATGCACTGGTGATGTAGGTTTGGGTGCTGCTTCCTCTAATTGGGGTAGCAGCCTGCGTTTTGGGTATCTCTTGGAGGGGCGTTCGAGTTCGTGCTCTTCGGCTGCAAGGACTTCAGTTCATCCGCCGCCTAGCAAGTCTTGGTCAGCTCTAAGCTCTGCTGCTTTTTCTTGAGGCTGCTTGCCGTGGCCATAAGCCTGCGTTTGAAAGCGCTCTGTTCGGCGGGATCCTCGGGCACGACAAATTCGTTGTCGCCGAGGCTTGCCTCATCTTCGGAGGGAGGCATATAATTATCGTCCTCCACCTCCTGTCATGCGCCGCTCTATCGAGGGCTGGCTTCTCCCTCCTCTGTCTTTGAATCCTGCTGGAGGGGCTGTCTTCGGCTTTGTCCGGGGTGTTATTTTCTCCCGTCTTTGGAATCACCGTTTTGCTGTGGCGGGATTTAGAGTGGCGCCACGACGCCGGCGCTTGGGCTGTTTCTTGGAGGGGTCATCCTCCGTTGTTCCATCGCCGTTCCCATCTTTTGGGATGTCCACCATGTATATGTCGTATGATGAGGTGGCCTTCTATTGCCCTGTAGGCGCTGGTTCTTGGTCGTCTCCAGCATCGTCGTCCATACCGTCGATGTCTTCGGAGTCGAAGTCGAGCATGTCGGTTAAATCATCGACAGTGGCTACAAAGTGGGTGGTGGGTGGGTGTTGAATTTCTTCGTCGTCCGCATCCCAACCTTCATGACCGTAGTCCGGCCAGGGCTCTCCTAATAAAGAGAGAGACTTTAGTGAATTCAGGATGTCACCAAAGGGCGAAAAGTGCTTTGAAAGATGTCATGGCGATGAACTCCATGATCGGCACCCAATCGGATTCGATTGGCCGTGGCGCGGGAGGTTCAGAGTCCGGAGAGGAGTCCGGCACCTTGGAGTCACGGTCTTCGCAAAGGACAGGGATGGAGTTCGGCTCGATCGCCGTAGAGATCGTAGCCCCTGAGGCGGTCTCCAACCACTCGTCCTCGATCGGCGGAGTCGGCTCCGAGCTAAGGGTTGGAGCGGACGCTGGTGCGGCCTCGAGCCTTTGACCGCTCGTGGCGAGCTAGATCGTGCCCATCGAGAGGCAGTCTGGCGCTTGGCTGTGGCTCGAATCCGTCGAAGATCAAGTCTCCGCGGATGTCGGCCGTGTAGTTCAAACTCCCAAATCTGACCTGATGGCGTGGGCGTAGCTTCGATCTGCTCCATATGGCCAAGTGAATTGGCCCGCAGTGCAAAGCCGCCGAATACGAAGATCTGTCCGGGGAGAAAAGTCTCACCCTGGACCGCGTCGTTGTTGATTATCGAAGGAGCCATCGGGCCTAAGGATGACGACACAGAGGAACTCTCAACGAAAGCACCAATGTCGGTGTCAAACCGGCGGATCTCGGGTAGGGGGTCCCAAACTGTGCGTCTAGGCGGATGGTAACAGGACACAAGGGACACGATGTTTTTACCCAGGTTCGAGCCCTCTCGATGGAGGTAAAACCCTACTCCTGCTTGATTAATATTGATGATATGGGTAGTACAAGAGTGGATCTACCACGAGCAAAGAGGGTAAACCCTAGAAGCTAGCCTATGGTATGATTGTTGTTCGTCCTACGGACTAAAACCCTCCGGTTTATATAGACACCGGATAGGATTAGGGTTACACAGAGTCGGTTACAATGGTAGGAGATCTACATATCTCAGACGCCAAGCTTGCCTTCCACGCCAAGGAAAGTCCCATCCGGACACGGGACGAAGTCTTCAATCTTGTATCTTCATAGTCCAGGAGTCCGGTCAACGGTGATAGTTCGGCTATCCGAACACCCCCTAATCCAGGACTCCCTCACATACTAACAAAGCAATTATGTTTTCTCAAAATAACATGGCCAAAGAAAGTTATCCCTACAAAATCATATAGTCTGGCTATGCTCTATCTTCCCCACACAAAGTATTTAAATCATGCACAACCCCGATGACAAGCCAAGCAATTGTTTCATACTTTTGACGTTCTCAAACTTTTTCAATCTTCACGCAATACATGAGCGCGAGCCATGGATATAGCACAGTAGGTGGAATAGAATGGTGGTTGTGGAGAAGACAAAAAGGGAGAAGATAGTCTCACATCAACTAGGCATATCAAAGGGCTATGGAGATTCCCATCTATAGATATCAGTGTGAGTGAGTAGGGATTGGCATGAAACGGATGCACTAGAGCTATAAATATATAAAAGCTCAACAAAAGAAACTAAGTGGGTGTGCATCCAACTCGCTTGCTCACGAAGACCTAGGGCATTTTGAGGAAGCCCATCATTGGAATATACAAGCCAAGTTCTATAATGAAAAATTCCCACTAGTATATGAAAGTAACAAAATGAGAGACTCTCTATCATGAAGATCTTGGTGCTACTTTGAAGCACAAGTGTGGTAAAAGGATAGTAACATTGCCCCTTCTCTCTTATTCTCTCATTTTTTTTCTTCTTTTTTTGGGCCTTTTCTCCTTTTTTTTATGGCCTCTTTTTTTCTTTTTCTTTTTTTTTGTCCGGAGCCTCATCCCGACTTGTGGGGGAATCATGGTATCCATCATCCTTTCCTCACTTGGGACAATGCTCTAAAGAATGACGATCATCACACTTTTATTTTTCTTACAACTCGATTCTTAGAACAAAATATGACTCTATATGAATGCCTCCGTGGTGTGCGGGATATGCAATGAATCAAGAGTGACATGTATGAAAGAATTACGAACGGTGGCTTTGCCACAAATACGATGTCAACTACATGATCATGCTAGAAATATGACAATGATGGAGCATGTCATAATAAACGGAACGATGTATAGTTGCATGGATATATATATCGGAATGGCTATGGAAATGCCATAATAGGTAGGTATGGTGGCTATTTTGAGGAAGATATAAGGTGGGTGTATGATACCGGCGAAAAGTGCGCGGTATTAGAGAGGCTAGCAATGGCGGAAGGATGGGAAAAGTGCGTATAATCCATGGACTCAACATCAGTCATAAAGAACTCATATACTTATTGCAAAAATCTAGAAGTTATCAAAGCAAAGTATTACGCGCATGCTCCTAGGGGGATAGATTGGTAGGAAAAAGACCATCGCATCGTCCCCGACCGCCACTCATAAGGAAGGCAATCAATAAATAAATCATGCTCCGAGTTCATCACATAACGGTTCACCATACGTGCATGCTACGGGAATCACAAACTTTAACACAAGTATCTCTCAAATTCACAACTACTCAACTAGCATGACTCTAATATCACTACTTCCATATCTCAAAACAATCATCAAGCATCAAACTTCTCTTAGTATTCAACACACTCATAAGAAAGTTTTTACTATTTTTGAATACCTAGCATATTAAGATTATTTAAGCAAATTACCATGCTATTTAAGAATCTCAAAATAATATAAGTGAAACATGAGAGTTCATCTATTTCTTCAAAAATAAAACCACTAGCGTGCTTTAAAAGATATAAGTGAAGTACTAGAGCAAATGACAAACTACTCTGAAAGATATAAGTGAAGATCAATGAGTAGTCGAATAATTATACAACTATGTGAAGACTCTCCCATTTAATAATTTCAGATCTTGGTATTTTATTCAAACATCAAGCAAAGCTAAATAAAATGACATGATGCTCCAAGCAAAACACATATCATGTGGTGAATAAAAATATAGCTCCAAGTAAAGTTACCGATGAACGAAGACGAAACAGGGGATGCCTTCCGGGGCATCCCCAAGCTTAGGCTCTTGGTTATACTTGAATATTACCTTGGGGTGCCTTGGACATCCCCAAGCTTAGGATCTTTCCACTCCTTATTCCATAGTCCATTGAATCTTTACCCAAAACTTGAAAACTTCACAACACAAAACTTAACAGAAAACTCGTGAGCTCCCTTAGCGAAAGAAAACAAAACACCACTTCAAGGTACTGTAAAGAACTCATTATTTATTTATATTGGTGTAATATATACTGTATTATAACTTATCTATGGTTTATAAACTATTTTACTAGCCATAGATTCATCAAAATAAGCAAACAACACAATGAAAACAGAATCTGTCAAAAACAGGACAGTCTGTAGTAATCTGTAACTAACGCAAACTTCTGGAACTCCAAAAATTCTGAAATAAATTGGTGGACCTGAGGAATTTTTCTAGTAATCATATGCAAAAATAATCAACTAAATAGCACTTTCCAGTAAAAAGTTGAAGCTAATCTCATGAGCGCTAAAGTTTCTGTTTTTTACAGCATGATCATAAAGACTTCACCCAAGTCTTCACAAAGGTTCCACTTGGCACAAACACTAATTAAAACATAAAACCACATCTAAAAAGAAGCTATATGCATTATTTATTCCTAAACATAACCTAAAAGCAAGAAACTAAAATAAAATTGGGTTGCCTCCCAACAAGCACTATCGTTTAATGCCCCTAGCTAAGCATGATGATTTCAATGATGCTCACATAAGACATAAGAATTGAAACATAAAGAGAGCATCATGAAGAATATGACTAGCACATTTAAGTATAACCCACTTCCTATGCATAGGGATTTTGTGAGCAAACAACTTATGGGAACAATAATCAACTAGCATAGGAAGGCAAAACAAGCATAACTTCAAAAATTGAAGCACATAGAGAGGAAACTTGACATTATTGCAACTCCTACAAGCATATGTTCCTCCCTAATAATAATTTTCAGTAGCATCATGAATGAATTCAACAATATAACCAGCACCTAAAGCATTCTTTTCATGATCTACAAGCATAGAATTTTTACTACTCTTCACATAAGCAAAATTCTTCTCTTCAACAATAGTAGTGGGAGCAAACTCAACAAAACAACTATCATGTGATTGAAAATTAAGATCAAGATGAAAAGTTTCCTGGTTATCGTTATTCTTTAAAGCATACGTGTCATCACAATAATCATCATAGATAGGAGGCATGCTTTCATCATAATAAATTTGCTCATCAAAGCTTGGGGGACAAAAAATATCATCTTCATCAAACATAGCTTCCCCAAGCTTGTGGCTTTGCATATCATTAGCATCATGGATATTCAAGGAATTCATACTAAGAACATTACAATCATGCTCATCATTCACATAATTAGTGCCAAATATTTTAATGCATTCTCCTTCTAACACTTTGGCACAATTTTCCTTTCCATCATTCTCATGAAAGATATTAAAAAGATGAAGCGTATGAGATAAACTCAATTCCATTTTTGGTAGTTTTCTTTTATAAACTAAACTAGTGATGAAACAAGAAACAAAAAGATTCGATTGCAAGATCTGAAGATATACCTTCAAGCACTCACCTCCCCGGCAACGGCACCAGAAACTGCTTGATGTCTACTACGCAACCTTCTTCTTGTAGACGTTGTTGGGCCTGCAAGTGCACAGGTTTGTAGGACAGTAGCAAATTTCCCTCAAGTGGATGACCTAAGGTTTATCAATCCGTGGGAGGCGAGGGATGAAGATGGTCTCTCTCAAGCAACCCTGCAACCAAATAACAAAGAGTCTCTTGTGTCCCCAACACACCCAATACAATGGTAAATTGTATAGGTGCACTAGTTCGGCGAAGAGATGGTGATACAAGTGCAATATGGATGGTAGATAAAGGTTTTTGTAATCTGAAAATATAAAAACAGCAAGGTAACTAATGACAAAAGTGAGCGTAAACGGTATTGCAATGATAGGAAACAAGGCCTGGGGTTCATACTTTCACTAGTGCAAGTTCTCTCAACAATAATAACTTAGATAGATCATATAACAAGCCCTCAACATGAAACAAAGAGTCACTCCAAAGCCACTAATAGCGGAGAACAAACGTAGAGATTATGGTAGGGTACGAAACCACCTCAAAGTTATTCTTTCGGATCGATCTATTAAAGAGTTCGTACTAGAATAACACCTTAAGACACAAATCAACCAAAACCCTAATGTCACCTAGATACTCCATTGTTACCTCAAGTATCCGTGGGCATGATGATACGATGTGCATCACACAATCTCAGATTCATCCAACCAACACAAAGTACTTCAAAGAGTGCCCCAAAGTTTCTACCGGAGAGTCAAGAACGTGTGCGAACCCCTATGCATAGGTTCATGGGTGGAACCCGCAAGTTGGTCACCAAAATATACATCAAGTGGCACGTGAAATCCCATTGTCACCACAGATAAACACGGCAAGACATACATCAAGTGTTCTCAAATCAAAGACTCAATCCGATAAGATAACTTCAAGAGGGAAACTCAATTCATCACAAGAGAGTAGAGGGGGAGAAACATCATAAGATCCAACTACAATAGCAAAGCTCGGGATACATCAAGATCGTGCCATAGAGGGAACATGGGAGAGAACACGAGAGAGAGAGAGAGAGAGAGAGAGATCAAACACATAGCTACTGGTACATACCCTCAGCCCCGAGGGTGAACTACTCCCTCCTCGTCATGGAGAGCTCCGAGATGATGAAGATGGCCACCGGTGATGGGTTCCCCCTCCGGCAGGGTGCCGGAACAGGCTCCCGAGAGGTTTTTGGTGGCTATAGAGGCTTGTTGCGGCGGAACTCCCAATCTATCTTGATATTCGATGGTTTAGGGTACGAGGGAATATGTAGGCGAAAGAAGTTGGTCAGGGGGTGCTCGAGGGGTCCAGGAGACAGGGGGCGAGCCCTGTAGGGGGGGCGCGCCCCCTATCTCCTGGGCTCCTCGAGGGTCTTCGGACTTGATTCCAAGCCTCTCGGATGATAATCTTCCAAAAAATCACGATGCCGAAGGTTTCATTCTGTTTGGACTCCGTTTGATATTCCTTTTCTTCGAAATACTGAAACAGGCAATAAAATAGCAATATGGGCTGGCCCTCCGGTTAATCGGTTAGTCCCAAAAATGATATAAAAGTGTAAAATAAAGCCCAATATTGCCCAAAACAGTAGATAATATAGCATGGAGCAATCAAAAATTATAGATACGTTGGAGACGTATCAGCCCCCCTTTCCTTCCTCTCTCCCTCTTCTTTCCCCCTTCTCCTAATCCAACAAGGAAGGGAGGGAGTCCTACTCCCGGTGGGAGTAGGACTCCTCCTCTCGCGCCTCCTCCTGGACGGCCGCACCTCCCCCTTGCTCCTTTATATATAGGGTCAGGGGGCACCCCAAAGACACAACAATTGATTTGATCTTTAATTTAGTTGTGTGTTGTGCCCCCCTCCACCATAGTCCACCTCAATAATACTATAGCGGTGCTTAGGCGAAGCCCTGCGTCGGTAGAACATCATCATCGTCACCACGCCGTTGTGCTAACGAAACTCTCCCTCAACACTCGACTGGATCGGAGTTCGAGGGACGTCATCGGGCTGAACGTGTGCTGAACTTGGAGGTGTCGTGCGTTCTGTACTTGATTGGTCGGATCGTGAAGACGTATGACGACATCAACCGCGTTGTGCTAACGCTTCCACTTTCGGTCTACGAGGGTATGTGGACAACACTCTCCCCTCTCGTTGCTATGCATCACCATGATCTTGCGTGTCCGTAGGAAATTTTTTGAAATTACAACGTTCTCCAACAAAGGTGTCATGTCATGGCACATATATGTCATGGTAAAAACATTGCCAATTTGGGCCAAGCTGTATTACAAACCTCTTACAAACCGGAGCCTATCGCAAGAACCCTCGTGGTTTCGATAGGGAAACATGTCCCCTTGTGGGCCAAACGATAATCACTCCCTCTTCTAGCCTCGTATTTTCTTCTACACGCGACACGGAACAACTGGAGATTCGTGCTATTCAGGGTTCGTTTGACCTTTTTTATTCATTAATTGAGTTTTCTAGGCATTTAATGTCCATCATTCAAATCCCAACTACAAATACATGCTCGAGTGCACCAAAATGGCTAGAAAAAATGTACATGTTTCCTTGGGGTGCATGTTTAGGTCCCATGGAACGAATGGGAACGAATTCAACCGTCTCGCTGTCCTGGCCTGGCCACAAACATTGCGAATCTCGGTTTTCAAATGTCTGTAAATCCAAAACTCACCAAGAAATCATGAAACTTGGCATGGTGTCACTACATGGTATATATAATTGTCCAATTTGGGCGAAGCTATATTACAAGCCTTTTACAAACCGGAGCCTGCCGCAATCCTCGTGGTTCCGGTAGGGAAACATGCCCCTCTTGTGTGTGAAACGATAATCGATGGCTCTTCTCGCCTTGAACTTTGTTTTCTACAGGCAACATAGAATAACAGGGGTGTCGGGCTGAAATTTGAAACTGTTCAGGGTTCGTTTGGCCATTGTATATATATTACTAATTACTACGTTTTCTATGCATTTAATGTAGTCCATAATTCAAATTTGAACTACAACCACATACTCCAGTGAAGAAAAATGGGTGGGAAATCGTACATGTGTCATTAGGTGCATGTTTAGGTCTCGTTTAAGGAATGAGAATCAATTACAAACTTGTCGTCGTCCTGAAACAATGAGAATCTCGGTTTTTAAATCCTAGTAAATAAAAAAGTCACCCCAAAAACATGAAACTTGGCATGGTTTCATGACATGGCACATATATGCCGTGGTAAAAAAATCGTCCAGTTTGAGAAGAGGCGCGCACATTAGTAGCCAACAAAGTCCTTATTGAAACAAAAGTCTGACACGTTAATATCGCAAATGGTTGTATTATATTTACCGTGTCGAAATTTAACCATACTCGGTGGCGTGCGTGTAGCTGTTTGATTAGACAGGACGAGCGCGAGAAGTCCATCGTGCAGGTTCGACGGGACGCGTGCGAGCAGTCTGCCACGCAGGCTCGTCGGGACGCGTGCATCGTGTCCACCTCACAGGCTCGACGGGACACGTTCGAGCAGCAAGGCCGCCCATGCTCACCGGGAAGTGAGCTCTTTGACCTCCATGCACCAGCCACCGCCTGTCGTGGTTCTAAGTCCGACAGTAGAATGGGGGTAGGAATGGAGAGGCAAGATCCTAGCTATGGAGTAGTTGTATACGCAAGGGATTTACGAGTTCAGGCCCTTCTCAGAGGAAGTAATAGCCCTATGTCTCGGAGCCCGGAGGCGGCCGACTGGATTATATGCGTATGTGTTACAGGGGTGTGAACCCTTCTACCTGTGGAGGGGGTGGCTTATATAGAGTGCGCCAGGACCCCAGCCAGCCCACGTAGCGGAGGGTTTAAGGTACGTTAAGGCTAGGCGCATCGTAACGCTTACATAAAGTATCATTATGACCATAAAGACTATTTAACTACTGCACCGTTTGGACACCGAGTGGCTCTTGGACTCCTGGTGGTCGAGTGGGTCTTCATGGTCGAGTGTCTTTGAATCTGTCGAGTGGAAACCTACCAGGTCGACTGGAAGGCCGCTTCTTTCGCGAGTGTCCTTGGGGAGGGTACCTTTGGGCAGGTCTATAACCCTACCCTAGGTACATGACTTCATCATTAGCCCCCAAATGGATCGAGGGTTGAGTGAGGAAGGAGTTGATAATCTTTCCGACCTGTTCTTAGTGTTGCGAGTGTGTCTTACTCTGGATCAACGACCTTTTAGTGATGGCGTCAACTTCTCTTTTCGATCGCCTTGATCCATTCTTCACATTTGTTGAGTGAACTTTGTGAACTTGAGGATTTCCAAGCGACGGATCGGAGGAAATCTGTTGTCTGACAGGTTGCTCCGCGGTTAGCGGATTTCACGGGATCTGAATTTCGGGACGCGCGAAAAGCGGAGAAAACTGCGGCACTCGGATGGGATAAGACGATGACGCCTCGATCTTCGCGCCACCTTTTTCGCCACGTATCGCGTGCGCGCCTGTTGCGAGATTTGACGGCATTGCCTGGGCCTACCAGTCAGCCACTCGGAAGCGGCCTCATATAAAGCATCGGACGGGATATTTTGAACAGTGTGACCTCAATCTTCCCCTCCCTCCGCCTCCAAATCTTCCTGCTGCGCCCTTAGCCTGCTCAGCGCCGCAGCTCAGTACCTGCTTCGCCGGCGACCATGGTGAAGGAGAAGACCGCAGCCTTGGAGCGGGTGAAGAAGGCGGCGGCGAAGGCGAAGGGGAGAGCGCCCAGTCGGGGCGGATCTTCTTCGCGGTCCAAGCTGCCGCAAGGTTGGGTCCAAGGAGATTGGATCCGCTCGACCATCACCGAGAAGGACCTCAACGATCTGGCCAACGAGGGACTGATCCTCCATGGGTCGGCGAGGCTTCCGGGAACGGAGTGGCAGCCGCAGCCGGAAGAGGGTGAGTGCGTCCTCCTAGCCACTCACGTAGATCGGGGATTTTCTCTGCCGCCGAATCCTTTCTTCCGGGGGTTTCTGAACTTTTTTGGAGCGCAACTCCATCATTTCACTCCCAACTCCATTGTCTATCTTGCCGCTTTCGTGTCGTTATGCGAAAACTTCTTGGGCTGTCGGCCGCACTGGGGCCTCTTCAAGCATATATTCACTTGTCGCTCTCAGACGGTGAAGAAAAGCGAACCCGAATGACGAGAGAACCCAAGTAATCCAGATGTGTGGGGGACTCGGGGTCCAGATGAGGGGGAAGAGCGCTTTTTCGGCTATGACTTCCCGACTCGGTTAGAGGGTGGCAGTCGACCTGGTTCTACTGCCAAGACCAGCCGACGCCGGGGCAGTCGACTGGACTCCCTCCTTTCTCCATGAGTCGAGTGAACAAGCCATCTTCCCTGAAGGTGCTACCAGAGGAGAAGGCCCAAGTAAAATTGTTGATGGCACGCGTAGTCCAGCTCATTCGCGACGGGGTCACCGGCATGGATCTTCTGGAATTTTTCCTCCGACGGCGTATTCAACCACTCCAATACCGAGGCCATCTGATGTGGATGTACTCCGGTACGGAAGATACCACTCGGGTCCATCCAGAGGAGGTCGATGACGCCACGCTGGAGAAGTGGATGACTGCCATCACAGGAAACAAAGATAACCCTCACGGAGCTAGGAGGATTCCACCACTCGACCAGACTTACGAAGTAGACAAGGTATAACCACTTATCTCCGACTGTGATTCGGTTGCATTCATTCTGTTTAGATGCCAATTCATCGAATGACTTTTGCCTTGTTTTGTTGTCTTCTAGGTCACTACTGAGATGTACTCGATGCCCAACGGGGCGCAGGAACCAGTCGAAGAAGAAGAAGGAAGCGCAGGTGAAAGCCAGGAGGAATGGGAGTCCGACGGCGAGGAGGATGAGGGGGATGACAACTCTGATGAAGAGGAGGAGGAGGAGGAAGACGTCGATCCTCCCCGCTCGGAAGGAAGGTCCAAGTTGACGCATGACCCGGCGGCCGGGCGCGGTAAAGCTGTTGCGCCCACTGGGCAGTCGATGAAGCGACCTCGGACAACTTCCCCTGCGCCGACTGAGAAACCGCCGAAGCAACCTCGAGCAACGTCGTCAAAGCCGGCGAAGGCCCTGCCCAAGATGCGGATGGTCATTCCCACCATCTCCGGGTAACCAGCAGAATCTTGTATTTCCCTATTCAACATGAGTGTACTTTTGGTCGACTTGATGACTGATCAGCCGATTCTAGAGATCTGCAGTGCTGCTACCTCCGAGACCTCAGCCAAGCACGAAGATCAGGAAATGGAAGATGCCGCCACCTCCAACCTTGGTATGATCTCTGTAGTTTCGCTTTTAGTCGATTGTATTTCCATGTTTACTTTTGAATCTTTCTTGTAGTTCCGCCTCATGTCATTGATCTCCCCGATGATGACGAGGAAGCGCCGTTGAGGAAGAGGAAGAACAAGAGGGTGCCGGCTGGCAAGGCTGCTCCAGTTGTGACGATACCTGAGACGCTGGTTTCCGAGGGAGGCAACCCCACTCGAGCTTCTGTGTCTTTTGATGTACCGCTGACGAGTGCCCGACCCACTTCGTCGACTGCTGATCCACCATCCCTCTTTGCTATACATCACGTCCCGGAAGACCAAGTGAGTGCTGCTAAGGAGGCTATACGCCAGGCGGGGATCATGATGGAGCAAGTGAAGGCAGTCCGAGAGGCCAGCCAGGCGGCCTATGATGCTAGTTCAGCTCTCCAGAGCAATGTCCAAGTAAGTCGATCGTTGCTTGCTCATAGGATATGCTACCAAACTGCTTGCTCTGTTAGGACATGCTACCTGAAACTGCTTGCTCTATCAGGACATGCTACCTGAAACTGCTTCTTCCTGAAGATTTCCATATCTGTACACCCACTGGGTGGGTGTGTCGATTGAGTTTTTGTGGGGGCACGCTGAGTGCACCCACTGGGTGTAGTCCCCGAGACTATGGTGGACTGCGTGCAGTCGACTATAGTCTTTATACTGTGAACTTCTTCACTCGACATGGTCGGACCAAGTCGAATGGAACCATAAAACCGGTGGGGGCACGCTGAGTGCACCCACTGGGTGTAGTCCCCGACACTATGGTAGACTGCGTGCAGTCGACTATAGTCTAAAGAACTGTTTTTTTACAGCAGCTGACCGCTGACAATTAGCCATGGTTTTAGAATCATAACCTTTTTGCCTCTTTTGGTCGACTGGTCAAACCAAATTGGTAAAACCAGTCGGGGAACGCTGAGTGCACCCGCTGGGTGTAGTCCCGAGACTACCGTCGATCGCTTTGATTCGATCGTAGTCCTAGAAATGCTACGATTTTTCCTTAGTCACTCGGAAGTGATCTGTCTTTGATGTCTTTCGTTGATTGACTCTTTGTAGAAATCTTGCGAGCTTGTGGCTCGCTATACTGAGTTAGAGAACAAACAGATCCAGCTCAACCTTGACTTGAAGCTTGCTCAGGAGAATTTGCAGAAGGCGAAGGATGAAGCAAAAGGTATGGCTGGTGAGAACTTTGACGACTGTCTTTGTTTTTCTGTTCATTCTCAACTCTGGTCTCATTGTTTCTTTGCAGATAAACTGGAAGAGACTTTGAAGAAGAAGGACCTTGACCTTGCAGAGGCACAGAAGGCGGCTTTGGAGAAAACAAAGCTCGCTGAATAGAAGCTTGCCTCAGTCGACAAACTTGAAGATGAAAATGCCAAGCTGAAAGCCGCTCTTGACGCGGCCAACAAGGCAATTAGTCGACTGAAGAACGACAAGATTGCTCTGTCTGACAAGGCTGGCCAACTGGCAGGGAAGCGAAATGACCTGGAGATTTATCTTGGAGGGCTCGCCAAGAAGATGTTTCTCATGCTTGAAGGTAATCTCTTTTACCTGACTGTCTTGCTATCACCGGCTCATCGCATGATTGTTATTTTGAGTCTGAGCCGTGTTTTCAGAATTTTGTCAAAACTTCGAAGAAGAAACCAGTCGAGTGGAAACCAGTCTGGACCCCATCAACTCTCCTATGAAGGACGAAGCTGCCATGAATGTGCTCCGACTGGAGTCTCTTTTTGCTACCGTGGTGGATTATCTTGCTCGATTGAAAGCTGCGGTGTCGCGGATCGACTCGACTCTCTGGCCAGATCAGACACTTCAGAATGACCTTGAACCCTTAATGACTCGACTAAATGAGATTCCAAGTCGAGTGCAAGAATGGAAAAAGTCTTCTGCCAGGTGTGGTGCTGATGTTGCTCTGTCTCTGGTTCGCGTCCACTACAAGGAAGCGCAAGAGGACAAGTCAAGGCCCCTCAAAGTTGCCAACACCAGGAAGTATGACTTCCGATCTTTCATGGAGACCTTCATCGCTGCTGCTACCCGTATTGCCGATGGAATCGACCTCGACCAGTTGTTGCACCTTCCGGTCCTCCACGGAGGAGTAAAAACTTCTAAGTCCCACCTTAAATTTTCCTCGAATGCCGAGTGGTTTTTGTAACCGACAAACTTTAACAGGCTTAACGCCTGAGCACTTTTGGATCCGTAGGACGTTTATCCGAACTTGATCTATCCTTGAACATGCTTTATTTGCCTTCGAGAGAACTTTGCTCTTCATTCGGAATATATTTCATTGTTGTAGGTAGTATCCTTGAGGTGAAACTCCAGTCGACTTGTACTTCATCTATCTTGCAGGTAGAGATGGAGCCTGATCGCGATCGACCTCGTCATTCTTATGGATTGGGATGGACCGCACGTTGTACTGGTGGCGAAGTTCAAGGAGAAGGTCCCACGACCTGCACCTCGTCGTCCTTATGGATTGGGGTGAATTCCTTTACTTAGGCGAGCACTTGGCTGCAGCTAAGCCTCCGAGCGGGAGGTGTGCTCTCCGCTCGGTAGGATTTTTATCACTTAGGCGAGCACTGGGCTGCAGCTAAGCCCCCGAGTGTGAGGTTTGCTCTCCACTCGGTAGGATTTTTATTACTTAGGCGAGCACTGGGCTGCAGCTAAGCCTCCGAGTGGGAGGTTTGCTCTCCACTCGGTAGGATTTTTATTACTTAGGCAAGCACTGGGCTGCAGCTAAGCCTCCGAGTGGGATGTTTGCTCTCCACTCGGTAGGATTTTTATTACTTAGGCGAGCACTGGGCTGCAGCTAAGCCCCCGAGTGGGAGGTTTGGTCTCCACTGTGGTAGGATTTTTATGGTGTAGCTTTGAAGGAGAAGGTAGCAGTCGACCTGCACCTCATCGTCCTTGCGAAGCGTTCATTATTTTGGATGTTTAGGCGAATCCTTGGGCTGTTGCTAAGCCCCCGAGTGAGAGGCTGACTCTCCACTCGGTAGGATTTAAATAATTATGCGAGTACTTGGACTGCAGCTAAGCCCCCGAGTGGGAGGCTGGCTCACCACTCGGTAGGATTTTGAATACTTAGGCGAGTACTTGGACTGCAGCTAAGCCCCCGAGTGGGAGGTTGGCTCACCACTCGGTGGGATTTTTTAAATACTTAGGCAGTACTTGGACTGCAGCTAAGCCCCCAGTGGGAGGCTGGCTCACCACTCGGTAGGATTTTGAATACTTAGGCAATTACTTGTAGAACAGCTAAGCCACAGAGTGGGAGTCTCTCGCACCTCTCGGTGGGATTTTTAATACTTAGGCTAGTACTTGGACTGCAGCTAAGCCTCCCGAGTGGGAGGCTGGCTCACCACTCGGTAGGATTTTGAATACTTAGGCGGCGGATTCAGCTAAGCCCCCGAGTGGGAGACCTGCTCGCCACTCGGGAAGGATTTTTTACAAACTTAGGCGAACCGGATTCGCAGCTAAGCCACCCATCAAGGGAAATTTCAACAAAAAGTAATAACAATCACTGGGAAAATTATAACATTCTTGTCTTAGATAAACAAACTACAAAAGTACTTTTATTACATCTCAATCGATTGAGTATTTAAGTATAAAAGGGGCAGAGCAGCTCCGCATTCCAAGCTCGAGGTTCGTTGATCTGGCGATCAACGTTGTAGAGATGATACGCTCCGTTGTGGAGAACTCTTGTGACGATGAAGGGACCTTCCCAAGTGGGAGCGAGCTTGTGTGGTTTCTGTTGATCCACTCGGAGGACCAAATCACCCTCTTGGAAGGCTCGACTCTTCACATTTCTGGCATGGAATCGACGCAAGTATTGCTAATAGATAGTCGAGCGGATCAGGGCCATCCCCCTCTCCTCTTCCAAGAGGTCGACTGCATCTTGCCGGGCTTGTTCTGCTTCTTCTTCAGAGTATAGTTCGACTCGAGGCGCATTATGAAGCAGGTCACTCGGCAGAACTGCTTCAGCTCCATAGACCAGGAAGAACGGAGTTCTCCCAGTCGACCGATTGGGAGTGGTCCTCAATCCCCAGAGAACTGATGGAAGTTCGTCGACCAAGCTCCGCTGCGTGCTTGAGATCACGCATCACCGTGGTTTCAGCCCTTTGAGAATGAGGCCGTTTGCACGCCTCGCTTGTCCATTCGACCGAGGATGAGCAATCAAGCATAGTCGACCCGCGTGCTCGAGAGGCGCAGAAGGCTTTGAACTTGTCATTATCGAAGTTTGACCCATTGTCGGTGATGATGCTATGCGGAACTCCATATCTGAATATTAATTCTCTGATGAAACTGATAGCAGTGCATGCATCAAGGTTTTTGATGGGCTTGGCTTCGATCCACTTGGTGAACTTGTCGACTGCTACTAGCAAATGAGTGAAGCCGCTTTTGCCAGTTCTCAGCGGTCCAATCATGTCTAATCCCCAAACAGCGAAGGGCCGACGCAGTGGAATGGTCTTCAAGGCTGAGGCGGGCTTGTGTGACATGTTGGAATAGAACTGACACCCTTCACACTTGTCGACTATTTCTTTTGCCATTTCATTTGCTTTTCGGCCAAGAAAATCCCGCTCGGTATGCTTTAGCCACAATGGTCCGAGAGGACGCATGATGGCCACAGTCCCCGAGTGGATATCTTCAAGAATTATCTCGACCTTCTTCCGGCGTGATACACTTCGCCGACTCGATCGCGCTTTCTCGTATAACCGTCCCTTGATCCTTGTAAAGGCCTTGGATCGACGGACGTTCTGTCGAGCCTCTTCTTCATTCTCTGGGAGCTCTTTCCTTAGGATATATGCGATGTACGACACTGACCAGTCGGGAGTGATGACCACAACTTCCATAATCAGGTCGACCCCGGCTAGGACCTCAACTTCAATCGGATCATTGGCACTCTTTTGTTGCGGGGCTTCTTCTATGAAAGGATCCTCCTGCACTGATGGTGCATGAATGTGCTCCAAAAATACATTGCTGGGAATGGCTTCTCTCTTGGACCCTATCTTCGCCAAATCATCCGCAGCTTGATTTTTCAGTCGGGGTATATGATGAAGCTCTAACCCCTCGAATTTCTTCTCCAGCTTTCTCCTTTGCATTACGATAACTTTGTCATAGTTGGGCTTCGACATCCCACTCCTTCATCACTTGATTAATAACCAGATCCGAAGTCGCCAGAGACCGTGAAGGCGACGGACGCCGAAAGTGAAATGGCCATACGCAACCCATACAGGAGTGCTTCATATTCTGCTTCGTTGTTGGAAGAATCAAAGTGAATCTGGAGAACATATTTGAGCTTATCTCCTCGAGGCGAAACCAATACAACCCCCGCACCAGAACCGTTCAGCATCTTGGAACCATCGAAAAACATAGTCCAGTGCTCCGAGTGAACTTGAGTCAGAAGCTGCTGTTCAGTCCACTCGGCGAGGAAGTCTGCTATTGCTTGGGACTTGATGGCTTTCTTTGCCTCAAATTTGATATCAAGGGAAGGAGTTCAATCGCCCATTTAGCCACTCGACCGGTTGCATCACTTTTATGAAGAATTTCCGACAATGGGGCGCCACCGACGAATCGTAATGGAATGATCAGAGAAATAATGAGCAACCTTCTTTGTGGTCATATAAATCCCATAAACAAGCTTCCGATAGTGAAGGTATCTCTCGCTTTGATGGGGTCAACACTTCGTAAAGATAATAAATCGGGCGTTGAATTTTGAAGGCTTTTCCTTCTTCTTCCCGCCGACCGTAAGTACGGATCGACGACTTGTCCAAAGGGCTGCAATGTAAAGCAACAAAGGCTCTTTGCTGATAAGAGCAGCAAGCAACGGCTGGGTGGAGAGTAGAGCTTTCAGCTCTGCAAACGCTGCATCAGCTTCTGGAGTCCACTCGAACTTGTCTGACTTCTTCATCAGTCGGTAAAGAGGCAATGCCTTTTCACCGAGGCGAGAGATGAATCGACTTAAAGCGCCAAGCATCCAAAGAAGCTCGGACATCGTGCACACGCACAGGCGCTTCATTCGAGTATAGTGCCAACCTTTTCGGGTTAGCATCGATTCCTCGCCGTAAACGAGAAAACCGAGTAACTTTCCACCGTGAACTCCAAATGTGCACTTTGATGGGTTAAGCTTGATATCATACCTCCCGAGATTGGCAAATGTTTCAGCAGGTCGATCACCAGGTCGGAACCCTTCGTGACTTGACCACTATATCATCCATGTACGCTTCCACATTCCGACTGATTTTGAGTGAGAAATCACTTCTGTATCATACTCATGAATGTGGCTCCGGCATTCTTGAGACCGAATGGCATGGTAACATAACAGAAGCACCCGAATGGAGTGATGAACGCTGTTTTGATCTCATCGGGTCCATACAGACGGATCTGATGGTACCCGGAATAGGCGTCCAAAAAAGACAACCTCTCACACCCCGCAGTTGAGTCGACTATTTGGTCAATGCGAGGAAGAGGGAAATGATCTTTCGGGCAGGCCCGATTGATATGCTTGAAATCGATGCACATGCGCAATGACTTTTCCTTCTTGGGGACCATGACGACATTGGCGAGCCAATGAGTGGTAGATCTCTCGGATGAACTCTACCGCTAAGAGCCGAGCCACCTCTTCACCAATGGCCTTTCTCTAATGGACGGCGGGCCGTCGAAGATATTCTTTAACCGGTTTGACTTTTGGGTCGACTCGTAGGCGGTGCTCAGCCAACCCCCTGGGAACACCCGACATGTCAGCAGGCTTCCATGCAAAGATGTCCCAGTTCTCACGGAGGAACTGGATGAGCGCTTCTTCCTATTTTGAGTCGAGTGTTGTTGAGATGTTGGTCGGAGCAGCATTGGGATCACCGGGTGAATGTGAACCTGTTTCGTCTCACCGGACGATCGGAATCTTGACCAGAAGCGGGCTTCTTAGCTTGCAACAAATCATTCGGATCTGCAGTTTTCTGATACTCTTGTAGCTCTACCACTGCCAACTGAGCATCGGCGATTTTAGAGCCCTTCTGGAAGCACTCTTCCGCCTTCTTCCGATTGCCCGTAACAGTGATCACGCCCTTGGGACCAGGCATCTTCAGTTTAAGATACACGTAACATGGTCGGGCCATGAAACGTGCATATGCTGGCCTTCCCAGAATAGCGTGATAAGCGCTCTGGAAATCCACGACCTCAAAGGTCAACTTTTCTTTCCAAAAATGCTTCGAATCACCAAAAACTACATCAAGAGCAATTTGGCCGAGTGACTCAGCCTTCTTTCCAGGAATGACTCCGTGGAAGCTCATGTTACTGGTGCTGAGTCTGGACATCGGAATGCCCATCCCTTTCAACGTCTCTGCGTACAATATGTTCAAGCCACTACCACCATCCATCAGAACTTTGGTCAGTCGAGTGCCTTCGACGACTGGGTCGACCACCAACGCTTGCCTCCCAGGGGTGGCAATGTGCGTCGGGTGATTGGACTGGTCGAATGTGATGGGGGTCTGGGACCATTTCAGATAGTTGGGCGTCGCCGGAGCGACCATGTTCACTTCCCGATTGATAACCTTCAATCGACTTTTGCTTTCGACGTCAGCAAAAATCATCAGGGTGGAATTGACCTGGGGATATCCATCATCGCTGTCATCTTTGTCCTCAACTTTGTCTGTCTCCTTATCCTTATCCTTGGGATGTTTCCCTTGGAACTGCTGAATCAAGAGTCGACATTGTCAAGTGGTGTGTTTCGGGTAAATGAGTTTACCCTCTTCATCTTTCTTCGTGTGAATGTGACATGGCAAATCCAACACGTCATTTCCATCCTGGTCTTTCACCTTCTTGGGGTTCCAAGGACCCTTGGGTTTCCCCTTGAACTTTCCTGGGATCACAGCCAAGGCCTCTCCGGGAGCAGCTGGCTCGGCTTTGCGCTTTTGCTTCCGACTAGAATTTCCTCCGCCGGCCTCTTCACCATTTGCATACTTGGTGGCAATCTCCATCATCCAACTCAGGGTCATATCTCCGGTTCGACCGAATTTCAAACTCAACTCTCTGTTCTTGACACCTTCTTTGAAGGCACAGACTGCTTGGTGATCAGATACATTCTCAACTGTGTGGTGCAAAGTGATCCACCTCTGGATATAATCTCTCAAAGTTTCACTCGACTTCTGCACACACGACTGCAACTCCGTCAACCCTGCTGGTCGTTTGCAAGTCCCTTCAAATGTCCTGACAAAAACTCGGGCAAGATCTTCCCAAGTGTAAATACTGTTGGGTGCTAACTGATTCAACCATGCTCTGGCTGAACCCTCCAACATAAGAGGTAAATGCTTTATGGCTACCTCATCGTTGCCGCCGCCGATCTGAACAGCCACTCGGTAATCTTCAAGCCAAGTGTCAGGCTTGGATTCACCAGTGAACTTATCGACTCGATCGCCAACTTTGAAGTTGGGAGGAATCACCGCTGCTCGATGGCTCTCTTTGAAACACTCGCCCCGAGACATGAACTACGCATCTGGAGGGAACATCTCTGTCATGGCCGTCTTGGTGAGCTCTGTTCTGTCGACCAAACCTTGAACGATAATAGATCTCGCATCAAAGCCCGGTTCCTCGGGTCGACTGGAACTCTTCGCCCGACACTGTGCTGGCGTCTGTCATCCTGCTGCCGAGGAGCGTATGATCCACCCCTTGGGGGAGGGGTGGGCACTCGACGTCGATCATTGCGATCGAATCGGTGCTCATATTGCTTGTGGATCTTGTACTGATCATCACGCCGGCCCTCACGTTCCTCACGCCTCGGGGGCGATCTCGGACTATGGGCCGACTGGACTGAATTCGCAGCGGCGGATCGGCTGTGAATCCTGTTCCGTGACTGTGATACGACTGAGTTTTGGTCTCCTACCGCCCGGAGCAGATCTTTGATTTGTAGCAAACCTCTACCCGCCTCGATCGAAGGCTGAATTGACTCGCTATACGGCGGCGATACGCTAAATTCTGAATCGAGTTCGATATACCTGAGTTGGTGGCTGGAAGAGCCGACGCCGATCGGATTCTGGAACCCTTGGTCGCTGCGTGCTCGCCGAGTACTCGCTGAAGGTTCTCTCGAGTGCGCCAGCCAGTTGGCTGTTGCGCATCCTCCCAGGCACGAGCCTTGGGGGTTTCTCCAATGATAGGAGTGTGAAGCGCATCCATGTTCCGATGGCGAAGCTCCTCCCTCTGAAGCGAAGTGAGGGGCTCGGGCAGGTACTCTTCGTGGGCTTGCTCCGGATCACCTCCACCGTCACCTCCGTTGGTGCGGGTGAATCAGGGGGGACTGCATGGTCCATCGACCATCAGAACCTTTTTCGCCGGATCACTGCTATCGCATTCGGACGTTGATCTCTGGAGCCGGTCGGCAGTCGAACAGTGTAAAAGAGATTCGTCGGGCTCGATCGTCGCGACTTGGGGGGTGGTCGACTGGCGGGCCACCGCATGCCTCACCCATCGCAGGAGCCTCGACCGACCGGAACGCTTGCTCCGGCAGGAGACTGGGGGCGAGGACGGCACAGGAGCCGACCCATACTGAGTCTACGGTTGCCGCAGGAGGACGCCGCGGACACACGCACGAAAGTGCGTCGCCCCGCGGACGGGGAGCGCGTCCACGTCGAGTGGAGCCTCCTGAAGCCAAGCGGAGTCGTCGGCGACGAACGTGAGCGCACCGAGACGGATCTCGCGGCCCTCGACCAGAACTCCACCTGAAACCATGATGTAGGAAATCGAAAGAATTCCAACTTCTCCAACAAATCGCTAGAACACCTGCCCCACGGTGGGCGCCAACTGTCGTGGTTCTATGTCAGACAGTAGAATGGGGGGTAGGAATGGAGAGGCAAGATCCTAGCTATGGAGTAGTTGTATATGCAAAGGGATTTACGAAGTTCAGGCCCTTCTCGGAGGAAGTAATAGCCCCACGTCTCGGAGCCCGAGGCGGTCGAATCGGATTATATGCGTATGTGTTACAGGGGTGCGAACCCGTCTACCTGTGGATGGGGGTGGCTTATATAGAGTGCGCCAGGCCCCCAGCCAGCCCACGTTGCGGAGGGTTTAAGGTACGTTAAGGCTAGGCGTTACTGGTAACGCCTTACATAAAGTATCATTATGACCATAAAGACTATTTAACTACAGACCGTTTGGACACCGAGTGGCTCTTGGACTCCTGGTGGAAGAGTGTCTTTGAATCTGTCGAGTGGAAACCTACCAGGTCGACTGGAAGGCTGCTTCTTTCGCGAGTGTCCTTGGGGAGGGTACCTTTGGGCAGGTCTATGACCCTACCCTAGGTACATGACTTCATCACCGCCCGCCTCGCTCACAACTTCTTCATTAATGGGTTAATTAAAGCACCTGGATGGAGGGTGTTTTCTTGTGATCCCATGGCAGCATTTGCTTTGTTCGTGTTTTCAAATAGTATTCCACCCTAATTTAAATTGCCACATAGGGCAACGGATAATACGACCACAAATAAAATGGCAACGGATAATACGATGACAAATTTACCATGGCGCACATAGTAATTGTCTTACATATTCCGGATAATTTAAAATGCCACATGCAGCAAAGCGTGGAAGACATGGGGGCAAGAGAAGAAGGAAATTATAGACAACGATCTGGGTCGCTACTGTCTCTTCTCGTCGATGGATCATCGGGCGGCGACATCCTCCAGCTCCTTCTTCAAATCCTCACGACTTTGCCTGAGAGCAGCCACGGATTCCTCCACCTCCTGCGCGCGCTCGATCGGAGCTTCCTCAAGCCACCCATCAGTTCCTCGACGACCGCTTTCAGTGTCATCTCCGAGGCACTGCTCTACTCATGCAACATCTTCCAGCCGGCGTCCTCCTCCTCCTTCTCGGCGACCAACTTGAGGAGCTTCGCATTGTCATCCATGATTTGCTCGACGAGGCCGATCGCCTTGTCAACCGAGGCATCGTTGATCTTGAGCAGCTTCATCAAGCCGTCGACCAGCTCCTGCTGCGTAGTGACGCCAACGAGAGTGTAGTCGTCGCCGGCGAAGGACTTCAGGAACGCCGGCTCATCGCGATGGCCGATGCCGCGAATGCACTTGTGAGAGCCCTCGCGTGCCCGTGAGAGCTCGTTCGAGGGCTCCGCGGCACGCCGTGACATCTCTGCTGCGGCTTCGCGGCGGGACCTCTCTAGTGCTTCCGCGGCCTTGGTCTTTGCTGCCTGGTTATATGTCCACCCTAAACTCCTCCTACCGGTCATGGCGGAACGACTTGACAGAGAAAACCAGTTTTGTGGGTGATGAGGAGAGGAACTGTGAAGTACTTTTCGAGTGGGTAGTTTTTATGGCCCGGTGCTATGTGTAAACACATATTAGTTTGATAGGTGTGAACAGATTTGCAATTACTTATTGCGTTGTAATCAACAATGTGACGAGAAACAAGGTCGAAATTTATTGATGGTAGAAGGTTGACCACGTGGTTGCTCGCCGTTGAGGCGACCGCGGCGCGCTCCGCTCTGGCGTCCCTGCGCGCGCTCTGCTCGCTGTTGAGGCAAAGTTACAATGGAAACTATTAATAATTCTTAATAATTGTCTTACATATTCAAGATAATTAAAATGCCAAATGCGGCAAGGCCCAGAACACTCACGACCTACATATGCATACAATTATAATAAGATATAAGCTAAAAGGCTGAGCTGGCGGCCTTCCGATGATGGTCTTCTCGGACTCCATGATCAGCATAGCACCCTTGCGGTCGTTCACTCCGAGTGTCCCAACCCGCCTCCGCCTATGGAGCTGCTGGCGCTGGGAGGCTCTTGGGGCTGCTGGGCCTCTTCGAGAAGAGCTTGACAACATGCAATCGCGCGCATGACAACTCCGCGGAACCGCTCCATTTCCATGTCTCTGGCCTGGTAGAAAATTCTGTCGATCACCTGCATCCTCAAGATATCACGTTGGCGATGTTCTACTTCGCCGGGGACGTCAACTCCGCCAAGGATGCGCTCGAGCCTGGCCACCACATCATTGGGATCGAGGTTGACACGGCCGCCGCGGGCAATGATGAAGTCGTAGGCTGCCTTTATCTTGACTGAATCGCAGAGGTCCTCTGCCCATTCCTTGTGGGGCATCAGGCTCTCGATGAGCACTGGTGATGGCGGCTCTTCAGGTGGGTCATCGATCATGCCACCGAGCAGCTCTGGATCTTTTGCACGGTGGATAGAAAACTGCTCATCACACCTCCTCTGCAATATGTCGATTGTGCTCCCAAGGACTGTGACACCGATATCGCTGCCGATGGGCCATGGTGCCTGCACCGGCCGATGAAGCTCTTGCTCCCCGACCTGCTCCGGCTCGTTCACCTCGCCGAAGATGTAACACAGGTAGGGTCGATGTCGAATCTTTGGTCGTTGACTGGCATGCTTGGAATAACTAATGGTATATGGGTGAGGAGTAGATCTTCGCAGAGTGTCGCGGTGGTGTGTTGCCGCCTGGGTTATATGCAGCAAGCCGTTAGCTGGTGGCGGGAAACCGGTGAGGGAATAGGCGTGGATTTTACAATTCATCCATGTGGAGAGTGGGAAGACTAAGTGGAGCACACACACACACCCCGAATACCGTATACGGTGCCCCATGTTATTTATCACACAAGTGTTAACATAAGGAAATGTATGTGTAACTTACTAATCATCGCACACGAGTACTCGCAGACGCATCATGTGCGATATTCCTAGCCACCACAAGCAACTAGTTTGCATTTTTCAAAGTTTTTTGTACACACAGAATCGCACACGAACTAACTGTATTAACCGTCTGTGTTGTAATTTCTTATCGCAAACAGTTCATCCGAGTCGGCTGTTTGCCACGTATCACACACATCTTGTTAAGTTGAACCATTTCTGTTGCGTTCACTAATCGAAAACAGTTCATCCGAGTGAACCGTATGCCCTATATCACACACACCTTGATCTGGCTAACCGTTTATGTTGCACTCCCTAATAGAAAACGGTTCATCGGAGCGAACTGTATGCCGTATATCACACACATATTGATATGGCTGCACGTTTCTGTTGTTCTGCCTCATCGCAAATAGTTCGAACGGGTTAACCGTGTGCCCTACATGGCACACGCAACTAAAATCTGAACCGTGTTTGATGTGTCCTCCATCGCAAACGTTTTATACATTTCTGACGGTTTTCATACACCACCGTTTGCGATTATGGCATCGCACACAGTTTTCTCGAAGGGTCTCTGATCGTAGTGTCGCATTAGCAGCATCCTACAGTAGTGCTAGCATGTACAGACATGGCCTCGGAACACGAGAGACCAAAAGGTCGAACATGAGTTGTATAGTAGATGCGATCAACATGGAGATGTTCATCGTTGATGACTAGTCCGTCTCACGTGATGATCGAACACGGCCTAGTCGATTCGGATCATGTATCACTTAGATGACTAGAGTGATGTCTATCTGAGTGGGAGTTCATTAAATAATTTGATTAGATGAACTTAATTATCATGAACTTAGTCTAAAAATTGTCTTTACAATCTATATTGTAGATCCAATGGCCCATGCTAATGTAGCCCTCAACTTCAACGTGTTCCTAGAGAAAACCAAGCTAAAAGACGATGGTAGCAATTATACGGACTGGGTCCGTAACTTGAGGATCATCCTCATAGATGCCAAGAAAGCATATGTCCTTGAAGCACCGCTAGGTGACGCACCCATTTTCCCAGCAAGTCAAGACGTTATGAACGCCTGGCAGTCGCGTAGTGATTACTCCCTGGTTCAGTGCGGCATGATTTACAGCTTAGAATCAGGGCTCCAAAAGCATTTTGAGCAACAGGAAGCATACGAGATGTTCCAAGAGCTGAAAATGGTTTTCCAAGCAAATGCCCGGGTCGAGATATAGGAAGTCTCCGACAAGTTCTACAATTGTAAGATGGAGGAAAATAGTTCTGTCAGCAAGCATATACTCAAAATGTCGAGGTTGCACAACCGCTTGTCTCAGCTGGGAGTTAATCTACCAGATGACTCGGTCATTGCCAGGATCCTCCAGTCGCTTCCACCTAGCTACAAGAGCTTTGTGATGAACTCCAATATGCAAGGGATGGAGAAGTCCATTCCTGAGTTATATTCAATGCTGAAATCGGCAGAGGTGGAGATTAAAAAGGAACATCAAGTGTTGATGGTGAATAAAACCACTAGTTTCAAGAAAGGCAAGGGTAAGAAGAACTTTAAGAAGGACGGCAAGGGAGTTGCCGCGCCTAGTAAGTCAGTTGCCGGGAAGAAGCCAAAGAATGGACCCAAGCCTGAGATTGAGTGCTTTTATTGCAAGGGAAATGGTCATTGGAAGCGGAACTGCCCCAAGTCCTTAGCGGATAAGAAGGCCGGCAACACTAAAGGTATATATGACCCTTTCCACTTCAAGGGAAAAACCAACGCAAGCTCAAGAAGTAGTAGGAAGAATTTATGGCGCCGTTGTTGGGGAGGTTCTACGCCAAGCCTACCAAGTACCCATCATAAACTCTCATCTCTTGCATTACATTATTTGCCATTTGCCTCTCGTTTTCGTCTCCCCCACTTCTAAAATGTTTTCAGAAAATCACAAAAATATTTTCCTTTTTATTTGCCCTCTTTTCGTTTGCCCTTATGTCTTACTTGGTTTGTTTGCTATTTTTCTTGCCATAATTGTGTATTTATTCCAGATCAGAAAGCAAAGAGTTTATGGATCCTCATCCACTTGCTAATATTTTTAAAAGATCCAACTATGATGAACCAATTGCTAGTGAGTTGAGTGCACTAGATTTTATTTATGATGTTTTGCCTGAAATTCATGAATCTGAAAATTGTGATGAAGTGTTAAAAGAAGAAATTTATGAAATAATTCATGATAGCTCGTTGAATGAAAAGCATGATTGTAATGATGTTATTATAAATTCTATTAATGTCAATTGTGCTAATGATATGCAAAACCCTAAGCTTGGGGATGCTAATTTTGCTATGTCCACCACTTATTGCAATGATCATGATTGGGGTGATAATGTTTCTTATGATCTTGAAAATTTGTTTAAGCCTCATGCTGAACATTATATTGATAATAATGTTTGCAATAATATTTAAAGTGGGTTTGGAAAAGTGTCAACTTTAGGAAATAATGACCCCACTACTTTGGAGATTGATCAATCTTATGAAATTTTGATAAAAGTGGGCTTGGAGAAGTAATGACTTTATTTTATGTTAATCCCGCTATTTTGGAGGAGTGTCAACTTTGCATGCATGTGGACCGTGAAGATAAAAAATTTATGTGATAGCTATATTGTTGAATTTGAGTATGATCCTACATGTAATTATTATGAGAGAGGAAAATATGGTTGTATAAATATTTATGTTACTAAATTACCTCTCATTATGTTGAGATTGCTATTGTTTCTTTCTTCTTCCTTGCATATGCTAGTTTTTTGCTTATCTTGATAATTTGTTTGCTTATAAAATTCCTATGCATAGGAATTATGTTAGACTTAAATTTGTTTTTTTGTATGCTACATGATGCTCTCATCGTGTTTCAATTGCTATCTTCCATGTAGCATCATTAAGATTATCAATGCCTAGCTAAAAGGCTTTAAAGAAAAGCGCTTGTTGGGAGACAACCCAATATTTTTTATTTTTTATTTTTATGAGTTTACACATTATTACCTCTCTAGTAATTGTGTTTTGGTGTTTCTAATTAGTGTTTGAGCCAAGTAAAGCCTTTGGGATACTTTGGTATATCATTGATTTATCTTGTTGAAAAACAGAAACTTTTGCGACCAGTAACAGAATTGTTTAAAATAACAGAAGCGCGATAAAATCCTGATTGTTCTACACAAGATTGATATATGAATTGCCTCAGTTGTCCTAATTTTTCAAAAAAAATTGAGTTACGGAAGTATACGAAGTTTCCAGATTTCTATAGATTGTTCTGTTTTTGACAGATTCTGTTTTCTATGTGTTGTTTGCTTATTTTGATGAATCTATAGGTAGTATCGGGGGGTATGAACCATGGAGAAGTTGGAATACAGTAGATATTACACCAATATAAATAAAGAATGACTTCACAACAGTACTAAAAAGTGGTGATTTATTTTCTTATACTAAAGGATGTCATGAGTTTTTTGTCGAGTTCTGTGTTGTGAAGTTTACAAGTTTTGGGTAAAGATATTATGGAATATGGAATAAGGAGTGGCAAAAGCCTAAGTTTGGGGATGCCCAAGGCACCCCAAGGTAATATTCAAGGACAACCAAGCATCTAAGCTTGGGGATGCCCCGGATGGCATCCCCTCTTTCGTCTTCAATCCATTGGTAAATTTACTTGAGGCTATATTTTTATTCACCACATGATATGTGTTTTGCTTGTAGCGTCTTGTATGATATGAGTCTTTACTTCTTAGTTTGCCACAATCATCCTTGGTATACACACCTTTTGAGAGAAACATGCATGAATCGTGAATTTATTAGAATACTCTTTGTGCTTCACTTATATCTTTTGAGCTAGGCAATTTGTTCTAGTGCTTCACTTATATCTTTTTAGAGCAAGGCGGTGGTTTTATTTTATAGAAATTGTTGAACTCTCATGCTTTACTTATATTATTTTGAGAGTCTCCAAACATCATGATAATTTGCTTAGGTTATGAATTTCGTCCTAATATGATGGGCATCTAAGAGGCATATAATAAAAACTTTCATATAAAGAGCATTGAGAGCTATGAGAAGTTTGAATCCTTGCATTGGTTTTGAGATATAAAGATGGTGATATTAGAGACATGCTAGTGAGTAATTATGGATTGGTATAAATACTTGTGTTAAAGTTTGTGATTCCCGTAGCATGCACGTATGGTGAACTGGGGTTTTCCCGGTTCGCTTTCATTTTCGGGGCGGTTTTTATTTTGTTTTTATTTTTTAAATAAGTGCTTTTAAAATTCTTATTTTTCCAAATTGATGATTTTCCATTTTTGCATTTTTAGAAAAAATTGATGAAATTTTTTCAAATATATGAAGGAACTTTTTTCTAAATCGATGAACTATTTTTATATTTCATTGAACTCTTTTACAAATTTGATGAACTTTTTTCAAATTTGATGAACATTTTTTCAAAATCGATGAACTTTTTTCAAATGTGATGAACTTTTTTTTAATCCAATGAACCTTTTTAAAATCCTATTAATTTTTTTTCAAATTTATGAACTTTTTTCAAATCCGATGAACTCCTTCTCTGATTTATGAACTTTTTCAAATTTCATCGAATTTGACAAAAAATCAGCGAAAAATGAAAAAATCCATCGGGTTGATAATAGTTCACGAATTTGAAAAGAATTCATCATATAAGGAAGAAAAAAGAACAAAGAAAAACAAAAAGTGGAAAAAGGAAAAAGGAAACAAGAAAATAAGGGAAATGATGTAAGCTATGAGATGTGCCTAAGTGGCCGACTGGTTAGCGCGTTGTACCCTGCAACAGGAGGTCATTGGTTTGATCCTTCTCCCGCACACCATTTTCCCTTTTGGTTGTGCTTCCGTTTTGGGCCGGCCCATAAGCATGGCAGCATGGGCGCTGAAGGCACTGACTAGCGCCCTGTTCGGCAGCTCTCCGCACCGGAGCGGGGTGGGTTGCAGCCTATTTTCTCGGAGTGGCCGGAGGGTCGGTCTGTGCGCTCCACAAAGCTAGATGTCTGCCGAACAGGGCAAATCCTATTTGATGCCCGCAGGCGTCAAAAGGAGGTGGCTTCGCTAAAGCCTGGCAACCTCGCTCCAGTTATGGGCCGGCCACGATCGCTCTACCTTTTCTTTTTTTTCCTGTTTCTTTCATTTATTTTTTTGTTTCTATTTCTTTTCTTTTCATTTTCTTTTCATTTTTATTTTTATTCTTTTTTCGTGTTTTATACACAGTTCATTACCTGCAAAAAGATGTTCTTCGTAAATTTAAGAAAATGTTCGCACTATATTAAGAAAAGGATCAGCTTATTTTTCAAAAATGTTCATTGTGTATTTTAAAATTGTTCAAATTGTATTTACAAAAAAATCAATCTGTACTTAAATATTTTTCAGCATATATTACTAAAATGTTTAACGTGTATTTAAATATTTGCTCGGCGTATATCACAAAATGTTCAGTGTGTATTTAAAATTTGTTCAGTGTATATCACAAAATGTTCAGTGTGTATTTAAAATTTGTTCAGTGTATATCACAAAATGTTCAATGTGTATTTAAAAATTGTTCATCATTTGAAATTTCAAAAAATTCATGTTATCAATATTTTTCACGTCTTTAAAGTTAGATCGAATTTCTAAATGTGTTCAAGATTTTCATACATTATTAAAAACATCATTTTTTCGAAGAAATGTTGAACATTTGAAAAAAAGTAATGGTCCACTTAGATAGTACTTTAACTGATCCGGCTCTGCAAGTCTATCAGTACAACTCGTGTGGTCTATTGGTTTTGAAGAGGTATCCCTAGGGGGAGGTCGCGAGTTCAAGCTTTCTGTCGGTGTACAAAAAGAGGGGTGCGTTTTTTGTACCCCTTTACCTGTGTAGGGGCTATCGGAGCCGCGCCCGCGGCCACACCAAGCAGAACAGGCGAGATGAGCCAAGGTAAAACCGAAGCCCAAGATAATAAGAGCAACGCCAAGGCCAAGACCCAAAGAGCAGAGGGACGAAGCAGGTTCCCCTGGCAAGACCCTTGTCGGTAGCCTCAAAGAGCCCGGAAAGACCCTTACCGGGCAGCTTCCCCACACCAATGTAACGAGCCACCCTTGAGCCCACGGTCCCCAACGCCATCATCCACGTAAATAGGGGCTCGGGAAGGCACCTCTGTGGTGGCATGCAGATCTTTGTGAAGACATATTCAAGATTAGATGAGGACTAGAAGACGACGATCCTCGGCAAGATCCTTGCCGAGGAAGGCTACCAGACCCCCGGTAAGGTCCTTGCCGGGGACTACAACGCGCCGCGGCAAAACCCTTGCCGGGCCACAAGGCAAGACCCTTGCCGAGCCACCCGGCAAGACCCTCGCCAAGGACGCCAGCGGGGCCACCGCTAGGCCCGCGCCAACCAAGCTTCCACCACCGTTCGCATGCAGCTGCCAGCCCAACCAGCTGGGCGGGAACCTGCGTGGCAACATGTAGCTCCCGGGCCAACTCATCGAGCGCATGCGTGGCGAGATGCAGATCTTCGTGAAGGCTCCACCATCGCGCCACCTCAGCTGCCTGCCTGCCTACATGGTGCCGCACGTCCCCAAGGCGCGTGTCGAAGCGAGGAGGAGCGGCGACGGACGAGACGGGCCTCGCCCCCGTCCCCAATAAAGCAAGGGGACACCTAAGCTGTGCATTAAATGTGTCATGTCCTGTAATACGAGCGATAAGCTCAGGGCACTATACGCCTTTCCACCTCCTGTGTGCCACTTTGGCAGCCGCTTCTAACTATAAAAGGAGGCCCATGGCATACTGGAGAAGGATTAGGGCTCTTTCGAACCATGCACTCACCACAGCTAGTTCGAGAGCTCAAGAACTCTCTGAAATACACCGACCAAAGCAGGACTAGGGTTTTACGCATCCTCACGGCCCGAACCTAGGTAAATGATTCTTGTGCTGGCTACTGATCCTGCTCTTCTTGCAACCCTGCGCCCCGGCAACCATAGTAGGGATTCTTGTGATCCCATAGGTGTCGTCCCACAACGACATCTTTGGTGCGCCAGGTAGGGGGTGCAATTGTGAGAATCTGGTCTAGTAGTTAGCCTAGCAGTTCTTCGTCACCATGGCTCCTAAGAAGAAGACAGCCACGGCGATCGGCTCGTTGGGAGCCGAACGGCTCGTGCCAGTGCGGACGAGCAGTGGCCCGATCACAGACAGGACCCGGGCCACGGTCCGCGAGCACCAGCATCGCCCAGGTAGTTGGAGCCTGGCGAGCGGCGTCGTTCGCGCGCCAGACGACCGGCTACACGTCGCGTGATCCAAAGACGGAGCTAGGCCCCCCGCAGCCGGCACGGGGCCCTCTAGGGGTGTCATTGTGCCACCTCCGGGCGGCGCAGCGACCTCCAGGACGCCCACACCGGCGACCACCACGCGTTCTTCCCATGGTGTGCGCGCCGAGCAGCGTCACCACGTTGGTGACCCTGGGCACCGCCGTGCGAAGAGCCTTGTGCGTCATCCGCAAGATGAAGGGGTTCAGCGCGCTTGCCGAAGCACTGGAGAAAATGGCACACAGCCGCTGGGTCGTAATGGAGCTCCTCCTAACGTAGTTAGAAGTCGAAGCGTGCCGCGATCCACGCAGCTATCGCCGCCACCCACGCCAGCAGAAGCTTTGGCGCGTGCGCAGCTGCTCCTCGACTTCCCTCCTGCTGCAGAGAAGCTCGACGAGTGGAGGGCCACCATCCGGAGCCTCATCGCCGTTGCCAACAAAGACGATCCACGACCAGCGGGGCCCTCGGGTCAGCGCTCCACTGAGCCACCACGTGCTGGTGCTGGGAGGACCGGGGGAGCTGTGGCCACGGTGCACTCTCCTCATCCTCGCCAGCCGTCGCGGGCGTCTGCCCGCCGTGACGACGCTTGTGATAACATCTCTATAGCGTCGTCTGACCCGCGGACCCTCCGCGACCAGCGCTAGGTCCTCCGGGAACGAGCTCACGAAGACGCTTGAACCACCGTCGAGCGCCGGTGCGAAGCGCGCCGCTAGTCAGACAAGTGGGTGGCACCCGCTATGGACCACCCAGCATCGGGGGGCTCCGGCGGCCTACCTTATGAGGTGGGCTGGCCGGCCTTTACCCGTGAGCTGCGGCAGTTCGAGTGGTCGTCCCACCACACGTTCAAGCCCGACATCGGCGAGAAGTACACTGGCAAGACCCATCCGTCCGAGTTCCTCAGCATCTACACCATCGCGATGCAAGCTGCGGGGGATCGCAACGACAAGGTGCTTGCCAACTATTTCCCGCTGGCGCTCAAGCCCAATGTGATGTCTTGGTTGATGCACTTGCCAGTGGATTCCATTTCTTCTTAGTCGGATCTGTGCCATGAGTTCGTTGGCGCCTTCACAGGAGGCCACCAAGCTCATGGCTGTGCCGATGATCTGCATATCATTCCCGGAAGGAAGGGGAGACCCTGCACAAGTACATCCAGATTCAGCCGGGTGCATTACAACATCCCGACTTTCATCCCGCCGCTGTGATTAGCGCGTTCCACCAGAACGTGCGCAATCGCAAGATGCGCGAGGAGCTGGCGATGACCAAGGTTAAGGATGTGGCCGAGCTCTACGTTCTCGCCGATAGATGCGGCCGGGCTGAAGAGGGAAGGAAGTACCCCGACGAAGACGCCGCCGCGGAAACCGACTCTATCGATGAGGACGCCGCTACCCCGACGAAGAAGGGCCAGCGTCGCAACAGGAAACGCAAGGGCAAGGCCGTTCTTGTTGTTGAGGGTTCTGCTGACACCGGTGCCAGCAAGAAGGTCAAGGTAGGCGCCCCCGACAAGGAGATTGCCGGGTGCGCCGCCTGCCGGGCCTTGGCGGCTACCGACAAGCCAGGGAGCTCCGGCAAGCAATATTGCAAGATCCATCGCACCAAGGGCCACGACCTCCAGAACTGCCGACAAGTCGAGCTGCTTGCTGAGAAGCAAAAGGTTGAGTACTGGAGGCGGGACAAGGAGAAGGACCAGGACGGTGTTGAGGGATCCGGCAAGAAGCGTGGCCGCCAAGGAGGCCGCCCCGGCAAGGACAACCAGTGAGAGAGGCCCGCCCAGGGCCGCGATAAGAAATAAGAAGACGATGATCACGACAAGGACGACGAGTCTGGTGAGCAAGGGTTCCAGAAGGCTACGGAGGCCATGTGCATCGATGGCGGTGCCTCGCTGCATACATCTCACCGCCAGCTCAAGCAGTGGGCGCGTGAGATTAGAGCAGCAGAGCCGTCGTTCGACGCTCAGAAGCCGCTGAAGTGGTCCAGCACGCCCATCATCTTTGACGCTGAGGACCACCCTGACCGCATAACACGGTCGGATGTTTGCCATTGTTGGTCTCACCAATGATACGCAACCTCAGGGTGAACAAGATGTTGGTTGACGGCGGGGCCGTCCTGAACCTGATCTTGCCTGTCGTGATAAAAAAAGTTGCAAATCCCTGATGGAGACCTCGAGGAAACGGGCATGTTTCAAAGGGTCAATCCGGGGAGGAGCCAGCCGAAGGGAAAGGTCGCACTGCCCGTGACATTTGGAGGAGAGTTGAACTACAGGACGGAGAGGATCGTCTTCAATGTGGCCGACATCCCCTTGCCCTACAACGGGATCCTCGGCCGCCCGGCACTAGCCAAGTTCATGGTGGTGTCACACTACGCCTACAACATGCTAAAGATGCCCGGGCCATTCACTATCATCTTTGTCCCCTCTAACAAGAAGGACGTGCTAATTTGCGCCGACCAACTCTACCGGGAAGGAGTTGCAGCAGCTGTCGTCAAGGCACCTGCTCCTGCCGCTGAAGGCCCGGGAGGGAAGAAGAAGCCCGGCAAGACCTCTCGCACCCACTCCGGCAAGCGCACCTCCTCGGAGTGTTGTGCTACCGTAGAGGACATGCCAGAGAGCTCTACCGACAAGAGCAAGAGATCCAGGGCCGAGCCGCCGCAGACCAAGAAGGTGCCCGTCAGGGAGGATGGCACGGGAGGGGCCTTCACCATAGGCTCCACCCTCGACAGCAAATAAGAAGGCGCGCTCATCACCTTCCTACGGGCGAATGTCGACATCTTTGCACGGCAAGCATCCGACATCCCCGGTGTTCCCAGGGAGGTGATTGAGCACCACCTAGCTGTCTGCGCCTCACGCCGCCCATCAAGCGAAGGTCGAGAAAGCAGGCTCGAGAGGCAAGAGTTCATCACAGATGAGATCGGGGAAGTTGGAAGCGGCAGGTTTGGTGAGAGGAGTGCTCCACCCGGCGTGGTTGGCCAATCCGTAGTGGTGCGCAAGGCGAATGGAAGTGGAAGCGTGTATTGATTACACAGATATCAATAAGGCTTGTCCTAAGGACCCCTTCCCGTTGCCGCGCATCGATCAGATTATTGAGTCCACAGCCGGGTGTGATCTGTTATCATTCCTCGACGCCTACTCGGGCTACCACCAGATCTTCATGACAAGAGAGGATGAAGAAAAGACAGCATTCATCACCCCATGTGGTACGTATTGCTTTTTACGGATGCCTTTCGGGTTGAAGAGTGCTGGCTCAACGTTCGCGAGGGCAGTCCAAATTGGTTTTGAACCTCAGCTCCATAGAAATATGGAGGCATGCATGGATGACACAGTGGTCAAAACCAAGGACGGGCCAACCCTTGTGCAAGATCTGGAAGAGACATTTGCTAACCTGCGCAAGATCAACCTCAAGCTGAACCCTGAGAAGTTTGTCTTCGGTGTTCCATGCGGCAAGCTTCTCTGGTTCTTTGTGTCACCGCGCGGGATCGAGGCAAACCCAGACAAGATCAAGGCTATTGAGCAGATTGAGGCGCCCAAGCGGATCAAAGATGTGCGTCGGCTCACCGGCTGCATTGCTGCCATGAGCCGATTCATCTCCAAGTCTGCCGAGTGCGCCCTTCCCTTCTTCAAAATCTTGAAGAAGGCAGGCCCAATAGAGTGGACCCCAGAAGCCGAGGCAGCATTGCAGGATCTAAAGAAATACCTTTCCTCCACGCCAATACTGGCTGCGCCTAAACCACAAGAGCCGTTGCTGCTGTATCTGGCGGCGACGAATCAAGTGGTCAGCACCGCGCTGGTGGCATAGAGGGAGGTCAACGAGGAGGAAGTGACGGCAGCAGAACCAGCGGATGGCAAGCCCAAAATTCCGCCGGTAGGGCCTGGTGCCGGCAAGGCGAGGCCCTCGGCATAGACTGATGCCGCCGAAGCAGTGCCCGCACAGTCAAGTGAGGTGGTGCAGAAGAAGAAGCTGATGCAGCACCCGGTTTACTTTGTCAGCTCCCTCTTGCAGGGAGCTAGATCGAGGTACTCCGGTGTGCAGAAATTGCTCTTCGGCCTGCTTATGGCCTCGAGGAAGCTGCATCATTACTTCCAAGCCCACGAGATCACTGTCGTCACCCACCTCCCATTACAACTGATACTGCATAACCCAGATGCGACTGGAGGGATTGTGGAATGGGCCTTGGAGTTGTCAAGCTTTGGTTTAAAGTTCAAAAGTACCTCGACATTTCAGAGCAGAGTCTTGGCGGAGTTCATTGCATAATGGACCTCGACGCCTGACGAAGAAATCCAGGAGACCACTCTCCCCAGCAAGGAAGCAGACCGCGACTGGATCATGTACTTTGATGGGGCTTTCTCGCTGCAAGGTGCCGGTGCCGGTGTGCTACTCGTCGCACCCACCGGAGAGCACCTCAAGTACGTGATCCAGATGCACTTCCCCAGGGAGATGTCCACCAACAACACTGCTGAGTACGAGGGATTGCTTGCCGGTCTCAGGATCGCGGCAGACCTCGGGGTTAAGAAGCTCATCGTCAGGGGTGACTCGCAGCTCGTTGTCAGACAGGTCAACAAGGATTATCATAGCCCATTGATGGAAGATTATGTAGATGAGGTGAGGAAGCTGGAGGAACGCTTTGACGGTATCCAGGCGGAGCACGTCCCCCGAGCGGAGAACGACATCGCCGATTACCTGTCAAAGCGTGCCGCATTCAAGCTACCTATGGAACCAAGTACCTTTTTGCTCCGGTTAACTCAACCATCCGTCGAACCATCAGCAGGGTAGAACAAGCGGAGCAAATCAGGTCCCGGCAAGTACTTTCCTACCGAGCGCCCTGGGGCTGCCGGCAAGGGTGCTGCCGCGGACGCTGAGCCAGCCCAAGAGCAACTGGCTTAGGCAGGGCGTCAAGCCCTGGCCGTAGAGAGAGCCGCTCCCATGGCGGAAGAAAATGCCTTTGGTCCTTGCCGTCGAGCCCCAGGCTCCAGCATGGGCGCAGCATACCATCCAATTCCCCCAAACAGGGGAGCTTCCTAAGGAGCAGGAAGAAGCGGAAAAAGTAGCCCGTCGGTCCGCCCTGTACCAGTTCATCAATGACGTCCAATACAGGAGAAGGCCAAACAGTGTGAAATTGAAGTGCATCCCCCGGGAGGAAGGACTGGAGCTGTTGGCGGAGATACATGGAGGCATATGTGGCTCCCACATAGGGTCGAAGGCCCTTCTTGGGAAAGGCGTTCGGCAAGGTTTCTTCGGCCCACCGCCCTCCGAGGATCTGAGGCACTAGTAACCAAGTGTGAAGCGTGTCAGTTCCATTCAAAGAAGCTTCATCAACCAGCCCAAGCCCTTCAAACAATCCCTCTCTCCTGGCCATTCTCGGTCTGGGGGCTCGACATACTGGGCCCTTTCCGCCGCGCTCACTACAAAAAAAATACACTTCCGTGATGATACGTGTTTGTCACAGTAGGTCGCGTTTTTTGTCATGCATGTACATCCATGACGATTTTATGATAGAATCAAGATAGTCATACTGTCTTTGTCGTAGAAGTGTTCCATGACATTACCAAAATTATCATCACGGAAGTGTCCACTTCCATGATGATAAATCACGCGTCACAGAAGTGCTTTCGTCAATGGTGACCGACACGTGGCATCCACCGTAACGGAACGCCGTTAAGCTATCGGGTCGGGTTTTGGACCTGATAACCTGTTAACAGCCCCGACCAATGGGGACTTTCCACGTGTAAAATCATCATTGGCTGGAGGAAACACGTGTCGGCTCACCGTTGGGACAGATGTCATCCGCTCATTGGACCGAAGGCGCCTTTGATACGGCGACACGTGGCACGGCCCAACAGAGGCCCATTCCTGTGAAAAGGCCGGCCCGTTCGACTTGGTCAAAAGGTGGTGGGCCGGCCCACGGAAAGCCTGTTAACGGCCTATTCGCATATAGCCCATTTACAGCCCGCTATCCCAGGGCCCGTTATGCCCTATCCGAATTAGGCCCAGTAGCGTCATCTGGGCCGTCCAATATGATTCAGCCCGTTTTAATTTCCGGCCCATGTGTGGCCCATGACTTCTTTCGGACCATACGAGGACCTTTGTAACTCTTGGCCCATTACGGCCCGTGGTGAAACTGGCCCGTAATGAACAGTGTATCACTTTATACCCATTAACGGCCCGTTATTCCATTGTGCCGTTTCCAGCCCAAGTTATCTTTCGGCCTTCTCAGGGCCCATTGATTCTTGGGCTCATTTGCAGCAGTCGGTTACATACGGGATAGTATGGCCCGTAGAAGGCCCGTTATGGCCTATTAACGGCCCGTTATGGTCCACGAATAGTACGGCCCCGTAGAAGGCCCATGGATCCTATGGCCCGTATGAGGCCCATGGATAGTATGGCATGTAGAAGGCCCATGGATCGTACGACCTGTAGAAGGCCCATGGACCCTATGGCCCGTAGAAGGCCCATGGACCCTAAGGCCCGTATAGAAGGCCGATGGATCCTACGGCCGGACGAAGGCCCATGGATCATATGGCCTGTAGGAGGCCCATGGTTAAAATAGTCCGTGTGTTGCCATGATTATTTTGGCCTAGTTACAAAAAATAGGCTATTGTGGCCACTAGAACAAAACAAAAAAAGAACTGCGGTGACTACAAGCAAACAACTAAACAAGACAATAAGGAAATAAATAAGCAAGCAATTAACACTAGCCTATTACCGCTTATTACACATAGTACATCCACTTTGGGCATCAAAAGTTCGCCACCAAAGTGCAAATATAGGGAACAAAGCAGCACATTACATACACTTGGCCGTCAAAATTGGCCACCAAAGTGCAAATAAAGGCGGCGATAAAAGAAGAGCATAAGCTGAAACAACTTCGTAAGAGCTCAAGAACGTTATCACGGTATCCACCATCTTTGGCAATAAGCTTAGCAAGCTGATTAGCTTTGTCTGTTTAAGCGCTAAAATCCTCCAACGCTTCTTTGTTGCACCGGAAAGTATGCATCTGAATGCTCCGGGGACTTCCATGATCCTTCCGCTTCTTGTTGCAAAGACAAATGATCGATGTCTTTCATCTTGTAGTTGAGACTCAAGAAACCGAACTGATTCATACAGTGAGTTTGAATAGCTTGTGCAAGCGGTAGTGGCCAGTAACTCGAACACTAAACCAAGACAGGACTTTGGGGTTGTCTTGCTGTCTTCAAGATAGTCTTCCTTAGCTGTTTTATCAGCTTCGTTGGAGACCAACAAGGATGTGTCACTATCCTGAACCTTATCTGCATTACTTTCTTTACCATTGCTTAATAAGGCACTCTTCCCCAATATTCTGTCAGCATTCCAAAAGAAGAAACAAGCAGACACATAACAAGTTTAGCATGTACTAGTATATGAAACTCATTTCTTGAACCAGTTTATTAGTAAGGTGGACAGGATTAAACTACCAAGTCTTCTATTGCCAAGTACTAGTACATAATAAAAGCATCAAACAAACATATATCTATGCCCTATGGTCACCGCATTGTCTTGCCAAATCAAAATAGAGACATGGTTCAAATCATATCGATTCAAGACAAAGCAGCAGTGAAAGAATACAAAGCGTGGGAAACTACACGGCACAACAAGATTTCAGATGGGTACCACGGGTCTACATGTACAACAACACTATTGGCTATGTTGTGATGCTAGTAATGTGCATGATATGAAAGTCAACTGTATACACAATTGAAATTGAAATCAACGGAGCTATTGATAAGAGCAAACCTGTTAAAGAAACATGTGTGAACATACACCTTTCGCCATTGGAGTTTCGATTGGATCCTTCAATTTAAAAATAAGTTTGTATGAGTAAATACTGTGATACAAGAGCAAAGCAATCATAGTTAAAAAGGCGCGCCTAAGCGAGCGCTTAAGCGCGCCTAGGCTCTAGGCGTTGGCAAAACGCATTGCGCATAACTACGCATAATCTGTGCATAACTGCGCATAAGCATGCACTTTGGTTAGTAAAGCGCAAGGCGGTGGCAAAACACACAATTAACGCCTAGCGATTTTTTGAACTATGATAGCAATGGAATCTTAAATTAGAATAGTTGTTCTTCAGGTTTAGGCACTTGTTCTACATGAACAGAGTACATTAACACGCAAGAATATAATACTTAAAAATAGAAAATGAGCTCATAGACCTTACCACATTCTTGGTTCGGGACCAAGATGAACAAGGCGTTCCCAGTCATCGCCCGATAAATGCGTCTCGGGAGAGCGTAAGGGAATTTGATGAGTTTCTTTGCGGTGAAGTACGTTTTCTTGAGTAATTACGATCGCCACCAAGCATTCTTGAAGATAGCAGAGGTATTAGCACAAGTTACCTCATCCTGACTTTCCAAATCGGTCCTTCTCTATAGAGAAAAATGGGAAAATTTGTTGTATTATAACCATCATGAAGGTAGGATGTATGGGACGAAGCAAAGTAATTGCCATGAATAACATTACTTACACATAACTCCTGGACAAACACCTGCAATCGGCATTTTCCTTCATCTTGATTACAATATTTCCAAGATGGGAAGATACGTACATACGATTTAACAACATCAAATGCGATAGATGCTAAACTACGACTAGCTGGTTGTGCTTCCTCCACGAGGAATAGGCGTACTAACTTGGTGGAGTTGGGGTTCGCCGTGATAATCTTGGCCCTTTGGGCACTGGAGCTGCCTTACTAACTGCTTTTGTTTGGGAGCTCTGTGGTGGAGATGGTGCTGTGTCAACAGGAATTGGGTTACTATCGGCTGGGGTTGGGGTTAGATTGGGTGAAGCTGGTTCTCTGTCCATTGCAGTAGGGGTACAATCTGCGAGAGTTTGGGTTATGTGTGGTAGGGCTGGTTCTTGTGCATGTACAACCGGGGTGCTATCTCCACCAAGAGGTAGCACTATTTTATTTGAAGACCGTGTTTTTAGTCCGCTAGATACTGGCATCACCCGCTCCAATTCAAATGGCTGATAAACAGGAAACGTAGTTGAATGTACAGACATTGTATGAGGGACATATGCAATAGATAGTGTGGAAAAAAGAGGGCATGAAATAGTTGACATGTATGTTGTTTAACTAAAACGGATAACATGACATAATTTCACATATATGATGTCTATCTAAACTGGATAGCATAGCATAACATAATTCAAAGATATGATGAATAACTAAACAGGATTGCATGACATAATTCACCTACATGTTATCTAAGTAATCAGGATCGCATCATTTAATTCACATATGTGATTTATATGCTAAACAGAGGGCATTCGATATGATGTCTGAACTAAGAACATGGTGTTGAATATTGTGTATATGATGTCTAAATTATGCAATGCAAGACACCATATGGATGATATGAGCAGTATAACCGTGCCAAGTTAGAGCATACACCTCAGTGGGGGAATAGGACTGGTCATCTGTCTCTGAATCCATCTCTGAAGAGCTATCGGGACCCAACAAGAGATATGCTTCGACAGGTAGCACTGTCTGCTCTGAAGGCCTTGTTTTCACTCCAGAATTTTCCATCTCCTACCCAAATGGCTGATTCACAGGAAGAGTAGTTTAATGTACCAACATTGTCGACAAATGGAATTGTAATGAAGAAAAGGATGGGCAAGATATCATTCAAATATATGATGCATGGTTAAACAGGATGGCGTTGCACATTTCACATATATTATGGCTAGCTAAAAGACATGAGACTGCATAATTCCCATATATGATATAGAAACTAAACAGGTGGCATTACAGAACATGCCTAAACTAAGCAGATGACATATATGATGTCAAAAGTAGGGATTGCAAGGCAACATATGCATGATATGACTAACATCATCATGCCAAGGTAGAGCAAACACCTTGGGGGGTAAATAGGAGTGGTCAGCGGCGTCTGAATCCGCCTCAGAACAGATATCTTCCTCTGGATTACAATCAGGAGAGGGGTGGGGAGGGTTTGCCATTGAACCCACCATGGAGCGATGTCTGCATGACATTTTATTGCTGCGCAAAACTCTTCTCTTTTTCTCTACATGTTCAGCATGACTCTGTACAATATCTAACATGCATACGGAAAAAATATGGTGAGATTATGTAAGGAGAGCATGCAGAAATTTAGAGTGATGGTAACAACCAGTGGATCGACGTTTTTCCGTTGAACCAAAATAGCCCTAATGGATCGACGTGAATGTATAGTAATAAGTGATGCAACAAGTGCACAACCTCTTTGCCGTAGCCGTGTCGACCTCAGCTTCATTGGGTTGGTCATTTGAAGCGATTGAGGCAGAGGTGGTTGTCGAGGTGTGGCGGAAGATCCGAGGAATCAGAGGCGGCGTCGAACCTTTGCTACTGTTGTGATGGATGGATTACATCGTTGGAGCAGCTCCGGTGAGCCAGAAGACGTCAAGGCTGAAGCAAAGACAAGATGACATCGTCAATCTCAAGTGGGATTCTAATAGCATCTCCAATAGATGATGTAAAATAGATGTAAAGTTAACATCACCAAAAACCACTGACTACAAGCAGATGAGGTAAAACTGTTGACTCTGAACTTAGCATCGAAACTGAAATTTCTTGTGGAATCTGAATGCTCACGAAACTGAATGCAATGGTAGCAGAGAGGCACTTGACATGTAGTTTAGGGAGGGCTGCAGTTCATCTTCAACCTGCACCCCCTTGAGCCGCCACCACCACCGGCCGAACCGCCCGGCCCCAGGCCACCTCGCCACCTCGAAACAACTTCGCCACGCCGCCCGGCCAGCCGTGCCTAGGCCCCGCCCCACCCCACCCTCGAACCCTAAGATAGATAGTGGGGTACCTCTCCATGAGCCCCGTCCCCGCAAGGGTGGTTTTCCTTAACTCCCATGAGCCTCCCCCAAACCCTTGAAAATCGACTGACCCAAAAGTTCATTCAGTCGACTGAAGTGTAGCTTAATCGGAGCAGAGCAAAGCAAGACGACCGAGGGGGAGAGCAAAGAAGCATTTGGCGGCGAGCGATCGGCGAGAGCCAAGGCAAGAAAGAATAACATGAAGCGAGAGCGAGCAGAAAGCAGCAGCAGCAGATCATGCTGGTATGGACGCCGCCACCGAAGGGGCCTCGCACTAGGGGAGAGCCACCATGGAGATGTCGTCCGCGGCGCCGGCTTCAAGGTAGTCGCTCCATGGGGGTGCGGGATGGAGCACCATCGGCGCCGGGAGGTCAATTTAAGGAGAAGGTGCGATGTGATGAGTGTACAACCTCTTTGGTGGCGCCAAGTAGGCCTCGGCTTCGTCCGAGGAGTCGGTAAGGATGATGCGGTTCTGGTGGAGCAGGTTAAGGCGGCGCAGTGGGGATGGAGCAGCCGCGATAGACGAGGCGATCGTCGGAGCAGCTCCTTGGAGGTGGAGGACAGGGCGGCTGAACCGGCGGGACGGCGAGATGGACGACGGATCCTAATCCGGGGAGGTGGACAAGGGACGTTGAGCTGTTGCGGTGGATGGCGTCATCGGGAAGAGGCTCCGGTGGGCAGCGGTGACGTGGCGACGGAGGAGGGTGGGGTTTCGCGGCTGGAGCGGAGAGGTTATGGCGGCTGGGATTTGAATGGCGAAAATGGGGCGATGGGAGGGGGTGAAGCATGACTTAGGGACGCGCTTGTCCAAAATGTAGGGTGTGTTACAAAAGTAGCCCCCACCGATTTGAACTAGCGGCCCTTTCGGCTCAGGGTTAGAAGGGGGATTTCATGTGTCGGGATTTGGCAGCTGGAGGGAGTTTTCGCGCGTTGTAATTTCGGGATAGCAAGGCGCGGGTAGTGAAGGCGCCAGTTTTGAGAGCACGATATCTGAATTTTCGGGATATAACAAGATGCGGGTTGAATTTTAGGGACAAGCCTAACATGTAGTAATATTGTACTTGTACGTACCAAATCAATTCGCAATTCCCTCAACCAAAAAGAAAACAAAAAAAATAAAACTATTCACACCACACAAAGAGAGAGTCCTGCCCCGTTTTACTACACAAATGCTATTCAAAGCTACTCCCTCCTTCCATCTATATAGGGCCTAATGCGTTTTTCAATGCTAACTTTGACCAAATATTGGAGCAATGATATATGACATGCAACTTACACAAAGCACACCGTTAAATTAAATGCGTGAAAGGTTCTTTCAATGATATAATTTTCACATTGTGCATGTCATGTACTATTAATCTTGTCAATAGTCAAAGGCGGTCTTAAAAATATCATTACGCCCTATATAGATGGAAGGAGGGAGTATGAATCCATGTTATGTCTGATTAAATATTTTCGCTTGCTGTATAATGCGTGTAACCTACTCATACCAACATTTTAGTGCATTCCAAATGTCTATACTATCGCTGTAATTCGAACTAAATTTGAATTCATTTCTCTATTTCATTAAGAATATACAATCATGATTGTTGCCAACTTCAACCATCATAGTTTCCTTGCTATCCGCCAGATATAAATCGGACGACCTATAATGCAGGATGGCAGGCACACCATCATCAACAACTCCGTTTTTTTATAAGAGTAGAGATAAAATATATTAAATGTAGTATAACATGTTCATAACCACACCATGTGTATCACCGTTATATATATTCAGACATGCATCGGTTTAAAACACTATGATAAATTCTTCAAATATCCTAATTCGCTTTTTATAATGAAGTATATATGATCTCTATTCGTGTTTTACACCCACACAACCCTCTTATGTTTGTAGCTAGCGCTAACTTTCTCTTGTGCATGCACACGCCCGCATCCCTCTCACCCTCCCTCGGCATTCTCTAGCTCCATCGCGCAAATTCGTCTTTTCACTTTAGGTCAATCACCCACGGTGTGTGTAGGCCCCCAGCTCCTTCTTTACGGCACACATCGATCGATATGCCTCTCTAGCCAGTTGTGCCTAGCACAAACACAAGCTTCCCCTCTTCTCTTGTCATCGTCCATGCCTCACTCCCACCACTCTTTTCATCGTTCTCGTACTCGCACACTCCTCCCCCCTCGATATAGTATGCCTCTCGTACCACCTCCTACATGCATCCCTCTCTCTCTCTATCCTTCTCCTCGTGCCTCATTTGCTTCTAACACACACATGCATGTATACCGATCGATCTCCCAACATATACCTAGATCGACTTTAACTACCCCCATCGATCGACGTACCTCACAAGTTATGTATCTCCTTTCTCTAACAAAGGGTGATTGATCTTCCTATGTAGTTACGTCTGCTTACCACAGCCACATCGTCCCCCCTCATCATTCGTGCATGCCTCCTGACCCGTCTCTCACACGCATGCGCACAGACAACAAGCAGCCATCTCCTCTCTTATTGATATTGCTGGCGTGCCCTCCGTTTGTCTAGCAAGCCTATCCCACCATTTGTTAGAAGCAACTCCACTACAACACCCTCCAACACTCTAGCTCTGTCTCTCTCCCAACCTTATTCCTCTCCTGCACATATGCATGGATGCCGATCGATCTCCCTTAATACATGAGGCAGATCGATCTCCTTAATACATGAGGTAGGCCTCTCTCCTCCTCCACACATATACCAGCCATTGTACCTCTATAGTTAATTGGGCCTCCCTCTTCCCCCACCACACACCGATAGTCGAGCGCTGCAGGTAGGTATCCATGCCACAGAGACAAACTGCACATGTCCCCTCTCACGTTCCAGTAGGCCAGCCACTCTATATCTTTGACGTGGGCACACACAAATTCGATGGCACTCTTTATCGATCGCGCGTGCACACACACACACATCATCCCTCTCTTCGATTCTATGGACACCTCAAGCCGATGATACCTCCACTCTCTTCTCGTGGGTCGCCCCCTCTCTATATATGTTATATCCAGGACTCTATTTCACACACATTTCATATGTTACATTTTTTGATTGACCCCCCCAAAAAAACTCTCAAGAACCCACACACTATATCTCTCTAGGTTTGTGTCTCTCTCACACAACCCCACGTAGGTGGTGTACGTATACAAGAAGAGAATAGGTGCACCGTGCACGTACTCACGCTTCGTGCCCAACCACACCCACGCGGGTACACGGTGGAGCTCATTTCTTTATGAAATGGCAGCCCACGTGCTAATTTGAACGCCTGTAGCAGTTGTTTACCTAGGGAGGTCGTGTACCACGCGTGCATGAAACAAAGTTCGATTTGACGCGTTGCCGCGTTATTTTTAAATAAAGTTATAGCGCTCAATGGCACGTACACAGAATATAAAACAATTTTTATGGAGAAAAAGGTAGTCCGCTCCCTATATACAATGGAGCATGCCTGCCTGGTTTGTCGCTCTTCAGAGTATCTCACACAAGGCTGCGGTGGCCTCTCTCTCTCATCGTTGGTCCCTGATCCGGCCGCATCCCGTCTGCCGGGGGAAAGGGAGTGCGGTGGCCTCTCTCTCTCTCTCACCGTTGGTCACTGATCCGGCTGCATCCCGTCCGCCGGTGGAAAGGGAGGAAGTGCATCGTTTCTCCGTTCGACAGCGCCGAGGCAGCACGTCCGGATCTGCGGTACATGCTGTTCTCTCTGACCAAGCTTCGGCACGGCAGGGCCTACGCCACCTGCTCGCAAATTCCGCCCACCGCCGCTCACCTAGTTACATCCCGACGATCTCCAGGTATCCCCTCCGGCCTTGCTCCACTGCCCGTCTTCCCACGTCGCTGCATGTGGATCTTCCATAGTTCTTTGCCCAAAACGTAGCTCGTCCGGCGTACTTTCCATATTGCATTCTCGTCCTCACATCGTTTTAGACAAACATAACCATGTTGTTATCTTCCCTTAGGACAAGGAATATGCTTCTTTTTTGTTGTCGCATGTGTCATCAACTGTTATTGGCCAGTAATTGTTTCCTTTCTACCTCTTTTTTGCAAACAGGACTATCCATTTCACCTCGTTGCTATTATGACCTTTTGGTGAACTGCACAAATCACTTTTTTCTTAAGAGTGTTTTGTGCGGTTGTACTAAAATGTCACACGGCAACGCCTCTACATTTCAAAGGTCTTGTTGCACAAAGGGAGATTGGTTTTGCTCTATCCTCCTCATCCAACTCCGAGCCTAATCTTCTCCAACTAATTAGTCTTAAGAGAGAGCAAAGGTGACCAGCTTCTATTTTTGTGTTTATTGTTTCATCAACAGTCCTCTATTATTGTAATTACACTTAATATCTTTGGAACAGGGACGCTCAGCTCTATTTTAGTGGAACTGCAAAAAATGATCGGAATGTTGCATGCTCCAGATAGCTACTTTTTTTCCCAACATGCCCTGTTGATTTAGGCATGAAATGGGGGACGTTCGCCAATGAAAGCATGGATCAATTTTAATTTAACACCTTCTCACAACTCTGTCTTGATTGTGATGTAATTATTAGCTTTGATCTGCTAATAATTGACATGCATTAACAAGGAAGTTAGTTTTTATTGTTTCGAAAAGAGCATCAATGGCAAGACACGCTAAACAAAAGCTGAAAGCTCACACCATTGTACAATTTCATGTCATTGGAAAATTATTTGTATAGTACGTCAATTATGTAAACAAATGATGGAAGCTTGATAGCGTTGCCAGAAGCCTCTTCATCATCTGGGTCCATGTGCCATGCACAAAATTATACTCCTTCGTTCCTAAATATTTGTCTTCTTACAAATTTCAAACGGGCATATTTAAGAGTTTAGATTCACTCATTTTGCCTCGTATGTGTACTCCCTCCATTCCTAAATATTCTATTCGTCTTTCTAGAGATTTCAACAAGTGACTACATACGGAGCAAAATGAGTGAATCTACACTCTAAAATATGTCTATATACATCCGTATGTGCCAGTCCATTTGAAATATCTAAAAAGACAAATATTTGAGTAGTCACTCGTTGATATCTCTAGAAAGACAAATACTCTGGTGTATATTTAAGAACCGAGGGGGTAGTGCACAACCGCATGGGAGACTCAACCCGGTCGTTGCGCCGCATTAATAGTGAGTAATGAGCAGTCAAATCATAAGCCCCACCTTTCCCACTGTAAGTTGCTCTAAAGAAGCAACCATCAATATGCTCCTCTTTGAATCCGCTCATACTACTCCATCTGTCACTGGTATACACAGCGCTTTAGAAAAAAGAAAGAAAATCTGTGGGACCAAGGCGACTAGAGATCGGCCTGAAAAATAGCATTGGTAGTTATAGAACGACGTCTATTACTAGAGGGAATAATGCGTACACACATGCATGCAGTGCTTCCACCCCGGGTACACACATGCATGCACTTACTCCACTCCGTAGTAGTACAGTACATGGAGAGAAAATTATGGACTTGATTGCGGTTACCACGCCCTAATTAATTTAGCATTAAACCAAACGCGTCTAAAGTCTCTCTGGTGGTGGAAATGCATTGAGAGAAATGCATCATAATGAAGCGCGCCTGTAAACTGTGACGGAGGGAGGAGTAGTATGAAGGTGCAAAACCAAGTACGCGTATGGCCAGTCGGTCAACGCACCTCCTCTTGGCATATCACTGACATGTGGGACAGGAGTGTGAGCAAACCAATCTCAATTGACGGCAAAGAGCCAACCCGCCGTTCCTTGAGAGAGACGAGGAGCGAGAACACACAGACGGGCTCGCACGGAGGCCAAGATATATTCGAGCATGGTTGGTTGATCGATATCATTCATTACATGTTGGTCTGCCATTTTCCGCCCTTCTCCGGAATAAACGTGTACTTTATCAGAGATAAAAAAAATAAGAGTACAGACGCTCCACCATGCGGTTCTAGTAGTAGTACTACTCGTACTACTGCGCTTGGCTCTACACCTCTTCGTGAAGTCGAACAATGTTGGTACTCCGCATGTTGGGTACTACGGTGTATGCCTCTGACAATCTGACACCGAATGGACTGATGCATGTCCACCGAGGGTAGGTTGCATTAGTAAAAAGGCGTAAGCGAGCTTCACCTTGTCCTGCAAGCTTCTCCTTGTTCTGCGAGTTGACGAGACACACCAAAAAGTAGTGCTAGTCCATACTCCCTCCTTTCCGGTTAATATGGCTTAATATTTTTTGCGGGTAAATGAGAGAGCTTTATTCATATATAAGCATTCTTAGGATGATCAGCCAAGACACTGGTCACTAGGAAGCAAGGTACCCCGCAAAAAAAGAAGTAGGAAGCGAGGTGTTTCATCAAGCCAGCTCTCGGCCACATTCAAAGTGCAGCAAGCATGGTTCGCACGAAGATGCGGCGCAAGGTTTGCTAACCTGTTGTAACATCCCAAATTTTCAATTTGGAATGTTATACATTAAGTCATCATGCATTACATATTTTCTTGCATTTTGCCGATCCTAGAAATTTCACGCAACTCAAGGACCCTCGGAGAGAGTTGGAGATTTCGTTATTTTCATATTTGAGTTTTCTCAAAATTATGAAAAGAGGATCATTGGATTTATTTATTTTATCTTCAAATATTTTTCCAATATCAAAAATAAGAGAGGGAATAATATGACTTTCCCAAAATTTAGGAAAAATGAAGATTTAATAAATAAATCAAATTTTGGATTTTTCTCAGAGTTTATTTGCCTTAGGGGAAAAAATGCGTGTTTTCAAAAATTGCATTTTTTGTCCCGAGTAAAAGTTCATTTTGTTCGACTCATTTTTAGAAGTCGGGGAAAGTTTACTTTATTAATTTTGGAGTTCGTTTAGATTTTTTTCTGTATTTTTCTGCGCGCGAAACCGATTTTAAAAAAAAATCCGCAGCGCCTTGGGCCAAAGGCCCAAGCCGCCAAGCCAGCCGGCCGGCCAGGAGGCCAAGGCCATCGCTAGCGCACCAGGGAGCCAGGGAGCCGCTCAGTTTACCTATTTCTTTTACAAATCCTAGTAGGATTTGGACCCGTTTCGTTATTCCGTTTTTTATTCCTAGGATTCCTAATTCTACTCTAATTCTTGTCCCCTACTCCAAGCAAAAACCCTCCCCTCCCCAATCTAAATACCCAAGCACCCCCCTCTAACACATCAAACCAACACCTCTTCTCTCCTCTCCTCCTCCGCAGCAGCAAACGCCGCCGCCGCCGCCCTACACCGCCGCCGCCGCCCTACGCCGCCGCCGCCGCCGGAGCCCCTCGCTTCTTCGAGGTACTAGCCCCGCACCGCGTCACCTTTCTTTTCCTCGGTTCGGTTTTCGTAAATCGTTCCGGTTTTCTAGATCGGTTTCCGTTCCGGTTTTCTAGATCGGTTTTTCGTTTTGGTTTTCTTTCCGAAACCCTAGATCGGTTTTTCTCGCCGGTTTACTTTCCGGTTTTGTTTAGCAAGCGTTCGCCGGACCGTTCGTCCTAACGAACGAGATCACCGGTTTGCTTCAGTTAATGAACGTCCGTTCGTTCAACCGTTCGTCGTTTTCTTTCTCATCGGATTTATTCCGCTATTTTTCTGATAGCGATTTCAGATCCGATTTTCTTTCTAGTCTATTTTCTCGCTCGTTTATCGGAATCAGGTGATTCAAACGCCTGGAGTTTGATCTCGTAACCGCCGTTCTGATTAATCAACTTAAACAAAGTTTTGCTACTGTAAAATTTGACTTAGTTTCAACTTGCTAGAACCGAGTTGTTTTCTTTCGTCGTTTGACTTTCGTTGCTTCATTTGATTCGATTCTTTTTGCAACCAGGGTTCTTAAGTTGAACTTTCTGGTCAAATCTTTTATTCGAGATTTACCCGTGCATTAGATGAATACTTATTGTATGCTTGTTGTTTGTCTGCGATAGATCACCCGGAGTGCGCCGCTTGTTATTTCGAATCTCTAGGTTTCGCGGATCATCAGCAAGGCAAGTAACACTTTGATCATACTTTTCTCATACCCAGTTTTTATGCATTAGATCTATCCTCAAACACTTGCATGATTAGGATCTAATTAAATTGTGGGATGGGAAGTAGATGAGGTAGTACCTATTACCTGTTTTATTACCAAACCTTTGGGAGTTACTTCTACGTTTGCTTATTATGCTATGCTATGCTAGTAGACGTGGATTGGGTGAGTGTATTCCATGACAGATGTGAGATTGTTAAATTAATGGTTTATTTAAGGTGGCCACTTAAACACACATCTGGGTGGATTGAGGCACCTGGTTTCTATCAGGACTTGCCTATTTTTCTTCGGACCGCCACCCAGGCTCAAAGGGATAATAAGATTATTCATGCTAGTAACTTCCGTGTGCAGCCACAAGCCATTATGGGCTCTGGCATAGTTAATTAAGTCGTGTGAACTCTTAGAGTGGTAGACTAGCTGATGTAGGGGTTGTAGGTGGTACGGTCTACCCATCGTAAGGTGCAAACGCTTCTGAAAGACTATGTCTCGGTCATCCGTCTCTCTCAAACACCATGTAGTGCGAGAAACCAAACGGAGGCGATCGAGTCTTGTGGGGAAAAGTGCGCAAACCTCTGCAGAGTGTATAAACTAATCATGATTAGCCGTGTCCCCGGTTATGGACATCTTGAGTATCTAGTACTTGAATATCATGTGAATCTCGACATGTTACTCTAATTAATATTGTTGGGTTTTTAATGAGTACTTTTAATTGGGATTGAGGATGCTGTCAACCATTCTCAATGTTTAACAACCACCATGATAGTTAAACAAATTTATTCCTTTGCGATGAGGGAAAAACTGGCTTTATGCAAAATCAGAATCAGAGAGCTTTTCCACCAGCCATATATGCATGTAGTATAGCTTATTCTTTCATTACTCTCTATGTGTTACATTGCCAGCATATTCCATGTCTGACTGTTTCGGGCTGCAACTTTCATGTTGCAGACTTTTAGACGTAAGAGTAAGGTGCTTTAGGTCGTGGTTCTATACTCGGTGAGGTCACTGGAGTTGATGGACTCACTTATCTTCCAAGTCTTCCGCTGTTATCGTTATTAGATGGCCTTAAGCCATATTTATTGTAATAAGTCCTCTTTTGGACAACGATGTAATAAGTGTGTGATTGCTACTCTGTTATAAATCCTTCAAAAAATCTTTGTGTGGTGTCGACATTATCGATCCGTGGATGACGCCTTTGAGCACGAGAGACTTGATCCATTCGGTCGGGTCGCTACAGAGATGGTATCGAGCACACGACCGATCGTAGGAGACACGACCACTAAGTAAAGCCATAGATCACTACTCTCTTCACATTTTCTAACTCCTCATCTTTTTCTACACTTTAGGATGAAGGACGTGAAGATCAAGTACGCCCAACCAGATGAAGGCACACCTTTTGGATTTCACTTGAAGGAAGTCACCAAGTACCTTAACATTGGACTACCAAGCTTCACCGGGACTTTCAACGCCACTCATCAAGAGGAGCTACTGGAAGATTCAAGCTCATGTTCCGGAAGGACATTCGCCCCAATCACCAAGCCTATAGATAGTGTTTTCGATTGCACCAACTCGAGTCTGGGAAAGAGCATGGCAGCTCATATCACCATGGGACTCATTGGAGAAGTTTACCAAGAAGACCTCAAGGACACCATCTATCAGATTTGTGGACGCCGAGATGAACAATGGGAGATAGTCAGCACCAAGAAGGATATATCCATTGCAGCTTTCATCCAGGAGTTAAACCAGCACATTCGACGCCAGGAGAACCAGATGTGCAATGATATGATCGAATTGAAGGGAAAGATCATCGAACTTGAATAAGAACTAAAGTCTACACGTAAGGACTACATGGACGAGATCGTAGCTTTAGCAAGACACAATAACGATCTTAAGTATGAGATTGAAGAACTCAAGAAGAAATTGGCGCTCAAGAATGAAGACAAGTACGTCGACTGTCCGAGCAACTACATCATCATCGATGATACCGATTCGGATCCAAGTGGACCCGACTTTGAAGACGAAGCTGGAGCAGACATCATGGAGTCTTCCACCGGTTCAAATTAATAGATGACCCCACATATTAGTAGTATTCCCTCCATGTAACATTTTTAGTTCACGCACTTTTGCGATAGTTAGACCGTTGTAAGCCCTTTGTTTGAATTGAATGAAGTGATTTTTGTGTGCATTTGCTCATGTACATTTGGGTAGTGTTTCTCCTTAGACCCCACTCTATTCTTAATTTCTCGTCTTTTCTAAACCCATCAGATGCCTCCGAGACGCGACTCGGTTTGTTTTTCCCGCCGGAGATCACCCAGTTGATTCAGCAGAACACTTTGATCCAAACCCTAGTATGTAATCAAGGCAACAACAACAACAACAACCCACCGCCACCACCACCAGTTGACCATCGTGCTTTCTTAAGAAATTTGAACCCGCCGGTGTTTTCCAAAGAGCACCGAGCCGATAGTAGCAGATGATTGGCTCCGTAAGGTAGGGAGGGAGTTGACCACCGCAGGATGTACAGATGGAGAGAAGGTGAAGTTTGCTGCACACCAGCTTGAAGGACCCTTGAAGATGGTGGGAGAATTTTACAGCCCACTTACCACAGTAGACACCGCCACATGGGATCGATTTGACAAGCTTTCGCCGCCCATGTCTCAGCAGGAGCTATGGCCATGAAGAAGCGTGAGTTTCGCAACTTACGCCAAGGAGGAAGGACTGTTGGCCAATATGTGGATGATTTTAGTAAGTTAGCACGTTATGCCCCAGATGACGTTGCTACAGATGCAGCTAAGCAGGAGAAGTTTCTGGAAGGACTGAATGATGAGTTAAGCATGCAGTTGATGGTAGCAAGTTTCAATAACTACCAGGAGTTGGTAGACCGTGCCCTCATGATTGAAGGAAAGCAACAGCAAATTGAGAATCGCAAGAGGAAGTATGGGCAGGGGAAGTATAACTCTGGAGCCCAGCAGAAGCCCCGTTATACCCCTAAACAGGGAGTTCAGTTTCAGCATACCCATGGAGGAGGTAGTTCGCACAACCATAATGGCCAGACAAGGATGTTTTCAAGTACCATTAAGTATAGGAAGGCATGTGTTCCCGACAGATTTGATCATTTTGGAATCCCAAGGATTGGAGGTGATTCTCGGTATGGATTGGCTGTTGATGTATGGGGGAAACATCGATTGTGCAAGTAAGACGATTTTGCTCACCACACCAGAAGGAAGAAGGATTAAGTATGTATCGCGACATGGACCAAATAGGAATCAAGTAAATTCCTTATCAGGAGTTGTGCAGGAAGAGGTGCCAGTGGTGAAGGATTTCCCTGATGTATTTCCTGAGGAATTGCCAGGAATGCCACCGGATAGAGACATTGAGTTTTTGATTGAACTTTTGCCAGGTACAGCCCAATATCGAAGCGACCATACAGGATGCCCGCACAGGATTTGGTGGAAATCAAGAAGCAGATTAAGGAGTTATTGGATAAAGGTTATATACGCCCAAGTTCTTCGCCTTGGGGATCACCCGTACTTTTAGTAGAGAAGAAGGACGGATCATTAAGGATGGTTGTAGACTATCGTGGTTTAAATGAAGTAACAATCAAGAATAAGTACCCACTACCAATGATAAATGATATGTTTGATCATTTGCAAGGAGCTAGAGTGTTTTCCAAGATCGATTTGCGATCAGGGTACCATCAGTTGAAGATTCGAGAGCAGGACATACCTAAGACAGCATTTACCACGAGATATGGACTGCATGAATATACCGTTATGTCATTTGGACTGACTAACGCTACCGCCTATTTCATGAACACGATGAACAAAGTGTTTATGGAGTTTTTGGATAAGTTCGTCGTGGTGTTCATAGATGATATTTTGGTTTTCTCGAAGAATGAAGAGGAACATAAGGAACATTTGCGATTGGTTTTGGAGAAACTAAGGGAACATCGGTTGTATGCCAAGTTCAGCAAATGTGAGTTTTGGCTAAAGGAAGTTGGATTTCTTGGACATGTTATATCCGGAGAAGGGATAGCAATTGACCCCACAAAGGTTGAGACCAGAACCAAATGGGAAGCACCAACGACAGCTTGAGAGATCCGGAGTTTCCTTGGACTCGCAGGATACTACCGAAGATTCATTGAGAATTTCTCAAGGATTGCAAAGCCTATGATGTAATTGTCAAAAAGGATACCAAGTTCATATGGACCGAGGATTGTGAGGCAAGTTTTCAGGAGTTGAAGAAAAGATTGGTTACCTCACCAAAGTGTTAATTTTGCCGCATCGGACCAAGGATTATGAGGTGTATTGCGACGCTTCACGCCGAGGACTTGGAGCAGTGCTTATGCAGGGAAGGAAGAGTTGTTTCAGTATGCTTCACGACAGCTAAAGCCTCATGAGCTGAATTATGCCACACATGACTTGGAGTTAGCAGCCGTTGTGCATGCATTGAAGACTGGAGACATTTTCTCATTGGAAATCATTGTGAGGTGTACACGGATCACAAGAGTTTGAAGTACATCTTCACGCAGAAGGAATTAAATCTCGCAGCAGAGAAGATGGTTGGAGCTTATTAAGGATTATGATATGAGATTGCATTATCACCGGGAAGGCTAACGTTGTAGCAGACGCATTGAGCCGTAAGAGCCACGTCAATACCCTAATGATGGGAGGAATACCCAAGGAGTTAGCCGAGGACCTTCGAGAGCTATGTTTGGAAATAGTTCCGAGAGGCTATGTAGCGACATTGGAGATTCAGTCTACGTTGATGGACAAAATCAGAGAAGCTCAAAAGGCAGATAAGGAAGTTGCCTCTATAAAGGAGAAAATGAGCGAAGGAAAAGCTAAGGGATTTCGTGAGGATGAGCACGATACCCTATGGTTTGAAGACCGTGTGTATGTGCCAAATGACCCGGAGATCAGGAAGTTGATTCTGCAAGAGGCACATGATTCACCATATTCGATTCACCCTGGAAATACCAAGATGTATTTGGGTTTGAAGAATACTTTCTGGTGGACCGGAATGAAGAAAGATATTGCAGAGTATGTAGAAGTTTGTGATGTATGTCAAAGGGTGAAGGCAGAACATCAGAAGCCAGCAGGATTGTTGCAACCATTGCCAATACCCGAATGGAAGTGGGATAAACTAGGCATGGATTTCATCACAGGTTTGCCAAAGACTCGCTACGGCTATGACTCGACTTGGGTTATAGTCGACCGCTTGACGAAGGTAGCCCATTTCATTCGATCAAGACTACCTATAGCGATTGCTAAGTTGGCAAAGATATACATGACCAGAATTGTGTGTTTACACGGAGTTCCGAGGAGTGTCGATCGGATAGAGGAACCCAATTTACCTCAAAGTTTTGGAATCGGTTGCACGAAACATTGGGAACCAGGCTGGAATTCAAAGATGCTTTCCACCCACAGACCGATGGATGACCGAGAGAGTCAATCAGATTTTGGAGGATATGCGAGAGCTTGTGCACTAGATTATGGATCTAGTTGGGATGATAACTTGTCAGATGCGTAGTTTTCTTATAACAACAGTTACCAAACCAGCTTGAAGATGGCACATTTCGAGGCTTTATGCGGAAGGAGGTGCAGGACACCGTTATCATGGGACGAAGCCGGAGACCGTCGATTGTTTGGACCAGATTTGATTAAGGATGCGAATAGAAGGTTAAGTTGATTCGCGATAGGCTCAAGGTAGCCCAGTCCTGCATGTAAAAAGCTATGCGGATTCAAAACGCAAGGCGATAGAATATGAAGTTGGAGACAGAGTATATCTTAGAGTATCCCCACTTCGAGGAGTTAAGCGTTTTGGAGTTAAAGGAAAATTAGCACCACGTTTCATTGGACCGTATAGGATCTTGCAACGCATGGGAGAAGTTGCTTATAAGCTGGAATTGCCAGAGGGACTATCAGGAGTTCATGATGTATTCCATGTTTCTCACCTGAAGAAATGTCACTCGAGATGGCAGAGGTACCGTTAAGAGATACTGTGCCACTTGAAGCAATTCAGTTGAAGGATGATTTGACATATGAGGAGAGACCAGTCAAGATTCTCGATTATGCCAGCAGAGTTACTCGCAGCAAGGTTATCAAGTTTTGCAAAGTTCAGTGGAGCCACCACACTGAGGTTGAAGCCCCTTGGGAAAGAGAAGAAGATTTGCTCAAGGATCACCCTCACCTATTTTCTAGCCAACCCGAATCTCGAGGGCGAGATTCATCTTAAGGGGGGTAGGTTTTGTAACATTCCAAATTTTCAATTTGGAATGTTATACATTAAGTCATCATGCATTACATATTTTCTTGCATTTTGCCGATCCTAGAAATTTCACGCAACTCAAGGACCCTCGGAGAGAGTTGGAGATTTCGTTATTTTCATATTTGAGTTTTCTCAAAATTATGAAAAGAGGATCATTGGATTTATTTATTTTATCTTCAAATATTTTTCCAATATCAAAAATAAGAGAGGGAATAATATGACTTTCCCAAAATTTAGGAAAAATGAAGATTTAATAAATACATCAAATTTTGGATTTTTCTCGGAGTTTATTTGCCTTAGGGAAAAAAATGCGTGTTTTCAAAAATTGCATTTTTTGTCCCGAGTAAAAGTTCATTTTGTTCGACTCATTTTTAGGAGTCGGGGAAAGTTTACTTTATTAATTTTGGAGTTCGTTTAGATTTTTTTCTGTATTTTTCTTGTGAAACCGATTTTAAAAAATCCATAGCGCTTTGGGCCAAAGGCCCAAGCCGTAAGCCACCCGGCCAGGAGGCCAAGGCCATCGCTAAGCGCACCCGAGCTGTGGAGCCGCTCGGTTTCCTATTTCTTTTACAAATCCTAGTAGGATTTGGACCCGTTTCGTTATTCCGTTTTTTATTCCTAGGATTCCTAATCCTACTCTAATTCTTGTCCCCTACTCCAAGCAAAAACCCTCCCCTCCCCAATATAAATACCCAAGCAACCCCCCCCCCCTCCAACACATCAAACCAACACCTCTCCTCTCCTCAAGAAGAAAGCAGCCGCCGCTTCCGCTTGCCGCCGCCCTACGCCGCCACCACCCAACGCCGCCCGCCGAGCCCCTCGCTTCTTCGAGGTACTAGCCCCGCGCCGCGTCACCTTTCTTTTCCTCGGTTCAGTTTTTCGTAAATCGTTCCGGTTTTCTAGATCGGTTTCCATTCCGGTTTTCTAGATCGGTTTTTCGTTTCGGTTTTCTTTTCGAAACCCTAGATCGGTTTTTCTCGCCGGTTTTACTTTCCGGTTTTGTTTAGCAAGCGTTCGCCGGACCGTTCGTCCTAACGAACGAGATCACCGGTTTGCTTCAGTTAATGAACGTCCGTTCGTTCAACCGTTCGTCGTTTTCTTTCTCATCGGATTTATTCCGCTATTTTTCTCGATAGCGATTTCAGATCCGATTTTCTTTCTAGTCTATTTTCTCGCTTCGTTTATCGGAATCAGGTGATTCAAACGCTCGAGTTTGATCTCGTAACCGCCGTTCCGATTAATCAACTTAAACAAAGTTTTGCTACTGTAAAATTTGACTTAGTTTCAACTTGCTAGAACCGAGTTGTTTTCTTTCGTCGTTTGACTTTCGTTGCTTCATTTGATTCGATTCTTTTTGCAACCAGGGTTCTTAAGTTGAACTTTCTGGTCAGATCTTTTATTCGAGATTTACCCGTGCATTAGATGAATACTTATTGTATGCTTGTTGTTTGTCTGCGATAGATCACCCGGAGTGCGCCGCTTGTTATTTCGAATCTCTAGGTTTCATGGATCATCAAGAAGGCAAGTAACACTTTGATCATACTTTTCTCATACCCAGTTTTTATGCATTAGATCTATCCTCAAACACTTGCATGATTAGGATCTAATTAAATTGTGGGATGGGAAGTAGATGAGGTAGTACCTATTACCTGTTTTATTACCAAACCTTTGGGAGTTACTTCTCGTTTGCTTATTATGCTATGCTATGCTAGTAGACGTGGATTGGGTGAGTGTATTCCATGACGGATGTGAGATTGTTAAATTAATGGTTTATTTAAGGTGGCCACTTAAACACACATCCGGGTGGATTGAGGCACCTGGTTTCTATCAGGACTTGTCTGCTTTTTCTTCGGACCGCCACCTGTGCTCAAAGGGATCATAAGATTATTCATGCTAGTAACTTCCGTGTGCAGCCACAAGCCATTATGGGCCTTGGCATAGTTAATTAAGTCGTGTGAACTCTTACGGTGGTAGACTAGCTGATGTAGGGGTTGTAGGTGGTACGGTCTACCCATCGTAAGGTGCAAACGCTCGAAAGACTATGTCTCGGTCATCCGTCTCTCAAACACCATGTAGTCACGAGAAACCAAACGGAGGCGATCGAGTCTTGTGGGGAAAAGTGCGCAAACCTCTGCAGAGTGTATAAACTAATCATGATTAGCCGTGTCCCGGTTATGGACATCTTGAGTATCTAGTACTTGAATATCATGTGAATCTCGACATGTTACTCTAATTAATATTGTTGGGTTTTTAATGAGTACTTTTAATTGGGATTGAGGATGCTGTCAACCATTCTCAATGTTTAACAACCACCATGATAGTTAAACAAATTTATTCCTTTGGCAAGAGGGAAAAACTGGCTTTATGCAAAGCTGTAATGAGAGCTTTTCCACCAGCCATATATGCATGTAGTATAGCTTATTCTTTCATTACTCTCTATGTGTTACATTGCCGCATATTCCATGTCTTTGACCCGTTTCGGGCTGCAACTTTCATGTTGCAGACTTTTCGAACGACAGTAAGGTGCTTTTAGGTCGTGGTTCTATACTCAGTGATGCCACTGGAGTTGATGGACTCACTTATCTTCCAAGTCTTCCGCTGTTATCGTTATTAGATGGCCTTAAGCCATATTTATTGTAATAAGTCCTCTTTTGGACAACGATGTAATAAGTGTGTGATTGCTACTCTGTTATAAATCCTTCAAAGTACTGTGTGGTGTCAGCATTACTGATCCAGGGATGACGCCTGAGCACAGAGACTTGATCCATTCGGGTCGGGTCGCTACACCTGTTTACATGCTGAATAACAAAAAAAGAGGAAATATTACCGAGCGCTACTATTTGTAATAGGATACGAGCCAGAATTAAGCGAGAATTGTGGCGAGTGTTCCATGAAATCAACTTCCATTATCACATGCGAGAACCCTCGAAGAGAACCAAATGTGTTGAAGATTGCTTTATCACATTTTAAAATTATAGTAAGAGTGCAGACGCTCCTCCATCCGGTTCCTAGTACTAGTATAGTATGTACCTTTATAGACTATAGTAGTAGTACTAGTAAACTTTGCGCTTGGCTGTTCGCCTATTCGGGAAGTCGAACAATAATAACACTAGTAGTATAGTGTATGCTTCTGGCAATCTGACACCAAATTTAACTGTTGCACATCCACCGCCTGAGCGAGGGAGAGCTTGCATTAGTAAAGAGTTTCTCCTTGTCCTGTGAGCCACCGCGCGCAAGCTTCTCCCGTCCTACAACCTTCTCCTCGTTCGGCAAGTTGACGGGACACAACAAAGTAATGGTAGTCCATACTGCCTCCTCTCCGGTTAATATGTCTTAATTTCAAACGAGATAAATACACTGTCATCCTTTGTATATTTGTAAAAATATGGTCGATGGACTTCATAATACGCTCACTGCGCTCAATATATATATTTTCCGGTGTTTATACGGTCACTAGCTCACCCTGACTGAGTATGTGTGTGCATGCACGTGTAGGTTGAGCACTTGAGCGTGACCGTGTGTGTTCCGTCGTGTGTTCGGACATGCATGCATTAGGGTGTCATGCGCGTTTTTGTGTCCATGTGTACATGTGACTGTTGCATACACGTAGGGGGAGTACGTGTAGGGGCCACTAAGTAGCAGTCAAATCAAACAGTAAGTTAGTCGGAAGAAGCAACCATCATTTCACTTTTGAATGACATGTACGCAATATAAAATGGTTGATATGGAGAGAAAAAGAAAACCACTATATATACACTAGTAGGAGCCTAAGCTACAAGCCTGCTTGCTTAGGTTGCTCTCTTAACAAACATAGAACGACGGGCATGATCCCGCAGCTCGGGGAAGGGAACAATGTTCTGTGTAGATGCGGTCGACATCGGCGTGGGAAAAAACCCACAGTCGGTGCGTCCCAATCGGGGGTCACCGCGGTATGGGCCAATGCCGCGTCCCAACCGTCCTTCTAGCTACAGCCCGACGACCCAGGTATTCCATCTTCCTTTTGGAGCCGGCTTGCTCCACTGCCGTAGCTCTATCTCCATGTCGATCTTTCTCTACTTCTACCGGCTTCTACTTGTGATGAGTTTATGTCTCATGAACTCGTGCCAGTTGTCGGTGTCAAAACCGGCGGATCTCGGGTAGGGGGTCCCGAACTGTGCGTCTAAGGCGGATGGTAATAGGAGGCGGGGGACACAATGTTTACCCAGGTTCGCGCCCTCTCGATGGAGGTAATACCCTACTTCCTGCTTGATTGATCTTGATTATATGAGTATTACAAGAGTTGATCTACCACGAGATCATAGAGGCTAAACCCTAGAAGCTAGCTTATGGTATGATTGTTGTTCCTGTCCTACGGACTAAACCCTCCGGTTTATATAGACACCTGAGGGGGCTAGGGTTACATAGAGTCGGTTACAATGGGAGGAGATCTACATATCCGTATCGCCAAGCTTGCCTTCCACGCCAAGGAGAGTCCCATCCGGACACGAGACGAAGTCTTCAATCTTGTATCTTCATAGTCCAACAGTCCGGCCAAAGGATATAGTCCAGCTCTCTTGATACCTCCTAATCCAGGACTCCCTCAGTAGCCCTGAACCAGGCTTCAATGATGATGAGTCCGGTGCACAGATTGTCTTCGGCATTGCAAGGCAGGTTCCTCCTCCGAATAGTCCATGGAAGATTTTGAACACAAGGATAGTGTCCGGCTCTGAAAAATAAGTTCCAAATACCACCGTAGAGAGAATAATATTTCCAAAAATCTAATCTGCCGACGCATTTTGTAGCATGACATCACACCATGGCCCGGTCATTATTCGAACCGTTCTTCACAACCAGCTACTGCACATATTGCGAGGCGGTTTCCTTGGCACGTCTCGTCGAAGCAGAGATCATGTCCCCCTTATCGCGGGATTCTCATCAATACGGACGTGGGTAATCCAACCGTGCCCATTGGTATGACTCCCCAATTCCAGGTAAGTCCCAAACGGCCACGCGGAGGACGCTTGATATTCACCTCTTCTATAAAGAGGCCAAGGCATGTCCCCTTTTTCTTCTCGTGCTCAATCGAATCCTTCCCCTACCTCGAGTTCCAACACCCCAGGCTCAGGTCAGGCGCTTTGGAGCTTCAACCATGTCCGGATCCAACCTTCAAGGTCGGTGGATGCCTTCCTCTGTTACAGAGGAAGACGTCAAGAAGCTAAGAGAGGCCAAATTTCTAACCGGCGAAATTTCACGCAGGTTGCCTACTCGAGGGCAGGTCATACCCACTCCCAAACCCGGCGAGAGCGTTGTATTCATCTCTCACTTCCTCCGAGGGCTAGGCCTCGCTCTAGATCCCTTTGTGAGGGGGCTCATGTTCTATTACGGGCTGAATTTCCATGATCTGGCTCCAGGTTCCGTCCTCCGCATCTCGTCGTTCATCGTTGTGTGTGAAGCTTTCCTCTGCATTACCCCTCACTTTGGGCTGTGGCTCAAGACCTTCGATGTGGAGCCGAAGATGATCGAGGGGCGGCACGCAGAGTGTGGAGGTGCCGTAATAAGCAAAAGTGCCAATGCCCCATGGCCAGAGGGTTCCTTCCAGGAGGTGTCCAGCTTATGGCAACGGGAGTGGTTTTATATCACAGCTCTCGGGGCACCAAGTGGGTGGCTGCCTGCTTTCGGGCCCCCACCACGATCGACATCATGGATTAACAAGGCTAGACTGGGGTCAGCAAAGGATGTGCCGATATTGCAGAGTCAAGATCCGAGATCTCCTCGAGAGAGATATCAGTCTGGTCACGGTAATGCAAGTCATGTTAATTCGTCGAGTCCTGCCCTGCAAACGACGTCCTCTCTGCATGTGGGAGTTCAACCCGGAGGGACCGCGAGCTATTCAGCACTTCCTCGGTATGATGCCTGAAGAGATGTATGAATTGTTCTTCGGACCACAAATGATGTGTCCGGACACCATCGAGGATGCGGGTCTGAGCTGCAATCGCTTAGATACCCAAGTAAGTAGTCCCGTAGTCGAACACGTTTGTCTTTTTATTTATTATGACGTCATTCTGAAAAGTCGCACTTTTACCAGGACTGGGTAACAAAGGCGAAGATGATCAGGTGTCCGGCCCCCCTCCCTGAGGTCTCACCGGATCCTGTACTAGCCAAGATGCTGGAGCTCGCGCCTTATCAAGCGCCCTCAAGGGAAGATACAGGGGGGAATAAAGAGGCTGAAAGCGGACCTCACTCACCGCCCATCCAAACCGGGGGAGTTAGCGCCTCCGTGAAGGAGGATAGCCGGGGAGGAGAATCTAAAATTCCTTCTCCTCAAGGAAGGAAGAGGGCCACCTCTGAAGACCCGGAAATGATGGTTTCCAAACGGGGGAAGAAATCTTCGCCAGAGGGTCCTGCCCCGAGGGGTGCCCTGGCCGCACAATGCCCGCAAGGGGGTCAGCCCTCCACCGAGCTGTAAGTAAAAGGGTACCTAATAGTGAAGATGTCCTGCATTACTTCTGAGAAAATTAACCAAAGCGTTTATCTTGTAGTTCGGATCGTAACCCTCCTCGGCAGAGTTCATCTTCGAGGGATCTTCTTCCGGAGATGATGGAGAGCGAAACGCCTCCCCTGCCATCTCGCCTCATGAGGCGGACGACCCAGAGGTGTCGTCGCGGAGGGTTTCTCCTGATCCAGCAAGGCCAGAGGGTAATCCCTTGGCCACCTAAAGTCCTCAGTGTCTGGCTCTCGAAGAGAGCAACCGAAAGAGCCTGGCACCGTCTGGTGTGCGGTCGGACGCACTGAAGGGTCTGCTAGAGCAAGTGGCTATCTCAGAGGTGCATCGTACGCTAATGGGTACGGTGATTGAGAGGATTTCATCCGCCAAAAGCGGGTTGCATGAAGCTTTTATGAGTCTGCTGAAAGGTTTTGAGGTACATGAAATAGTGTGTATTTTTGGCAGTACCGCACATGTTAGGTGCACCCTATGCAGATAGTAGCCCCTGAGACTTTGGTTGCCGTCGAGAGTGACGGCAAACAGAGGATCATAGTCCCAGGTAATAATCACTCCGCCTTTGTATGCAGGTAGCAGAGGGTTCGGTGGCTAGCCGGACTGGTGAGTTTGCCGAGCTGAAGCGGCAACTTGATGCTGCAGATGCCGACATCATGCTTGTCAACAAGCGGCTTGACGAGGCACAAGGTATGTGAGTTCTCCGGTTATCAGCACATAGTAAGAGGAGCATAATGCCATATCTTTAATATCTTGGATCGCAGATGGAGCTGCGGCCGTGGAGACCCTTCGGGCGGAACTTGCCCGAGCAAAAGAACAAGCCAGGAATAGTGTTGCGGCCGCTCTAAAGGCGGCCGAAGAGCTGAGGGCCGAACAGGCTGCCCATTGCCAGAGTAAGGAGAAAAAGGCGAAGATGGCCGTTGAGTTAAAGGATGCTGCCGGCCGGTACCAGTTTCTTGGAAAGGAAAACTAAGCGAAGGCGACGGAGCTGGAAAAGGCCAAGGTAGCAGCCAAGGAAGCCTGCTCGAAGATCAGAGCGTCGAAGGAGGAGCTGCGTCAAGCTGGAGATATCACGGCTGGGAAGCCCTTCTTGCTTCTGACAAAGTTCGGAGATCCGAAGTATGCCCCTCTTGGCAAGCTATGGAGTGATGCGGACGCATATGCGGATCTGGCAGCCAGTGCGGCTGATGTAGCCGAGTACTTCAAGGATCAAAAAGAATGTGAAGTGGAAAAGCTATTTTGGTCGCAATTCAGTGGTCCAGCGCGCCCGCTGCTATTGAATGAGCGCATGACCGAGTGGGCCGAGCTCCATAGGTTGTCCGGGCTTGCCTTGAGGTCTGTTATGGATCATTTTTGGCCGGGAGGGCCACGGCCGAATAGTTATTTTGGTTTGGTGCAACAGTTCCTTGGTGCTGTGCCGCGTATCGACGCTATGAAGAGGTCAGCGTGCATAGAGGGTGCGCGGATGGCACCTGCCTGTGTCAAGACATACTGGGCAGACATGGAGGCCACCGCTTTTGCAACCCAGGGTTTGGCCGTTGGCCAATTAGCTGCCGAGCACTACTTTGAAGAAGTCCTTGAAGGCGCTCGTTCAATAGAAGCTCAGTGCTTGAAGAATATTATGTTCTAGTGACATGTATTCCCATTGAAAAAACAATGTTTTACTGAATTGTAAAGGCTGTTTTATAATTTTGCCTGAAAGTGTTATGATGCCTCCTGTGCGGCTGTTTACGTATATATGTATATAACCTGAAAGTTTGCGCCGTTAAATGGCCAAATTTACGCATATAATGCGGGGGTGTTCACAAAAGACGCGTGTTCACACTTCATCCAACGTCTTGGTCCATTAAGGAGGTGTTAGCGCAGCGAACTAGGCAATTGGACTAAATTGCTTTAACACCTTCACTTAGCCATAGGAGTTTGACAGTGGGGCTACTATATAGCCCCTGGTGGCTCCACGCTGATCCGAATACGGGGCGCGTGTATGCCTGGCCGGGAAACGGCCCTTCGTTAATGCGGAGGAATCCCGAAGATTCCGCTAGGTCATCGAGTGGTTGGCCAGTCTCGCGCTTTATCATGACAGTCAGTTTTCGGCTTTCTCTCGAGGTGCTCGTCCGGATGAACCAGGGCACAATCGCAGTAGTTCTCCTGGTGCCACCTTAGCCGATAGAGCGGGACGTAAGGTAGCAAAACACAGGAGCCGGGCAAACCCAACATTTGACCCAAAGACATGATTCGGAGCTGATGCATATAAGGCCAAACTCGCGACGCCGAACACTTCCTAAGGTATTCTGTCTTTATAATATGTGCGTGGCTAAGCAATGCCCTTGAAAATGAGCCCCAAGTGTTCGGGTACGTGCAATATTCTAACGTGGCCACATGCCAATAACATCAGCATCCTTCTCGGCTGTACTGAGAATCCGGAGGATGTGAACAACAAGAGACAGGAAAAAAGGTTTACGCAGGGTCTTAATCTAAAAAGAAACCTCTGAACGGGTCCCTGCTGCATGTCTGCGCCTGTGTCTCCGTTGTGCCGTATCCTGGACGGGTGTAGCACGATTGTCATCTGTAAAAGAGAGGAACTTAGTTTGAAAGGTTGTCATGCAAAAAATAGCTTATTCTAAATAAAACACTGAAAATTCAGGATAAGTAAAGTTGAACCGTAGCCCTGTTTACGCGCGGGAAGCCCCTGGTACCGTCTATAGGGGTGCAACCACCAAACCTATCTCAAGTACATCTAGTCATGTGCCGGACTCGTTTAACCGTGTCCTTGGTCTTAACGACCGTTCATTTACTCTGGTTGGTGAGGCCGTCTAGTGTTCAGCTGTTAAAGGAGCCACCCGTTCTTACGCACGTAAAGAACGCTCAATGTTTCCATTAACTATGATGGTGCCACGCGAACCAGGCATCTTAAGCTTAAGAGAAGCGTAATGCGGTATAGCGTTGAAACGAGTGAAGGTTGTTCGTCCGAGTAGTGCTTGATAGCCGCTTCGGAATGGAGCGATGTCAAAGTGTAACGTTTCCCTTCGGTAGTTGTCGGGTGAACTGAATACTACTTCTAGTATTAGGGAGCCTGCGGAGCGGGCATCTGGGCCTTGTATTACTCCCTTGAAGGTACTATTACTTTGGCTGATTTTTGTTGGGTCTATCCCCGTTTTGCTGACTGTGTCCTGATATATCAGGTTGAAACTACTGCCGCCGTCCATGATGACTCGTGTGAGATGGTATCCATTTATTATTGGGTCTAACACCAAAGCGGCCAATCCTTCTTGCCGGATACTTGTCAGGTGATCCCTGCGATCAAAAGTGATCGGACGGGCCAGCCAGGGGTTGAACCTACTGGTGACGGGCTCTATGGCGTGTGTGTCTCGGAGTGCAGTTTTGCTTCTCCCCTTCATCACATGTACCAGGTTTACTATTTTGACTTATGGTGAGATTTTTTTCTGTCCCACAGTGCCTTGCTGGCGAGGCTCATCCTCGTCTTCGCTTAGTGTATCCTGCCCCTTGTGTTCGGCATTTAACTCGCCGGCCTGCTTGAAGACCCAACATTCTCTGTGGGTATGATTTGCAGGTTTATCGGAGGTGCCGTGGATCTGACATAATTTGTCTAGAATTTTTTTAGGCTGGACGGTCCATCCCTATTGCCTTTGAAAGGCTTTTTCCGCTGACCTGGCCGGGAGCCTCTGAATCCGGCGTTTACCGCCGTGTTATCTGGGATGTCTTCTTTATTCCGGCGCCTGTGCTTACTGCGTCGTGGTTTTCCATTGCCATCCCTAGCTTCGGATGTGCTTGGGTCGCTGGTGCTACTGCGGGGCAACCAGCTATCCTCACCCACGCAAAAGCGGGTCATGAGGCTTGTTAGGGCTGCCATTGTTCTTGGTTTATCTTGGCCGAGGTGCCTGGCGAGCCATTCGTCTCGAACGCGGTGCTTGAAAGCTGCTAAGGCTTCGGCGTCCGGACAGTCGACGATTTGGTTCTTCTTAGTGAGAAACTTGTTCCAAAGCTTTCGGGCGGACTCTCCAGGCTGTTGAATTATATGATTTAAATCGTCTGCATCCGGAGGTCGAACATAGGTCCCTTGAAAATTGGCCCGAAAGGCATCCTCGAGCTCCTCCCAACTTCCAATAGAGTTATCAGGGAGGCTTTTCAGCCAGTGCCGAGCTGGTCCTTTAAGCTTGAGGGGCAAGTACTTGATGGCGTGGAGATCGTCTCCGCGAGCCATATGAATATGGAGGATAAAGTCCTCAATCCGCACCCTGTGGAATGTGGTCCCGTCATACGCCTCTATGTTCACTGGTTTGAATCCTTCTGGAAATTCGTGGTCCAGCACCTCATCGGTGAAACATAGGGGGTGTGCGGCATCCCTGTATTTAGATGTACCATGGCTGTCGTGGTATTCTCACGGGGGGTGCTAGACGACATATGCCACAAGGTGGCTTCGTGTGGGGACAAGACTGCTGCCGGAATATCCAGGGACGGGTATGCGAGTAGCACGCGCTAGTTTACCTGTGTCCGGGCTCTCCGGAGAGATAACACCCCTACTCCTGCATGTCTGAGTATATGTGGTATATCTGGTACAGAGTGCTCCTGGAGCTGTATCTAAGCTCAGTGCCATAGGCATCTGGCTTTGCATATGTATGTGGCATGGTGGCCGTTGCCTCTGGCCATATGGGCGTGCTTGGGCATACTTGCCCGTGGGAGTGGATGGATGGATGGCTAGCTAGCTCTCTTGCTAGCTAGCTTGCTTGTGGGTGTGTGCGTGAGAGTCCATCCTCCATGGATGGATGGATGTGTGCCCATATATATAGGCATGGCTAGCTTAGACTGTAAGCTAGGTGGTGGCATGGGCAAGGCATGGTGGGGTGTCATGCTTGTTCCCTGGGTCACTTCATAAATAGTGCCAGGGGACAAGTGACACTGTACATGATGGAAGGGTGACACGTGAACGATTGCAGATGCGGTCGTCAAGTCGGGTCGCGTCGACTCTGATTGACTTGGGCGGCTGGTTGGAAGCGATCGGCAGCAATGACCGGCTGGTGGAGTAGTCGGCAGCCAGCAGTCGGCTTGGTGGAGCAATGGCGGCATTGTCGGCAGGGCGGCGGGAAGTCGGCAACCCGGCATAGGGTGGTGGCCAGCAAGTAGCCGGCTGGGTGGAAGCGATCAACAGCCAGTGATCGGCTGGTGGAAGCGATCTGCAGCCAAAGATCGGCTGGTGGAGTAGTCAGCCACCACCGGTCGGCGGCGGGGAAGTCAGCAACCCGGCCTGGTGGAAGCGGTCGGCGGCCGGCTGGAAGTCGGCAGCAGCCAGCGAGGTTGCCAGGCAGATCGGTAGCAGCTGGTGGAAGCAACACACCAAAGATCGGCTGGTGGAGCGGTCGGTCTGGTGGAGCAGTCCATGGCCCAAGACCTGCCAGTAGTTGGACTGAGGGGCTTTGCTAGCCTCGATGTCTTGAAATATCGTCTTGCCGTCTTCGGGATACCCGTCGCCAATAACTCCGAAAGTAGCCCCCGAGCCTCCGGGCAACTTGGCAAAGTTGGGCGGAGGTTCGTTGGCAGGTGTTAATGTAGTCTCCGAGCCTCCGAGCGAGGAGGGGGGGTTCCCCACGAAAATGATCATGCAAAAAGATGAAGTTAGTCCATGCAGATATATCAAATGCTTGCTTTTAGCATTGGAAGTTTATGCAGAGGGTGCCGACTCGGTTTCGTCCGAGCCCCCTTAATCTTTTTCGTGTTCCCTCCACTTTTTGGCTTGTGCTCTTGCTTGCCAGACAACCGCTCTGCAGTGTGTGGCTGAGAGTAGGCCGCGAAGTGGAGTGTACAGTACTCAGAGTCTGGGAGTAGATTCAACCGAGTAGATGCTTGTAAAGGAAACGGCCGGGTCTCCCGAACCATTTTTCTTCCCAGACGTTTTTCGCGTGGGTGGCCTCCAGCGTTCACTCTTGCTAGCCGGACAGCCGCTCTGCAGTCTGTGACTAAGATTGGGCCTTTGGTACCCGCATGCTACTAAGCCGTCTGCGGGAACTAATGTCTCGAGCCAGCGGCCAGCCCTCGGCCAGCTCGCGGGCGGCACCGAAATGACGATGGACGCAACTGTAATAAAATTGCGGAGAAAGCCCCCCGAGCATCGCTCGAAGTTATCCGTACTTGCTTGATGCAAAAATATGCGGGCGAGGAGCTCACATTGATTTTCGTGTAGTCGTGGCAGAGGTCGTCAAAGACAGCCGATGCGGCTCGGCGCTCGTGGAGCGCGTTGGCGCACCCGCTGGGTGAAGCCTTTGAGCCCCCGGGTGCTCGAAGGGGTCCCGGCCGGTCAGGCTCGAACGGCTAGGCGTCGAGGCGTCTGACAGCGCCTTTTTTCTTCTTTCTTCTCTTCTGCCGGCTGCTGGCAGCCGGACAAAACTCTTCTCTTGTCTCTTGTTTTTGTTTCTTGCAATCTTCCGTGGGGGCGCGCCAGCGCACCCACTGGGTGTAGCCCCCGAGATTCGGGCCAACTGCCGAGCAGTCAGGCCGGATCTCCTGGTGACTACCTCGTCTTCTTCCTTGCGGGGGCGCGTCAGCGCATCCGCTGGATGTAGCCCCTGAGATTCGGGTCAACTGCTAAGCAGTCGGGCCGGATCTCCCGGCAACTACTCTGTCTTCTTCTTTGCAGGGGCGCATCAGCGCGCCCGCTGGGTGTAGCTCCCGAGATTCGGGCCGAGGCTCGATCGGGCAGGCGTCGAGGCGAACAGGCAGCCTTGTCGGCGCTCTTGCTAGCCAGATGTTGAAGCAGGCAGGCAGGCCGAGTCGCGTCTAACCGTCAGAGTGGCGAAGCAGGCGGACGGACAGACAGACGTTTTCTCTTTTCTTCTCTTTGTCCCAGCCGACCTCTCCCTCTTTTTTTTCAGTCAGCCGGCTGGGCACCCGGCCTGACTTTTCTCCAGCCGGCTAGCGGGTAGTCAGCCTCTTCTTCTCTTCTCTCTCTGTCCGGCTCCATGCGAGGAGTCGGACCCTTCTTTTATTCTTTTGCTTCTTGGGTAGCCGGCCACCCTTTTTTTTCTTTCTTCTAGCACCCGACATCTTTTTTTCTCTTTCTTTTTCTTTTTCGCAGAAGACGGCAGCAGCAAGCAGCGGGGCCGGCTGGTGCGCGCCGGGTGCCGGGTGGAGGCGGAGCGGTGAGCCGACCACCCGTGAGCCGGGCGGAGTCGGAGGGCGCGGCAGAGGCCGCTGGCCAGGCTGGGGAGCCGGGCGCGACCGGCAGCGACGGGAGTCGGGTCATGAGGCGCGAGGCCGGGCCGGAGGTGCAACGCTCGGCACGTAAGGGACGAGGACGACCGCTGGCCGCAGCGGGAGACGGAGCGGGCCGGAGGCGCTGAGCAGCAGCCGCCTGTGGCGACGCTGTCACAGACGGAGCAGCCAGGCAGGTCGTGGCGTGGGCGTGAACAGAGGAGAGCCAGGCCGGCCTGGGAGCCGGCAGGGGCTGCGCGAGGAGGCCGGACGCCGCAGCCGGCCGCAAGGAAGACTAGCTGCGGGGCGGCAACCAGCGTTGGGGAGCACATGCGCGTGGTGAGGCGGTGCAGCCACCGGGGCGGAGCAGGCGCGGGAGTCGGGCACGGCGCGAACGCGAACGGACGGGGAAGTCCCCGAGCGCGGCAACGACGGAGGGCCCGGCGGTCCAGGCGTGCTGGGGAAGCTGGAGCCAGCGAGGTGGCCGGGTGGCGAGGCGGACGCCGGGAGGCCGGGTTGCCGCGACGTAGGGCAGAGCCGGACGGGGCCGGTGCCGGAGAGGCCGGAGCTGCCGAGGCGGACGGGTGGCGAGGGCGCCGGGCGACCCGCCACTGGTGCGCAGAGGCGGCTGGCTGCGTCCGGGAGCCGGCGCAGGCGGGCGCGCAAGTGGCCAAGGCTCACGCGGAGCAGCAAGCAGCAGCAACACATTAACACCAACGGCGACATCGCAACAGCAGGAAGAAGCAGCGCTCGCAAGCAGCAATACGAGCAGCAGGAACTGTGGCGGTGTGAGAGGCATTAGCAGCAGCAAAGGTGAGCAGCAGTGGCGACGGCTAGGAGCGGCCACAGCAACGGGCGCGCGGCGACGCGGTGAAGAGGAACGGAGTCTTGGAGGTGAGCAGCGCATGCCCAACATCCGATTTGTGTATCGCCGACGTACAGGCTGCATCTGACTAATGTGTCTGCAGTGTACGGCCATTGTCTGGGATGTGTTTGGGTGTTTATACGAGGAGTATATGGCTATTATCCGAGGCATTTTCGAGGCATGTATAGTTTGCATCCGGAAAGTGTATGGCTAGTGGTTTGACCATCTTTCACTTGCATCTAGCTAGCTTGCATAGATGGTATATAGAGAAGCGAACGCACGTTTCAGACGGGAGCAAGGCGCAACGCGGAGGGGAGCAGACGCGAGCAGCGCGTGGATGGGTTCGGCCGGCCAAAGCGAGGCACCACGCGCGGCGAGCGTACGGTCGGACGACTGTCGTCGCAGCGGTGATGATGACGAAGGCGGCGAAGCCGACGACGAGGACGCGCCGTCCCACGCGGCCGCTCCGGGGGCAGGTCGAAGTTGAGCCCCCGAGCGCTACCGGAGAGAAGGCGCGACGCAGCGGCGGTGATGGCGAAGATGGTCCCGCCCGAACTGCAAAACCAGCAGCAGCGCGGTAGCATAGTACCGCCCCATGGTGGGCGCCAAATGTCGTGGTATTCTCACGGGGGTGCTAGACGACATATGCCACAAGGTGGCTTCATGTGGGGGCAAGACTGCTGCCGGAATATCCAGGGACGGGTATGCGAGTAGCACGCGCTAGTTTACCTGTGTTCGGGCTCTCCGAGAGATAACACCCTACTCCTGCATGTCTGAGTATATGTGGTATATCTAGTACAGAGTGCTCCTGGAGCTGTATCTAAGCTCAGTGCCATAGGCATCTGGCTTTGCATATGTATGTGGCATGGTGGTCGTTGCCTCTAGCCATATGGGCGTGCTTGGGTATACTTCCCGTGGGAATGGATGGATGGATGGCTAGCTAGCTCTCTTGCTAGCTAGCTTGCTTGTGGGTGTGTGCGTGAGAGTCCATCCTCCATGGATGGATGGATGTGTGCCCGTATATATAGGCATGGCTAGCTTAGAGTGTAAGCTAGGTGGTGGCATGGGCAAGGCATGGTGGGGTGTCATGCTTGTCCCTTGGGTCACTTTATAAATAGTGCCAGGGACAAGTGACGTTGTACATGATGGTGGGTGACACGTGAACAGTGCCGGGTATGGTCATCACGTCGGGGGCGCCTCAGGCTGCAGTTGACTTCGGGCAGCCGGCTGGTTGGAGCAATCGGCAGCCAGCAGCCGCCATGGTGGAGTAGTCGGCCTGGTGGAGCAGTCGGCAGCCAGCAGTCGGCAGGGGCGGCCGAGAAGTCGGCAGCCGGCCCGGCAGCGAGGTGAATGAGCGATCGTTAATGGCCCGGCTGGTGGAAGCGATTAGCGGTCGGCCGATCGGCCTGGTGGAAGCGATTGGCAGCCAGCGATCGGCTGGTGGAAGCGATCGGCAACAGCGATCGCGAAGCGGCGAGAAGTCGGCAGCCAGCAGCCGGCCTGGTGGAGCAGTCGGCAGCCAGCAGCTGGTAGAGGTGGTCGGGCAGTCTGCAGCCGGCCTGGTGGAGCAGTCAGCAGCCAGCAGTCGGCGTGGTGGAGCAATCGGCAGCCAGAAGTCGGCCTGGTGGAGCAGTCAGTAGCCAGCAGCCTGCAGCCGGCCGGGTAGTTGGACTGAGGGGGTTTGCTAGCCCCGCTGTCTTGAAATATAGTCTTGCCTTCTTCGGGATACCCGTCGCCAATAACTCTGACAATGTCGTTCAGACGGTTGTGGTGTTCGGTTTTGGTTGTGCGCTGGGGCGCGTTTCCTTGATCCGTAGATGGATCTGGTTGCGCCGGTCTTTTGATGCGAGTCCTCGCGTGGATCGTATACTGACTTATGTGCGGCCTCGTTAGCTGCTCTATCGCGGCCATGAGATCGTCGATCTGATCGGTCGGCTGTTTTATTTTTTGGCTGAGGGGGCTCTAAGGCCTCATCGTCGAATTCAGGAAGCAGATTGCGCTTTGAATAGCTCTTCGTGTGGTGACTACCACCGTACTTTTCTGCAGTGTCGAGCACTTTGTTCCGTCTACTGTTGAGTGTATTTTGCGCGGCCTTTAGCCTTTGCTTCTGCTTCTTCAGAATCCTCGCGGTGGCGATAAGCCTTCTATGGAGGTTCTCTTGCTCCACGTGCCTTTCCGGGATGATGTGTGCATCGTCATCCGGACTGTTCTCCTCTCCGGAGACGGGTTGATTATCGTGACGCTCGGCGTCACCGTGATCGGACAGCGGCTCCGTACTGTGTTCGTTGCCCGCTGGATCACCCTGCTCTATCGCTGGGTCTTTGAGGTTGTCTTTTCTTCCGGAGTCGGATGGGGTATTATTTTTTCTTGTGTTGTTATCGTTGTTTTTGCCGAGGCGGGATTTGGAGCGTTGTCTATGCCGCCGCTTTGATTGCTTCTCGAGGGAGTTATCCTTCGCTGTATCCTTCCATTCCTCGTCATCATTTTCTTTGGGTGTATCCACCATGTATATGTCATGTGATGAAGTGGCGGTCCAGCGCCAATGGCGGTGGTTCCTGTTCGTCTCCTGCATCGTCGTCCATACTGTCGATGCTTTCGGAGTCGAAGTCGAGCATGTCGGTTAGATCATCGACAGTGGCTACTAAGTGGGTGGTGGGTGGGGAGCGAGTTTCTTCGTCGTTCGCATCCCATCCTAGCCGGACATAGTTCGGCCAAGTCTCCTCTGACAAGGAGAGAGATTTTAACGAGTTCAGTACATCGCCAAAGGGCGAGTCTTTGAAAAGAAATCATGGAGGTGAAGTCCATGATCGGCGCCCAACCGGATTCGATAGGCCTGGGTGCGAGCGGGTCGGAGCCTGTGGCCGGGGTTGAATCCAATAGTTCGGCAGCACGGCTCTCAAGAGGGGTAAAGTTAGTATTCGGCTCTATCGCCACTGAAAATGCGGCCTCCAAGGCGGGGTCTACCCGCCCGTCCTCGGATGGCGCAATTTGCTCCAGATTGAAGGCCAGAGTAGTTGCCGGTGTGATCTCCCGAACACTGTCCGACGGCAGAGCTATATCATGCTCGTCGTGATCGTGCGGCACACCTGGCATGGGCTCGAATCCGTCGAAGATCAAGTCTCTACGGATGTCAGCAGTGTAATTCAAGTTTCCAAACCTGACACGGCCAGGGCGTAGCTCTCGATTCGCTTCCGGATGGCTGCGAAGTTGGCCGCAGCGGTCTTGAAGCCGCCGAATACGAAGATCTGTCCGGGGAGGAAGACCTCATCCCGGACCACGTCGCTATCAATGATCGAAGGAGCCAACAAGCCTTACGGTGACGGCACAGTGGAACTCTCAATGAAAGCACCAATGTCGGTGTCAAAACCGGCGGATCTCGGGTATGGGGTCCCGAACTGTGCGTCTAAGGCGGATGGTAACAGGAGGCGGGGGACACAATGTTTACCCAGGTTCGGGCCCTCTCTATGGAGGTAATACCCTACTTCCTGCTTGATTGATCTTGATGATATGAGTATTACAAGAGTTGATCTACCACGAGATCATAGAGGCTAAACCCTAGAAGCTAGCCTATGGTATGATTGTTGTTCCTGTCCTACGGACTAAACCCTCCGGTTTATATAGACACCAGAGGGGGCTATGGTTACACAGAGTCGGTTACAACGGGAGATCTACATATCCATATCGCCAAGCTTGCCTTCCACGCCAAGCAGAGTCCCATCCGGACACGAGATGAAGTCTTCAATCTTGTATCTTCATAGTCCAACAGTCCGGCCAAAGGATATAGTCCGGCTGTCCGGATACCCCCTAATCCAGGACTCCCTCACCAGTACTATTATTCTAATCACACTTCTTCAATACCTTTGCCATCAGGGATGCTCAGGTCGATTTTACACTACTAGGAAAAGGCATGCTAGTGGCGCACCAGTTTTGCCTACTAATGGCGCACTACTGGTGCGCCACTAGCACCACGCCATTAGAATTAAATTCTAATGGCGCACCACTGGTTCACCATTAGTATCTGGTGTACTAATGGCGCACCACGTAGTGCGCCATTAGTATAGCCCAGAGTGCGCCATTAGTATGCCTCCCAGGGGGCCATATGTACCCATGTGCTTTGGCATACTAATGGCGCACCAGTGGGTGATGCTCCATTAGTGTGATTATCACAGTGCGCCATTAGTGTCTTGTGTGGTGTGCCACTAGTATGAATATTAGGGATTTTTTTCTTTTCTGATATTTTCACAGGTTACAAAATATATTATTGGACATAATTTATACAACACCACACAGCAACAGCAGATTCATCGAATACAATAGAAGATTAGTCTCCGAATACAATTCATCATATTAGTCTCCGAATTCAAAAGACCGAACAAAGATAGAACATTACAAGTCTCGAGACCGTGAGTAGCGAGTTTTTCTTCACATTACAAGTCGATATCGATCATCTAAACTACCATCACATAGAAGAGAGCGGCGGTCATCACGATGAGCATCATCGCAATGAAACTGGTCTTCATCCGGTTCCTCCAACGCTCCCTCCTCTCTCCCGCTAGATAGCGGGCGTATCTAGATTCCGCCTCCGCCCTAGTGGTGTACCCTTTGTAATTGTTACCGCTGAAATGGTGAACCTGTCTCCGACACTCCTCCCGATCGTCAGACACTCAGGGAACCTTACCCTTGTACACGGGCATTTGACGGCATCTCTATGCACAAGCCAAACAATGAGACAATACATAAGCAATATATAAGTATGCAACAAAAGGATCAAGAGAAAAGCAAGACATTAATAGCACGATTCATGGTCCTACTAATAAATAGCATCGATTACATCTAAGTCGAACGACTGTCCAAACCAAAGAGACATACAAGTTCATTAAAGTTTAATTACAACATGAGCCAATCAATGTTTCAGAACTACACATAGCATCACTACTTTCGACTCGATTCATGGGACCGGAGCATGGATGAAGCCGCCGTCTGTCGTGATGGTCATGAAATCATGGGCGTTATCAGCATGCATTTGTAGCTTTGTGTCTATCTCACTGTTGGACGGTTGATATCTGAGGTAGAACTGACCCGAGGTACGAAGGACATCTTGATGGATAATTTCCGCAAACTCTGACTGGATGCGAAAGAATTCTTGTCTAATGTCCGCGTCCTGGATTGCTGACAAGATCGCGGGCCAATCTTTGAGATTATCTGGTAGCAGAAGGTGATGATGGTCCCGTACGATCGCCCGCATGTGATGGAGGGCGTAGTAGGCATCCTTCTGACCGCCAGGCGGCTGCTTGACGCAGTAGAACTTTGTATTGTGGGCGAACACGTGCCTGCCGTACCTACAAACTGGCTTGGTGAAGGTGCCTACAGATTTGGCGTAGCCGGGGAGAACATCATCAAGAACTTTCTTGATATTTGTGTAGTCTATCTTGGAGTCACGGCCGGGTCGAAATACGTGGCCATGGAATATTTCGGGCTTAAGAGGATGAGTGTGCAATGTGTCACCGCACGTAACACGGAATGTTATAAAAAAAGAACGATCGAAATCTAAGAAATCATATGTTACGGGGTGGTTAGGGGATGACTTACTCGGGAAAGTAAGGCACGAGGAAGTTATCCTTATCTTGGTTTGCCAGAATGACGCCTTCGAGGTAAGAACTCGCGACCTGCCGGTCCCGATCTGCACCGATTCTTGGCACGCATGTAGAAGGGGTCGACTATCACAATGTCCGGGTCTTGTCTCTAATGATCCGCATCTCCATACTCAGCGAAAACAGCCGAACGAAGGTGTAGTGCAGCGGATGAAGGTTAAACATAGCAAAGATGTCATCAAACCGCAGGACGATCGTACCCCCGATGGCGCCATCCACAAAGCCCTTGCCCTCTGGCACCTTGGCCACGAAAACCGGGTATGCCACATCATTCTCTCTGAGACGCCATTTATCCAAAGAAAGAACACTGTCATGCAGACTCCGCATAACACCGGTTGAAGCATTGAGAATATTTGTCGGTAGCATCGCCCTACCCGCCACATGCACCCTCCTCGAGATATCCTTAGGTGAAGGTGGCCCGTCCTGAGCACGAATCGTACTCGGTGCCGGCTGGCTCGCACCCTTGTTACTCTTTATTTTCCGTCTCTTCTTCTTCTGTTGTAATGGGACCGAGTTCTGCTCACAGACCGCCTTCTTGAGTGTGTTGGGGCTGATAATATTTGGCAGCCCCCGATTCCCAGCTTCATGGCCAGCAACTCGCACAATGCGCAGGCGGCGCCATTGGTGTCTCCGGCGGCGGAGGTATTGGTGTCTCCAATGCCGGCACGGCCGGCATTGGAGCTTAATGCACCCGGGTGTACGCCGGCCGGCACCTCGCCAGCAAGCGGCCCCTTCGTCAGTTGCACGCCCGCCGTTGGTGGTGCCTTGACATTAGCCGAGCTCGACTCCATCATCACGGTAACTAATTAAGCCTCTCGGCCGAGGACTTCATCTCCTTGCCTTTGACTAGGCATCCCTGACGCCCTACATGTTTTCAGGGGTAGGCATAATGCCGGTGAGCGTCGATCCCAATTGTTGTTGCACTTGCTCTTGGACAATCTCCAGAATCCGCGCCACTTGTGCCTTGAGTTCTTGAACCTCGTGCGACTAGCTTTCCGAGCTGGTCTTTTTCTCCTTTCGCCCACCAGCTGTATAGTATGACGACCATTTTGTGGACAAGTCTTTGCCGGCCACACGACCACCGACGACGGCCATCGAGCTTATCCTTGTTTTTCATTACGTTCAACGCCCTATTTAGAGTGCTGTCCCAAGCAGGGGTGCTCTGAGACGACCCCGCGCTACTGCTTTCAGTCTCCTTCGCCAGAATAAGCTCAAGCACCCTCAGATCCGTGGTAAGCTCCTTTGTTATCGGGTCCTCCTTGTACAGGGCCCTGACATAGTTCCTGGTCTGCTTGTCACTGTTGTATTTCTCGAAGCGGGGCGGTAGGCCTTGCTCGGCACGCTCCGCGTCCTCCTTGTCCCATATAGGCTCCGGCACTCTATAACCGCCGGGACTGAGTTTGTGTTCCCCTAAGTTCAACTCCCGCATTTCTTTCCCCCACTGACTTGATTCGGAGGTTGACCTTTGCTCAGACTTGATCTTGAACTCCTTGTAGTCATCTTCGTTGATCGAAGGATTTTTCGCCTTGATCTTCTCATAACTATCACCTTCTCAATCATTCTCTTCACCGTGCTTCTCCAAGTAGACACGGCCGTGCTCATCCTCGTGAGGGCGGCAATGTTCACTTTATTCCCTGAGAGGCGTGTGTTTTCAAATTCAGCGGGGAACTTGTATCGTTCGTGCAGCTTCATGAAGAGGAGGTTGCACAAATTCCCTCGGTCCTTATGCCTAAGGTTCTCGGTGTTGATCGAGACGGTGCTCCGGAGAATGCACCCGAGCTGAACTGAGTACCCCTTGACTATATGTTTGGGCTCTGTTGGATGCCCGTCGGAGTCCACTTGAGTAAATTCCTCCTTGACGGTGCGGAGCGCGTTCGGGCGCCGGTCCTTCTGTTGCTTCTTCGGTTGGCTGCCATCTGTGTGTGCGCCGCCATCATCAATGGTGGCATCCTCAGCGGCACCATCAGTGGTGGCATCCTTGGCGGCACCATTAGTAGTGTCATCGCCGACGCCACTAGGGGTTGTGTAGTCAGGATCGGTGTCTTCCGCGGCGTCCTCATAGCGGTGAGGTTGTTCCTCCATCTCCTGGGATAGCTCCCAGAATTTCTTGCCGCCCGAACCGCCGGCCTCATCGTTGTGGGCCATGTTTCGCTCTAAATAGGAAAAAAGTTTGGTCAAAAAGTTGGTTATTGTCAAGGAACAAGATCATGGTCTCATCATTTAGGGTTTGTCGACACTGAGGCATCCTAAAAGCTAAGCTTTTATCATTTAGGGTTTGTCGACGCCGAGGCACTCTAAAGGCCTAAGCGTACATCATTTAGGTTCTCATCAACACCGAGGCACCCTATAGAAGCCAAGGTTTCATCATTTAGGGTTTGTCGATGCCGAGGCATCCTAGGTTGGGCCTAATCACTTGGCACTAATCACTTGGCTCTATTGGCACCTATGTTGGGTTTATCATCTAGGGTTTATCGATGCTAAGGAGAATTCTAAGTTGGGCCTAATCACTTGGCTCTATTGCCACCGATGGTTTAATGCAGCAAGAATAAAGGGGCAGTTGATCCTACTTAACTAAGTACTAAGATACCCCGGCCCATGCATTAGTCGCAAGTACCCCATATGTCCTATTTTTAGCAAAGTCATGCTAAAATTCACGGAAAACTCCAGCATGACCTTTGCTAAAAATAGGACATATGGAGTACCCGAATTTGCCGGAACGGAAGTTAATCGACATTCCGGCAAACTCAAGGGCCTCTCGGGGTACCTGCAAATTCATCACGACACAATGGTCGGAGACAAAACCCAGCAAACTAGCACCAAAATTTGCATCTACTTTCATATGGATGAAAAGGCCACAGACCATATGTTCCTCTGCTTTCATATGGACAAAAATCATCTCAACTTATGTGAGCTTCCATTCCAGATCTAATAGGTCACCCAACAAAAAATCATCAATAGTTTAGCAATACTGTACCCTCAAGAATGAATATATAGCAATATCTGTTGTCCCCCCATAACATACGGAAATCAAAATCAGCTCAACTTAGATGACAATGTATATACTTTATCACATTATATAGGTGTTGCAACAACGTATATACTTTATCACATTATAAGTCCTCACCATCAACTATGACAAAATCTGAGAGTATAAGTCTGGTTACATTCACCCAAGTCCAAACATAAAATTATGTCCAACATAGTACAGCAAACTAAACTGATAGCTGCTCTCAAACCGTACATCCAAACGACACAAATAAATACTCTAAAGAAACCTTGAAACTTTATCTAAAACTTATGTAAAGGGGCCAACTCAAAATTCTGAGCCTAGCTAACTCATTTTTTAGATATAAGCTTGCTTGTTTTCCATTGTACCTGAAGAACTAGCTGCTGCTGCTCCTCTGCCCGTGCTGCTGATGCTCCTCTTCCGCTGATCCAAGTGACTGTGCTGTGCTGCTGCTGATTAGAACAATTTTGCTCCTCTGCACTCTGAAGAAGGTACTCGTCAGAGTAATCAGTCGTGAAAATTAATGAAGTTGATTTAGTGTTAAGCTGAATCATGACAATGCCAATAAAGGAGTAAATTCAGTTGTTAACTTAAAATGCATGGAGTACATTCATTTTAATACAAAAACTGCTGCTGATCATTGTGAAAAAAAATCATGGATTACTGTTAACTAAAAATCATGGATTGCTGTTAACTAAAAACCATGGATTGCTGTTAACTAAAAATCATGGATTGCTGTTAACTAAAAATCATGGAATGCTAACAGTATAATACTTGCAGGTTAGTGTTAGTACTCCAAAACTTGAGTCTCATGAATGATGAGGCTCATTTACTGAATTTACTCCAACACTAAGTCCACAAAAATGAATTTACCTCTTAGCCACCGAGCCACAACCAGCATTTGACTACATTAACAACCAACTTTATCTAAACCACCAGCTAACTACGCACAAGCCAACTGTCAACTCCCCGGCTTGGCGGAGTTGAGTAATAGCAACAGAAGAAGCAAAAACAGTAGTTGTAGTTTACATCTTGTGAAGGAGCTTTTGGAGCGTAAACATGGTCAAAGCAGAGGAGGTTTTTTGCGTTTCTCTGAGAAGGAGACGAGCAATACTGCAAGTTTCTAATTAAAAATACTAACTTAATTTGATTGTTTCAAGTGTAAGAAATATCGTTACCCTAATGCTACGTGCATTTAGCAACTCAGTTGCAACTAGCCTCCTGTGTGTACTAGAGTACTATGTAATTATCTCAGAAAGGAGAAAGGCCATAGATTGCTATTCTTTTGATTACCTTTTTCTGAAAAAAATATTAACACGGTTTACTTATGTTAGTGGAAATTGGGGGTTTCCCTTGCTAAAGAAAACACAAGGGTTGCTGAAAATTCAATCACCCTAATCTTATCCTAATAAAAACAGAATTGTGTTTGATTTTGCTTCATATACTAAAAACTGAGTAATTTTGTACACCCTAATCTTATTCTGTGTGAACCAATTTCTCATAGAACTTCAAATTGAGCGTTGCCCTTGCTGCCCGAGCCGGAACGTAACGGAGAGAGAGGGAGAAGGGGCAGGGGAGCTCACCTTGGACGGCGCGGAGAGGAAGCAGGGGATCTCACGGTTGGCGGCGAGGGTCACGACACCGTCCTTGGCTCGCCGGCTGCTGCGGAGGTGACCGGTGGCGGAGGACGGCATGGGCAGGCGGGGTTGGCGCGTCAGGGCCGCGCTCGCTGGCTGCTGCAGGGGCCGGAGGAGGCCCTCGCTCGTCCGAGGGAGGAGGAGAGGAGAGGAGCGGGCGGTGGGGTGAGGAACCCTAGCGCGCGTGCTCGGCCGATCCCGTTCGGGGGGCGCGGGGGCAGCGGGGGTGGAGTCCGGCAGGGGTCGAGGCGGCGGCGTCGGGGCAGCGCAAGACCACAGCCAGGAGAGGCGGCGCACGCCGACGGCAGCGTCTGTGTGATGGGAGCAAGGCGAGCAAGGCGGCGCGTCTGGTTGGGGTCGAGTGGGGAATCTGGCGAGGGAGCGAGGGAGAGATGCCAAAGGGGAATAGGTGGAGTGGGGGGAGGGTTAGCAATGGCGCACCTCCCCCTAGTGCGCCATAAGTACGACGACAGCAATGGCGCACCACCCCCTGGTGCGCCATTAGAAAAAAAATTGATCATAGTTCGAGCACTCAGGTTATATTCCACCTAACCGTATCTCCATCAGAACACACACACTAGCCCGACTGGTCAGCACGCAGCACACACACTAGGAGGTCCTGGGTTTGATTCCCAGGCTCCCCAATTTTTGGTTTTATGCATTTTTTCTTTGCACATATCTTTTTATCCATGCATCCAAATATAACATGTCACATATGCTAGATGATCAGAATTTCATGTAGAAAAATAATATGCAGTTTGTTGCCATGTTAACAACATTTAAAATGCTGTTTGATATTTACTTGTGTTTAAATATGTTCAAACTTGTTTAAATCATAACAGTAATATTTTTTTATAAAAGCAGTAATATTTTTTTAAAAAATATCATCAAATTTGTTATTTGAAAATATTTATGAATATGAATTTGAAAATATCATCAAATTTGTTATTTGAAAATATAATCAAATTTGTTTTTTTTTGCAATTTTAGTTGCATTCATTTGTGACGGTGGATCGGGCCGGGGAGGGTGCGAGAGGGTGCGGGAGAGAGGGTGCGGGGGAGAGGGTGCGGGGGGTGCTCGGCGGCGGTGGAGCGGGGTCTGGAGCGGTGGGTAATCGGTGGCGGTGGAGTGGGGGAGGTGCGGGGTCGAGGGTGGCGGCCGGTGGAGCGGGGGAGAGGATGCGGGGGGTGCTCGGCGGCGAGGGGACCAGATCTGGCGAGGTGGGATAGCGATTGAGATGGAGGGGGATCGAGATCGAGTGTCCATGAAATTTAAAAAATATTCATGAGTTCAAAATTAAAGTTCCCATGAAATACAATTGAGAAATGAAGGCTACAATTTAAATACAATCGATCTTAGCTAGCTATCTGTTCACAATCTTCTTGCCCTTCTTTTTCGCAAATGGAGTTCTTCTGTGGAACGGACGTCCTTTAGGTAGGGTGGTCCTGCTTCTTCTTGTGGTGTATGCTGCTACTTCATCACCGTTGTCATGTTCGATCTTCGGGTCGCCGTACTTGTCGAAGTCTTGCTCATTGGCTACTCCATCCATTCCGATGATCTTCCTTTTGCCTCTCCTCACGACAACACGACTGGGCTTTGACGGGTCGGTAATGAAGAAGCATTGGTCCACTTGGGAAGCCAGTACCCATGGCTCATTTTGCGTGGTGACGTTTGCGCCGGTGGTCTTGGATTTGGCTTCGGGTATAACCATGGTGGTGAAATACCGGTCTTCTTTTAGGACGCTCTTGGCCCATCTGACACGGAACATCGGGACCTTCTCTCCAGCGTAGCTCAGCTCCCAGATCTCGTCGATCCTTCTGTAGCATCTTTCCTTGTCGTTACCGGTGTAGGATTCCATCGTTACCCCGGAGTTCTGATAACCATCGCTCTTCATGTCCTTGTCCTCGGTGTAGAATGTGTAGCCGTTGATATCGTACGCCTCATAGGTCATCAGGTTGTGCTCGGCGCTCGTGACAAGGTGAATATGAGTTGTTCTTCCGCGGAAGAATCCTCATGTAAAGGGTACGACGAAGCTTCTGCTTGAACCAACGCGTGAAACATGAGTTGTGCTCTTTGATTATATCTCCGTCCGTCCTCTGTTGGCCTCGGTCATTGTACGTCTTCTCAATAAAGGTTTTGTGCTCTACCACCCAAGGATCGACCACGTCTATGTGTTGTAGCGCGACTAGGTTTTCTCTTTCAAAGTCGGCGAGTCGACCCTCGAAGTCGACATGCATTTCGCGGCGACCCTCACGGTGACCCCATCCAGCGAGCCTGCCGAGGTGCCTGTTGACGGGCAGACTAACGGGATCCTCGATGCCTAGATAATTCGTGCGAAGAGGAGATGCACTCTTGGTCGAAAAGCCCTGGCTATGCTTCCCTCTGGACGTGACATGTTGCGAACGTATCCTTTGATGACACCATTCATCCTTTTGAACGGCATCATGCTGTGCAGGAACGTCGGCCCGAGTTGGAAGATATCCTCCACGATATGGACCAGCAGATGCACCATAACGTCGAAGAATGCAGGCGGGAAGTACATCTCAAGCTCGCATAGTATCACCACGATCTCTTCCTGTACCCTTCTGAGTTGCCTCACGCCAACCGACTTCCGAGACATGACGTCGAAAAAGTTGCATAGGCAAAATAGCGTTCCACGGACGTGAGCGTCCATGATCCCACAGATTGCAACTGGAAGTATCTGCGTCATCAAGACGCGTGATGTCGTGAGACTTCATCCCGCTGAACTTCGCTTCGCTGGTCTAGGTATCTGCTTATCTTCCCAGCGTAATCGTAAGGAAGTTTTACTCCTACGAGGCAGGTGAAAACTGCTCGATCTCCTCGACTTAGAGTGAAGCATGCGGGAGGGTAGTCATTTCCGGTCTTCTTGGCCTTTTGCCTTTGCGGCGACTTTCCGTGTCCCGCTTCGCCTCAACATCATCATCATCATTAGCGTGAAGCTCCTCCCCGATGCCCATTGATTTCAAGTCTGCCCTTGCTTTCGCCCATCTTTGGTCCTCTCCGGCATGTTAAGCGGTACCAAGCAGACTCGCACACGTTCTTCGTGATATGCATGACATCAAGGCTGTGAGGCACACGGTGGATCTTCCAGTACGGCAAGTCCCAGAAAACAGACCTCGTTTTCCATACCTTTAGCAGCGGCTCTGGCGCCTTTCGCTTCTTTCCCGGCTCTGGCACCTTTTCCTTCTTTCTCGGCAGTGGGCAATCTTTCCAATTTTTCAACAGCTGGTCTATTTCCTTGCCGCTCCTCGTACGCGGGCGTCTTCGGGGTTCGGTTTCACCATCGAACAGATCCTTGCGTTTCCTCCACGGGTCATCGTCACGAAGCCACCTTCGATGTCCCATGAACACGGTTTTCGAAGACCCGGGATGTATATCTACCTGGCGATATGTTGTGTCATCCATGCACCTGACGCATCTAGAAAATCCGTGGACCACCTGCCCCGCGAGATATCCGTAACCGAGATAGTCTTCCACCGTCGTGAGCAGTGCGGCTCTCATAGGGAAATATTCTTTCTCTGCAGCGTCCCACGTATTGGCTGGCATTTTCCACAGCGTGTCTAGCTCCTCTTTCGGTAGCCCTAGATACAGATTGATGTCGTTCCCTGGTTATTTCGGCCCTTCAATTAGCATACTCATGTAAATGTACTTCCTCTTCATGCACAACCAGGGGGAAGGTTGTACATCCACACAAACACAGGCCAGGTGCTATGTGTGCTTCTCTGGCTGCCAAACGGATTGACTCCATCGGTGCTCGCGCCCAGCACGATGTTCCTTGGATCCTTCCCAAATTCTGGGTGTTCAAAGTTCAACGTTTGCCACTGGCTCGCATCCTTTGGGTGACTCAGTATGTTGTCTTTTTTATTTTTCTCCGGATCATTTGCGTCATCTTCTCGCTTCTTCTCCTCCCTATCCGCGTGCCAACGCAGGAGCTTTGCTACCTTAGGGTCCAAGAAATACCGCTGCAGACGAGGAGTGATCGGAAAGTACCACACCACTTTTCGAGGAGCTTTCTTCCTCTTCTTGTATCGAGTGACGCCACACACCGGACATATGGTAGACTCCGCGTGCTCGTCCCGATAAATGATGCAATTGTTCATGCACACATGGTATTTCACGTGCGGTAAATCCAGAGGACACACGATTTTCTTCGCCTCGTCGAAACTGGTCAGGCACTTGTTCCCCTTGGGAAGACGTTCGTGCCAGAATGACATGTTCTCGTCGAAGCATGCGTCGGTCATTTTGTGTTTTACCTTCATCTCCAGAGCCATGAGCGTTACTTTCAGGTGGGTATCCTCGGGCCTGCATCCTTCATACAATGGAGTAACCGCGTCTATCTCCAGTTGATCCAGCTTGGCTTTCTCTCGGGCGGCAACTCTTGTGTTATCCGTCTTCTTAAGAAGCAGCTCTTGAATATGAGGGTCCTGCACCCAACCCATCGATGGTCCATCGTCGTCTGCTCCGCCGGCATCTTCATCTTCATGATCATGCCCTTCGTCTGCTCCGGCAACCTCCTCATCATCATGTCCGGCATCTTCTACATGATGATTGTGTACAGCATCACCGTCGTGATCATGTCCTGGAGATTCTTCGTCTTCTCGCCGCCCGAGCCGCGGTGGTTGTCTTGCTGCCCTTCCTCATTTCGTGCCCGGCCCCCTTGGACGACTTCATAGTCATCTTCATCACCTTGCCACCGATACCCATCCATGAAACCACGCAAGAGCAGGTGGTCCTGCACCTGCCCGGAATCCGGGTCCGCAATAAGGCTCTTCAGCTTGCATCTTCGACACGGACATCTTATCTCCGTCTCGTTATTTTGAAGCATCTCGGCCTTTGCGGAGCTCAAAAACCTATTCACGATGCCTTCGGTCATCGTACGGACCATGGTCACCTGCGGGGTAGAGCAAAACGATATTCTAGAACCAAGAAAAAATTTGTCATGACCTTCCCTAAAAATAGGACCAAAAAGAATGCATAGTGCCAAAATTCTCGCTGAAACGGAAATGAATCAACATTCCGGCAAAATATTGGCAACTATCGCATTTCAAATACCGGTACCTGCTACGTCTTGAGCTTGCGTTGGTTTTCCCCGAAGAGGAGAGGATGATGCAGCACAGTAGCATAAGTATTTCCCTCAGTTTTTGAGAACCAAGGTATCAATCTAGTAGGAGGCCACGCACAAGTCCCTCGTACCTGCACAAAACGATAGCTGCAACCAACGCGATTAGGGGTTGTCAATCCCTTCATGGTCACTTACGAGAGTGAGATCTGATAGAGATGATAAATAATATTTTTGGTATTTTTGATAGATAGATGCAAAGTGAAAAGTAAAAACAAAGCAAGTAAATAAAGTGATAGAGATTGATATGATGAGAATAGACCCGGGGGCCATAGGTTTCACTAGTGGCTTCTCTCAAGAGCATAAATATTCTACGGTGGGTGAACAAATTACTGTTGAGCAATTGATGTAATTGAGCATAGTTATGAGTATATGTAGGCAATGATCATGTATATAGGCATCACGTCCAAAACAAGTAGATCGAAACGATTCTGCATCTACTACTATTACTCCACTCGTCGACCGCTATCCAGCATGCATCTAGAGTATTAACTTAAAAACAGAGTAACGCCTTAAGCAAGATGACATGATGTAGAGGGATAAATTCATGCAATATGATAAAAACCCCATCTTGTTATCCTCGATGGCAACAATACAATACGTGCCTTGCAACCCTTTACATCGGGTAAGGACACCGAAAGATTGAACCCAAAGCTAAGCACTTCTCCCATTGCAAGAACTACCAATCTAGTTGGCCAAACCAAACGGATAATTCAAGAGACTTGCAAAGATAACTCAATCATACATAAAAGAATTCAGAGAAGAATCAAATATTTTCCATAGATAAGCTGAATCATAAACCCACAATTCATCGGTCTCAACAAACACACCGCAAAAGAAGATTACATCGAATAGATCTCCACGAGAGAGGGGAGAACATTGTATTGAGATCCAAAAAGAGAGAAGAAGCCATCTAGCTACTAGCTATGGACCCGAAGGTCTGAAGTAAACTACTCACACTTCATCGGAGTGGCTATGGTGATGATGTAGAAGCCTTCCGTGGTGGATGCCCCCTCCGGCGGAGCTCCGGAACAGGCCCCGAGATGGGTCTCGTGGATGCAGAAGGTTGCGGCGGCGGAATTAGGTTTTTGGCTCCTGTTCTGATCGTTTGGGGATACGGAGGTATATATAGGAGGAAGGAGTACGTCGGTGGAGCGTCAGGGGGCCCACGAGGTAGGGGGCGCGCCCTCCACCCTCGTGACCGCCTGGCACTTCTTGGAGTAGAGTCCAAGTCTCACGGATCACGCTCGGTTGGAAAATCACGCGTTCCCGAAGGTTTCAATCCGTTTGGACTCCGTTTGATATTCCGTTTCTTCGAAACACTGAAATAGGTAAAAAAACAGTAATTCTGGGCTGGGCCTCCGGTTTATAGGTTAGTCCCAAAAGTAATATAGAAGTGGAAAATAAAGCCCAATATAGTCCAAAACAGTAGATAAAGTAGCATGGAGCAATCAAAAATTATGGATACGTTGGAGACGTATCTGGCATCCCCAAGCTTAATTCCTGCTCGTCCTCGAGTAGGTAAATGATAAAAAGAGAATTTTTGATGCGGAGTGATACTTTGGCATAATTTCAATGTAAATCTTCTTAATCATGGTATGAATATTCAGATCCGAAAGATTCAAGACAAAAGTTCATATTGACATAAAAATAATAATACTTCAAGCATACTAACAAAGCAATTATGTCTTCTCAAAATAACATGGCCAAAGAAAGTTATCCCTACAAAATCATATAGTCTGGCTATGCTCCATCTTCCCCATACAAAGTATTTAAATCATGCACAACCCCGATGACAAGCCAAGCAACTGTTTCATACTTTAACATTTTCAAAACTTTTACAATCTTCACGCAATACATGAGTGTGAGCCATGGATATAGCACTATATGTGGAATAGAATGGTGGTTGTGGAGAAGACAAAAAGAGGGAAGATAGTTTCACATCAACTAGGCGTATCAATGGGCTATGGAGATGCCCATCAATAGATATCAATGTGAGTGAGTAGGGATTGCCATGCAATGGATGCACTAGAGCTATAAATATATGAAAGCTCAACAAAAGAAACTAAGTGGGTGTGCATCCAACTCGCTTGCTCACGAAGACCTAGGGCATTTGAGGAAGCCCATCACTGGAATATACAAGCCAAGTTCTATAATGAAAAATTCCCACTAGTATATGAAAGTAACAAAATGAGAGACTCTCTGTCATGAAGATCATGGTGCTACTTTGAAGCACAAGTGTGGTAAAAGGATAGTAACATTGTTCCTTCTCTCTTTTTCTTTCATTTTTTTATTTGGCCTTTTCTCTTTTTTTATGGCCTCTTTTTTTCGTCCAGAGTCTCATCACGACTTGTGGGGGAATCATAGTCTCCATCCTCCTTTCCTCACTTGGGACAATGCTCTAATAATGATGATCATCACACTTTTATTTTTCTTACAACTCAACAATTACAACTCGATACTTAGAACAAAATATGACTCTATATGAATGCTTCCGGCGGTGTACCGGGATATGCAATGAAACATGAGTGACATGTATGAAAGAATTATGAACGGTGGCTTTGCCACAAATACGATGTCAACTACATGATCATGCTAGAAATATGACAATGATGGAGCGTGTCATAATAAACGGAATAGTGGAAAGTTGCATGGCAATATATCTCGGAAAGGCTATGGAAATGCCATGATAGGTAGGTATGGTGGCTGTTTTGAGGAAGGTATATGGTGGGTGTATGATGCCAGCGAAAGGTGCGCGGTATTAGAGAGGCTAGCAATAGTGGAAGGATGGGAAAAAGTGCGTATAATCCATGGACTCAACATTAGTCATAAAGAACTCATATACTTATTGCAAAAATATAGAAGTTATCAAAGCAAAGTATTATGCGCATGCTCCTAGGGGGATAGATTGGTAGGAAAAGACCATCGCTCGTCCCCGACCGCCACTCATAAGGAAGACAATCAATAAATAAATCATGCTCCGAGTTCATCACATAACCGTTCATCATACGTGCATGCTACGGGAATCACAAACTTCAACACAAGTATTCTTTAAATTCACAACTACTCAACTATCATGACTATAATATCATCATCTTCATATCTCAAAACAATTATCAAGCATAAAACTTATCTTAGTATTCAACGCACTCAAAAGAATTTTCACATATCTTGAGTACCAAGTATATTAACATTAAGCAAATTCCATGCTATTAACGACTCTCAAAATAATCTAAGTGAAGCATGAGAGATCAAGTTTCTTTAAAACAAATCCACCACCGTGCTCTAAAAGATCTAAGTGAAGCACTAGAGCAAAAATTATCACGCTCCAAAGATATAAGTGAAGCACTATGAGCAAACTATCAAGCTCAAAAGATATAAGTGAAGCACATAGAGTATCCTATCAAATTCCAATTCATGTATGGCTCTATCAAAAGGTGTGTACAGCAAGGATGATTGTGGTAAACTAACAAGCAAATACGCAAATAATACAAGACGCTCCAAGCAAAACACTTATCATGTGGTGAATAAAAATATAGCTCCAAGTAAATTACCGATGGAAGTGGACAAAAGAGGGGATGCCTTCCGGGGCATCCCCAAGCTTTGACTTTTGGTGTCCTTGGATTATATTGGGGTGCCATGGGCATCCCCAAGCTTAGGCTCCTGCCACTCCTTGTTCCATAATCCATCAAAAGAATTCACCCAAAACTTGAAAACTTCACAACACAAAACTCAATAGAAATCTCGTGAGCTCCGTTAGAGAAAGAAAACAAAAGACTACTTTAAGGTACTGTAATTAACTCATTCTTTATTTATATTGGTGTTAAACCTACTGTATTCCAACTTCCCTATCGATCATAAACTATTTTACTAGCCATAGATTCATCAAAATAAGCAAGCAACACACGAAAAACAGAATCTGTCAAAAACAGAACAATCTGTAGTAATCTGTAACTAACGCAAACTTCTGGAACTCAAAAAATTCTACCAAAATTAGACGTCCTGGAAAATTTGTTTATTGATTAGAAGAAATTGTAATCAATATATTATCACGTTCTGGTGATTTTTAACAATTCGGGCACTGACCGCAAAGTTTCTGGAAATTACAGCAAGATCAAATAACTATCATCCAAGAAGACCTAATAGGTTTAACTTGGCACAAACACTAATTAAAAGATAAAACCACATCTAAAAAGAGTCTAGATGGATTATTTATTAACATAAGCAAAAACAAAAAACACAAAATAAAATTGGGTTGCCTCCCAACAAGCGCTACCGTTTAACGCCCCTAGCTAGGCATAAAAGCAAGGATAGATCTAGGTATTGCCATCTCTGGTAGGCAATCCATAAGTGGCTCGCATGATAGATTCATATGGTAATTTTTTTTCTAGGGAAGTGTTCCATGCCCTTCTTTAAGGGAAATTGGAATCTAATATTCCCTTCCTTCATATCAATAATTGCACCAATCGTTCTAAGGAAAGGTCTACCAAGAATAATAGGACATGAAGGATTGCAATCTATATCAAGAACGATAAAATATATGGGCACATAATTCCTATTTGCAACAATAAGAACGTCATTAATTCTTCCCATAGGCTTTTTAATAGTGGAATCCGCGAGATGCAAGTTTAGAGAGCAATCATCAAAATCACAGAAATCTAGCAAATCACACAAAGTTTTGGGAATAGTGGAGACACTAGCACCCAAATCACAGAAAGCATGAAACTCATAATCTTTATGTTTAATTTTGATAGTAGGTTCCCACTCATAATAGAGTTTTCTAGGGATAGAAACTTTCAACTCAAGTTTTTCTTCATAAGATTGCATCAAGGCATCAACAATGTGTTCGGTAAAGGCCTTATTTTGACTATAGGCATGAGGAGAATTTAGCACGGTTTGCAACAAGGAAATACAATCAATTAAAGAGCAATTTTCGTAATTAAATTCCTTGATATCCAATATAGTGGGTTTAGCAATATCTAGATTTTTATTTATTTCAATCCCACTTTTATCAATTTCATCATCAAGATCTAAAAACTCAGAATTCTTAGAACGCCTTCTAGGTAAGGGAAGATCATATTGAGTTTCATCAAGATTCATATTGCAAATCAAAGATTTAATGGGGGACACATCAATAACTTTTAGATCTTCATCTTGATTTTCATAGGAATTGGAAGAACACGCTTTAATAAAGGCATCTTTGGAAGCACGCATCCTAGCGGTTCATTCCTTGCACTCATCAATGGAAATTCTCATGGCTTTGAGAGACTCATTGATATCATGCATAGGAGGAATATATCTAAGCTTTAAAGAATCAATTTCAAAATAAATTCTATCAACGTTCCTAGCCAAATCATTAACTTTAAGCAATTTCTCTTCAAGCAAAGCATTAAAATTCTTTTGTGAATTCATAAACTCTTTAACACTACTCTCAAATTCAGAGGGCATCTTCTTAAAATTTCCATAAGAGTTGTTGTAGGAATTTCCATAATTATTAGAAGGATTACTAGGATAAGGCCTAGGATTAAAATTCCCTCTATACGCGTTGTTACCAAAATTATTCCTACCAAAAAATTAACATCCATAGATTCATTATTATTCTCAATCAAGGTAGACAAAGGCATATCATTAGGATCAGAAGAAACACTCTTAGTAGCAAATAATTTCATAAGTTCATCCATCTTGCCACTCAAAACATTAATTTCCTTCTATAGCATGCACTTTTTTATTAGTAGATCTTTCAGTATGCCATTGAGAATAATTAACCATAATATTATCTAGAAGTTTAGTAGCATCTCCTAGAGTGATTTCCATAAAAGTGCCTCCCGCGGCCGAATCTAAAAGATTTCTAGAAGCAAAATTCAATCCGGCATAAAATTTTTGTATAATCATCCACAAGTTCAAACCATGAGTAGGACAATTACGTATCATTAATTTCATTCTCTCCCAAGCTTGTGCAACATGTTCATGATCAAGTTGCTTAAAATTCATAATATCGTTTCTAAGAGAGATAATCTTAGCGGGAGGAAAATACTTAGAGATAAAAGAATCTTTGCACTTGTTCCATGAATCAATACTATTTTTAGGCAAAGATGAAAACCACGCTTTAGCACGATCTCTAAGAGAAAAAGGAAATAGCTTCAGTTTAACGACATCATTATCGACATCTTTTTTCTTTTGCATATCACATAAATCAACAAAGCTATTCAGATGAGTAGCGGCATCTTCACTAGGAAGGCTGGCGAATTGATCTTTCATAACAAGATTCAACAAAGCAGTATTGATTTCACAAGATTCAGTATTGGCAAGAGGAGCAATCGGAGTTCTAAGTAAATCATTATTATTGGTATTGGTGAAGTCACACAATTTGGTAGCATCTTGAGCCATCACGACAAACAAGCAATCCAACACACGAGCAAACAAAAGGCAAAGGGAAAAAAGAGGAGGAGATTGGGAAAGAGAGGGCGAATAAAACGGCAAGGGTGAAGTGGGGGAGAGGAAAAAGAGAGGCAAATGGCAAATAATGTAATGCGAGAGATAGGGATTGTGATGGATACTTGGTATGGTTGACTTGCTTGCGTGAGCCTCCCCGGCAACAGCGCCAGAAATCCTTCTTGCTACGTCTTGAGCTTGCGTTGGTTTTCCCCGAAGAGGAGAGGATGATGCAGCACGGTAGCGTAAGTATTTCCCTCAGTTTTTGAGAATCAAGGTATCAATCCAGTAGGAGGCCACCCACAAGTCCCTCGTACCTGCACAAAACGATAGCTACTCGCAACCAACACGATTAGAGGTTGGCAATCCCTTCATGGTCACTTACGAGAGTGAGATCTGATAGAGATGATAAATAATATTTTTGGTATTTTTGATAGATAGATGCAAAGTGAAAAGTAAAAACAAAACAAGTAAATAAAGTGATAGAGATTGATATGATGAGAATAGACCCGGGGGCCATAGGTTTCACTAGTGGCTTCTCTCAAGAGCATAAATATTCTACGGTGGGTGAACAAATTACTGTTGAGCAATTGACAGAATTGAGCATAGTTATGAGTATATCTAGGCAATGATCATGTATATAGGCATCATGTCCAAAACAAGTAGATCGAAACGATTCTGCATCTACTACTATTACTCCACTCATCGACCGCTATCCAGCATGCATCTAGAGTATTAACTTAAAAACAGAGTAACGCCTTAAGCAAGATGACATGATGTAGAGGGATAAATTCATGCAATATGATAAAAACCCCATCTTGTTATCCTCGATGGCAACAATACAGTACGTGCCTTGCAACCCTTTCTGTCACTGGGTAAGGACACCGCGAGATTGAACCCGAAGCTAAGCACTTCTCCCATTGCAAGAACTACCAATCTAGTTGGCCAAACCAAACGGATAATTCGAAGAGACTTGCAAAGATGACTCAATCATACATAAAAGAATTCAGAGAAGAATCAAATATTTTCCATAGATAAGCTGGATCATAAACCCACAATTCATCGGTCTCAACAAACACACCGCAAAAAGAAGATTACATCGAATAGATCTCCACGAGAGAGGGGGAGAACATTGTATTGAGATCCAAAAAGAGAGAATAAGCCATCTAGCTACTAGCTATGGACCGAAGGTCTGAAGTAAACTACTCACACTTCATTGGAGGGGCTATGGTGATGATGTAGAAGCCCTCCGTGGTGGATGCCCCCTCCGTGAGCTCTAACAAGCCCCAAGATGGGATCTCGTGGATCTGAAGGTTGCGGCGGTGGAATTAGGTTTTGGCTCCTGTTCGATTGTTTGGGGATACGAGGTATATATAGGAGGAAGGAGTACGTCGGTGGAGCGTGGGGGCCCATGAGGTGAGGGCGCCCAAGGGGCGCGCCCTCCACCTCGTGACCGCCTCTGGCACTTCTTGGAGTAGGGTCCAAGTCTCCTGGATCACGTTCGGTTGGAAAATCACGTTCCCGAAGGTTTCATTCCGTTTGGACTCCGTTTGATATTCCGTTTCTTCGAAACACTGAAATACGTAAAAAAAACAGCAATTCTGGGCTGGGCCTCCTGTTAATAGGTTAGTCCCAAAAGTAATATAAAAGTGGAAAATAAAGCCCATTATAGTCCAAAACAGTAGATAAAGTAGCATGGAGCAATCAAAAATTATAAATACGTTGGAGACATATCAGTACCTGCAAACACAAACATATATGCAACACCACAAACATATGCAACACCACGAACATACATAGATCTAGCTAGGCCACAAAAAGTGCATGTGCACGTTGTTGGAGAGGGAGAACAACATAAAGATAGCTTCCCCCCTTACTTACCTATCAAAAAAAGGTAAATTAACCACTTAATTTGGATGAATCTATGGTGCAAATGAGGTGAGGAGGAGGAGGCAGCCGATACAAGCTTGGAGGAGGAGGTGGAGAATGAAGTGGGGAAAGTGAGTGGGTAGGTGGGCTGTCCAAAATATCTTGTTGGTCCCAGGTTACTAATGGCGCACCACCTGCAAATGCGCCATTAGTAACCCTAGTTACTAATGGCGCACCTGCTGCTGGTGCGCCATTAGTAGTTTTGCAAAAAAATAAAAAATATATTCTAATGGCGCACCGTGGCATAGTGCGCCATTACTAGTTTAAACTAGTAATGGCGCACTGTGCTACGGTGCGCCATTAGTAGTTTTGCAAAAAGAAAATAAAAAAAACAACAGTAGTGGCGCACTGTGTGGCCGGTGCGCCATTACTAGTTAGCACTAGTAATGGCGCACCGTGCCATGATGCGCCATTAGTATGTTTGGAAAAATATAAAAAATTGTTACTAGTGGCGCACCGTGTGCCTGGTGCACCATTAGTGTCTTCCACACTAATGGCGCACCTGCACATGGTGCGCCACTGCTATATAGGAGTGGCGCACCACATGACAGGTGTGCCATTAGTGTCCATTTCATCTATAGCCCTTTTCCTAGTAGTGTTAGTGGAACTGCACAAAAGCATCGTATGATCCGAGGGTGCCAGCCGTCTTTCCTTCGACAGGTTCTACCTGGCCAGAAAATTAAATCATGTTTAGGGTTTAGGGTTTAAGTCATAGTGACCCCATCAGTAGTTTTTCTTTCGTACACGCTCTCACAACTTTTTTCTTTAGTTGTGAAATAAATATTGGCTATGATTTGTGAATCATTGAGATGCATCAGCATGCGTGTTAGTTTTCCTTTGTATTTGATGGAATGTTGTAACGGGGCAACCTTGGAATAGAATGAAAATGGAGTGGAAAGTTTCTGTTTTTCCGGAGAAAAAATGGAAACGGAGAGAAACCAACGTTTCGTTTCGTTGGATCGCTCGGCATGCCACTCACCGCAAACCGAGTATACGATAACTCTCCCGCCTGCTTGTCGATGGAACGCGCCATGGAGTACTAGCACTACTGGAAGACATTGACGAGTTGGGGGAGGACAACTACACGGACTCCCAAGAACTTTTTACATGCATGTTATAGCCTCTTGTTTGATAGAGTTTCTCGCATCTCGCTCTCTCACCCTCTCCATAGCAAAACAAGATGACAGTGTCCACTCTATCTCTCTCCTCACCGGTGGTCACAGATCCGGCCGAATCCCGTCCGCTCACGGGGAGGTGAGGAGGTGCAGCGTTGACGTTGTCGCCATCGGGCGATGGAGGAAGCCGATCGCACCATCCTCTCGAGCCGATACCGGGCGCGACGAAGATCCTCCGCGCCCTTGTTCACCGCCGTCGTGTGGGCAGATCCCGCCCACCCGCCTAAACGACATCTCGCCCACGAGGTCTAACTTCTTGTACTGGTCCAGCTCCCTGTGTCGCTATGCGTGCGGGTGTTCTTCTATGCGACTACTCCCCAGCTCCCCATGCATAGTGGTAGCTAGGGTTCGTCGGCTTGGTCCAACATCACCTACTAGTACTATTATAGAGGAAATGCCACTCGAAAAGTTGTCCTGATTTATGCCTCGGTGGAGGTATACATGTTGTTTCGACAAAAAGTACATGGTGGTTGTGCGGTCATTGTCCATATGGTGGTAGTACTATCACTGGTTAAATGAAGAAATGCTTTTTTTCTCGGGGTATCCTGGTTTAGTTCCCATCAAGATAATTATGATGCTTCTGTTTGTTGGTGTACTTTTCATTAATTCTTATTGACAATTGAGATGTCGTTGCTAACCCTTTTTTATATTTTTGGAAATAGTGATGCGTGTCTCCATACCCGGGCACGTCTTCCTCAATTTTAGTGGAGCTGCACAAAATTGGATGGCCATTGTTGTTCCGCTCATCGTCCTTCCGCCACGTGGTTCTTCCTTCCTCGAGCTTGATTACCGAGAAGAAATGCACCACGGTGAGGATTTGTCGAACTTCATAGGTGCCTCACCCAAACTTGATGCCAAATGGATGATGCATCACCACGATGACCTATCGATGCTCATGGTTGCGCCTCATGGTTGCGTCGGCTGGTGAAGCTGATGATTTTCAATTAAAAACAAGTTGTCTTCCATCAGTGCTCTTTGCTTGTTACGCACAAAGATGATATCCTTCGTCAGTTCACCTTGGTTGCGTTGGAGACGCAAATGCCTTTCACGTTGGTGCAATTTTATCACACAATTGGCTATGAACCAAATGTTTCCTCGAAGAAGGATCGACGTTGGTACTAAGAGCATAAGTTTTGTTGATTGCTAAGCCTTCTCACAACTTTGTCTCTAGCTCCCCTGTAATTTTATTTGTCCAGCTATTAAATTTGATATAAAAAATGGTGTGGACTAAAAACCCGGATGGACGTAGTAGCCCTCCATTTTTATTTACTCCGCATATTTGATTTGACTGAAGTCAAACTTTGTAATACTCTCAAACCTTTCCGATAATTGAAATTAAAATTCTTTATTTGTACACACTCACACGTTTCCGATAATTTGGCGCATGTGTGGTTGTTCACATAAGGGAGGGTAGTGTACCACACGTGAAGGACAGGAAGTGCGACCAGGACGCGTGGGCGTGGATCGTTAGTTCATCGGAAGTAGTACTAGTTTTCTTCACTGTACATTAAATAAAGAGTTTCGTTTCGTACTTACACAATTTAAAACAATTGTTATGGAGAGAATAAGAAAACCACTCCACTATATATTAGTCATATACACGAGAGTACTATATGGATGCAGCTTCATTGACTTAGTGCACCTGCCTTTGGATTTATGACAGGTGGGCCCAAAATGTGGCTGGCTCACCTGTCATACAGCCAAAAGCAGGTGCAGTGAAGGCACCGGAGTTCGGTCTGTACTACAGTAGTATATATATAAGTGGGAGCCTCAGCGCTTGTTCGCTAGGGTTTGCACTCTCCACACGCTCGCCGCACTACATATATGTTACACGCTGGAGGCTCAGCGTTCATTTGCTAGGGTTTGCTATATTCACAGTCTCTCACCCTCTCTTCACCAGATCTAAACAAGACTGCGTTGGCCTCTTGTCTCTCCCCCCCCCCTCACAGCTGGTGAAGGAGGCGTATGTATCCCGTCGCACCAGGAAGGGGAGGAGGTGCAGCGTTCACTCTATCCCCCGCGGCGAGGGAGGCAATCCACTACCGGTTGCGCTGTTCTCTTTCACCCAGCGCATGTGCGGGAGGGCCACCGACCCCTTCTTCCTTGCTGCCATACGTAGTGTGGGCAGATCTGGCCTCCCGCCGCACGCCTTGCCACATCCCGACGACCCTAAGGTATAAGTTTCTTTGAAACCGTGGTTGCTCTAGCTGCATGTGGATCTTTTTCGATCTGTAGTCGAATCTAGGTCTTGGTTCAAAGAGGAAAGAAGGGTGCGGTGGGCTGGAGCAAGAATCTAGGACGTGGTTCAATGAGGAAAGGAGGGGTGGAAAGTAGTATAGACTTGCTATCCAGCTGCTTTGTAGGTTGAAAAGGGAAAAAGCGGGTAACCCAATACACACATCTGTAAGGAACCGATCTCTTTGTTGAAAAGGGAAAGAAACTGGGGGGTCGGGTAGTTTGTGCAGGACTAGATTTGCTGCCCTCACATAGGAAGAAGGTTCAAAGAGAACAAATATGGGACCAGAGCATATATGCTGCTTGGCTACATACTCGCATCACCCATTTATACGCAGGTGGACGCACATGGTGCGGGCATGTCCCATACAGACTATTTTGCTGTTGTTAATCTAAGAATGCTGCCGGAAAATTGAAGCAATGCCATCGTTAAAAGTAAATTACATTTTTAACAAATGTTGTTTCAAGAGAATGTCTCTCATAATATGAATCGACGCAACCATTTTAGAAATGCTACTTTGTCCCTACTTTGTTTTCCATCCAAGATAAGTTAGATGCTTCTTTCTCGTCACCATTTGTTTCATCCTCCTTTATCGGCAAGTAATTGTTTCCTTTTTGCCTCTGTTAAAACAGGGTATCGATTCAACTTGTTGCTATTGCGACATTTTTCTTCGCTACTCAAACACTTATGTTTTAAGAGTGTTTTGTGCAGTTCAACTTGAATGTCACAATCGGTGACTTTGCTTAATTTTGGTGGAACTGCACAAAAGGAGATCGAGATTTGTTTCAAGTCTTAGTGGCGAGTTGTTTCAAATCTTGGTCTCAACCACATGATGTGCAGTGTGCTTTTAGATGTTGTGCTACTTGTTTTGGTACTGTTTTAAATAAATGTTGAATTGAAGCTATTGTATTGCTGTCTTTTCCCATTAAGTAGTGAACAAAAATGGGACCAACCTGCACATGATGCTTGTTGCTTTGATACAACAAATTCAGCATCACCCCCTTTATAAGCCAGTAATTGATGCCACTCTCAAAATTAACTACTGAATCTTATTTCAAAACTGCAACACTTGTTAGGGATTGGCGGGATTACCATTTTTGTGGCCGCATGTTTCATCCTCCTTTATTAGCCAGTAATTGATCCCTTTTTTGCCGCTGTTTAAACAGGGATATCTATTCAACTTGTTGCTATTGCGACATTTTGCTTCGCTACGCGAAACAATTTGCTTGATTTCAGTCAATTGCACAAAACGAGATTGGATTTCCTATTCGTGTTGGCAGATTCGTATTTTATCCTGGTGGTCTCATGAAAGGTCAGTACAGGCCTTCATCCACATGATTGTGCAGTGTGCTTTGAGATGTTGTGCTACTTGTATTGGTACCGTTTTAAATAAATGTTGGATTGAAGCTATTGTATTGCTGTCTTTTCCCATTAAGTAGTGAACAAAAACGGGACCAACCCAGACATGATGCTTGTTGCTTTGTTACAACAAACTCTGCATCACCCCTTTATAAGTACATGGAAGCACATACTGTTGTTGCGCCCACTCCCCTGGAACTGTTTATGCTTTTCGTTAATCTAATGCCGCTGGTAAAATTAAGCAATGCCACTCTTAGAATTAATTAACTACTGAATCTTAGTTCAAAACTGCAACACTTGTTATGAATGGTACTATCCTGCTTTATAGTTCTTTCTACATGTTTAACCAAGGTATTGTTAAGATAATGTCTCTGTTAAAATGAATCAGTCACATTGTTTTAGGAATGATACTTTTCTGCTTTTTCGTTCTTTATACATGTTGAAACAAGGCATTGTTAAGATAATGTCTCGATTAATATGAATGAATCACATCGATAGAGAATTGCTACTCTCCCGCTTTGTTTCCCATTAAGATAAGGTAGATCAAGAGATGTTTTTCTTCTGGGAGTACAAGTCATCAACCGTTATTTCTCAGTAATTTTTTCCCTTATACCTTTTGTTGCTTACAGGGATATCAAAATTAAAGCTCAGTTTTATTCCGACTTCGATTTTAGTTCAACTGCACAAAAGGAGCCAATGTGTCCAAGGCAAACCGCTGCATTACTGGGTCCAGTTGGTCGCTCCACTTTGCGTAAAGAAGCGATCACTGCTTATGCGCTACATTCTGAAGGAATGACCGAGAAGCTTTATAGAGTATTATTAGACACCGGTGACATGACTAGCCTGCAGAGACCATTGGCAATTTAACAACACGTGGGGTGCCCTGGGAAAAAAGTTCCCAAACAAGTACAAGAAGCTACGACAGGACTCCACGATCATAGGCATTACATATTTTGAATGGGAAAAGCTTGTCAAAGTTTAATCATTGATGTTAGCAAGAAGACCTTAGTTTAATATACTGGAATTGGAAAACCTTGTCAAAATTTGCTCATTGATGTTAGCCAGAAGACATGCATTTGATATTTTTGAGTGGGACGCCCTTGCTGTGAGCAGCGTCGAGTGTCTTTTCCTATTCCCATGTTCAGTTTAGAAGTAAATAGTTACTCTGCTGAGATATTCCTATGTTAAGAGTTTGTTCTGAATATTGTCTATGTAATGCCAGGCCTTGTATTTGATTGCAAAGTTGAGCTTGGAATGTTGTAGCATGCGGCATCACGAGCTGTTCACCTTGCCCCCTGAGAATAATGCTTCGTATTGTTTTGCATGTCGATCTAATGCCAGTGATTTGCTTGTTAAGAAGATCATCCTCTTCTGTTGTTTCCGTGCTTAAGAAGTTCATCGTCTGATGTTTCATCCATAGCCTATACGACAAGTCGGGTAGGTTAGACGTGAAACCATATGATCTTTCGACCAACTCATGATATTAGGCCGTGATTGGATCGTCATTTTCCAACCAAAACCGCTTGTAAAACTGACGCTTGTAAACTAAAGCAGATGGTCTCGGGCGAAGGCGCTTGGTTGGTCGATTTCGACTAGTAAAATATCGGAAGTACTTCACACATGATAAAAACGCTGAACGACACTCGGACGATTGCTAATCCAGCTGTTAGCTGTTGTTTCAGCCTTGCCCATGGATGGCATGATACGCACGTCGTGCATGTATCGTCCCGGTAATGTCGCCCATATAGCGATTGCTCGTAAAATATACACTGGTCTCTCAAATTACACGCGTAACCCACCGGTTTTACTTACAAACCTCGGGCCCTCGGTTTCATTACGCCTGTATTTTATGCGTTGTTTCCGATGACGAGTAAAACTTGTATGTTAATACAGGTTTGAAATAAACCAGAGCTCCCAAGCGCGGTCTTACCGTCTCATGTCATCTCAGTTTCTCGAAGGTGCTCATAGGTGTCCGATGATCCTGGCTTCCTGAATGAGCAGCAGGCGCTGTATCAGACCATCCATAGGGCCCGTGAGGCCCTCTCCGTTGTCCTTCGAGTTGTTGCACTCGCCGTGGCGCCGAGCATTGTTAACATCGTCAACGAACATGAGGATTCAGGAGATGACTTTATTTTGACTGGATGACACTAGGGACCCACTAGTGCCATAGTCATACGTACACAAGTGACTCCTTATTATGTACAACTATAATTTCTTTTGCTTTCTCCTGGTTTCCTGACATCACGGTCCCACACCATTGTCAACCTATGTAGTCAGTATAAACGAGAGAATTGCACAAGGTGCGGCCGACAGCTGGGACCAAGCAGCTCGAGCAGTATTTGTGTTTTTCAGGCGTGAGCACCGCAGAGTTTTTCTTGGCGATGATTTCATTGTTGTTCAGAGGAGAGCAGGGTATTAATCGGTCAGTCAGGGTCTGCCTAGCCCAGGCGATATCCAGCCCAGATACTATTTTTTTCAAGATGAAAATGGCTAGCCCAGCTATACGTCTTTTTGAGGAATACCGAGGCAAGGTCAACGTGTTATTCTCCGCCCCGCTGGGCTGCAAATCCTTCCTAGGAGGGATGCATTTGGCTTAACAGGAAAATAGGCTTTAAAAAGTAATAAATGGGATGTAATTATAAAAACTGGGCAGTAACTATAAAAAGATGCACCAAACATGAAATTAGTTTATAAAATATTATTTATGGATTTTGAAAATCTTAAATTTTCATTGTTCTTGTAATGCTTCGTTGGATTTTTACGTAATACAAATTTATATTTAATCTGACTAGAAATTTTGGGATAAAAATATTTCGGATCCCATCAAAATTTGGGAAATTTTATTGAATTCTGTCTTCAACGGTTGGTTGAAATTATTAATCATTGTCCTAGCTAGAAAATGGGTTGTGCTTTTAACAAACTGTAAATGGGCTGTTGTAAATTCCATTAGAATTCAAAAATGGGATGTACATTCTTACAAAACGCAAATGGGCTATAAGTTCCGTGCCACACACTTGTGGGCCTATTAAGTGACGCGTCCCCTAAAAAAACATAAGTTGACGCATATGCAAGGCTTTGTCAACTTATTAAAGTCAACACACGGTTCTAGCAGCAGTGGCCGTTGGATGTCTATCCAACGGATGTCGTGCTTCTTCTTCAATCTCGGATATTCTTAGCTTCGGCCGCCCAAAAAATGATTCCTCCCCGACATCCGGGGCACACCGCTTCGGAGGTCGACTGTGGGCCTACTAAGTTGGAGCTTACCAAGGGCTTTGTCAACTTAGTCAATATAAACGATTCTATCTTCACTGATCGTACGATGTCCATCCAACGACCGTAGTGCTTCTTCAACCTCTGGTCTTCTTGGTTCAGCCGCCCAAAGAAGCGCCGGTCGTGCCGCCTGCTCCTGACTCCCGTGGTCGGTCAGGTTGCCGCGGAGGCCTCACCGCCCCCATACTACTCCCACCGCTGGCCAAGCCATCCCTCCACTCACCCACACCCCCTGTTATTCTGCGGCGACGGCAGCCTCACACCGCAGCCGAACCAGTGAACCCTCGTACTCCCCTCCGTGCGGGCTTCCACTGTTGCGTCTTCCCCGGCTCCGCGTCGTCCCCTTCCTAGGCCTCGCCGTCGTCCACCGCCCTGGTGCTCTCGGCGCGGCATGTTCAACGTGGTCAACGACCGACTTCCATGGGAAGAGTACTGTACGTGGAGAGGCTGACAGCTGGGTCCACGACGGCCGGAAGGAAGTGCCTCCTTATTACGCGCAAAATAATTATTCCTCCACCTGACAGCGGGGACCCACCGGACGGGCCACCTTATTTCGCGAAAAAAACGTTTCCCCCCTGACTGTTGGGACCCACCGGACGGGCCATTGTATTTCATGAAGAAAACGTTCCCCCCGCTGTTAGCTCGGACCCACCGGAAGTGCCTCTTATTACGCACAAAAAAATGAATACTCCCCCTGCTAGCTGGGACCCACCTTGGTGGGAGGCTGACTTGTGGGCCTACTAAGTTGACGGGGATGGAGGGCTTTGTCAACTTAGTCAATATGAACGATTCTAGCTCCAGTGACCGTACGATGTCCATCCAACGGCCGTAGTGCTTCTTCAACCTCTGGTCTTCTTGCTCCAACCGCCCAAAGCAGCACCGATAGTGCCGCCTGCTCCTGCCTCCCGTGGCCGGCTGTCCTGCCGCGGAGGCCTCACCACCCCCTACTATTCCCACCGCTGGCCAGGCACTGCGGCGACGGCAGCCTCACACCGCAGCCGAACGAGTGAACCCTCATACTCCTCTCTACGTGGGCATCCACTGCCGTGTCTTCACCGGCTCTGCGTCGTCCCCTTCCTAGGCCTCGCCGTCGTCCACCGCCCTGGTGCTCTCGGCGTGGCGTGGTCAACGTGGTCAAGGAACGACTTCCATCGGACGTGGATCAGACGTGGAGAGGTCGATACCGGGTCCACGGCGGCAAAGAAGGAAGTGCCTCCATATTATGCGGAAAATAATGATTCCTCCACCGACAAATAGGGACCCACCGGACGGGCCACCGTATTTCGCGAAAAAAACGTTTCCCTCCTGACTGCTGGGACCCACCAGCTACACCTTCACACGCAAGGAAGTGTGTCCAGGCAAAAAAAACGATTCGCCCCCCTAATTGCTGGGACCCACCAGCTACATCTTCGCAGGCAAGGAAGTGCCTGACAGTCGGGACCCACCTGGTCGAAGCGTACGTAGCGTTGTCATTCTGGTCGCGAACGTGTATGTACATATATATTGGTCGATGTAGAGGCGCACACGTATTGTAGTAGAGGTGCGCACGTAGCATGTACACGTATGTACAGCGGCCAGGGTGCAAGAAAGAAAATACGGCCACGTGCGTACATACGGGAAGGGTCTCGAACGCCTACTCGCGCATACGTATGGCGTGGGCTCGTGTACATGGCTGGGTCAGAACGAAGAAACAGTGTCGTCTCATGTTCATGGGGAGGCAATGGTATGCGTCGTGTTCATGGGGAGGCAACGGAATGCGCCGTGTTCATGGGGAGGGGTGTGACGTACCGCAAAACGGAGAAAACGGACCTCCTACGATCGAAACGGGGGTCCTGTTGATCGGGAGGAGTGTGGCGTACCGCAAAACGGAGGAAACGGACCTCCTACGGTCGAAACGGGTTTCCTCTTGATCGGGAGGGGTGTGGCGTACCGCAAAACAGAGGAAACGGACCTCCTACGGTCAAAACGGGGGTCCTGTTGATCGGGAGGGGTGTGGTGTACCGCAAAATGGACGAAACGGACCTCCTACGGCTGAAACGGGGGTCATGTTGCTCGGGAGGGGTGTGGCGTACCGCAAAACGGACGAAACGGACCTCCTACGGTCGAAACGGGGGTCCTGTTGATCGGGAGGGGTGTAGCGTACCGCAAAACGGATGAAACGGACCTCCTACAGTCGAAATGGGGGTCCTGTTCATCGGGAGGGGTGTGGTGTATGCAAAACGGGACTCGACGGGATATTGTTCATCTCCACCGTCGACCTCCTCCAGCCTCCATGGGCTACTGTCGACCTCCTCCAGCCTCCACGGGCTCCTGTTCATCCAGCCTCCACCGCGCTACTCCACCAGCCATTGTTCAACCACCCTCCACGGGCACCCCTCCACCGCTTCACTGCTCATCCAGCCCTCCACACCACGGGTCCTGTTCAACCACCCTCCACGGGCACCCCTCCACCGCTCATCGTTCATCCAGCCCTCCACACCTCGGGGTCCTGTTCATCCAGAGGCAACGCCACCGCCACTTTTCATCCAACCCCCGGAACACTCACTGTTCATCCAATCGATCGGCTTCGCTAGCAGCAGCAGAGCGGCGAATCGCCGCTCGGTTCGATTAACAGCCATCGATCGATCGCTGGGTTCAAGAACGCTGAGTTCGCAGCGGCAATCGCCGGGTTCGATTAGAGCCCAACGCCTCGCCGGGTTCGATTAGAGCCAATGCCTAGCACACGCCGCAGACATGTACGAGAGAACGCAGCATCGCCGCCCCGACCTCCCATCGTGACCGGAACTCCCAAAATTTTCCTTCCTCGCTTCTACCACGGTTTTTTCCGTCATGGACGGCCCAAAGAATGTCATGCAACCGCTGCCTCCGCCCGCCTGTGACGAAAAGCCCATTTTCTGTCATGATTTTTTGTCATAGAAGTAGGAGCCCACCACATCTATGATGATACCGGGTTTTGTCACAATTATCGTCATAGAAGTGTCATATGTATGACAGAAAAAAAATTGTTCGGCCCAAAATGTCACGGATGTGTCTTTTTTGTAGTGACTGTTGGGGGCTTTTAGTACTTGTACGCTGCAATCGACAAGTTCACAAAGTGGCCGGAGGTGGAAGCAGTGAGAAAGGTGGTTGCTTAGTCAGCTGTCAAGTTTTTCAAAGGACTGGTCTGCCATTTTGGTGTGCCAAACAGAGTCATCACCGACAACGGCACGTAGTTCACAAGCCACACCTTCAGGCAATACATTCAAGACCTCGGCAGCAAGGTCTGTTTTGCTTCCGTGGCACGCCCACGGAGCAACGGCCAAGCGGAAAGGGCAAATGCTGAAGTGTTGCGAGGCCTGGGGACAAAGACTTTTGACAAGCTGAACAAGAGCGGAATGCGGTGGATTGATGAATTGCCGGCGGTTCTTTGGTCGATCAGGACGACGCCAAATCGAGCCACCGGCCAGACACCTTTTGCCCTGATATACGGAGCAGAAGCAGTTCTCCCCACGGAACTCATATACGGGTCACCTCAAGTGCTCGCTTATGATGAGTGATACGTCTCCAACGTATCTATATTTTTGATTGCTCCATGCTATATTATCTAATGTTTTGGACATTATTGGGCTTTATTATCCACTTTTATATTATTTTTGGGACTAACCTATTAACCGGAGGCCCAGCCCAAAATTGTTGTTTTTTGCCTATTTCCGAGTTTCGCAGAAAAGGAATATCAAACGGAGTCCAACGGAATGAAACCTTCGGGAACGTGATTTTTAGGAAGATTATGATCCAGGAGACTTGGACCCTATGTTAAGAAACAAAAGAGGAAGCCACGAGGTAGGGGGCGCGCCCTCCACCCTTGTGGGGCCCCTGTTGCTCCACCGACGTACTCCTTCCTCCTATATATACCTACGTACCCCCGAACGATCAGATACGAAGCCAAAAACCTAATTCCACCGCCGCAACCTTCTGTATCCACGAGATCCCATCTTGGGGCTCAGACCGAGTTCACGGAGGGGGGCATCCATCACGGAGGGCTTCTACATCAACACCATAGCCTCTCCGATGAAGTGTGAGTAGTTTACCTCAGACCTTCGGGTCCATAGTTAGTAGCTAGATGGCTTCTTCTCTCATTTTGGATCTCAATACAATGTTCTCCCCTCTCTCGTGGAGATCCATTCGATGTAATCTTCTTTTTGCGGTGTGTTTGTTGAGACCGATGAATTGTGGGTTTATGATCAAGATTATCTATGAACAATATTTGAATCTTCTCTGAATTCTTTTTATGTATGATTGGTTATCTTTGCAAGTCTCTTCAATTATCAGTTTGGTTTGGCCTACTAGATTGATCTTTACATCAATGGGAGAAGTGCTTAGCTTTGGGTATAATCTTATGTGTCCTTTCCCAAAGTGATGAGGGGCAGCAAGGCACATATTATATTGTTGCCATCGAGGATAACAAGATGGGGTTTTTATCATATTGCATGAATTTATCCCTCTACATCATGTCATCTTGCTTAAGGCGTTACTCTGTTTTCATGAACTTAATACTCTAGATGCATGTTGGATAGCGGTCGATGAGTGGAGTAATAGTAGTAGATGCAGGCAGGAGTCGGTCTACTTGTCTCGGACGTGATGCCTATATACATGATCATACCTAGATATTCTCATAACTATGCTCAATTCTGTCAATTGCTCAACAATAATTCATTCACCCACTGTAAAATACTTACGCTCTTGGTGAAGCCACTAGCGAAACCTATGGCCCCCGGGTCTATCTTCATCATATTAATCTTCCAACACTTAGTTATTTCCTTTGCTTTTTATTTTCCTTTTATTTTACTTTGCATCTTTATCACAAAAATACCAAAAATACTATCTATCATATCTATCAGATCTCACTCTCGTAACTGACCGTGAAGGGATTGACAACCCCTTATCGCGTTGGTTGCGAGGAGTTATTTGTTTGTGTAGGTGCGAGGGACTCGCGCGTAGCCTCCTACTGGATTGATACCTTGGTTCTCAAAAACTGAGGGAAATACTTACGTTACTTTGCTGCATCACCCTTTCCTCTTCAAGGGAAAACCAACGCAGTGCTCAAGAGGTAGCAAGAAGGATTTCTGGCGCCGTTGCCGGGGAGTCTATGCAAAAGTCAACATACCATGTACCCATCACAACCCTTATCTCCCGCATTACATTATTTTCCATTTGCCTCTCGTTTTCCTCTCCCCCACTTCACCCTTGCCGTTTTATTCGCCCTCTCTTTTTCGTTCGCCTCTTTTTCGTTTTCTTGCCCTGTCATCATGGCTAGTCTTATATCTTCTTCGTTGTCTCCCGAGAATGAAGTTCTAAATTTTAAGAAAAGGGAGGGAGAAAATCTAAAAGATGCTTAGTATAGAATTTGCAATGCTCAAAATAGATCTACTAGGAAGCAATCTACTTCCGTTCTTCTCCGCAATTTTTATGTAGGTGCTAATCCTTGGTATAGATATATCCTTGATACCATTATCGGAGGGAATTTCTTGGGTAGCCATACTTTTGACTCTTATAATGCTATTTTAGATTTATTTGGCTCACCACCTCTTTTGGTTAATGGAACTATGTTAACTTTGGAGCATGCAATGCAAAGACTTGAAATTGTTGAAAATAAAGTTGCTACCGTAGAGTTAATTGAAAATCTAGATAAAAATATCCACAATCAAATTGCCAAATATGGATCTAAGGTAGGAGTCACTTTGAAAAATATTAAGGAGAAGGAACCCATAGTTAATGAAAGAATAAATCAAGATTCCACTAGAATCGATAAACTTGAGGGTATCATTACCAACTTGTGAACCACTTTTTCTTCCGTAAAGAATACTCCAAATCCTCCTACTAAAATTCCCAAGCTTATGTATGTTCCTAAAAATAAGGGTGAATCCTCTAGTAAGGAAACGGCGGATCTCAAATCTATAAGTATTCATCCCAATCTTTTTGCCATCATTAAGGAACCATTTGCTACGAATGAATTTTTCGATCTTGTGCCTAAAAGTTTGATAATTACTAAAAAGAAAGAAATTCGTAAGGATGATAGATGTCTCATTGAAGAATTTCCTACCAAAGATGGCAATACCTAGATCTACCCTTGCTTTTATGCCTAGCTAGGGGTGTTAAATGATAGCGCTTGTTGGGAGGCAACCCAATTTTATTTTAGTTTTTTTTTCTTTTGCTTCTGTTTAGGAATAAATCTTTGATCTAGCCTCTGGTTAGATGTGTTTTTATGTTTTAATTAGTGTTTGTGCCAAGTTAAACCTATAGGGTCTTCTTGGATGATAGTTATTTGATCATGCTGTAATTTCCAGAAACTTTCTGTTCACGAAAACAATTGTTAAAAATCACGAGAACGTGATAAAATAGTGATTACAATTTCTGCTGATCAATAAACAAATTGCCTAGGTCTTCCTATTTTGGATTAATTTGTGGAGTTCCAGAAGTTTGCGTTAGTTACATATTACTTCAGACTGTTCTGTTTTTGACAGATTCTGTTTTTTGTGTGTTGTTTGCTTATTTTGATGAATCTATGGCTAGTAAAATAGTTTATAAACCATATAGAAGTTGGAATACAGTAGGTTTAACACCAATATAAATAAAGAATGAGTTCATTACAGTACCTTGAAGTGGTCTTTTGTTTTCTTTCGCTAACGGAGCTCACGAGATTTCTGTCGAGTTTTGTGTTGTGAAGTTTTCAAGTTTTGGGTGAAAGATTTTGATGGATTATGGAACAAGAAGTGGCAAAAGCCTAAGCTTGGGGATTCCCATGGCACCCCAAGATAATCTAAGGACACCAAAAAGCCTAAGCTTAGGAATTCCCCTGAAGGCATCCCCTCTTTCGTCTACTTCCATCGGTAACTTTACTTGGAGCTATATTTTTATACATGATATGTGTTTTGCTTGGAGCGTCTTGTATGATTTGAGTCTTTTATTTTTAGTTTACCACAATCATCCTTGCTGTACACACCTTTTGAGAGAGCCATACATGATTTGGAATTTGTTAGAATACTCTATGTGCTTCGCTTATATCTTTTGAGTTATATAGTTTTGCTCTAGTGCTTCACTTATATCTTTTAGAGAACGGTGGTGGATTTGTTTTGTAGAAACTATTGATCTCTCATGCTTCACTTAGATTATTTTGAGAGTATTAAATAGCATGGTAATTTGCTTAAATAATCCTAATATGCTTGGTATTCAAGAATAGTAAAAAAAATCTTATGAGTGTGTTGAATACTATGAGAAGTTTGATGCTTGATAATTGTTTTGAGATATGAAGATGGTGATATTAGAGTCATGCTAGTTGAGTAGTTGTGAATTTGAGAAATACTTGTGTTAAAGTTTGTGATTCCCGTAGCATGCACGTATGGTGAACAGTTATGTGATGAAGTCGGAGCATGATTTATTGATTGATTGTCTTCCTTATGAGTGGCGGTCGGGGACAAGCGATGGTCTTTTCCTACCAATCTACCCCCCTAGGAGCATGCGCGTATTACTTTGCTTTGATAACTTGTAGATTTTTGCAATAAGTATATGAGTTCTTTATGACTAATGTTGAGTCCATGGATTATACGCACTTTTCTTCCTTCCACCATTGCTAGCCTCTCTAATACCGCTCACTTTTCACCGGTATCATACACCCACCATATACCTTCCTCAAAACAGCCACCATACCTACCTATCATGGCATTTCCATAGCCAGTCCGAGATATATTGCCATGCAACTTTCCACCGCTCCGCTTATTATGACACGCTCCATCATTGTCATATTGCTTAGCATGATCATGTAGTTGACATCGTATTTGTGGCAAAGCCACCGTTCAAAATTCTTTCATACATGTCACTCTTGATTCATTGCATATCCCGGTACACCACCGGAGGCATTCATATAGAGTCATATTTTGTTCTAAGTATCGAGTTGTAATTGTTGAGTTGTAAGAAAATAAAGTGTGATGATCTTCATTTTTAGAGCATTGTCCCAAGTGAGGAAAAGGATGATGGAGACTATGATCCCCCCACAAGTCGGGATGAGACTCCAGACGAAAAAAAAGAGGCCATAAAAAAAAGAGAAAAGGCTCAAACAAAAAATAAAAAAATGAGAGAAAAAGAAAGAAGGGACAATGTTACTATCCTTTTACCACACTTGTGCTTCAAAGTAGCACCATGATCTTCATGATAGAGAGTCTCTCATTTTGTCACTTTCATATACTAGTGGGAATTTTTCATTATAGAACTTGGCTTGTATATTCCAATGATGGGCTTCCTCAAAGTGCCCTAGGTCTTCGTGAGCAAGCGAGTTGGATGCACACCCACTTAGTTTCTTTTATAGAGCTTTCATATACTTATAGCTCTGGTGCATCCGGTGCATGGCAATCCCTACTCACTCACATTGATATCTATTAATGGGCATCTCCATAGCCCGTTGATACGCCTAGTTGATGTGAGACTATCTTCTCCTTTTTGTCTTCTCCACAACCACCATTCTATTCCACATATAGTGTTATATCCATGGCTCACGCTCATGTATTGCGTGAAGATTGAAAAAGTTTGAGAATGTCAAAAGTATGAAACAATTGCTTGGCTTGTCATCGGGTTGTGCATGATTTAAATATTTTGTGTGGTGAAGATAGAGCATAGCCATACTATATGATTTTGTAGGGATAACTTTCTTTGGCCATGTTATTTTGAGAAGACATGATTGCTTTGTTAGTATGCTTGAGATATTATTGTTTTTATGTCAATATTAAACTTTTGTCTTGAATCTTTCGGATCTGAATATTCATACCACAATTAAGAAGAATTACATTGAAATTATGCCAAATAGCTCTCCGCATCAAAAATTATCTTTTTTTATCATTTACCTACTCGAGGACGAACATGAATTAAGCTTGGGGATGCCTGATACGTCTCCAACGTATCTATAATTTTTGATTGCTCCATGTTATATTATCTACTGTTTTGGACATTATTGGGCTTTATTATCCACTTTTATGTTATTTTTGGGACTAACCTATTAACCGGAGGCCCAAATTTCGTAATTGCTGTTTTTTTTGCCTATTTCGTAGTTTCGCAGAAAAGGAATATCAAACGGAGTCCAAACGGAATGAAACCTTCGGGAACGTGATTTTTAGGAAGATTATGATACGGGAGACTTGGACCCTCACGCCAAGAAACAAAGAGGAAGCCACGAGGTAGGGGGCGCGCCCACCCCTCATGGGCCCCATGTTGCTCCACCGACGCATTCTTCCTCCTATATATACCTACGCACCCCGAACGATCGACACGGAGTCAAAACCTAATTCCACCGCCTGCAACCTTCTCAGATCCACGAGATCCCATCTTGGGGCTCGTTCGGAGTTCACGAGGGGGGACTCCGTCATGGAGGGCTTCTACATCAACACCATAGCCTCTCCGATGAATTGTGAGTAGTTTACGTCAGACCTTCGGATCCATAGTTAGTAGCTACATGGCTTCTTCTCTCATTTTGGATCTCAATACAGTGTTCTCCCCCTCTCTCGTGGAAATCTATTCGATGTAATCTTCTTTTTGCGGTGTGTTTGTGGAGACCGATGAATTGTGGGTTTATGATCAAGATTATCTATGAACAATATTTGAATATTCTCTGAATTCTTTTATGTATGATTGGTTATCTTTGCAATTCTCTTCGAATTATCAGTTTGGTTTGGCCTACTAGATTGATCTTTCTTGCAATGGGAGAAGTGCTTAGCTTTGGGTTCAATCTTGCGGTGCTCGATCCCAGTGACAGTAGGGGAAACGACACGTATTGTATTGTTGCCATCGAGGATAAAAAGATGGGGTATTTATCATATTGCAAGAGTTTATCCCTCTACACCATGTCATCTTACTTAAAGCTTTACTCCGTTCTTATGAACTTAATACTCTAGATGCATGCTGGATAGCAGTCGATGTGTGGAGTAATAGTAGTAGATGCAGGCAGGAGTCGGTCTACTTGTCACGGACGTGATGCCTATATACATGATCATACCTAGATATTCTCATAACTATGCTCAATTCTATCAATTGCTCGACAGTAATTTGTTTATCCACCGCAATACTTATGCTATCTTGAGAGAAGCCACTAGTGAAACCTATGGCCCCCGGGTCTATTCTCTAACGTATTAATCTACCGTTATTTCTATTACCATTTATTTTGCAATCTTTACTTTTAGTCTTTATCATAAAAATACCAAAAATATTATCTTATCATCTCTATCAGATCTCACTTTTGCAAGTGGCCGTGAAGGGATTGACAACCCCTTTATCGCGTTGGTTGCAAGGTTCTTATTTGTTTGTGTAGGTGCGTGGGACTTGAGCATGGTCTCCTACTGGATTGATACCTTGGTTCTCAAAAACTGAGGGAAATACTTACGCTACTTTACTGCATCACCCTTTCCTCTTCAAGGGAAAACCAACGCAGTGCTCAAGAGGTAGCAAGAAGGATTTCTGGCGCCATTGCCGGGGAGGCTTACGCCAAGTCAAGTCAAGATTTGACTCCCAGCAACTAGCCATTTCTGGCGTCGTTGCCGGGGAGTCTACGTACAAGTCAAGACATACCAAGTACCCATCACAAACTCTTATCCCTTGCATTACATTATTTGCCATTTGCCTCTTGTTTTCCTCTCCCCCACTTCACCCTTGCCATTTTATTCGCCCTCTCTTTCCGTCCGCCTCTTTTTCGCTTTGTTCTCGTTTGCTCGTGTGTTGGATTGCTTGCTTGTCACGATGGCTCAAGACAATACTAAATTGTGTGACATTGCCAATACCAAAAAAAATGATTTTCTTAGAACTCCGATTGCTCCTTTTACCGAAGCTGAATCTTGTGAAATTAATACTGCTTTGCTGAATCTTGTCATGAAAGATCAATTCACCGGCCTTCCTAGTGAAGATGCCGCTACCCATCGAAATAACTTTGTTGATTTGTGTGATATGCAAAAGAAGAAAGATGTGGATAATGATATTGTTAAACTAAAGCTATTTCCGTTTTCTCTTAGATATCGTGCTAAAACTTGGTTTTCATCTTTGCCTAAAAATAGTATTGATTCTTGAATAAGTGCAAAGATGCTTTTATCTCTAAGTATTTTCCTCCCGCTAAGATCATCTCTCTTAGAAACGATATTATGAATTTTAAGCAACTTGATCATGAACATGTTGCACAAGCTTGGGAGAGGATGAAATTAATGATACGTAATTGCCCTACACATAGTTTGAATTTATGGATGATTATACAAAAAATTGTGCCGGATTGAATTTTGCTTCTAGAAATCTTTTAGATTCGGCCGCGGGAGGCACTTTTATGGAAATTACTCTAGGAGAAGCTACTAAACTCCTAGATAATATTATGTTTAATTATTCTCAATGGCACACTGAAAGATCTACTAGTAAAAAAGTGCATGTGATAGAAGAACTTATTATTTTGAGTGGAAAGATGGATGAACTTATGAAATTGTTTGCTAATAAGAGTGTTTCTTCTCATCCTAATGTGCCTTTGTCTACTTTGATTGAGGTTAATAATGAATCTATGGATGTGAATTTTGTTGGTAGGAATAATTTTGGTAACAACGTGTATAGAGGAAACTTTAATCCTAGGTCGTTCCCTAGTAATTCCTCTAATAATTATGGTAATTCCTACAACAATTCTTATGGAAATTTTAATAAGATGCCCTCTAAATTTCAGACTCGTGTTAAAGTGTTTATGAATTCACAAAAGAATTTTAATACTTTGCTAGAAGAAAAATTGCTTAAGGTTGACGAATTGGCTAGGAACATGGATAGAATTTCTCTTGATGTTGATTCTTTGAAACTTATATCTATTCCACCTAAGCATGATATCAATGAGTCTCTCAAAACCATGAAAATTTCCATTGATGAGTGCAAAAAAAGAACCGCTAGGATGCATCCTAAGAAAGATTTCTTTGTGAAGGCGTGTTCTTCTAGTTTTTATGAGAATAAAGATGAAGATCCAAAAGTTATTGATGTATCCCCTATTAAATCTTTGTTTTGCAATATGAATCTTGATAATTATGGGACTGGAGATGAGTCAACTTTAGTTAAAAGGCGTCCCAAAAGTTCGGAGTTTTTAGATCGTGATGCAAAAATTGGTAAAAGTGGGATTGAAGATGTTAAAACTTTAGATAGCAATAAACCCACTATTTTGGATTTCAAGGAATTTTTTTATGATAATTGCTCTTTGATAGATTGTATTTCCTTGTTGCAATCCGTGCTAAATTATCCTCATGCTTATAGCCAAAATAAAGCCTTTACTAAACATATCGTTGATGCTTTGATGCAATCTTACGAAGAAAAACTTGAGTTGGAAGTTTCTATCCCTAGAAAACTTTATGATGAGTGGGAACCTACAATTAAAATTAAAATTAAATATCATGAATGCTATGGTTTGTGTGATTTGGGTGCTAGTGTTTCCACGATTCCAAAGACTTTGTGTGATTTGCTAGGCTTCCGTGATTTTGATGATTGTTCTTTAAACTTGCATCTTGCGGATTCCACTATCAAGAAACCTATGGGAAGAATTAATGATGTTATTATTGGTGCAAATAGGAATTATGTGCCCGTAGATTTTATTGTTCTTGATATAGATTGCAATCCTTCATGTCATGTTATTCTTGGTAGACCTTTCCTTAGAACGATTGGTGCAATTATTGATATGAAGGAAGGGAATATTAGATTCCAATTTCCTTTAAGGAAAGGCATGTAACACTTCCCTAGAAAGAAGATTAAATTACCTTATGAATCTATTATGAGAGCCACTTATGGATTGCCTGCCAAAGATGGCAATACCTAGATCTATCCTTGCTTTTATGCCTAGCTAGGGGCGTTAAACAATAGCGCTTGTTGGGAGGCAACCCAATTTTATTTTGATTTTCTTGCTTTTTATTCCTGTTTAGTAATAAATCTTTTATCTAGCCTATGGTTAGATGTGTTTTTATGTTTTAATTAGTGTTTGTGCCAAGTGAAACCTATAGGATCTTCTTGGATGATAGTTATTTGATCTTGCTGAAAATTCCAGAAACTTTCTGTTCACGAAAACAATAGTTTAAAATCACCAGAACGTGATAAAATACTTATTCCAATTGAAGTAGATCAATAAACAAATTATCTAGGACTTCCTATTTTGGTAGATTTTTCTGAGTTCCAGAAGTTTGTGTTAGATACAGATTACTACAGATTGTTCTGTTTTTTGACAGATTCTGTTTTTCGTGTGTCGTTTGCTTATTTTGATGAATCTATGGCTAGTAAAAGAGCTTATAAACCATAGAGAAATTGGAATAAAGTAGGTTTAAGACCAATATAAATAAAGAATGAGTTCATTACAGTACCTTAATGTGACGCCCCCGATTCAATCGTACACTAATCATGCACGCAAATGTGTACGATCAAGATCAGGGACTCACGGGAAGATATCACAACACAACTCTAAAACGTAAATAAGTCATACAAGCATCATAATACAAGCCAGGGGCCTCGAGGGCTCGAATACAAGTGCTCGATCATAGACGAGTCAGCGGAAGCAACAATATCTGAGTACAGACATAAGTTAAACAAGTTTGCCTTAAGAAGGCTAGCACAAATAGGGATACAGGTCGAAAGAGGCGCAGCTCGCTGCTGCTCGATCCTCCTAAACTACTCCCGGTCGTGCCGCCGGGCTGCACGTAGTAGTAGGCACCTCCGGTGTAGTAGTCGCCATCGACGGTGGCGTTTGGCTCGGGCTCCATCGTCCAGTTGCAGCAATCGAATAGAGGTAGGGGAAAAGGGGAACAAGGCAACCGTGAGTACTCATCCAAAGTACTACGCAAGCAAGGAGCTACACTACATATGCATGGATATATGTGTAAAGGGCCATATCGATGGACTGAATCGCAGAATGCCGTAATAAGAGGGGATAGCTAGTCTTATCGAAGACTACGCTTCGGGTCACTGTCTTGCAATGTAGAAGAGGGTAGGTTGAAGTCCTCCAAGTAACATCACATAGCAATAATCCTACCCGGCGATCCCCTCCTCATATCCCTGAGAGAGAGCGACCACCGGTTGTATCTAGCACTTGGAAGGGTGTGTTTTATCAAGTATCCGGTTCTAGTTGTCATAAGGTCAAGGTACAACTCCAAGTCGTCCTGTTACCGAAGATCACGGCTATTCGAATAGATTAACTTCCCTGCAGGGGTGCACCAACTTACCCAACACGCTTGATCCCATTTGGCGGACACACTTTCTCGGGTCATGCCCGGCATGAAGATCAACACGCCGCAGCCCCACCTAGGCTCAACAGAGAGGCCAAAGACGCCGGTTCAAACCTAAGCGCCAGGGTCCGGGCCCATCGCCTCGAAAGCACACAAGCACGCTATGACGCGGCCGGAAGAAGACCTAGCCTAGTAGGCGTTCCCAGTCCAATCCGGCGCTGGCCGTCGCCGACGTCTGAAGTGCTTGGTACCGATACCACGACGCCGGATACCCATAACTACTCCCACGTAGATGGTTAGTGCGTATAGGCTCGTAGCCAACTCAGATCAAATACCAAGATCTCGTTAAGCGTGTTAAGTATCCATGACGCCGACCAGGCTGTGCCCACCTCTCTCCTAGGTGGTCTCAACATGCCCTGTCGATCCGCCACAAAGTAACAGTCGGGAGCCGTCGGGAACCCAGGCCCACCTCTACCGGGATGGTGCCACCTGTCCTTTCAGCCCCCATCTCCGAATAGTATCACAGGTAATGTAACAGTGTAAAGTATATAGTATATGCCCGTGATCACCTCAAGTGATCACAGCCCAAAGAGTATAGCATGGCAGACGGACAAGAGTGTAGGGCCATCGATGGAACACTAGCATCCTATACTAAGCGGTAGGATAGCAGGTAAAGGTAACAACAAGAGTAGCAAGGACAGGCTATGCAGCAAAGATAGGATTAATCGAAAGCGGTAACATGCTACACTACTCTAATGCAAGCGGTATAGAGTAGAATAGGCGATATCCGGTGATCAAGGGGGGCTTGCCTGGTTGCTCTGGCAAGAGAGAGGGTCACAACACCGTAGTCGAACTAGGCAGTAGCGTCGGTCTCGTAGTCTACGGAGAGAAGAGGGGGAAGAAACAATGAATACCAAGTAAACAGATGCATATCGATGCATGACATGACAAGTAGCGATGCTAGGCGCCCTAACGTGGTATGAGGTGGTACTGGTTAAGGGGGGAAACATCCGGGAAAGTATTCCCGGTGTTTCGTGTTTTCGGGCAGAGGAGCGGAGGGGGAAAGTTGCAGGTTTGATAGGTTAGGGGTGTGTGGCGGAAGAACGGACTGCGTATCCGGATTCGCCTCGCTGCTCGAGCAACTTTCATGTTGAAAATATTTTAATCCGAAGTTACGGATTAAAAGATATGATTATCTCAAGGTTTTATTAATTTCGGAATTTAATTAATTAATTATTTAATTGAAAAATGAATTTATGACGTCAAGCATGATGTCATGCGTCGACGTCAAGAGGTCAACAGAGTTGACTTGGTCAACCTGTCATGTGGGTCCTGCTCGCTGATCGTTAGTTAATTAATGTAGTTAATTAAGTTAATTAGCCATTAGGTTAATTAATCAGGATTAATTAAATTAATTAATTAATTAATTAATTAACTTTTTAATTATCATTTATTTTTATTTTAACGTTTTGGGGGTGGGACCACGTGGTCGATGGCATGGCAGTCGGTCGGCAAGAAGTGGCCGGTCAACAGGCCGGGCCCCTAGGGCCCACGGTCGATGACCGAGGGTGGCCCTGTGTCGGCCACGTCGGCTGACGGCGTTAGGGAGCTCCGGTGAGCGTTCAGCTTGGCGGATGGGCGCCGGACCTCGCGGGTCGCCGTCCGGCGGCCAAAATGGCTGGTAGTGCGTTCGAACGGGGAGGCGGCACGCGTCGGTTGGTGGTGGTTCTGTGAGCGGTGGTGGCGGAAACGCAGCGCGGCGAGCTCATCGGGCGGTGAGGTGGTTCGGGCGCGAGACGACCACGGCGACTCAGCGCCGGGGCTAACGGGAAGGTTGGGGGCTGCGCGACGCTGAGCACAAGGGCTCGGCCCGTGACCATTTGGTCACGGAAGGGCGCCGACGACGAGATCCGCGATGGGGCGCCACGGAGAGGGGAACGGGGGGGAGAGGAGGGGGCCTCGACCGAGCGGAGGAGGCACGAGGGAGGGGTACGGGCGCGGTGAGCCGGCCTTGAGCTGGAGCGCGACAGCGCTGGCGCCGAGCGAAGCTCCGGCCATGGCGACCGAAAGACGGGTAGATCCCTGTGGGGATCGGGGAGCGGCGGGGGGGGAAGAGCTCACGGGGGAGGGGGGAAAGCGTGGGGTCTCGGAAGCGGGCACGGGGGCGGTCGGGGGCGTATGGCGGGGAGGAGGTCGAGGCAGCGGCTGGCCGTGGCGCGGATCCGGCGAGGTGGGAGTCGGGACGGTTTCGAGGCGACGAGGGGTTCGGGCATCTCTGCGGCCGGTCGGGAGGAGGAGGAGGAGGACGAGCGCCGGTGGGGTGGGGCGCCCGGCGTTGGGGCGACGGGATCGGGCGGATCCAGTCCAGATCGGGGAGGAGAAGGGATCGAGGGGAGTGGGGGCGTCGGCTCTCCTAGGGTTTCTTGAGGGGGGATTAGGAGAGGGAGTGGGGGGGGCGGATGGGCCAGTGGGCTGGCCGGCTGGGCCGTTTGGCCCAGTTGGGCAGGGTCCAGCAGGGGGGCTTCTCCCCCCTCTGGTTTTGTTTTCTTTTTTTTTCTTTTTTTTCCTTTTCTGTTTTAATTCATTTAAAATATTCAGACACTTTATAAAAATGTGTGCACTCCACCATAATTAACTTTGTAATATTTGACAACCCCCGACATTTTAGTTTTGATTTTTTTTGAAAACTTTTATTGTCCTCATATATTTGAATTAAATTTCGAGACGGTTTTGATCCAACCCGAGATTATCTACAAGTGATGTAGGTGACGTGGCACCATCAACGTGAGATTACTGTAGCATGATTATCCGGGCGTTACAAATCTCCTCCACTACAAGAAATCTCGTCCCGAGATTTAGGAGGTAGAAGGAAAGAGTGCGGGGTATTCATCTCGAAGACGATCCTCGCGTTTCCAGGTGGCTTCGTCTTCAGAGTGATTCGACCACTGGACCTTGAGGAACTTGATCGCCTTCTGACGTGTGCGGCGTTCAGCTCGGTCGAGAATGCAGACCGGATGCTCTTTATAGGAGAGGTCCTGTTGCAATTCAAGCACTTCATGGTCCACTGCTCGGATTGGTTCCTTGAAGCAGCATCGGAGTTGTGACACGTGGAACACATCGTGAACCTGAGAAAGGTTCGCCGGAAGCTCCAGTTGATATGCCACTTTTCCACGCCTTTCCAGAATAGTGAATGGGCCAATATATCGAGGAGCTAGCTTGCCCTTGATCCCGAAGCGGTGAGCACCCTTCATTGGTGTAACGCGAAGGTAGGCCTTTTCACCAGGTTGATAGACCATGTCTTTATGATGACGGTCATAATTACTCTTCTGACGTGACTGGGCAGTCTTGAGATTCTCGCGAATAATGCGGACTTGTTCTTCGGCATGTTGGATAATATCCAGACCGAAGAGTGGGCGTTCCCGATTTCGACCAGTTCAGAGGGGTTCGCACTTTCGTCCATATAACACTTCAAGGGGCCATCTTGAGACTAGCTTGATAGCTATTATTATAAGAGAACTCAGCATACGGGAGAGATTCCTCCCATTTCTTGTCAAGGAAATAACACAAGCTCGAAGCATGTCTTCGAGAACTTGGTTGACACGTTCAACTTGCCCTTGTGATCGTGGGATGAAACGCGATCTTGAAAGATAAGTGAGTACCCATAGCTTCTTGAAAACTTGCCTTAATCTTGAAGTGAATAAGCTGCCACGGTCCGAATCGATAACCAATGGAATACCGTGAAGTGAAACAATTACGGACATATAGAGAGTTGAAAGCTGACTAGCGATGATCGCTTTCTTTGACCGCGGAAAATGTGCAACTTTAGAAAGCCGGTCAATGACGACAAGAATAGCATCATTACCTTTCTATGACTTGGGAAATCCAGTGACGAAGTCCATTTCAACATGGTCCCATTTCCATTCCGGAATAGTGATAGGTTGCAGAGTCCCAGCAGACCTTTGATGTTCTGCTTTGATACGACGGCAAACGTCACACTCAGCAACATAGCGAGCAATGTCTTGTTTCATATTAGACCACCAGAATCTCTGACGAATGTCTTGATACATCTTTGTACTACCAGGATGGATACATAGAGGCGTATCATGAGCTTCTTTCATAACCTTCTGAGTCATATTCAGGTTTTCCTTCTTACACGTCACCACTAGGCGGCCTTTGAAGTACAAGGCGCCATCATCAAAGAATAGTGAAGAATGAGGGCTTTCCTTCTTTGAGGTCTTGCTTAATCTTGTAGACTTGAGTCATATCCCTGTATTGTCTTGATGGAGCTCACGAGATCGGGTTCGACAGCCAGGGTATAGAGGGAACCCTGGGAAACAACACGGAGATTCATCTTGCGGAACTCCGGAGGAGGGGGAGCGAGTGCACCCGGAGGAACAATATGGAGGTTCAGCTTTCTGAATTCTTCAACGAGTGAGGGCTGAACTTTGTGAACCTGGAGGTGGTTGCAGTAAGACTTGCGGCTCAAGGCATCAGCCATTACATTAGCCTTGCCTGGTGTATAGGAAATACCCAAATCAAAGTTCGCAGCAGATCTCCATCCATCTCTGCTGACGGAGGTTCAGGTCTGGCTGAGTAAACATATACTTCAGACTTTGGTGGTCAGTGAAGATCTCGCAACGATTACCGAGAAGGTAATGTCGCCACTGCTTTGGCGCATGAATGACAGCAGCAAGCTCGAGGTCGTGAACTGTGTAGTTCTCTTCGTGAGGGCGCAATTGTCGAGAGGCATAAGCAACCACTTTGCGCTCTTGCATTAGGACACAGCCTAATCCTTGACGGGAAGCGTCGCAGTAAATGACGAAGTCCTTCTTAGTATCAGGAGGAGATAGTACTGGGGCAGAAGTCAACTTGTCTTTGAGTGTCTGGAAACTTTCCTGACATTTATCATCCATTGGAACTTGACGCCCTTATGCAATAGGTTAGTCAGAGGCCTGGCAATCTTGGAGAAGTTCTCGACGAATCGACGGCAATAGCTGGCGAGACCGAGAAAACTTCTGACTTGTTTGACATTCTTCGGAGGAGTCCAATCAAGAATAGCCTGAACTCATTCAGGGTTGACGGCAATACCATTCTTAGAGATGACATGCCCGAGATAGGTTACTTCGGGAAGCCAGAATTCACATTTGGAGAACTTGGCATATAGCTGATGTTCTCGTAGTTTTTCCAAAGACAAGACGAAGATGTTCAAAGATGTTCTTCTTCATTCTTGGAAAATATCAGGATATCATCTAGATAAACCAGACGAACTTGTCGAGGTAATCCATGAATATATAGTTCATCAGGCGAGAGAAGGTGGCTGGAGCATTGGTTAAGCCGAAAGACATGACGGTGTACTCGTATGAACCATAACGAGTCACAAAGGCGGTCTTGGGGATATCCTCTTCGCGAACACGGATCTGGTGGTAACCCAACCTCAAGTCGAGTTTAGAGAACACTGATGAACCAGCCAGTTGATCATCTGAGATCATTGATCCGAGGAAGAGGATACTTATTTTGAATGGTAGCTTGATTTATAGGACGGTAGTCTTGGACCAATCGGTTTGTCCCATCCTTCTTCTTGACAAAGAGAGAAGGTGCTCCCCAAGGAGAGCAACTTGGGCGAATGAAACCACTTCGAAGAGATTTGTCGATTTCCTCCTTGAGCTCAAGGAGTTCATGCGGCGGCATCTTGTAGGGGTGCTTGGCTATAGGAGTGGTGCCTGGTTTCAAGTCGATGATGAATTCGACAACTCTAGCAGGGGGAATCCCTGGAAGTTCTTCAGGAAAGACGTCCTGGAAATCGCGAACGACAGGAATGTTTTCAATGCCCTCGAGGGGTGCGGCGTTCAATGCATTCAATGCATAGAGCCTTGCCTTGGCATCTGAACGAACGAGCATTGTAGCTTATTATTTCATCGAGAAGGGTGTAGCAGATGGACGGTCTTAGTGGCGCATAAGCGATTGAAGCGATATGCGCTTTCAACCAATCCATCCCCAAAATGAGGTCGATGTTAGACGTCTTGAGGATAATGGGTGAGGCATAGAATTCCAGCCCTTCGATTTCCACGGGACGTCGACGCCAACCATGGAGGTTTGACATTGTCCCAAGGGGTTTTTACCACTACCGAAGAGTTCATCTCCTCACACTTAACGTCGTGCTTGTATGCAAAATCTTCGACATGAATGAATGCGATGCTCTGAATCGAATAAAACAGATGCAGTACTGAATTTACGAGGAGTGTACCCATCACAATTGTGGCTGGTCTTGAGCTTCGTTCGGATCAACGTGGTTGGCCTGAACTTCGACCATAGGGCTTGGCAATTGTTGTTGCGGGCTGGATGCTTCCACGGCCGGTCATTTGGAAGGGCCAGCTGATTACGGTTCTGGTTGCATTCTCTAGCACGGTGCCTGGTTGTCCACACACAAGCACAAACCATTATTGGGAGTGGGAACAGGAGCTTGGGGTGGTGGAGCTGGAAGCTTTGGCTGCCTAGCTGGAGTAGGCGACGAGGTGCAGCATAGCTCGCCTTGGGGCAGGTGCATTAATTTGGTACATGCTGTTGGGAATCCATATCTTGCGCTTACGAGAGGACGGGCTCAAGATGAGCCAGCGTCACGGTTGCGCTGTTAGAGCTCGTATTCCTGCAGACCAGTTTCGACATTGATAGCCTTGTTCACCAAGGTGGCGAAATCAGCAAAGTCATGCACTAGAAGTGTGAGCTTGATGTCAGCTTGAAGGCCGTCACGGAACTTCTCTTGTCTGCGTGCATCAGTTGCAATATCCTCTTCAAAGATAGCGAGACAAGTCCAGAACTCTCACGATAAGCTTCATGATCTTGTTGCCTTGGGTGAGGTTGCGGAACTCACGCTTCTTCGATCCATGACTCCTTGAGGGATGAAGGCACGGAAAGCAGCACGGAAGTCCGCCAGTGATGATTGTTCCAAGCTGGCGTAGTACGCCTGTGGCTGTCCCACCATTGAGCTGCGGGTCCCTTCAGGGAAAAAGGAAGCAAAGGTGACATAGGCTGGCGGGGCTACATCGCCAGACTCCATCTCATAGGTGATGTCACGGAGCCAGTCATCAGCATCCAGGGGCTGGGTTGAGCTGCGGTACACACTTGGGTTGAGGCGTATGAAATCCTGCAGAGTTGTTGTGTTTGGCTGCTGGTTCATATTGGGGCGAGGAAACTGAGCCATCATGTTCTCCATGAACTGGCGATTCATCTCAAGCTGTTGGATCATACCAGCCATGTACTCAGGCGGTGGTGGGAAGTTGCCACCACGACCACGACCAGCTGGTCTAACCATCCTGCTAATATATAACAGGGGTAGTTCAGCACTTGAGGAATTATGCAAAGGACAAGAATCATTCATGATGAAACATGCATAATGAAAGCAGCACGATAGAAACTACATTGTAGTCGGCATATCTTACAAAAGGGATCACGCATAGAGTTCGCACACGAGTTCAATACATAGACTAAGACATCATAGGCGGCACGCAGCTCACGGCGAATGCAACTAACACTAACAAGCAAGCCTACATCAGTCCCACGATGCATGCGGAGGTAGTTGTAGCTCGAAAGCTGGTAGTGTGGCAGCGGATAGTCCTCCACGTCGGTGACTGGGGCCATGGATACTAGTGCGTAACCCGACGACCAAGTGGTAGGAGAGGACCAAGCGCGGAGAGTAGCCTCCACCTCGGCCAACCGACACCACAGGGGCATCACGGTCTGGCTGGGTAGATCGCAGAACGCGGCAGCTCTCTGGATCGGACAAAGGGGTGCTGATGGCGTCGAGCACGGTAAAGGTGCCGACGGGTGATGTACAACTCGTGGCAAAGAGCTCGGTTAGCTCGATCCAGCCCATCGACATGCGTAACAAAGTTCGATGGTAGAAGGGCTCTCTGGTGACGATGGAGTAGGCAATGTGTAGTATCCCTCCTCCCCAACATCAGACGCGATAGCAATGTGCCTGAAGGGGGAGGTGTCCAACTCCCGATACTCTCCACGAAGACGTGTCAGAGCAGCATAAGCAGCATCGTGGACTGCCATATCAATAGTCACCCCAACACCATGTGCGGTGTGCAGCACAGTGGTGGAGTCATACTCCCGAGAGTAGAGGTGGACGATGGCTCGGTACTGCTCCTGGTTAAAATCCTGGTACTCCTCAAAGACGGTGTACTCAGGGTGTCGGCAATAACCCAGATAGGTCATCATCTCTGCTAGCACCGTAGGTGATCCCGAGGCACCAATGGCCGTCGTGTGGCGCACGACCTGCCTCGTGGGTTCCATCTGAAAACAAAGATGTTTCAAAGGAGTCAAATGACCGTGTGGAAATTGATCAAAATACAATTCCAAGGAATAACTATGGCTTTATCCAACTTTGGGGTGAATGTGGTCACGGGATCCTAGTGTTAGTTAGTAAATTCGTTTAACCCGAGTAGAAGAGAGTTCAGAGTCCCAGAGTAAAGGTCGAGAAGTAAAAGATCCTAGTACCACCCGATGGCGACGTGGGCCCGTAAGGCACACCGCCAAGTTAGTAAAAGTTTTTGTAATGTCTAGACTCGACTTCGGCCAAGGAGTGTGGAAGGGGGATTCCTACAGGCAGTCGGCTCTGATACCAACTTGTGACGCCCCGATTCAATCGTACACTAATCATGCACGCAAATGTGTACTATCATGATCGAGACTCACGGAAGATATCACAACACAACTCTAAAACATAAATAAGTCATACAAGCATCATAATACAAGCCGGGGGCCTCGAGGGCTCGAATACAAGTGCTCGATCATAGACGAGTCGTGGAAGCAACAATATCTGAGTACGACATAAGTTAAACAAGTTTGCCTTAAGAAGGCTAGCACAAATCGGGATACAGATCGAAAGAGGCGCAGCCTCCCGCTTGGGATCCTCCTAAACTACTCCCGGTCGCGTCGTGGGGCTGCTGCGTAGTAGTAGGCACCTCCGTGTAGTAGTAAATCATCGACGGTGGCGTTTAGCTCCTGGGCTCCATCGTGCAGTTGCAGCAATCGAATAGAGGTAGGGGAAAAGGGGAACAAGGCAACCGTGAGTACTCATCCAAAGTACTACTTAAGCAAGGAGCTACACTACATATGCATGGATATATGTGTAAAGGGCCATATCAAGGACTGAACTGCAGAATGCCGAATAAGAGGGGATAGCTAGTCTTATCGAAGACTACGCACGGTCACTGTCTTGCAACAGTAGAAGAGGGTAGGTTGAAGTCCTCCAAGTAACATCACATAGCAATAATCCTACCCGCGATCCCTCCTCATATCCCCGAGAGAGAGCGACCACCGGTTGTATCCGCACTTGGAAGGTGTGTTTTATCAAGTATCCGGTTCTAGTTGTCATAAGGTCAAGGTACAACTCCAAGTCGCCCTGTTATCAAGATCACGGCTATTCGAATAGATTAACTTCCCTGCAGGGGTGCACCAACTTACCCAACACGCTTGATCCCATTTGGCCGGACACACTTTCCTGGGTCATGCCCGGCCGCGGAAGATCAACACGTCGCAGCCCCACCTAGGCTCAACAAAGAGGCCAGCACGCCGGTCTAAACCTAAGTCTGCGCGAAGTGCAGGCCCATCGCCGAGCACACACACGCTATGTGACGTCTGACCGGAAGCAGACCTAGCCTAGCAGGCGTTCCAGTCCAATCCGGCGCGCGCCGCTCCGTCGCTGACGTCTGAAGTGCTTCGGCTGATACCACGACGCCGGGATACCCATAACTACTCCCACGTAGATGGTTAGTGCGTATAGGCTCGTAGCCAACTCAGATCAAATACCAAGATCTCGTTAAGCGTGTTAAGTATCCGCGGACGCCGACCAGGGCCAGGCCCACCTCTCTCCTAGGTGGTCTCAACCTGCCCTGTCGCTCCGCCACAAAGTAACAGTCGGGAGCCGTCGGGAACCCAGGCCCACCTCTACCGGGATGGAGCCACCTGTCCTTTCAGCCCCCATCTCCGAACAATATCATAGGTAATGTAACAGTGTAAAGTATATAGTATATGCCCGTGATCACCTCCCAAAGTGATCACAGCCGTAAGAGTATAGCATGGCGACGGACAAGAGTGTAGGGCCACCGATGGAACACTAGCATCCTATACTAAGCGATGGGATAGGAGGTAAAGGTAACAATCAGAGTAGCAAGGACAGGCTATGCAGCAAAGATAGGATTAATCGAAAGCGGTAACATGCTACACTACTCTAATGCAAGCGATGACGAGTAGAATAGGCGATATCCGGTGATCAAGGGGCTTGCACTGGTTGCTCGGCAAGAGAGAGGGGTCGCCAACACCGTAGTCGAACCGGGCAGCAGCAGCGTCGGTCTCGTAGTCTAGGAGAGAAGAGGGGAAGAAACAATGAATACCAAGTAAACAGATGCATATCGATGCATGACATGACAAGTAGCGATGCTAGGCGTGCCCTAACGTGGTATGAGGTGGTACTTGGTTGGGGGAAACATCCGGAAAGTATTCCGGTGTTTCGTGTTTTCCCGAGGAGCCGAGGGGGAAAGTTGCAGGTTTGATAGGTTAGGGGTGTGTGGCGGAAGAACGGATTGCGATCCGGATTCGCCTCGTCGCTCGAGCAACTTTCATGTTGAAAATATTTTAATCCGAGTTACGGATTAAAAGATATGATTTTCTAAAGGTTTTATTAATTTCGGAATTTAATTAATTAATTATTTAATTGAAAATGAATTTATGACGTCGGCATGATGTCATCTTGACGTCGGCGATCAATGAGTTGACTTGGTCAACCTGTCATGTGGGTCCCGTTAAATCGATGATTTGTTAGTTAATTAACAGTAGTTAATTAAGTTAATTAGCCATTATGTTAATTAATCAGGATTAATTAAATTAATTAATTAATTAATTAATTAATTAACTTTTTAATTATCATTTATTTTTATTTTAACGTTTTGGGGGTGGGACCTCGTGGTCGCTGGCATGGTTGGCCCAATCGGTCAGAAGGTCGACCGGGTCAACAGTCGGCCGGGCCCCTAGGGCCCACGGTCGATGACCTGTGGGTGGCCCTGTGTCGCCACGCCGGGCGGCCGGAAGGCTGGGGGAGTTCCGGTGAGCTGTTCCCATGGGCGAGGGCCGGACCGCTGGAATTCCGTCCGGCGGCAAAATGGCTGCGGGTGGTGCGTCGAACGGGGAGACGACGACGCCGCTTGGTGGTGGTGGTTCGCGGCAAAGGCGGTGGTGGCGGAAACGAGCGCTGGCGAGCTCATCGGGCGGTGAGGTGGTTCGGTAGCGAGGCGACCACGGGCGACTCAAGCAAGGCCGGGGCTAACGGGAAGGCGGGGGCTGCGCGACGCAACTGAGCACAAGGGGCTCGGCCCGTGACCATTTGGTCACCGGAAGGGCACCGGCGACGAGAGATCCGCGACGGGCGCCGGCACGGAGAGGGAACGGGGGGGAGGAGGGGCCTCGACCGGCGGAGGAGGCACGAGGAGAGGGGCGTGGGCGCGTGAGCCGGCGCTGAGCCGGAGCGCGACGAGCGCGGCCGAGCGAAGCTCCGCCATGGCGATCGAAGGCGGGTAGATCCCTGTGGGGGATCGGGGAGCGAAGGGGGGAGAGCTCACTGGGGGGAACGCGTGGGGTCTCGGAAGCGGGCTCGGGGCGGTCGGGGCGTCCGGGCGGGAGGAGGTCGAGGCGGCGGCCGTCCGGCGAGTGGGAGTCGGGACGGTCCCGAGGCGACGAGGGGTTCAAGGCGTCTGCTGGCCGGTCGGGAGGAGGGAGGAGGACGAGCCGGTGGGGTGGGGCGCGGCGCGGGGGCGACAGGATCAGGCGGATCGATCCAGATCAAGGGGAGGAGAAGGGGATCGAGGGGAGTGGGGCGTCGGCTCTCCTAGGGTTTCTTGGGGGGGGCATTAGGAGAGGGAGTGGAGGCGGATGGGCGGTGGGCTGGCCGGCTGGGCCGTTGGCCCGATTAGGGCAGGAGTCAAGCAGGGGCTTCTCCCTCCTCTGGTTTTGTTTTCTTTTTTTTCTTATTTTTCCTTTTCTGCTTTAATTCATTTAAAATATTCAGACACTTTATAAAAATGTGTGCACTCCACCATAATTAACTTTGTAATATTTGACAACCCCCGAACATTTTAGTTTTGATTTTTTTTGAAAACTTTTATTGTCCTCATATATTTGAATTAAATTTCGAGACGGTTTTGATCCAACCCGAGATTATCTACAGTGACAGAGGTGACGTGGCACCATCAACGTGAGATTACTGTAGCATGATTATCCGGGCGTTACACTTAAAGTGGTGGTTTGTTTTATTTCGCTAACGGAGCTCACGAGATTTCCTGTTGAGTTTTGTGTTGTGAAGTTTTCAAGTTTTGGGTAAAGATTTGATGGATTATGGAACAAGAATTGGCAAGAGCCTAAGCTTGGGGATGCCCAAGGCACCCCGACGTGAAATTTAAGGACAACCAAAAGCCTAAGCTTGGGGATGCCCCGGAAGGCATCCCCTCCTTCGTCTTCGTCTATCGGTAACTTTACTTGGGGCTATATTTTTATTCACCACATGATATGTGTTTTGCTTGGAGCGTCTTGTATGATTTGAGTCTTTGCTTTTTAGTTTACCACAATCATCCTTGCTGTACACACCTTTTGAGAGAGACAAACATGATTCGGAATTTGTTAGAATACTCTATGTGCTTCACTTATATCTTTTGAGCTATATAGTTTTTGCTCTAGTGCTTCACTTATATCTTTTAGAGCACGGTGGTGGTTTTATTTTATAGAAATGATTGATCTCTCATGCTTCACTTATATTATTTTGAGAGTCTTAAAAAGCATGGTAATTTTCTTTAATTGTGAAATTAATCCGAATGTGATAGGCATCCAAGATGGGTATAATAAAAACTATCATACAAAGTGCATTGAATACTATGAGAAGTTTGATACTTGATAATTATTTTGAGATATGAAGATGGTGATATTAGAGTCATGCTAGTTGAGTAGTTGTGAATCTGAGAAATACTTGTTCTAAAGTTTGTGATTCCCGTAGCATGCACGTATGGTGAACCTTTATGTGATGAAGTCGGAGCATGATTTATTTATTGATTGTCTTCCTTATGAGTGGAGGTCGGGGACGAGGATGGTCTTTTCCTACCAATCTATCCCCCTAGGAGCATGCGCGTAGTACTTCGTTTCGATAACTAATAGATTTTTGCAATAAGTATGTGATTTTTTTATGACTAATGTTGAGTCCATGGATTATACGCACTCTCACCCTTCCACCATTGCTAGCCTCTCTAATACCGCGCACCTTTAGCCGGTATCATACACCCACCATATACCTTCCTCAAAACAGCCACCATAGCTACCTATTATGGCATTTCCATAGCCATTTCGAGATATATTGCCATGCAACTTACCACCATTTAGTTTATTATGACACATTTCATCATTGTCATATTGCTTTGCATGATCATGTAGTTGACATCGTATTTGTGGGAAAGCCACCTTTCATAATTCTTCCATACATGTCACTCTTGATTCATTATCCCGGTACACCGCCGGAGGCATTCACATAAAGTCATATTTTGATATAAGTATTGAGTTGTAATTCTTGAGTTGTAAGTAAATAAAAGTGTGATGATCATCATTATTAGAGCATTGTCCCAAGTGAGGAAAGGATGATGGAGACTATGATTCCCCCACAACTCAAGATGAGACTCCGGACAAAAATAAAAAAAAGAGAAAGAAAAAAGAGGCCATAAAAAAGAGAAAAAGGCCCAAAAATGAGAGAAAAAGAGAGAAGGGACAATGTTACTATCCTTTTGCCACACTTGTGCTTCAGAGTAGCACTGTGATCTTCATGATAGAGAGTCTCTTATGTTGTCACTTTCATATACTAGTAGGAATTTTACATTATAGAACTTGGCTTGTATATTCCAATGATGGGCTTCCTCAAAATGCCCTAGGTCTTCGTGAGCAAGCAAGTTGGATGCACACCCACTTAGTTTCTTTTGTTGAGCTTTCATACACTTATAGCTCTAGTGCATCTGTTGCTGTTGGATTTCGGGTTCCGGCAGACCCTCTAGGTTCGAACTCTGGGGTGCACATAGAGATCTCGCCCTACCTACCTGCACCTCGTCGCCTCGCTAGGATCTAAACTACCAAAGGAACAACACAAGAGACACAAGGTTTATACTGGTTCGGGCCACCATTGTGGTGTAACACCCTACTCCAGTGTGTGGAGTGGTGGATTGCCTCTTGAGCTGATTATGAACAGTACAAGGAAGAACAACCTCGCGAGGGTCTGTTCTTGGCCGGTGCGATGAACTGCTACAGGGGGTTCAGTCGCTCTCTCTCTTTCCCTAGCTCTGTTCCAGATTCCAGATCCCCCTACCCTGTGGGTGGCTAGTCCTATTTATAGGCGGAGGCCCTGGGCCTCTTCCCAAATATTGAGCGGGAAGGGCGCCAACAATTGGCCATTTTGAAGGGGAACATCTAGTGCACTTATCCTGACTAAAGTTGGTCCTCGCCTGTCAAAGGCTCTGGTGGTGACGCCGACTTGGGCTCCATGATGACTCCCTTCCTGCCGTTGCGACGGTCTTGGTCTTGTTGCACCGAAACGGACGCCTTTGCTTTATGCTCTCGCTTGCGCTTGGCCCCTTTGCACCAAAGAGGAAATGAGGACACTGCGCGGGCTGGCGCCCACCTGGTGTCGTTGGTCGTCATGGCTTGCGTCATGGGCACCTCGTGAGGTACCCCGCCTTGATCTCTCCGCCTCCTCGCGAGCCAGCCTGACGAGGCCGTGCCTGAGGAGGCTTCCTGTCGTCCGCCCCGCGAGGCTTGGCCCCTCGCGAGGGTCTTGAGCTTGTGCTGATGAAGATGGGCCGTGCTGGGCCACCCCTTGAGCCATGCCGCAGGCCGCAGGCAGGCAAGTCTGGGTACCCCCGTTCCCAGAACACCGACAGTAGCCCCTGGGCCCAAGGCGCGCCTGGAATTGGCTTAGCAAAGAAGCGAAGGGGCAAGTGCGAAGCACCGCGGGCCCTAACAGCTTGCGGCCTTGGGCGCTGCGTGGCGGTTGATTGGACATGGGTGCCTTTAGCAACTGCGCGAATCGACAAAAGTGCGGCACCCGTCTAGGCTTCGCCTCCTTTGCCTTCTCAGGTCCTTGCCCAGATCCCCTTTCTTGCGCCTTTCCTTCCTGCCTCCGAAATCTCCAGATCTACTTCGACCGCGTGCCCTAGCAAGACATGGCGCCGCTGCACTCGCCGGAGCTTGGTACTCACCCGCCTTGGACTCGCCGAACGTGTCGGAGAAGGGCCTTGCCCGGGCGCGCCGGATGGTGGCGGCGCAAGGCAACAATGGGGCAGCGGTGCTCAGGGCCGGCTCCGCCCTTCCCGAGGGCCAAGGAAGCACCTTCTATCCGCTCTTCGTGGGCACCATTGCTGCCGGTCTGGTGCCTCCCTTTTCTGAGTTCTTCTTTTCTGTCCTCCGCCATTACAAACTGCAAGCTCTGCACCTCCACCCCAACTCTGTTCTTCTTCTGGCGATCTTCGCCTACTATTGTGAGGCTCATGTCGGGGTGCAGCCCTCAGTGGCCTTGCTGCGCCACTACTTCTACGCGTGCGCGAGCTTTGTCGCGTATGGCAGTTCCAATGCCATCTCGAAGCCCGGGAAGAGGATTGAGGGCTTCAGGAGCAAGTGGGTCATGGTAGACGCTGGGCGCATCCATCCTCGGCTGATTCTGCCCACGGAGCAGCCCACGACCTCCGACGATTGGTCTCGCACGGTACTCGTGGATCCACGCGCGAAGCCGGTGCTGGAGAAGATGAACGCGGACCTGTGGCCGGGCAACATGGGGACGGCGAAGCTGACGGCGGCGTCGCTCCTGAGGGAGTTCCTAGAGCACCAGGTGGCCCCGCTTTGTCAAGATTTCCGCTCATTTGTGGAGGCCCCGCCCGAGCCTCATGGGGTCTTGGCCGACGAAGATCTGGCTGCGTCCTCCAATCTTTGGTCGGGGAGACGTGGGCGAGGCCGGAGGGCGCTCATGTACCCCTGTTCCTTCGAGATGATTGGGAGCAAAGGTGGACTCCATGCCCTTCTTCAATGGGGGACGGGCCCGTGCCCGGAGGTTCCCGAGGACCCGCGGCCACAGGGACGGTGAATGTGTCCTCCGGCGACTCCAGCGGAGAGGAGGAAGAAGAGGAGCGGGAAGAGGGGCCTGACTCCGAGGCGACCGACGGGGAGTCGAGAGCGCCCCTCCGCCGGCGCAGGTCCCGCGCTCTCCGCCTCTTGCTGAGCGATGACGAGGATGGCGATGAGCGGGGCGGCGAGAGCTTGCCTCCGATCCCAAAGAAGGACAGGACTGGGCTGGTCCCCCGCGGGTCTGCCCCGGCTCCGAGGCGATCCACAGACGTGCCTCCTGCTCCCGGGCCTCTTGAGGCTGATCCCTGAAGCCGGCTCTCGGGCTTCAAGTATGGCCAGAGGTTGCTCAAGCCCGCGAGCGATGACCAGTAAGTGCTTGATTCTTGTTTTATTTCTTGCTTTGTCCCTGAGGCTTGACATCTGTATCCCTTGGCTAGGCTGGCGCCTACGGAGATGAAGCTGAAGGGAGCTCCCGAGGCTTTGTCTGGGGCGACGCATCCGCCTGCGAAAGAAGGTGACGGCAAGACACGGGCCTCTCCTGCTCGGTCGTCCTCGCGAGGCTTGGCGGAGCTAGCTGGGGTGAGCTCAGCCCCCATGGCCCAAGCGACTCCTAAGGTATCCTTGCCTGATGCCACCGCCGCAGCTGTTGGGGAGCAGAAGGTCCCGCCTCAGGATGATGTGGTTACGCTGCCGTCCTCCCCTCCTACTCCACCAACTGCTGTGTCTCTGACTCCTCCCACTATCCTGGATCGTTCTGCTGCTGAACTGGACCGGCTGTGGCAAGATCTTCTGGGCGTCGACCCTCGCTTGGTGGCCGGGCGCTTGGAGCTGGCCTCCGGCTGGGTTCGCTCTGACGCTTCGATTCGAGCGGCGCTGGTTCTGGCCGCGACGGCTTGCGACGAGGAGAAGCAGGCCATCCTTGGGGCGAAGGCTGTTCGCAACGCCGCCTTGGGGGAGGTAGCAGAAGTCCGAGGTCGCTGCAAGGCATTGGAGAGCGAGCTGCAGGGCCTGCGTGACCAGCTTGCCAAAGAGGCCCGCGTTCACCTGGGTGCCAAGCTTGACAAGCGTCGTGACCACCTGGGTGCGCTGGAGCAGGAGTTGGAGGCGAAGAGGGTCGAGCCGGATGGCAAGGCGCGGGTCCTCGCCGAGGACCGCGTGGCCTTTGCGGAGATGGAGGTGCAGGCTCGCACCTTGCTGAGGTTGCTATATGACAGTGGCCTGGAAAGCCCGCTGGCCGGCGCCGAGGACGGCCCTGCCAAGCTGCTTCCCTTCCTGATCCGCGCCCTTGAAGATGTCACCCTTGTCCTTGGCCCTACGGCTGAGGCCGAGGCGCTGGTCTCGTTTTTCTGCATACTGACGCTGGCCTTACCCACGTCTACCTCCGTGATCCCGACATCGACCTCGACAGCCTGCTGGAGCCCGCGAGCGGCGAGCTTGCCGCTGCCGCTGCTAATGCCGTGAAGGGTCAAGCGGAGGCTCACGGGCGGTTCCGGCCTTCAAAGACCAAGCGAAGCGTTAGGCGCCGATCCCGAGGCTTCACGAGGGAAACCCGCCAACAGTAGCCCGCGCTGGCCAACAAGTGACTCCTTTGTGGCTCCTGTTACGCTTTCAGCTCCCGCAACATGCATCATGCCTCGGGAGGCGCGTTTAAACTTGCGCTTATGGCGTTGTGAAAACAGTTATGGACTGTAATATTTTTTTTAAATTCCTTGAGATTTGCTTTTCCTTCCTACTTGCTTATGTTCTACGCCGGCAGAGCCCGGCCCCGCGCATACCTCAGCCGCCATTAGCCCCGACCGGAAACAAGGACGGGACCAAGGAGTGAGGGGCTACGTGACAAGTTAGGCTCCTGAGTCGCGATGCTCAGGAGTCCCCCTTGGCGCACGAACAACAAGTGGGGAGGTGACATGCATGGGTGAATTTACCATTCTACGTCTGCAGAGCCCGGCCCCGCGCATACCTCAACTGCCGTTAGCCTTTCGGAACTAAGGAGTGAGGGCCTACGTGACCAGTTAGGCTCCCGAGTCGCGATGCTCAGGAGTCCCCCTTTACGTTCAAACGGCCTTCGTACCTTGGCTCCGCTCGGGGAGGGATGTGCGACGAGCCAGGCCTGAGGGGCCTGGCTGGGTGGCGTACGTCTGGGCGTGACCCAGGCGTAGCCCCCGTGCCCAGCCCCCTCGCGCGGCACTCCCGAGCGGAGGTGTTGCGATGAGGCCAGACATTGAGCTCTGGGCTCCCTGAGGTTGATGCGGCCGGGGCCACCTCGCTTGTTTATCACCAGCAGGAGCATAGCGCTTCCAGATGTGTCTGTGCATAGCCGCTCCTCGGCGGTGTCGTCGGCCAGCGGAGCATGGTGCTTCCAGCAGTGCGTGGGAGGGGCTCCCCTTGGGAGGAGCCCCTGGGGCCTGCTGACAGCCCGCCGACACGTGGCTGGCACGGTAGGGCCTGACGAGGTGTATCTGGGCACCCGTGAGCCAGCGCGGGACTCACGGGGCCCTACCTCAAGGCGGGTTGCGCCTGGCACTGGGCCTTAACTTGTGATGTGCTCCTGCAAATTTGGTTAGATGCCGAGGCTCTACGTCCTCGGGTCCCGGCCCTCGAGCGGGTCTCAGCCGTCGCTGGTATGCCAGGTCGTGATGTCGTGGACAAGGCCAGAGGGTGAGGGCTGGAGAGCCAGTAGGAGCCCATGAGTCGCGATGCTCAGGTACCCCCCCTTTAACGTGCAAGCGGCCGACATGAAAGAAGAAGGGGTGCCGTGGATAGGCATCAAATAACAACCATGATGGGTCGAACGCATGACCCGAAATAAACGCAAGAAGGGTACATGCTGCTAGGTCTGGCCCGAGCGACTTGGGGATGATGCAGTCCGAGGGGCGCCCCCAACAAAGTAAGCTAGGAACATGAAGTAAAAGGGATACACGCCGCAGGGACGGACCCACACGACCTGGGAATGATGCAGCCCTGGGGGGCGCTCCCAGCTGGAAATCAAACTTGAAGGATGTCACCTGATAAGGTTGAAGGTGAAGGGATGCATAAGTAGCGAACGTCGTGGGCTGCGGAAGCCGATCTTCACGAGCCCCCAGGCCCAGAAGCCTCGGGAGGCTCCGGGGGCGCTGGTGGCTCCTCGCGGACCATCTCCATCTCCGCCAGAACTGCGAAACGCCTGGCCTCTTGAGCCTCCAGGATGTTCCCCATGAGGCGCTGGTGCGTGGCGGCCGCGTTCGGCACGCCGTAGGGCATGCGAACGTAGCTGTTGGGTGGACCTTCGCAGCGCCCCGCGCGTGAGGGCCAGAAGCGCTCCTGAGAGGCGGCTCGGTTGAGCCCTGGTATGTCGATGCAGACGCGCAGCCCACCATCCTCGCCTGGATGGGGAGCTACGGCGGGTAAGCGGCGGCTGCCACTCATGACTCTTGACTCCTGCAGCTCCTGAATGATCTGGCTGACAAACTCCTGAGGGTTTGGCCCTCCTGGCCTCGCTCCTTCCTGAGGGAAACATGCTTTGAAACACGCCTCCAAGTGGTGCCCAAGCGCCTCCCTCGTGACCTTAGCAAGGTTGGTGGCCCTCCAGGAGAGAGCCCCGAGCCTTGCTTGAGGAGGGCTCCGGGCGCGCCTTCCTATGCGACAGAAGGAGGTGCCTCAACAGCGCGGACCCTGAGGGGCCTGCTTCCTGAAGGGTCGGGCCTGGCGATGTCTTCTTCTTCTTGGGAGCGGTCTCAGGGAGCCTCGCGCTCCTGCGATCTGGGTCTTCAAGTGATGCAGCCTGAAAAGCTCGCTCCAGGGAGCACACTGCGTCTCTTTCTTCACAAGGCACCGTGATGACTCCGCTGCTTCCTGGCATCTTGAGAATGTTGTAGCCGTGATGAGTCACGGCCATGAACTTGGCCAGAGCTGGGTACTCGAGGATGGCATTGTATGGCAGGCGAATGTGGGCGACATCGAAGTCGATGAGCTCGGTGCGGTAGTTGTCGCGCGCCCCGAAGGTGACAGGGAGGCGGACCTGCCCAAACGGAATTGTGGAGCCATCGGTGACTCCGGAGAAAGGCTTGGTTGGCTGAAGCTGATTGTAAGGCACTTGGAGATTGTTGAATGTCTCTACGGACAGGACATTGAGCCCTGCTCCGCCACCGATGAGGGTCCTGGTGACTTGCACGTTGCTGATGATTGGGGAACAAAGCATCGGGAGAACTCCGGCTGTGGCCGCGCACTTGAGCTGATCTGCTGAGCTGAACGTGATGGCACACACTGACCACCTGAAGGGCGCGTGGCCTCGAGCTTGGGGAGGACTGCATTCACTTCGCGGGCGAACTGCTTGAAGATGCGTTGAGAGGCTGGGGCTTGAGCTCCGCCCAGGATGCAAGCGATCGCGCGCGGCTCCTGGAAGCCCCCAGCCCCCTCGTCCTGATGATGGTCCTCATTTCTCCTTGGCTGTGGCGACAGAGGAGGGAGGCCTGCGTTTCCTTGCGGGCGGTCCTCGTGAGACTGATCCCTCCAGCCTCCCTCGCGAGGCTGATCCTGCCAGCGATCCTTGCGAGGTCGGTCACGCCACCCTTGGCGAGGGCCATGGTCTTCCCAGCATCCTGCGTTTCTTCCTCCTCCTCGGTCGTAGCCTCGATCGTTGCGGTCGGGGCGTCGAACGATTCTCCCTTCTCGCACGGCTCGGAGCTCTTGACATTCGTTGGTGTTGTGGGTGTGGAGGTCGTGGTACACACAGTACCGGCTGCCCTTGGAAGACATTGGCTGATCTCTGCCTCTCTTGGTGTCTGGTTACGCCATGAGCACGCAGCCCCTTTGGCGCTTCACGTCCTTGGCCTTGGACTTCTTCTCTTCTGGATCTGCGGCTGGCAGCTCGAGGAGGGAAAGGCGTCCTTCCTCAGCCCTGGCGCACTTGGTCACCAAGTTGAACAACTCCAAGGATGTGCACAGATCTTCATGCATTGCCAGCTCCTCCTTCATCTTGACGTCACGCACACTGTCGGAGAAGGCCGAGATGATGGCCTCCTCAGTCACCTTGGGAATCTTGAGGCGTGCGTTGTTGAAGCGCTGGATGTACTTCTGCAGGGTCTCCCTGGCTGCTGCTTGATGCGGCGCATGTCGCTCACGGCAGGAGGCCGGTCACGGGTACCTTGGAAGTTGGCGATGAAGCGGGTGCGCATCTCGTCCTAGGAGGAGATCGTGCCAGGAGCTAGGTTCAGGAGCCAGGTGTGGGCCCCGTCCTTGAGTGCCATGGGAAACCAGTTCGCCATGACCTTCTCGTCCCGTTGGCGGCCGATGCTACCAGAGAGCCGGAGGAACTCCACTGGGTCGGACGTGCCGTCATAGCGAGAAGGCAGGTCTGGTTTGAACTTGCCGGGCCACGCGACGCCTGCGTTTCGGTGGTGAAGGCGCGGCTTCGCCGTGCCACGGGGGGCCTTTGGTGACGAAGAGCCTGGCCTTGCGGGTCCCCGTGCGCTGCCACTGGGAGCAGCGTGGGGTCTAGGCGTGCTGGGGCAGGAGCACGGTCGTGACGGGCCAGCGCAGGGAGCACTCGGGCAGCTTCTTAGGGGCGAGGGACCTCTTGGCAGCTCTGCTCTTGTTGCGCTGGTGCTGGACGGAGTGGGTTCCGCCCAGGGGCCACGCGCCTTGGGTCCAGGGCGCCTTCTTGAGGGGGAGGCAGCTGAGGCGCCCCTGGAGCTTCATCGCCTGCGCAGGGCGGGGCGCGGTGCAGCGAGAAGGACGGCGTGGGGCAGCCCCCTGCGGCGCGGTCGAGCCACTCTTCGTAGACGTCGTCGACAGGGCGGTAGCGCAAGAGCTTGTTTGCCGCGATGAGCGCAGCTCGAGCCTCCATGGGCGCGCAGAGCGCGCGAGACGAAGAACCAGCTGGGGCGAGTGAAGGAGTGGCGGTACGGCCGTCTCTCCTAACGGACGGATGCCGGGACGATGATTGCTGCTCGTTCCCTGCTGGGCCGGTGGCGGCTTTGAGGGCAGGCGACGAGGAATGGCGGGGGAGGCCGCCAACGGGGGCCGTCTTGGCAACGCGAGTAGCGTGAGCGGGTTCAAGGCCCGCTGAGCCCGACGAGCGTCTGACATGGATGCGATGGGCGGCGAAGAACATGGCGGCGGAAGACGAATTCCGGCGCACCCCTACCTGGCACGCCAAATGTCGGATTTCGGGTTCCGGCAGACCCTCTAGGTTCGAACTCTGGCGTGCACACGGAGATCTCACCCCCTACCTACGTGCACCTCGTCACCACGCTAGGATCTAAACTACCAAAGGAACAACACAAGAGACACAAGGTTTATACTGGTTCGGGCCACCATTGTGGTGTAACACCCTACTCATGTGTGTGGTGTGGTGGATTGCCTCTTGGGCTGATGATGAACAGTACAAGGAAGAACAGCCTCGCGAGGGTCTATTCTTGGCTGGTGGGATGAACTGCTAGGGGGGGTTCAGTCGCTCTCTCTCTCTCTCTCTTTCTCTAGATTGCTTGGTCTCTAGCTCTGTTCCAGATTCCGGATCCCCCTACCCTGTAGGTGGCTAGTCCTATTTATAGGCGGTGGCCCTGGGCCTCTTCCCAAATAATGAGCGGGAAGGGCGCCAACAATTGGCCATTTTGAAGGGGAACATCTAGTACACTTATCCTGACAAAAGCTGGTCCTCGCCTGTCAAAGGCTCTGGTGGTGACGCCGGCTTGGGCTCCACGATGACTCCCTTCCTGCCGCTATGACGGTCTTGGTCTTGTTGCAATCAAACAGACGCCTTTGCTTGATGCTCTCGCGCTTGCCCCCTTTGCACCAAAGAGGAAATGAGGACATCTGGCATGAAGCCGGGCGCTCGCTCGGGCGCCCTTGGTCGTCATGGCTTGCGTCCATGGGCACCTCGTGAGGTACCCGTCTTAATCTCTCCGCCTCCTCATGAGCCAGCCTGACGAGGTTGCAGGCTCGAGGAGGCTTCGTCAGTCCGCCCGTGAGGCTTGGCCCCTCGCGAGGGTCTTGAGCTTGTGCTGATGAAGATGGGCCGTGCTGGGCCACCCCTTGAGCCACGTCGCAGGCCGCAGGCAGGCAAGTCTGGGTACCCCCGTTCCCAGAACGCCGACAGTTGCATGGCAATCCCTACTCACTCACGTTGATATCTATTGATGGGCATCTCCATAGCCCGTTGATACGCCTAGTTGATGTGAGACTATCTTCTCCTTTTTGGTCTTCTCCACAACCACCATTCTATTCCACATATAGTGTTATGTCCATGGCTCACGCTCATGTATTGCGTGAAGATTGAGAAAATTTGAGAAAATCAAAAGTATGAAACAATTGCTTGGCTTGTCATCGGGGTTGTGCATGATTAAATACTTTGTGTGATGAAGATAGAGCATAGCCAGACTATATGATTTTGTAGGGATAACTTTCTTTGGCCATGTTATTTTGAGAAGACATATTGCTTTGTTAGTATGCTTGAAGTATTATTATTTTCATGTCAATATTAAACTTTTGTCTTGAATCTTTTGGATCTGAATATTCATGCCACAATAAAAAGAATTACGTTGAAAATTATGCTAAGAAGCATTCCACATCAAAAATTCTGTTTTTATCATTTACCTACTCGAGGACGAGCAGGAATTAAGCTTGGGGATGCTAGATACGTCTCTAACGTATCTATAATTTTTTATTGCTCCATGCTATTATATTATCTGTTTTGGATGTTCAATGGGCTTTATTATACACTTTTATATATTTTTGGGACTAACCTATTAACCGGAGGCCCAGCCCAAATTGTTGTTTTTTGCCTATTTCAGTGTTCCGAAGGAAAGGAATGTCAAACTGAGTCCAAACGGAATGAAACCTTCGGGACCGTGATTTTCTAAACAAACGTGATCCTGAGGAATTGGAGTGGATGTCAAGGAATCAACGAGGAGGCCACGAGGCAAGGGGCACGCCCTCCACCCTCGTGGGCCCCTTGTAGCTCCACCGACCTACTTCTTCCTCCAATATATACCTACGTACCCCGAAAACATCAGAGGAAGAGCCAAAACCCTATTTCCACCGCCGCAACCTTCTGTACCCGTGAGATCCCATCTTGGGGCCTTTTCCGGGGCTCCACCAGAGGGGGCATCAATCACGGAGGGCTTCTACATCAACACCATAGCCTCTCCGATGATGTGTGAGTAGTTTACCTCAGACCTTCGGGTCCATCGTTATTAGCTAGATGGCTTCTTCTCTCTCTTTGGATCTCAATACAAAGTTCTCCTCGATTCTCTTGGAGATCTATTTGATGTAATCTTCTTTTATGTGTGTGTTTGTCGAGATCCGATGAATTGTGGGTTTATGATCAGGATTATCTATGAACAATATTTGAATCTCCTCTGAATTATTTTATGTATGATTGGTTATCTTTGCAAGTCTCTTCGAATTATTAGTTTGGTTTGGCCTACTAGATTTATCTTTCTTGCAATGGGAGAAGTGCTTAGCTTTGGGTTCAATCTTGCGGTGATCGATCCCAAAGGATGAGGGGGAAATGACATGTATTGTATTGTTGCCATCGAGGATAAAAGATGAGGTTTATATCATATTGCATGAGTTTATCCCTCTACATCATGTCATCTTGCTTAAAGCGTTACTCCGTTCTTATGAACTTAATACTCTAGATGCATGTTGGATAGCGGTCGATGTGTGGAGTAATAGTAGTATATGCAGGAAGGAGTCGGTCTACTTGTCACGGACGTGATGCCTATATACATGATCATACCTAGATATTCTCATAACTATGCTCAATTCTATCAATTGCTCGACAGTAATTTGTTCACCCACCGTAATACTTATGATATCTTGAGAGAAGCCACTTGTGAAACCTATGGCCCCCGAGTCTATCCTCTAACATATTGATCTACCCTTATTTCTATTACCGTTTATTTTGCAATCTTTACTTTTAGTCTTTATCATAAAAATACCAAAAATATCATCTTATCATCTCTATCAGATTTCACATTTGCATGTGGCCATGAAGGGATTGACAACCCCTTTGTCACATTGGTTGCAAGGTTCTTATTTGTTTGTGTAGGTGCGTGGGACTTGAGTGTGGTCTCCTACTGGATTGATACCTTGGTTCTAAAAAACTGAGGGAAATACTTACGCTACTTTACTGCATCACCCTTTCCTCTTCAAGGGAAAACCAACACAGTGCTCAAGAGGTAGTAGTGGGCTAGAAGAAACCTTGCCGGAACACCTTGCCGGCAAGGGCCCTCGACCCTATGTTGGAGCCACATATGCCTCTGTGTATCTCCGCCAACAGCTCCAGTCCTTCCTCCCGGGGAATGCACTTCAATTTCACACCGTTCGGTCTTTTCTCATGGACGTCATCGCATTTAACCGATACATAGTGCACCGATGGGCTACTTTCTCCGCTTCTTCCTGCTCCTCGTGAAGCTCCCGCTTGGAGGAATCGGGCGGTATGTTGTGCCCATGCTGAGCACAGGGCTCGACGGCAAGGACTAAAGGCATTTCTTCTCGCCATGGGAGCGGCTGCCTCACGGCTAGGGCTTGACGCCTGCCGGAGTCGATGCCGCCGGCAGGCTCAAGCACTCCACGGCAACATCCTTGCCGGGCGGCCCTGTGGGGCTCGTTGGGAAAGTACTTGCCGGGGCCTGATTTCCTCCGCTTGTTTTGCTCTGTTGATGGTTCAACGGATGGTTGAGTTAACCGAAGCACAAAAGTACCTGGCTCCACAGGTAGCTTGAACGCAGCGCACTTCGACAGGTAATCGGCGATGTCGTTCTCCACTCAGGGAACGTGCTCCGCTTGTATACCGTCAAAGCGCTCTTCCAGCTTCCTCACCTCATCTACGTAGGCCTCCATCAATAGGCTCTAATAATCTTTGTTGACTTGCCTGACGACAAGTTGTGAATCACCCCTGACGATGAGCTTCTTAATCCCGAGGTCTGCTGCGATCCTGAGACCGGCAAGCAACCCCTCGTATTCAGCAGTGTTATTTGTGGATATCTCCCTAGGAAAGTGCATCTGGATTACATACTTGAGGTGCTCTTCGGTGGGTGCGACAAGCAGCACACCAGCACCGGCGCATTTCAGCGAAAAAGCCCCATCAAAGTACATGATCCAGTCGCGACTTGCTTCCTTGCTGAGGAGAGTGGTCTCCTGGATCTCTTCGTCGGGCGTTGAGGTCCATTCCGCAATGAACTCCGCCAAGACTCTGCTTTGGATTGTCGAAGTAGTTTCAAACTTCAAACCAAAGCTCGACAGCTCCAAGGCCTACTCCACAATCCTCCCGGCTGCGTATGGGTTATGCGTATCCGTTGCAACGGGAGGCGGGTGACGACGGTGATTTCGTGGGCTTGGAAGTAATGATGCAGCTTCCTCGAGGCCATAAGGAGGTCGAAGAGAAATTTCTACACACCAGAGTACCTTGACCTAGCCCCCTGCAAGAGGGAGCTGACGAAGTAAATCGGGTGCTGCATCATTTTCTTCTTCTGCACCACTTCATTTGGTTGCACGGGCCCCGTCCTGATGGCGTCAGGCTCTGCCGGGGGCCTTGCCTTGCCGGAACCAGGCCCTGCTGGGGGGGTCCTGGCTTGCAATCCACCAATCCTGTCGTTGCCGCTGCCTCTTCGTCGACCTCCCTTTGTGCTACTAGCACGGCGCTGACCACTTGATTCATTGCCACTAGGTACAGCAGCAATGGCTCTTGTGGTTTAGGCGCAACTAGTATCGGTGTGGAGGAGAGGTATTTCTTCAAATCCTGTAGCTTTGCTTTGGCCTCTGGGTTCCATTCCATTGGTCCCGCCTTTTTCAAGATTTTGAAAAAGGGAAGGGCGCGTTCGGCAGACTTGGAGATGAATCTGCTCATGCCGGCAACACAACCAGTGAGCCGACGCATATCCTTGATCCCTTGGGAGCCTCAATTTGCTCGATGGCCTTGATTTTGTCCGGGTTTGCCTCGATCCCACGCTATGACACAAAGAACCCGAGAAGCTTGCCGGACGGAACACCGAAGACACACTTCTCAGGGTTCAACTTGAGGTTGATCTTGCGCAGGTTTGCAAACGTATCTTCTAAGTCTTGTACAAGAGTTGCCCTGTCCTTGGTTTTGACCACTATGTCATCCATATAAGCTTCCATATTTCTATGTAGCTAGGCTCAAACCCAATTTGGACTGCCCTTGCAAACGTTGAGCCAGCACTCTTCAACCCGAAAGGCATCCGTAAGAAGCAATACGTACCACATGGGGTGATGAACGCTGTCTTCTCTTCGTGTTCTCTTGTCATGAAGATCTGGTGGTAGCCCGAGTAGGCGTCAAGGAATGACAACAGATCACACCCGGCCGTGGAGTCAACAATCTGGTCGATGCGCGGCAACAGGAAGGGGTCCTTAGGACAAGCCTTATTGATATCTGTGTAATCAATACACAACCTCCACTTCCCATTTGCTTTGTGCACCACCACCGAATTGGCCAACCACGTCGGATGGAGCACTCCTCTCACCAAGCCTGCCGCTTCCAACTTTCTAATATCCTCTGTGATGAACTTCTGCCGTTCCAAAGCCTGCTTCCTGACCTTCTGCTTGACGGGTCGCGCATGGGGACAGACAACAAGATGGTGCTCAATCACTTCCCTGGGAATGCCGGGGATGTCGGATGCTTGCCATGCAAACACATCGACATTCGCCAAGCAGAAAGTGACGAGCGCGCTTTCCTATTTGCTGTCGAGGGTGGAGCTTATGGTGAAAGCCCCTCCCGTGCCATCCTCCTTGACGGAAACCTTCTTGGTCTCTGGCGGTGCAGCTCTGGACTTCTTTCTCTTGGCGGTGGTGCTCTCTGGCACGTCCTCGACGGTAGCACAACACTCCGAAGAGGTGCGCTTGCCGGAGTGGGTGCGAGAGGTCTTGCCGGTCTTCTTCTTCCCTCCCCGGGCTTCAGCGGCAGGAGCAAGTGCCTTCACGGTAGTTGCTGCAACTGCTTCCCGGTAGAGTAGGTCAGAGCAGATCAGCGCATCCTTCTTATCGTAGGGAACAGTGATGATGGTCATCGGCCCAGGCATCTTCAGCGTGTTGTAGGCGTAATGTGATGCTGGCATGAACTTGGCTAGTGCCGGGCGGCCGAGGATCCCGTTGTAGGGCAAGGGGATCTCGGCTACATCAAAGACAATCCTCCGTCTCACGTAGTTCAACTCGCCTCCAAACGCGTCACCCGGGTAGTGTGCTACGTCCTCGAGCTTGCCTTGGTTTTCCCGAAGAGGAGGGGATGATGCAAGACAAAGATGGCGTAAGTATTTCCCTCAGTTTTTGATAACCAATGTAACAATCGATGAGGATGCTACGCGGAATGCCCTCGTACCTGCACAAAATGATAGCTACTCGCAAACAACGCGATTAGGGGTTGTCAATCCCTTCACGGTCACTTACGAGAGTGAGATCTGATAGAGATAATATTTTTGGAATTTTTGGTATAAAGATGCAAAGTGAAACGTAAAAGCAAAGCAAGTAAATAAAGTGATGGAGATTATTATGATGAGAATAGACCCGGGGGCCATAGGTTTCACTAGTGGCTTCTCTCAAGAGCATAAGTATTCTACGGTTGGGTGAACAAATTACTGTTGAGCAATTGATGTAATTGAGCATACTTATGAGGTTATCCAGGCAATGATCATGTATATAGGCATCACGTCTGCGACAAGTAGACCAAACGATTCTGCATCTACTACTATTACTCCACTCATCGACCGCTATCCAACATGCATCTAGAGTATTAAGTTAAAAACAGAGTAACGCCTTTTAAGAAAGATGACATGATGTAGAGGAATAAATTCATGCAATATGATAAATACCCCATCTTGTTATCCTCGATGGCAACAATACTGTCGTGCCTTGCAACCCCTTCTCGTCACTAGGTAAGGACACCGCAAGATTGAACCCAAAGCTAAGCACTTCTCCCATTGCAAGAACTACCAATCTAGTTGGCCAAACCAAACGGATAATTCAAGAGACTTGCAAAGATAACTTAATCATACATAAAAGAATTCAGAGAAGAATCAAATATTTTCCATAGATAAGCTGGATCATAAACCCACAATTCATCGGTCTCAACAAACACACCGCAAAAAGAAGATTACATCGAATAGATCTCCACGAGAGAGGGGAGAACATTGTATTGAGATCCAAAAGAGAGAAGAAGCCATCTAACTACTAGCTATGGACCCGAAGGTCTTAAGTAAACTACTCACACTTCATCGGAGGGGCTATGGTTTTGATGTAGAAGCCCTCTGTGGTTGATGCCCCCTCGTGAGTTCTAACAGGCCCCAAGATGGGATCTCGTGGATGCTGTGAAGTTGCGGCGGTGGAATTAGGGTTTTTGCTCATGTTACGATCTGTTGAAGTACGTAGGTATATATAGGAGGAAGGAGTGCGTCGGTGGAGCGTCAGGCCCACGAGGCGGGCGCGCCAGTGGTGGAGGGCGCGCCTCACCACCTCGTGACCGCCTCTGGCACTCCTTGGAGTAGGGTCCAAGTCTCCTGGATCACGTTCGGTGAGAATTCACGTTCCCGAAGGTTTCATTCTGTTTGGACTCCGTTTGATATTCCGTTTCTTCGAAACACTGAAATAGGCAAAAAAACAGCAATTCTGGGCTGGGCCTCCGGTTAATAGGTTAGTCCCAAAAATAATATAAAAGTGGAAAACAAAGCCCATTATAGTCCAAAACAATAGATAAAGTAGCATGGAGCAATAAAAAAATTATGGATACGTTGGAGACGTATCAGGCATCCCCAAGCTTAATTCCTGCTCGTCCTCGAGTAGGTAAATGATAAAAAGAGAATTTTTGATGCGGAGTGATACTTTGGCATAATTTCAATGTAAATCTTCTTAATTGTGATATGAATATTCAGATCCGAAAGATTCAAGACAAAAGTTCATATTGACATAAAAATAATAATACTTCAAGCATACTAATCAAAATAATTATGTCATCTCAAAATAACATGGCCAAAGAAAGTTCATCCTACAAAATCATATAGTTAGGCTATGCTTCATTTTCGTCACACAAAGATGCTCCCAACTTCTATTCCCCGATGACAAGCCAAGCAATTGTTTCATACTTAAATAATCTCAAACTTTTTCAACCTTCACGCAATACATGAGCGTGAGCCATGTATATAGCACTATGGGTGGAATAGAATATGATGATGGGGATTGTGCGGAGAAGACAAAAAAGGAGAAAGTCTCACATTGACGAGGATAATCAACGGGCTATGGAGATGCCCATCGATTGATGTCAACATGAGGAGTAGGGATTGCCATGCAACAGATGCACTAAAGCTATGAATGCTCAACAAAAGAAAACTAGTGGGTGTGCATCCAACTTGCTTGCTCATGAAGACCTAGGGCATTTGAGGAAGCCCATCGTAGGAATATACAAGCCAAGTTCTATAACGAAAAATCCCACTAGTATAAAAAGGACAACTTATGAGACTCACTATATGAAAAACATGGTGCTACTTTGAAGCACAATATATGAGACTCACTACATGAAGAACGAGGTGCTACTTTGAAGCACAAAATATGAGACTCATTACATGAAGAACATGGTGCTACTTTGAAGCACAAGTGTGGAAAAAGAGATAGTAGCATTGCCCTTTTTTTTCTTTTTTTTGGGCCTTCCCTTTTTTTTTGGCCTTTCTCTTTTTTTTGGGCAATGCTCTAATAATGATGATCATCACACTTCTATTGATTACAACATAAGGATTACAACTCGAAACTAGAACAAGGCATGACTCTATATGAATGCCTCCGGCGGTGTACCGGGATGGTGCAATGAATCAAGAGTGACATGTATGAAAATAATGCATGGTGGATTTGCCACAAATACGATGTCAACTACAAGATCATGCAATGGCAATATGACAAAAGTAATGTATGTCATAATAATGATGAACGGAACGGTGGAAAGTTGCATGGAAATATATCTCGGAATGGCTATGGAAATACCATAATAGGTAGGTATGGTGGCTGTTTTGAGGAAGATATAGGGAGGTTTATGTGTGATAGAGCCGATCGTATCACGGGTTTGGATGCACCGCAAAGTTTGCGCCAACTCTCAATGTGAGAAAGGGCAATGCACGGTAATCAAGAGGCCGGGCAATGGCGGAAAGGTAAAAGTCGCGATAATCCATGGACTCATCATTAGTCAAAAGAACTCATATACTTATTGCAAAAGTTTAGAAGTCATCAAAAATCAAGTACTACGCGCATGCTCCTAGTGGGATAGATTGGTAGGAAAACACCATCGCTAGTCCCCGACTGCCACTCTTAAGGATGCACATTCCAGGTACACTTCATGCTTCAAATTTGTTACACAACTTTAACCATACGTGCATGCTACGGGATTTACTAACTTCAACACAAGAATTTCTCAAATTCACAACTACTCAACTAGCATGACTTTGATATTATCACCTCCATATCTCAAAACAATTATCAAGCATCAAACTTATCTTAGTATTCAACGCACTCAAAAGAAAGTTTCACATATCTTGAACACCAAGTATATTGACATTAAGCAAATTACCATGCTATTAACGACTCTCAAAATAATCTAAGTGTAGCATGAGAGATCAAGTTTCTTTAAAAAAAATCCACCACCGTGCTCTAAAAGATCTAAGTGAAGCACCGAAGCAAAAATTATCAAGCTCAAAAGATATAAGTGTAGCACTATGAGCAAAAACTATCAAGCTCAAAAGATATAAGTGAAGCACATAGAGTATTCTATCAAATTCTAATTCATATATGGATCTGTCAAAAGGTGTGTACATCAAGGATGATTGTGGTAACTAACAAGCAAAGACTCAAATAATACAAGACGCTCCAAGCAAAACACATATCATGTTGGTGAATAAAAATATAGCTCCAAGTAAATTACCGATGGAAGTAGACGAAAGAGGGGATGCCTTCCGGGGCATCCCCAAGCTTTGAATTTTTGGTGTCCTTGGATTATCTTAGGGGTGCCATGGGCATCCCCAACCTTAGGCTCTTGCCACTCCTTGTTCCATAATCCATCAAAAGAATTCACCCAAAACTTGAAAACTCCACAACACAAAACTCAACAGAAATCTCGTGAGCTCCGTTAGAGAAAGAAAACAAAAGACTACTTTAAGGTACTGCAATTAACTCATTCTTTATTTATATTGGTGTTAAACCTACTGTATTCCAACTTCTCTATGGACCATAAACTATTTTACTAGCCATAGATTCATCAAAATAAGCAAACAACACACGCAAAACAGAATCTGTCAAAAACAGAACAGTCTGTAGTAATCTGTAACTAACGCAAACTTCTGGAACCCAAAAACTTCTACCAAAATTAGAAGACCTGGAATATTTGTTTATTGATCAGCAGCAATTGGAATCAGTATTTTATCACGTTCTGGTGATTTTTAACAATTCGGGAACTGAGCACAAAGATTCTGGAAATTACAGCAAGATCAAATAACTATCATCCAAGAAGATCCAATAGGTTCAACTTGGCACAAACACTAATTAAAAGATAAAACCACATCTAAACAGAGGCTAGATGGATTATTTATTCCTAAACAGAACCAAAAACAAAAAACACAAAATAAAATTGGGTTGCCTCCCAACAAGCGCTATCGTTTAACGCCCCTAGCTAGGCATAAAAACAAGGATAGATCTAGGTATTGCCATCTTCGGTAGGCAATCCATAAGTGGCTCTCATGATAGATTCATATGGTAATTTAATTTTCTATAGGAAAGTGTTACATGCTCTTCTTGAAAGGGAATTGGAATCTAATATTTCCTTCCTTCATATCAATAATTGCACCAATCGTTCTAAGGAAAGGTCTACCAAGAATAATAGGACATGAAGGATTGCAATCTATATCAAGAACGATAAAATCTACGGGCACATAATTCCTATTCGCGACAATAAGAACATCATTAATTCTTCCCATAGGTTTTTTAATAGTGGAATCCGCAAGATGCAAGTTTAGAGAGCAATCATCAAAATCACGGAAATCTAGCAAATCACACAAAGTTTTGGGAATAGTAGATACACTAGCACCCAAATCACACAAAGCATGAAACTCATAATTTTTAATTTTAATTTTAATAGTAGGTTACCACTCATCATGGAGTTTCCTAGGGATAGAAATTTTCAACTCAAGCTTTTCTTCATAAGATTGCATCAAGGCATCAACAATGTGTTCGGTAAAAGCCTTATTTTGACTATAAGCATGAGGAGAATTTAGCACGGATTGCAACAAGGAAATACAATCAACTAAAGAGCAATTTTCGTAATTAAATTCCTTGAGATCCAATATAGTGGGTTTAGCAACATCTAGATTTCTATTTCTTTCAATCCCACTTTTATCAATTTCATCATTAAGATCTAAAAACTTTGAATTCTTAGAACGCCTTCTAGGTAAAGGAAGATCATATTCAGTTTCATCAAGATTCATATTGCAAAACAAAGATTTAATAGGGGACGTATCAATAACTTTTAGATCTTCATCTTTATTTTCATAGGAATTCGGTTTAGTGGCCATCTTATTGACTAAGGTAGCTTGCATATCCGAAATTTCAGCGGTCATCTTTTCAAGACGAGCGATTTGGGCTCTTATACCATCAAATTCTTTGGACATATCATCGAGCTCTTTATTCATATAACTCATAAAACTCTTTTGTTCCTTAAGCTCGTTTCTAAAGAAATTATTATGCTCAAATTGCAAAACCATAAACTTCCTGACATTGTTTTCGATGTCCTCTAGCCTTTTAAGGTGAAGATCACCAGATTTAGGTAGGGCCATTACGACAAACAAGCAATCGAACACACAAGCAAACAAAAGGCAAAGGGAAAAAAGGAGGAGGAGATTGGGAAAGAGAGGGCAAATAAAATGGCAAGGGTGAAGTGGGGGAGAGGAAAACAAGAGGCAAATGGCAAATAATGTAATGCGAGAGATAAGGATTGTGATGGGTACTTGGTATGTTGACTTTTTGCGTAAGCCTCCCTGGCAACGGCGCCAGAAATCCTTCTTGCTACGTCTCGAGCTTGCGTTGGTTTTCCTCAAGAGGAGGGGATGATGCAGCACAAGATGGCGTAAGTGTTTCCTCAGCTTTTGAGAACCAAGGTATCAATCCAAAGAGGAGGCTACGCCAAGAAGTCCCTCGTACACTGCACAAAGCGATAGCTACCGCAACCAACGCGATTAGGGGTTGTCAATCCCTTCACGGTCACTTATTTAGAGTGAGATCTGATAGAGATAATATTTTTGGTATTTTTGGTATAAAGATGCAAAGTGAAAAGTAAAAGCAAAGCAAGTAAATAAAGTGATGGAGATTAATATGATGAGAATCGACCCGGGGGCCATAGGTTTCACTAGTGGCTTCTCTCAAGAGCATAAGTATTCTACGGTGGATGAACAAATTACTGTTGAGCAATTGACAGAATTGAGCATACTTATGAGGTTATCCAGGCAATGATCATGTATATAGGCATCACGTGCGTGACAAGTAGACCGAAACGATTCTGCATCTACTACTATTACTCCACTCATCGACCGCTATCCAACATGCATCTAGAGTATTAAGTTAAAAACAGAGTAACGCCTTAAGAAAGATGACATGATGTAGAGGAATAAATTCATGCAATATGATAAATACCCCATCTTGTTATCCTCGATGGCAACAATACAATACGTGCCCTGCAACCCCTTCTGTCACTAGGTAAAGACACCGCAAGATTGAACCCAAAGCTAAGCACTTCTCCCATTGCAAGAACTACCAATCTAGTTGGCCAAACCAAACGGATAATTCGAAGAGACTTGCAAAGATAACTTAATCATACATAAAATAATTCAGAGAAGAATCAAATATTTTCCATAGATAAGCTGGATCATAAACGCACAATTCATCGGTCTCAACAAACGCACCGCAAAAAGAAGATTACATCGAATAGATCTCCACGAGAGAGGGGGAGAACATTGTATTGAGATCCAAAAAGAGAGAAGAATCCATCTAGCTACTAGCTATGGACCCGAAGGTCTGAAGTAAACTACTCACACTTCATCGGAGGGGCTATGGTGTTGATGTAGAAGCCCTCCGTGGTGGATGCCCCCTCGGTGGAGCTCGGAACAGGCCCCAAGATGGGATCTCGTGGATCTGAGGAAGTTGCTTGGCTGGTGGAATTAGGTTTTTGGCTCATGTTTTGATCTGTTGGGGGTGCGTGAGGTATATATAGGAGGAAGGAGGCGTCGGTGGAGGCGTCAGGGGCCCACGAGGCGGGCGCGCCAGGGGAGGCGCGCCTCACCCTCGTGACCTCCTCCTCGCACTCCTTGGAGTAGGGTCCAAGTCTCCTGGATCACGCTCGGTCGGAAGATCACGTTCGAAGGTTTCATTCCGCTTTGGACTCGTTTGATATTCCGCTTTCTTTGAAACACTGAAATAGGCAAAAAATAGCAATTCTGGGCTGGGTCTCCGGTTAATAGGTTAGTCCCAAAAATAATATAAAAGTGGAAAATAAAGCCCATTATAGTCCAAAACAATAGATAAAGTGGCATGGAGCAATCAAAAATTATAGATACGTTGGAGACGTATCATAGTGTGAGCTTACCCTTCGGTTGACTCCTTCCCGGGTTGACCCCTTGAAACATGCCCGTCTCCTCGAGGTCTCCATCAGGAATTTGCAGCCTTTTGATCACAACGGGTGAGATCAAGTTCAGACCGGCCCCGCCGTCAACCAGCATCTTGTTCACCTTGAGGTTGCGTATCGTTGGTGAAACCAACAACGACAAACATCTGATCGTAGTTGTGCGATCAGGGTGGTCCTCGGCATCAAAGATGATAGGCGTGCTGGACCACTTCAACGGCTTCTGAGCGTCGAGCGCCGGCTCCGCTACTGTGATCTCACGCGCCCACTTCTTGAGCTGGCGGTGGGAAGTATGCAGCGAGGCGCCACCATCGATGCACATGGTCTCCGTAGCCTTCTGGAACTCTTGCTCGTCGGACTCGTCGTCGTCGTCCCGCTTCTTGTCGCGGCCCGAGCGGGCCTCTCTTGCTGGTCATCGTTGCCCCGGCGGCCTCCTTGGCCGCCACGCTTCTTGCCGGACCCTTCAGCACCATCCTGGCCCTTCTCCTTGTCCCGCCTTTCAAACTCGGCTCTTTGCTTTTCAGCAAGCAGCTCGACTTGCCGGCAGTTCTGGAGGTCGTGGCCCCTGGTGCGGTGGATCTTGCAATACTACTTGTCGAAGCCTCCTGGCTTGTCGACAGCCGCCAAGGCCCGGCAAGCGGCGCACCCGGCAATCTCCTTGCCGGGATCGTCTGCCTTGGCCTTCTTGGCAGCGCCGGTGTCGTCGGATCCCTCGACGGCAAGCACGGCCTTGCCCTTGGGTTTCCTGTTGCAGCACTGGCCCTTCTTTGTCGGGGCGGCGGTGTCTTCGTCAGTAGATTCGGTTTCCGCACCGGCGTCCTCGCCGGGGTACTTCCTTCCCTCTTCAGCTCGGGCGCATCTGTCGGCCAGGACATAAAGTTTGGCCACATCCTTGACTTTGTTCATCGCCAGCTCTTTGCGCATCTTGCTGTTGCGCACATTCTGATGGAACGCGCTGATCACGGCGGCGGGATGAACATCTGGGATATTGTATTGCACTCGGTTGAACCTCTGTATGTACTTGCGCAGGTTTTCACCTTCCTTCTGGGGAATGATATGCAAATCACTCGCCTAGCCATGAGCTTGGTGGCCTCCAGTGAAGGCACCAATGAACTCATGACACAGATCCGACCAAGAAGAAATGGAATTCGCCGGCAAATGCATCAACCAAGACATGACGTTGGGTTTCAGGGCTAACAGTAAGTAATTGGCAAGCACCTTGTCATCACAAGCTCCAGCGGCTTGCATCGCGATGGTGTAGATGCTGAGGAACTATGACGGATGGGTCTTGCCATTGTACGTCTCGCCGACGTTGCCGTATTTCGGGTTCCGGCAGACCCTCTAGGTTTGAACTCTGGGGTGCACGCGGAGATCTCACCCCCTACCTACCTGCACCTCGTCACCTCGCAAGGATCTAAACTACCAAAAGAACAACACAAGAGACACAAGGTTTATACTGGTTCGGGCCACCATTGTGGTGTAATACCCTACTCCAGTGTGTGGTGTGGTGGATTGCCTCTTGGGCTGATGATGAACAATACAAGGAAGAACAGCCTCGCGAGGGTGAGGTGTTCTTGTGGCTAGGCTCTCGATCGGATTGGATCAAGCCAAGATGAGATGCCTCTACTGTGGATCAAGCTAAGATCAGATGAGATGCCTCTACTGTGGTGGCTAGTCCTATTTATAGGCAAAGGCCCTGGGCCTCTTCCCAAATATTGAGCGAGAAGGGCGCCAACAATTGGCCATTTTGAAGGGGAACATCTGGTACACTTATCCTGACTAAAGTTGGTCCTCGCCTGTCAAAGGCTCTGGGGGTGACGCCGGCTTGGGCTCCATGATGACCTCCTTCCTGCCGTTGCGATGGTCTTGGTCTTGTTGCACCGGAACGGATGCCTTTGCTTGATACTCTCGCCTGCGCTTGCCTCCTTTGCACCAAAGAGGAAATGAGGACCTTTGCGGGCTGGCGCCTCACCGGGCGCCTCTTTGGTCGTCATGGCTTGCGTCATGGGCACCTCGTGAGGTACCCCGCCTTGATCTCTCCGCCTCCTCGCGAGCTAGCCTGGCAAGGCCGTGCCTGAGGAAGCTTCCCGTCGTCTACCCCGCGAGGCTTGGCCAGTCGCGAGGGTCTTGAGCTTGTGCTGGTGAAGATGAGCCGTACTGGGCCACCCCCCGAGCCACGTCGCAGGCCGCAGGTAGGCAAGTCTGGTACCCCGTTCCTGTAACGCCGACAAGAGCCCACAGGCCCAAGGTGCGCCTGGACTTGGCTTAACAGAGAAGCGAAGGGGCAAGCGGCCGCTGAGCCCCTAACAGCTGCGGCCTCGCGGTGCCGCGTGGCGGTTGATTGGGCGATGGGCGCCTTAGCAATCGCGCGAATCGACAAAAAGAGTGGCACCCGCTCAGGCTTTGCTTCCTTTGTCTTCTCCGATCATTGCCCAGATCCCCTTTCGCGCCTTTCCTCCTTCCTGCTTCCAAATCTCCAGGATCTACTTTGGCGTTCGGCAAGACATGGCGCCTCACCAGACCCCGACCGAAGCTTGGTACTCACCCGCCTTGGACTCCCCGAACGTGTCAGAGAAGAGCCTTGCCCGAGCGCGCCGATGATGGCGGCGCAAGGCAACGACGGTGCAACGGTGCTTAGGGCTAGCTCCGCCCTTCCCGAGGACCAATGAAGCACCTTCTATCCGCTCTTCGTGAGCACCATTGTTGCCGGTCTGGTGCCTCCCTTTTCTGAGTTCTTCTTTTCTGTCCTCCGCCATTACAAACTGCAAGCTCTGCACCTCCACCCCAACTCTGTTCTTCTTCTGGCGATCTTCGCCTACTATTGTGAGGCTCATGTCGGGGTGCAGCCCTCAGTGGCCTTGCCGCGCCACTACTTCTACCTCCGGGTCTCTCACGGACCCATCTCCGCGTGCGCGAGCTTTATCGCGTACGGCAGCTCCAACGCCATCTCGAAGCCCGGGAAGAGGATTGAAGGCTTCAGGAGCAAGTGGGTCATGGTAAACGCTGGGCGCATCCATCCTCGGCTGATTCTGCCCACGGAGCAGCCCACGCCTTCCAACGATTGGTCTCGCATGGAACTCGTGGATCCCCGCGCGAAGCCAGTGCTGGAGAAGATGAACGCGGACCTGTGGCCGGGCAACATGGCGACGGCGAAGCTGACCGGGGCGTCGCTCCTAAGGGAGTTCCTGGAGCATCAGGTGGCCCCGCTTCGTCAGTACTCGCTTCCGCTTTGGAGGCCCCGCCCGAGCCCCGTAGTCTTGGCCGACGAAGATCTGGCCGCGGTCCTCCAATCTTTGGTCGGGGGAGACGTGGTGAGGCCGGAGGGTGCTCCTGTACCCCTGTTCCTTCGAGATGATTGGGAGCAGGTGGTGGATTCCATGCCCGTTTTCAACGGGGACGGGCCCGTGCTCGCGGAGGTTCCCGAGGACCCGGCGGCCCTGGCAACGGTGAACGTGTCCTCCGGCGACTCCAGCGGAGAGGAGGAAGAGGAGCGGGGAGAGGGGCCCGACTCCGAGGCGACCGACGGGGAGTCGAGAGCGCCCCTCCCCCGGCGCAGGTCCCGCGCTTTCCGCCTCTTGCCGAGCGATGAACAGGATGGCGATGAGCGGGGCGGCGAGAGCTTGCCCCCGATCCCGAAGAAGGACATGACAGGACTGGTCCCCCGCGGGTCTGCCTCGGCTCCGAGGCGATCTGCAGACGCGCCTCCTGCTCCCGAGCCTCTTGAGGCTGACCCCTGCAGCCGGCTCTTGGGCTTCAAGTTCGGCCAGAGGTTGCTCTAGCCCGTGAGCGATGACCAGTAAGTGCTTGATTGTCGCTTTATTTCTTGCTTTTGTCGCTGAGGCTTGATATATGTATTCCTTGGCTAGGCTGGCGCCTGCGGCGAAGAAGCTGAAGGGAGCTCCTGAGGCTTCGTCCGGAGCAGCGCCTCCGTCCGCGAAAGAAGGTGACGGCAGGACACGGGCCTCTCCTGCCCGGTCATCCTCGCGAGGCCTGGCAGAGCTAGCTGGGCCGAGCTCAGCCCCCATGGCCCAAGCGACTCCCGAGGTATCCTTGCTCGATGCCATCGCCATACCGCCGGGCGCAGAAGGTCCCACCTCAGGATGCTGTGGTTATGCTGCCGTCCTCTCCTCCTACTCCACCAACTGTTGTCTCTCCGACTCCTCCTACTGTCCTGGATCGTGCTGCTGCTGAACTGGACCGGCTGCAGCAAGATCTTCTGGGCGCCGACCCTCGCTTGGTGGCAGGACGCCTGGAGCTAGCCTCCGGCTGGGTTTGCTCTGATTCTTCGATTCGAGTGGCGCTGGTTCAGGCCGCGACGGCTTGCGACGAGGAGAAACATGCCGTGCTTGGGGCAAAGGCCGCTCGCAACGCCGTCCTGGGAGAGGTAGCCGATGTCCGAGGTCGCTGCAAGGCGCTGGAGAGCAAGCTGCAGGGCCTGCGCGACCAACTTGCCAAGGAGGCCCGCGTCCGCCAAGAGAAGGAGGAAGACATGAAGGTTCGCGAGGCGGCCGTCAAGGACCGGAGTGCCAAGCTTGACAAGCGCCGTGACCGCTTGGGTGCGCTGGAGCAGGAGTTGGAGGCGAAGAGGGTCGAGCTGGATGGCAAGGCGCTGGTCCTCGCCGAGGATCGCGTGGCCTTCGCGGAGATGGAGGCGGAGGCTCGCACCTTGCTGAGGTCGCCACTGACAGCCGCCCGAAAGCCCATCGGCCGGGCGCCGAGGACGGTCTCGCTAAGCTGCTTCTTCCTTCTGGTCCGCGCCTTGAAGATGTCACCTTGGCCTTCGCCCCACGGCCGAGGCCGAGGCGCGTCATCGTTTTTCTGCAGAAGGCTTAACGCTGGCCCTTACCACGCCTACCTTGGCGACCCCAACATCGACCTCGACAGCCGGCTGGAGCCCGTGAGCGGCGCAGCTTGCTTACCGGGCCGAGGCCGTGGAAGGGTCGAGCGGAGGCTCACGGGCGGTTTTCGGGCCTTCAAAGACCAAGCCAAAGCGAAGGCGCCACGGGTCCCGAGCTTTCACGAGGCGAACCCGCCCAACGCAGCTCCGCTGTCAACAAGTGACTCCTTTGTGGCTCCTGTTCTACATTCAGCTCCTGCAACATGCATCATGCCTCGGGGAGGCGTTTAAACTTGCGTTTGGCGTTGTGAAAACAGTTATGGACTGTAATATTTTCTTTTGAATTCCTTAAGATTTGCGCTTTTCCTTCCTACTTGCTTATGTTCTACGTCGGCAGAGCCCGACCCCGCGCATACCTCAGTCGCCGTTAGCCCCGACCGGAAACCAGGACGGGACCAATGAGTGAGGGGCTACGTGACAAGTTAGGCTCCTGAGTCGCGATGCTCAGGAGTCCCCCTTGGCGCATTTAACAGCAAGTAGGGAGGTGAGATGTATGGGTGAATTTACCATTCTACGTCTGCAGAGCCTGCCCCGCGCATACCTCAACCGCCGTTAGCCTTCGGAACTAAGGGGTGAGGGGCTACGTGACCAGTTAGGGTTCTGAGTCGCGATGCTCGTGGAGTCCCCTCGACGCTCAAATGGCCTTCGTACCTTGGCTCCGGCCGGGAAGGAACGTCTGACGAACAAGGCCCGTGGGGCTCGGGCTGGTGGCGTGGCGCTGGGCGTGACCTGTGCGTAGCCCCCATGCCCAGCCCCTCGCAAAGCACTCCCGAGGGAGGCGTTGCGATGAGGCTGCACATCGAGCGCTGGGCCTCGGGAGGTTGATGCGCCGGGGCCACCCTCTGTTGTTTATCACCAGCGGGAGCATAGCGCTTCAGATGTGTACGGGCATAGCTTCCTCGGCGTTGTCGCCACCAGCGAGCATGGTGCTTCCATCGGTGTGTGTGGAGGGGCTCCCCTCGGGAGGATCCCCGGCGTACAGCCCATACCGACACGTGGGTCGACACGGTAGGGCCTAACGAGGTGTATCTGGGCACCCGTGAGACAGCGCGGGACTCACGGGACCCTACCTCAAGGCGGGTTGCGCCTGCATCGGGCCTTAACTTGTGATGTGTTCTGCAAATTTGGTTAGATGTCGACGCTCACGCCCCTGGGTCCCGACCCTCGAGCGGGTCTCAGCCGTCGCTGGTATGCCAGGTCGCGATGCCGTGGACAAGGCCAGAGGGTGAGGGCTGGAGAGCCAGTAGGAGCCCATGAGTCGCGATGCTCAGGTACCCCCCTTTAACGTGCAAGCGACCGACATGGAGGAAGAAGGGGTGCCGTGGACAGGCATCAAATAACAATCATGATGGGTCAAACGCACGACCCGAATAAACGCAAGAGGGGTACATGCCGCTGGGTCTGGCCCGAGTGGCTTGGGGATGATGCAGCCCGAGGGGCGCCCCCAACAAAGTAAGCTAGGAACATGAAGCAAAAGGGATACATGCCGCAGGGACGGACCCACGCGGCCTGGGAATGATGCAGCCCTGGGGGGCGCTCCCAGCTGAAAATGAAACTCGAAGGATGTCACCTGATAACGTTGAAGACGAAGGGATGCTGAAGTAGCGGACGCCGCGGGCTGCAGAAGCTGATCTTCACGAGCCCCCTGGCCCAGGAGCCTCGGGAGGCTCCGGAGGCGCTGGTGGCTCCTCGCGGACCATCTCCGTCTCTGCCAGGACTGCGGAACGCGTGGCCTCTTGAGCCTCCAGGATGCTCCCCATGAGGCATTGGCGCGTGGCAGCTGCGTTCGGCACGCCGTAAGGCATGCGAACGTAGTTGTGGGGTGGACCTTCACAACGCCCCACTCGCGAGGGCCAGAGGGGCTCCTCAGAGGCGGCTCGGTTGAGCCCTAGTATGTCGATGCAGACGCGCAGCCCACCATCCTCGCCTGGATGGGGAGCTATGGCGGGTATGCGGCGGCTGCCACTCATGACTCTTGACTCCTGCAGCTCCTGAATGATCTGGCCGACGAACTCCCCGAGGGTTTGGCCCTCCTTGCCTCGCTCCTTCCTGAGGAAAACGTGCTTTGAAACACGCCTCCAAGTGGTGCCCGAGCGCCTCCCTCGTGACCTTAGCAAGGTCGGTGGCCTTCCAGGAGAGAGCCCCCGAGCCTTGCTCGAGGAGGGCGTCGGGCGCGCCTTCCTATGCGACAGAAGGAGGTGCCCCCTGAACAGGCGCGGACCCTGAGGGGCCTGCCTCCCAAGGGGTCGGGCCAGGCGATGTCTTCTTCTTCTTGGGACGGGGAGCCTCCCGCTCCTGCGATCTGGGTCTTCAAGTGACGCGGCTTGAGAAGCACGCTCCAGGGAGCACACTGCATCCCTCTCTTCACAAGGCACCGTGATGACGCCACCGCTTCCTGGCATCTTGAGGACGTTGTAGCCGTGATGAGTCACGACCATGAATTTGGCCAGAGCTGGGTACCCGAGGATGGCATTGTATGGCAGGCGAATGTGGGCGACGTCGAAGTCGATGAGCTCGGTGCGGTAGTTGTCGCGCGCCCCGAAGGTGACTGGGAGGCGGACCTGCCCAATCGGTACTATGGAGCCATTGGTGACTCCGGAGAAAGGCTTGGTTGGTTGAAGCTGATTGTAAGGCACTTGGAGATTGTTGAATGTCTCTACGGACAGGATATTGAGCCCTGCTCCGCCATCAATGAGGGTCCTGGTGACTTGCACGTTGCTGATGATTGGGGAACAAAGCATCGGGAGGACTCGGCCGTGGGTCACAAGACTTGAGCTGATCCGCTGAGCTGAACGTGATGGCGCATGCTGACCACCTGAGGGGGCGTGTGGCTTCGAGCCTGGGGAGGACTGCATTCACTTCACGAGCGAACTGCTTGAAGATGCGCTGAGAGGCTGGGGCTTGAGCTCCGCCCAGGATGCAAGCGATCGCGCGAGGCTCCTAGAAACCCCCAGCCCCCTCGTCCTGGTGGTGGTCCTCATTTCTCCTTGGCTGCGGTGGCAGACGAGGGAGGCCTGCTTTGTCTTGCGGGCAATCCTCGAGAGGCTGATCCCTCCAGCCTCCCTCGTGAGGCGGGTCCCTCCAACCTCCCTCGTGAGGCTGATCCTGCCAGCGGTCCTCGCGAGGTTGGTCGCGCCACCCTTGGCGAGGGCCTCGGTCTTCCCAGCGTCCTGCGTTTCTTCCTCCTCCTCGGTCGTAGCCTTGATCGTTGCGGTCGGGGCATCGACCGATTCTCCCTTCTCGCACGGCTCGGAGCTCTTGACATTCGTTGGTGTTGTGGGTGTGGAGGTCGTGGTACACACAATACCGGCTGCCCTTGGAAGACTCGGGCAGATCTCTGCCTTGCTTGGTATCTGGTTCTGCCGCGAGCATGGCAGCCCCGTTCTGCTTTACGTCCTTGATCTTGGCTTCTTCTCTTCTGGGTCTGCGGCTGGCAGCTCAAGGAGGGAAAGCGTCCTTCCTTAGCCCTGGCGCACTTGGTCGCCAAGTTGAACAGCTCCAAGGATGTGCACAGATCTTCATGCATCGCCAGCTCCTCCTTCATCTTGACGTCACGCACACCGTCGGAGAAGGCTGAGATGATGGCCTCCTCGGTCACCTTGGGAATCTTGAGGCGCATGCGTTGTTGAAGCGCTTGATGTACTTCAGTAGGGTTTCTCCTGGCTGCTGCTTGATGCGGCGCATGTCGCCTGGCGGGAGGCCGGTCGCGAAAGTGCCTTGGAAGTTGGCGATGAAGTGGGTGCGCATCTCGTCCCCAGAGGAGATCGTGCCAGAGCTGTGTTCAGGAGCCAAAGTGGGCTCCGGCCCTGAGTGCCATGGGAAACCAGTTCGCCATGACCTTCTCGTCCCTGTTGGCGGCTTCGATGCCCAGCTCGTAGAGATGGAGGAACTCCGCAGGGTCTGCCGTGTCGTCGTAGCGAGGAGGCAAGTCTGGCTTGAACTTGCATGGCCACGCAACGCTGTGCAGCTCGGTGGTGAAGGCGCGGCAACCTGCTATGGCCATGGGAGTACTTTGGTGATGAAGGGCCTGGTCTTGCGGATCCCTATGCGCTGCTGCTGGGAGCTGCGCGGGGTCTTGGCGTCTTTGGAGCAGAGCCTTGATCGTGACGGGCCGGTGCGAGGGAGCACTCAGCAGCTTCTTGGGGCGAGGGACCTCTCGACAGCTCTGCTTGCTGCGCCGGTGCCGGACGGAGTGGGTTCTGCCAGGGGCCACGCGCCTTTGGGGCCAAGGCACCTTCTTGAGGGGGAGGCTGAGGCGCCTCAGAGCTTCATCACCGCGAAGGCGGGCAGTGCAATGAGAAGGACGACGCAGGGAGGCTTCGCGCGCTGGACGAGCTCGGCGACGTGGTCGAGCCACTCTTCGTGAGACGCTGCCGACGGGCGGTAGCGCAGGAGCTCGTTTGCCGCGATGAGCGCGGCTTGAGCCTCCATGGGCGCGCGGAGCGCGCGAGACGAGGAACCAGCCGGTGCGAGCGAAGGAGTAGCGGTACGGCCGTCTTGCCATACGGACGGATGCTGGGACGATGCTTGCTGCTCGTTCCCCACCGGGCCGGTGGCGGCGTTGACGGCAGGCGACGGGGAACGACGGGGAAGGCCGCCGACGGGGGCCGTCTGGGCGACGCGGGTGGCGAGAGCGGCCCGACGAGCGTCCGACATGGATGCGATGGGCGGCGAAGAACAGGGCGGCGGAAGACGGATTCCGGTGCACCCCTACCTGGCGTGCCAAATGTCGGATTTCGGGTTCCGGCAGACCCTCTAGGTTCGAACTCTGGGGTGCACGCGGAGATGTCACCCCCTACCTACCTGCACCTCGTCGCATCGCAAGGATCTAAACTACCAAAAGAACAACACAAGAGACACAAGGTTTATACTGGTGTGGGCCACCATTGTGGTGTAACACCCTACTCCAGTGTGTGGTGTGGTGGATTGCCTCTTGGGCTGATGATGAACAATACAAGGAAGAACAGCCTCGCGAGGGTGAGGTGTTCTTGTGGCTAGGCTCTTGATCGGATTGGATCAAGCCAATATGAGATGCCTCTACTGTGGATCAAGGTAAGATCAGATGAGATGTGTCTACTGTGGTGGCTAGTCCTATTTATAGGCAAAGGCCCTGGGCCTCTTCCCAAATATTGAGCGGGAAGGGCGACAACAATTGGCCATTTTGAAGGGGAACATCTGGTACACTTATCCTGACTAAAGTTGGTCCTCGCCTGTCAAAGGCTCTGGCGGTGACGCCAGCTTGGGCTCCACGATGACCTCCTTCCTGCCGTTGCGATGGTCATGGTCTTGTTGCACCGAAACGGATGCCTTTGCTTGATACTCTCGCCCGCGCTTGCCTCCTTTGCACCAAAGAGGAAATGAGGACACTGCGCGGGCTGGCGCCCGCCTGGCGTCATGGTGTAACGCCCCGGATCCGATGCGCCAGGTGTCTTCCAGTTATTCGCCGTCGTTTCCAGGTCATGTGCTTGCGTGTTGCACTTTGCCATGTCATCATCTGCATTTTTATCATGTCATCATGTGCATCTCATTTTGCATACGTGTTCTTCTCATGCATCCGAGCATTTTCCCCGTTGTCCGTTTTGCAATCCGGCACTCCTATGTCTCCCGGCGCCCCCTTTTACCTCTTTTCGTGTGTGGGTTTTAAACTTTCTCGGAATGGCCCGAGGTTTGCCAAGCGGCCTTGGTACACCACCGGTAGACCGCCTGTCAAGTTTCGTGCCATTTGGAGGTCGTTTGGTACTCCAACGGTTAACCGGGTAACCGTAAAGGCCTCTTTCGTGTGCAGCCCAACATCCCTTCCAAAGTGGCCCAAAACCCAGCAAACTCCCCTCCATGCTCTCGGTCGTTCGATCACGATCGTGTGGGCGAAAACCGTGCCTCATTTGGAGTCTCCTAGCTCCCTCTACCTATAAATAGGTGCTCCCCTTGGATTTTCGCAGTCAAACCCTAGCTTCTTCCTCCTCACCGGACGTGTCCGTCAGCCGGACATGTCCGCCGCCGCTCGCGCCTTATCCGAGCCGCCACATGGCGCTCCGCCGCCGTCGCCGCCGCGGCCAGCCATCGCGGTCGGCAGCTGAGCCACCGCCGCGAAGCGCGCCCGCGCCCGCCTGCCGGCCGCGCCGCCATTGAGCGCTCCGCCGTCCGTCCGGCCGCCCGCCGCCGTCCTCCTCTACCCGCCGCCATGTCACCGCCCTCCGCCCGCTGGGCGCCGCCGCCGCGCTGCCTCCCGGCCGCAGCCGTCTCGCCGCCGCGCGCCGCCGCCGCCGCCTCTGCGCTCGGCCTCCTCGAGCGTGCTTTTGCCTCCAGCCCCGGCCGCCTCCGTCCCCGACTCCGGCGAGCCCAGCCCGCCTCGGTTCACGCGCCGCCCCGATCTGGATCTGGATCCACGAGGTTGACCCCGAAAATTGCTAAGTCCCTGAGATCTGCAACATTATCATGCCATTTTCATCGCATCATAACTTGCTGTATACTGCTCCGTTTCGTGTGTATAATATGTCAAATTGTTCTACTCAACGAGTACTTCAATTCTTTCCACTGTGCCATACTTATTTGAGTTCATCTTGATGCATGAATCTTCGTTGCAAGAGTGCTATATGATGTTAATCTGCTGAAACTGTTATAAGTTGATGATTTGTCATTTTTGTTACATTTGATGTGTGCATCTTATGAGCATGAGCCCTACATGAGTTTTGATCTATGTCATGTCATATTTACAGGGGTGCTATCCATGTATTTTTGTGATTCCTGTAGTGAGTGCATCAAGCTTGTTAAGTAGGGTACTTGCTGTTACTGTTTTGCTAGTCTGAATCTGCTATATCATGATGCTATGTTAACCTGCTGCTACAAGTCATTCTATGCATAATCTGGAGATGTTCACTAAGGATGTTTTGTTACACATGTCTTGCTCTATCCATCAATACCCATGGTTGCATTTATAGACTAATGTAACTTGTTGTTATCTTGCTCCAAAGTTGCAAAATAATGTTGCTATCAGCCTGTTAACATTAAGTTCAATGTTGCCATGATTGTTGTTGGTGATCCATGCATCCTATGAACTTGCTATTGCCATGTTTAGCTTCATAAATATGTCTTATTATTGTGAGTTGCCTTGCCATGCCATGTATTGCTCTGTGGTGAGTGGTTCAAGCTCACCAACATGCCTACTTATCGTTGTTCCTACCATGTATGAATCTGTCACATTATTTGCCATGTTTACATGAGTTCCATCATATCTTCTGATCCTTTTTGTCTCATGGTCAGTAAAGGACATTTGATCTATGAAATTAGTAGATTCATTCCATGCCTTTGTTTGCCATGATAAGTTCCAGTAACATGTTGTTTGATAGCTCTAAACATTGCATCGTGATGTTATTTTCTGCAAAGTCTGAAACTGTTATTATTTGCAATCTTGCCATGTCCTTTTGAGCATGTTCTAATTGTTTCTGGAGATAGCTCACTGTTCATGTTTTTTTTATGCTTTACCTGTACTTCATGCCCATGCCTTTTGTTATTACGTTGAGGTGCTGTAGCATAGTATTTTGGTGCTTGCCATATGCCTAGTTGCTGTTTTGGACAGCTTATCCTTTTAAACTTGTATTGTGTGTATGTGTTGAACCGTTGCTCCGTTTTGGGTGTGCTCTATATGAAACTTGCTTAGAATTGCATGTAGTTTCATATTATCATGTTGTATCCTTGTTTTGAGGTGTTTGCTTGATGTTTGTATGCATTTTGCATCAATGCCATGCTTATCCTGTTTTGCTCATATCTTCTAGACCGTAGCTCCGAATCTAATGAACTTTATATGTAATTTGACTAGAATTTCGTGTAGATCATTGTGGTGCATCTTAACTTGCTGTTTAACAACTTGAACATAAGGTTTATTCAGATCTGGACCTATTTCGAAATTTGCATATGAGGACTTACCGGAATTGTTCTATGTTGTTCCCGGCCTCATTTAAACTTGCCTTGATGTGTTGCTCTTGTTTGCATCATCTCTTGCCATGAGTAGCCTCATCTAGATTTGTCATGCATCATGCTTTGTTGTGCATCATGCCTTGGTCATGTGTGGAGTGTTTACCATGTTGTGTGCTTCTTCTCGATAGTTCCTGCTTGCTATGCGATCGTGAGGATTCGCTCGCTCACGCTTGGTTCGGCTTCATCCGTTCGTCTTCTTCATGGACTCGTTCTTCTTCCTAGCGGGATTTCAGGCAAGATGACCGCTACCCTGGATATCACTACTATCATTGCTATGCTAGTTGCTTCGTTCTATCGCTTTGCTGCGCTACCTAGCATTTGCTCTTCAAGCCTCCCAATTTGCCATGTCAGCCTCTAACCTTTCCACCCTTCCTAGCAAACCGTTGTTTGGCTATGTTACCGCTTTGCTCAGCCCTCTTATAGTGTTGCTAGTTGCAGGTGAAGTTGAAGATTGCTCCATGGTGGACAGGGTTCTGTTGGGATATCACAATATCTCTTATATTATTAATGCATATATATACTTGGTAAAGGGTGGAAGGCTCGGCCTTATGCCTGGTGTTTTGTTCCACTCTTGCCGCCCTAGTTTCCGTCATATCGGTATTATGTTCCCGGATTTTGCGCCCCTAACGCGGTTGGGTGATTTATGGGACCCCTTGACAGTTCGCTTTGAATAAGACTCCTCCAAAGAAGGCCCAACATTGGTTTTACCATTTGCCTCACCACCACCTACTTTTCCCTTGGGAGTCGCTCTCTCGAGGGTCATCTTTATTAAGCCCCCCCCGGGCCAGTGCTTCTCTAAGTGCTGGTTCGAACCGAGCTGCCTACGGGGCCACCTTGAGGCAACCTGAGGGCTGTTTTACTCGTAGCTAGTCTAATCCGGTGTTGCCCTGAGAACGAGATATGTGCAGCTCCTATCGGGATTGTCGGCGCATCGGGCGGTCTTGCTGGTCTTGTTTTATTGCTGTCGAAATGTCTTGTAGCCGGGATTCCAAGACTGATTGGATCTTCCCGGGGAGAAGGAATATCCTTCGTTGATCGCGAGAGCTTATCATGGGCTAAGTTGGGACACCCCTGCAGGGTTTGAACTTTCGAAGCCGTGCCATGGTTATGTGGCAGATGGGAATTTGTTAATGTCCGGTTGTAGTAAACTTGAAGCAAACTCTTCTAAAATACACCAACCGTGTGCGTGCTTAGTGAGTGTCTCTTTTCGGGTTAATCGAGAGGAGAACACGGTTTCGGGTTATGTCTCGACGTAAGTAGGAGTTCAGGATCACTTCTTGATCATTACTAGTTGACGACCGTTCCTTTGTTTCTCTTCTCGCTCTCATTTGCGTATGTTAGCCACCATATATGCTTAGCCGCTGCTGCAACCTCACCACTTTACCCCTTCCTTTCCCTTTAAGCTTTGCTAGTCTTGATACCCATGGTAATGGGATTGTTGAGTCCTCGTGGCTCACAGATTACTACAACAACAGTTGCAGGTACAGGTTTGCGATGATCATGACGTGAGAGCGATGTTTGCTTGTTTTGGAGTTCTTCTTCTGCTTCTTCTTGATCGGGGATAGGTTCTGTGTCGGCAGCACTGGCTAAAGGTGGTGGATATTGTTTGATTTTCTGTTTATGTTTCATCCGTAGTCGGATGTTGATCTTGTATATGATGTTGTATTCATGTGGCATTGTATGTCTTGGTTGTATCCCTATGTATTATGTAATGTTGATGTAATGATATCCACCTTGCAATAGCGTTTCAATATGCGGGTCTATCCTTGGTGGGACCTTCGAGTTCCTTTTGGATAGGGTCGCATATTGGGCGTGACACATGGGCACCTCGTGAGGTACCCCGTCTTGATCTCTCTGCCTCCTCGCGAGCCGCCTGGCGAGGCCATGCCTGAGGAAGCTTCCCGTCGTCTGCCCGCGAGGCTTGGCCCCTCGCGAGGGCCTTGAGCTTGTGCTGGTGAAGATGGGCCATACTAGGCCACCCATGAGCCACGCCGCAGGCCGCAGGCAGGCAAGTCTGGGTACCCTCGTTCCCAGAACGCCGACAGACGTCGGGCTTGAATGTGCGGTGGGACGGCCACTGGAATTGCGCAGCTCACGGGTAAATGCTGGGCAACCCACCTCGTAAGGTAGGCCGCCGGAGCCTCCCGGTGCTGGGTGGTCCATAGAGGGCCCCGCTCGCTTATCTGACTGGTGGCGTGTATCGCGCTGGTGCTCGATGGTGGTTCGAGCATCTTCATGGGCTCGCTCCCGAAGAACTTGGCGCTGATCACGGTGGGTCCGCGGGTCGGACGATGCTATGGAAATGTTATCGCAAGCGTCGTCACGACGGGTCGATACCCGCAGTGGCTGGCGTGGAGGAGGAGAGTGCACCGTGGCTGCAGGACCTCCGGTCCTTCCACCGATAGCATGTGGTGGCTCGACGGAGTGTCGGCCCGAGGGCCCCGCTAGCCATGGCTCGTCTTTGTTGGCGACGTCGACGAGGCTCCGGATGGTGGCTCTCCACTAGTCGAGCTTTTCCGCTGCATGAGGGAAGTCGAGGAGCAGCTCTGCGCGCGCCAAAGCTCGCCGGCATTGGTGGCGGCGAAAGCTGCGTGGACCGTGGCACGCTCCGACTCCTAACCACGTTAGAAGGAGCTCCATCACGGCCCTACAGCTGTACACCATTTCCGCCGGCACTTCAGCGGGCATGTTGGCTTCCTCCGTCCCGCGAGTGATGCACGAGACTCTTCCCACGGCAGCACCCGGGGTCCCCTACATGGTGGCGCTGCTCGTCGTGCGCACCCTGGGAAGAGCGCGTCGTGGCCACCGGCGTAGGCGACTTGGAGGTCACCGCGCCGCCCGTAGGTGGCACGGCGCCGCCCTGGAGTGCTGCGGGGGCCCGGCTCCGTCTTTGGATTAGGCGGCGTGCGGCCCGTCGTCTCACGCACGAACGACGCCGCTCGCCAGGCTCTGGCTGCCAGAGCGATGCTGGTGCTCGCGGGCCATGCCTCGGGTTCTGTCTGCGACCGGCCCACTACTCGCGTGCACCGGCGCGGGCCATCCGGCTTCGGATGAACCGATCACCGTGATCGTCTTCTTCTCGGGAGCCATGGCGATGAAGAACTGCTAGGCTAACCACTAGACCGGATTTTCACAACTGCGCCCCCTACCTGGCGCACCAAAGATGTCGGGGGAAATCGAAACCTATGGGATCACTGGAATCCCTTCTACGTTTGACGGGCGCGGGGTTGTGCAAAGAGCGGGTCTGACAGGAAGCACACGGATCGTTTACCCAGGTTCGGGCCGCGGAGATGCGTAATACCCTAGTCCTGCTTTGGTGGATGTATTTCAGTGTTCTTGTGTTCTTGAGCTAGGTACGGGTGTAACTTGCCCAAAAGATCTGAATCCCTCTCCTCGTCGCCTCGGGCCTCCTTTTATAGGAAAAATGGGTTGCCACAGTGGCGCACAGGAGGTGGAAAGGTCTACAGTGGATGAGTTTATCCTCTAGCACCGTCGGGCAAACGCATTTAATGCACTGCCGACGTGCCCCTCTCACTTTATCAGGGACGGCAAGGAAGCACGTTGTCGGTGTCAAAACCGGCGGATCTCGGGTAGGGGGTCCTGAATTGTGCGTCTAGGCGGATGGTAACAGGAGACAAGGGACACGATGTTTTTACCCAGGTTCGGGCCCTCTCGATGGAGGTAATACCCTACTCCTTCTTGATTGATATTGATGATATGGGTAGTAGAAGAGTAGATCTTCCACGAGATCAGAGAGGCTAAACCCTAGAAGCTAGCCTATGGTATGAATGTTGTATATCTCTATCGACTAGCCTGGCCTCGGTTTATATAATGCACCAGAGGCCTAGGATAACAAGAGTCCTAGCCGAATACGCTGGTGGGGAGGAGTCCTTGTCTTGATCGCCAAGTCCTGTGGAATCTTCCTTATAGGCGGCAACTGTCCGGACTGGCCCATGAGTATACGGCCATGGGGGTCCTCGGCCCAATCTAACTGATCGGGAGACGACGTGGTGAGTACCCCCTAGTCCAGGACACCGTCAGTAGCCCCCTGAACCGGTCATCAAGTTGGGGACGCTCCTCGATTCTTCCGAACTGTTCTTCATCTTTGGTCGTCGGTCGTGAAAACTGGTTCAACAAATCTTCTCATCTTCGATCTTGAGGATCGCCTAAGTGCATACGAAGAGTTTACAAGTTGGGTATCCGAGGAGCCCCTTTAAGTTTACGACCTTTATCAATCCCGTGTTATTTTTATGCCACGCCTCGGGTTTGAAGTTATTCCGGAGGCAGTGTCCTCTTGCGTCCGAGCTCTAACGCCGGACTGCATTCGAGGTATCCTTTGCAGCCGAGCACCAACGCCGGACTGCTTCCCAGCTCTATCGTCGGACTATGTATCTGAGCTCCCACGCCGGACGGTATCCGAGCTCCAACGCCGGACTATGTATCCGAGCTCCAACGCCGGACTGTATCCGAGGTGTCGCAAATCACCTTGGTTCAAAGAAGTTTTGAAGGAGTTTAGCCGAGCTTAATGCCGGAAATGCCCTCTATGGAGCCAGCCACTAGCGTCCGAGCTTTATGCCGGATCGCTTGAGGTGGTGCACCACCCCGAATGTGGGCCGATTTTTGTCAATATTTTTGATTGGTGCAATTTATTCTCTGCCAAGATACATAGCCAGTAGCCCACACGGTGTGTATTGGTCTTAAACACGAGATGCACATAAAGGATGACATAAGACCGCTGATCCCCGTAGCTGCTGAGACTCAGGTTGATTTGCAAAATCGGTCTGAGGATCAAGTCCTAGCTCGGCAGAATACTTCGGGACACAAAAAGCGGCGTGCTCAGTCCTCAAGACTCGGGTTGGGTGCGGCCGACCAACCCGAGGATCAAAATCTCCTCGGAGATCAGATTACACTTAAAATTTTCTCGCATTGGACAGTAATGCAAGAGTAGCCCCGAGACACCGGTCGGGTGGCAATACTGATCGTGGGATCGATGTGCCCCTTTAATATTTGTAAATAATAAGCAAGCCCAAGAGGCCCCGAGCCTTAATGCGGCACGGGAGGCCAATTAAGGATCGATATCCATAGTAAAATCACAAATTATGTGTAATGACTCTATGTATCCAAGTACTTTACGTCATTAATGCTCGAATCAGACATTGTACAAAACTTTGTTGACCGACCATCGGCTTCCACCTCCTCGGCCAATAGCCGAGGAGGGTTTATCCTACTTTATAAAGCCTTTATGAGGGCAAAGATTTACAACAAACAAGGCAATCTGGCCATACGGTTTTATAAACAAAGGTACGCGGAGAGACATGTTATATTACTGTTTAATAGAAGAAATGTCTTCCAAAGAAAATAGTCCCGCTATCGGTTCCTTTCTTTGGGTTGTCATGCTAAGCATGATCATGAAACCTCAGCTCCAATGTAGGAGCAAAATATTGAGGATTTAGTTTGGGAGGCCACCATTAGCCCCCGGTAGTGTTCGGGCGACAATCGAGGTCAAGCCGAAACACTTCGCCAATGTTATGAATGGCCCGTCGTTTAATATAGTCATCGGACCGCTGACCAGTTTACACCTATTGTGACAGTCAGTTTTCAGCTTTCTCCACTGAGGTGCTTGACCATGCGAGCTGGAAGCGCAATCGCAGTGGTTCTCCCTTTGCACACCTAGCCGAACAAAGCGGAGCGTAGGAGGCAAGCGCGGGAGCCGGGCAACCCAACTATTGACTGAAGACATAATTCGAAATTGATGCATATATAGCAATATCCGAGAATGTTTTTGCCGAATCTCTAAAGGTGTCCGGCGTTGCACTGCGAGACTTGTGCTGAAAACACACAAATAGTTTAAAAGTGCCAAAAGCTTGGAAAACCAAAAAACGTCAGTAAAAACATGATGTCCGAACAAGATCAAGTGTTCGATGCCAATCCGAAAATTGGACTTTAGAAAAAAAGGTGCTTCTGCGGTGCTTTAACATGACACATCCTATCTCAAGACTTCTGTTGGTCAGCCTCACGGCAGCCTCCCCATCCCGAGGCGGAGTACTTCTTATTAGGCCAGTTTAGAAAACTAAACTCTAGCGGTTTTGAGAGAGAAATTAGGCTCCCCGGCTAGTGACCACACACTCGTGTCGAAAAAAGGAGTGATAAATAAAAAACTTTGCAACAACTAAGAAGAAAAACACTTAGTATAAAACGGCTCAAATAAACATAAGAGCCCACAAGTGAATTGGGTAAAAGTTGACTATATAATGTAAGGTGACATGTAAAATGCCTTGGCCGGATTGTAGATCGTTTGTCGTAGCGGACCTTTTTGCTTCAACCTCTGGACCCAATAGTCCGGAGTGTGTCCGAATACCCTCAGCGGTTATAAAAACCGGGCATGCGTGGAGACCAGGCGTAGGGGTCATTAGTGCTTTATCAGAGAAGTGCCCAACTAGTTATGTTATATTACATGGTTAGTAAGAAACATCTTCCAGGGAGAATAGTTCCGTTAAGGGTTCCTTTCCCTGGGAGGCATGCCCTAAAGTGCATGACCGGACTGCAAAAAGAGCGTAAAAACATCCGGGGCAGGTAAATGAATAGGTAAGAAATCATCTTTTAGTTCACGGACCGAGTATTCCTTAAGAACGCTTAGCTTTCGCTTCACCTAGTCTGAGGTACACATCCGTGACCAGCAAGAATAATCGCGGAGGTGCTCCTTTACCACCTAGCCAACAATCGAAACGTGAGGGGTAAGCACGTAAGCCGTGCAACCCAGCTTGGCCAAAACTTAAGTCATACCGATGCATATAATGGTGAATAAAAGGTACATGCGGAAGTGTGACACATGTGTTGGGCATAAAGCCTGAATTAATAAGCTTCATTAAAGAAGCCCTGTGTATAATGAGCGGGTAGCGCGTCAAGTGTGTGCGAACAAAGTTTCGACAAGGAAAAATTTTACAAGCAACTTTTTTCCAAAAAAGTATAATGCTTGGTCGAACCGAACACAATTTAGAAATTTAAAACTTTGAGCATGAAGGCAACTTAGCTGGTTAATGTGTTCGGTATTGACGATGCGGTCCGAGCTTGATGCGGGACAAGGTTCCATCCCCCAAGTCGGTCCCGAGGTGGCGGAGCAAAGAGCTCGGCACTGTGAAGTGGTGACATAGCACGGTCAATGCAGGACGGTAGAGTGATGCCGAAGTCCCTGGCATGGGGTAATGGAGTGTTGACGAAGCCCCCCGTCCAGCCGAGGTGACGTCAAAGGATATAGTCCATTTGGATCATTTTCCGTGCACAAAAATAGTGCAAACCAGAGATAATAGTAATAAAAAAATCGTTGCATAATAAATAATTTATGCAAAGTGCGTAATAAAAGAAATATGGCTGGCGCCAAAGTCAATGTCGATGCAGGCGGCGGCGTGATGCGGTAAAGGCATGGCAAGGCCTAAATTCTGTGTCGGTTCGAGTTCGGATGCGGCGTCACGGACTATGTACGGAAACTGACCGAACCACCATGCAACTGTCGTTAATGCGGCCACCATTTGTTAGACCTGCGTACATATGATGGACAAACCAGAGTAATAATTCGTTGGAAAAAATGAATCCAAACAAGCAAAAAATACTAGGATCAATAGCACCTGATTTATTTGTTGTAGCAATCTGAAGAATGGTGATTCCCAGAATTGGGACTCGATCCGCGCACCCATTGCCTGATGGGCGATAAAACGACGGCATGGTAATGCTGGCAAAGGTTGGCTCGCCGAGGCAAAGCTCTCGGCCCAGCTAACGTGACGGAGCTGGTCGGCTAGTGACGCCGAAGTGTCCGGAGTAGGTTGATGAAGAGATGATGAAGCCCCCGGTCCAGCTAATGTGATGAAGCCTTAGTGTCAGCCGATGAGTCGAAGTAGGTCGGCGTGGCGGACACCAGCTTGAAAAAGCAATAGCGGTCGGCCCTGCCGATGCAGTCCCCGACGTGGTCGATGCCGCTTGACGAAGTGACCGTGCAGCGATGCGGTGTGCCTGCCCGTGTAATCCGTGGGGCGGTGATGTTGGTAATGATTTATCCTTCGCGATGCGGACTCTTGTTCGGCTTGCCGAGATGATGATCCGAAGAAGTTGAGCTCGGCTCAACAAAGTGACGACGTGTCTCAGCGTGGAGTCGGCAGCCGTGGAGAAATATTGCGGACTGGTTTGACACCAGCATGATGTTGAAGATCATGTTCAAAAGATCTTAAAGTTAGTGGGATGTGTTCGGAAACAAAACACAATACCCCATACAAAACTTCCTTCAAAAGGATGTCCAAATCCTGCTCATAAAAAGACGAACTCGGGTCGGATTCGTTTTCGCGCAGAAAACATATCCGAAAGGTGATGCACTAATCAGAAGGTTCCCGGAGTTTGGACGGTCGGATCGAGCTGAAATTTTGAGCGTTGGTAGATATAGAATTCCGCAGCCGATCAACGGTTGGATCTTCCAAAGGAAGTCCGAGCTAGAAGATGGACACCACGCCCTAAACTCGTCCGGATTCTCATCCAGATTCAATGCGGCTCCGGTATACCGGAGATTGCCAGAGATTCCTCCATCGGAACTCGATGAAATTTTCCAGGGTTGTTGTAGGCTCAATTCCGCACAATTGCACCGAGGCAATCGTTAAAACGACACCTGAGGAGGCGGTGGCGGCGGAGACAAGTACGCTGTCCAGAAATACAGTACGGTCGCCCGAGGGCAATGTTGACGTTGAGCCCCCGGGCTCCCTGGATGACTCCTCCATGATCTTGATAGAGATCGGAGCTGATGTTGAAGAAGGCCCTCATCCGAACATGATGATCGGAGGTAGGGCGCAGTCCTTGGTCGAACCAAGGTGACCAGTCGAGCTAGTGACGAAGATGTCAAGTCGCAGCTTGATCTCAGGGCGAGCCGTCGTCCTTTTGCCGAACACACAGCGGAACTCTCAATAAAAGCACCAACGTCGGTGTCAAAATCGGCGGATCTCGGGTAGGGGGTCCCGAACTGTGCGTCTAGGCGGATGGTAACAGGAGACAAGGGACACGATGTTTTTACCTAGGTTCAGGCCCTCTCGGTGGAGGTAATACCCTACTCCTGCTTGATTGATATTGATGATATGGGTAGTAGAAGAGTAGATCTTCCACGAGATCAGAGAGGCTAAACCCTAGAAGCTAGCCTATGGTATGATTGTTGTATATCTCTATCGACTAGCCTGGCCTCGGTTTATATAATGCACCAGAGGCCTAGGATAACAAGAGTCCTAGCCGCATACGCTGGGGGGAGGAGTCCTTGTCTTGATCGCCAAGTCTTGTGGAATCTTCCTTCTATGCGGCAACTATCCGGACTGGCCCATGAGTATACGGCCATGGGGGTCCTCGGCCCAATCCAACTGATCGGGAGACGACGTGGTGAGTACCCCCTAGTCCAGGACACCGTCACACGTCCCAGCTGTCGCCGCCTTGCTTGGCTTCGACACGCGTCCGAGCTGACGAGGCATCGTGGTGCCACGTTGGCTGGCTGCTGGGCTGGCGCAGTGGTGGGGCCTTCTTGAAGATCTGCACGCGCACCATGTAGGTGCTTGCTGGGTCGGTGTCGAGGCCGCCCGTCGCCACGCAGGTGCCTGCCCAGCTGGTTGTGCTAGCAGCTGCAGGTGTCCTCGGCAAGGTTCTTGTTGGGGCCCCGGCAAGGGTCTTGCCGTGGTGTCGTGGTCGTCCCTGGCAAGGATCTTGCCGGGGGTCTCGCGGATTTCCTTGGCTGGGACCCCGCCAAGGGTCGATGTCTTCTGGTCCTCATCTGATCTTGTGTGTCCACGATCTTGACAAAGATCTGCATGCCACCAGGGAGGTGCCTCCCGAGCCTTGGTTCCAATGTAGTTGTTGGCGGCGTTTGGAACCCTTGGGGTCAAGGGTGGCCCACTCTACTGGTGTTGGGCAAGCTGCCCCGGCAAGGCTCTCGCCAGGGCCGCGGAGGCCGCCCCGGCAAGGGCCTTGCCGGGGGAGTCCACCTCGCCCCTTTGTTCTTCAGTGCTTCTGGTCTTGGCGTTACCTTGGTTGTCTTGTGCTTCGGTTTCCCTCTGGCTTCCCTCCTCTGCTTTGTTAAGTGTGGCCGCGGGCGCGGCTCTGACAGCCCATGCACAAGTAAAGGGGTCAAAAGGAGAGCCCCTACTTTTGTACACCGACATATAGATTTTTATTTAATATAGTGATACCCTGGGACTTTTGCATGTATCCTACATTTTATGACACCACTTTTCTCGTACAGAAAAATGTGCTTTCAGCCAAGTATGTTATGAAAACCAACAATGATGCTTTTGTTAGTGTAGATGAGATGCTTTCGTTCCTACATCAAGTAAATATCAGCCATGGACTGCTGTATGGTCATGTCAATTCTGATTCTCAACCTCATCAAAGATCCATATAGAAAGTGGTATTTAACTTCAGAGAAACATGTTAAACTTTTTTTCTATTGCACAATTATGCTAACATTTTTTTAGCACAGGATAACTCTTTGTTTGCGTGCTTGAAGCTTATATTTTACTACCTCCGCTTCAAAATAAGTGTCGTGGTTTGAAATTTGAACTAAAACCACGACAGTATTAAATTACTACCTCTGTTATGGACTACCATGTGTATTAGTATCATGTAGCAGATGCTTAACAAGTGCTTCTGCTGCTACGTGCTCTTAATGAACTAATTTGGTACTCCTTTCCTTTATGTAGGAATGGCCTGAAGAGAGTTATCCCTCATGGGTAGATGGACCATGGTACATTGTATCTCGGGATATAGCAAAAGAAGTTTACAGGAAACATAAAAGAGGGGAGCTAAAGGTATGTGACCTTCTAAGATTTGTAAATGGGTACCTCTTTTCCCGTCAGTGATACTGAATTCTCTTCAGTTGCTTCAATCTGAAACGGTATTGAAGGCGGCCTAGAAAAACATCATGTTCTCCAGCTGTTAGGGTACCTCTTTTCCCGTCAGCGATACTGAATTCTCTTCAGTTGCTTCAATCTGAAACGGTATTGAAGGCGGCCTAGAAAAACATCATGTTCTCCAGCTGTTTGTTCCCGCTAACTGTTGTGGTGCGGAATATTAACTGGGGACATTGACTTGCCACTACTGCAGGATGCTGCTAACGCGACACTACGATCAAAGACCCTTCAACGAAACTGTGTGCGATGCCATAATCGCAAACGGTGGTGTAAAATAACCATCAAAAAAGGTGCAAAACTTTGGCGATGGAGGATGCATCAAACACGGTTCAGATTTTAGTTGCATGTGCGATGCAGGGCATACGGTTCAATTAAATCAACTGTTTGCGATCAGGAGGAACAAAAGAAACAGGCAGACAGATGAAGGTGTGTGTGATGTACATCATACGGTTCACTCGGATGAACTGTTTGTGATTAGGCAACACAAAAGAAATGGTCAGCAAGATCAAAGGTGTGTGCATATACGGCATGCGGTTCACTCGGATGAACTGTTTGCGTTGATACATGAGAACATAAATGGTTCAAATGAACAAGATGTGTGTGATACGAGGCAAACATGTCTGTAATCAGAAACGTGTGCGAAGACTGATAAGAACATAGACGATTACTGCTAACAAGCCGTGTGTGTTGTGAGCAAACAATTGCTGGTATATAATTGTGAGTGATTGATGAAAACATCACCGACGGGTTCCATTGTTTAGTCCGTGTGCGATGTGATTTTCTTTGTCTACAACATCTACGCTCTGTGTACAGAGCATCAACATATATACTTAAAAAGACAGCATTGCATAACAAAATTAAGCATACAATTACACAAGTGACTACACACATAACATTTGCACACACACCAAAGTAAGCAATTACATGCATACTAAAGTAGGAGAAACGAGGATATAATCATCTACTTATTGTTGCGATGACGCTTGCCATTGCTCCGCTTTCGGCTGGATCCCTGGCCATTTTGGGGAAGGAGGCACTTCCTCATGTCAACGATCCGCATGTACATGTCGTAGCTCGTGTACGCCTCCTTGGCCGCGTACACGACGTCAGCTTTCTCGAGTTTCTCCATCCAGGCCGAGTGCAGGGCACGCTTGTCCTTTTTGCACGAATCCTTCATGTCTCTGTAGTAGATGGCCTCGGCGAGGTGAACCAGTGAGTCCTTCTCATGCTCCTTGCTGCCCCAGATGTTGTATTGGCCTTGGATGTCGAAAAGATTCTGGCAGGCGATGCCCGAACTCTCAAGCGCCTTTACATCGTTGGTGATGTCCACCGTAGCGAACATGTAGTGGGGGCTGTTGACAAACCTGGCGAAACGCTTGCAAGGCCTTGTGGCCAGGCAGTAGTGGTACACGAGGACGTGGTGGCGCATGCACATCTGGGCGACGACGACCTTGGGACGAGACCCGACACGAGCGCGTGTGTACTCGAGGTTGAACCCGACCACCTTGTACTTCTCCTCGGCAAGCAACAGATCCATGATGTGGATGGAGTGCTCCACCCAGACCGGATCGTTGGTGTACACCACCGAGAGGTCCATGAACCTTGTGTGACTGTCCACCACGACACTCATGGTGAACTGCTGCTCGTCGTCGGCAGTCGCTCGGAGCGCCATTGGAGCCGCGCAGGATACCCTCTAAGAATTTCTCATGGTGGGTATGCTTCTTGCAATGGTGGGGCGCGATCGAACGGTTGAAGACACACATGGGTAGGTTAAATGGCTGCTGTAATAAATGGGGGCCGGCCTGTAATCGTCACGTCTTGTCACGGCGTTCATAGCGGAGGATTATAGAATCCAGTGCACGCTTGACAACACCACACCCCAGGCGTGGGCTCAAAGAGGCGCCAAATGTATTGTCGGTGAGCCTATTCCCGTGCTACCGCGTTGTTTACCACGCAAGCTTCCCGCCCGGCTAGTTTGGCTACGCGTTGGCTAGAAGAGAGACAACTCGTGGGTGTTTATTGGAAAAAAGCTTTGTAAAAACGAAGTGTGTGGAATGACTTTGGTCATAAGTTTACCCTTGGGTGATGAGGTCAAAGTTACACAAAAGGGTGATGATGGACACTCGAGTGCGATAATTAATTCTGCACTCTACATTGCACACGGTGGAAGAAACCAACTGTGTGCAATAATGTCGAAGATCGTGGTCGAGTTAGCTATACAGATCATGTGCTATGAGATCGACAAGGTAAGCTGATTCAAGAATGGTTAATAAAATCTAAGACCATTGAATATTAAGGTCAAAATAGTGCTAGCAATATATGAGTCTCATACTATGCCATTTGAATGATTGTACCACAAAAGCTCGAAATGTTACAAGGTTCAAATTCCAGAGTTATATGGCTCAAATTCGAAGATTGCAAGGTTCAAACTGATATTAGAAATGAAATTCACCTCATCAGCTACAAATGCTCACGCTGATGCGCTGAGCATGGATATCAATGAGGTTAAAACAAATATCACCGCTTCTAAGTCTGGCTTTGAAACCTCACAATTTTTGCAAAGGGGTCAGCCACTGAGAAGTCATGTATGGGGTTGATCCAATGACTTCCGATTACTCTGTCATCTGAAGTTCCAAAATGAAATTTAGCATTTTTGGAGCCTACTCCATTCTGCCGCAGGCGCCGGCGCTGATCAATAGACCATTCATTTTTGCGAAATAAATGTAGGGCACCTCATTTCCTTTAGCACCCTTGCTCTGAGAACAAAGAATCTGGCGAATATAATCTCCGGTAAGGTCCTTCGGTAGGAGTTCAAAGTAATTTCTGAGAGTTGAAGATCTAGGAATTCGACGTGATTGTTATATTGTATCACATTATCCACCACTCGGCCTAATCTTATCTGCAAAAGAAGAAAACGTGTTAGTGCCTACATGCAGTTTTGAACATTACTACATGCCTAGCTATTTGGTTTGCAGGATTTGTAAAATGCACTAACATGCCATCTTCGATCTGACATGATTAACATGGGCATTTGATTGCATTCTAAAAAAATGTAGCCTTCTTCACAAGAGGTTGGAGTGGATGAAAAGTTCCCTAAGAAAACTAGTACAGATGAATCCACAGGAGAAATGCTTATTAATTGTAACCATATGGATCAAGCAACCAATATGGGGGGGGGGGCATGTATGTACAGAAATCCTCCAAAAGAACCTTCAGAAATCGTAGTACATTGTCATTGTAAACTTCGAAAACGGTGTCACAAATTGAACTCCCTTATGGCTAACATTTAACAAGAAAAGAAACATCACCTCGATATATAGCTCTCCAGGCACGGAAAGCATCTCAGGAAACTGACAACTTTCTCCAGGTCGGGCCCGATAGATTCTAGTGCCAAGACCTTCACTGTGCGCAGTTTCAGGGTCAAGCTTGTCGGAATCATTTTCTGATTGACAGACGAACAAACATCTTCAAAATTAGAAATAATGTTAATTTGTAGAAGGAGAGGTAGAAGCGGCTGTTGTACCTAAACGGGTGTGGATCCAATAACAAGTTCGGAGTATTTGTCAGACGAGTAGCCCACCACTGTCAATTTCGGCACAGAAATGACATTGATTCATGTTGGACCTTCTTGATCAACTACAAGTAATCTCTCAAGTGCAGGTGTGTCCTGGATGACCATACTGTGGTCCACCTTTTGTGATGTCTTCTTGCCGCACCAGCAACACACATAAATAGTCCGGAGAGTCATGGAGGTGATGCGGAAGGTACTCAACCCATTGATCTCCTGAAGACGAAGGTACTCGAGTGCAGTACAACCACGGAGCAGGCACTCCATGTCACCCTTTGAGAGGCAGACGACGACGAGCTCGAGGTGCTTCAGTCATGGAAGAATAAGAACGGGCGCGTCATTAAGGGGCGGGAAGTGGCAGTTCCTGAACTTGGTGACGTGCAGCATGGGCGCGAGGCGAAGTGCGGACGTTGGCAGCGACCGCATATGCCCATCATCAAAAGTGAGCTCCTCGAGCTGATCTAGGGCGGGGGATCGGAACCAGTTGTCAAGCTTGGCTCGGTCCTTGCCGTTGGAATGGAACTTGCCCATTATAAGGCCTTTGGTTGGGCCAAGGTGACTGCCGAGGATCTTGGAGAACGCATCCAAGCATTTGCGATAGTCATGGCTATCACAGCCTGATTTTTGGCCTTTTCTTTTTCATTTGTTTCTCTGAGATTTTTGCTTGAGTTTTCTTTCTCCGTGGCTTTGTGGTCTGGAAACTGAAGAAGATGACCTCTTCTTTGCTTCCAGAGTGGCTTGTCAACCTCAAATCCTTCCCTAGACCTTCCCATTTTCATCCTAGCCCAAATCCCAATATTCTTTTTATTGGGGATATTCCTTTTCTATTAAAGGAATAACCCTAATTGTCCTGGGTTGTGAAGCAACCTATATTTTCATCACTCCCAAAATTCCCAAATAATTCTCATAAATTGTTTGGGTCATATATTCCTCAAATATGGCAAATTATTTCATTTTCCATGTTTATCATTGTCTGTGTCAAAACCGGCGGATCTCGGGTAGGGGGTCCCGAACTGTGCGTCTAGGCGGATGGTAATAGGAGACAAGGGACACGATGTTTTTACCCAGGTTCGGGCCCTCTCGATGGAGGTAAAACCCTACTCCTGCTTGATTAATATTGATGATATGGGTAGTACAAGAGTAGATCTACCACGAGATCAGAGAGGCTAAACCCTAGAAGCTAGCCTATGGTATGATTGTTGTTCGTCCTATGGACTAAAACCCTCCGGTTTATATAGACACCGGAGAGGGTTAGGGTTACATAGAGTCGGTTACAAATGGGAGGAGATCTACATCCGTATCGCCAAGCTTTCCTTCCACGCCAAGGAAAGTCCCGTCCGGACACGGGACGAAGTCTTCAATCTTGTATCTTCATAGTCCAGGAGTCCGGCCAAAGGTCATAGTACGGCCATCCGGACAACCCCTAATCCAGGACTCCTCAGTAGCCCCTGAACCAGGCTTCAATGACGACGAGTCCGGCACACAGATTGTCTTCGGCATTGCAAGGCGGTTCCTCCTCTGAATAATTCATAGAAGATTTTGAACACAAGGATAGTGTCCGGCTCTGCAAAATAAGTTCCACATACGACCGTAGAGAGAATAATATTTACACAAATCCAATCACGACGTATTTCAGAAGCGTGACACCACTGCCAAGCCTTTATTTACTTGTCCCCACCTCAACAAGACTTAGCGAGGCGGTTTCCTTGGCATGTCTTGTTGAAGCAGAGATCGTGTCCCCTTATTCCGGGATTCTCATCAATACGGGCGCGGGTAACCCAACCGTGCCATTAATTTACGGCGCTTGGGAGATAAGCGAGTTTTACCAGGCTCGTGGGGGCACATAGTTTCGTCCTCCCATACAAGGGGATAAGGATCCACCTTTTCCATCTACGCCTTCTTCCTCCTTTGCTTATCTATTTTCACGCACTTGAGCTCCAGCGCCCAAGTCCTCACATCCCACCTCTACCTTCTCCAGCCATGTCCGGAGCAGGAGGCAAGTGGATGGTCTCCTCCGTCACGGAGGGACACATCAAGAAGCTGAGGAAAGTCGGATACTTGTCCAATGACATCGCCAAGACCGGCTCCCTCGACAAGGCAGCTCATCCCCACCCCTGTGCCCCATGAGAGGGTGGTGTTCCTCACCCATTTCCTCCACGGACTTGGTTTCCCACTTCACCCATTTGTCCGGGACTCATGTTCTACTACGGCCTGGATTTCCATGATCCGCCCCGAACTTCATCCTCAATATCTCGACGTTCATCGTCGTGTGCGAGGCCTTCCTCTGCATCCAGCCCCATTTCGACTTATGGCTGAAGACCTTCAATGTCAAACCGAAGGTAGTGGGCGGCCACCAAGCAGAGTGCGGAGGCGCCATGGTGGGCAAGATGCCCAATGTTACATGGCTCGAGTGCTCCTTTGTGGAGACCATAAAGGGGTGGCAATCGGGGTGGTTCTACATCACCAAGCCGCGCGGACTGAATGGGCAGCGCCCCGAATTCCGATCTGGCTTCCCTACACGGCTCACCTCCCGGAAAGAGACGGGCTTGTCGTGGGGTAATTCGGAGGAGCCGACCGACTCCAAACTCGCGCCCAAAACCTGGTGAGCAAGAAGCTCAAACTCGTCAACGTAGTCCAGGTCATGCTCATCCGCCGGATCCTCCCGTGCCAACAACGGGCTTTCAGTTTGTGGGAGTTCGATCCGGCACAGCACCGAACCCTGAATAGGCTCTTCGACACTATGTAAAAAGATGCCTGGAAGGTGTTGTTCAAGGGCGCCGAGGCCCCCGCATCCGCTACTGAGGATCGCGGATTCAGCGCCTAGCATCAAGCCAACGCAGTAAGCTATTTTACCCTTTACGGGTTACTTGTTTTCCATAGTTTGATTCTATGTGGGATCTAAACTCCCTTACCTTTGACAGGATTGGCAGAAGACGTCCGGACAGATTGACTGTCCGGCTCCCTTGCCCGAAGACCCAGCGGACGCCCGCTTGACGGGGCTGCTGGTCCCGGCACCTTACGTGGTGCCGGAGAAGAAGGCCAAGAAGAAGGCCACGGGAACTCGAAAGAGTTCCCGGCGCCCGGTGGTGCCGGATTCATCGTCCGATGACTCCGAGGCGCACTCCTCCTCTGAAGACGAGGAGGAAGAAGAAGAAGCCTCTCCCCCTCCAGCGGGGGGAGGAATGAAAAGGAAGGCCGCCCCAACTGGGGGGGGGGGCGGAGGGTCCAAAAAGGGAAGGACCCTTCCTCCGGACTACTCCACCAGCGCTGACGACGGTGAAGAGGAGTGGCCATCCAGGGCCAATCCCCTGGAAAAATCGTAAGTATCCGGATACCAGAATAACTCATGGCGTTCCTTTACCGCAAGATCTTCCGACGTCAATGTAATCATGCAGTCCGCCCAAGGCCGGGCCTCGACGCTTGCCGAGCGGCTCTCGGGTTCGTCGGATGTGAATAGTACTTCACTTCGGCCTCCTCCTCGCCCAAATGGATGATGCCGAGGGGAGTCCCGAAGGGTCCAAGCCAGGAGGAGGTGGTCCCGAGGCGCTGCAAGGCGACCTCCCGGACTCCAGCGCAAAGGGGATAAGACCCCAAGGGCTCCAAGTCCGCCCTGGGCCGACACCGCACCGAACCTTCAATGGTTCCGAATCCGGCAGCCCCTACTAAGAAGGGCAAGTTTACGACGCCGGTGACCTCCGGCCCAACCGGAGGCACCGGATAATCTTGGAGGTGCTTAACGGCGGCTCCATCGACGAGGAGCACCGCACTATTATGAGTGTGGTGATCCGTAAGGTTCGGTCCGCCAAGAGTGGGCTGACTGAAGCCTGTGCCAGCCTTCTAACAGGCTTTGAGGTATGTATTTAAGATATGTAAAAATATTACCGCATAGACAGTAGCCCCTGATGCTCAATTTGGTGTTCGGAAAGAAAAGTCGAGCTGAGGATCAAAAAGATATACGCAGGAGTCTAACATAAGTATGTCAATATGGGAATGCAGTTGTGTCAGCCGACCGCCACAATCGATCATGGAGGTCGATGCATTGAGGCAGAGCCTCGAGCGGTCGGAGGACGAGCTCGGCCTTGCCAAGAAGCTGCTCGAGGACAATGAAGGTAAGTAATACCTTATGTAAGTATATAAAAAAGATGTGGTTGCAAAAAATGACAGGACCAACGTGGGTATTACAGGGGCCACAACCCAGGTGGCAACCCTGAAGGAAGTGCTGTCCAAGGCCGAAGAAAATGCGGCCGTGGAGCGTACCCAGCGAGAGAAGCAGGAGGCGAGGGTGGCGGAGGTGCAGCAAGAGCTCTGTGCTCTCGTGGAAAAACACAAGAGTTTGGAGCTTGACTCAAAGACTCGAGAGTACAAGCTCGCATTGGCGCTTGAGATCGCAAAATCTTCCAAGTCCGATGCCCAAAAAGCCCTCCTGGATATTGAGGCGATGAAGAAGATAGCGGCGGTCAAGGCATTCTTTATGCATATCAAGCACGTGAAAGTGAATTACTTGTTACTTACCCGAGTCCGGAGCTCTCCAGAGCATTCGCAGATCTTCCTGAAGTGTGTCCGACGCTGCACAAGATTCTACCGAGCCGAAGAGGGAGCTCGACGGAGAAGGTGTTCTGTCTCGATATCGAGGCCGGACACCCTATGTTTTGAGCGACCAAACAAGCAGCTGGTCAAGCTCCATAAGGTGGCCGAGCAGGCCATGAAGGGTCTCAGAGGTCCGGCTGTGGCACAGGGAAGCCATGCACAGGAGCTACTTCGGGCTGGTAAGGCGGCCGGTGGATGCTACCCAAGGCTTGAAGTCATCAAGCGCCCGTATGCATCGAAGGTGCGGTAGGGCCCTTGCCCGTGCTAAAGTGCTGGAGGGAAAGATGGACGCTGAGAAGCTTGTGACGGACGGACCACCGCCGGGCAAGGAGCATCGCAAGCCCGAGATGTATTATGAGGGCGCCTGAAGGGTGCCCGCCAGATAAGCGGATGAGTGCTCCAAAGATGTAAATTTTGAGTAAACTCGCATTTGTGATCCTGTGACGCTGAAAACTTGTTCATATGCGCTTAAGCAATGCTTTTGAATTTAAAATATTACCTTAAATGCGGTCGTTTATTAAATTTGAGAGATGGCGAGTCGTCGGCTTCGCCCCATGCCACGAAAGTGCTGGGGTGTTCGGGATAAACTTGAGCGCTCTTTTTCCCATTATTGGGTCCTTCGAGGGAGGCGCTCAATACAACGAACAAGGCAATCGGACTATAATGCTTGAACACTCTCACTTAGCCATAGAATTCTACAATTTTAAATTTCGGCGAAGCCCCTAGTATTCGGAAGACCGAGTTCGGGGCGCTATCCACGCCTAGGCCGGACAAAGCCGACTCCTTGCTCTAAGCGGCATAAGTCTTTAGGGACTCGAAAACCTCTCGAACAGCGACCAGCTCTCGCCCTATCATGACGGTCAGTTTTAGCTTTCTCCACTGAGGTGCTCAGCCCGGCTCAACCGGAACACAATCGCAGTGGTTCTCCCAGTGCTACCTTAGCCGATATAACGGAACATAAGGTACCAAAACATGGGAGCCGGGCAAACCCAACTATTGACCCAAGACATGATTCGGAGCCGATGCATATAATGCTATAAGTTCGGGGTGCCGCACTCATGAGAGTGTTCGGACTTCTCACACCATATTCTGGGGTACGTAAGCCCCTGGTGTATTGGCCGTACCAAAGTGTACGGTTGCATAATTTCATAACTGAACATATTTTTATAAAAAAAGGAATGCAATAATAGACAAAAGCTATGCATTGTTTATTCGAAAAGTCTGCGGTAAAAGCAGAACGATACAAATAGTGCGATAAGCAAGAGATGGGACTATTGACATGTCCTCTCCGTGGGCGAGCTGCGGGATGATATGTGAAACAAGTATCTTGATCGTTATAGAGACCACACGGACACTCGACGAGCTTTCTGCCTCCCCGGCTGTTGCATCGTGTGTTCGGGCGATTATCTTGCCGGACAGGCCTTCCATAGAGTGGAGTCCTGAAAGTAAGAAAAAATAATGACAAAATCGGGAGCCCTTGGTGCGGTTGAGCCGCATTTTGGGCATGCCGTGGTCGTGCCCCTCCCCCTATGCCCATGGTATTTCCAGAGCGTAGTTATGTACGCGTAGTACTGGTTTCGCAATTTCGCGAGGGCAGGGGTTGGGGCCGCATTGCCACGCTGCGTTTCGGGGCGTGCAGGCGGTCTTGTTGTTGGTTACTCCGGCGCTGCTTTGACGGTGTCTGGACGTTTAATGGCCGGACTGGAGAATTGCCTTGAGAGGCTGCTTTGTACTTCCGCCGCGAGGGCCGCCGTATGCTCCTCCGTTCGGAGAGAGCGTTTGGTGTTTCCATTGACCGTAATGACTCCTTGAGGGCCTGCCATCTTGAGCTTGAGGTATGCGTAGTGCGGCACCGCATTGAACTTTGCAAATGCAGTTCGTCCGAGCAGTGCGTGATAGCCACTGTGGAACGGGACTATGTCGAAGATTAACTCCTCGCTCGGAAATTATCCAGGATCCGAAGACCACCTCAAGTGTAATCGAGCCTGCAGATGGCCTCTACACCTGGTATGACGCCTTTAAATGTCGCCTTTGTGGGTTTAATCCTTGAGGGATCTATGCCCATTTTTCACATCGTATCCTCGATAAAGCGTGTTCAAAGGCTGCTGCCACATCCATAAGGACTCTAGTGAGGTGAAATCCACAATGATTGGGTCTAGAACCAATGCGGCGAATCCGCCATGGCGGATGCTAGTGGGGTGGTCCCTTCGATCAAAAGTGATCGGGCAGGAGGACCATGGGTTGAACTTTGGGGCGACTGGCTCCAACGCATATACGTCCCGAAGTGCACACTTCCGCTCCCTTTTGGGTATGTGGGTTGCGTATATCATGTTCACCGTCCGCACTTGTGGGGGGAAGCCCTTCTGTCCCCTATTGTTCGGTGGCCGGGGCTCCTCCTCGTCATCGCTATGCAGCCCCTTGTCATTGTTTTCGGCGTTTAACTTGCTCGTTTGCTTGAACACCCAACAATCCTGTTGGTGTGGTTGGCTGGTTTTTCGGGGTGCCGTGTATCCGCATGAGCGATCGAGTATTCGGTCCAAATTGGACGGGCCCGGAGTATTTCTTTTGAATGGCTTTTTCCACGACCGGTTTAGAGCATCTGAATCCGGCATTAATCGTCAGATCCTCGGCATTATCGCTGTTAATGCGGGCGCTTTTGCTTGTTTCGACGCCGACCGCCAATGTTGTCCTTGATATCTGAATTACCAGGGCTCTTGGTCATGTTATTACTACGAGCTAGCCAGCTGTCTTCTCCCGCAAAAGCGGGTCATGAGTGTTGTGAGGGCTGCCATGGATTTTGGCTTTTCCTGTCCTAGGTGCCGGGCAAGCCACTCGTCACGGATGTTATGCTTGAAGGCTGCAAGGGCCTCTGCGTTCGGACAGTCGACTATTTGATTTTTCTTGGTTAGGAACCGTGTTCAGAATTGTCTGGCCGATTCCGCTGGCTGCTGAATTATGTGGCTTAGGTCATCGCGTCTGGTGGTCGCACATAGGTTCTCTGGAAGTTGTCGAGGAATGCGGCTTCCAGGTCCTCCCAACAACCAATTGATTCTGCTGGCAAGCTGTTAAGCCAATGCCGAGCTGGTCCTTTAAGCTTGAGTGGGAGGTATTTGATGGCGTGTAGATCATCGCCGCGGGCCATGTGGATATGAAGGAGATAATCCTCGATCCATACCGCCGGATCTGTTGTGCCATCGTATGAGTCGATGTTTGCGGGTTTGAAACCCTCGGGGATTTGATGATCCATTACTTCATATGTGAAGCATAGTGGGTGTGCGGCGCCTCTGTATTGGGCTATATCACGACGTAGCTCAAATGAGCTTTGTCTACTATGTTCGGCCCGGCTGGATTTACCATATCCGGCATGACGGTTATCGTCACGTGTCGTGGGTGTCGGTGTACTAAAGTAGGGGTACCTTAGTACCCCGAACTTGTGCACGGGCAGTCGCAGCGTCCCCGCGGCAAGCCTCGCCGGGCGTCCGCCAAGACCCTCCGCAGCCATTCTAAAGGCAAGACCCGACAAGAGGAGCTTGCGGGAAGGCCTCTCTAGGCAGACAAGGCCCGACAAGAGGAGCTTGTCGGGAAGGCCACTCCAGGCACACAGAAGACAAGGCCCCGGCAAGAGGAGCTTGCCGGGAAGGCCCGGAGCGCGACAAGCCTCCGAGCGCGACAAGGATTCGGCCGCGGCATGAAACTTCTCTCCGTCTCCGCTCTAGCTCACCCAGCGACGTGTCGCCATGGGACCGTTCCATGGGCGCGTGTCGAGCAGCTGTGCAGCCAGTGGAGAGCAGCGATGAGCGGCGCTGACAGGCTCGCCATCGTGGCGAGCGGAGGCGCACTGACGGTCTCTGTTACCTTGTTTGGGCGACAACGACGGGCATTTATTGCTTTTGTCCCTTGCCGTTAGAGTTAGGTATTTTGCAATCGCATACCTTGTTCAAGTAGGTGTACCAACCCTGTTTTACATTTGTACCCCGCCTATGTTGCCACCTCCGGAGACCCCTTGAGCATATAAAGGAGGCCTGAGTGCAACGTAGAGGGGGTTCGGTTCGCGTCTTTCGCAAGGTTCAGTTCATTCGACTGGCCATAGACTAGATACACTCACGCTAGGTTTTGTAGCTCGCATTGCTCCCTAGCAAGAACACAATAGATCAAACAAGCAGCAGTAGGAGTTTTATCTCTTCGGAGAGCTCCGAAGCTGGGTAAACCGCTCGTGTGCATCGCCTCGATCCGCTCTTCGTGCGACCTCCGCCCCCCTCCGAACCACAAAGGGGCCCGCTCCGCTCCTGCTCCGCCGGCCCCATAGGTGTCCGTGGGTACGATCAGCCTGCCCCGACATCTCTGGTGCGCCAGGTAGGGGGCGTCGAGGCCGTGTGAATCCGATCCGGCGTTCACACGAACAGCGTCATCAACATCTTCCTCAACATGCCACCGAAGAAGAAGGCTTCGGCGGCAGCAGAGCCGTCCACGTCGTACCCACCCTCACCGCAGCAAACGGGTGGTGGGGCAGACGCTGGCGGAGGAACGGGCACCGACGAAGGTGCTCGCGACGTTGCCAAGTCCAAGGACAAGGCGCCGCAGACCTCGGCGTCCGCGCATCCCCCGCGCCCATCTCAGGAGACGCGGGACCAACAACGTCATGGCGTTCACAACGCCATACGTTCGTTGGATCAAGACCCTCAAGACCAGCATGCGCGCCAACATGCCGGGCGCGGCGAGATCTGATGCGCCGGACGGGCGCTGCTCCTTCTAACGTGGTTAGAAGTCCGGCGTGTCCCGCTCCTCGCACCGTTCTCCAATGCCGCCTACTACTCTAGCAGAAGCTCTGGCGAGAGCTCAACTGCTCCTCGACTACCCTCCAACGGCCGACAAGGTCGACGAGTGGAGGGCCACTATCCAGAGCCTCATCGGCCTTGCCAACGGCGGCGCTCCGCGGCAACCAACGCCATCGTTGCCGCGACGAGACGACAAGGCACGAGCCGATGGCGATGAGACTGTCGGAGGTGCAACCACCATGCACTCTCCGCCAAGAAGGCCAAGATCGCCGACTCACCGGATCCACCTCGACAGCGACTCCACTGCATCGTCGGATCCGTGAGTTTGCCGCGATCAGCGCCAAGTTCTTCATGAGCGACAACAAGAGGACACTCGAACTCGCATCGAGCGCCGAAGAGAAGCGCGACGTCAATCCGACAAGCGCGCTGGGCCTTCTGTTGACATGCACGCGCCGGGGGCCAGCAACTTGCCGTGACGCGGTAGGTTGCCCTGCGTTCACTCATGAGCTGTGGCAAGTCCAGTGGCCCAGCCGTAAAAACTTCAAACCATACGCGTGCGGAGAAGTATGATGGCGGGACGCACTCCATCGGAGTTCCTCGGCATCTACACCATCGCGGTGCAGGCTGCGGGGGACGGGACGACAAGATCCTCGCCAACTACTTCCCGCCGTGCTCAAGCCCAACGCCGATCTTGGCTCATGCACTTGCCGGACAGCTCCATATCCTCCTGGGCAGATCTGTGCCATCGCTTTGTTGGCGCGCCGCAGTGGCCACAAACCTCATGGCCAAGAGAGCGACCTTCACTTGCTCGCCTGTAAGGAAGGAGAGTCCCTGCGCAAGTTCATTCAGAGATTCAAATTGTGCACTACAACATCCCAGACGTCCACCCGCCAAGGTGATCAGCGCATTTCATCGAATGTGCGGAACCGCAGGATGAGGGAGGAGATGGCGATGTGCAAAGTCAAGGACGTCCGACAGCTGTACGCCTTGGCCGACAAGTGTCGCGGCTGAGGAAGGGAGGAGACTCTGTGAGAGAATACGAAGCAGGATCTCGGCGGTGATGACACCGCCCGGCAAAGAAGGGCCGTGGCGAGGCAACAAGAAGAAGAAAAGCAGAGAAGTGCTAGCTGTCGAAAGCAGTCCGGCAACGGAGGCGGCGACAAGAACGCCAAGGCTGGTGGCTCCGGCAAGGAGGTTGCACGACGCCAACCGCCACGGTGGCGGCCACGACAAGGTGACGGCTCCGACAAGCAGTATTGCAAGATCCACCGCACCAAGGGCCACGACCTCCAGAGCTGCAAGAAAGTCGAGCAGCTCGTCGAGCAGCAGAGAGCCGAGTACGAGCGGCGCGACACGGAGAAGGCCCAGGAAGGTGCTAGGGGAGCAAGCAAGAAACGTCCCAGCCGGGGAGGGCGCCGCGGCAAAGTCAAGCAGCGACAAGGAGATCGACCTCCCCGCGGCCGCGACAAGGATGAAGATGATGATGACGACGAAGATATGGAGGACGATGACTCCGATGAGCAGGAGTTTTAAAGCCACGAGGTTCTCTGCGTTGACGGAGGTGCTTCCTGCATACCTCCCACCGCCAACTCAAGCAAAGTGGATGCGGAGGTCAATGCGGCGGAACCATCTCAGAGTCACGCAAGCCTCTGAAGTGGTCCAGCACGCCTATTATTTTTGATATTGAGGACCACCCTGATCGCATAACTGCGGTCGGGTGCTTGCCGATGTTGGTCTCGCCAACCATCCGCAACCTCAAGGTCACAAAAATGTTAGTTGACGGCGGGCCAGCTTTGAATCTGATCTCCTCCGCGGTGCTCCGAAGCTTCAAATCCTCGACAATGAAGCTCGAAGAGACCGAACCTTCCAAGGAATCAATCCGGGAAGGAGCAAGTCAAGGGAAGATTACGTTGTCGGTCACATTTGGCAGCCAGCTGAACTTCAGGATCGAGAGGGTTACATTTGACGTTGCCGATTTCCCATTGCCTTACAATGGGATACTTGGCCGCCCAAAGACTCGCCAAGTTCATGGCAGCCTCTCACCACGCCTACAACCTACTCAAGATGCCGGGCCCGATAAGCGTCATCTCCGCCCATGGCGACAAGAAGGATGCCCTTATCTGTGCCGACAAGATCTACCGGGATGCAAAGCAGCCGCGACAGATCGCCCAACACTTGCGGCTGAAGCTCCCGGGGGAAGAAGACCAAGTCCAAGTCCGGCAAGGGCTCGATGCTCACTCCGGCAAGCGCGCCTCTTCGGAGTGCTGCGCTACTGTTGAGGACGCACCATCGAGCTCCACCGGCAAGTGCAAGAAGATGGTGGCTCCGCCGAAGACCAAGAAGGTGCCCGCCGAGGAGGACGGCGCTGGTGGTACCTTCACCATCAGTGCCTCTCTCGACCCCAAATAGGAAGGCGCGCTCGTTGCTTTCCTATGGGCGAATGTCGACGTGTTTGCATGGCAACCGTCTGATATCCCCGTGTTCCTGTGAAAGTGATTGAGCACCGCCTGGCCGCTTGTCCTCATGCGCGCCCGGCCAAGCAAAAAGTCAGGAAGCAAGCAAAGGAGCGCCAAGAATTCATAGCCGAAGAGATCAAGAAACTGGAAGCAGCAGGCCTTGTCAGAGGAGTGCTCCATCCTACGTGGTTGGCCAATCCTGTAGTCGTGCGCAAGGCAAATGGGAAATGGAGAATTTGTATTGACTTCTCGGATGTTAATAAAGCTTGTCCTAAAGATCCATTTCCCTTGCCGCGCATTGACCAGATTGTTGACTCCACGACCGGATGTGATTTGCTTTCGTTTCTTGATGCATACTCAGGATACCATCAGATCTTCATGGCTGAAGAAGATGAAGAGAAGACCGCATTCATCACACCATGTGGCACATACTGTTTCATACGGATGCCTTTCGGTTTGAAGAATGCTGGTTCGACATTTGCAAGGGTAGTCCATGACGCTTTTGAGCCGCAAATGCATGTAAATGTAGAAGCCTACATGGATGACATAGTGGTCAAGAGCAAGGACAAAGCAACTTTGGTTCAAGATTTGGACGAGACCTTTGCAAATCTACGCAAGATCAACCTCAAGCTCAACCCCGAGAAGTGCGTGTTTGGAGTCCCTTCCGGCAAGCTTCTCGGGTTCTTCGTGTCCCAATGAGGAATTGAAGCTAATCCCGACAAGATCAAGGCCATTGAGCAGATTGAAGCACCAAAGCGCGTCAAGGATGTACGAAGACTTGCGGTTATGTGGCTGCTCTCGGCAGGTTTATTTCTAGGTCTGCTTGGCGCTACCGCCATTTTCAAGATTTTGAAAAAGGCAGGTCCTGTAAAATGGACTCCCGAATCGGAGGCTGCGCTGCAGGACTTGAAGAGATACCTGTCCTCCACTCCAACACTTGTCGCACCTAGGCCACAAGAGAAGTTGCTGCTATATACAGCGGCAACCAATCAAGTGGTTAGTGCTGCGTTGGTGGCGGAGAGGGAGGCGGATGATGAGCCAGCAACCACGACAATCACATCCAACGACAAGCAGGGGGCTTCGCAGACAAGCTCTGGTCCCGACAAGGACGAGTCCGCGAAGACGCATGAGCAGAATCTGAAAAGGATGGTGCGGCGCCAGTCTACTTTGTCGATTCCCTTCTGCAGGGGGGGCTAGGTCAAGGTACTCTGGTGTGCAAAAATTGCTTTTCGCCTCCTCATGGCCTCGAGAAAGCTGCGCCATTACTTCCAAGCACATGAGATCACAGTTGTCACTCGCTTTCCGCTGAAGAGGATACTGCAGAATCCGTGGCTAAATGTGTAGGATTGTCGAGTGGGCACCGGAGCTATCAAGCTTTGGTCTCAAGTTTGAAAGCACATCAACTATCCAAAGCGTAGCCTTGGCAGAATTCATAGCAGAATGGACGCCAACGCTGCATTTAAGAGATTCCGGAGACGAGCATTCCGGCCAAAGAAGCAAGCAAAGAGTGGTCGATGTACTTTGATGGTGCCTTCTCGCTGCAAAGGCGCCGGTGCGTGTCGCTTATCGCACCCACCGGAGAGCACCTCAAGCACGTCATCCAGATGCACTTTCCCTAGGAACAAGCGACAAACAATACCGCAGAGTATGAAGGTTTGCTTGCCGGTCTCGTGGATCATGATGGACCTTGGGATCAAGAAGCTTATTGTCGGGGGTAACTTCGCAACTCGTCGTCCGACAAGTGAACAAAGATTATCGAGTCCGTTGATGGAAGCCCTACGTTGAAGAAGTGAGGAAGCTAGAAGAGCACTTTTGACGGCCTGCAAATGGAACATGTTCCAAGAGCTCGTAATGATATTGCCGACGGCTTTGTCAAAGCGCGCTGCGCTTAAGTTACCTTTGGAACTGTGGATTTTCGTGCTCAAGGCGACTCAGCCAACCGTAACACCATCGACCGGACAGAGCAAGAAGAGGAAGTTGGCCTCTGGTGACTATTTTCCGGCAGAGCTTCCCGTGAGCTGCTGCTGTAAAGGTCCCCAAGATCAACACCGACAGTTGAGGAGCGCTCCGGCTGCACTTCGGGTTTGTTTCGTTCAAGAACGCGCTCCCGACAAGTCTTGCTCCAGAAGCTTGTCGGGGAGCATCTAGCTCGGTGAGAGCCACGGGCTCTTGCCGTAGAAAGCCGATGTTCCCGCAGCAGCAGATGTGCCTTTAGTCCTTGTTGTCGAGCCACAAGCTCCAACATGGGCGCAGCAGATTGTCCATTTCCTTCAGACAGGAGAACTTCTCGAAGAGGAGGAAGAAGCGGAAAGAGTAGCCCGACAGTCAAGTATGTACCAGTTTGTCGACAACATACTGTACAGAAGAAGACTCAACGGTGTGAAATTGAAGTGTATTCGGGGAAGATGGATGAAGCTGTTGGCAGAGATACATGGAGGCATATGTGGTCACCACATTGGCAAGAAGAGCACTTGCCGCAAAGCTTTCCGGCAAGGTTTCTTCCGCCGACAGCCCTCCGTGATGCAATCGCACAAGTAACCAAGTGTGAAGCGTGCAAGGCCCATTCCAAACAGATACACCAAATTTCGCTCAAGCTCTCCAGACGATCCCTTTATCCCGCCATTTTCGGTGCGGGTTTCGACATCCTCGACCCGTTCCCCCGAGCTGTCGGGGGCTTTGAGTACTTGTACGTCGCAATCGACAAGTTCACAAAGTGGCCGGAAGTGGAAGCAGTGAGGAAGGTGACAACACAGTCAGCAGTCAAGTTCTTCAGGTCGATTGTTTGCCGTTTCAGAATCCCTAACAGGATCATCACCGACAACGGCACACAATTTACGAGTCGCACCTTCATGCAGTACGTCCAAGACCTTGGCGCCAAGGTCTGCTTTGCTTCCGTTGCTCACCCGAGAAGCAACGGTCAGCGAAGAAGGCAAATCTTTGGCGCGCTGGGCTCAAGACCAGAACTTTCGACAGTCGCACAAGTGCGGAAGAAGCTGGATCGAGGAGCTGCCGGTGGTTCTTTGGTCGATCAGGATGACGCCAAATCGAGCCAACGCCGTGCACCCTTTGCTCTAGTCTATGGTGCAGAGGCAGTTCTCCCCACGAAACTCAGATAATGGATCGCCTCGAGTACTCGCCATGATGAGTTTGAGAAAGAGCTCATGCGACAAGATGACGCTACCGCTCCTCGAGGAGGATCGTCTTCAGGCCGCCGTGTGAGCCGCTCGCTACCAGCAAGCCCTGCGTCGCTACCATAGCCGCATGGTTAGTGCCAGAAGTCTCGAGGAAGGCGACCTTGTTCTTCGGCGCGTTCAGTCCGCCAAGAATTCAAACAAGTTGACGTTGAAGTGGGAAGGCCCTTATCGGGTGAAACGAGTCACTAGGCCCCGGCGCCGTCCGCCTTTGAGACCGAAGATGGCATTCGGTGAGCAACTCCTGGAACATTGAGCATCTTCGTAAGTTTTACCCATAGGGCGCGGTTGTCGGAACTGCTCCGCAACCACCTTTTGTACAAGTCTTGCCGCTGTTGCATGTAATCCTTCAGACAAAGCCGGGCGCAGACCCGTGCATGAGTAAAGCTTCGTGTGTTGCGATGACTTGTCAAGTTCATGCTTTCATCAGTTTATTGCATGCTTTGGCTAACACTTTGTGCAGCAACCACACCGGTAAGCGTAATCGAGCCGCTAGGCTCCATAACGTTATTTCCTCTTCTTTTCTTCTCTCAAAGAAAGGAAGGCTCCCTCGCGCACAAGTTAACCAGGGGAGGAGGAGATAATACTATGGACCGTGCACCGCCGAGAAGTTCCACCTCATCGGGAAGCAAGAAATGTAGTGCCGAAGTTGCCAAAGTTTGAGCAATCGGTTTTTAAATTTTCGTTATCTTCCTCGAACGATAGTACTTTGTATGGAAAACCTGTGCGCAGAGGAACCGAATCATGACTGGTCGCGCCCTTACTTTGTTTTGAGTCCGCTCAACAACTTAAGTGAGCTGCGGCCAGTCCGCGACAAGGTTGCTTGTCGGTAGCGACCCCGCCAGCAGGCTGCTGAAGTTCCGCGACTCGGGCGCCATGCAAGGGTGCCTACACCGGCAAGTTTCCCTGAAAAGCGTAGGGCAATAACGTACAAAGGAAGGAATCAAGTAAAGGAAATAACATTGCATCGATCGATTCAGATCAGTAATAAATTTCTTAAAGTTATCTTCCTTGAACGACCGCGCTTTGTATGAAAAACCCGCGCTGGAGGAACCAAATCGTGGATCGGTCGCTACTTTACTTTGTTTCGAGTCCGCTCAACAACTTAAGTGAGCTGCGGCTAGTCCGCGACAAGGTTGTTTGTCGGTGGCGACCCGCCAAAGAAGTTGCTTGAAGTTCCGCAGACTCGGCGCCAAGGCAAGGGTGCCTGCACCGGCAAGTTTCCCTGAAAAGCGTAGGGTAATAACATACAAAGCCAAGAGTCGAGTAAAGGAAGTAACATAGCAGATGTTGCCCAGAATAAAGTTATATTACAAAAATAACTTATCGCGGCACTGACTGAATCGTTCTCACAACTGAAATAACAGCGAAGAGGAGAAGAAGGGCGCGCTGGTACCCAAGCCCCGGCAAGCCAGAGTTGCCGGGGGCTGCGGCAAGCCAGAGTTGCCGGGGGCTACGACAAGCCAGAGCTGTCGGGAGCTGCGGCAAGCCAGAGTTGCCGGGGGCTGAGGTATCAGATAAGCCCTTCGTCCTTTTTCAAGCGTCCCTCTTTCATTAAAAACATTCTACTCGGATACAATCCGTGGGGAATGAAAAACATGAAAGGGAGGATTACAAGCTTTAAATGCGGATAAGTCCCGAAGGCCTACAAATTAAAAAGATAAGATGCCCGTAATCCCTTTCATGTCCCTCTTTTCAGGAGATAGGTCAAGGAGGCGAGAAGGGCAAGAGAAACGCCTGGGCAGGCTACTGGTGCCGAAGGCACCAAGGGAACATCCCGGAGCTCCCGAGGGCTTGACGGAGATGGCGGCGCCGGAAGCGGGGTTCAAGGCAGGCGGCAGGACGTCAAGACGCTGCCGAGGGCACTACGCCTCGCATTCGACTCTGACGGCCTTGTCGCCATCCCTCTTCCCTTCGCAGCCTCCCTACGCCCGGGCCGCCCAAGGAGACGACCCCGGGAGTTCGTGGAGCCGGGCGACGGCGGATGATGGGGTCGCCGGTGACGCACGAAGCGGCGCCCGACAACTAATCGGGCCCGCCAACCTCGTCGTCGCTGTCGCTCTCCTCCTCGTCACTCTCGCTCGAGGGGGAATCTTCGCTGTCGGAGGAGCTATCCACGCAGCACTTCGCCCGAGTACCAAGATCCCCGAAGACCTTGACGGAGAGGAGATCACCCTCCATTAACTTAAAATGGAGGGTAAACCCCGCCCTCAGGCTGTGGATGCGGTGTCTCGGGCGGATCCGACTCCATCGCGCTCGCAAACGGAGCTGGAAGCCGGAGGCGGCGACGAGGCGCCCGGCGCAGCCTGACGAAGAACTCGCAAGGGTCGTCCCCGGTATGGACCGCCCGGAGAGGAACCGCCCGGCGGAAGCGGAGATGGCGCGTCGCCCGTCCGCCTCTTCCCGGCGCCTCGACCTCGTCCACGACCTCGCCCTCCCTCTTCCTCTTGGGGCTGGCTCTGCCGCCACAGGCGTGGGGTTGGGAGGGAGGCGCTGCCTGTGGCGACCCTCGCCGCCACCGATGAAGAACCAAGGCTCCTTTTCTCCATGGCAAATGAGAGAAAGGGGAGCAGAAACTGAGGAAAGGAGGAGGTGGGAGAGTGCGGCCTTCTGCGCTCCCCTTCCGCTCTTTTTAAGGAAGCAAGGTGGGGGCTCAACCGCCTTTCGACAAATCAGGGCATAGGAAGAGCAGGAATCGGGCCGACCTGCTGCCTCTGCTCGTAACGGCCCGGTTTCCCACTTCCACCGTCCGTGACCCCAAGAGCATGGGAACCACGTGGCGGGGATGCAGAACTGAGGCGACGGGTGGAGCGACCCCGCACGCCGCCCACTTCCCCCACGACGCCGCGATTGACGCGTGCCGTTACGGGGGGGGGGGGGGACGCGGCGGATACGGAGTGGGTTTGGTTAGGACCCAGGCCGCGCGTGCCCGTGCCCTGTTTTGGGCCTGGCCCAAAAGCGCTCGGCACCGTGTATGGCCCAGACCCGGGGGCTCCTGTCGGTGTACTAAAGTAGGGGTACCTTAGTACCCGAACTTGTGCACGGAAGTCGCAGCGCCCCTGCTGGCAAGCCTCGCCAAGGGCGTCCGCCAAGACCCTCCGCAGCCATTACGAAGGCAAGACCCGACAAGAGGAGCTTGCCGGGAAGGCCTCTCTAGGCAGAACAAGGCCCCGACAAGAGGAGCTTGTCGGAAGGCCCTCGAGCACCACAGAAGACAAGGCCCCGGCAAGAGGAGCTTGCCGGGAAGGCCCGGAGCGCGACAAGCCTCCGAGCGCGACAAGGATTCGGCCGCGGCAAGGCGCTTGCCGCGGCATGCAACTTCTCTCCGTCTCCGCTCCAGCTCACCCAGCGACGTGTCGCCATGGGACCGTTCCATGGGCGCGTGTCGAGCAGGCCGCAGCAGCAGCGGAGAGCAGCGATGAGCGGCGTGACAGGCTCGCCATCGTGGCGGCGAGGCGCGGTGACGGTCTCTGTTACCTTTGTTTGGGCGACAACGACGGGCATTTATTGCTTTTGTCCCTTGCCGCCGAGTTAGGTATTTTGCATCTGTACCTTTGTTCAAGTAGGTGTACCAACCTGTTTTACATTTGTACCCCGCCTATGTTGCCACTGTCGGAGACCCTTGAGCATATAAAAGGAGGCCCGAGTGCAACGTGAAGGGGTTCGATTCGCGTCTTCGCAAGGTTCAGTTCATTCGACCGCCATAGACTAGATACACTCACGCTTAGGTTTTGTAGCTCGCATTGCTCCCTAGCAAGAACACAATAGATCAAACAAGCAGCAGTAGGAGTTTTATCTCTCCGGAGAGCTCCAAAGCTGGGTAAACCGCTCGTGTGCATCGCCTCGATCCGCTCTTCGTGCGACCTCCGCCCCCCTCCGAACCACAAGGGGCCCGCTCCGCCAGCCCCATAGGTGTCCGTGGGTACGATCAGCCTCCCCGACAGTGGGGCGCCCATGCGATCCATAGATCAATCTTGTTTGCCTTGCCCTGTCCTCCAATATATCTCGCAGGTCTGGCGCATTTCCCCGTGCCTTGGTATTCTTTGAGCGACGCCGGGGTGCGGCTTGAGTGGAGGGCTGAGAGGCTTCTCTGTCGCGGCCACGATGTGGCCGGTCGGCCGCATCATGCGCTGGTGATGTAGGTCTAGGTGCTTCCTCCTCTAATCGGGGTAGCAGCCTGTGTTTTGGGTAGCTCTTGGAGGGGCGTTCGAGTTCGTACTCTTCAGCCGCAAGGACATTAGTCCATCTGTCGGCTAGCAAGTCTTAGTCAGCTCTAAGCTGTTGTTGTTTTTTTCTTGAGGCTGCTCGCCGTGGCCATAAGCCTGCGTTTGAAATGCTCTTGTTCGACGGGATCCTCAGGCACGACAAATTCGTCGTCGTCAAGGCTTGCCTCGTCTTCGGAGGGAGGCATGTAATTATCGCCCTCTACCTCTCTGTTTGCCGCTCTGTCATGAGGGTTGGCTTCTCCATCCTCCTGTGCTGAATCCTGCTGGAGGGGGTTGTCTTCGGCACTGTCCGGGGTGTTATTATCTCCCGTGCCGGAATCGTTGTTTTTGCTTTGGCGGGATTTAGAGCGGTGCCGCTGACGCCGACGCTTAGTCTTCTTCTTGGAGGGGTCATCCTCCGTTCTTCCATCGCCGTTCCCTTCTTTTGGGGTGTCCACCATGTATATGTCATACGACGAGGTGGCCTTCCAGTGCCCTGTAGGCGATGGTTCTTGGTCGTCTCCTACATCGGCGTCCATACCGTCGATGACATCGGAGTCGAAGTCGAGCATGTCGGTTAAATCATCGACAGTGGCTACGAAGTGGGTGGTGGGTGGGCTTTGAATTTCTTCATCGTTCGCATCCCAACCTTGCTGACCATAGTCCGGCCAAGGCTCTCCAGATAAAGAGAGAGATTTTAGTGAATTCAGAATGTCGCCGAAAGGCGAAGTGTCGAAGATGTCCGCGGCGGTGAACTCCATGATCGGCGCCCAATCAGATTCGATTGGCAGGGGCGCGGAAGGTTCGGAGTCCGAGGAGTCCGGCACCTTGGAGTCACGAGCTTCGCAAAGGACAGGTATGGTGTTCGGCTCGATCGCCGTAGAGATTGCAGCCCGAGGTGGTGTCCAGCCACCCGTCCTCGATTGGCGCAGTCAGCTCCGAGCTAAAGGTCGGAGCGGACATTGGTGCGGCCTCCAGGGCACTGTTCGGCGGCAGAGCTAGATCATGCCCATCGTGACAGTGCGGCGCTTGGCTGTGGCTCGAACCCGTCGAAGATCAAGTCTCCGCGGACGTCGGCCGTGTAGTTCAAACTTCCAAATCTGACCAGATGGCCAGGGGCGTAGCTTTCGATCTGCTCCAGATGGCCAAGCGAATTGGCCTGCAGTGCAAAGCCGCCGAATACGAAGATCTGCCCGGGGAGAAAAGTCTCGCCCTGGACCGCATCGTTGTTGACGATCGGAGGAGCCATCGGACCTAAAGATGACGACACAGAGGAACTCTCAATGAAAGCACCAATGTCGGTGTCAAAACCGGCGGATCTCGGGTAGGGGGTCCCGAACTGTGCGTCTAGGCGGATGGTAACAGGAGACAAGGGACACGATGTTTTTACCTGTGTTCGGGCCCTCTCGATGGAGGTAAAACCCTACTCCTGTTGGATTAATATTGATGATATGGGTAGTACAAGAGTAGATCTACCACGAGATCAGAGAGGCTAAACCCTATAAGCTAGCCTATGGTATGATTGTTATTCGTCCTACGGACTAAAACCCTCCGTTTTATATAGACACCGGAGAGGGTTAGGGTTACATAGAGTCGGTTACAAATGGGAGGAGATCTACATCCGTATCGCCAAGCTTGCCTTCCACGCCAAGGAAAGTCCCATCCGGACACGGGACGAAGTCTTCAATCTTGTATCTTCATAGTCCAGGAGTCCGTCCAAAGGTCATAGTCCGGCCATCCGGACACCCCCTAATCCAGGACTCCCTCAATCATCATGCTCAAATTATTCATTTCCTATTCTGCCCTAAATGGCACATTGTGAAGCAAGTGATATTTTCCTTTGCCCAGTTGACCTCAAACTCCTTGGACCTCCTGTCCATATCTTTGCCACATGCCAAAATTAAACTTCATTTTCCCAGTGATTATTTATCAATGATTTTCCGAAGTTTCTGTCCGGAAAGAAATTTTGTTAAGGAGGTACAAGCTAGGCATATCCAAATGAGTTTCAATTTATGCATGACCTCAATATCATCTATCATAGCCCTCCACCAAAGTTGACCTCATGTAATGCAGCCATGTGAGCTCATATTCAATTCTTTGATTCTGTCCAAATTTTCAGTTTGTGAAGCAAGTACTCCCTCCGTTCCTAAATAATTGTCTTTATAGAGGTTTCAACAAGTGACTACATACGGAGTAAAATGAGTGAATCTACACTCTAAAACATGTCTACATACATCCATATGTTGTAGTCCATTTGAGATGGCTAGAAAGACAATTATTTGGGAACGGAGGGAGTATATTTTATATTGCTCCATTAAGTCTGAAATTTTTTCTAGACCTTCTATTATCCATATAACCTATCTCCACTAAATTTGGGCATATTTTGTTTAGCCATTTCCCCTTATGATTTTTCCTAAGGTTCTGTCCAGAGAGGTGCTGTATGAAGGAAGTACCATTTTGGTTTGGCCAAATGGCATGAAATATTTACAGCACTCTCATATGACCAAATCACCCTGCCATGTCCATTTTCAGCTCAATTCATCACTCCATGTGAGTGCTTCTTCCCGTTCTTTAATCTGGACCAGTTTATGCATTTGTAAATCAAGTGTATCAAATATTGGTCCAAATTACCTCAACTTTTCCAGAACCGTAGTCCTTCCTAATATAAGCCTCCCAGACAACACCATTTGACCCAATTAGCTCCCTGTTGATCAGCAGTACTCAACCAAATTTGATATAGCAACCTTGTCGAGCTTGGTTCCCTCTGCTACCTACACTTCTGTGTGATAAATCACCTCCCTTGGCCTCTACTACGCAGGGACTTGTCGCTAGACATCTCACGACAGTCCTTGCCTCTTATCCTTGCCAGCCCATGCGGTGACCACCGCTTTGGCACGCCATGGACGCGAGCTGAGCGATGTTTTGCTCGGGCCCCTCCTCGGTTCGTCGTGCTCGCGCGCCTCGTCGTGTCCAACAGCTAGCACGAGTTGTCTTGATCCCTCTGGACCTCTCTCCCCCGCCCGAAGCCTCCTCTCTAGCCCTCGTCGCTGTTCGTCCACGAGCACACAGTGCCGACCAAGCATTTATGGTGTTCGGCTTCTTCCTCCCTTGTCCTCGAGCTCGGTCTGCCTCCCCGACCTCGGCCCACTTCCCCTCGTCGCCCGTTCGAGCTTGGTCATGAGCACACGCAGCGTCTGGGCGCCGGACACGCGTCTGCGGTGGCACCCAAGCTCGAACTGCCTTTCCACGGCTATATAAGCCAGCCCCGACCCCTCCCGAGCTCACCACTCGACCTCACACACTCCTAGCTACCACCCCGACCACCCAAACGAGCTCAAAGAGTTCTCTGGTTCCCCCCATGGCCGCCGTGCCCGCATCGGCCTCGGCCTAAATTCACTCAATGCCGAGCCCTCTCTCCCCCTCTCCACCTCCAGTAGATTCCCTGTTTTCCAGCGCCCCTCCTCAACCCCTCAGCCCGGCGTCGGAGTGCTCGTGGCCGCGTGCCCCAAGATCAACCGCCGCCGCTGCCCTCGGCCTCCGTTTGCCAGCCACGTCCTCCAGGCCTCCCGGCGCCTGCTTTGCTGCTCAGAGGGAGCAAGCACTCACGTCTGGCCCGCCGGTGGTCCCAGCTCCACCGGGGACGGCCGGAGATGCCCGGGCAATCGCCGGCGCCGCGTGGCCTCGCCTCTCCCCTGCTTCTGTCGGGAGGAAGAAGAAGGGGAGCGAGAGGAGAGAGAGAGTGCCGCGGGACCCACCTGTAAGCGAGCCAGGTGCCGGCCCCGCGTTGACCCCGCCCCGCTGACGTGGTTAAGTGGAGACGTACTAGGTGGAGTACGCTTTTCCTTAACCAAAAGTGCATACATTTTCTTCTTCGGCCGTAAGTACACTTTCCTCTCCGGAAACCGTATTTTCTGTAAACCACTTCTACCTTATCCACTCAGGAACTTGTTTGTGATGATATTTTTGCAGAAAAGTCCCTGATCTTCTACACCTCATATCTCCGCAACCGTAACTCCGATTTAGGTGATTCCAAAGCCCACGTCTTCGTCTCTTCGAGCCCAAACTTTTGGTACCATTTTCACCATGTTTCAACATTCTGAAAATGACCATTTTGCCCTTGCCCCTAAATAGCCCCCTCCGAGAGAGTATCCTTTCCGGTGATTCCTTCCGCGGTCATTCTGCACTTCTTCCCGGAGCCTTCTCCATCCCCAGGAAAGCCACAACCACCATTTGCATGATAGCCATGCAGAAGCATTGGTTTTCAACTTGAATCTTTAATAACTATCTTTTTGTTTTGCTACTGCTGTCGGTATTTCGGTTATGCTTATGGATCGAAGTTTACCGTCATGCTATGTTTTCTTGCGCTATGTTATTATGCTCTTCATGCTAGTATTACTTTCTTATGGACCATGTCTGGTAGTAGTACATGTTGGTGATGGTCTTCGGTGCATGACTATCGTCTATTCCGAGTACCGCCGTTATGCATGTTTCTTTACATCCAGTTGATTAAATATTGCATGGTAGTTTATCGTTATGTTATTGCATGGTATTTATTGTTGATGCTAGTGGTCATGTCATGCTATGAGTAGTGTGCTAGTTGTGATATTGATGCTTGTCAGTATGCCATGCTCATCTGGATAAATGGTTACATGTTGTTGCCATGCTCGTTGATTATGTTGCACCTCCATGCTTATTCTGATATCATGTTCATGCATTGTAGTTGCATCATGTTATTTTATCATGGCTCAGCATATTGCATTCAAGTTTAACTGGATTAAATTGAACTTGAACAACTGCTGGCTGAGTCATGGTGCCACCATCTCGATCTGATCAGTGCAACCACGCTTACCCTATGGGAGGGTCCTAGCTGGGTCTATTGTCATGCCTCTCGCCGGTGCCTCCCGCGAGGGAAGGTTATGGGCACGCACTACCCTGATCAGGTAGGCGGACATAACCTTGTGTGCTCGTTTTTGTTTTTATGGTATACCTTGTCCCCGTTTGGGACCGTTTTTCCACGACGGTGGCCGTTGGTGTCTTTGGTAGACATGGGGCCACCCAGGACTGAACCCCAAGGGGGTGTTGGTCGGAGTGGACGGGAGAGTGTCATGGCAGTAGATCGGTTTTGTCGGAACACCGTGTCCGCACGTATGGGAGTGCGAGAGCATGGGTTCCATGGTGTGGGTACAGTGTGCTAACCTCTGCAGAGTGTGTGTTTAATCTATCGATAGCCGAGCCCGCGGATATGGGCCCAGTTCGTGACGGTCACACTATGGGTCAACAGTAATAATAATAATTTGATTAATAACAACCCCGGTTCAATGATGAAAGAAGTTGGTTGATATTTATGTGATCGTGAGAGGATCACTGTGATATCGTGAATACCGACTTGTTGGATATTTGTGGTGTTATGCGAGAGTCAAGGGTAAAGGTCAAGCTCCTTGTGATCATAAATGATTGCTACAGTATTGTTAATACCAAGCTTGGTTGGATCTGAGATGATCGTATGCGATATCCGTGATGGTAAGTGATACAGGTGATGGTTACGAGGTAACCCGAACAGAGTAAGTTGGTGCATGATAATTCCATCATGTTGCATGCTAGTATCATCATGTTCATATGTTTATGCCATGCTTGTATTGTTCTAGTTGTATCATCTTGTTCAAGCTATGATTGATCTGATAGTATCATGTTAATCCTTGTTAACCTGTAATTGCCATGCTATTGTTTGTCTTGATTGCTTTGGTTGCTGTGAGCTTGCAAGTACATTCAATGTACTGACCTGGCATGTCATGCCAGTTTGCAGGTCATGCCGGATATGATTGTTTGTTTGTCGTGGATCCCTTGTTTGCGTGCTAGGATAAGCGTTCCAGCCAGAGTCCCTGCAGAGTTGAGTTCATCACCGTCGTCGCTATTCCGCTGCCAGTAGTCATTCCGCTGCATCGTGTTGTTCTGCTGCTTGCATGGAGCAACCGTGGTAGGCATAGTGTCGCCGTGCCGATGTAATCCCCTTGTACCCCAATAGGTTGCAAGAAAGAGCTGGTTTGTTCTATGCTAAGCAGTGCCATATTCCAGAAGACTTCTCCTCGATCTCTGGGATGGAATACGGGGCGTTCCGGTTTCTCTGAGCCGGGATGCCACAATGGCAGAGCTCGTGGGTGTCATGAGGTCGAGAGGGCTGGAGTTCCATAAGGGGCGCCACCGCCGGGAAAGGAGGGTTGTTCGCGCCATATTTGATTGGGAGGAGGGATATGATGACTCTCAACATATCATTGGGGAGGCTGCTGGTTAAGTCTAGGCCTGCTGGAGTCGCTTGCGGTTCTAGCTCGCCCCGCCTCCGCTTGTTGGCAGCCCCGTTCTCCACCTCCGGAGTCTCCTTGTCAGCGGCGTTTTCTTATAGAAATGGGAGTACATGGAATATTTAGTTAAAACAGGGCAATAGAAAAGTGTATTGGTAACTAGAAGTTATTAGGTAGGAATATAGTAAGATAAGGGAATAACAATTGGTTGCTTAAATACTACACAATTCATTTGACATTGCTGGGTAAGTCAACATATGCAGATAGTTGAAAAGAAAACTTACTTCGAACAAAGTCTGGACGGATGATTTTGTCGGGGAAGTTAGCATATATCTCATGACCAGGCCCTTCTATGTGCAGTGCAATTTTAGTGCTAGCTTTCAGTACATAAAACTTTGCAATTTCATTCCAAAAGCGATACAAAATATGAGTCACCACGTTCATCAAGTCTTACAGTAGCAACGATTGTAAATCCATGGTTTGTGTGCAGTATGACATTCGTGGAGCCTTGATGTATGTAAAGGGAAAAATTGTAAACTACATAGTCTGTTGCATAGCGAGGGATGTCCGGCAGAAAATGGTAGGATTGTTAAAGAAAATATGGTAACATGCAAATTTGGGCCCAAATTGAAAGAACTATACAACAGTTGAAATCGAAGGACAAAAGTCTATAATTAAAGAGATAGGGTAAACATGATGTCATGGAAATATGAGAGTAATCGAAAGAACAATACATCATTAATTTGCCTAAGATAGAAAGAAGAGGGGAAAATCCCCTTTGACGTATATGGTGCATGTGGCACCTTTTATCCGAATGTAGAAATATTTAGAATATGTTCAGGAAAGTAGGCAATGCCAACACCGTTAGGGTGAGATTGAACATACCGCACGCGTCCTCAAGTTATCTGGTATAATGAGATGGAATCTCTGGCGGCGGTCGCCAAGTCCTGATGTGTCGGCGCACTGTACATTCTATGAATGAAAGAAAACCCTCAAATCAGCTCGAATAAAAATGAATTCACGGCGATTTCCGTCGGGTGATTTAAGGAGCCAGATGGACTGGGATAAGAGATGAGATAATATCTCGTTAAATTAGTTACCTTGTCGTCCATGAGAAAGAACCCTCAGTACGGCAGATTCCCCAACCGAGTGGAGCTGGGTCGACCGCGAGCAGCGTCGAGAAAGTCGATGGCGATAGGCGGCGGAAGCGGAAGTGGCGAAATGTGGTGGGCTTTGCCGATAGCCTGGCGGCGGCGGTAGGTGGCGAGCTAAGTGTTTACCGCCGCGATAGGCGGTGCCATGGCATAGACGCGGAGGAGCTTGTGCAGGTGTGAATGGGGAACGTTCCAGAGGGGCCGAGGGGGTGGCGGGCGGGGTGAGGGTTTTTGTGACGTGGGGATGGTGAGGGTTTTCTTTTTTCTTTTTTGAATTGGGTGGTGAGGGTTTTCTGTCCCACAAAGAATTTTGGGGGCGACGGTTTGCTAGAGCGAACCGTGTGTGATTGACGCAACAGGCAAAATGATAGTCGTTGCACACGGTTCCAATTTTGGGAACCGTGTGTGATTGACGTACTACCTCCATCCTAGTTTATTGGTCCCCCGTTGTAATTTTTACCAAAATTTGGCGAAATATTTAACATACTCAAACATAGATAATAAGCGTAAACGTACATAAGCATAGTTCAACCATAAGTACATAGTTCAACCGTCATTAAGCATACTCAAGCGTACATAGTTCGATCCATCCGACATCTCATCTCACATGCGGTGGGCACGATCCTGAAGCTTCTCCAGGTACTTTCGGCGTCTGCGTGTGCCACCCTGCAAGAATACTTCTGCTTGAAGGAGCCAACGACCCGTCCTCTTGCATGCGCCAGAACACTTAGATACGCGTCATGAATCTTGTGGTTGCAAAATGGGCATCCATAGCCGTCGTTCCAGGTCCTAATACGCCTATTATGCATTACCGCATAAAGCTCCCTCAGGATTCGCCTCTTGTACCTCCTCTGGGCATCTTCATCCTCGCTGTCCACATCGTCAGACAACACCTATACATATAATAAAACAATTTTGGCATCAAATCACTGATTACATGCCGTGAAGTAGGATTAGGAATTTATGGCTATTTATTTATACATATTCAGAGATTATGGTTCGATTTTTAAGCACAGTCGTCTATGTACAGACCAATCTTGAAGAAAATAATGGCACAAACATATGTAGGTCATTCAAAATCAATTGTCAAGTCCTGGCTATGAATTATTAGCACGAACACTAACCGTAGTCAGATTACTAGCAGAAATCATTTGCATAGATGAAACAACTAATCACTTATCACCTGTACCATTCAAACAATCAATACACTACACGGATCTAACGAAACTTACTCAGATTTCATGGATTGGGAGAACATAACCACATGATTTCAATTCCAAAAAGGGGGAGGCAGGAGTAAACAGAGAAACCCTATGATCTATTTGACACATAAAATGGGTATAGATGACTAACCAGCTGTCTGTCGGAGTCGGAGTCGTCGCGGGAGTGGTCGTCGGAGTCGTCACCGGAGTGGTCGTCGGAGTCGGTGTGGAACTCCGCCGCCGGCTGTGGAAGCTCGACACCATTGACGACACCAAGGTGCAGCGATAACTCACCGGTGGTGACGGCAACCTCTGTCTCCATCTCCACGCCGTGCTCCGGTGCTTTAGCAGCCCCGGCGTCGCCACTTCCTCCGATGGGGCGCTTCGGCGACATCCTCATACACTAATGGCTTGAGGACTGAGAGCGGCGTCGAGGATGCAAGCGGAGAGAGAGGATTGTGTGTGCGTAGCGAGGATGGAAGTGCGCCGCTCGGCGCACAATTAATATGGAGTAGTGGGAGTTCTGGGAGAGAGGCGGGCGACGGTCAAACCGATGGCTCGCCTCCCGGTGAGCCTGCGCACCGGATTGCTGGCATGCCTACCAAAATTTCACACAGCTACTCGCACGCCTCCTGATGACACTGCGCAGCGAGCACGCCTCCGTCAATTCACACACACCTGCGCATGCCTCCCGTGCGCCTACATGGCGGGCCGCATGTGTCCCGTCGGCTTCGGCGCTGCTTGCGCATGCCACACGGGTCACGCGGCGGCACGTATATTGTTTTTCTATTTGGATGATTAAAGTTTTCACTTTATTGCTTAACCAAAGCATGGCACATATCCATTCACTACAAACAAAATACACTTCCGTGATGATACGTGTTTGTCACAGTAGGTCGCGTTTTTTGTCATGCATGTACATCCATGACAAATTTACGACAGAATCAAGATAGTCATACCTGTGCTGTCGTAGAAGTGTTCCATGACATTACCAAAATTATCATCACGGAAGTGTCCACTTCCATGACGATAAATCGCGCATCACAGAAGTGCTTTCGTCAAGGGTGACCGACACGTGGCATCCACCGTAGCGGAACGTCGTTAAGCTATCGGGTCGGGTTTTGGATCCGATAACCCGTTAACAGCCCCGACCAATGGGGATTTTCCATGTGTAAAATCATCATTGGCTGGAGGAAACACGTGTCGGCTCACCGTTGGGACAGATGTCATCCGTTCATTGGACCGAAGTCGCCTATGATACGGAGACACGTGGCACGACCCAACAGAGGCCCATTCCTGTGAAAAGGCCGGCCCGTTTGACTTGGTCAAAAGGTGGCGGCCCGGCCCACGGAAAGCCTGTTAACGGCCTGTTCGCATATAGCCCATTTACAGCCCGCTAACCCAGGGCCCGTTACGCCCTATCCGAATTAGGCCCAGTAGGGTCATCTGGGCCGTCCCATATGATTCAGCCCATTTTAACTTCTGGCCCATGTGTGGCCCATGACTTCTTTCGGCCCATATGAGGACCTTTGTATCTCTTGCCCCATTAACGGCCCATGGTGAAACTGGCCCGTAATGAATAGTGTATCACTTTATACCCATTAACGGCCCGTTATTCCATTGGGTCGTTTCCAGCCCAAGTTATCTTTCGGCCTTCTCAGGGCCCATTGATTCTTGGGCTCATTTGCAGCATTCAGTTACATACGAACCGTTACTGTCTTTTTCTGCTTGTGGGCCAAATTCAGCCCGTCGTTACAGTCGGCCCGTTTGCGGACCGTTAATACGTTGGGCAGTTTTCATGTCAAAAAAAACCCGTTGGGCTGTTTTCATAGAGTTATCAAATACGACCTATTAACGGCCCGTTATGGTCCATGAATAGTACGACCCATGATTGGTGAAATGATGATAGGCCCCGTAGAAGGCCCATGGACGGCCCGTATGAGGCCCATGGATAGTACGGCCCGTAGAAGGCCCATGGATCGTATGTCCCGTAGAAGGCCCATGGACCCTAAGGCCCGTATAGAAGGCCGATGGATCCTACGGCCCGTATAGAAGGCCAATGGATCCTACGGCCGGACGAAGGCCCATGGATCATACGGCCTGCAGGAGGCCCATGGTTACAACAGTCCGTGTGTTGCCATGATTATTTTGGCCTAGTTACCAAAAATAGGCTATTGTGGCCACTAGGAAAACACATAAAAAGAACTGCAGTGACTACAAGCAAACAGCTAAACAAGACAATAAGGAAATAAATAAGCAAGCAATTAACGCTAGCCTATTACCGCTATTACACATATTACATCCACTAGGCATCAAAGTTCGCCACCAGTGCAAATATAGGGAACAAATCAGCATATTACATTGACTGGCCGTCAAAATTGGCCACCAGTGCAAATAAACGGCGGCAAAGAAACAAGAGCATAAGCGAAAAACTTCGAAGAGCTCAAGAAACGTTATCACAGGTATCCACCATGTCGGGCAATAAGCTTAGCAAGCTGATTAGCTTTGTCCTATTTGGCGCTAAAATCCTCCAACGCTTGTTGCACTAGAAAGTATGCATCCGAATGCTCCAGGGACTTCGCGGTCCTTCCGCTTCTTGTCGCAAAGACAACTGATCGATGTCTTTCGACTTGTAGTTGAGATTCAAGAAACCGAATTGATTCAGAAAGGTGAGTTTGAATAGCTTGTGCAAGAGGTAGTGGCGATGCTTTCGAACACTAAACCAAGACAGGACTTTGGGGTTGTCTCATTTGTCTTCGAGATAGTCTTCCTTAGCTGTTTTATCGGCTTTGTTGGAGACCAACAAGGATGTGTCACTATCCTGAACCTTATCTGCATTACTTCCTTTACCATTGCTTAATAAGGCACTCTTCCCCAATATTCTGTCACAAGATTCTAAAAGAAGAAACAAGCGAGACACATAACAAGTTTAGCATGTACTAGTATATGAAACTCATTTCGGTGAACCAGTTCATTAGTAAGGTGGACAGGATTAAACTACCAAGTCTTCTATTGCCAAGTACTAGTACATAATAAAAGCATCAAACAAACATATATCTATGTCCTATGGTCACTGCATTGTCTTGCCAAATCAAAATAGAGACACGGTTCAAATCATATCAGTTCAAGACAAAGCAGCAATGAAAGAATACAAAGCGTGGGAAACTACACGGCACAACAAGATTTCAGATGGGTACCACGGGTCTACATGTACAACAACACTTTGGCTCTGTTGTGATGCTAGTAATGTGCATGATATGAAAGTCAACTGTATACACAATTGAAATTGAAATCAACAGAGCTATTGATAAGAGCAAACCTGTTAAAGAAACATGCGTGAACATACCTGCTGTGCCATTGGAGTTTCAGTTGGATCCTTCAATTTAAAAATAAGTTTGTATGAGTAAATACAATGATACAAGAGCAAAGCAATCATAGTTAAAAAAGGCGCGCCTAAGCGAGCGCTTAAGCTCGCCTAGGCTCTAGGCATTGGCAAAACGCATTGCGCATAACTACGCATAATCTGTGCATAACTGCGCATAAGCATGCGCTTTGGTCAGTTAAGCGCAAGGCTGTGGCAAAACGCACAATTAACGCCTGGCGCTTTTTTGAACTATGATAGCAATGGAATCTTAAATTAGAACAGTTGTTCTTCAGGTTTAGGCACTTGTTCTACATGAACAGAGTACAGTAAGACACAAGAATAAAATACTTAAAAATAGAAAATGAGCTCATAGACATTACCACATTCTTGGTTCGGGACCAAGATAGTAACAAGGCGTTCCCGATTATCGTCCGATAAATGTGTCTCGGGAGAGCGTAAAGGGAATTTGATGAGTTTCTTTGCCGGTGAAATCACGTTTTCTTCAAGTAATTCCGACATCGCCACCAAGCATTCTTGAAGATAGCAGAGGTATTAGCACAGGTTACCTCATCCTGAGTTTCCAAATCGGTCCTTCTCTATAGAGAAAAATGGGAAAATTTGCTATATTATAACCATCATGAAGGTAGGATATATGGGACGAAGCAAAGTAATTGCCATGAATAACATTACTTACACATAACTCCTGGACAAACACACAGAATCGGCATTTTCCTTCATCTTCAGTATAATATTTCCAAGATGGGAAGATACACACATACGATTTAACAACATCAAATGTTATAGATGCTAAACTACGACTGGCTGGTTGTGCTTCCTCCACAAAAATAGGAGTACTAACTGGTGGAGTTGGGGTTCGCCGTGATAGTACTGGCCCTTTGGGCACTGGAGCTGCCTTACTAACTGCTCTTGTTTGGGAGCTCTGTGGTGGAGATGGTATTGTTTCAACAGGAACTGGGTTACTATCGGCTGGGGTTGGGGTTAGATTGGGTGAAGCTGGTTCTCTGTCCATCACACTAGGGGTACAATCTGCGAGAGTTTGGGTTATATGTGGTAGGGCTGGTTCTTGTGCATGTACAACCGGGGTGCTATCTCCACCAAGAGGTAGCACTATTTTATTTGAAGACCGTGTTTTTATTCCGCTAGATACTGGCATCACCCGCTCCAATTCAAATGGTTGATAAACAGGAAACATAGTTGAATGTACAGACATTGTATGAGAGACAGATGCAATAGATAGTGTGGAAAAAAGAGGGCATGAAATAGTGGACATGTATATTGTTTAACTAAAACGGATAGCATGACATAATTTCACATATATGATGCCTATCTAAACTGGATAGCATAGCATAACATAATTCAAAGATATGATGAATAACTAAACAAGATCGCATGACATAATTCACCTACATGTTATCTAAGTAATCAAGATCGCATCATTTAATTCACATATGTGATTTATATGCTAAACAGAGGGCATTCGATATGATGTACGAACCAAGAACATGGTGTTGAATATTGTGTATATGATGTCTAAACTATGCAATGCAAGACACCGTATGCATGATATGAGCAGATAACAGATGCCAAGTTAGAGCATACACCTCGGTGGGGAATAGGAATGGTCATACATCTGCGAATCCATCTACGAGGAGCTATCGGGACCCAACAAGAGATCTGCCTTGACGGTAGCAATGTCGCTCTGAAGGCCTTGTTTTTACTCAGTTTTCAATCTCCCACCAAAATGGCTGATTCACAGGAAGAGTAGTTTAATGTACAAACATTGTCGACAAATGGAAATGTAATGAAGAAAAGGATGGGCAAGATATCATTCAAATATATGATGCCTGGTTAAACAGGATGGCATTGCACATTTCACATATATTATGGCTGGCTAAAAGACATGAGACTGCATAACTCCCATATATGATATAGAAACTAAACAGGTGGCATTACAGAACATGTCTAAACTAAGAAGATGACATATATGATGTCAAAAGTAGGCACTGCAAGGCAACATATGCATGATATGGCTAACATCATCATGCCAAGGTAGAGGAAACACCTTGGGGGGTAAATAGGAGTGGTCAGCGGCGTCTGAATCCACCTCAGAACAGATATCTTCCTCTGGATTACAATCTGGAGAGAGGGGTGGGGAGGGTTTGCCATTGAACCCACCATGGAGCGATGTCTGCATGACATTGTATTGCCGCGCAAAACTCTTGTGTTTTTCTCTACATGTTCAGCATGGTATGTACAATATCGACATGCATACGAAAAAATATGGTGAGATTATGTAAGGAGAGCATGCAGAAATTTAGAGTGATGGTAACAACCCGGTGGATCGACGTTTTTACATTGAACCAAAATAGCCCTAATGGATCGATGTGAATGTATAGTAATAAGTGATGCAACAAGTGTACAACCTCTTTGCCGTAGCCGTGTCGACCTCGGCATCATTGGGTTGGTCCACAGGCAGTTGAGCGGAGGTGGCCGTCGGAGGTGTGGAGGAAGATCTGAGGAATCTGTAGACGGCGTCCAGGGCACTGCTCTGTTGTGATGGATCGTTCTGTCGTTGGAGTAGCTCCGGTGAGCCGTAAGACGTCAAGGCTGAAGCAGCACAAGACATACATCGTCAATCTCAAGTGGGATTCTAATAGCATATCCAATAGATGATGTAAAATGGATGTAAAATTAACATCACCAAAAAACCACCTGACTCCAACAGATGAGGTAAAAACTGTTGACTCTGAACTTAACTGTCGAAACTAAAATTTACTGTGGAATCTGAATGCTACTATCGAAGCTGAACGCAATGGTAGCAGAGAGGCACTTGACATGTAGTTTAGGGAAGGCCTGCAGTTCATCTTCAACCTGCACCCCCCTGAGCCGCCAGCCACCACCGTCCGAACCGCTGGCCCTAGCGCCGCCTCGCCGCCCCAAAACAACTCACCACCACCGCCCCCGGCCAGCCCTCTAGCCCCCCCGCCCCCACCCTGAACCCTAAGATAGATAGTGGGGTACCTCTCCGTGAGCCCCGTCCCCTTCTGGTGGTTCTTCCTTAACTCCGGCAAGCCCCCCCAACCCCTGAAAGTCGACTGACCCAAAAGTCGATTCAGTCGACTGAAGTGTGGCTTAATCGGAGCAGATCAGCAGCACGACCGAGGGGGAGAGCAGCAGCAGCAGCTGGGTGAGCGAGCGATCGAGCGAGAGCCAGAGCAGCAGATCTGGCTGGTATGGATGCCGCCGCCGAAAGGGCCTCGCACTGGGGGAGAGCCGCCGTGGAGATGTTGCCCGCGGCGCTGACTTCATGGTAGCCGCTCCATGGGGGTGCGGGATGGAGCACCGTCGGCGCCGGGAGGTCGAGCTAAGGAGAAGGTGCGATGCGATGAGTGTACAACCTCTTTGGTGGCGCCGAGTAGGCCTCAGCTTCATCCGAGGAGTCGGTGAGGATGCTGCGGTTCCGGTGGAGCAGGTTAAGGCGGCGCTGTGGGGATGGAGCAGCCGCGATAGACGAGGCGGTCGTCAGAGCAGCTCCTTGGAGGTGGAGGATGGGGCGGCTGAACCGGCGGGACGGCGAGATGGACGACAGATCCTCATCCGGGGAGGTGGACGAGGGACGTCGAGCTGTTGCGGTGGACGATGTGGTCGGGGAAGAGGCTCCGGCTGGGCAGCGGTGACGTGGCGGACTGAGGAGGCTGGGGTTTCGCGGCTGGAGCGGAGAGGTTATGGCGGCCTAGGATTTCGAATGGCAAAAAGGGGGCGATGGGAGGGGGTGAAGCATGACTTAGGGACGCGCTTGTCCAAAATGTAGGTTGTGTTACAAAAGTACCCCCCACCGGTTTGAACTAGCGGCCCTTTCGGCTCAGGGTTAGAAGGGGGATTTCACGTGTCGGGATTTGGTAGCTGGAGGGAGTTTTCGCGCGCGTTGTAATTTCGGGATAGCAAGGCGCGGGTTGTGAAAGCGCCAGTTTTGGGAGCACGATATCTGAATTTTCGGGATATAACAAGACGTGGGTTGAATTTTAGGGACAAGCCTAACGTGTAGTAATATTGTACTTGTACGTACCAAATCAATTCGCACTTCCCTCAACCAAAAAGAAAATGAAAAAAATAAAACTATTCACACCACACAAAGAGAGAGTCTTGCCCCGTTTTACTATACAAATGCTATTCAAAGCTACTCCCTCCTTCCATCTATATAGGGCCTAATGCATTTTTTGATGCTAACTTTGACCAAATATTAGAGCAATGATATATGACACGCAACTTACACAAAGCACACCGTCAACCCGTGCATGAAAGCTTCTTTCAATGATATAATTTTCACATTGTGCATGTCATGTACTATTAATCTTGTCAATAGTCAAAGGCGGTCTTAAAAATCTCATTACGCCCTATATAGATGGAAGGAGGGAGTATGAATCCATGTTATGTCCGATTAAATTTTTCGCTTGCTGTATAATGCATGTAACCTACTCATACCAACATTTTAGTGCATTCCAAATGTCTATACTACCGCTGCAATTCGAACTAAATTTGAATTCGTTTCTCTATTTCAATAAGAATCTACAATCATGATTGTTGCCAACTTCAACCATCATAGTTTCCTTGCTATCCGCCAGATATAAATCGAACGGCCTATAATGCAGGATGGCAGGCACACCATCATCAACAACTCCATTTTTTATAAGAGTAGATATAAAATATATTAAATGTAGTATAACATGTTCATAAGCACACCATGTGTATCACCATTATATATATTCACACATGCGTCGGTTTAAAACACTATGATAAATTCTTCAAATATCCGAATTCGCTTTTTATAATGAAGTATATATGATCTCTATTCGTCTTTTACACCCACACAACCCGCTTATCTTTGTAGCTAGCGCTAACTTTCCTTTGTGCATGCACACGCCCGCATCCCTCTCACCCTCCCTCAGCATTCTCTAGCTCCATCGTGCAAATTCGTCTTTTCACTTTAGGTCGTTCACCCACGGTGTGTGTAAGCCCCCCCATCTCCTTCTTTATGGCACACGTCGATCGATATGCCTCTCTAGCTAGGTGTGCCTAGCACAAACACAAGCTTCCCCTCTTCTCTTGTCACCGTCCATGCCTCACTCCCACCACTCTTTTCATCGTTCTCGTACTCGCATACTCCTCCCCGCTCGATATAGTATGCCTCTCGTACCACCTCCTACATGCATCCCTCTCATCTATCCTTCTCGTCGTGCCTCATTTGCTTCTAACACACAAATGCATGTATACCGATCGATCTCCCAACATATACCTAGATCGACTTTAACTACCCCCCATCGATCGACGTACCTCACAAGTTATGTCTCTCCTTTCTCTAACAAAGGGCGATCGATCTTCCTATGTAGTTATGTCTGCTTACCACAGCCAAATCGTCCCCCCTCATCATTCGTGCATGCCTCCTGACCCGTCTCTCACACACACGTGCCCAGACAACAAGCAGTCATCTCCTCTCTTATTGATATTGCGGGCGTGCCCTCCGTTTATCTAGCAAGCCTATCCCACCATTTGTTAGAAGCAACTCCACTACCACCCCCTCCAACACTCTAGCTTTGTCTCCCTCCCAACCTTATTCCTCTCCCGCACATATGCATGGATGCCAATCGATCTCCCTTAATACATGAGGCAGGTCGATCTCCTTAATACATGAGGTAGGCCTCTCTCCTCCTCCACACATATACCAGGCATTGTACCTCTATAATTAATTGGGCCTCCCTCTTCCCCCACCACACACCGATAGTCGAGCGCTGCAGGTAGGTATCCATGCCACAGAGACAAACTGCACATGTCCCTCTCACGCTCCAAGAGGGCCAGCCCACTCTATATCTTTGACGTGGGCACACACAAATTCGATGGCACTCTTCATCGATCGCACACGCACACACACACACACATCATCCCTCTTTTCGATTCTATGGACACCTCAAGCCGATGATACCTCCACTCTCTTCTCGTGGATCGCCCCCTCTATATATATGTTATATCCAGGACTCTATTTCACACACATTGCATATGTTACATTTTTTGATTGACCCCCCACCCCAAAAACAAACTCTCAAGAACCCACACACTATATCTCTCTAGGTTTGTATCTCTCTCACACAACCCCACGTAGGTGGTGTACATATACAAGAAAGAGGATAGGTGCACCGTGCACGTACTCACGCTTCGTGCCCAGCCACACCCGCGCGGGTACACGGTGGAGCTCATTTCTTTACGAAATGGCAGCCCACGTGCTAATTTGAACGCCTGTAGCGGTTGTTTACCTAGGGAGGTCGTGTACCATGCCTGCACGAAACAAAGTTCGACTTGACGCGTTGTCGCGTTTTTTTAAAATAAAGTTATAGCGCTCAATGGCACGTACACAGAATATAAAACAATTTTTATGGAGAAAAAGGTAGTCCGCTCACTATATACAATGGAGCCTTGCGTGCCTGGTTTGTCGCTCTTCAGAGTATCTCACACAAAGCTGCAGTGGCCTCTCTCTCTCTCACCGTTGGTCACTGATCCGGCCGCATCCCGTCCGCCGGGGGAAAGGGAGTGCGGTGGCCTCTCTCTCTCTCACCGTTGGTCACTGATCCGGCCGCATCCCGTCCACCGAGGGAAAGGGAGGAAGTGCATTGTTTCTCTGTTCGACGGTGCCGATGCAGCACGTCCTGATCTGCGGTACACACCGTTCTCTCTGACCAAGCTCCGGTGCGGCAGGGCCTACGCCACCTACTCGCAGATTCCGCCCGCCGCCGCTCACCTAGTTACATCCCGACGACCTCCAGGTATCCCCTCCGGCCTTGCTCCACTGCCCGTCTTCCCACGTCGCTGCATGTGGATCTTCCATAGTTCTTTGCCCAAAACGTAGCTCATCCAGCGTACTTTCCATATTGCATTCTCGTCCTCACACCGTTTTAGACAAACACAACCGTGTTGTTATCTTCCCTTAGGGCAAGGAATATGCTTCTTTTTTTTTCGTCGCATGTGTCATCAACTGTTATTGGCGATAATTGTTTCCTTTCTACCTCTTTTTTGCAAACATGGCTATCCATTTCACCTCGTTGCTATTGCGACCTTTTGGTGAACTGCACAAATCACTTTTTTTCTTAAGAGTGTTTTGTGCAGTTGTACTAAAATGTCACACGGCAACGCGTCTCTACATTTCAAGGTCTTGTTGCACAAAGGGAGATTGGTTTTGCTCTATCCTCCTCATCCAACTCCGAGCCTAATCTTCTCCAACTAGTTAGTCTTAAGAGAGACTGCAAAGGTGACCGGCTTCTATTTGTGTGTTTATTGTTTCATCAGCAGTCCTCTATTATCGTAATCACACTTAATATCTTTGGAACAGGGACGTTCAGCTCTATTTTAGTGGAACTGCACAAAATGATCGGAATGTTGCATGCTCCAGACAGCTCCTTTTTTCCCAACATGCCTTGTTGATTTAGACAGAGCTGGGGGGACGTTGCTGCCAATGAAAGCACAGATCAATTTTAATTTAACACCTTCTCACAACTCGTCTTGATTGTGATGTAATTATTAGCTCTGAACTGCTAATAATTGACATGCATTAGCAAGGAAGTTAGTTTTTTATTGTTTCCGAAAGAGCATCGATGGCAAGACACGCGAAACAAAAGCCGAAAGCTCACACTATTGTACAATTTCATGTCGCTGGAAAATTATTTGTATAGTACGTCAATTATGTAAACAAATGATGGAAGCTTGATAGCATTGCGTAAGCCTCTTCATCATCCGGGTCCATGTGCCATGCACAAAATTATACTCCTTCGTTCCTAAATATTTGTCTTTTTACAAATTTCAAACGGGCATATTTTGGAGTGTAGATTCACTCATTTGCTTCGTATGTGTACTCCCTCCGTTCCTAAATATTCTATTCGTCTTTCTAGAGATTTCAACAAGTGACTACATACGGAGCAAAATGAGTGAATCTACACTCTAAAATATGTATATATACATCCATATGTGCCAGTCCATTTGAAATCTCTAAAAGACAAATATTTGAGTAGTCACTCGTTGAAATCTCTAGAAAGACAAATACTCCGGAGTATATTTAAGAACCGAGGGGGTAGTGCACAACTGCATGGGAGACTGAGCCCATTCGTTGCGCCGCATTAATAGTGAGTAATGAGCAGTCAAATCATAAGCCCCACCTTTCCTAATTGTAAGTTGCTCTGAAGAAGCAACCATCAATACACTCTTCTTTGAATCCGCTCATACTACTCCACCCGTCACTGTTTATACAGTGCGCTTCAGAAAAAAGAAAAAAGATCTATGGGACCAAGGCGACTAGCGATCGGCCTGAAAAATAGCATTGGTAGTTATAGCACGGCATACACACATGCATGCAGTGCTTCCACCCTGGGCACACACATGCATGCACTTACTCCACTCCGTAGTAGTACAGTACATGGAGAGAAATTTGTGGACTTGATTGCGGTTACCACGCCCTAATTAATTGAGCATTAAATCAAACGCGTCTAAAGTCTCTCTGGTGGTGGAAATGCATTAAGAGAAATGCATCATAATGAAGCGCTACCAGAAACTGTGGATGGAGGGAGGAGTAGTATGAAGGTGCAAAACCAAGTACGCCAGATGGCGGTCGGTCAACGCACCTCCTCTTGGCATATCACTGACATGTGGGACAGGAGTGTGAGCAAACCGATCTCAATTGACGGCAAAGAGCCAACCTGCAGTTCCTTGAGAGAGACGAGGAGCGAGAACACACAGACGGACTCGCACGGAGGCCAAGATATATTCGAGGATGGTTGGTTGATCGATATCATTCATTACAAGTTGGGCTGCCGTTTTTCGCCCTTCTCCGGAATAAACGTGTACTTTATCAGAGATAAAAAAATAAGAGTACAGACGCTCCACCATGCGGTTCTAGTAGTAGTACTACTCGTACTACTGCGCTTGGCTCTTCGCCTCTTCGTGAAGTCGAACAATGATGGTACTCTGCATGTTGGGTACTATAGTGTATGCCTCTGAGAATCTGACACCGAATGGACTGATGCATGTCCACCGAGGGTAGGTTGCATTAGTCAAAAGGCGTAAGCGAGCTTCACCTTGTCCTGCAAGCTTGTCCTCGTTCTACGAGTTGACGGGACACACCAAAAAGTAGTGCTAGTCCATACTCCCTCCTTTCCGGTTAATATGGCTTAATCTTTTTTGCGGGTAAATGAGAGAGCTTTATTCATATATAAGCATTCTTAGGATGATCAGCCAAGACAATGGTCACTAGGAAGCGAGGTACCCCGCAAAAAAAGAAGTAGGAAGCGAGGTGTTTCATCAAGCCAGCTCTCGGCCACATTCAAAGTGCAGCAAGCACGGTTCGCACGAAGATGCGCCGCAAGGTTTGTTGACATGTTTACATGCTGAATAACAAAAATAGAGGAAATATTACGGCGCTACTATTTGTAACAGGATATGAGCCAGAATTAGCGAGAATTGTGGCGAGTGTTCCATGCAATCAACTTCCATTATCACATGCGAGAACCCTCGAAGAGAACCAAATGTGTTGAAGATTGCTTTATCACATTTTAAAATTATAATAAGAGTGCAGATTGTAGGGACCCCGACTCATAAGTCGTGATCACCGAATGCACTGCGTGTCTGATGATCCCAGAGATCAATGCTCACCGAACACACATAAGCTGAATAACAAGAGTCTTACATCCATACATACCGTATTACACAAATTATGACCTTTATGGTCAAGTCTTACATTGATAAAGCCTTAAGGGCTGAACATCAAATGAAACACAAGCAGCGGAAATTTTCACCGATAAGTAGAACCCATGCCATCTTCCTTAACCCTACAGGCATTCTGACTGGGAAGCGTCCTAGTTCGCATGATCGTCACCAAAGAACTCTTCCTCAAACTCCTGTTCTTCCATGCCTAGCAAATTAAATAACCAGTGGCAAGCCAATGTGTACTTTGAATGTACTCGCAAGCAACCCATGATTTGGTTCAAAGTAACAATGCAATTGTACGACAAGTAAGCAACCTAGCTTCACGCTAGTTGGGATGTCCTATCAACTTGCATCAATGAACTTGGGTAACCTTGAGAACAGGTTACGTATATCAACATAAATAGAATTTGAATCAATGCCATGCCATTCAACATGTCAAGTCACCACCTTGACACATATAGTTCCTTTCCACACACACATGCATCGTGATTTGTAAAATCTCTGGACATAGTTTAAGTAGCACCTCCCAACTGTCCATGACCGTGGACGTGGCTATTCGAATAGTTTGACACTCTGCAGAGGTTGCGCACTTTACCCACAAGATCCGGGAAGCTTTCGTGTCATCCACGATCCCGCAGTACCTCAAGTACTCGGGGGAAGCACCCGCTCATTACCTTTCCCTAGACGACACTAACATAGGGTCCACTCGTTGATACACGACCCTCGTGTATAAGCAAAAGATCGTGGGACTCTGCCCTTTTCACATTATTTTGCATACATTAAGGGACCAACGGTGTGTCCGGTGCCCTGTGAAAACAGTCATGGCCGCCTATCCAAGCACGACCCCGTCCCAAGAGTGACCTCAAGTCACCCCCGTCACTAGTAATGTGGGCACCATGCTAGTATCGGCCTAAGTAATCAATAATGCCCCGTCCCATAATGGGGTAGAGTGGTTGCACATGTTTGGTTGGGACGGTAATCACACATAAATCTAATCCATCATTTTACACACACGCCAAAATCTTTCTTCGGTACACCACTTCTTCCTCAAGTGGTGACCTTAGTTAATCATCTCCCAAGGGCATTAGGGGCACCCGATGGGGTTTTCGAAAGAATGTAACCATGAAGAGTTCATGGTACACATGCATCATTATGCATCAACTAGTCTCTTGACAATGCAATCATGAACAAGGTAAGGTCAGGAGTAGGGGTATGCATCATGGGGTGGCTCACAACAAGTTTACCACCGTCATATTTCATCATCATGCGATCGAAAAAAAGGGTACCGATGAACAAGAGGGGTGTCATGGTCAAAGGGCTGCTTGCCTTGATTGGCTTGGTCTTGTAGTTCTTCAAATCCTTCTCCTCCATCTTCTTCAGCAACTTCGTCAAATACGGGATCTAACGTCGCAAGAAAATAACGGAAATATAAGACAATAATAAAAACAGAAAAGTCAAAGTGCTCAGAAAAATGTCAACTTATTTTTGTAAAATACTAGGGTGAAAACTAAGAAGGAAAAAATTCTTAGTTTTGGATTTGGAGTGGCATAACAGGAGAAATGGATTTACAAAGGTATATTTAAATGCTTAAAATCACATTTAAATATTCTGATGAAGAAAAGTTTGTTGGATTTGAATGAAAGTTGCACCATTAAATAGGTTGCAATACTTTAGGAATTTAGGAGTTGGAATTAATTTATTTGGACAAATATTTTATCCTGTGGAATTTTTGGAAAAGTGACAGAAAAAGAAAAGGAAAAAGGGCTCTGTGCCTGCTGGGCCAGAACAGTGAACCCAATGAGGCCCAGCCAGAGAGGCGGCCCAACAAGATCGGTGCATCTTGTGAGTTTAAACCGACGGGCAGGGGCCCAAAGGCCGAGAGACGAGGGGGCGATGGAGGGGTGAGGCTAACAGGCAGGGCCCGCCTGTCATCCCTAACCCCGAGTCCAGACGGCTGGCGAGCTCACCGGCAACGAAGCAGGGCACGACGAGGTCGGGCGAGGGCACGGCTGGGCTCAGCGTCGTGTCGCCGTCCGGGTGGAGGTGAAACCCGTCGCCGGGGTGGCCTAGTTCGCCGGCGACGAGGTCACGCGGTGGAGGGGCTTCGGGCGGCGGCGGTTCCGGCCGTTTCCGGTAGCTACAGAGAGGGGAAACAAGGGGGAAAGGATCAGAGAGCTGCAGGGGTTCCAGATCGAGAGGAAAGAGGGCCGGGGACGGCCTGTACCTCGCGAACTCCGGCGAGCTAAAGCGGCAGAGCTCGAGCTCGATGTCGAGCTCGGGCAGCTCTGGAGAGGAACTGGGGGTGCCGGGGGATGATTAGGGGAGTGAGAGAGCGAGTGGTGAGGAGAGGAGGGCTCGGGGAGGCCCTTAAATAGGAGAACGGCGGGGTACCGTGGACCCGTGCGCCGGCGAGCTCCTGCTCGTTGCCACAGGGCTCGGGAGGAGCTGGTGCCGTGTCTGGGGTGTTGCTGGGCGTGGACTACGCCGAGGGGAGCTAAGGGAGAGAGCGGGGGAAAGCCAGAGAGCCTCGCGCGTGTGAGGCCGCTCATTGGAGCTCTCGGGCGGCCGGCGCACGTGCGAGCAAGGGCAGCAGGAGGGGGACAAAGGCGTGGCATGACGCAGACGTCGAGGCGCATCGTCGGGCGCGTTGGGGAGGCCCGAGGTGGCCGGAGGCAGTTGGAAGGGGGCGGCTACGGTCTTGGGAGGCGCCAGCATGGCGTGCTCAGCGCCCAAATGGCCGGCATGGCCATTTTCTATGCAGTGTAGTCACGGCCAAAGGTGTCTACAGTAGCTCTAGGGGGGAGTAAAGAAGTGGGATATGGCCTTGGATGCCCTGGGGAGCCACTGGAGTGAGGAGGGAAGTTGAGGGAGAGAGAGAAGTTGCTGTCCAGGGAGGTAAATGGGGGTGTTTCACCCCTTAATCATTGAGTAATGGCCAGGGGTGGGTTACTGGAGGTAGGAGAGGACTAGGAGGAGCTGCGGTAAAAAGTTGAGCTCAAAGAGAATAGTGTTAGTAGTCAAAATGGTGATTTTTGAAAAGTGGCAGAAGGTGTTTGATAATGGTTTGGACGAGCAGATGATTTCCAACTGCCATGAGACTCCACAGGGTTAAATGACACATATATTTAGGGACTTCCACCAATTTGGAGCTTATTTGGGCAAAGTTGCCAATGCAACTTTTGTAAACCCTAGAAATTAGCAGAAATGAACTTGTGTAGATCTAGTTGAGCAAATCACTTCTCCTTGATGCACCACTTGGTGTAGTGGCCTCATTTGGTCATGTTAACATGCTCACAAAAGTTGGGGTCAAGGAGAGAAGGTTGGTAGTACAAAGTTGTTCAAATTTGATTCTGGTCAGAGAGGGTTTTGGGGCACTTTGGTGAACTAAAATGACCTTGATTGACATGACGCTTTGCAAGGTGATCACAATATGCATTTGTGACTTGCTGGATTTTCCTTGGATGTTTACGAAAATATTTCCTGTACAAATATTTCAAATCCTTGAAATGGGCAGAAATGGTTTTGGGAGGTTTTGTCCAATATTTTGAACATGACGATGTGTTGAAACTCTTATATATGGGAAATATATGCCCTTTGAGTTCCCCTGATTTTTGTCAAATATTTTTAATACCATAAAATAATTTTTCCCTATTAAAGACCATTTCTGGCCTTAAGAAAAAGCTTTTAAATAAAATAGGGAAATAACTTTTAAAATTATATTTTTGTGGTTTATGGGAATCCTATATCTAATAGGTTTCAAGTAAACTCTTTGAAATATTTTTCATACCCCAAATCAAGTACTTGCAGTACAAACCTCAATTCATGGGTTTTTGGAAAACTAATTTTTAAAAATACTTTTTGGCCAAATTATTTTTGTAAGAAAATACTATATTGCTCTATACACATGGCATGATCATTGGGCAGAAGCTTGGGGCAAGGAGATAAGTATAGAAGGTGGAGTAGTTGACTTTGAAGAGCACTTGAAAATCACAGAGAGAAAAAACAACTCCAAAATAAAAGCCAAATAATGCAAAAGTTTTTGTTGGTCCAAATTTTTATGCTTTATTAATGCAAATGAAATGTTACAAAATGCAGGGTGTGACACAGACGCTCCTCCATCCGGTTCCTAGTACTAGTATAGTACGTACCTTTATAGACTATAGTACTAGTACTAGTACTAGTAAACTTTGCGCTTGGCTATTCGCCTTTTCGGGAAGTCGAACAATAGTAGCACTAGTAGTATAGTGTATGCTTCTATCAATCTGACACCGAATAAACTGTTGCATGTCCACCGCCTGAGCGAGGGAGAGCTTGCATTAGTCAAAAGTTTCTCCTTGTCCTGCGAGCCACCGCGCGCAAGCTTCTCCCGTCCCGCAACCTTCTCCTTGTTCGGCAAGTTGATGGGACACAACAAAGTAATGCTATTCCATACTGCCTCCTCTCCGGTTAATATGGCTTAATTTCAAACGAGATAAATACAGCACATGCATCCTTTGTATATTTGTAAAAATACGGTCAGTGGACTTCATAATACGCTCATTGCGCTCAATATATATATTTTCCGGTGTTTATACGGTCACTAGCTCACCCTGACTGAGTATGTGCGTGCATGCACATGTAGGTTGAGCACTTAGCGTGACCGTGCATGTTTCGTCGTGTGCTCGTACATGCATGCATTAGGGCGTCGCGCGCATTTTTGCGTCCATGTGTACGTGTGACTGTTGCATACACGTAGGGGGAGTACATGTAGGGGCCACTAAGGAGCAGTCAAATCACACAGTAAGTTAGTCGGAATAAGCAACCATCATTTCACTCTTGAATGACACGTACGCAATATAAAATGTTTGATATGGAGAGAAAAATAAAACCACTATATATACACTACCAGGAGCCTAAGCTACAAGCCTGCTTGCTAAGGTTGCTCTCTTCACAAGCATAGAACGACGGGCCTGATCCCTTGGTGGGGAAGGGAACAATGTTCTGCATAGACGCAGTCGACATCGGTGAGGAAGAAAACCCACAGTCGGTGCGTCCCAATCGGGGGTCACCACGGTATGGGCCGATGCCGCGTCCCAACCGTCCTTCTAGCTACAGCCCGACGTCCCAGGTAGTCCATCTTCCTTTTGGAGCCGGCTTGCTCCACTGCCGTAGCTCCATCTTCATGTCGATCTTTCTATACTTCTAGCGGCTTCTACTTGTGATGAGTTATGTCTCATGAACTAGTGCTAGTACTATTATTCTAATCACACTTCTTCAATATCTTTGCCATCGGGGATGCTCAGGTCGATTTTAGTGGAACTGCACAAAAGCATTGTATGATCTGAGGGTGCCAGCCGTCTTTCCTTCGACAGGTTCTACCTGGCCAGGGAATTAAATCATGTTTAGGGTTTAGGGTTTAAGTCGTAGTGACCCCATCAGTAGTTTTTCTTTCGTACACGCTCTCACAACTTTTTTCTTTAGTTGTGAAGTAAATATTGGCTATGATCTATGAATCATTGAGATGCATCAGCATGCGTGTTAGTTTTCCTTTGTATTTGATGGAATGTTGTAACGGGGCAACCTTGGAATAGGAATGAAAATGGATTGGAAAGTTTCCGATTTTCGGAGAAAAATGGAAGCAGAGAAACTCAACGTTCGTTTCGTTGGATCGCGCCATCGAGCAAAGCCAACGTTTAAATCTCGTCTGTCGTGTTCGTGTCTCACCCTCCTCCATGGCTCGACCCCACACGGTCGCTCGACATGCCACTCACCACAAACCGAGTATACGATAACTTTCCCGCCTGCTTGTCGATGGATCGCGCCATGGAGTACTAGCACTACTGGAAGAGATTGACGAGTTGGGGGAGGACAGCTAGCTGTAGCACGGACTCCCAAGAACTTTTTACATGCATGTTGTAGCTGGCTATTGCGACCTTTGAACGCAGAGCAGCCGGGTGCACCCGGAAGCGGCACAAGCGACGCTCTCTCGGTCGGCGTGCCGCTTCAATGTCGGCGCCAGTGAGAGGTCGCGTCCGCTCTGGCCGGGCATGAATGCGGCACTGACCGTTTCGGGCGGGAAGCACGCGCGGGTGATGAAGAGGGTTCGGGTTGGTCAGGACCGGCCATGGCAGCGGTCCGGACGTGCGCAAACAAGAGATGTTGTACGTTAACATTGCTGCGTATATAATTTAAAACGATTGTTATGGAGAGAATAAGAAAACCACTCCACTAGTATAGATTAGTCGTATACACGAGAGTACTATATGGACGCGGCTTCATTGACTTAGTGCACATGCCTTTGGGTTTATGACAGGTGGGCCCAAAATGTGGCTGGCTCACCGGAGCTCAGTCCGTACTACAGTAGTATATATATAAGCGGGAGCCTCAGCGCTTGTTCGCTAGGGTTTGCACTCTCCACACGCTCGCCGCACTACATATATGTTACACGCTGGAGGCTCAGTGTTCATTTGCTAGGGTTTGCTATATTCACAGTCTCTCACCCTCTCTTCACCAGATCTAAACAAGACTGCGTTGGCCTCTTGTCTCTCTCTCCCCCCGCATAGCTGGTGAAGGAGGCGTCAGTATCCCGTCACACCGGGAAGGGGAGGAGGTGCAGCGTTCACTCTATCGCCTTCGGCGAGGGAGGCCATCCACTGCCGGCTGTGCAGTTCTCTTTCACCCAGCGCCTGTGTGGGAGGGCCACCGACCCCTTCTTCCTCGCTATCGTACGTAGTGTGGGCAGATCCGGCCTCCCGGCGCATGCCTTGCCACATCCCGATGACCCTAAGGTATAAGTTTCTTTGAAACCGTCGTTGCTCTAGCTGCATGTGGATCTTTTTCGATCTGTAGTCGAATCTAGGTCTTGGTTCAAAGAGGAAAGAAGGGTGCAGTGGGCTAGAGCAAGAATCTAGGACGTGGTTCAATGAGGAAAGGAGGGGCGGAAAGTAGTATAGACTGGCTACCCAGTACACACATCTGTAAGGAACCGATCTCTTTGTTGAAAAGGGAAAGAAACTGGGGGGTCGGGTAGTTTGTGCAGGACTAGATTTGCTGCCCTCACTTAGGAAAAAGGTTCAAAGAGAAAAAATATGGGACCAACGCATATATGCTGCTTGGCTACATACTCGCATCACCCATTTATACGTGTGGGCCTTACATGGTGCTGGCATGTCCCATACAGCTATTTTCTTGTTGTTAATCCAAGAATGTCATTTGAAAACTGAAGCAATGCCACAGTTAAAAGTAAATTACATTTTTAACGAATGTTGTTTCAAGAGAATGTCTCTGTTAATATGAATCAATGCAACCATTTTAGAAATGCTACTATCCTACTTTGTTTTCCATCCAAGATAAGTTAGATGCTTCTTTCTGTCACCGTTTGTTTCATCCTCCTTTACCGACAAGTAATTGTTTTCTTTTTTGCCTCTGTTAAAACAGGGGTATCGATTCAACTTGTTGCTATTGCGACATTTTGCTTCGCTACTCGAAACACTTATGTTTTAAGTGTGTTTTGTGCAGTTCAACTTGAATGTCACACCGGTGACTTTGCTTAATTTTTGTGGAACTGCACAACAGGAGATCGAGATTTGTTTCAAGTCTTCGTGGCGAGTTGTTTCAAATCTTGGTCTCATCCACATGATGTGCAGTGTGCTTTGAGATGTTGTGCTACTTGTTTTGGTACTATTTTAAATAAATGTTGAATTGAAGCTATTGTATTGCCGTCTTTTCCCATTAAGTAGTGAACAAAAATGGGACCAACCCAGACATGATGCTTGTTGCTTTCTTACAACGAATTCAGCATCACCCCCTTTATAAGCCAGTAATAAATGCCACTCTCAGAATTAACTATTGAATCTTATTTTAAAACTGCAACACTTGTTAGGGATTGGCGGGATTACCATTTTTGTGGCCGCATGTTTCATCCTCCTTTATTAGCCAGTAATTGATTCCTTTTTTGCCTCTGTTTAAACATGGATATCTATTGAACTTGTTGCTATTGCGACATTTTGCTTCGCTACGCGAAACACTTTGCTTGATTTCAGTGCAAGTGCACACAACGAGATTGGATTTCCTATTCGTGTTGGCAGATTTGTATTTTATCCTGGTGGTCTCATGAAAGGTCAGTACAAGCCTTCATCCACATGATTGTGCAGTGTGCTTTGAGATGTTGTGCTACTTGTATTGGTACCGTTTTAAATAAATGTTGAATTGAAGCTATTGTATTACTGTCTTTTCCCATTAAGTAGTGAACAAAAAATGTGACCAACCCAGACATGATGCTTGTTGCTTTGTTATAACAAACTCTGCATCACCCCCTTTATAAGTAGATGGAAGCACATACTGTTGTTGCGCCCGCTCTCCCCTGGAACTGTTTATGCTTTTCGTTAATCTAATGTCATTTGGTAAAATTAAGCAATGCCACTCTTAGAATCAATTAACTACTGAATCTTAGTTCAAAACTGCAACACTTGTTAGGAATGGTACTATCCTGCTTTGTAGTTCTTTCTACATGTTTAACCAAGGTATTGTTAAGATAATGTCTTTGTTAAAATGAATCAATCGCATTGTTTTAGGAATGATACTTTTCTTCTTTTTCGTTCTTTATACATGTTGAAACAAGGCATTGTTAAGATAATGTCTCAGTTAATATGAATGAATCACGCTGATTGAGAATTGCTACTCTCCTGCTTTGTTTCCCATTAACATAAGGTAGATCAGTAGATGTTTTTCTTCTGGGAGTACAAGTCATCAACCGTTATTTCTCGATAATTGTTTCCCTTATACCTTTTGTTGCTTACAGGGATATCAAAATTAAAGCTCAGTTTTATTCCGACTTGATTTTAGTTCAAATGCACAAAAGGAGCCAATGTGTCCAAGGCAAACTGCTGCATTCTTGGGTCGATTGGTCGTTCCACTTTGCGTAAAGAAGAAGCCACTGCTTTGCGTACATTCTGAAGGAATGACCGAGGAGCTTTACAGTATTAGGCCTTCCACTATGTAGGCCAAAAGAGGTTCCAATTTCACCTTTTCTTAGTTTGGCACCGAATCCCTCCATTGCTTCAGCCGGTGCCATAAATATTAGACACCGGTGACATGACTAGTCTGCAGAGACCATTGGCAATTTAACAACACGTGGAGTTCCCTGGGCAAAAAGTGCCCAAACAAGTACAAGAAGCGATAGGACTCCACGATCATAGGCATTACATATTTTGAATGGGAAAAGCTTGTCAAAGTTTAATCATTGATGTTAGCAAGAAGCGACAGGACTCCACGATCATAGGCATTACATATTTTGAATGGGAAAAGCTTGTCAAAGTTTAATCATTGATGTTAGCAAGAAGACGTTAGTTTAATATATTGGAATTGGAAAACATTGTCAAAATTTGATCATTGATGCTAGCCAGAAGACATGCATTTGATATTTTTGAGTGGGACGCCCTTGCTATGAGCAGCATCGAGTGTTTTTCCTATTCACGTGTTCGGTTTAGAAGTAAATAATTACTCTGCTTGAGATATTCCTGTGTTAAGAGTTTGTTACGAATATTGTCTATGTAATGCCGTGCCTTTTGTTTGATTGCAAAGTTGAGCACGGAATGTTGTAGCATGCGGCATCACGAGCAGTTCACAAAGTGCCTCCACGAGAATAATGCTTCGTATTGTTTTGCATGTCGATCTAATGCCAGTGATTTGCTTGTTAAGAAGATCATCCTCTTCTGATGTTTCCGTGCTTCAGAAGTTCATCGTCTGATGTTTCATTCATAGCCTACACGACAAGTCGGGTAGGTTAGGCGTGAAACCATATGATCTTCTGACCAACTCATGATATTAGGCCGTGATTGGATTGCCGTTTTCCAACCAAAACCGCTTGTAAAACTGACACTTGTAAATTAAAGCAGATGGTCCCGGGCGAAGGCGCTTGGTTGGTCGATTTCGACTAGTAAAATATCGGAAGTACTTCACACACGATAAAACGCTAAACGACACTCGGACGATTGCTAATCCAGCCGTTAGCTGCTGTTTCAGCCTTGCCCATGGATGGCATGATGCGCACGTCGTGCATGTATCGTCTGGTAATGTCGTCCATATAGCAGTGCTTGTAAAATATACACTGGTCTCTCAAATTACACGCATAACCCACCGGTTTTACTTACAGACCTCGGGCCCTCGGTTTCATTACGCCTGTATTTTACGCGTTGTTTCCGATGTCGATTAAATAACACTTGTATGTTAATACAGGTTTGAAATAAACTAGAGCTCCCAAGCGCGGCCTTACCATTTCATGCCGTCTCAGTTTCTCGAAGGTGCTCATAGGTGTACGATGATCATGGCTTCCTGAATGAGCAGGGGGCGCTGTATCAGACCTCCGTAGGGCCCGCGAGGCCCTCTCCGTTGTCGTTCGAGTTGTTGCGCTCGCCGTGGCGCTGAGCATTGTTAACATTGGCAACGAACATGAGGATTCAGGAGATGACTTTATTTTGAGTGGATGACACTAGGGACCCACTAGTGCCATAACCGTACGTACGCAAGTGCCTCATTATTATGTACAACTATATTTTTTTGCTTTCTCCTGGTTTCCTGACATCACGGTCCCACACCATTGTCAACCTCTGTAGTCAATATAAACGAGAGAATTGCACAAGGTGCGGCCGACAGCTGGGAAAAAGCAGCTCGAGCAGTATTTGTGTTTTTGAGGCGTGAGCACTGCAGAGTTTTTCTTGGCGATGATTTCATTGTTGTTCAGAGGAGAGCGTGGTATTAACTGGGCGGGCTGGGGGCCGTCTAGCCTAGGCCAGATATCCAGCCCAGATACTAATTTTTTCAAGATGAAAATGGCTAGCCCAGCTATACGTCTTTTTGAGGAATACCCAGGTAAGGTCAACTTGTTATTCTCCGCCCCGCTGGGCTGCAAATCTTTCCTAGTAGGGATGCATTTGGCTTAACAGGAAAATGGGATTTAAAAAATAATAAATGGGATGTAATTATAAAGACTGGGCAGTAACTATAAAAAATGCACCAAACACGAAATTATTTTAAAAAATATTATTTAAGGATTTTGAAAATCTTAAATTTTCATTGTTGCGCGCGCAATGTTTCGTTGGATTTTTACGTAATACAAATTTATATTTAACCTGACTAGAAATTTCGGGATAAAAATATTTCGGATCCCATCAAAATGTGGGAAATTTTATTGAATTATGTCTTCAACGGTTGGTTGAAATTATTAATCGTTGTCCTAGCTAGAAAATTGGTTGTACTTTTAACAAACTGTAAATAGGCTGTTGTAAATTCCATTAGAATTCAAAAATGGGCTGTACATTCTTACAAAACGCAAATGGGCTATAAGTTCTCTGCCACACACTTGTGGGCCTACTAAGTGACGCGTCCCCTAAAAAAAATAAGTTGACCCGTACGCAAGGCTTTATCAACTTATTATAGTCAACACACGGTTCTAGCAGCAGTGGGCATTGGATGTCTATCAAACGAATGTCGTGCTTCTTCTTCAATCTCGGATATTCTTAGCTTCGGTCGCCCAAAAAATGATTCCTCCCTCTGACATCTGGGGCGCACCGTTTCGGAGGCTGACCTATGGGCCTACTAAGTTGGAGCGTACCAAGGGCATTGTCAACTTAGTCAGTATAAATGATTCTATCTTCAGTGACCTTCCAACGGCCGTAGTGCTTCTTCAACCTCTGGTCTTCTTGGTCCAGCCGCCCAAAGCAGTGCCGGTCGTGCCGCCTGCTCCTGCCTCCCGTGGCCGGCTGTGCTGCCGCGGAGGCCTCACCAGGCCATCCCTCCACTCACCCACACCCCCTGTTATTCTGCGGCGACGGCAGCCTCACACCGCAGCCGAACCAGTGAACCCTCGTACTCCTCTTCGCGCGGGCTTCCACTGCTGCGTCTTCCCCGGCTCTGCGTCGTCCCCTTCCTAGGCGTCGCCGTCGTCCACCGCCCTGGTGCTCTCGACGCAGCGTGCTCAACATGGTCAATGAGCGACTTCCATCGGAAGAGTACTGTACATGGAGAGGCTGACAGCTGGGTCCACGGCGGCCGCAAGGAAGTGCCTCCTTATTACGTGCAAAATAATTATTCCTCCACCTGACAGCAGGGACCCACCTTAAGGGCCACCTTATTTCATGAAAAAAAAACATTTCCCCCTGACACTCGGACCCACCGGACGGGCCACCGTATTTCGCGAAAAAAACATTCCCCCCGCTGTCAGCTCGGACCCACTGGAAGTGCCTCTTTATTACGCACAAAAAAAATGAATACTCCCCCTCCTAGCTGGGACCCACCTTGGTGGGAGGCTGACTTGTGGGCCTACTAAGTTGACGGGGACGGAGGGCTTTGTCAACTTAGTCAATATGAACGATTCTAGCTCCAGTGACCGTACGATGTCCATCCAACGGCCGTAGTGCTTCTTCAACCTCTGGTCTTCTTGCTCCGGCCGGCCAAAGCAGCGCCCGGTCGTGCCTTTGCTCCTGCCTCCCGTGGCCGGCTGTCTTGCCTTGAGGCCTCACCGCCCCCTACTATTCCCACCGCTGGCCAGGCCCTGCGACGACCGCAGCCTCACACCGCAGCCGAACGAGTGAACCCTCATACTCCTCTCCGCATGGGCATCCACTGCTGCGTCTTCACCGGCTCCGTGTTGTCCCCTTCTTAGGCCTCGCCATCGTCCACCGCCCTGGTGCTCTCGGCGCGATGTGGTCAATGTGGTCAAGGAACGACTTCCATCGGGCGTGGACTGTACATGGAGAGGCTGACAGCTGGGTCCATGGCCGCAGCAAGGAAGTGCCTCCTTATTATGCGGAAAATAATGATTCCTCCACCTGACAGCAGGGACCCACCGAACGGGCCACCGTATTTTACGAAAAAACGTTTCCCTCCTGTAAGTGCATCTAGTGCCACCCCTAGTTGGTTTTGGAGTATTGACGACAAATGTGGTTGAGGGACTAATGCGTTTGTGAGAATTCCAGGATAACGCAGGTAGTGTCCCTCATTGATTCGGTTTACTTACCGGAGACGACCCCTAAAAATATATGAAGACATTGACGACAATGGTGGTATGTGAAGATATTCACATTGAAGACTATGACATGAGAAGACATTGAGTGAAGACTATGGAGCGCGAAGACTGTGTTGTTTCATTGTTTCCTTTTCTTCTTTGTTGAGTCATAGGAACCACCGTACTGTTAAGTGGGGTCCAAGTGATCATAGTCAGAATGACTGAAGTGATGCTCAACCCAAATCCTATGTCTTCGAGGGAAGACAATGAGAGCAAAACTTATCCAGAGCTGGATGAGTCAGCTTTGCTTGTAGCCCAAGTAAAGTTGCCGTTTGTGTTTGAAATCTGACCGTTGGAACACGTGTCAGTTCCTTAGTGACCCAGGGTCATTTCGGACATATCAGGTCGGGTTGCCTAGTGGCTATAAATATCCCACCCCCTACACCATAAATTGGTGGCTGCTCAGAGTTAGTGCACGACTTTTGTCATTTGAGAGCAACCCACCTCGAAGCCTTTGAGAGAGAGAAATCCTTGCGAGGACAAAGCCCAAACACCCGAGCAAAAGAGTGTTAGGCATCACTGAAGTCTTTACATGCTGTGACCTGAAGACTTATTACACTTGAGGACTGTGAATCCTCCAGCCGGTTAGGCGTCGCGTCCTGAGCATCCAAGAGTCATTGTGGATTGCCGGTGAACGTCGTCTATGAAGGTTCGGAAGTCTACCTTGAAGACTTACGAGAATGATTGGGCGAGGACTGTGTGTCCTTAGCTCAAGGGGAATAAGGTGAAGACGCGGTCTTCTGAGTTGAATCTCAGCCTCCCTAACCAGATGTACAGTTGTCACATCAACTGGAACTGGTCCAACAAATCTTGTGTCTTCAACGAGTGACTGGTTCTATCCCTTCCCTCCTTTACCCTGAGTTTGTCTTTGTGAAGTCATTGCTTATATGTCTTATCTGTTTGACTTCATTGCGTGACTACTATCATTGTTTTGCTTCATACTATCTTCCATCCCGATCCTTACTACATAGCTGCTATTAGTCTTGTCCGTTCACATTATTGCATACTTGACTATGGCTTGCTTGTTGTAGTTTTCCTTCCGCTGCATATCAATTAGGTCATTTCTATTGTTTGTCTTTGAAACATCCGTGTTTTGAAGACTTTCCTAAAAATCGCCTATTCACCCCCCCTCTAGTCGATAACTAGCACTTTGACCTCCTGACTGCTGGGACCCACCAGCTACACCTGCGCACGCAAGGAAGTGCGTCCGGGCAAAAAAAAACGATTCGCCCCCTGACTGCTGGGACCCACCAGCTACATCTTCGCACGCAAGGAAGTGCGTCCGGGCAAAAACAACCCAAAACGATTCGCCTCCATGACTGCTGGGACCCACCAGCTACATCTTCGCAGGCAAGGAAGTGCCTGACAGTCGGGACCCACATGGTCGAAGCGTACATAGCGTTGTCATTCTGGTCGCGAACGTGTACGTACATATATACTATTGGATGTAGAGGCGCGCACGTGTCGTAGTAGAGGCGCACACGTAGCATGTACACGTACGTACAACGGCCAGGGTGCAAGAAAGAAAATACGGCCACATATGTGTACATACGGGCGGGGTCTCGAACGCCTACTCGCGCATACGTACGGCGAGGGCTCGTGTACATGGCTGGGTCGGAACGGAGAAACAACGTCGTCGTCGTGTTCATGGGGAGGCAACGGAATGCGTCGTGTTCATGGGGAGGCAACGGAATGAGTCGTGTTCATGGGAAGGCAATGGAACGCGTGGGAGCCAACCGGCTGGGTCGGAACGGAATGCGTGGTCGTGTTCATCGGGAGGGCTTGGATGGAACAGGCGATGGAAATGAGGCCTGGCGTACCGCACAATGGAGGAAACGGACCTCCTACGTTCGGAACGGGGTCCTGTTGATCGGGAGGGGTGTGGCGTACCGCAAAACGGAGGAAACGGACCTCCTATGGTTGAAATGGGGTCTGTTGATCGGGAGGGTGTGGTGTACCGCAAAATGGGCCAAACGGACCTCCTACTGATCGAAACGGGGTCCTGTTCATCGGGAGGGTGTGGCGTATCCGCAAAAGCAGGACTCCACGGGATACTGTTCATCTCCACCGTCGACCTCCTCCGGCCTCCACGGGCTCCTGTTCATCCAGCCTCCACCGCCGCTTACTCCACCGGCCATTGTTCAACCACCCCTCCACCGTCTCTGTTCATCCAACCCTCCACACCACGGGGTCTGTTCAACCACCCCTCCACGGGCACCCCTCCACCGTCTCATGTTCATCCAGCCCGCCACCACACCACGGGTCCTGTTCATCCAGAGGCAACGCCACCGCTTACTATTCATCCAACCCCCTCCCTCAAAGAACGCTCACTGTTCATCCTGCAGGCAGCATCGATCGGCTTGATTAGCAGCGATAGCGAAGAATCGCTCGATCTGGTTCGATTAACGACCATCGCTCAATCGCTCGGGTTCGAACGCCAGTTCGCAGCGGTAACGCATGATTAGAGCCCAACGCCTCGCTCGGGTTCAGTTAGAGCCAACGCTTCGCACACACGCGCGTATGTGTATGAGAGAAACGCGCATCGCTCGGCCACCGACCTCCCACCGTAGCCGGGAACTCCCCGAAATTTTCCTCCCCCTCGCTTCTACCACGATTTTTTCCGTCATGGATGACCCAAAGAATGTCATGCAGCTGCGTCTCCGGCCTGCCCAGGATGAAAAGCCCATTTTCTGTCATGATTTTTTGTCATAGAAGTAGGATCCCACCACATCTATGATGATACCGGGTTTTTTCACAATTATCGTCATAGAAGTGTCATATGTATGACAGAAGAAATTTCGTTCAGCCCAAAATGTCACGGATGTGTCTTTTTTTGTAGTGATTGTTGGTCTAACGCTCACGGTTCGAATAAATAATCCGTCTGGGATATTAGTTCCCAATTATTAATAATCTCCCATCTGAATTAGATAAAGATTACATCAAAACTGGTCTCAAATTTGACAAAAAAAGTACAATGCCACTTTGTATTGGTGTCCATATGACAACACGATAAGTTTCATGAACTTCAAATAAGTTTTCGATGTACTAGAATTTAAAAATCAAGATTCTCAATGTTTGAAATTTGTTGCACGGGGAGTAAACATGCACCCAGTGGGACACATGTGTTTTTGCAATCCATTTAGGTGCACTGTCACGTGTGCATGTAGCTCAAATTTGATTTTTGCACATTATACCCATAGAAAATCAATCAACTCCTTTATATACGGGGGAGGGGGCACCCCATAGACACACAAGTTGATTGTTTAGCTGTGTGCGGTGCCCCCCTCCACAGATTTTCACCTCGGTCATATCGTTGTAGTTCTTAGGCGAAGCCCTGCGTCGGTAACTTCATCATCACCGTCATCACGTTGTCGTGCTGACAAAACTCTCCCTCGGCACTCAGCTAGATCAAGAGTTCGAGGGACGTCACCGAGCTGAAGTGCTGAACGTGTGCAGATCGTGGAAGTGTCGTGCGTTCGGTACTTGATCGGTGTACTAAAACGTCTTAATGATCTTTGTGATTTTTTTGAAATTAAAATGTCCCTCCTTTGGTAACATGTATGTTCACCGCGGGATAATTAATTTAACATGCATCGTAGTTGCGGTGGATTCGTGGTGTGTGTGTGGTGTGTGCATCTGGGGCTGGCGGGTGGCTCCCAGTACACGACGAGTTGTGAGCCACCATGTGGGTTGGCCATTTTGTTAGGCAGGCTGGTGCCACATCAGAGTCGTGAAATCGTTATTTAAAACATTACACAACCCTTTCATACATAAATGTTTTGGCCACATGCAGTCGATGGTTGTCCTCCACGACACTCGATACTCGCGTGTGAGCGCTTTCTGTGGGCCCGCGAGGTCGTCGTCCATCACTTTGACGAACAGCCGACAGTGAGGTTAATTTGAGCAGCAAGGTAGAATCTTTTTTGTTTGTGTTATGGTGGTATATAGTACGTGTCGAAGAGGTGGGAGGGGACTAGGATATATACTATACGTATGCGTCCGTGAACAAGTACACCTCACTTAGTGTCCGGACTTTTTGGTTACCGAGGCACTTGCCACATCAAAATTGTGAAATTGGTTATTCAAACATCACACAACACCTTTTTGGGCCACATGCATATATATCCTAGCTAGGAAACTCACGTGTGACGCTTCTATCTGTGGGCCCACGAGGCCATCGTCGATGCATGCATGCATGCATCACTTTGACCTACATCGAGAGAGGTTAATTAATTTCACCATCGATGAGAATTCTTTTGGGTTGTACATATATTATGGCAGGAGCATATAGTATGCGGTGAAGAGGGGGGAAGGGGACCATCATATGTAGTACGCTTGATATGAACCTCGCTCTATGTGGGTGCATAGTTTACGGTTTTTGAGGCATGTGGCACATCAAAGTTGTGCATTTTGGGTATTCAACATATATATGTTTGGCCCACATGCAAAGCGGTGGTGGTTGTCCTCTCGCACCCACTTAAGAGGTTATCAGCGATACGATGCTTTCCATCGTGGGCCCGCTTGGTCCATCACTTCTTTTTCCGACAACAAGAGAGGTTAATTTGACTTAGGAGGGGATTATTATATTTGCTCTGGGATGACATGCATGATACACTTTGAGCACACACACATGCATGTGTACGCATGAATCCCTCCCATCGAGTCGAAGTGGCTAGTACAACGACACCATCATGAACCGACGATCTCGCTCTGTGTGGGGAGCTAGTGTACGATTTTTGACACGCTACCACATCAATGTTGTGTATTCAAACATGCATGCACGCATCACCTCCATACATATGCATGTAGTGGTTGCCTTTGAACGATACACTCTCTCGCGTGGTTATCGGCGACAAGCCTATATATTCGTGGGCCCACGTGGACATCCATGATACCCCTTGACCAACAACAAGATAGGTTACCATGGCGGATTCTTCATTTGGTTCGTGTTATCGTAGTATAGGTCATGGTGAGATTCAGACCTAATTAAGTTTGAGCGCATATACTATGCACGCATGCATGCATATATGAATCCCCGTCGTTGGCTTGAAGTGTGGTCTAACATACATATGCATCGTCAACCTAACCCTCACTCAGTGTGGGGATTTCTAGTTTGAAATCACGGTGCCACATCAAAGTTGTTCATTGTTACTCAAAAACACACCTCTCCATACCTATGTTTGGGCCACACGCATGCAGTGGTTGTCTTTGGGGACTAGCTACTTGCATGATTATTGGCGAGCTAGCCCATCTCCGGGGTCGCATGGACGGCCATCACTTTGACCAACAACAAGAGAGGGATTGTACGACCTAGTGGATTATTCTTGGTCCGTTTTACGATCCATCTTGGTGAGATATATGCCTCTCTGGCCCACCGACTGAAAGTGTGTGTGTGGGGGGGGGGGGTTGCTACATCACACTTTGCTAGGTGAACCTCGGTTGGGGGGGCATGTGCATTCATATCTTAGGATTCCCTTCGTGCCGACACGAGGGAGGGGTGGCTGCTAGCTACTTCGCACTTTGCTAGGGTGAACCTCGATTAGGTGGGAGAGGGCATGCATCCATAGCTTAGCTAGGATTCCCTTCGTGCCGACACGAGGGAGGGGTGGCTGCTAGCTACTTCGCACTTTGCTAGGGTGAACCTCGATTAGGTGGGAGAGGGCATGCATTCATAGCTTAGCTAGGATTCCCTTCGATGCCGACCACGAGGAGGGGGCTGCTAGCTACTTCGCACTTTGCTAGGTGAACCTCGGTTGGGGGGGGGGGCATGCATTCATAGCTTAGGAATCCCTTCATGCCAAAACGAGGGAGGGGGGCTGCTAGCTCTACTTCACACTTTGTTAGGTGAACCTCGGTTGGGGGGAATGCACTCATAGCTTAGGATTCCCTTTGTGCTGACACGAGGGAGGGGGCTGCTAGCTACTTCGCACTTTGCTACGGTGAACCTCAGTTAGGGGGGCATGCATTCATATATATCTTAGGATTCCCTTCGTGCCGGCACGAGGGAGGAGGGAGGCTGCTAGCTACTTCACAATTTGCTAGGTGAACCTCGGTTGAGGGGGAGGGGGCATGCATTCATAGCTTAGGATTCCCTACGTGCCGACACGAGGGGGGCAAGCAATACTGTGCGCTTTGCGAGAGAGGTGCCACATCGAAGTTGCATTTGGTATTTAAAAATAAAACCACCCTTTTGATACATACATTTGGTCCACATGCAAGTGTGTTCGTGTTCTGACCCTCTCCCGATTCATTTTTCGCCAAATTTATGAACATTAGACAAGTCGGATGACGCAACAGACACGGTTCACTCAAACTAACCGTGTGCCACGCCGGTGCACCTGTCACGCACACATCCACACAAAGTACCTTTGGGCTCCACGAGGCTCCCCCTCTCAAAAATATCTGCCCGCTTCGAGGGTTTTTCTGTTTCATAACACACGGTTGTTATCTCCGGACCGTGTGCGATGTTTCTTGTTCCCAATCCCGCCTGCATCGAAAATATCTGCCCGCCTCGAGGGTTTTTCTTTTTCATAACACACGGTTGTTATCTCCGGACCGTGTGCGATGCACTATCATAAAAAATTAAATAGCCTAGCATTTCACTCCCACGTTTGACTCCCGCCTAGTAAAATTTTCAGTACCCGCGTCATTTCCTCAAACACCCCGCCCCCCCCTCCACACACACACACACCAAAACCTCCTCGGGCGTGCGCGCGCACACACACACACACACACACACACAAACACCCTCCCTCGCTCGAAAACCCTAGCAAAGTCCCCACCACCGCTGCCACCGCCGCAAGGCCTCCATTGTCAACATCTGCCGGTTTTCCCGTGTAGCTTACCCACCGATCTCCATACCCAGGCCGCCCTGAGTTTCTTAGATGATGCCTGCCAAACGCCCCCTTTCCCACAGATCCCCGTCGCCCACTCTAGAGTGTCGCAGCCTTCTACGCTTCCCATGGTGCTCGAGGAGCGACTAGCCCAAAAGAGGTGTATAGCAGTGTCTTCGCCCGACGTCGCCGAGGAAGCTGACGACCGTTACTGGCGGCAGGCACTCAAGCAGCAGGATAGATTATGCGGGCATGTCTTGTCCGCTGGCTACGACATCGAGGCCATCGACAGCGACGCCCTGAGGCGGGCTGTGTCACAGGTTAAGTGGCCCACACCCAACCCCTCGGGTTCAACCGTCGTCGATCTCATCCATGCCCCTCCGTTGATCTCCTCTGGCTCGCCATCAACAATTTGCCATTCTACATCGCCATCGAGCCCCTTTTGTCATTTTTGAAGGACACATTCTGCGATGCTGGCTTGGAATCCACAGCTTCCAAGTCAGACCTCATCGACGGCGACCACGAGGAGGGCACCCTCTCCGGCTCTTCCAAGGGGAAAGAGCCCATCTTCTCTTCCAAGGGGAAAGCACCCGTCTACGACATCAGGGAGGGCACCCTACAACCATGCTCTTCCAAGGGGAAGGAGCACATCTGCGACAACATGGAGCACACATCCAGGGTCCTTGCTCTTCCCATGGGAACGAGCCCATCTGTGACAAGTGAGGAACCCCATGTTCAGTTGTTCACAATGTGATGCTCTATATGTGCAATTATTTACTGTACAGTACATTTCATCAATCCAATTTTAAACATACCGATAGGAATGCATATATTTGCTTGCTGCTAAGCCTGTTATAGCTAGCATATGCCTCTTTTAAAGTTTTTTGATTGTTCGGTTGTTTGTAGTTAGCATATGTTCAGTTTCAAATGCTATCTTTGGTTGTTCGTAGTATGCCTTGTTTATTCCAGTTATTCAAAACGTGATGTTCTATATGTGCAAGTATGAACTGTGCAGTTCAATTTCATCAGTACCAGTTTCAACAATACCACTAAGAATGACTACATTTGGTTGTTGCATCTTGTAGTTAACACGCCTTTCCATATTTATTAAACCATAACCAGTGTACTTAGACCGACACAATACCAGTTTGAAACCATCTTTGCTTGTTGTTAAATGTTAGGCCTGTTGCAGTTAGCACACCTTTCCACTTGTTTTGCTTTACTAGCGTGCTTAAACCTGCACACTGAAGCTATCTTTTGGAGATTATTTTGTATGCCATGTGTAATTTTGGTTGATGTTTAGCCTATTGTGCTTAACATGCTTCTTGATGTACCTACGCAGGACAATTTTGGAAACGACTGTTGTTTTCCATCGAGGTTAGTTTCATCCCATGGCTTATATCTGCTCACTGTTGAGGATATCGGTAGCTGGTACCATATAGGCCGGCGGCTGATAAGGGACTAATCGGTGAATCGAACTTTTAACTGAATATATCTGCAACCCATTTTTCCTTAGGTTAACCAGGGCCATATGTAATATATCTGAGGCTACATAGCAACATGCACTATCTTAATGTCTAAATATGCAATCCTAGGCTACATAGCAACAAGGAAGAGTGTTACATTAATGTTCTAATGATGTCTAGATATACGTAGAAGAGCAGCAACAGCAGCAACAGCAACAACACAGCCCTGTTTGGATATTCAAGTTAGCTAGAGGTTAGAGTTACTTTCTAGCTCATTACTAACCCTGAACTAACTCCATCCAAAGAGTTGTTTGGATGGCAGGGTTAGATTGACAATAAATGCACTAGGAGAACTAGCTCCAATTAGCACCTCTTGGGTTGCATACTAGTTTTTTTGGGTGGGTTATATATGCAACTAGCTCAAACTAGCCCTCATGTTTAGATATACTTTAGGGCTATTTGAGCCCGAACTAGCTCAAACTAATTGAAACCCGTGGATACATCAGCAGATAATTTGTAAGAATGAACTAAACTCCTTCCGACCCATAATATAAGATGTTAATTCATCTAATATGTGAGTATATTGGATGTTATAAGATACTCCCTCCGTTCCTAACTATTTGGCTTTTTAGAGATTTCAAATGGACTACCACATACGGATGTATATAGACATATTATAAAAGAGTGATGTACTACATCATTGTGCAATTGCTGTTTAGCTTCTAATATTAACTTGGTGCTTTTAGGTACATATGTCATTGGTAAAGTTCCGCGTTTTGACCCTTTCTGCGTATGGGGCAATGAGATATCTATGAACCAGCATCAAGTGAGGAAGATGATAAATATTGTTAGTAAAATGGGTCCAAAGATGACAATTAAACTATTTGTTTACACTTTATCCAAGACAACAACAAACTGCAGGATGGTAAGTAAGAACTCTGCAACCTTCTTTTTACTGCCCATAATGAGTTGTGTTAGATGACAATGTCTGAAATCTTATTCCTCTGCAGTGGTTGCCAAAGCAGTTTACCCAAGATTACCTCTCAAACTACATGATTGGTGGGCATGCAAAGGTTAAAGTATTTCTACCAGAACACGATGATTATCTAGATGTTTTCATGAAGACCGTGAAGGATGGGCGGTCGGCCATCACAAGGGGTTCGACTAGAGTCGTGCGTGCCTTCATCATGGAGGAGGGCACAATATGGGCATTCTGCTTCACCTTGTTCAGCAACCAGAATATATTTCGCCTCTTTCTTTACCATCTTTAATAGTATAAGTATACAACTGTGGTTCATCATTCTTTATTTGGTTCTTATGTAATTATTGAACATATGTACCTATGAATTGAATAATGCGTTGGTTGTTTGAACCTGATGTATATGAATAAAGATGTAGCATACATTCAAATTCAAATCCAAATCCAGTACAATTTGGAAAAGCAGCAATTAAATTATGGTGAAATTACGCTCTCCAGGTTGTTACGGCACACATGGTTGGTAAAACACAAACGTTCGCAATATGCACCATAATCCGATACGGTTCACATGGAGGAAACATGTGCAAGCATGCACACAGTTACCATTTGCAAAGCGTGTGCGATGTTAGACAATATAAAAAACGGTGCGGGCAAACTAAACGTTTGTGTTAGTTGCCTTATCGTACACGATTCAAACCCATGAACTGTTTCAGATGAAGTATACATCGTAAACGTTGCACCACAGAATAGCGTGTGCGATAGTTGTCGTGTATCACGATGTTACGACGGTCCGATGTTTCGTAATCCTGTCCGACACTCGTATGACGATTAGCTAATCTTCTTAACGGTGAACCGTTTGTGATGGGCCGCGCATCATACACGTTCTATAATAGTGAACCGTTTGTGATGGGTCACGCATCGTAAACGTAGCACCACAGAATACCGATTGCAATGGCAATGCGAGCAGAAACGAGTAGGAGTACTGTAGGGGACCTATCCCCGAAAGTTTCTAGGTCGTGTGGGAAGGACCCCCCATCGCCCACACTCACTTGGCGACGGTTCCAAATGTCGCCGCGGAAATTGGTTTTAAATCGTTTGTTTAGGACCGACGCGCACCAGTGTGTAAATGTTCAAGCTGGAGGATGTGGCAATGGGAATATGGATCAATGAGAAGAAGAAGGAAAGCTTTGATGTAACGTACGAGAATGGAAGGATCTTGGTGGAAGGCTGTGATGATGGGTATGTGGTTGCCTACTACCAGGAACTAAGGCAGGATGATATGCCTCTAGGACAAATTCCAGAAGACAAAGCGAGGAAACTGTTGCAACGAGTAAGCATGAATGATATTCCATATTTCTTTGATGGCTACTACTTGCTGGCATCTAACGGCAAGGTTGAGAACATCCATGAAAGAGTAGCCAGAGAGCTTGTCACTGATGGTTTCTGATCACAACTAACAGGTCACAATTGTTTCTGACATTGGCCATTCTTTTGTGTCCACACTCTGGAGTACTTCCCAGGATTACAACCATATATTTTTGTAGTAGATGTAGTAGGTCCCTCCGGTTTTGGCCATAGGTAGGCAAGTGTGGTGCTTGTAACTTATCATACGAAAATGTAGGGCTACATTTTTTAGGACAGTTGGAGGGCCAGCTTTAGCCAAGAGAAACCAGTGAATGCATTTTGCATCCGTTGTAAAGCTATTCGAGAACCACTTGTATAATTGTTTGTATTATTGTTTCTTATTATAACGGAGGCGAACATCTCTCAAAGTCAGGCATTACATAGCCTCTTGCTAAACCAACGGCTATATCGGGACATGTATAATGTTTGATAGGCCTTGTCGATGACTTTAGTGATGTAAAGGGAAAGAAAGATGAAAGACACAATTTGCCTAGGTCCAACTCCTCGATATGGGAGTCTTGATTTATGTTTTGTGTATTGAGGTTATAGGAAATCTCTGGGCAAGATCATGACCTTGTTGCATTCCTTGGTAGGGAAAATTTTGGTAATTTCCCTAGAGAAATTGAAAAGCCACAAATGAGGCTTGAAGAGCTGATGAACATGGATGCAGATCATGTAGAAGTGCAAGGATGAAGACAATACAAATGAGTTGTATAGGGAAGAAGTGGTGTGGATCCAGTGCATGAGGATTGCATGGCTGAAAGAAGCGGGCTACAGACCCAACATAACACTGCTACAACTATGGAGCAAGCTGAGGCCGTTGCGACTATGGCATGCGCGGAGGGTGATCTTGGCAAGCTCCTTGTTTTATCTCATGTATCTCTATTGCCCGAGCTCCAGGTTGGTTCTACGGATTGGCAGGAAACATGTCTCTATGGATGTTCTCCCCTCATGCCCCTCTCTGCATGCCGCCGCCTGTCATGCCGAGTGCCTCTGGGAGTAAGGTCATCATTGAGGGCGTGGCTCCGGTGCTATGGAGTATGCTTGAGCTGTAGGTGTTAAGTGCGAAGCCCTCTTCGCCTATATCAATGGTGCTCTCAAAGGTGGGCTAGCTTGGGGAGACGACAATTGCCTGGATGCCCTCACCACCTCCGCTGGAGCCTAGCCAAGAGCGTCCAGATTTAGACCTGGGGGACCTATTCGCCATTAAACTTAATGATTTGCTCCCAAACTTGGATCCTAGCACGAGCAAGGCGATCAGATGTCTCTTGAGGGAAAAATCCCTACCTCATTCGGGCATCCGCAGGGACAAATCGAGCAAGTGCAAGAGCGAGAAGGGTGGTGTGAAAAGGGTGATCCAGGTAGTTCCATGATGCAGCTTTCCAGTCTGCAAATGTGGGTTCGGTTGTGTCTGTTGTCTTTGTCCAGGTGTTCTTCTCAACTTGCAGCTTGCCAACGGTGCTTCATTTGTGATGTTCAGACCTAGGTGTTGGGGTTTGTAGCAGTGTTGTGTTGGGTGTGTTGGTCGGTCGGTTTGGGAGTAGTTCGTATGCAAAGTCTTCATTGTGATGATTATCGCCCGGTTTCCCACTAATTAACTAGGAAACTCCCGTCTTCTTAATGAATGGATGAGGCAACTCTTTTGCCTCCGTTTCAAAAAAATCAACAAGTTGGTGGATCTAGATGGGAATGAACATGCTGGTTCGAAAGCTATGACAACGGCGGGAAGTGGGAGCCTCTCCCACTGTCTAAAATTTCAAAAAAATGACAACGGTCGGAAACTCCTATTTTCAAGCTATATTCACCACATATCATATGCTCTAGATGCATCACCTATTATTGATCTTATTCAACGACAAAATATAAACAATGATCTAAATGAAGCTCTATGTTTTGATTTTCTGACAAGGAAATTGCAGACACCATTTTTTGGATTGGGCCTCTGAAAGCACCACCCTTGGCGAATTCCCAACCCGTTTGTTCCAACATAATTGGGCCACCGTTTAAAATGAGATAATAGTTGCGACAAATAATTTTCATCAGTCGTCTTATGCTTGAGTTTGTCAATGATACTCTATCATTATGATCCCAAAAATTGCAAATTTAGTGAGTTGACCGACTTTTGCCCAATTAGTCTCTCCAACGTTACTTATAAGGTTGTTGCAAAATGCACGGTCAATAGATTTCATCCCCTATTCTCGTGCCTCCACCTAGAGTACCTTCATACCAGTGAGGATGATCACTAATAATTCCTTACTTACTTTTGAATGCATTCACCTCATAAAGCAAGAATGACCCAACAAAGAGCTTATGTGCATAAGCTAGAGTTGTCCAAAGCTTATGATAGGGTAGACTCAAAGTACATTAAGCAGATTATGCAAAAGACGAGTATCACTCACAAATGGACTGACTTGATTATGACATGTGTCACCACTGTGAGATAGTCCATGAAATTAAATGGCACTATCTTTGATTCATTTGCACTATTGTGTGGGCTACAATAAGGTCATCCACCCTGCCCATACTTCGGTGGCCTTTCTTCTCCGATCAAAAGGTGAATTTCACGTAGCAATGTCTCCATGAAAGTACGTTCATGCCCCCCCGGATCACACATTTATTGTTTATGGATGATACAGTCTTGTTCTTTGAAGCGAAGCAAGCTCAATCAAGACAAGAAAAACAGAGCATGCATATGATTTTCTACTTACCAATTAATTGTTAAATGCTGCAAAATGCCCAATCCTATTTGGTGGTTCCTGTCCACCTAGTTAACTAGAAGAGGTTAGGACACAATTGCAAGTTGATAATGTGAGCATTGAAGAAAATATTTTGGGCTTCTACACCAGATAGGCCTATGACTAAAGGAAACTTTCAATATACCCAAGCACAGGGTGGACAAGAAGTTCAAATATATTGTGCAATCTATCCCTACCTATATTATGAGTTTCTTCAGAATCCCCCAAGTTTATGTGATGAACTAAACCAAATGGGTAGGAACTATTGGTGGGGCTTAGAGAAGGGCAAGAAAATACCCACATGAAATCTGGGAGTCACGGTACCAAGACAAAATGCATGGGCAACATTGGTTTTCTTTATTTATAGTAGTTCAACCAGACATTACTTGCGCGCCAGACTTGGCGCTTGCCTTTGTTTTCGAAAAGCCCCTGCGCTAGAGTTTTCCCACAAAATACTATCCGCGTAGTAGATTTGTAGACACATTTTCAGCAAACCCAATATTCATGGCAACAATATCACATGGGATTAACCTGTTAAAGAAGGTCCTATTATGGAGAATTGGCAATGGCACACATGTCTGAATCTATCATGACCGGTGGATACTGATACATCTCCGACGTATCTATAATATATGAAGTACTCATGCTATATTTACATCAATTATATATGTCTTTGGTGCAATTTTATATTATTTTTATGCGCTAACATATCTATAATACCTAAATAGTTCATCCCCACTATCTCATTTCTCTTTACATGCAGCCATGCCACATCACTACACATGCCAACTCAGCTTTTCCAGCCAACGATGTCATGACATTTGTTTTCACATGCACCACACATACTCCCTCCTTCCATCTATATAGGGCCTAATGTGTTTTTAGAGGCTAACTTCGACCAAATATTAGAGCAATAATACTATATGACATCTGAGGGAGTCCTGGATTAGGGGGTGTCCGGATAGCCGAACTATCACCGTTGGCCGGACTCCTGGACTATGAAGATACAAGATTGAAGACTTCGTCCCGTGTCCGCATGGGACTTTCCTTGGCGTGGAAGGCAAGCTTGGCCATACGGATATGTAGATCTCCTACCATTGTAACCGACTCTGTGTAACCCTAACCCTATTCGGTGTCTATATAAACCGAAGGGTTTTAGTCCGTGGGGCGAACAACAATCATACCATAGGCTAGCTTCTAGGGTTTAGCCTTTACGATCTCGTGGTAGATCTACTCTTGTACTACCTATATCATCAATATTAATCAAGCAGGAGTAGGGTATTACATCCATCGAGAGGGCCCGAACCTGGGTAAAAACATCGTGTCCCTTGTCTCCTGTTACCATCCGCCTAGACGCACGATTCGGGACCCCTACCCGAGATCCGCCGGTTTTGACACCGATATTGGTGCTTTCATTGAGAGTTCCTCCGTGTCGTCACCTATAGGCCCGATGGCTCCTTCAATCATCAAGAACGACGCAGTCCGTGGTGAGACTTTTCTCCCGGATAGATCTTCGTGATTCGGCGGCTTTGCTGCGGGCCAATTCACTTGGCCATCCGGAAGCGAATCGAAAGCTACGCCCCTGGCCATCAGGTCAGATTTGGGAGTTTGAACTACACGGCCGACATCCGCGGAGACTTGATCTTCGAAGGATTCGAGCCACAGCCAAGCGTGCCACACTGTCTCGATGGGCACAATCTAGCTCTGCCGCCGAACAGTATCCTGGAGGCCGCACCAGCGTCCGCTCCGACCCTTAGCTCCCCCGATCGAGGACGAGTGGTTGGACACCGCCTCGGGGGCTACGATCTCTATGGTGGTTGAGCCGAACTCCATCCCTGTCCTTTGCGAAGACCGTGACTGCAAGGCGTCGGACTCCTCTCCAAACTTCGAACCCTCCGCGCCCCTGCCAATCGAATCCGATTGGGCGCCGGTCATGGAGTTCACTGCCGCAGACATCTTTCAGCACTCGCCCTTTGGCGACATCCTGAATTCACTAAAGTCTCTCTCTTTGTCGAGAGCCCTGGCGGACTACGGTCAGAAGGTTGGGACGCAGACGACGAAGAAATTCAACTCCCACCCACCACCCACTTTGTAGCCACCGTCCGAAAGCTTAAACGACATGCTCGATTTGACTCAAGACATCGACGGTATGGACGACGATGTAGGAGACAACCATGAACCATCACCAGAGGGTAATCGGACAGCCACCTCATCCCACGATGTATACATGGTGGATACACCTAAAGGAAGTGACGACGAGGAACAACGGGACGCTACGAAGGATCGCTCCCTCGAAAAGCAGTCAAAACGGCAACGTAAACGCCGCACCAAGTCCCACCTCGACAAAGACGGCAGCCACACAGACCCAGCCATAGAGCAGGGCGAACCGGTGGACGACGAACATGCTATCGAGCAACCGTCCGAACAGGACAACTTGGATAAACAACCCGTCCCCAGCGAAGATAACAGTCCGGACGATCTCACGCCGGACAAATTGTTGGAGCAGAACCTCCACAAAGGCTTTGCCGCCATCGCTACAAGCAGCCTGAAAAAGGTATGGAAGCTCAAAACAGCGGAAGATGCACTCAGAATCAAATGGAGCAAAGTACTCAATACCGCAGACAAATACGGCGACAGTCGCCGAACAAAGAGCTACCCAAAGAGGAAACTACTTCCCGAATTTGATGAGGAGGCCGTATAGCCCCCACGATCAAAAAACAAAGAGGCCGCCGGGTCGGATAGATGACCACATGGCAAACATAGAGCGGCAAGCGGCGCCGCACACAAGCCGGCACACGATCCGCATAAGGATCTGCACCAAAAGGATGGCCCAGTTAGATCTATCTACGGGCCAAGGAAACAAGTTCTGGCAAGAAATACAACACGTCAAATATCCGAACATCACGGCACACCCAAATACAGGGGCGCCGCGCACCCTCTATGTTTCACCGATGAGGTGCTGGATCATGAATTTCCAGCGGGATTCAAGCCCGTAAACATAGAGGCATATGACGGAACGATGCACTGAGTCTCGGATTGAGGATTACATCCTCCACATACACATGGCTAGAGGAGATGATCTCCACGCCATAAAATACTTACCCTCAAGCTCAAAGGGCCAGCCCGGCATTGGCTTAAAAGCCTCCCGAAAACACCATTGGTAGTTGGGAAGAGCTTGAGGATGCTTTTCGGGCCAATTTCAGTGGAACCTATGTCCGACCTCCGGACGCAGACGATCTAAGTCACACAACCCAACAGCCCGGAGAGTCAGCTCGAAAATTCTGGAACAGGTTCCTCACCAAAAAGAACCAAATAGTCGACTGTCCGGACGCCGAAGCCTTAGCAACTTTTAAACATAACGTCCAAGACGAATGGCTCGCCAGACACCTTGGCCAGGAAAATCCAAGAACAATGGCCACACTAACAAGCCTCATGACCCGCTTTTGCGCGGGAGAGGATAGCTGGCTAGCAAGATGCAGTACCAGTGACCCAAGTACATCCAAAGTCAGGGATGAGAATGGGAAACCACGACGCCGCAAGGACCAGCGCCGGATTAAGGGTAACGGTCCAAAGAGCGCGGCAGTCAACGCCGGATTCAAAAGCTCATGGCAGAACAATAAAAAGCTGCCCCTTAAGGACAATAGCGATGAGCTATCCAACTTAAACAAAATCCTGGACAAGATATGCCAAATCCACAGTACTCCCGGGAAGCCTGCAAACCATACCCATAGAGATTGTTGGGTCTTCAAGCAGTCCGGCAGACTCAACGCCGCACACAAGGGGCTCGACACACCAAGCGAGGACGATGACGAAGCCCATAAGCAGAGCACCGGAAAACAAAAGAATTTCCCACAAAAAGTCAAAACAGTGAACTCACTTCAAATGAAAAAAAGGGAAAAACAGAGCGGCGCCCATAGAAGCACGTGCCGCACGGTCTATCCCAGCAGAGTCCCAACGATGGTTGTCAAAACCAATCACCTTCGATCATCAGGACTATTCCTGAAGTATCCGGAGCACAGGATGGACTGCCTTGATATTAGATCCTATAATCGACGGACTCCAATTTACACAAGTCCTAATGGACGGAGGTAGCAATCTAAACCTGCTATATCAGGACACAATTCGCAAAATGGGGATAGACCCAACCAAAATTCACCATAGCAACACCTCCTTCAAAGGGGTAATGCCAGGCCTGTATGCCCACAGACAAAGCTCCCATCGCTAGAAGTTGTGTTCGGCTCATCCGACAACTTCCGCCGCGAAAAGTTAACCTTCCACATGGCCCCATTCGAAAGTAGCTATCAAGCACTCTTTGGGCGTGAAGCTTTCGCCGCTTTTAACGCAATACCGCATTATGCATCTCTTACACTTAAAATGCCCGGTTCACGCGGCATCATCTCATTAAAAGGAGTATTAAGTGTTACTCGAGCACGGAAGAACGTGAGACTGCCTTGACAGCCCCACACCAATCCGGCTCCGCTAATCAAAGCACCTGAATAGGTCATTCAAACCCCGGACACGGCTAGACGAGTCTGGCGCCTACTAGCGGCATACCCCCACACAAGGGGTTGCACGCACGTACAACAAGAGACAATAAAGCTCAATTTTGTTCACCTTTCGAACCGTACTCTGTTTATTTAATATAAAATTACATTTCTCGCATGATATTTTTTTCTTTTCAACTAAGTTCTTCTCTTTTACAGATGAACACCATGCTACACCCGTCCAGGATACGGCACAACGGAGACACAGGCGCAGACGTGCAGCAGGGACCCGTCGCAAGGATTCTTTTCAGATTAAGACCATGCGTAAACCTTTTTTACTGTCTCTTGTTGATACACATCCCCCGGTTTCTTGCTATAACCGAGGAGGAGGCTGGCGTTTTGGCATTGGCCGCACCAGAACTTTTACGCGTACCTGGACACCAGGGGCTTAGGGCATTATTCTGCCCGTTTTCATAAAGACCGAATACCTTAGGGAGTGTTCGGCGTCTCGAGTTAGGCCTTATATGCATCAGCTCCGAATCATGTCTTTGGTCAAATGTTGGGTTTGCCCGGCTCCCATGTTTTGGTACCTTACGTTCCGTTATATCGGCTAAGGTAGCTCTGGGAGAACCACTGCGATTGTGCCCCGGTTGAGCTGGGTTGAGCACCTCGGAGAAAGCTAAAACTGACTGTCATGATTAGCGTGAGACTGGTCAACTACTCGATGACCCAGCGGAATGTTTAGAATTCCCCCGCATTGACGAAGGGCCGTTTCCCGGTCAGGCACATACGCGCCCCGAATTCGGGAGAGTGCGGTGCCCCTAGGGGCTATACAGTAGCCCCACCATCGAGCTCCTATGGCTAAGTGAAAGTGATAAAGCATTATAGTCCGGTTGCCTAGTTTGCTACGCTATCACCTCATTCACAGGACCAAGACGTTGGATTAAGTGTGAAAATGCGCCTTTTTTGCAAACGCCCCTGCACTATGTGCATGGGGGTTGAAGCCGAAGACTGCCATCTTTCAGGTTATATACACATATACATCAACGGCAAGACAGAGGCGTTTACTACTTGAATGAACAAGTATAAAAAGCTCTTATATTATATTGAAACATTGTTTTCACAAATCATACATGTCATTTAAAACATAATATCCTTCGAGCACTGCGTCTCTATTAAACGAGCGCCCTGCAGGACTTCCTCAAAATAGTGCTCGGCAGGTACTCGGCTTCTGTCCGAATCTTGGGATGCAACGTTGGTGGCCTTCATCTCCACCCAGTATGTCTTGACACGGGCAAGAGCCATCCGCGCTCCCTCTATGCATGCTGACCGCCTCATTGCATCGATATGCGGCACCGCACCAAGGAACTGTTGCAACAAGCCAAAATAACTCTTCGGCTTGGGGCTTTTCGGCCACAAATGAGTCATGACATGCTTCATGGAAAGTCCGGATAATCGATTCAGCTCGGCCCATTCGGCCAACCGATCGGTCAACAGAAGAGGACGCTCCGGACTATGGAATTGCGACCAAAATAGCTCTTCCCTTCTATGCCCCTTCTGGACTCGGAAGTGCTCAATCGCGTCCGCAGTGCTCGCTGCTAAGTCCAGATAAGCATCCTCCGAACTCCATAGCTTGTCCAATTGAGCGTACTTAGGATCCGTGAATTTCCTCCGCAGCAGAAAGGGCTTTCCAGCTGCAATATCTTCGGCCTGACGTAGCTCCTCCTTCATAGCACTCATCGCAGATCGAGCATCCTTGGCCTCGGTGGTGGCCTTTTTCAGGTCCTCTTCTTTCGCTCTATCTTCTTTTTCAAGAAGCTCGCAACGGTCAGTAGCATTCTTCAATTTCACGGCCATATCGGCCATCTCTTTCTTGCTTTGGAGTGAGCAGCCTGTTCGGCTTTTAGCTCTGCGACCGCCTTTAAAGCAGCCGCATCACTTTTTCTGGCTTGCTCCTTGGCTCAGGCGAGCTCCGCCCGAAGGCTCTCCATAGCAGCGGCACCATCTGCATTAAGCATACATGTTGTAAGGCATGGGCGTCAAGCTCCCTTACCAGGTGTCCGCGGAGAAGTCGCATACCTTGTGACTCGTCAAGCCGCTTATTAACAAGCGTGATGTCCACATCCGCCACGTCAAGTTGCCGCTTCAGCTCGGCAAATTCATCAGTCCGGCTAGCCACCGGACGCCCCGCCACCTACATAGGAACGGCGACATGTCAGTACTGAGATTATGATCCTCGGCACGCTGTCAGTTGTGACAGCATCCCGAGTCTCAGGGGCTACTATCTATACAGGGCGCATTCTATATGCATAACTGTTAGAAGGTACATCATTTTCGTACCTCAAACCCCGTCAATAAACTTCTGGCAGCTTCATACAATCCGCTCTCAGCGGATGCAACTCTTTCAATTACCGTAGCCATTAGCGCACGGTGATCTTATGAGATATACGCTCGCCCGAGCAGGTCCTTCAGCTCCTCCGACCGCACACCAGTTGGCGCCGGACCGTCCGGCCCCGCCGGACTCGGGGAAACTCTCCGTGACGACACTTCAGGTCGCCCGCTTCGCACGAAGGCGCGATAGGTGGAGGCGTTTCGCTCTCTATCATCTCCGGATAAAGATCCCCCGAAGACGAGCTCTGCTGAGAAGGGCTGAAATAAATACAGGGATGTTCTTTATTCACAGAACCCCTTCTTTTTACTTACGGCTCGCTGGTGGGCTGATCCCCTTGGGGAAATAGTGCGGCTGGGGTACTTCCCGGTGCCGGACTTTCTGACCAAGACTTCTTTCCCCGTTTTGAGGCCTTGGCTTCCGGGTCTTGAGCGGTCCTCTTCTCCCCTTGGAGGGAGGATCCTGATCCCCTCTTCCTTGAAAGCCTCTTTCACGGAGGCGGTTGCTTCTGCTCCCCCTTGGCCTTCTTTAAAGGGCGGCCTTCAACATCTTGGTCAGCATGGGATCCGGCGTGGTCTCTGGGAGGGGAGCCGGACACCTTATCAACTTTGCCTTGGCTATCCACTCCTGTTCAAGAAACGGCTCCCTTAAAGGGCATATATGTGATAAATGAATGAACACCCGGTCCGGTTACAGGGTTACTTACTTGAGTATCTGGGTGATTGCAGCTTAGACCTGCGTCCTCGGTCAAGTCCGGATACTTCTCTTGTGATCCGAAGAACAGTTTGTACATCTCCTTGGGCGTCGCGCCCATAAATGTTGGAGAGCTCGTGGTCCCTCCGGATTGAACTCCCACAGACGGAGGGGACGACGTTTGCAGGGCAGAAGGCGCCGAATCAGCATAACATGCACCGCCACGACCAGATTGATCTCTCTTTCTTGGAGGTCTCGAATACGGCCGTGCAACAGAGGAACGTCCTTGGACGACCCCCAGTCGAGCCCCCGGTTGACCCATGATGCCAGCCGCTGTGGTGGACTCCGAGCGAAGGCGGGTGGCGCCACCCATTTGGTGCCCTGGGAGCGGTGATATAAAACCACTCCCGTTGCCACAAACCAAGCTCCTCTTGAAAAGAGCCCTCGGGCCACGGAGCATCTGCACACTTGCTTATGACCGCCCCTCCGCACTCTGCTTGTTGCCCCTCGATCATCTTCGGCTCCAGCTTGAAGGTCTTGAGCCACAATCAAAAGTGAGGGGTAATATGGAGGAAGGCCTCACATACAACAATGAATGACGAGATATGGAGGATGGACTCCGGGTTCAAGTCATGGAAATCCAGCCCATAATAAAACATGAGCCCCCGCACAAAGGGATCCGTCGGGAAGCCTAAACCCCGAAGGAAGGGAGACACGAACACCACGCTCTCGCCGGGCTCGGGAGTGGGAATGATCTGCCCTGGAGCAGGCAGCCTATGCGAAATCTCGCCAGTTAGATACCTGGTGTCTCGGAGCTTTAGCACATCTTCTTCTGTGACGGGCATCGTCGAAGGTCCGAAGCGCCTAAATCTGAAGCTTTGGGTGTTAGAACTCGAAGCGCGAGGCGAATTCGATGGAGGGTGGAAAAAAGAAGAGGGCCTTGGTCTCATTATAAACAGGTTGAATACCAAGAGCCCTCCCCGTGGTCGATTGGGACTCGCCTTCGATAGAGGAGGCGTGCCAACGGGCACGGTCGGGTTACCCACGTCTGTATTGATGGGAATCCCGGAATAAGGGGGCACGATCTCCGCTTTGATAAGGTGTGCCAAGGAAACCGCCTCGCTAAACGCGCTAAGGTGGAACAGTAAAAAACGATTCGTATAAAGGCCTGGCCGTGGTGTGATGTCACACAGCGGAATACGTCAGCAGATCTGTGAAAAAGTTATTCTCTCTACGGTAGTATGTGGAACTTGTTTTGCAGAGCCGGACACTATCCTTGTGTTCAAAAACTTCTATGAAGTATTCGGAAGAGGAACCCGCATTGCAATGCCGAAGACAATATGCGCGCCGGACTCGTTGTCATTGAAGCCTGGTTCAGGGGCTACTGAGGGAGTCCTGGATTAGGGGGTGTCCGGATAGCCGAACTATCACCGTTGGCCGGACTCCTGGACTATGAAGATACAAGATTGAAGACTTCGTCCCGTGTCCGGATGGGACTTTCCTTGGCTTGGAAGGCAAGCTTGGTGATACGGATATGTAGATCTCCTACCATTGTAACCGACTCTGTGTAACCCTAACCCTATTCGGTGTCTATATAAACCGAAGGGTTTTAGTCCGAAGGACGAACAACAATCATACCATAGGCTAGCTTCTAGGGTTTAGCCTCTCTGATCTCGTGGTAGATCTACTCTTGTACTACCTATATTATCAATATTAATCAAGCAGGAGTAGGGTATTACCTCCACCGAGAGGGCCCGAACCTGGGTAAAAACATCGTGTCCCTTGTCTCCTGTTACCATCCGCCTAGACGCACAGTTCGGAACCCCCTACCCGAGATCCGCCGGTTTTGACACCGACAACATGCAACTTACACAAAGCACACCCTTAAATTCATGTGTGGAAGGAGCTTTCAATGATATAATTTTCACATTGTGCATGTCATGTACTATTAATCTTGTCAATAGTCAAAGGCGGTCTTAAAAAATGCATTAGGCCCTATATAGATGGAAGGAGGGAGTACGATGAAACCACGTCATTCGTTGTTTTCATTAACTTCTATAAAGCACCTTACGGTTTGCACAGTCGGTGTACCAGCGTGGTATTTATTGCTACTATAGTTGCTTCGTACTACTTTCCCACAACCCATCAGTTAATTGGCCTCCAGCATGCAGATTTGACCTTTTATATCCTCACATAACTAGGTGCATGTACACAATACCCTTGAGGAAGACGACCAGTCGCTACCGAGGTAAGCGGGCAGCGGGCCACCCTTAGGCATGCAAGTTGTCGATTCCTCTTCTGAGAGCACTAGGAGCATGCACACAAGGAAGGGGCGAGGCAGGCGACCATCGGGCTGCCGAGTTAAACGAGCGGCGGGCTACCTATTTATTCTCCTACGCCATGAATCTATGTCTTGGACAACCATCTCCCCGACTATTTGGCTCCTCTGATGGCCTCTGTGAGTTCTGCTAATCAGGTACCTCAGTTTGATAATCACCAAGACACTACAAAAAAATACACTTCCATGATGATACGTGTTTGTCACAGTAGGTCGCGTTTTTTTCATGCATGTACATCCATGACAATTTTATGACAGAATCAAGATAGTCATACATGTGCTGTCGTAGAAGTGTTCCATGACATTACCAAAATTATCATCACGGAAGTGTCCACTTCCATGACGATAAATCGCGCGTCACAGAAGTGCTTTCGTCAAGGGTGACCGACCGCGTGGCATCCACCAAAGCGGAACACCGTTAAGCTATCGAGTCCGGTTTTGGATCCGATAACCCGCTAACAGCCCCGACCAATGGGGATTTTCCACGTGTAAAATCATCATTGGCTGGAGGAAACACGTGTCGGCTCACCGTTGGGACAGATGTCATCCACTCATTGGACCGAAGGCGCCTATGATACATCGACACATGGCACGGCCGAACAGAGGCCCATTCCTGTGAAAAGGCCGGCCCGTTTGACTTGGTAAAAAGGTGGCGTGCCAGCCCATGAAAAGCCTGTTAACGGTCTGTTCGCATATAGCCCATTTACAGCCTGCTTGTCACATCCCTAGTTCTGGTATGACCTAGACTAGCTAGTCAATTGTGCATCATGTTTAAATTCCATTTAAGTTAAAATGAGGATCTGTGAAACCCTCAGAATCTTTTTGGAAATTGATCAAATAAAAATTGCTCCAAAAGGGCCCAAGAAAATGCTCATGTTGCCCTCTGAAAATATTGGACAGAGATAAAAATCAAACCAATATTTTTAGGAGTCCATAAGTAATTATTTTGGGCATTTGGAATTAATGATAATTATTTGCAGGATATATATTGTTATATATATAAAATATTGTCCAAAAATCACCTTTTGTTGAGGAGCTCTGGAATAATACCACTAGCCCCTATAAAAATTGGCATAAGAAAATAAAATGATTTAGTATTTTAACTAAATCAAAACAAATGTCAGAAAAATAGAAAATAAACAAAAAGGGGAAAACCCTTACCTGGACTTACCTGGGCCACTTGCTGGCCTGGCTCTGTATCTTGACCAGTAGTAGCAGATCGTCCCCTCCCTCGCGCCCGGAGGGACAAAGGCGGCGTGCTCGCCCGCGCCTTGTAGCATCATGCTCACGGCAGCTGCCACTTTGCCCTCTCCCCTCTTCGACCTGGCCTCGCCAGAAGTGCCCAGCGCCGCCCCGCACCGCTCTGTCTCTCTCCCCTGGCCTCCCCTCCTCTCCCTCGCTCTTTCTCGCGCGCGTCCGAACGCGTCCGCCGCCGCCGACGAGCACCACCGCGGCCATCGCCGTCCCCTCGCCCCTCCGTCGTGTCCAGAAGCTCCGCTACGACTCCCTCGTCATCTCCGTCGAACTACGCGCCTCGGGAGGCCCTGGAGAGTCGCCATCGCTGCCGTCTTCATCTCCGGTCGCCGGAGATCGTCTTCGCCGCCCCGCCGTCTTCAGAGCGTCCCCGAGCTCGCCATCAAGCCCGTCGAGTCCGCGGTGAGCTCCGCCACCGTTCCCCTCTCTCTGTTTAGCTGCCCGCATGCCGTAGCCCTCCTCCCCACCACCACGGCGAAGCCTCTCACCGCCCGTCCATGTCGCCGTCGTCGTCTCGGCCCGCCTCGCCAAACCGAGCACCCCATCGTGCTCCACGGTGCCACGAGGGTGCCGCAGAGCCCTCTGGTGGCCTCCGGTGCCCGCAGCCCGCACCCGCCAAGCCGAACTCCGGCCGCCGCCTCAGCCTCGCTCGCGAAGCTCACGCCCGCAGCCTCCCACTGCTCCCTAGATGCGGGCGGCGTGAGCTCTCCACTGGTGCCCTCGAGTAGAACCGCTGCCGGAACAGCATCTCCGGCGAACATCCGCCGCGGTTTCAGGTCGCCGCCGGCCAAACTCCGGCGGGCTGACGTGGTCGCTTTGTTAGGCGCTAATCACCACTAATTCCTCTCTAACAGGCACAGACAGGCGGGCCCCGCAGCGGGTCAAATCCCAGTCAACACAGGATTAACTCCCAGTTAACAGTAAGCCAATGACATGTGGGACCTGGTCGTCAGATTTGACCTGGTCAGCACTGTTGACCTGCTGACACAAGCATGACATCATGCTGACGCCATTATTTATTTTCTGGATTTAATTTAATCAGGAAATTCTAGAAAATTAGCAAAACTTCAAAAAATCATATAAATTCAACCGTAGCTCAGATTGAAATAATTTATATACGAAAAATTATCAGAAAAATGCAATCTATCCATCTGTATCAGTTTCATGCATGACAAAACAACTTATACCTGCTGTATAGGTGGAAACACTATAATGGCATATATAAGAGCTTAACTTGGAGTTGCATTTGAATTCTTGGTTCAAATGGACCTCTTCCAAACTGAATGCTAGTTGCATTAGCTCAACAACATCACATCTACATGCCATGTTCATGCATCATATTGTTGCATATGATTGTGTATTGATTGCCGGCACCGTTCCTTCTCGATAGGTCCTGCTCCGGAGACGTTCCAGAGTACCTGTCTGTGAAGCAGTGCCCCCTTGTTGATTTACCAGGCAAGCAAACCCCCTTGTTCATTCCGATACAATCCTACTCTCTCGCTCCTGCTCTCAGTTATTGCATTAGGACAACAACGATTCATACGCTACTTTGTCTTTGCGGTAGTTGAACCCATTCCTCTGCATGACTGTCATTGCCACAAGAAATAGTTGAAACCCACTAGCATGTGTAGGAGTTGATTGAGCCATGTTGTGTTCCTACCATGCTATGCCTGCTATTGCTTAGAGTTGTGTCAGTCTGATTCATTGGGAATGAATTGGAGTGTTACGATATGTTACGATCTTTGAGAGTGAAGTGTGTGAACACGATTTGGTAAAGGTAGCAGTGAGAGGCCATGTAGGAGTACATTGTGGGTTTTCTCACCGGAACCGTCCTTAAGCACTGAGTTCTGTGTATGTTGTCCAATGACTAGCTACTACCACACATTGGAATGCTTAAGTGCCCCTCTCGACTTATTAACCAACTTGATCTCTGTCCAGGAGTCGCAACTAGTTTCTGGTGTTTGTAGGTAGTGCTATTTTTCTACCAAGTGGCACCCGGCAGGTGGGCTTGGGACAGACTAGGCACAGGTGGCCCGGTGTACGAAGTGGCACCGGATGGTGGGCTCGGGAACCACACACATCGTTTGGGGCCGTGGCGACACCGGCCGGATCTCCTTGCGGATGGAACCCGAATAGGCGATAAACCTGGGCTAGAGTCTTGTGTGGTTAGTCAGGTCGTGGCCGACTCCCTCGCCAGGCTTCCGCTTGAAGGTTGCCGAGATACATGACGTGTATATGGCGGTAAGTGGCGAGAGCGTGTGTGAAGAAGTACACCCCTGCAGGGTTTTCATGATCTATTCGAATAGCCGTGTCCTCGGTTATGGACTTCTTGGATGCTTACGTGGTACATAGACAACTTGAAGTGGATACTATAAAATGCTCAAGACAAGTGTGAGTGCTATGGATGGCCTTCTCGTATGGAGACGGGGATGAATCCATAGTAGTGTATTGTGTGGTGACTAGTGGACTCGTGTGCACCATATCACCTCAAAGAAGTTCTGGTAGTCGTAGAACAGGATAGCCACTGAGTCAAAGCTGGCTTGCTGCAACTAAACCCCACATTACCTTCTTGATACTAATGCATGTATAATAGGATCTGATGTAAGTCTTGCAGAGTACCTTTGTACTCACGTTGCTTTATTTATGTTTTTGCAGCGGAGATTTCGGTCTTACTAGTAGTTCCGCTTGGATTTCGACGAGTAGCTTGTTAGCTCAGCTACGATCTTGTACCCTTGGGAGGGTCTTGTAGATAGTCAGGCTTCTCAGCCTTTTTGTTTTGTAGTTATACGTACTTTCCGGACATGTAATGCTTCCACTTGTTGCTTGTATGTTTCGAATGATGGGTCATGTGACCCTGTTTGTATTAAATGCTATGTGGCTCTTACGAGCCTTTACCTATATGAGTTTGCGTTATGTTGTGATGCCATGTTGTACAGCACATACTTGCATGTTATGCGACGTGTAACTTGTATTGCTATGTGTGGGATCCGACAACCTAGTTGTTTATCCTTGGTAGCCTCTCTTATGGGGAAATGTAGTCTAGTGCTTCCTTTGAGCCATGGTAGTCTACAGACCCGGTTCTGGAGTCCTGCTAGCCCAAAGACTACCGCTCCGGAACACTTGATCGGCCGGCATGTGGTTCACTTCGTTCACAATATGGTTCTGTCTCTTCGGGAAATGTCACGTGGTGACATTAGTCTGCCTAGCCTGCTACAGCCCGGGTTCGAGTCCTGTTAGCCCAGTGCTACAGCCCGGATTTGCACGTCAATCGACATGCTCGATGTTGATTCATGTATGCCTGTCCCCATAGGTTAGTGCCACTTTGGGTTCACGACTAGTCATGTTGGCCCGGGTTCTTTGTCATGTGGATGCTAGCGACACTGTCATATACGTGAGCCAAAAGGCCAAACGGTCCCGGGCCATGGTAAGGCGACACCCGTGGGAATACCGTGCGTGAGGCCGCAAAGTGATATGATGTGTTACATCCTAGATCGGTGTGACTTAGGATCGGGGTCCCGACAGCTTTGGTATCAGAGCCTGACTGCCTGTAGGATTTCCAAGACAACCTGGTCGAAGTTGAGTCTAGAAATGCTTTAGTTATGTAGGGGAATTGATTGTGGGAAGGAACGTAAGGCTCTTTTTACTCCTTTACCTCATGGCCCTCTGATCGGAGTCATCTTACTTTTTCCTACGAGGTTAAGGAACTAGGCTTCCTCTTCTGTCTATCAGGATCACGTGTCACTACTCCGTAGTCCCATAGGATTGGTTGATCAGAGTCATACCCCAGTTTTCGAGTACTTCCAGTATAGTCTGTTTAGTATTATCCCAGAAGCTTGAGTGGTGATGTTGAGTTGTTGTACTACCCCATCTTGGCAGGATGTCTCATTCTGAGCATTTTACTGCCGTCATGCTGCCGGAATTGCCCCAGGAGTCCGAGCGATACTAATTTCCTTGTCCTACAATCTATAGCATATAGTTGATGCTGATTCGCCCTTGGTTTCGTTTCTTAGGATGTCATCAGTTAAGCGAAGTTCTGTTGCTCGTAGCCAGAACCACGGAGATGGTAGGGATGAGGATCCTCCTGACTAGTCTTCGTTGGCAGAGTTCATGTTAGAGATGGAGAGGAACAAGCGTGAGTCTAACCGCTTGTTGGCACGTATCGAGGAGAACACCGCACAGCAGTTCAAAGGGTCTGCAACCATTCATGACTTCATTCACTTGCACCCACCTACCTATCATCATTCCATCGAGCCACTCGATGCGGATGGTAGCTCCGTAGTATCACACGCAAGCTCCGTTCTGCGAACGTAGCTGAAAGTGACAAGGTCACCTATGCTACTTACCACCTGGAAGGTCCTGCTAGTCTTTGGTGGCAGAACTATGAGGCTATGCTTCCAGCTGGTCAGATTCCTACCTGGAGAGATTTCACTGAGGCTTTTCGCGAGCATCACATTCCTGAAGCCCTCATCGATCACAAGAGAGAAGAGTTCTGTAGTTTCACCCAGAGTAAGATGGCTGTTGATGCTTACAGTAGAGAGTTTGAGAACCTTGCCCGCTACGCTCCAGAAGAGGTGTCCACGGACGCCAAGAAGCAGGCTAGGTTCCGGAAGGGTCTCAACCCCAAGTTGCGTCGTGATCTCCACCTACATCATTGTGATACATTTCAGGCTCTTGTGAACAAGGCAATTAATGCAGAGACAGCTCAGCTCACTTACGAGGAGTCTCGTAAGCACACCCGTGATTTGGGATCTTCTTCCGGATCTGGTTCTTAGAAGCGCCGGATTTGGATTCCAAACTCTGCTCTTCCACCCGGATATTCACCGAGGCCATCTTATGCGGCACCTCACCCAGTTCAGCAGTATGCTCCACCCAGGCCTATTGGTAGACCGCTTGTCAATGCAGGTCCACGTCCTACTTCAGGGACTTGCTTCACATGCAGAGAGCCAGGACACTATGCACGTGACTGCTCTCAAGCCAGTTATGCTCCACCCCAGCCCGAGGAGTCTGTTGGCCGTGGTAAGCCAACACACAAGATGATCAATGTTAAGTCAGCCCCCACTGAACGTGGACGTGTGCATCACGTCTCAGCTAAAGACGCTCATGATGATCCGGATGTCGTTCTTGGTACACTCCTTGTCAACTGTCATCCAGCTTCGGTTCTATTCGATACCAGAGCATCTCACTCCTTCATCTCTGAAGGCTATGCTTGTTTGCACGACATGTCATTTTGTGATATGCCAACTCCGCTTGAAGTCCAAACCCCAGGGTCTAGATGGCAAACCACTAGAATCAACTATGGTAATGAAATCCTTGTTGATAGACTTGTATTCTTTGCATCACTTGTAGCCCTCAAGTCCTCAGATATTAACATCATCTTGGGTATGGACTTGATGAGAGCTCATCATGCCAAGATTGATTGTTACACCAGATCTGTTCAGCTTACACACCCATCTGGCAAGATAGTCCTTTATCTCCACCGTGAGTTGCAAAGCGTCAACTCTATTCTCTTAATGCCAGCCCTCTTCCGGACCTTGAAGATATCCCATGAGTCCGTGACTTTCCGGATGTCTTTCGGAGGAACTGCTGTGTTCCACACAGCGGAGATGTAGAGTTAAGTCATAGAGCTTATCCGAGAACCGCTCCAATCTCTAGGAGACCTTACAAGATGGCACCCTTAGAACTAGCCGAGCTTAAGAAACAACTTGATGAGTCCTTGCAAAAGGGTTTCATCTGTCCTAGTTCTTCTCCTTGGGCTTGCCCCGTCCTCTTTGTCAAGAAGAAGGATGGTACGGACCGGATGGTTGTAGATTATCGTCCCGTTAATTTGGTCATGATAAAGAACAAATATCCGATTCCTAGGATCAACGACCTGTATGATCAGCTCGCTGGATCCTCAGTCTTTTCCAAGATGGATTTGAGGTTAGGCTACCACCAAATCAAGATCAGAAACGGGGACATCCCCAAGACAGCCTTTGTCACTCGTTATGGCCAGTACGAGTACACTATCATGTCCTTTGGTCTAACCAACGCTCCAGCTACTTCCTCCCGCTTGATGAACTCGATCTTCATGGAGTACTTAGATAAGTTCGTCGTGGTTTACCTCGATGATATTCTTATTTACTCGAAGAACGAGGAAGAGCATGCCGAACATCTTAGACTTGTGCTAGAAAAACTCAGAGAGCACCGCCTTTATGCCAAGTTCTCCAAGTGTGAATTTTGGTTGCCAGAAGTGACCTACCTAGGCCACGTAATCTCTGGTAAGGGTATTGCTGTCAATCCCGAGAGAGTTAAGGCCGTTCTTGATTGGACTCCACCTGAATCCGTTAAACAAGTTAGGAGTTTCCTTGGTCTAGCCAGCTATTGTCGTCGCTTTGTTGAAAACTTCTCCAAAGTAGCCAAACCACTTACGGAACTTCTCAAGAAAGATAAAAGGTTTGAGTGGTCCCCACAATGTGAGTACAGTTTTCAGGAACTAAAAAGACGCCTGACTTCTGCTCCCATACTTGTGCCATCGGATTTCACTAAAGACTTTGTTATCTCATCATGACAGCGTCACAGCGAGGACTAGGTTGCATTCTTATGCAGGATCGTCATGTGATTGCCTATGCATCTCGTCAGTTGCATCCACATGAGGAGAATTATCCTACACATGATCTAGAGCTTGCAGCCGTAGTCTATGCACTCAAGACCTAGCGACACTACCTTCTTGGTAAACATTGCGAGATCTACACCGATCACCAGAGTCTCAAGTATATCTTCACCCAACCAGATTTGAACCTTAGGCAAAGATGTTGGTTGGAGTTGATCTCAGATTATGATCTAGGGATTACCTACACCCCAGGCAAAGATAATGTCATGGCTGATGCGCTAAGACGTAAATCCTATTGGAACAATCTCATGTTGCAGCAGGATCAACCACTTCTCCATGAGGAATTCTGTAAGCTTAACCTTCACATTGCTCCTCACGGATTCCTTTCTACCCTGGTGGCGAAACCTACCCTTGAGGATCAGATCATCTCTGACCAGTAGTTTGATAGGGGTGTTATCCGCATTAAGAGAAACATTAAGAAGGGAGTTGGTGGATGTTTCTCTATGGATGATCGAGGTGTTGTCTTCTTTGAGAATCGCTTGGTGGTTCCCAAGAGTCAACATCTTCGACAATTGATTCTTAAGGAGGCGCATGAATCTCCTCTCACAATTCATCCCGGTAGTACTAAGATGTATCAGGACCTACGCCAGAGGTTCTGGTGGACTAGGATGAAGAGAGAAATTGCTCGATTTATTGCTAATCGTGGACGTTTGTCGTCGCGTTAAGGCGAGCATCAAAGGCCTCTTTGGCACCCTTCAGCCTTTAGCTATTCCTGAGTGGAAATGGGATAAATTTGGTATGGATTTCATCACCGGCTTTCCCAGGACCAAGAAAGGGAATAACGCTATCTTCATATTCGTTGATCGTCTTTCCAAAGTGGCTCACTTCCTTCCTGTTCGAGAGAGTATCACCGCTAGTCAGCTCGCTGACTTATATATTTCTCAAATAGTGTCACTTCATGGTGTTCCCCTAGAGATCAGTTCAAACCGTGGTAGTCTTTTCACTTCTCATTTCTGGGAGAGTTTCCAAACTGCCATGGGGACCCATCTTTCCTTCAGTACCGCTTTCCACCCTCGGTCGAGTGGTCAGGTGGAAAGGGTCAACCAAATTCTCGAAGACATGCTTAGAGCTTGCGTTATCTCATTTGGTATGGATTGGGAGAAATGTCTTCCTTCACGAAGTTTGCTTATAACAATAGCTATGAATCCAGTCTCAAGAAAGCTCCTTTTGAGATTCTCTATGGACGAAGATGTCGAACACCTTTGAACTGATCAGAAAATGGTGAAAGACAATTCTTTGGACCGGACATGATCCAGGAGGCAGAAGAGCAAGTTCGCATCATTCGTGAGAATTTGAAAACAGCCCAATCTCGTCAAAAGAGCCCGAAGATGACCGTCGTCATAAGGAAGTGGCTTATGAAATTGGCGACAAGGCTTACCTTCGGGTTACTCCTCTAAAGGCTACCCATCGTTTCGGTATCAAGGGCAAGTTGGCTCCTCGTTACATTGGTCCCTTTCGCATTCTCGCTAAATGAGGAGAGGTTGCCTACCAGTTGGAACTACCCCCACATCTTTCCCGAGTGCACGATGTCTTCCACGTCTCTCAACTCAGGCGTTGCTTCTCGAATCCTATCCGCGGAGTGGACCACGAAACGCTTGATCTCCAAGATAACCTCACCTATCGAGAGTACCCTGTTCGCATTCTTGATCAAGCAGAGCGTGTTACCCGACGTCAGAACATCAAGTTTCTCAAGGTTCAGTGGTCTCATCATTCCGAGAGAGAAGCTACTTGGGAGCGAGAAGATCGTCTTCGATTGGAGTACCCCGCTTTCTTTCCGTCGACCCCTGAATCTCGGGACGAGATTCTTTCAAGTGGGGGCGAGTTGTCACATCCCTAGTTCTGGTATGACCTAGACTAGCTAGTCAATTGTGCATCATGTTTAAATTCCATTTAAATTAAAATGAGGATCTGTGAAACCCTCAGAATCTTTTTGGAAATTGATCAAATAAAATTTGCTCCAAAAGGGTCCAAGAAAATGCTCATGTTGCCCTCTGAAAATATTGGACACAGATAAAAATCAAACCAATATTTGTAGGAGTCCATAAGTAATTATTTTGGGCATTTGGAATTAATGCAGTAATTATTTGCCTTGGATATATATTGTTATATATATAAAATATTGTCCAAAAATTGTGCCTTTTGTTGAGGAGCTCTGGAATAATACCACTAGCCCCTATAAAAATTGGCATAAGAAAATAAAATGATTTAGTATTTTAACTAAATCAAAACAAATGTCAGAAAAATAGAAAATAAACAAAAAGGGGAAAACCCTTACTGGACTTACAGGCCACTTGCTGGCTGGCTCTGTCTTGGCCCGGCCCGTGGCCAGCGCCTTGATCGTCACCCTCCTCGCGCCAGAGGGACAGGGCGCGTGGTCGCCGCACGCCGCGCACATGCGCGCCACGGCAGCTGCCTGCCTGCCCTCTCCCCTCTTCGACCTGGCCTCGCCAGAAGCACCCAGCGCCGCCCCGCACCGCTCTGTCTCTCTCCCCTGGCCTCCCCTCCTCTCCCTCGCTCTTTCTCGCGCGCGTCCGCCGCCGCCGACGAGCACCACCACGGCCATCGCTGTCCCCTCGCCCCTCCGTCGTGTCCAGAAGCTCCGCTACGACTCCCTCGTCATCTCCGTTGAACTACGCGCCTCGGGAGGCCCTGGAGAGTCGCCATCACCGCCGTCTTCATCTCCGTCGCGGAGATCGTCTTCGCCGCCCGCCCGTCTTGGTAGCGTCCTCGAGCTCGCCATCAAGCCCGTCGAGTCCGCGGTGAGCTCCGCCACCGTTCCCCTCTCTCCGTTTAGCTTCCCGCATGTTGTAGCCCTCCTCCCCACCACGGCCGAAGCCTCTCGCCGCCGTCCATGTTGCCGTCGTTGTCTCGGCCCGCCTCCGGCCAAACCGAGCACCCCATCGTGCTCCTGGTGCCACGAGGGTGCCGCAGAGCCCCTCTGGTGGCCTCCCAGTGCCCCGCAGCCCGCACCCGCTCGAAGCCGAACTCCGGCCGCCGCCCCGAGCCTCGCTCCGGCGAGCTCCGCCGCCCCCGCGGCCTCCCACCTGCTCCCCTAGATGCGGGCGAGCGTGAGCTCTCCACTGGTGCCCTCAGCGCGTAGAACCGCTACCGGAACAGCATCTCCGACGAACATACGCCGCGGTTTCAGGTCGCCGCCGGCCAAACTCCGGCGGGCTACCGTGGTCACTTAGTTAGGCGCTAATCACCACTAATTCCTCTCTAACAGGCACAGACAGGCGGGCCCCGCAGCGGGTCAAATCCCAGTCAACACAGGATTAACTCCCAGTTAACAGTAAGCCAATGACATGTGGGACCCGGTCGTCAGATTTGACCTGGTCAGCACCGTTGACCTGCTGACACAGGCATGACATCATGCTGACGCCATTATTTATTTTCTGGATTTAATTTAATCAGGAAATTCCAGAAAATTAGCAAAACTTCAAAAAATCATATAAATTCAACCGTAGCTCAGATTGAAATAATTTATATACGAAAAATTATCAGAAAAATGCAATCTATCCATATGTATCAGTTTCATGCATGACAAAACAACTTATACCTGCTGTATAGGTGGAAACACTATAATGGCATATATAAGAGCTTAACTTGGAGTTGCATTTGAATTCTTGGTTCAAATGGACCTCTTCAAAACTGAATGCTAGTTGCATTAGCTCAACAACATCACATCTACATGTCATGTTCATGCATCATATTGTTGCATATGATTGTGTATTGATTGCCGGCACCGTTCCTTCTCGATAGGTCCTGCTCCGGAGACGTTCGAGTAGTCATGCGTGTGAAGCGGTGCCCCCTTGTTGATTTACTGTGCAAGCAAACCCCTTGTTCATTCGGATACAATCCTACTCTCTCGCTCCTGCTCTCGGTTATTGCATTAGGACAACAACGATTCATACGCTACTTTGTCTTTGCGGTAGTTGAACCCATTCCTCTGCATGACCTGTCATTGCCACAGTAAATAGTTGAAACCCACTAGCATGTGTAGGAGTTGATTGAGACATGTTGTGTTCCTACCATGCTATGCCTGCTATTGCTTAGAGTTGTGTCAGGTCTGATTTATTGGGAATGAATTGGAGTGTTACGATATCTTCTGATGCTGAGAGTGAAGTGTGTGAACACGGTTTGGTAAAGGTAGCGGTGAGAGGCCATGTAGGAGTACATGGTGGGTTGTCTCACTGGAACCGTCCTTAAGCACTGAGTTTTGTGTATGTTGTCCAATGACTAGCTACTACCACACATTGGATTCCGGTAACTTAGCCCCTCTCGACTTATTAACCAACTTGATCTCTGTCCTGTGAGTCGCAACTAGTTTACGGTGTTTGTAGGTAGTGCTATTTTTCTACCAAGTGGCACTGGCAGGTGGTGGGCTTTGGACAGACTAGGCACACGTGGCACTGGTGTACCGAGTGGCACCGGATGGTGGGCTCGGGAACCCTGCACACATCATTTGGGGCCGTGAGCGACACCCCGGCCGGATCTCCTTGCGTATGGAACCCGAATAGGCGATAAACCTGGGCTAGAGTCTTGTGTGGTTAGTCAGGTCGTGGCCGACTCCCTCGCTAGGCTTCCGCTTGAAGGTTGCCGAGATACATGACGTGTATATGGCGGTAAGTGGCGAGAGCGTGTGTGAAGAAGTACACCCCTGCAGGATTTTCATGATCTATTCGAATAGCCGTGTCCTCGGTTATGGACTTATTGGATGCTTACGTGGTACATAGACAACTTGAAGTGGATACTATAAAATGCTCAAGACAAGTGTGAGTGCTATGGATGGCCTTCTCGTATGGAGACGGGATGAATCCATAGTAGTGTATTGTGTGGTGACTATTGGACTCGTGTCGCCATATCACCTCAAAGAAGTTACGGTAGTCGTAGAACGGGATAGCCCTCGAGTCAAAGCTGGCTTGCTGCAACTAAACCCCACATTACCTTCTTGATACTAATGCATGTATAATAGGATCTGATGTAAGTCTTCTTTGAGTACCTTTGTACTCACGTTGCTTTATTTATGTTTTTGCAGCGGAGATTTCGGTCTTACTAGTAGTTCCGCTTGGATTTCGACGAGTAGCTTGTTATCTCAGCTACGATCTTGTACCCTTGGGAGGGTCTTGTAGATAGTCAGGCTTCTCAACCTTTTTGTTTTGTAGTTGTCTGTACTCAGACATGTAATGCTTCCGCTTGTTGCTTGTATGCTCTAAATGATGGGTCATGTGACCCCTGTTTGTATTAAATGCTATGTGGCTCTTCTGAGCCTTTACCTATATGAGTTTGCGTTATGTTGTGATGCCATGTTGTACAACACATACTTGCATGTTATGCGCACGTGTAACTTGTATTGCTATGTGTGGGATCCGACAACCTAGTTGTTTATCCTTGGTAGCCTCTCTTATGGGGAAATGTAGTCTAGTGCTTCCAGCGATGGTAGTCTGCCTTTCTGACCCGGTTTATCGGAGTCCTAGCCCAAAGACTACTGCTCCGGAACACTTGACTGATCGGCATGTGGTTCACTTCGTTCCTCGTGTCCCTTGGAAATGTCACGCGGTGACATCCGAGTCTGCCTAGCTAGCCTGCTACAGCCCGGGTTCCCGGAGTCCTGTTAGCCAGTGCTACCGGATTCGCGCCGACCGACATGCTCGATGTTGATTCATGTATGCCTGTCCCCATAGGTTAGTGCCACTTTGGGTCACGACTAGTCATGTCGGCCCGGGTTCTCTGTCATATGGATGCTAGCGACACTATCATATACGTGAGCCAAAAGGCGCAAATGGTCCCGGGCCATGGTAAGGCGACACCCATGGGAATACCGTGCGTGAGGCCGCAAAGTGATATGATGTGTTACATGCTAGATCGGTGTGACTTAGGATCGGGGTCCCGACACCGCTAACCCAGGGCCCATTACGACCTATCCGAATTAGGCCCAGTAGCGTCATCTGGGCCGTCCAATATGATTCCAGCCCATTTTAAGTTCCGGCCCATGTATGGCCCATGACGTCTTTCGGCCCAGATGAGGCCCTTTGTAACTCTTGGCCCATTAACGGCCCGTGGTGAAACTGGCCCGTAATGAACACTGTATAACTTTATACCCATTAACGGCCCATTAATCCATTGGGCCATTCGCAGCCCATGTTATCTTTCGGCCTTCTCAGGGCCCATTTATTCTTGGGCTCATTTCCAGCATTCGGTTACTTACGGCCCATTACTGCCATTTTCTGCTTGTGGGCCAAATTCAGCCCGTGGTTACAGTCGGCCCGTTTGTGGCTCGTTAATATGTTGGGCCGTTTTCATAGCGTCATCAAATATGACCTATTAACGGCGGCCCGTTATGGTCGGCCCATGAACGGACGAGTCCAACTCTAGCTCGTTTACGGCCATAATGCGGTCTGTTTTTGGCCCATGTTTTGCAAATCGATCATACGACCCGTATAAGGCCCATTGATGATACGACCAATAGAAGGCCCATTGTTTCTACGGCCCGTAGAAGGCCCATTGTTTCTATGGACCATAGAAGGCCCATTGTTTCTACGGCCCGTAGAAAGCCCAGTGTCACTACAGTAAATATGTAGCCCATGGCACATTAAGGCGGGAAACTACTATAGGTTTAGACACGCTAATGGCCCCAGATGATTATAGGCCCACGTTTCGGCCCATATGACTAACGGGCCGGCCTGAAGACCGACAACACTGAGATCCACTGAACCTTCCGGCCTAAATTACAGCATACCGACCAAAGAATAAACCTAGACTATACAATAAAGAAATTACGGCATATTACATCCACTGGGAATCAAAGTTCGCTACCGGTGATAATAAAGCACAACATGACCGCGGATTACATACACTGGGCATCAAAGGTCGCCACCAGTGCATATAAACGCGCCGACAAAAGAATATACAAAACTAAGAGCACTTCAGAAGGCACTAGACCTGGCAAGCTCGGGCCCCGCAAGCAGCCGAACAAGTTGATGAGACCTCAGTTGTGTCAACGATAGATGCTTCATCCCTAGCTGTATGGCACCATTGTGCGCAAGGCAGTCCCCTGACATCTTCATTACATCTTTGAGTTCAAGTCGGAGCGGAGCTGAAGCAAGCCTTTCCGCTTTAAGTTGAGACTGAAGAAGTCGAACTGATTGAGGCAGCGACTGCACAGAGGTTGTCTCACACCTGCTAGTGAGTAGCTTCAACTCACTGTCTTTATCAAGACACGACCTTGGGGTCATCTCACTGTCCTCAAGATGATTTGGCTCACTATCTTTCCTAAAGTTCTGTCTGGCATAAGAGATACGACTCTGAAAGAGAAACAAGGAGACACGTAATAGGTTTCATAATTATATAAGCAAATAAATGAATCTGTTCTACATAAGGAACATGTTTTTACAAGTACAATTTAAAACTGGTAGTTGTTGCAAACATCCAATCAGATGTAAACAGCAGTGGAGGAAATGATGCCTATCCAAATCTATACTAGAACAAAGTTTGAAGGCTTGAGAAGGATGAACTTACATTACATGTTAATACGGGCTGGACAAAGCCCTTCTCCATGTTGATGGAAAGATAATTCAATAAATTCCACAAAGAAAATTCTTTATAAGCGTTGCCATTATTCTATGTTTTGCAAAGAGTAAATATAGATCAAATAACATTGGAAGAAATAGAGGATAATGAAGCTCAGGTGCAGACTGATGATACATAATCAAATAGCAATTAATTAAGTACAACATTACAAGGCAAAGGGTACTAACGAGAAGAATGCAGACATCAACGTGTGCAGTGGCATTGGCTTTATTCAACATTTTGGTAAGAGTAAATGTAGATATGATAATTTGGAGAAAGTGGAGGGCAGGGCAGATAAGATGCAGAGTAATGCTAGACAATCAACTATCTCGTGATGCATGTACAGTAATACCACCACCGTCCGTTATTACTTGTCGCTCAAATGGATGTATCTAGCACTATTAAGTTCTAAATACATCCAATTGATCAACAATTAATTCGATACAGAGGGAGTACATGACAACAGGTACTTACATGAGCAATCCAAAAATTCATAACCATTGTGTTAATTCTACATTTATCTAGGAGTAAATATATATCTTATAATTTCAAGCAAAGGGAGGATAAATAAGCGAACGTTTACAGTGATGCTACATAATCAAGCAGCAATGAGTGTAAGTATGCTCACAAAGGGCAAGAGGTACTGACAAGAGCAATGCAGAGCCCGGTATTGTCGTGAGATCCTATGATCCTTTGAGCAAGGAGATTCATCTGAAATTAGTTTTAATACAAGAGAGAAGGTAAGGCACATGCAGAAATTTAGGAGTTCAAATTATGAATTGATATCATAGACAGTACCTGACGATGGGTTGTCAGCAGTTCTAATAGGGGTTTGGCCACTTGAGTAGGGGTAAAGTCTATTACAGTTGGGCCTGTGTTTTTTGTGGCTGCTGATCTATCTGATTTAACAGGTATCACTACCTTTTCCAAATACCTAGTTTGTACTCCTTGAGTATCTACACTCACCCTCTTCCTTTTGGACATCTATTACGAAAGAACAACATTTGGTGGAAAAACATAGTATGACGACACATGGAATAGGTATGAGAAAATGGATAGGCATGGCATATACTCATATATGATGCTTAAACTAAGCAGATGGTGTAACAAAGTAGAAGTAATGCAAGAGGTCGGATGCAAAATATATGCGACCAATACAACCTTGCCAAGTTAGAGCAAGCACCTTGATGGGTGAATAAGATAGGCCATCCTCCACCATGCCAAGTTTGTTAGCCAGTGGATTGTTCCGCAATATTCCTCTCGTGCGCCCATTCCCATATTCATTTTGATAATGTTCAATACCTGACATGCATGAAAACATAACAACAAGTGAGATTATCTTTGTAATGCAGAAGTGATTCTAATCCAATACTTCCTCCCTGTAAACCCCTTTGTGCTATCTCTGCAATTCTTCTCAGAGGTGCCATGCATGCTGTAATTTGGTGTGTGCATTAATATAATGTGACCTACTACTCAAAATATGAGAGCTCCAGAAGTGATGATACTTCGCAGATGACAGCTTCAACATATAGTAAAGAAGAACAAGTCGACTGACTGTGATTCAAAACATACTAAGGGAGAATAACTCGACCTGACCAGTCGACTGCAAGAGAAGAGGATCATCTTAAAGAAGAGCAGAAGAGCAAGAAGATTGAAGATATTGCAAGTCTTTCTATACAATGTCGGTTGGCCACCCATGATGAACCAGAGCACACAGAGAAATAATATTCCTTCCGGTCTCTCCATATGCGGCTCACATGCATTTTGAAACTAAAGTAGGAACATTTAGCTGACCAATTAAACATCTCTCAGTTCTACCAATATCAGCATAATATCATATTTGAATTTGTACAACTAAGCTTGTTTAGCTCGATGGGTGGAGCAGTGCTATTACGACAGAACCACGCAGGCTGATCGTGGTCATCATAAAATGGGGAAACTGCAAGCATGATGAGTATAGTGTTGACCGTGGCAGTGGGACGGCAGATCTGAAGCTGCAAACCGCACAAAGGGTAGTTAGCAACTGATGTTTGCTTTGAAATAACAACTAAGATTTGGTATGGACAAGAAAGTATAGTCAACAAGTGACAAATAAATGCAATTCTGCTGCCTCTCTATATGTCGCGACATGCATTTGGAAACTCAAGTGGGACCTTTAGCTAACCAATTAAATGTGTCTGTTAACTAATATCGGTATCATATCACAATCATATTTGAACAACTAAGCTTTGGAATTTTGAGTGTTGTGTTGTTTAGCTTGAAGGGTGGAGTAATGCTACTACGACGTAAAGCACCTCGTAGATCATAGTAGAGTAGATAAAGGGGAAAACCCTAAGCATCAAGAGTAAAATCAGGAAAGTGGAACTAGCTGGACCAGTGGGTGGTGCACATGCTTTTCGAAACGAATATATGAACATTAGGTGACCAATTAAACATTCTCTGTTTTAGTAATATGAGCATCCTATCAGATTCATATTTCAACACGTAAGCTTTGGAATTATGAGTGGCATGTTGTTTCTCTTGATGGGTTGAGGTCTTGAGGAGCAGTGCTAGCACGACCTAAGCAAAGGAAGCACCTACGATGATGGTAGTGAATATAAAGGGGAAACCATAAGCTTTACGAGTATAGTAGCGGTGACATGGCGGATCTGAAGGTGCAAACCGGACAAAGCTACTTCGCAACCAATGTTTGCATTCAACTAGCCACTATGATTTGGTATAGACAAGAAAAGTACAGTAAACAATTTAAGATCTATTTTTCGGGTGAGATCAATAACTTAAGCACATATGGAAGAGTACCACCTCTCTTGCGACACCGTGTAGGCCCCTACTGATACGTTGAGGGTGTTGCGGGTGCGATGGCTGTCGGCAGCGGGGAAGAAGACTTTAGATGGCAGACGGCCGGTTCGAGGGATAAATCCTGTTGCCGTGGACGAGGCGGTCGTAGGAGCGGCAACGGCAAGGTGGATGACAGCGCCGATGAAGCGAGATGACACGATGGAAGGATCCTGGTCCGTCACCGTGGATGAGAGACGTCCATCTCTTGCAGTGGACGACGGGGTACGGGTAGCGGCTCCGGCAAGGTGGAGGATCGGGTGGCGGACGGAGGAGGCTGGCCGCAGTGGGGAGGTTGTCATGGCACCGACGGTGTATGAATTGGGAAATGGAGGGGGAGGGGGGATCTCAAACTTTGGGATGCGCTTGTCTGAAATGTGGGAAAGTTACGAACTTATCCCCCGTTTAAAATTTCGGACATCACGTCGGTTGGGGATTGGACGGTAATCTCGCATCTCCCAAGTATTTGCCGATAACAATTTCGGGCGAGGAGAGGGTGTTTTGCTGCCCACGGTTGGCACCGACGGTGTATGAACGGGGCTGACAGGTAGGGTGGTTGTGTCACGTCTGAAGGAAGTTACACATCTGCCCCTATTTAAAATATTAGCCTACATCAATTTCGGACGAGGAGAGTTTGTTTTGCCGCCCACCATGGATGAATTGGGAAATGGAGGGAGAGACACATGTCTTTCGGACGAGCTTGAATCAAATGTGTTTTTCCGCCGACGTTTGGCACCCACCGTGTCGGAATGGGCTCAGAGGCCGTCGTGTCACGTCTGATTAAAGTTACTAGTCTACCCCTATCGACAGCAGTGTAAATCCGGTCGATAACGATGTAAAATGTCAGGGGTAGACAGTAATTTCCATCTCGCAAACACTTGCTTCGGGCAGCCCACAAATGATAGTGGGTGTTTAGCCGCTTCGTTCAAAACTTGGGAGAATTATCACCCGCGTTTGCCCTGGGCCCTGGCAACTAAATCCAAATCCAATTTTTATTCGATTACGAATATCCGCAGATAATTCTACGTTTTGTTATTTATTTCTTCAAAACCACAACAAAGATTTATTCCACCTTTAGATATGATTATGATTTAGAAATGCCGTGATCTTCGAATTCAGTAGGTTGGATACACTTTGAGTCAAACAGTTATTTCATGCAATACAATATGCTCACACGAAAAACAGTTCACCTTATGTGAATCATACAAATCTTGAGGATTACCTCGCCTAAAAAATTCGGATCATTACAACACATGGACAACATAGGGGGTCTTACAACATAATCCATTCAGAGACATGACACAACATGCAAGTACAATAATCTAATGAAAATTTCAACTGCTATCTAAATAAGAACTAGGATTACCCTGGGCTTCAGATAGCAGAAGCAGCAGGACCTCCTCCGTCTTCAAATGCAACATTCTTACTTCCTCCAATTCTTGGGTTGCTTGCATAATGCGTGCAACTAATTAGATAATTTCCAGCTTCAAGATCGAGATTACCTCATTCATGGCAGCCACACCATCTCTTTCTGCCTCTAGTAGAGCCTCAAGAACTATAATATCTGTGCTCAGACTGTTCTCCGGCAGTGTTGCCTCTAAACTGCTACCATCTGGTAACATGGATGGCATGCCTTTGCTTCCACAAATAGATTACGGGGTTGTACATTGTGTCCTAGTGTGAACGGCATCCTGAAAGGTTTCCATTTGGACATAAGTAAGAGATAGTTATCGCATGATCCATGCGATGGTATCACAGCCCAGATCAGCCCTTGTTTGTTTTTGCTTTAGCATCCATGCATCATGTTTAATTTTCATGAAATTTGAAATGGGGATTGCCTAAACCCTAGCATTAAAGGAATTCAAATAGGCTCAACCAAAAATATTTTTCAGTGTACCCAAATGGCCTTCAAAAATGTTCACCATTTTTGGAAAAATCTTGAAAGCGATAAACCAGAGATGTTGCACATTTTTCCATGACAATTGGATCTTTGAATTAAATCATAAGTATTTGAATTTGGACATTTAAATTCTATAAAATATTTTAAATGTCCAAATACTCCTAAGCTGAAATGTTCCATGTTAGATATATTCTATACATTGGGCATGCACGGTTTGGTGATTTTTGAAAGGGTCTAGGTATTTCTAGAAAAGCCCTAAAGATTACAGAAAAATAGAAAAGGTGAAATAAATAAAAGAGAGAGAGAGAGCAACTCACCTGAACTTACCCCTCCAGCCCACCTGCGCAGCCACCCGACCGGCCCAGCACTGCAGCTGGCCGGCCCAGCCCACCTACCCCACCGCTCATCGTCCTCCTTCGGAGAAGGGCGAGGCGTGGCGTGGCCGAGAGCCCGGCCACCTCCTGCTTCGCGGTGGCAGCCTCCCGACACCTCCTCGGCGCCCGGAGGCGCCACGCGCCTCCCGACCCCTCTCACTTCTCCCTCGCTCTCTGGACCTCCCTCCCCTCGCTCCTCTGCTTCCCGCCCCATGACCGAGCATGCCCGTCGCCGCCGCTTGGTGTTGCCACGGCCACCAGCCCTCCCTCGCCCATCCAGCGTGCTCGAAAGCCCCGCCACTCCATCCTCGCCCTCCCCGCCGTCACTCGCGACCGGAGAAGCCCCAAGGCGCTGCCCCGTCGCTTTTCCCCTCCGCGGACCCGGCGATCGCCGCCACTCGATTCGCAGCACCGAAGACGCCCCCGAGCTCGCCGTTTGCTCCAACCGACTCGCCGTGAGCCCTGCCTCCTTTCCCCTTGGTCCCGTGCTCTTATTCTCGCCATGGCCACCGTTCCGCCGGTGACCGACTTGCGCCGCCGCCTGAGCTCCTCACCGCCATGGCCAGAGTCTGTGTTCGTCGCTCCTGGGCACATGAACGTGCTCCAGAACTCGGCAGGAACCCAACCCGCACCCCAACTCGCTCTCGAAGGCCAACTGCAGCGTTCCGCACCCGGCGAACTCCGGCCGCCGCCAGCTCCGCTCCAAGAAGCCCCGGGTCCCCAGCTCCTCCCACCTGCCCCACGGATGCGAGCCGGGCTACGCCCGGTGCTCTCGGATGCCGCCCGTGGCACGTAAGCGCGGACTCCGCCCAGCGTCCAGTCGCCCGGCGGCAAACCCGTCGCCTGAGCCCTGCCACGTGGGTCCGGCTCGTCAGGTGATTATCTTAAGCTAATCACCACCTAACCTAACCCCTGACGCTGACATGTGGGCCCGGTGCCCTAATCTTCAATTAAACTAAACTAACCCCCCTGTTTAACCCGTGTCACTGACGTGTAGCCCCACACGTCAGGTTTGACCGGTCAACCATGGTTGACCCGCTGACGTCATGCCTCTATAATGCTGACGCAATTATTTGATTTTCTGGATTTAATTTAATTCAGGAAATTTCAGAAAATACACCAAACTTCAAATATTCATAACTTTTAATCTGTAACTCCAAATTAAATAAATTATATATGAAAAATGATCAGAAAAATATGAAGAATCTGTTTATGCCATGATCATGCATGTTTGAACAAGTTAACCTCACTGAATAGGATGAATCATGATTAGGGCAAATTATGAAATAACATTTGGAGTTGGAGTTTAACCTTGTTTGAATTCCACTTCAATTAACTTGGCTAGATATTGCATTAGGTGAATTCAGTACCTTAACATGACATGTCATTCATGTGAATGTGCATTGCATTGATTGTGTTCTCTCTTGTTTGCGGTAATTGCCCCTCTCGATAGACGGCGTTCGAAGCGATTGTTCGATGACACCGATGAAGAACTATATTATCTTGAAGTGCCGGGCAAGCAAAACCCCTTGTTCATTCCGATATAATCCCACTCTCTCGCTCCTGCTCTATTTTATTGCATTAGGACAACAACGACTCATGTGTTACTTGCTGCGGTAGCTGAACCCCTTTATCCTCTTGCATGACCTTTTGTCATTCCACGATGAATTAGATGAAACCCACTAGCATGAGTAGGAGTTGTTTGAGCCATGTTGTGCCTACTCATTCATGCTTGTTGTCATGCACTCTTTGCTTAGAGTTGAGTCAGGTCTGATTCATCGGGAATGAATTGGAATGGTTGTGTGAACATGTCCCTCGTGTGTGTGAGCTAAGTGTGTGAACACGATTTGGTAAAGGTAGCGGTGAGAGGCCATGTAGGAGTACATGGTGGGTTGTCTCATTGCAGCCGTCCTCGAGGCCGAGATCTGTGTTTGTGATCCATGAAACAGTTACTACCACACATTGGGCCCGAAACCAATGGACCCTCTCGGCTTCTTAACCACCCTTGTCCTCGGTCAAGGAGTTGCAAGTAGTTTACGGTGTTTGTAGTATCTTTGGGGGCCGCACGCATAGCGCTGACCATAGGGGTGGGTTGTGTTGCGGTAGGCACCGTGTTGATGTACCGATTCGCCCGTTTGGTGTCTCGGGAACCCTGCACACATCGTTCGGGGCTGTATGGGAAACCTCGGCGGACTCCTGCAGATGGAACCTGAATAGGCGATAAACTGGACTTGGGACTTGTGTGTTTAGGTAGTCTGTGGCCGACACCCACGTTGGCTTCCGCTTGAAGGTTGCCGAGTACATGTCGTGTAAACGGCGGTAAGTGGTGAGAGCGTGTGTGAAGAAGTACACCCCTGCAGGGTTAATATGATGTATTCGAATAGCCGTGTCCACGGAGAAGGACTTCTGGGTTGCCTATATCAGTTCATAGACAAGTGACAGTGTATACTCTAAAATGCATAAGATAGCGTGAGTGCTATGGATGGCGTTCTCGTAGGGAGACGGGAGCGGATCCATAGTTGTGTATTGATATGGTGAATATGTGGACTCGTGTGCGCCACCTCAAAAGAGTTAATTGCAGTCGTAGTTCAGGATAGCCACCGAGTCAAAGTTGGCTTGCTGCAGTCAAACTCCACCACCCCCTTTGATAATGATGCATATGTAGCTAGTTCTGATGTAAGTCTTGCTTTGATGCGTTTGTACTCACGTTTGCTTATTTTACGTTTTGCAGAGAGACTTCAGTCTCGCTAGTAGTTCCGCTTGGACTTCAACGGTTAGCTTGATACCTCAGCTACGATCTTGTGCCCTCGGCAGGATCTGGTAGATAGTCAGGCTTCTCAGCCTTCTTCATTTATAGTTGTCTGTACCCAGACATGTTTAGCTTCCGCTTGTGTTTTGACTTGTATGCTCTGAGTGTTGGGTCATGAGACCCATGTTTGTAATATCTCGCTCTGCGGAGCCTAATGAATAAATATTTGAGTCGTAGAGTTATGTTGTGATGCCATGTTGTATCTACACATATTGAGCATATTGTGTGTATGTTTGAAATGCTTGGTATGTGTGGGATCCGACAAACTAGTTGTTTATCCTTGGCAGCCTCTCATATGGGGAAATGTATTCTCGTGCTACGGCGATAGTAGTCCGCTTCTGACCGGTTCACCGGAGTCCTGCTAGCCCGGCACTCTTGCTTGGACACTTGACTGGCGGCATGTGTTTCACTTCATTCCTATATACATCCCTTCGGGAAATGTCACGCGGTGTTATTCGAGTCCTGCCTAGCACTGCTACTGACCGGGATACCGGAGTCCTGTTAGCCCATTACTCTGACCAATTTATACGTTGATGACCGACATGCTCGATCACGATTCATGTATGCCTGTCCCCATGGGTTAGTGCCGCTTTGGGTTCACGACTAGCCATGTCGGCCCGGGTTCTTTGTCATGTGGATGCTAGCGACACTATCATATCGTGTGCCAAAAGACGCATAAGCGGTCCCGGCCATGGTAAGGCGACACCAGTGGGAATACCGTGCGTGAGGCCGCAAGGTGATATGAGGTGTTACCGGCTAGGTCGATGTGACTTGGAATCGGGGTCCGACAGCGTTGGTATCGAGCTTTGTTGCTGTAGGTTTACCAAGCCAAACTGGTGAAGTTGAGTCTAGAAATGCTTTAGTTATGTAAGGGAATTGATTGTGGAAGGAACGTAAGGCTCTTTTTACTCCTTATACCTCATGGCCTTCTGATCTGAGTCATCCTCTTCTCTTCTACGGGGTTTAAGAACTAGGCTTCTCATCTATCTATCAGGATGACGTGTTACTAATCCCTAGACCTATAAGATTGTTGGTTTTAATCCCAAGTTCAGTTCCTACTATTTCTGTATGATAACTGTTGATCTCAGAATCTTGTTATGATGTTGTTGAGTGGTTATGCCACCATTTTTGCAGGATGTCTCAAATCATTTTGAGCATTTACAGCCGTTATGTTGTCCGAGTCATCCCATGTCTCTAAATAGTCTGATGCATTTGCAAATTCCTTCTTCCGTTTACGATGTCCTTTTGGGCGGATTAAGCACACCAACCGGTCGATCGAGGTACTCCATTGCTCGATATATATGTTGGAGCTATTATTATGAACCTAGTTGTTTAGAAAGTCACCTAGCAATTTAGCAATGCTTTTGTATCCCCGATGTGATGATTACGGCCATTATTCACGAAAGCATACCGTGATGTTATTAGTTAGTAGGCATTCTACTCCTGGGTTCTTGAACCCGAGATTCACCCTACTTCATGTTGTTAGTAATTGCTAGTTCCTTTAGGATATTAGTAACTTTGTGATAGTCCTCGAGGTTCGTGGCATTTCCTTCTTCCAAATACCATGAACTAGTTAAGGCAGAAGTTCTTTGAACTAAAAGATCACAATCAGAGTACTCTTGAGTAGTTCTCCATTCATAGCGTGAATCTGCCAGTTCTACCTTCTCTGCATGGATTATCCGGAAGAAATGTTGAGTTTTGCTCGACGTACTAATCTATGCATCCACAACTCAGAAAATTATATGTTTCTTGAGTTGTCCCTCTTTAGTAGTATCCTGACTCTCGTCTATCAATTGATAGTCAAGGGTATGTGTGCGATCGTGTTTATCGATGTCTATTATCCTTGTGGTCCGTCAAGCCATTACATTACGGAATGACTAGGAGAAACAAACTCGATTACCTCATCCATTTCGAGGATTGGGTCAAAGTAGTTGTATCCCGCAGATCAAAATGCCAATTCAGCTTTTGATGCTGTTCCACCTGAGTGTTACCATCTTTATGTCAAGAATGTCATGAGAATTGCACCTTCTCTTATGAATTCTCGATGCGTTGATACTTCTCGCCATCATTATCCATTCTTCGGTTCCGAGTTGTTGAAACCGGAATGCCGACAAGTGAATTGTGATGTGTGAAATCAATACTCCGAGCAACTCGTTGCTTGGCAGCTAATGGACAATATCCTCATTCTTAGCGTGTTGGTTATTAAATCATCATCCTAAGATTGATCGTGCTACCTAGTCCTTATTTACGGTGCACACTTCGATTGATGAGTTAGGATTATATCAAGTCCTCACTCATTTGATCATATCGTCTTGCCCTCAAAAGCAAGGTTGTTCTCGAGCTTAGTAACATACCGGTGGTTCGTGACTTTCCAAATATCTTCTTGGAAGTGTTACCGGGTTGTCTCCTCGACTGTTATGTTGAGCTCGTGATCAAGTTGGTTTCTTGTGAACCACCCTTTCTCCAAGAATCTGTGTTGGATATCCCTGAGCTAGTTGGTTAAGCCAAACAACAACTTGGAGAGTTGGAAGATAAAAGCTTGCCTAACTTAGTTCGTTCCAAAGGGATATTCTTGTGTAGTGTGTGTTGAGGAAAGATGATATCTTCATCGATTGGTCCCTGAGATCAGTTGCTGGAATTATCGTCTTATCAATCTTTTGACTTGAGTATGGGCTATTATTAAGTCAAATCAGAACCAACGATGTTCGTAATGTTGTCTTACTCGTGGTTGATCCCTCGAGCATACCCCATTACCTCTTTTGGTCTGACCAATACTATTACCGTGTTCACATGATGGTGGAAGTCGTGATATGGAAATTCCGATGAGTTGCTGTTGAGCCCATCAGTAGCATTTTGTCTCCCCCCATGAGTCATGTTGAACATCAACCTAGTGTTGGAAACTTGTGTAAGCATTTCTTCGTGTTCCGTCCATGAAGCTTATGCTTGGATGGAAAGAGTGACTTCCTCGAATTCATGTGCTTTAGGTGTAAGTTGCCGCCATGAATTCGAGAAAGGTTTGTTTTGTTTCCTTTGAAATCATTCCAAGTCAGTCATGCACGTGCGAAGTATTCTATGGTCTGATAGACTGATCATCTTCATTCCATATGAATTCCATAGCACACCAATCCACTGATTGATTTGTTCAAGGAAAAGAAGTCTATGCTTGGGATCTAATCCATGGACTTGCGTAAAGACTTCGATATCCTCGATGATGGTTCCCCCCCTACCTGAACTTGGTAGTATTTAATATAAGACTACTACGTGGCCATGCTTATGCGGGACAATGTGTTCACCTGTTTGTAGCAGAACCCGCTCATGTTTTGGAGCTCACTACCATAGTCCATCTCCGAGAATCTCGCAACATCATCTAAATCGATTTGTGTTGCAACCTTTCCTTCGGACATGCTTTGAGTCTCAAGTATCCTATCACCAATCGGATCTGAATCTCGGCAGATATGATGGTTGGAACATTCCAATAGTTGTATTTCGTTCCCCGGCTTACACCGTCCTTGTGCCATTTCACTATGGGCTGCCTTCTTAGTAATTCTTGTCTAGGATCATCCTCAAAAGTGGACTTACCATGGGTCCCCTCCACCTCCGATGATAAGCAAAAATCATCCATTGCGTTGTCTTCAACAAGGTAGTCCACATCATCCATTCTAGTCCGGGTGTACCATTCCTTTGCACTCCGCCAACCGAGCGTTGTGAATTGCCTTAGGCTGGTATGAAGAGTTTCAATGATCTTTGTATCAAAAGTAATTCTTTTTGCCACTTAAGGGAATGGTTCCTCGCGTCACCTCCCCGAGGTGCCCGCTATTGAATCATGACAATTATTTCCTCGCCACCTTGACACCATCCACCATCTTTCAAAGCGTGGAATTGTTGCCACCAATCAAACCCGTCGTTTGTTCTTCCATCCTTTTCGATGTGTTTTGTGTCTCAACTCGAGATGTGTCACCATCTCCGTCCGTGAGTCGATCATGTTTACTTGATCTTCGTGAAGATCGAATCATATAGGGTTTCCCCCTTCTTTCCGTTGTCGTGTCGGGTGAAGATCTCGAAGACGTCAAGACCAAGATGATGGAATGAATCAACATCTTCGGGAAGGGCAAATGGATCATGAAGATTGTGATAGTTTTGCGACTCCCCTTTTTCTCTTACCTCACGTCTTGAATCTCGGGGCGAGATTCTTGTTTAGTGGGGGTGAGTTGTCACAGCCCCAGATCAGCCCTTGTTTGTTTTTGCTTTAGCATCCATGCATCATGTTTAATTTTCATGAAATTTGAAATGGGGATTGCCTAAACCCTAGCATTAAAGGAATTCAAATAGGCTCAACCAAAAATATTTTTCAGTGTACCCAAATGGCCTTCAAAAATGTTCACCATTTTTGGAAAAATGCTGGAAACAGTAAACCAGAGATGTTGCACATTTTTCCATGACAATTGGATCTTTGAATTAAATCATAAGTATTTGAATTTGGACATTTAAATTCTATAAAATATTTTAAATGTCCAAATACTCCTAAGCAGAAATGTTCCATGTTAGATATATTCTATACATTGGGCATGCACAGTTTGGTGATTTTTGAAAGGGTCTAGGTATTTTTAGAAAAGCCCTAAAGATTACAGAAAAATAGAAAAGGTGAAATAAATAAAAGAGAGAGAGAGCAACTCACTGAACTTACCCCTCTAGCCCACTCACAGAGCCACCCGACCGCCCAAAGACTGCAGGCCGGCCCAGCCCACCTACCCCACCGCTCATCATCCTCCTCTGCCAGAAGGCAGAGGCGAGGCGTGGCGCGCGGCCGAGAGCCCCGACCACCTCCTGCTTCGCGGTGGCAGCCTCCCCGACACCTCCTCGACGCCCCGGAGACGCCACGCGCCTCCCCCACCCCTCTCACTTCTCCCTCGCTCTGGACCTCCCTCCCCCTCGCTCCTCTGCTTCCCCGCCCCATGACCGAGCATGCCCGTCGCCGCCGCTTGGTGTTGCCACGGCCACCAGCCCTCCCTCGCCCATCCAGCGTGCTCGAAAGCCCCGCCACTCCATCCTCGCCCTCCCCGCCGTCACTCGCGACCGGAGAAGCCCCGAGGCGCCGCCCCGTCGCTTTTCCCCTCCAGCGGACCAGCGATCGCCGGCCGATTCGCAGCACCGAAGGCGCCCCGAGCTCGCCGTTTGCTCCAACCGACTCGCCGTGAGCCCCTGCCTCCTTTCCCCTTGCTCCCGTGCTCTTATTCTCACCATGGCCACCGTTCCGCCGGTGACCGACTTGCGCCGCCGCCTGAGCTCCTCACCGCCATGGCCAGAGTCTGTGTTCGTCGCTCCTGGGCACATGAACGTGCTCCAGTACTCGCCAGGAACCCAACCCGCACCCCAACTCGCTCTCTCGAAGGCCAAGAACGTTCCGCACCGGCGAACTCCGGCCGGGCCATGAAGCTCCGCCTCGGCGAGCCCCGGCCCCCAGCTCCTCCCACCTGCCCCACGGATGCGCGAGCCGGGCTACGCCCGGTGCTCTCAGACGCCGCCGTGGCCTGTGGCGCGGACTCCGCCGGCGTCAGAGGTCGCGGCGACGAGCCCGTCGCTGAGCCCTGCCACGTGGGTCGGCTCGTCGGTGATTAGCAAGCTAATCACCAACTAACCTAACCCCGACACGACATGTGGGCCCGGTGTCCTAATCTTCAATTAAACTAAACTAACCCCATGTTTAACCCGTGTCAGCGGCGTGTAGCCCCACACGTCGGGTTTGACCGATCAACCACGGATTGACCCGGCTGGCGTCATGCCTCTGTAATCTTGGCGCAATTATTTGATTTTCTGGATTTAATTTAATTCAGGAAATTTTAAAATACCCCAAACTTCAAATATTCATAACTTTTAATCTGTAACTCCAAATTAAATAAATTATATATGAAAATTATCATAAAAATTTGAAGAATCTGTTTATGCCATGATCATGCATGTTTGAACAAGTTAACCTCACTGAATAGGATGAATCATGATTAGGGCAAATTATGAAATAACATTTGGAGTTGGAGTTTAACCTTGTTTGAATTCCACTTCAATTAACTTGGCTAGATATTGCATTAGGTGAATTCAGTACCTTAACATGACATGTCATTCATGTGAATGTGCATTGCATTGATTGTGTTCTCTCTTGTTTGCCGGTAATTGCCCCTCTCGATGAGACGACGTTCCGACGATTGTTCGATGACACCGATGAAGAACTATATTATCTTGAAGTGCCGGGCAAGCAAAACCCCTTGTTCATTCCGATATAATCCCACTCTCTCGCTCCTGCTCTATTTTATTGCATTAGGACAACAACGACTCATGTGTTACTTGCTGCGGTAGCTGAACCCCTTTATCCTCTGCATGACTGTCATTCCACAAGAATTAGATGAAACCCACTAGCATGAGTAGGAGTTGTTTGAGCCATGTTGTGCCTACTCATTCATGCTTGTTGTCATGCACTCTTGCTTAGAGTTGAGTCAGGTCTGATTCATCGGGAATGAATTGGAATGGTTGTGTGAACATGTCCTCTTGTGTGTGAGCTAAGTGTGTGAACACGATTTGGTAAAGGTAGCGGTGAGAGGCCATGTAGGAGTACATGGTGGGTTGTCTCATTGCAGCCGTCCTCGAGGCCCGAGATCTGTGTTTGTGATCCATGAAACAGTTACTACCACGCATTGGGCCCGAAACCAATGGACCCTCTCGGCTTCTTAACCACCCTTGTCCTCGGTCAGGGAGTTGCAAGTAGTTTACGGTGTTTGTAGTATCTTTGGGGCCGCCGCATAGCCGACCATAGGGGTGGGTTGTGTTGCGGTAGGCAAATGTCTGATGTACCGATTCGCCCGTTTGGTGTCTCGGGAACCCTGCACACATCGTTCGGGGCTGTATGGGAAACCTCGGCCGGACTCCCTGCAGATGGAACCTGAATAGGCGATAAACCTGGACTAGGGACTCGTGTGTTTAGGTAGGCTGTGGCCGACACCCACGTTGGGCTTCCGCTTGAAGGTTGCCGAGTACATGTCGTGTAAACGGCGGTAAGTGGTGAGAGCGTGTGAAGAAGTACACCCTGCAGGGTTAATATGATCTATTCGAATAGCCGTGTCCACGGAGAAGGACTTCTGGGTTGCCTATATCGGTTCATAGACAAGTGACGGTGTATACTCTAAAATGCATAAGATAAGCGTGAGTGCTATGGATGGCGTTCTCGTAGGGAGGCGGGGCGGATCCATAGTGGTGTATTGATATGGTGAATATGTGGACTCGTGTGCGCCACCTCAAAAGAGTTAATTGCGATGCGTAGTTCGGGATAGCCACCGAGTCAAAGTTGGCTTCTTGCGGTCAAACTCCACCACCCCTTTGATAATGATGCATATGTAGCTAGATTACGATGTAAGTCTTCTTGATGCGTTTGTACTCACGTTTGCTTATTTTACGTTTTGCGAGAGAGACTTCAGTCTCGCTAGTAGTTCCGCTTGGACTTCAACGGTTAGCTTGATACCTCAGCTACGATCTTGTGCCCTCGGCGGAGATCTGGTAGATAGTCGGGCTTCTCGGCCTTCTTCATTTATAGTTATGCGTACCCGGACATGTTTAGCTTCCGCTTGTGTTTTGACTTGTATGCTTCGAGTGTTGGGTCATGAGACCCATGTTTGTAATATCTCGCTCTGCGAGCCTAATGAATAAATATTTGAGTCGTAGAGTTATGTTGTGATGCCATGTTGTATCTACACATATTGAGCATATTGTGTGTATGTTTGAAATGCTTGGTATGTGTGGGATCCGACAAACTAGTTGTTTATCCTTGGCAGCCTCTCATATGGGGAAATGTAGTCTCGTGCTTACGGCGATAGTAGTCCGCTTCTGCCGGTTCACGGAGTCTCGCTAGCCCAAAGACTACTGCTTGGACACTTGACTGGCGGCATGTGTTTCACTTCATTCCTATGTCTGTCCCTTCGGGAAATGTCACGCGGTGTTATTCGAGTCCTGCCTAGCCTGCTACAGCCCGGGATACCGAGTCCTGTTAGCCAGTGCTACAGCCCGAATTTATCGTTGATGACCGACATGCTCGTCGCGATTCATGTATGCCTGTCCCCATGGGTTAGTGCCGCTTTGGGTTCACGACTAGCCATGTCGGCCGGGTTCTTTGTCATGTGGATGCTAGCGACACTATCATATCGTGTGCCAAAAGGCATAAGCGGTCCCGGCCATGGTAAGGCGACACCGTGGGAATACCGTGCGTGAGGCCGCAAGGTGATATGAGGTGTTACCGGCTAGGTCGATGTGACTTGGAATCGGGGTCTGACAGCGTTGGTATCGAGCTGTTGCTGTAGGTTTACCAAGCCAAACTGGTGAAGTTGAGTCTAGAAATGCTTTAGTTATGTAAGGGAATTGATTGTGGAAGGAACGTAAGGCTCTTTTTACTCCTTATACCTCATGGCCTTCGATCCGAGTCATCCTCTTCTCTTCTACGGGTTTAAGAACTAGGCTTCTCATCTATCTATCGAGGATGACGTGTTACTAATCCCTAGACCTATAAGATTGTTGGTTTTAATCCCAAGTTCAGTTCCTACTATTTACGTATGATAGCTGTTGATCTCGAGAATCTTGTTATGATGTTGTTGAGTGGTTATGCCACCATTTTTGCAGGATGTCTCAAATCATTTTGAGCATTTACAGCCGTTATGTTGTCCGAGTCATCCCATGTCTCTAAATAGTCTGATGCATTTGCAAATTCCTTCTTCCCGTTTCTGATGTCCTTTTGGGCCAGATTAAGCACACCAACCCGGTCGATCGAGGTACTCCATTGCTCGATATATATGTTGGAGCTATTATTATGAACCTAGTTGTTTAGAAAGTCACCTAGCAATTTAGCAATGCTTTTGTATCCCCAAAGTGTGATGATTAAGCCATTATTCACGAAAGCATACCGTGATGTTATTAGTTAGTAGGCATTCTACTCCTGGGTTCTTGAACCGAGATTCACCCTACTTCATGTTGTTAGTAATTGCTAGTTCCTTTAGGATATTAGTAACTTTGTGATAGTCCTCGAGGTTCGTGGCATTTCCTTCTTCCAAATACCATGAACTAGTTAAGGCAGAAGTTCTTTGAACTAAAAGATCACAATCAGAGTACTCTTGAGTAGTTCTCCATTCATAACTGTGAATCTGCCAGTTCTACCTTCTCTGCATGGATTATCCGGAAGAAATGTTGAGCTTTGCTCGACGTACTAATCTATGCATCCACAACTCAGAAAATTATATGTTTCTTGAGTTGTCCCTCTTTAGTAGTATCCTGACTCTCGTCTATCAATTGATAGTCAAGGGTATGTGTGCGATCGTGTTTATCGATGTCTATTATCCTTGTGGTCCGTCAAGCCATTACATTACGGAATGACTAGGAGAAACAAACTCGATTACCTCATCCATTTCCAGGATTGGGTCAAAGTAGTTGTATCCCGCAGATCAAAATGCCAATTCAGCTTTTGATGCTGTTCCACCCGAGTGTTACCATCTTTATGTCAAGAATGTCATGAGAATTGCACCTTCTCTTATGAATTCTCGATGCGGTGATACTTCTCGCCATCATTATCCATTCTTCGGTTCCGAGTTGTTTGAAACCGGAATGCCGACAAGTGAATTGTGATGTGTGAAATCGATACTCCTAGCAACCTCGTTGCTTGGCAGCTAATGGACAATATCCTCATTCTTAGCGTGTTGGTTATTAAATCATCATCCTAAGATTGATCGTGCTACCTAGTCCTTATTTCTGGTGCACACTTCGATTGATGAGTTAGGATTATATCAAGTCCTCACTCATTTGATCATATCGTCTTGCCCTCAAAAGCAAGGTTGTTCTCGAGCTTAGTAACATACCGGTGGTTCGTGACTTTCCAAATATCTTCTTGGAAGTGTTGCCGGGTTGTCTCTGACTGTTATGTTGAGCTCGTGATCAAGTTGGTTTCTTGTGAACCACCCTTTCTCCAAGAATCTGTGTTGGATATCCACTGAGCTAGTTGGTTAAGCCAAACAACAACTTGGAGAGTTGGAAGATAAAGCTTGCCTAACTTAGTTCATTCCAAAGGGATATTCTTGTGTAGTGTGTGTTGAGGAAAGATGATATCTTCATCGATTGGTCCACGAGATCGATTCTTTGGAATTATCGTCTTATCAATCTTTTGACTTGAGTATGGGCTATTATTAAGTCAAATCAGAACCAACGATGTTCGTAATGTTGTCTTACTCGTGGTTGATCCCTCGAGCATACCCCATTACCTCTTTTGGTCTGACCAATACTATTACCGTGTTCACATGATGGTGGAAGTCGATGATATGGAAATTCCGATGAGTTCTTTGTTGAGCCCATCGGTAGCATTTTGTCTCCCCATGAGTCATGTTGAACATCAACCTAGTGTTGGAAACTTGTGTAAGCATTTCTTCGTGTTCCGTCCATGAAGCTTATGCTTGGATGGAAAGAGTGACTTCCTCGAATTCATGTGCTTTAGGTGTAAGTTGCCGCCATGAATTCGAGAAAGGTTTGTTTTGTTTCCTTTGAAATCATTCCAAGTCGGTCATGCACGTGCGAAGTATTCTATGGTGCGATAGACTGATCATCTTCATTCCATATGAATTCCATAGCACACCAATCCTGATTGATTTGTTCAAGGAAAAGAAGTCTATGCTTGGGATCTAATCCATGGACTTGCGTAAAGACTTGATATCCTCGATGATGGTTCCCCCCTACGAACTTGGTAGTATTTAATATAAGACTACTACGTGGCCATGCTTATGCGGGACAATGTGTTCACCTGTTTGTAGCAGAACCCGCTCATGTTTTGGAGCTCACTACCATAGTCCATCTCCGAGAATCTCGCAACATCATCTAAATCGATTTGTGTTGCAACCTTTCCTTTCGGACATCTTGAGTGCGAAGTATCCTATCACCAATCGGATCTGAATCTCGAGGCAGATATGATGGTTGGAACATTCCAATAGTTGTATTTCGTTCCCAGCTTGCACCGTCCTTGTGCCATTTCACTATGGGCTGCCTTCCTAGTAATTCTTGTCTAGGATCATCCTCAAAAGTGGACTTACCATGGGTCCCTCCACCTCCGATGATAAGCAAAAATCATCCATTGCGTTGTCTTCAACAAGGTAGTCCACATCATCCATTCTAGTCCGGGTGTACCATTCCTTTGCACTCCGCCAAACGATCGTTGTGAATTGCCTTAGGCTGGTATGAAGAGTTTCAATGATCTTTGTATCAAAAGTAATTCTTTTTGCCACTTAAGGGAATGGTTCCTCGCGTCACCTCCCCGAGGTGCCCGCTATTGAATCATGACAATTATTTCCTCGCCACCTTGACACCATCCACCATCTTTCAAAGCGTGGAATTGTTGCCACCAATCAAACCCCGTCGTTTGTTCTTCCATCCCTTTCGATGTGTTTTGTGTCTCAACTCGAGATGTGTCACCATCTCAGTCCGTGAGTCGATCATGTTTACTTGATCTTCGTGAAGATCGAATCATATAGGGTTTCCCCCTTCTTTCCGTTGTCGTGTCGGGTGAAGATCTCGAAGACGTCAAGACCAAGATGATGGAATGAATCAACATCTTCGGGAAGGGCAAATGGATCATGAAGATTGTGATAGTTTTGCGACTCCTTTTTCTCTTACCTCACGTCTTGAATCTCGGTAGATTCTTGTTTAGTGGGGATGAGTTGTCACAGCCCCAGATCAGCCCTTGTTTGTTTTGCTTTAGCATCCATGCATCATGTTTAATTTTCATGAAATTTGAAATAGGGATTGCCTAAACCCTAGCATTAAAGGAATTCAAATAGGCTCAACCAAAAATATTTTTCGGTGTACCCAAATGGCCTTCAAAAATGTTCACCATTTTTGGAAAAATGCTGGAAACAGTAAACCAGAGATGTTGCACATTTTTCCATGACAATTGGATCTTTGAATTAAATCATAAGTATTTGAATTTGGACATTTAAATTCTATAAAATATTTTAAATGTCCAAATACTCCTAAGCAGAAATGTTCCATGTTAGATATATTCTATACATTGGGCATGCACAGTTTGGTGATTTTTGAAAGGGTCTAGGTATTTCTAGAAAAGCCCTAAAGATTACAGAAAAATAGAAAAGGTGAAATAAATAAAAGAGAGAGAGAGAGCAACTCACCTGAACTTACCCCTCTAGCCCACCTGCGCAGCCACCCGACCGGCCCAGCACTGCAGCTGGCCGGCCCAGCCCACCTACCCCACCGCTCATCATCCTCCTCTGCCAGAAGGCAGAGGCGAGGCGTGGCGCGCGGCCGAGAGCCCCGACCACCTCCTGCTTCGCGGTGGCAGCCTCCCCGACACCTCCTCGACGCCCCGGAGACGCCACGCGCCTCCCCAACCCCCTCTCACTTCTCCCTCGCTCTCTGGACCTCCCTCCCCCTCGCTCCTCTGCTTCCCCGCCCCATGACCGAGCATGCCCGTCGCCGCCGTTTGGTGTTGCCACGGCCACCAGCCCTCCCTCGCCCATCCAGCGTGCTCGAAAGCCCCGCCACTCCATCCTCGCCCGCCCGCCCGTCACTCGCGATCGGAGAAGGAGGCGCCGCCCGTCGCTTTTCCCCTCCAGCGGACCAGCGATCGCCGCGCTTCGATTCGCGACACCGAAAGCGCCCCAGGCTCGCCGTTTGCTCCAACCGACTCGCCGTGAGCCCCTGCCTCCTTTCCCCTTGCTCCCGTGCTCTTATTCTCACCATGGCCACCGTTCCGCCGGTGACCGACTTGCGCCGCCGCCTGAGCTCCTCACCGCCATGGCGAGTTCATGTTAAATCGCTCCACAGGCACATGAGCGTGCTCCGGTACTCGCCAGAACCCAACCGCTTTTAACTTCGCTCTCGAAGGCTGCAGAACGTTCCGCACCCGGCGAACTCCGGCCGCCGCCCGCAGCTCCGCTCCGTGAGCCCGAACCCCAGCTCCTCCCACCGCCCCACAGATGCGCGAGCCGGGCTACGCCCGGTGCTCTCGACGCCGCCCGTGGCACGTGGCGCGGACTCGCCAGCGTCAGAGGTCGCCGGCGACGAGCCCGTCGCTGAGCCCCTGCCACGTGGGTCCGGCTCGTCGGTGATTAGCTTAAGCTAATCACCAACTAACCTAACCCAGCGGCGACATGTGGGCCGGTGTCCTAATCTTCAATTAAACTAAACTAACCCCCTGTTTAACCCGTGTCAGCGGCGTGTAGCCCCACACGTCGGGTTTGACCGATCAACCACAGTTGACCGGCGGCGTCATGCCTCTGTAATCTTTGGCGCAATTATTTGATTTTCTGGATTTAATTTAATTCAGGAAATTTCAGAAAATACCCCAAACTTCAAATATTCATAACTTTTAATCTGTAACTCCAAATTAAATAAATTATATATGGAAAATGATCAGAAAAATATGAAGAATCTGTTTATGCCATGATCATGCATGTTTGAACAAGTTAACCTCACTGAATAGGATGAATCATGATTAGGGCAAATTATGAAATAACATTTGGAGTTGGAGTTTAACCTTGTTTGAATTCCACTTCAATTAACTTGGCTAGATATTGCATTAGGTGAATTCAGTACCTTAACATGACATGTCATTCATGTGAATGTGCATTGCATTGATTGTGTTCTCTCTTGTTTGCGGTAATTGCCCCTCTCGATGAGCGGCGTTCGACGATTGTTCGATGACACCGATGAAGAACTATATTATCTTGAAGTGCCGGGCAAGCAAAACCCCCTTGTTCATTCGATATAATCCCACTCTCTCGCTCCTGCTCTATTTTATTGCATTAGGACAACAACGACTCATGTGTTACTTGCTGCGGTAGTTGAACCCCTTTATCCTCTTGCATGACTGTCATTCCACAGCAATTAGATGAAACCCACTAGCATGAGTAGGAGTTGTTTGAGCCATGTTGTGCCTACTCATTCATGCTTGTTGTCATGCACTGCTCTTGCTTAGAGTTGAGTCAGGTCCGATTCATCGGGAATGAATTGGAATGGTTGTGTGAACATGTCCTACGTGTGTGAGCTAAGTGTGTGAACACGATTTGGTAAAGGTAGCGGTGAGAGGCCATGTAGGAGTACATGGTGGGTTGTCTCATTGCAGCCGTCCTCGAGGAACTGAGATCTGTGTTTGTGATCCATGAAACAGTTACTACCACGCATTGGGCCCGAAACCAATGGACCCTCTAAACTTCTTAACCACCCTTGTCCTCATCCGGAGTTGCAAGTAGTTTACGTGTTTGTAGTATCTTTGGGGCCGCATAGCAACTGACCATAGGGGTGGGTTGTGTTGCGGTAGGCACCACCGTGTTGATGTACCGATTCGCCCGTTTGGTGTCTCGGGAACCCTGCACACATCGTTCGGGGCTGTATGGGAAACCTCGGCGGACTCCCTGCAGATGGAACCCGAATAGGCGATAAACCTGGACTAGGGACTCGTGTGTTTAGGTAGGCTGTGGCCGACACCCACGTTGGGCTTCCGCTTGAAGGTTGCCGAGTACATGTCGTGTAAACGGCGGTAAGTGGTGAGAGCGTGTGTGAAGAAGTACACCCCTGCAGGGTTAATATGATCTATTCGAATAGCCGTGTCCACGGAGAAGGACTTCTGGGTTGCCTATATCAGTTCATAGACAAGTGACAGTGTATACTCTAAAATGCGCAAGATAAGCGTGAGTGCTATGGATGGCGTTCTCGTAGGGAGACGGGAGCGGATCCATAGTGGTGTATTGATATGGTGAATATGTGGACTCGTGTGCGCCACCTCAAAAGAGTTAATTGCAATCGTAGTTCAGGATAGCCACCGAGTCAAAGCTGGCTTGCGCGGTCAAACTCCACCACCCCTTTGATAATGATGCATATGTAGCTAGTTACGATGTAAGTCTTGCTTGATGCGTTTGTACTCACGTTTGCTTATTTTACGCTTTTGCGAGAGAGACTTCGGTCTCGCTAGTAGTTCCGCTTGGACTTCAGCGGTTAGCTTGATACCTCAGCTACGATCTTGTGCCCTCGGCAGATCTGGTAGATAGTCGGGCTTCTCGGCCTTCTTCATTTATAGTTATGCGTACCCAGGACATGTTTAGCTTCCGCTTGTGTTTTGACTTGTATGTTTCGAGTGTTGGGTCATGAGACCCATGTTTGTAATATCTCGCTCATGCGAGCCTAATGAATAAATATTTGAGTCGTAGAGTTATGTTGTGATGCCATGTTGTATCTACACATATTGAGCATATTGTGTGTATGTTTGAAATGCTTGGTATGTGTGGGATCCGACAAACTAGTTGTTTATCCTTGGCAGCCTCTCATATGGGAAATGTAGTCTCGTGCTTACGAGCGATAGTAGTCCGCTTCTGACCGGTTCACCGAGTCACGCTAGCCCAAAGACTACTGCTTGGACACTTGATCGGCCGGCATGTGTTTCACTTCATTCCTATGTCTGTTCCTTCGGAAATGTCACGCGGTGTTATTCGAGTCCCGCCTAGCCTGCTACAGCCCGGGATACGAGTCCTGTTAGCCGATGCTACAGCCCGAATTTATACGTTGATGACCGACATGCTCGATGCGATTCATGTATGCCTGTCCCCATGGGTTAGTGCCGCTTTGGGTTCACGACTAGCCATGTCGGCCCGGTTCTTTGTCATGTGGATGCCGTGACACTATCATATACGTGTGCCAAAAAGTTAAGCGGTCCCGGCCATGGTAAGGCGACACCCGTGGGAATACCGTGCGTGAGGCCGCAAGGTGATATGAGGTGTTACCGGCTAGGTCGATGTGACTTGGAATCGGGTCCCGACAGCGTTGGTATCGAGCTTTGTTGCTCAGAGGTTTACCAAGCCAAACTGGTGAAGTTGAGTCTAGAAATGCTTTAGTTATGTAAGGGAATTGATTGTGGAAGGAACGTAAGGCTCTTTTTACTCCTTATACCTCATGGCCTTGATCTGAGTCATCCTCTTCTCTTCTACGGGGTTTAAGAACTAGGCTTCTCATCTATCTATCAGGATGACGTGTTACTAATCCATAGACCTATAAGATTGTTGGTTTTAATCCCCAGTTCAGTTCCTACTATTTCTGTATGATAACTGTTGATCTCGGAATCTTGTTATGATGTTGTTGAGTGGTTATGCCACCATTTTTGCAGGATGTCTCAAATCATTTTGAGCATTTACAGCCGTTATGCTGTCCGAGTCATCCCATGTCTCTAAATAGTCTGATGCATTTGCAAATTCCTTCTTCCCGTTTCTGATGTCCTTTTGGGCCAGATTAAGCACACCAACCAGTCAGTCGAGGTACTCCATTGCTCGATATATATGTTGGAGCTATTATTATGAACCTAGTTGTTTAGAAAGTCACCTAGCAATTTAGCAATGCTTTTGTATCCCCAGTGTGATGATTCTGGCCATTATTCCTGAAAGCATCCCGTGATGTTATTAGTTAGTAGGCATTCTACTCCTGGGTTCTTGAACCCGAGATTCACCCTACTTCATGTTGTTAGTAATTGCTAGTTCCTTTAGGATATTAGTAACTTTGTGATAGTCCTCGAGGTTCGTGGCATTTCCTTCTTCCAAATACCATGAACTAGTTAAGGCGAAGTTCTTTGAACTAAAAGATCACAATCAGAGTACTCTTGAGTAGTTCTCCATTCATAATCGTGAATCTGCCGGTTCTACCTTCTCTTGCATGGATTATCCGGAAGAAATGTTGAGCTTTGCTCGACGTACTAATCTATGCATCCACAACTCAGAAAATTATATGTTTCTTGAGTTGTCCCTCTTTAGTTGTATCCTGACTCTCGTCTATCAATTGATAGTCAAGGGTATGTGTGTGATCGTGTTTATTGATGTCTATTATCCTTGTGGTCCGTCAAGCCATTACATTGCGGAATGACTAGGAGAAACAAACTCGATACCTCATCCATTTCCGTGATTGGGTCAAAGTAGTTGTATCCCGCAGATCAAAATGCCAATTCAGCTTTTGATGCTGTTCCACCTGAGTGTTACCATCTTTATGTCAAGAATGTCATGAGAATTGCACCTTCTCTTATGAATTCTCGATGCGTTGATACTTCTCGCCATCATTATCCATTCTTCGTTCCGAGTTGTTGAAACCGAATGCCGACAAGTGAATTGTGATGTGTGAAATCAATACTCCGAGCAACTTCGTTGCTTGGCAGCTAATGGACAATATCCTCATTCTTAGCGTGTTGGTTATTAAATCATCATCCTAAGATTGATCGTGCTACCTAGTCCTTATTTACGGTGCACACTTCGATTGATGAGTTAGGATTATATCAAGTCCTCACTCATTTGATCATATCGTCTTGCCCTCAAAAGCAAGGTTGTTCTCGAGCTTACTAACATACCGGTGGTTCGTGACTTTCCAAATATCTTCTTGGAAGTGTTACCGGGTTGTCTCCTGACTGTTATGTTGAGCTCGTGATCAAGTTGGTTTCTTGTGAACCACCCTTTCTCCAAGAATCTGTGTTGGATATCCCTGAGCTAGTTGGTTAAGCCAAACAACAACTTGGAGAGTTGGAAGATAAAAGCTTGCCTAACTTAGTTCGTTCCAAAGTGATATTCTTGTGTAGTGTGTGTTGAGGAAAGATGATATCTTCATCGGTTGGTCCCTGAGATCAGTTGCTGGAATTATCGTCTTATCAATCTTTTGACTTGAGTATGGGCTATTATTAAGTCAAATCAGAACCAACGATGTTCGTAATGTTGTCTAACTCGTGGTTGATCCCTCGAGCATACCCCGTTACCTCTTTTGGTCTGACCAATACTATTACCGTGTTCACATGATGGTGGAAGTCGGTGATATGGAAATTCCGATGAGTTTGTTGAGCCCATCAAGAGCATTTTGTCTCCCCATGAGTCATGTTGAACATCAACCTAGTGTTGGAAACTTGTGTAAGCATTTCTTCGTGTTCCGTTCATGAAGCTTATGCTTGGATGGAAAGAGTGACATCCTCGAAATCATGTGCTTTAGGTGTAAGTTGCCGCCATGAATTCGAGAAAGGTTTGTTTTGTTTCCTTTGGAATCATTCCAAGTCATTCATGCACGTGCGAAGTATTCTATGGTCTGATAGACTGATCATCTTCATTCCATATGAATTCCATAGCACACCAAGCCACTGATTGATTTGTTCAAGGAAAAGAAGTCTATGCTTGGGATCTAATCCATGGACTTGCGTAAAGACTTCGATATCCTCGATGATGGTTCCCCCCCTACCTGAACTTGGTAGTATTTAATATAAGACTACTACGTGGCCATGCTTATGCGGGACAATGTGTTCACCTGTTTGTAGCAGAACCCGCTCATGTTTTGGAGCTCACTACCATAGTCCATCTCCGAGAATCTCGCAACATCATCTCGTCGATTTGTGTTGCAACATTTCCTTCGGACATCTTTGAGTCTGAAGTATCCTATCACCAATCGGATCTGAATCTCAGGCAGATATGATGGTTGGAACATTCCAATAGTTGTATTTCGTTCCCAGCTTACACCGTCCTTGTGCCATTTCACTATGGGCTGCCTTCTTAGTAATTCTTGTCTAGGATCATCCTCAAAAGTGGACTTACCATGGGTCCCGTCCACCTCCGATGATAAGCAAAAATCATCCATTGTGTTGTCTTCAACAAGGTAGTCCACATCATCCATTCTAGTCCGGGTGTACCATTCCTTTGCACTCCGCCAAACGATCGTTGTGAATTGCCTTAGGCTGGTATGAAGAGTTTCAATGATCTTTGTATCAAAAGTAATTCTTTTTTCCACTTAAGGGAATGGTTCCTCGCGTCACCTCCCCTGAGGTGCCCCGCTATTGAATCATGACAATTATTTCCTCGCCACCTTGACACCATCCACCATCTTTCAAAGCGTGGAATTGTTGCCACCAATCAAACCCGTCGTTTGTTCTTCCATCCCTTTCGATGTGTTTTGTGTCTCAACTCGACATGTGTCACCATCTCAGTCCGTGAGTCGATCATGTTTACTTGATCTTCGTGAAGATCGAATCATATAGGGTTTCCCCCTTCTTTCCGTTGTCGTGTCGGGTGAAGATCTCGAAGACGTCAAGACCAAGATGATGGAATGAATCAACATCTTGGGAAGGGCAAATGGATCATGAAGATTGTGATAGTTTTGCGACTCCCCTTTTTCTCTTACCTCACGTCTTGAATCTCGGGGCGAGATTCTTGTTTAGTGGGGGTGAGTTGTCACAGCCCCAGATCAGCCCTTGTTTGTTTTTGCTTTAGCATCCATGCATCATGTTTAATTTTCATGAAATTTGAAATGGGGATTGCCTAAACCCTAGCATTAAAGGAATTCAAATAGGCTCAACCAAAAATATTTTTCGGTGTACCCAAATGGCCTTCAAAAATGTTCACCATTTTTGGAAAAATGCTGGAAACAGTAAACCAGAGATGTTGCACATTTTTCCATGACAATTGGATCTTTGAATTAAATCATAAGTATTTGAATTTGGACATTTAAATTCTATAAAATATTTTAAATGTCCAAATACTCCTAAGCAGAAATGTTCCATGTTAGATATATTCTATACATTGGGCATGCAGTTTAGTGATTTTTGAAAGGGTCTAGGTATTTCTAGAAAAGCCCTAAAGATTACAGAAAAATAGAAAAGGTGAAATAAATAAAAGAGAGAGAGAGAGCAACTCACCTGAACTTACCCCTCTAGCCCACCTGCGCAGCCACCCGACCGCCCAAAGATTGCAGCTGGCCGCCCAGCACCTACCCCACCGCTCATCGTCCTCCTCTGCCAGAAGGCAGGGGCGAGGCGTGGCGCGCGGCCGAGAGCCCCGGCCACCTCCTGCTTCGCGGTGGCAGCCTCCCCGACACCTCCTCGACGCCCCGGAGACGCCACGCGCCTCCCCGACCCCCTCTCACTTCTCCCTCGCTCTCTGGACCTCCCTCCCCCTCGCTCCTCTGCTTCCCCGCCCCATGACCGAGCATGCCCGTCGCCGCCGCTTGGTGTTGCCACGGCCACCAGCCTCGCTTCGCCCATCCAGCGTGCTCGAAGCCCCGCCACTCCATCCTCGCCCTCCCGCGTCACTCGCGACCGGAGAAGCCCCAGGCGCCGCCCGTCGCTTTTCCCCTCCAGCGGACCAGCGATCGCCGCTCGATTCTCAGCACCGAAGACGCCCCCGAGCTCGCCGTTTGCTCCAACCGACTCGCCGTGAGCCCCTGCCTCCTTTCCCCATGCTCCCGTGCTCTTATTCTCGCCATGTCCACCGTTCCGCCGGTGACCGACTTGCGCCGCCGCCTGAGCTCCTCACCGCCATGGCCAGAGTCTATGTTAAATCGCTCTGGGCACGTGAACGTGCTCGAACTTCGCCAGAACCCAACTCACACCCCTAACTTCGCTCTCTCGAAGCGCTGCAACCGCGTTCAAGACTCCGGCGAACTCCGGCCGGGCCAAGCTCCGCTCCCATGAGCCCTGGCCCCCAGCTCCTCCCACCTGCCCCACGGATGCGCGAGCCGGGCTACGCCGGTGCTCTCAGACGCCCATGGCCTGTGGCGCGGACTCCTGGCCCAGAGGTCGCCGACGAGCCCGTCGCTGAGCCCTGCCACGTGGGTCCGAGTCGGTGATTAGCAAGCTAATCACCAACTAACCTAACCCCCGACGCCGACATGTGGGCACGGTGCCCTAATCTTCAATTAAACTAAACTAACCCCTGTTTAACCCGTGTCAGCGACGTAGCCCCACACGTCGGGTTTGACCGATCAACCACGATTGACCCGCTGGCGTCATGCCTACGTAATCTTTGGCGCAATTATTTGATTTTACGGATTTAATTTAATTCAGGAAATTTCAGAAAATACCCCAAACTTCAAATATTCATAACTTTTAATCTGTAACTCCAAATTAAATAAATTATATATGAAAATGATCAGAAAAATATGAAGAATCTGTTTATGCCATGATCATGCATGTTTGAACAAGTTAACCTCACTGAATAGGATGAATCATGATTAGGGAAAATTATGAAATAACATTTGGAGTTGGAGTTTAACCTTGTTTGAATTCCACTACAATTAACTTGGCTAGATATTGCATTAGGTGAATTCAGTACCTTACCATGACATGTCATTCATGTGAATGTGCATTGCATTGATTGTGTTCTCTCTTGTTTGCCGGTAATTGCCCCCTCTCGATGAGCGGCGTTCCGACGATTATTCGATGACACCGATGAAGAACTATATTATCTTCAGAAGTGCCAGGCAAGGAAAACCCCCTTGTTCATTCCGATATAATCCCACTCTCTCACTCCTGCTCTATTTTATTGCATTAAGACAACAACGACTCATGTGTTACCTGCTGCGGTAGCTGAACCCCTTTATCCTCTGCATGACCTGTCATTTCACAGTAATTAGATGAAACCCACTAGCATGAGTAGGAGTTGTTTGAGCCATGTTGTGCCTACTCATTCATGCTTGTTGTCATGCCTGCTACTGCTTAGAGTTGAGTCAGTCTGATTCATCGGGAATGAATTGGAATGGTTGTGTGAACATGTCCTCACGTGTGTGAGCTAAGTGTGTGAACACGATTTGGTAAAGGTAGCGGTGAGAGGCCATGTAGGAGTACATGGTGGGTTGTCTCATTGCAGCCGTCCTCGTGAACTGAGATCTGTGTTTGTGATCCATGAAACAGTTACTACCACGCATTGGGCCCGAAACCAATGGACCCTCGGCTTCTTAACCACCCTTGTCCTCGGTCCGGGAGTTGCAAGTAGTTTACGGTGTTTGTAGTATGTCGGGGCCGCACGCAACGCTGACCATAGGGGTGGGTTGTGTTGCGGTAGGCAACGTTGATGTACCGATTCGCCCGTTTGGTGTCTCGGGAACCCTGCACACATCGTTCGGGCTGTATGGGAAACCTCGGCCGGACTCCCTGCAGATGGAACCCGAATAGGAGATAAACCTGGACTAGGGACTCGTGTGTTTAGGTAGGCTGTGGCCGACACCCACGTTAAGTGGTGAGAGCGTGTGTGAAGAAGTACACCCCTGCAGGGTTAATATGATCTATTCGAATAGCCGTGTCCACGGAGAAGGACTTCTGGGTTGCCTATATCAGTTCATAGACAAGTGAAAGTGGATACTCTAAAATGCGCAAGATAAGCGTGAGTGCTATGGATGGCGTTCTCAGAGGGAGACGGAGCGGGTCCATAGTGGTGTATTGATATGGTGAATATGTGGACTCGTGTGCGCCACCTCAAAAGAGTTAATTGCAGTCGTAGTTCAGGATAGCCACCGAGTCAAAGCTGGCTTGCTGCAGTCAAACTCCACCACCCCCTTTGATAATGATGCATATGTAGCTAGTTCTGATGTAAGTCTTGCTGAGTACGTTTGTACTCACATTTGCTTATTTTACGTTTTGCAGAGAGACTTCAGTCTCGCTAGTAGTTCCGCTTGGACTTCAACGGTTAGCTTGATATCTCAGCTACGATCTTGTGCCCTCGGCAGGATCTGGTAGATAGTCAGGCTTCTCAGCCTTCTTCATTTATAGTTGTCTGTACCCAGACATGTTTAGCTTCCGCTCGTGTTTTGACTTGCATGCTCTGAGTGTTGATTCATGAGACCCATGTTTGTAATATCTCGCTCTACGGAGCCTAATGAATAAATATTTGAGTCGTAGAGTTATGTTGTGATGCCATGTGTATCTACACATATTGAGCATATTGTGTGTATGTTTGAAATGCTTGGTATGTGTGGGATCCGACAAACTAGTTGTTTATCCTTGGCAACCTCTCATATGGGGAAATGTAGTCTCGTGCTTACGGCGATAGTAGTCCGCTCTGACCGGTTCACCGGAGTCCTGCTAGCCCAAAGACTACCGCTTGGACACTTGACTGGCGGCATGTGTTTCACGCCTTATGTCTATTCCTTCTGGAAATGTCACGCGGTATTATTCGAGTCCTGCCTAGCCTTTCTGACCGGGATACGGAGTCCTGTTAGCCAGTGCTACAGCCAATTTATACATTGATGACCGACATGCTCGATGTGATTCATGTATGCTGTCCCCATGGGTTAGTGCCGCTTTGGGTTCACGACTAGCCATGTCGGCCCGGGTTCTTTGTCATGTGGATGCTAGCGACACTATCATATACGTGTGCCAAAAGACGCAAACGGTCCCGGCCATGGTAAGGCGACACCCGTGGGAATACCGTGCGTGAGGCCGCAAGGTGATATGAGGTGTTACCGGCTAGGTCGATGTGACTTGGAATCGGGGTCCTGACATAAGCTTACATGGTAAACGACATACGAATTATTGCCGAGCATGGCAAGCTATATTTAAATGGTTCGAAGCAGCATCGGCCGAAAAGAAATTAAAATGGTAAGATGAAACTAGGGATGTAAGTGGCAAATAAACGACATCCGCAAGTCCCATCTAGTTAGTTTTTGCTAGCTCCCTGGTTCATTTTCCTCAAAAAAAACTCTTTTGAACTATCATACCACTAGTGGACTTTAATCGGGATTAAGCGGGACCCAGTTGACATCCCTAGTTGAAAGGGAGTGTACCACCACTATATTTAAGTTGCCAAGGCATCTAAGCAGTTGAAATAATCTGAGAAAGCACTTAACAGTGTGGCCTCATACAAACTACGAAGACAGTCTTGTGATGAAGTTCAGAGGAAAAGTTAAGGACTCAAATGAACTAGGCATGCATTTCTTTATGATAGTACAGCAGGCACTGCTGACATATTGGCCAACTCAGTTATAGCGTAACAAGTAACAAACAAGCATTCAAATCAAGCAATACAGCAAAGCGGAACAACTGAACTATTTGTTATTCTCAGGATTACAGGTTGAGGGCACAAGCTAAGAAAGCAGCCCACACGCATTACATTTCACTTGTACTAAAACACACTTTGGCTTACCATATGTTCTTTGTGAAGCCTACATTGCTGTTGCAATTTTCTTTGAAGATATCGTCAGCATCCCGTGGTTACAAATCTACTTGTTGTAGTTTATTCTGCACCCTCTATTTAGGTAAAATTAATTTTAATTGCATGCATTGGTTTGAATTGATCATCAATGGTTCATCTAAACTAATGAAAGAAGGGTGTGTGCATACACAACAATATATCTGCTTCCCTCTATTTTTATGCTTGTTCGAGGTGCTAGCCCCAAAAGAACAAATATTTTGCTTGATGGGGTTGGCAGCTCCATAATTAATAGAAGCATCAAATTAGTCATGCAACTCGGGAAGATCAAGAACACACAAAAAGTAATGAACAGAGGCTCGGAGCGGTGATGTAATAGCTAGCATCGAGAAAATGTAGGGTAAAGCGAACAAAAACCAGCGGAACCACATGCTAGTTCTTGATGTGTCATTAAGCATAGAGAACATGAAGCGATGCGATGGAACCAACAGGTGGCATCGAACAACACCATTATCATAAATATAGCACGCAAGAAGTAAAATAATGCACGCGGTGATATCTAGGAAATCTGGTAATACTTAGGACAAAACTAAAGCATATTAACTATATGTGCACTCGTATGTAATTTAGCACGTGTAACATGTTCACTTTGCGGTAAGTATGGCCCTACGGTGCAAAGCAGAATAACGCGTCTCATGAAAAACTGAATGATGCCCTGAAGAAATTCAAAGGTGCGGTGCTTATGCTAAGAAAGTGAACGTAGGCATCGGCCGTTGGATAAAAGTACCTGATTCTCGGCGGCGTATGGGTATCGTTGGCATACTTGATAGCTAAGGATCGTCGATGGTGCTTGTGTTGCGGTTGAGTTTGGGCCGGCTGTCGCCATCACTGCAGCGGCTCCGGTGCTACGGTTGCGGCGCCTGTCGACATACAAGAAAGCTCATCCGGTGGTAAGTGAACAATTGCACGATAAATAGAAAAACCGAAGGAGTACAGATCGAAATAACCTGATGAGGCTGCGGTGTCGGTAAAGCAGGGCCGGTGGAGTTGAATATGGCGTCCGTGGAGCGGGTCCGGTGCAGTGGACGAAGGCTTTGGCGGAGTCGTTGTCTGAGTGCTTTTCGGTGAGGCGGATCTGTTGCGGCGGACGAGGGATTGTATGAAGGGCCAGGGAAGGGACGGACGAGGGAGTCAGTGAAGGGCCTACACTGTGGTGGACGAGGGCCGGTTAAGCAGATCCGGTGCGGTGGACCATGATGGCGGTCAAGGAGATCTGGAGCGGTGGACAACCAGTCGCTGAAGCGGCTCCGGTGAAGTGGTGAGTTGGCAGTTCGGGGTTCCAAGGTGCGGAAGGTAGATCCGTCGGGGTTTGAGGTCCACCGCTGCGGCGGAGGACTAGATTCGGTGGCTTGTCGTGGTTAGGGGGGTCGGGGAGGAGCTCTGGGGAAGAATGTTGGGGGCAAAGAGGGGAAACAATGGAGTTACCAAAGCAGCCCTTTTCCGTTCATGTGGCAGGGGTAAAACAGGAATATCGTAGGGCTAAACTTTCGGGCGCGAGATAATTTGATGTGAGAGGGAAGTTTGAAAGCTTTTGGCGCCTGAAATTATATTCTGCTCTTGTACGGCCGACTATGATATCATGGCCGAGAATTTGTTTGTTTTGCACGCAAAAAAAGTGCAAGTTTTGGAAATCATTGTCTCCAACTTCAAAACTTAGATTGTCCATTCAATTCAAATATGGATCATTGAGCTACTACAAGCAAATACCATCATACGGTCCAATTCAAATGAAATTCCAAATGTGTTTATCCTAAATATGATGACAAAAGCAAAAATGTGTATGTGTATAAATAAAGTGGATGATTATAAAGTTTGAACATGCCCGTATGTGTATATCTCTAGGTTTGATATATGAATTTGAAATCACGAAATCCCGGCTTAAAAATGTATCTCCGTTTAAATGAACTACAAAAACTAATGATGGAGTCAAATTCCAAAATTCCAATCTTAGGTTTGTAATTCTGGTACATCAAGGTATATCACGCATGTTCAAAAGTATCGTTATCTCATAGTCCAAACCGTGAAACAAATTGATCAACCATGAGTGCACACACTATTGACCATGTATATATCAATTACACTAAAGTCCCTCGAATATAGACACCTCACTCTTTATCTGAAGCCAACCCCCCCCCCCCCCTCATCGTCCACCCCCCACCCCCCGTCGCCCACCCCCCCCCCCCCCCCCACACACACACACACAGACAGAGAAGTCGTTCTCTCCCCCAAACACCAACACACGAGCACATTAACACCCATCTCTCTTCTAAAGTCTGGACCCCAATATAGGTCTCTATCAGTTTGTCTCTTGGGCATGCACACATCTCTTCCCCCACCTCTAGCTAGGTCTCCCGGCATCTCTCTTTCCCAAGCACACGCACTATGTAGAGTGTATCTTTCCCATACACACAAAACGCCGCCCCCAAACGTCTATCTCCCTAATTATGTGGTTCTCGCACACTCACCTCACACACCGCCCCCACTTCAAAACAAGCACACTTTGTCTCCTTGTGCACCACTCTCCTCTTTCTATCTCTCCCACATGCGGACCCGCCCAGCTCCTCCCTGTATACATATATGTCATGACTCTTTCATAGCTCCCTAATGTATCATCGTTCTCGATCTCGCACATTGTTCTCTACACCATCTATTCTAGTTCTCTCATGAAGTCCCTATCACATACACGATGACTCGCTTCCCTTGCGTCTCCGTACATAGGCCAATTTCAAACAACATCAACATTGTCTCCCTATCTATACGCCATTTATGGACACAAACGCCCCTCTCTCGCCCCCTCTCTTCCTCTCTCTCTCTCTCTCTCTCTCTCTCTCTCTCTCTCTCTCTCTCTCTCCATCGCTAGCTCTCTCTCTCTCTCTCTCGCTCTCACACCCCTCTCCCACACACACTCGATGTCTCTTCCAAATAGTCGGCTACCCCCACCCGCACCCATGCTATCCCGCTACTACACATGTCACACAATTCCCCCTTCCCTTATACTAGGTTTACATCATTAGTGGTCTCTCTACTCCACATACACACACTCCCTCTCACAGACAAACGCGCGCACAAACACACACAGACACGCAAAAACACCCATTAATATGGATCATCATGTCTCCCCATGTCTGCATGTGTATCTCACACACTCGCTCTCTAATTATGTATATGTGTCTCCACGTTACACAACACAAACCCCATGTACATGTATCTCTCTATCCTCCACACACATAGACACAAAGAATCTGTTATCATTGCCTTAGTCTCTAGACATATCACACACGCACACTGTCTCTCTCTCTCTCTTGCAAACACGCTCAACAAGGGTTTCCCTGTGAATAACTTACCGTCTATTCATCAACAGTCGTGGCAGTACGGCGAACACAATACGTGAAAAAGAATAGATCTACACGTGCTTAGACCACCTAGTATGACTACTAGGACTAGAGAAAGCCAAAAACCATGTCGCCGTCACCCCCTCCTTATCGGCGACGGGAAAACCTTTGTTTTACATAGTCGAGAAGTCATTGTGCTAAGGCCTCACATGCTGAGGCATTGAATAGAATGTAGATGCTAGTTTATGGAAACAAGTATTGATAATATGTTTGTATCTCCATACTTATATTTCTTCTCTTATAAAAAACCGAGTTGGTGATGATGGTATGCGTGCCGTCATGCAATATAGACCGTCCGATCTATATCTGACTGATGGAAATTAAACTAAAAGATACCCGCACCCCTCTCCACATTTGCAGACAAGGCCTTCCCTTGTTCATCCTTATCTCCAACAACCTCATTGTTGAGCAATTAAGAAAGGAAGCCTCTAGAACAAACTGGCCTGGTGGCCGCTGTCGGCGTCGTCAATCCCCATGCCTCCGCTCAGTCCGACCGCCAATCACCACCACGCCCCACTCCCCTTCACCTTATCTCCTATTTCCTGAGATATCATTAGTTTTTACACATGTGATTACTCCCGTATGGGTCAATCACAACGAGTGTTTTTATAAAAAAAATGCATCTTGATGTACTGTGCAATGCATCACTACAAGAAACCTGTTAATTCATGACGGATTCCGGATGACAATTTCAGAAACTGTCATGGATGGGCTGGTACAGCTCCGCAAGCCCGCTGAAGCCCTCTCAAGCCCGCTAAAGCCCGGCTAACTGCTCCCCATATAAAACCTAACCCTAACACATTCTCCATCGGCCCTCTCCCTCCTCCAGCCCCTCCCATTCCCCATCGTCTCCCACATCGCCGCCACCTGCCGCCTCCCTCCTCCTCTGAGGTTGCCGCCGACCCTCTCCCTCCTCTCACCTCGCAGCATCGGCGGCTGCTAGATCCGCCACAACCCCCACCCACCCATCCCTCTCACGACCCATCTCTCTCCCCTACGAACCCTCACGCCGCCACCAACGCCTCCAGATTCCGGCAGCGTCCACCACCGCGCAGCACGCTCACGAGCTCGTCTTCGACCTATTTGTCCTCCAGCACGGCTGGATCCGCCGCTCCCGGCCTCCGGCGCTTCGTCGTACAACGCGCCCCCTCCCACCCTCTACTCCTCCTGGATGGCGTCCCCTAGCTCGGCGCGCTCGCGTGCGTTGGGCTGGACGGCGATAACCCCGACCCCCTCGCCGCGTTGCCGGCACGGCCGTGCTTCCTGTGGCGACATGGATTGAACTTCATATTTGTTATTTGACCCATCGTAGTTCTGCTTCATTCCCATCTGAATTGCGAAGTTGGAGGAATTTTTTTGAGGAGTTGGGTGTGACTGATTTTGATCAGGTTGTGAAAGTTGAGAAAAAAAGTATTTGAGACTGTTTACGTACAAGGGTAGCAAATTAGGCTCTATATAGTCAGGAAACTGTCTGATGCCTTCTTGGTTTGATTAAAATTACAATGAGAATCAGGTAGCGAAGTTTTAGTTATTTGTTGTTGGTATTGATGCTCAGTGGCAACTATTGAGTTATTTTGAGAACCTATAACATGATCTTGGACCCCTAATGGATGATCGATGCATAATCCCTTTATGCTGCATGTTATGTGTGTTTCTTTTTTCTTGTATTATTAATTGATTCTCATAACCACTGAACAATTATCTCCATCTATTATGTTCAACGATGTCGTTGCGAAAAGTTAATCTTCAAACTGGAAAAGTATCATACTTATCTTAGCATGTCTCATGTTCGCAACATCTCCGACCTTTATTATTCATTCCGTACCTTTGGAAAAGTTAACCTTCAAACTGGAAAAATTAATCTTCATGCCTTGTTGCTTAACACTTGTCATTTCTCACTCAGGTTTTAGTAATCGCAGCCGATGGATGGGAAAATGTTTGGCGAAGGTCTAACACTTACGGGTGATAGGTTGTTATATTAACCTGAATCTTTTTGAAGTCTTTGCATAACAATTGCTATTTAGAATATAATATACGTATTTTCCTATGTGTTTTGATTCGACCATCTCCTGGTGTCCATGTATTTTGATTCGGCTTGTACCTTAATGACTATTAAGTAATTACTTAAGCCATGCAATAAATTAAATTTGTAGTTCTCTGCATCACGTATAATGTTTGTTAGTGATGCCATTTTTTTTGGTGTATATACTTTGTTATTCTCGTTTGTAGGCTCTGTAAATTTCAGAACTTAGGAAACAATTGTATGTGCATTGCATTTTTGTGTCTTTCCACAGCCAAAATTGAAAAGTAGAAATGTACCGCTTCTTACTGCCTAATAAAAGGAATATTGTACTGGTTCTATCACTTCCAGAACGTTGCATGATATATTGGGAAAAGGGAGTTATCCACCTTATGTATTCTTTGGATGTCGCTTAATGTTCTAGCATTTTGTCTTTACGTATTGTTGAAACGATGTTCCTTATGTTATATTTCTCTACTTATGTGCATTATATATACTAATGCGGTATTACTATGTTTGTTCTGATTTCTTAAGTGATGTCTCAAAGTTCTCGATGTTTTCTATTTCCGATTACTCATGTTGTATTTGGGGATTATTTCTGGCTCAGGTTTCCACCGATCGGTGAGGACGGTTGATGATGACAATTGAACGACTGAATCCATCCTTGTGAAATTAAAGAGACCCGAAGAATTGTCTTTGGAGACAAAAGTACTTGGTGTGTCAATTCTTCCGGACACTCATCAACAATGGCAGTCACTACTGCATGCTCACACTACTGATGCGTAGTCGGTCATAACTATTTTATAATAGTTTAGATATAGTTCCTAAAATATTCTGCGAACCATCGTTGGCTGTATAGCTCTTACATTCATCATTTCTTCCAGCCTGGTTGTTATTTCTTGCGATTACGATAGAGATCAGATTTCCATAGACCATCATATAAGTTCTAGGTTTGATTTATTTCATGCGATGCTCTGTTATGAAAATCCGGTGGTAGTGGTTATAGTTTATTAAATTATGTTAAGTGAAGTGTGGAAGTATCTCCACCTTGAAAATTTCATTTTATTCCTGTTTTACGTACCATTGCAAATTAATTGAATTTGACCAAGTTTATAGGAAGCCATCAACATCTTCAAAGACGGAATTAATTTCATTAGATTTATCATAAAATATATTTTCGTAATATGGAGTCCACTTGTTGTTCTTGATACTTTACTATACCTTTGGGAAGGTTGTTATAGTTCTCCTTTGTGGTGAGAGCATATTGTAACAGAAGCATATTGTTTTTTTACAGGTTTCCTTTGGTTGTGAGAGGCGCATAAGAAGGTTGAGCTGCCGAGGTGAACTTGATGATTAAGAGGGTCTGTACAATGTTGATGTAAACTAGTGTAGTTGTTATTGAGGGCATGTGAAGTAATGTTGTATGTGTTTTTGGCACATTTTAGAAGGCCTTTACTTGCTGAAATTATTGAATAGAAATTTGTGAAATGGCAAAACAATGGATCCGTTGAATGAAAATTAATTGTCTTTGAAAGCTTTTTTATTATGTGTAATGTCTTGTGCCATAGCTGGTTGGATGAATATTATGGGCTGGATAGAAAAAATTCGGCTAAACTGCCACTAAAAAAATAGGGAATCGGCTTGGCTATGCAGGATGCCACGTCAGATCCACGCTAGTGCCACATAGATTCCATGTTAGGCCCATGTTAGTACAATGTTAGGTCAATCCATGACGGATTAGTCTGTCATGGAGGACCCGAACCTAAGCGAACCTAGGGATCGATCGGTGACGGACATGATCCGTCATGGTGGCTTGATTGGCAAATTATTGGCCGATATACATGACGGATTCTAAATCCGTCATGGACCTCCCATGTTGACGGTTTTGCACAGTTTCATGACAGATTGAATCCGTCATGTATTAACAAGATTCTTGTAGTGCATGGATCTTGCTAGTACTCCTACAGAAGACTAAGTTGGTGATGATGGTGTGTCTGCCATTCGTCGTTTGTGACCATTAGATCTACATCTAACGACTGTGAGGTAAGTTTTTGCCTTTTCTCACCAACATCCCACTGTTCTACCAATTTGCAGAAAAAACCCAGAATTAGTATCTTAAAACCAACCACATCCCACCCTGACCTCACCAAAACAGCCCAAGGAATATATTCTAATTGAAACATAATATATCTCTAGTGATATGCGTATATCAAAATTAGAGTGTTGTGTATCAAGTTTGTGAATTAGTATTATTCTAATTATGATTCGTTGCAACGCACATGAACATTGCTAGTATTTCCAACCATGCAATTTTTCCCCAGTATTCCATAGTTTCGAGTTTTCCGTCAAGATATTAGTCACTCATGGTTGATATTTACTTTCAATCATGTACTCATATGCACTATGTAACTAGCCTTGCTTATTGGGTTCCAAAGCTTAACTTTCACTCCTACTTACAATATGTAGAGTATTTAACAAAAAACTACCACTTTCAACCAGCCCTATGAAGAATCTATTGCACAAAAAATATCAAAAACATACCCAAAATTTCTTAATCCACGCCAAAAACTACTACCTACCGATTAGGTTAGTTAAAACCCATTTATGATAGGGTTGGCCCACATGTCCGTGCTGACGAGGCAGCTTAAACCAACACATTTTGTTTGACCGTTGACACGAGGGACCCACATCTGACCTTCTATCATGTTATTCCCCCTCAAATCATTATTTTTCCTGAACATTACTACAAGCAGTCTTGATGCGTGTTAAATCGGTGGCGCCCGATGATGAGCGAGTTGGCCGCCACTCACGGACGAACCGAGGCTTCTTGGCCAGCCTCACGCAGGTTGGCAGGCTGGCCCGAGTGTGACTCACGAGCGAGCAAGCCACCACGTTGGCCTTTGCTCGAGCCAGATGGCTGGCCTTAGCACGACGCGCACGAGCAAGCCGCCGCGCCGCCGTGCCAATGTAGCTAGCAAACCTTGCAGACAAGCAGCTAGACGGAGCTATCTTGGCTAGCTAGCGGTCGCGAGCGCCGGACGGAGATGGCATCCGGGCTGCCGCAAGATGGGCTCCGCACCGCCGACGGTTTTGACCTCGCCTTCTGCCGGCGGCGGTAGCTGTGTCCCATGGGCGAGGATGACTAGATGGATGGGCCGGAGGTACGAGGTCACTCGGGATTTTTGTGCAGACTGGCATGTAGGTCCCACAAGTCATAACACCTGGTCGAATAGAAGGTGTTGACTCAATGGGCGACATGGGCCCTGTTTGGATACTCTAAGTCAGAGGTTAGATTCTAACCCTGAACTAACTCTAACCAAAGTGGTGTTTGGATGACAGGGTTAGATTGACAACAAATGTATCCAAACAGGGCCATGGGTTGAAACGTGCCTATAACGGCACTTTGTAGAGTAGTCATTTCTTGGTAGGGTTGGTTGGTAAGAGCATGTACAATGATTGATAAGGTAGCCTTATCATAAGTCGGCCACGTATGCACGTGGTAGTAGTTTCTTGGCATTATTAGTGGTTTCTTGCATTATTAGGGGTTTCTTGTAAGGAACAATGTACTACTAGCGACAAAAGGCGATTCTAGGTTACGTTGTACTCCAACGAGTACTACTAGTGGTCGCGGGAGTGTATACCTCATTTTGTGGGTTCGATCCCGGCCGAACGCACAACAACATTTTTTTTAAATAGTAACTTCGCTACGAGCCAATATTTTACACGGGTAGTTTGAGTTTTGAAGTCAAACGGACATGCGGCACCTAATCTGGGTGCCTTTGGATAGCCTAGCCACGTGAACGGGTTTTCCTTCCCGACATCTCGTGGCTCACGTGCTCGCCCTAACCGCAACTCGCTTGCAGCTTCCTCATCGACTAGTAGCATATTTAAACTAAGCGCCTCCCAATTAAGCCCGAGGAGCGAAAAAAGCTGGCGGGGCATTGGGAACTGTGCAATATGGCTCTGTCGTAAAGTGCTCTCCTACTACTACTCTGTAGCTTGTGGCGTTACACGCATGGACTTCTCTCCATTATCGGCTCTACTATAAAAGAAATTCCTCTTGGCGTGTTTTTTAAGCGGAGGCAAAAGCTTTGCTTCATCTCATTCATAAAGAAGGAAATACTAACAAAGTTCGACGAGATCCATTACACCTCCACAAATGGAAGCGAAAAGCCTAGTCTCGCTGTATAAAATAACTCAAATGTTCTGCCCCCGCAGTAACCCTCGCTGATAAACAGGCTGCTAGTGTGTGTGAGAGGAGTGGCTGAGTAGGCCAGCTACGTGAGAGGAGCGGCTGAATAGAGCACTGAGAGTACCCACTAGGCCACTACACAGGTGTACTTTCCCTACATTGATAGTACAGCGATGGTTCTAGAGAACAGTAGTACCCTCCACTTCGAACTGTAGCTCCTTAGTCCTGAGATTCAAGAGTTCAAAACTGGTGCACTATACTAGAAGTACAGTACATCACACTACTAGTTGAGAAAGTAGTACTAGTACTGCTATAGTACGAGTACGTACTCCTCTGTCACATAATGTAAGACGTTTTTTGACACTAGTTGGCGTGTACAAAAAATAGCAAAAACATACCCAAAATTTCTTAATCCATGCCAAAAACTACTAGCTAGTGCCAAAATTTTCTTACTAGTGCTATTATTTACAGTATAATGCAATCCCATAACATCCCATAATGCTAGTACTAGTAGTAAATAATAGCCTCACCCCTTCGCTAAGGAACGATCTACAGTTGGAAGGGATGAGGCACTATGGTTACTACGCTCTTATCTCCTCCTCGCCAGTTCCCCTGCCCCCGAAGAGAAGGCAGTTCGTCGCTGCTCCCATGGATTCGTCAGGCGGTTCTCCTCCTCGTCGGGGCTGGGAGACCTTGGACGACGATCCTCTGGGAGAAATCGCACGCCGCTCCGACGTCCTCACTGCCGCAAGACTCGGTGCTTCCTGCACCAACTTTTTCAAGATGATGCTTAAAATGGCTTGGGAAAAGGCCATGCTTGTTGGTCTTCCATGCGTCCTTGAGGAGAAGGTTCTTCTATGAGACAATTGAGGGAGTCCTGGACTAGGGGGTGTCCGGATAGCTGAACTATCATCACGGCCGGACTCCAAGACTATGAAGATACAAGATTGAAGACTTCGTCCCGTGTCCATATGGGACTTTCCTTGGCGTGGAAGGCAAGCTTGGCGATACGGATATGTAGATCTCCTACCATCGTAACTGACTCTGTGTAACCCTAACTTATCCGGTGTCTATATAAACCGGAGGGTTTTAGTCGGTAGGACGAACAACAATCATACCATAGGCTAGCTCTTAGGGTTTAGCCTCCTTGATCTCGTGGTAGATCTACTCTTGTACTACCCATATCATCAATATTAATCAAGCAGGAGTAGGGTATTACCTCCATCGAGAGGGCCCGAACCTGGGTAAAAACATCGTGTCCCTTTTCTCCTGTTACCATCCGCCTAGGCGCATAGTTCGGGACCCCCTACCGAGATCCGCGGTTTGACACCGACATTGGTGCTTTCATTGAGAGTTCCTGCGTATGCGTCACCGATAGGCCCGATGGTTCCTTCGATCATCAACAACGGCCAGCGGTCTAGGGTGAGACTTTTCTTCCGGACAGATCTTTGTATTCGGCTGCTTTGCCTTTGCGGGCAATTAAGCAGCCATCTGGAGCAAATCAAAAGCTTCGCCCCTGGCCATCGGTCAGATTTGGAAGTTTGAACTATACGGCCGATGTCCGAGGAGACTTGATCTTGACGGATTCGAGCCACACCCGGCGTACCGCCTTTGCCTCGATGGGTATGATCTAGCTCTGCCGCGAGCGATTGCCACGGAGGCCACACCGGCATCCGCTCGGACCCTTAATCCGGGCGGATTCCCGATCAGGGACGAGTGATTGGGCGCCGCCTCGGGGCCTACGATCTCGGCGGCGATTGAGCGAACTCCATCCCTGTCGCTGCGAAGACCTTGACTCCGGTGCGGACTCCTCTCCGGACTCCGAACCCTCCGTGCCCTCGCCAATCGAATCCGATTGGGCGCCGGTCATGGAGTTCACTGCCGCGGACATCTTTCAAAGACTTTTCGCCCTTTGGCGACATCCTCGACTTCACTAAAATCTCTCTCTTTATCCGGAGATCCTGGCGGACTACGGGCGGGAAGGTTGGGATACTGACGACAAAAGAAATTCAACGCCCACCCACCACCCACTTTGTAGCCGCGCCGATGATTTAACCGACATGCTCATTGCGACTCCGAAGACATCGGCGGCATGGGCGGCGATGCCGGAGACGACCAAAACCAGCGCCCTACGAGGCCTTTGGAAGGCCACCTCGTCATACGACATATAAATGGTGGACATCCCAAAAGATGGGAGCAGCGATGGAATAACGGAGGATGACCCCTCAAGAAGCAACCGAAGCGCCCGGCGTCGGTGGCGCCGCTCTAAATCCCGCCACGGCAAAAGCGGTGATTCCGCACGGAGATAATAACACCGGACGGTGCGAAGACAACCCCTCCGGCAGGACTCGGCCACGGAAGAGGGAGAAGCAAGTCCGCACGACAGTGTGGCAGAAAGAGAGGTCGAGGACGATAATTATGCGCCTCCCTCCTAAGATGAGGCAAGCCTCGACGACGTCGAATTTGTCGTGCTTGCGGATCCCGCCGAACAGGAGTGTTACAAACGCAGGCTTATAGCCACGGCAAGCAGCCTCAAGAAAAAGCAGCAACAACTTAGAGCTGACCAAGACCTGCTAGCTGACAGATGGACCGAAGTCCTTGAAGCCGAAGAGTATGAACTCGAATGCCCCTCCAAAAGCTACCCCAAACGCAGGCCGTTGCCTCGATCAGAGGAGGAAGCACCCAACCCGACCAGCGCCGCGACATGGCAGACCGGCCACCCCATGGTCTTGACGGAGAAGCCTCTCGGCCCTCCGCTCAAGCCACACCCGGCGCTGCTCAAAAAGTACCAAGGCACGGAAAATCGCCGGACTTGCGAGATATATTGGAGGATAAGGCAAAACATACAAGATCGATCTACGGATCGGCGTGGGCGTAACGACTCGGGATGATTACCGTCGCGCCAGATACAGACAAACCGGCGGGCGAACACGATGAACAAAGCTCATATGAGCTACATCGTGATATAGCCCAATCTGAGGCGCCGCACACCCACTATGCTTCACAGATGAAGTAATGGATCATCAAATCCCGAGGGCTTCAAACCCGTAAACATCGAATCATACGATGGTACCACAGATCCTGTGATGCGGATCGAGGACTATCTCCTCCATATCCACATGGCCCGTGGTGATGATCTACATGCCATCAAATACCTCCCACTCAAGCTTAAAGGACCAGCTCGGCATTGGCTCAACAACTTGCCGGCCAGAATCAATTGGTTGTTGGGAGGACCTGGAAGCCGCATTCCTTGATAACTTCCAGGGCACATATGTGCGACCACCAGACGCCGATGACCTTAGCCATATAATTCAGCAGCCAGAAGAATAGGCCAGACAATTCTTGGACACGGTTCCTAACAAAGAAAAATCAAATCGTTGACTGTCCGGATGCGGAGGCCCTTGCAGCCTTCAAACATAACATCCGCGACGAATGGCTTGCCCGGCACCTAGGACGGAAAAGCGAAATCCATGGCAGCCCTCACAACACTCATGACCCGCTTTTGCGGCGGAGAGGACAGCTGGCTAGCTCGAAGCAACAACTTGGCCAAACACCACGATAGTTCGGATACCAAGGACAGCAATGGCAGGTCGCATCGCAACAAGAACAAAGCGCCGCGTGCGGCGATAATGCTTGAAGATACGGCCGTCAATGCGGATTTAGAGGCTCTAAACCCGGTCGATGGAAGAAGCCATTCAAAAGAAATACCCAGGGCCCGTCCAACTTGGACCGAATACTCGATCGCTTGTGCGGATACATGGCACCCCGAAAAACTAGCCAATCACACCAACAGGGATTGTTGGGTGTTCAAGCAAGCAGGCAAGTTAAGTGCCGGACTCAATGACAAGGGGCTGCATAGCGATGACGAGGAAGAGCCCCGGCCGCCGAACAATAGAGGACAGAAGGGCTTTCCCACACAAGTGCGGATGGTGAACATGATATACGCAACCCACATACCCAAAAGGGAGCAGAAGCGCGCACTAAGGGACGTATATGCGATGGAGCCAGTCGCCCCAAAGTTCAACCCATGGTCTTCCTACCCGATCACCTTCGATCGAAGGACCACCCACTAGCATTCATCATGGCAGTTTATTTGCATTGGTATGACCCAATTATTGACGGATTTCACCTCACGAGTCCCGATGGACGGCGGTAGCAACCTGAACCTGCTTTATCAAGATCTGATCGCAAAATGGGCATAGACCCCTCAAGGATTAAACCTACAAAGGCGGCCTTTAAAGGCGTCATACCGAGTGTAGATGCCAATTGTACAGGCTCGATTACACTCGAAGTGGTCTTCGGATCCCGGATAACTTCCGAAGCGAAGAGTTAATCTTCGACATCGTCCCGTTCATGGCGGCTATCATGCACTGCTCGGACGAACCACATTTGCAAAGTTCAATGCGGTGCCGCTTTCGCATACCTCAAGCTCAAGATGCCAGGCCCTCTAGGAGAAATCACGGTCAATGGAAACACGAGCGCTCTCTCCGAGCGGAGGAGCACACGGCGACCCTCGCGGCGTAGGTGCAAAGCAGCCTCTCACGGCAATTCTCGAGTCCGGCCACTAAGCGTCCGGACAACATCCAGCGCCGGAGTAACCTACAACAAGACCGCCTGGCACGATTCAAGCACGCGTAGCAATCCGGCCCCAACCCCAGCCCTCACGAAATTGCGAAGCCAGTACTACGCGTACATAACTACGCTCTGGAGATACCATTGGCACAAGGGGAGGGGCACGACCACGACACACCCGGAATGCGGCTCAACCGCACCAGGGGCTCCCGATTGTGTCATTCTTTTTATTTTTTTCTTTTTTCTTCCTTTTTCTTACTTTCAGGACTCCGTTGTCCAGAAGTCCTGTCCGGCACTAGAATCGCCGAACTCATGATGCAACATCCAGGGAAGCAGAAAGCCACGTCGAGTGTTCATGTGGTCTCTATTACGAGCATTATACCTGTTTTACATACCATCCCGCAGCTTACCCCTGGAGGGGGACATGTTAGATAGTCCCATCCCTTGCTTATCACACTATTTGTATCGTTACGCCTTCATTGCAGTACCTTTTTGAATAAACAATACATAGCTTTTGCCTATTATTGCACACCTTTCTTTATCTATATATATGTTCACTTCATGACATGTTGCACCCGTACACTTTGGTACGGCCAATACACCAGGGGCTTATGTACCCCAAAATTACGGTGTGATAAGTCCGAACACTTTCACAAGTGTGGCACCCCGAACTTATAGCATTATATGAATCGACTCTGAATCATGTCTTGGAGTCAATAGTTGGGTTTGCCCGGCTCCGTGTTTTGGTACCTTACATTCCGTTATACCGGCTAAGGTAGCACCGGGAGAACAAGCTGCGATTGTGCCCAGTTGAGCTGGGTCGAGCACCTCGGTGGAAAGCTAAAACTGACCGTCATGATAGAGGCGAGAGCGATCGCTGTTCGAGAGGTTTTTCGGTCCCTAAAGACTTATGCCGCTTAGGCGAGGAACCGGAATTGTCCGGCCAAGGCGTGGATAGCGCCCCGAACTCGGTCTTCCGAATACTAGGGGCTTCGCTGAAATTTAAAATTATAGAATTCTATGGCTAAGTGAGAGTGTTCAAGCATTATAAGTCCGGTTGCCTTGTTCATTCGTTGAGCGCCTCCCTAGATGGACCCAAGAATGGGAACAAGAGTGCTCAAGTTTATCCCGAACACCCCAGCACTTTCGTGGCATGGGGGCTGAAGCCAACGACTTGCCATCTCTCAAATTTGATAATTGGCCACACAGAAGGTAATATTTTAAATTAACAAGCGTTGCTTAGCGCATCTGAACAAGTTTTCAGCGTACAGGATAACAAATGCGAGTCTATTAAAAAATTACATCCTTGGAGCACTCATCCGCTATTCGGCGTGTGATGCTCCTTGCCCTGCGGTGGCCCGTCCGTCACAAGCTTCTTCGCATCCAGCTTGCCCCAGTGCACTTTAGCACGGGCAAGGGCCCGACGGACACCTTCAATGCAGAGGGAGCACTTGATGACTTCAATCTATGGACAGGCGTCCACCAGCCGCTGCACTAAGCTGAAGTAGCTCCCAGGCATGGCTTCCAATGGCCACAGCCGAACTATAAGGCCCTTCATGGCCTGTTCGGCTACCTTGTGGAGCTCAACCAGCTGCTTCAGCTGGTCGCTCAGGGGCACTTGATGTTCGGCCTCAGCATACTGAGACCAGAACACCTTCTCCGCCGAGCTCCCATCCTTGGCGCGGTAGAACGCGGCAGCATCCGATACACTACGAGGCAGATCTGCGAACGCTCCTGGAGAGCTCCGAATCCGGGTAAGTAATAGGTAATTCACTTTCACATGCTTGCCGTGCATAAAGAATGCCTTACCCGCCGCGATCTTCTTTATTGCCTCAATCTCCTGGAGGGCTTTTTGGGCCTCGGCCTTAGCAGCTTTGGCACTCTCAAGAGCCGAGGCAAGCTCGGACTCTCGGGTCTTCGAGTCACGCTCCAAACCCTCGTGTTTTTCACGAGAGCACGGAGCTCTTGCCGCACCTCCGCCCATTGCGCCTCCCCTTCTCTCGCTCGGTGCATTCGCGGCCGCTTTGTTTTGACCCACGGACACCGCCTCCTTCAGGGTCGCCACCTCGTTCGTGGCCCCTGCAGTACCCATGTTATTCCTGTTATTTTTTGAAAACGAAACCTTTCTATAAGGTATTTCTTTCATAAGGTATTACTTACATACCTTGTCCTCGAGCTGCTTCTTGGCAATGCCGAGATCGTTCTCGGACCGCTCGAGGCTCTGCTTCAATGCATTGACCTCCGCATTGATGGGGGGAGGTCGGCAGCGCCTTTGCATTCCCATATTGACATACTTATGTTAGACTCCTGCATATATATTTTTTAGATCCTTAGTCCGGCTTTTCTTTCCGAACACCAAACTAAGCATCAGGGGCTACTGTCTATGTGATAATATTTTTACATATTCTAAACTTACCTCAAAGCATGTTAGAAGGCTGGTACAGGCTTCGGCCAGCCCGCTCTTGGCGGAGAACTGCCGGATCACCGCACTCATGCAGTGCGGTGCTCCTCCTCGATGGAGGCGCTGTTAAGTGCCTCGATGGCTATCCGGTGCCTCCGGTTGGACGGAAGACACGGCGTCTTACCTTCTTCTGAAGGACCGCTTGCCGGACTCCGGAACCGCTGAAGGTTCCGGCATGGAGTCCGGATGAGGGTCGGGCTTAGAGCCCCTAGGGGTCTCACCCCCCACGCGCCTGGAGTCCAGGAGGTCGCCTTGTGGCGCCTCCTGCGCCACCTCCTCTTGACCAGGCCTCCCTTGGGGCCCCACCTCGGCGTCGTCCGTAGCGTGAGGTGAGGAGGCGGCCGGAAGTGAAGTACTCTCCATTTCCGACGAACTCAGGGACCCGCTCGTCGAAGCGGCAAGCTCGCCCGTGGGCGGGCTGCATGATTGTTGACATCGAGAGAACACTATGCAATGATAAAAAAGCCATGGGTATCAGGACACTTACGATCTCTTGAGGCTTGGCCCTTGTCGGCCAATCCTCCTCTTCGTTGTCGACGTTGGTGGAGAAGTCTGGAGGAAGGGTTCTTCCCTTCTTGGACCCTCCAGCCTCCCTAGTTGGGGCGGCCTTCCTTTTCCTCTCCTCCCCCGCTGGGGGAGAGGCTTCTTTTTCCTCCTCCTCGTTCTCAGGAGAAGATTCTTCTTCAGAATCTGACATCACCAGGCGTCGGGAGCTCCTTCGAGTTCCCGTTGCCTCCTTCTTAACCTTCTTCTCGGCACCACATGAGGTGCGGAGCCGGCCTTCCGTCAATCGGGCATCCACTTTGGGTCTTCGGCAAAGGAGGCAGACGATTAACCTGTCCGGACGTCTTGACCCGATCTGTTAAAGGTTAGGGAATTTTAGATCCGCATAGAGTGAAACTATGAAAAAGAGTCCCGTAAAGGGTAAAATAACTCACCTCGCTGGCTTGACGCTGCGAGCTGAATCCAGCGATCTTGATGGCGGATGTAGAACCTCGGCGCCCTTGAGCAGCACCTTCCGGGCATCTTCGTGCGTAGTGTCGAAGAGCCTTGTTAGAGATTGAGTCTTTGTGCGGATCGAACTCCCACAATTTGAAGGCCCGTTGTTGGCATGGAAGAATCCGGCGGATGAGCATCACCTGGATTAAGTTGACAAGCCTGAGGTTCTTGTCCACCAGGTTTCGGACGCATGTTTGGAGTCCGGATAGCTCGTCCGAATTCCCCCACGTCTGGCCCGTCTCTTTCCATGACGAGAGTCGTGTGGGGAAGCCAGATCTGAATTCGGGGGCCGCCACCCATTTGGAGTCGCGCGGCTCGGTGATGTAGAACCACCCCGATTGCCACCCCTTTATGGTCTCCACAAAGGAGCCCTCGGCCCATAGGACTTTGGCCATCTTGCCAACCATGGCGCCTCCGCATTCCGCTTGATGGCCGCCCACTACCTTCGTCCTGACATTGAAGATCTTCAGCCATAAGCCGAAGTGGGGCTGGATGCAGAGGAAGGCCTCGAACACGACGATGAACGCCGAGATGTTGAGGATGAAATTCGTGGCCAGGTTGTGGAGGTCCAGGCCATAGTAAAACATGAGCCCCCGGACAAATGGGTGAAGTCGAAAACCTAGTCCGCGGAGGAAGTGGGGGAGAAACACCACCCTCTCATGGGGCCTGGGGGTTGGAATGAGCTGCCCCGCGTCGGGCAGCCTGTGCGTGATGTTGCTGGACAAGTATCCGGCCTCCCGCAGTCTTGTGATGTACCCCTCCGTGACGGAGGAGGCTATCCACCTGCCTCCCGCTCCGGACATAGTTGGAGAAGGTTGAGGTGGGATGTGCGGACTTGGGCGCTGGAGCTCGAGTGCGTGAAAATGGATGAGGAAAGGAGGAAGAAGGCGTAGGTGAAAAGGTGTATCCTTATCCCCTTATATTGACGGACGAAGCTATGCGTCCCCCGCCAGCCTGGTAAAACTCGCTTATCTCCCAAGCGCCGTAATCAAGGGCGCGGATGGGTTACCCATGTCCGTATTGATGAGAATCCCGGAATAAGGGGGGCACGATCTATGCTTTGATAAGACATGCCAAGGAAACCGCCTCGCTAAATGCGCTAAGGTGGAACGGTAAAAAACATTCATATAAAGGCCTGGCCGTGGTGTGACGTCACTCCGCGGAATATGTCAGCAGATCTGTGCAAAAGTTATTCTCTCTACGGTGGTATGTGGAACTTGTTTTGCAGAGCCGGACACTATCCTTGTGTTCAAAACCTTCTATGAAGTATTCGGAGGAGGAACCCGCCTTGCAATGCCGAAGACAATATACTGCGCGGACTAAATCGTCATTGAAGCCTGGTTTAGGGAGCTCTTGAGGAGTCTGGACTAGGGGGTGTCCGGATAGCGAACTATCATCACGGCGGACTCCAAGACTATGAAGATACAAGATTGAAGACTTCGTCCGTGTCCGGATGGGACTTTCCTTGGCGTCGAAGGCAAGCTTGGCGTCTGGATATGTAGATCTCCTACCATTGTAACCGACTCTGTGTAACCCTAACCTATCCGGTGTCTATATAAACCGGAGGTTTTAGTCCGTGGGGCGAACAACAATCATACCATAGGCTAGCTCTTAGGGTTTAGCCTCCTTGATCTCGTGGTAGATCTACTCTTGTACTACCCATATCATCAATATTAATCAAGCGGGGTAGGGTATTACCTCCATCGAGAGGGCCCGAACCTGGGTAAAAACATCGTGTCCCTTGTCTCCTGTTAGCATCCGCCTAGACGCACAGTTCGGGGCCCCCTACCCGAGATCCGCCGGTTTTGACACCGACAACAATCCTTCGAACAGTCCACCGCTCCCTGCTCATGGTTGCATGTTGACTCCGCTAGAGTTGCCGACATTGAGAGGTAGTCGGATTTTGTCCGATGAGCAGGTCAGTAATGGAGTTTGATCATGTAGTACTTAGTTATTCCATTTCCATCCCGTAATTTCTCCGCTGCCCACTGTTGGTGTCAGAACCGGCGGATCTCGGGTAGGGGGTCCCGAACTGTGCGTCTAAGGCGGATGGTAACAGGAGGCGGGGGACACAATGTTTACCCAGGTTCAGGCCCTCTCGATGGAGGTAATACCCTACTTCCTGCTTGATTGATCTTGATGATATGAGTATTACAAGAGTTGATCTACCACGAGATCGTGGAGGCTAAACCCTAGAAGCTAGCCTATGGTAGTATTGTTGTTGTCCTACGGACTAAACCCTCCGGTTTATATAGACACCAGAGGGGGCTAGGGTTACACAGAGTCGGTTACAAGGGAGGAGATCTACATATCCGTATTGCCAAGCTTGCCTTCCACGCCAAGGAAAGTCCCATCCGGAGACGGGTCAAAGTTTTCAATCTTGTATCTTCGTAATCCAACAGTCTGGCCAAAGGATATAGTCCGGCTGTCTGAGGACCCCCTAATCCAGGACTCCATCAGTAGCACCTAAACCAGGCTTCAATGACGATGAGTTCGGCGTGCAGATTTGTCTTCGGCATTGCAAGGCGGGTTCTTCCTCCAAATACTCCATAGAAGATCTTGAACACAAGGATAGTGTCCGGCTCTACAAAACAAGTTCCACATACCACCGTAGAGAGAATAACATTTCCACAAATCTAATCTGCTGACGACTTTTCATAACGTGACATCACACCACGGCCTGATCATTATTCGAACCGTTTTTCTCAATCAGCCTGCCACTGCATGTTTTGCGAGGCGATTTTATTGGCACGTCTTGTCGAAGCAGAGATCGTGTCCCCCTTATTACGGGATTCTCATAAATACGGATGTGGGTAACCCAATCGTGCCCGTTGGTATGACTCCTCGATTTTAGGCAAGTCCCAAACGGCCACGAGAAGGAAGCTTGATATTCACCCTCTTTATAAAGAGGCCAAGGCCTGTCCTTTTTCTTCTCGTACTCGATCGAATCCTTCCCCCGCCTCGAGTTTCAACACCCAAGGCTCAGGTCAGGCGCTTCGGACCTTCAACCATGTCCAGATCCAACCATCAAGGTTGATGGATGCCCTCCTCTGTCACAGAGGAAGACATCAAGAAGCTAAGAGAGGCTAGGTATTTGACCGCCAAATCTCGCACAGGCTACCTGCTCGAGGGCAGGTCATTCCCACTCTCGAACCCGGCAAGAGCGTCCTATTCATCTCTCACTTCCTCCGAGGGCTAGGCCTTGTTCTAGATCCCTTTGTTAGGGGGCTCATGTTCTATTACGGGCTGGATTTCCATGACCTGGCCCCGGATTCCATCCTTCACATCTCGTTGTTCATCGTCGTGTGTGAAGCCTTCCTCCGCATTACCCAACACTTCGGCTTATGGCTCAAGACCATCAATGTGAAGCCGAAGATGATTGAGGGGCGACATGCAGAGTGTGGAGGTGCCGTAATAAGCAAAGGCGTCGATGTTCCATGGCCAAAGGGTTCCTTCTCGGAGGTGTCCAGTTTATGGCAACAAGAGTGGTTTTATATCACAGCTCCCCGGGGTACCAAGTGGGTAGCCGCCCTGCCTTCCGCTCGCCCCCCCCCCCCCCCGCCACAACGGACGTCATGGATCAACAAAGGGGCTGGATCAGGGGCGATAAATGATGTGCCGATATTGCGAGTCGCATCCGAGATCTTCTCGAGAGAGATGCCCGGCACAGTCACGGTAATGCAAGTCATGCTAGTTAAATCGAGTCCCACCTTGCAAACGTCGACCCCTTCGTATGTGGGAGTTCAACCCGGAAGGACCGCGAGCTATTCAGCACTTCCTCGGCATGACGCTCGAAGAGATGTACAAATTGTTCTTCAGACCAGAAATAAGGTGTCCGGACACCATCGAGGATGCGGGTCTGAGCTGCAATCATCCAGATACCCAAGTAAGTAGTCCCGTGGCCGAACACGTTGTATTTTAATTTATCACAACATCATCTTGAAAAGTCACCTTTTGACCAGGACTGGATAAAAAAGGCGAAGATGATCAGGTGTCCGGCCCCCCTTCCCGAGGGCTCATCGGATCCTGTACAAGCCAGGATGCTTGAGCTTGCGCCTTATCAAGCGCCATCAGGGGAAGGTAAAGGGAGGAACAAAGAGGCCGAGAGCAAGCCTCACTTAATACTCATCCAGACCGGGGGAATCAGTGCCTCCTTGAAGGAGGATAACCGGGGGGAAGAATCTAAAATTCCCTCTCCCCAAGGAAGGAAGAGGACCGCCTCTGAAGACTTGGAAGTAATGATCTCCAAGCGAAGGAAGAATCCTTTGTCGTAGGGTCCTACCCCGGAGGGTACCCTTGCCGCACAGTGCCCACAAGGGGATCAACCCTCCACCGAGCTGTAAGTAAACAAAGAGTACTTAATAGTAAAAATATCCTGCTTTACTTCTGAGGACAATAACCAAAGCATATATCTTATAGTTCGGATCGTAGCCCTTCTCGACAGTGTTCGTCTTCGAGGGATCTTCTTCCGGAGATGATGGAGAGCGAAACAACCTCCCCATGCCTCCCCGCCTCATGAGGCGGGCGACCCTGAGGTGTCGTCACGGAGGATTTCTCCTGATCCGCCAAGGCCAGAGGGAAATCCTTCGCCACCAAGTCCGGAGTATTCGGCTCCTAAGGGAGCAACAGAAAGAGGCTGGGACCGTCCGATCTGCGACCGAGCCTTTGAAGGATCTTACGGAGCAAGCGGCTATCTCGAAGCGCGTAAATGCGCTAATGGGTGCGGTGGGTGAGAGGATTTCATCCGCCAAAGCGGGTTGCATGAAGCTTTTATGAGCCTTCTTGAGAGGCTTTGAGAATGCATAAAGTAGAATCTGTTTTGATGGTACCGCTGCGCTAGGTGTGCCATATGGAATAGTAGCCCACGAGACTCTAGATGTTGTCGAAAGCGGCTGACAAGCGGAGGATCATAGTCCCAGTAATAATCATGCCGCCTTCATGTGCGGTGGCGGAAGGTCCGGTGGCTAAGCGGATGGTGAGTTTGCCGAGCTGAAGCGGCAACTTGACGCGGCAGATGCTGACATCGTGCTTGTAAACAAGTGGCTCGACGAGGCACAGGGTATGTGATTTCTCCGGTGATCAACACATAGTAAGAGGAGCATGATGCTAGTATCTTTAATATGTTGTGACTGCAGATGGGGCTGCCGCCGTGGAGACCCTTCGGGCGGAACTTGCCCGAGCCAAGGAACAAGCCAGGAAGAGTGATGCGGCTGCTCTAAAGGCGGTCGAAGAGCTGAGAGCCGAACAGGCTGCGCATTGCCAAAGCAAGGATAAAATAGCCAAGATGGCTGTTGAACTGAAGGATGCCGCCGACCGTTACGAGCTTCTTGAAAAGGAAAATCGAACGAAGATGACGGACCTGGAGAAGGCCATGGTAGCGGCCAAGGACGCCCGCTCTAAAATCAGAGCGGCGAAGGAGGAGTTGCGTCAAGCCGGGGATATCGCGGCTGGGAAGCCCTTTTTGTTGCGGACGAAGTTCGGACATACGTGGATTTGGCAGCAAGTGCTGCTGATGCGGCCGAGTATTTCAAAGATCAAAAAGATCATGAAGTGGAAAAGATGTTCTGCTCACAATTCAATGTTCCAGTGCGTCCGCTGCTATTGAATGAGCGAATGGTCGAGTGGGTCGAGCTCCATAGGTTGTCCGGGCTTTCCATGAGGTCTATTGTGGATCATCTGTGGCCGGAAGGGCCAAGGCCGAATAGTTATTTTAGTTTAGTGCAACAGTTCCTTGGTGTTCTGCCGCGCATCGATGCTATGAAGAGGTCGGCGTGCATAAAGGGTGCGCGGATGGCTCTTGCCCGTGTCAAGACATACTGGGCAGAGATGGAGGCCACCGCTATTGCAACCCAGAGTTTGGCCGTGGGCCAAGTATCGGCCGAGCACTACTTTGAAGAAGTCCTTGAAGGCGCTCGTTTAATAGAGGCTCAGTGCTCGAAGAATATTATGTTCTAGTGACATGTATTCCCATTGTAAGAACAATGTTTATTAAATTATAAAGGCTGCGTTTATACTTTTGCCTGAAAGTATTATGATGCCTCCTGTGCGGCCGTTTATGTATATATGTGTATAACCTGAAAGTTTGCAGTCGTCGGCTTCAGCCCCCACGCATATAATGCGGGGGTGTTTGCAAAAAACGTGTATTCACACTTGATCCAATGTCTTGGTCCATTAAGGAAGTGACAGCGCACCGAGCGAGGCAATCGGACTATATTGCTTTAACATTTTCACTTAGCCATAGGAGTTTGACAGTGGGACTACTATATAGCCCCTGGTACCTCCGCGCTCGTCCGAATCTGAGGCGGCGTACATACATGACCGGGAAATGGCCCTTCGTTAATGCGGAGGAATCCCGAAGATTCCGCTAAGTCATCGAGTGGTTGACCAGTCTCGCGCTTTATCATGACAGTCAGTTTTCGGCTTTCTCTACTGAGGTGCTCATCCGGATGAACTAGGGCACAATCGCAGTAGTTCTCCCGGTGCCACCTTAGCCGATAGAGCAGAACGTAAGGTAGCAAAACACGGGAGCCGGGCAAACCCAACATTTGACCAAAGACATGATTCGGAGCTGATGCATATAAGGCCAAACTCGCGACGTCAAACACTCCCTAAGGTATTCAATCTTTATAACATATGCCGGGCTGAGCAATGCCCTTGATAATGAACCCCGAGTGTCCAGGTACGTGCAATGTTCTGACGTGGCGAAATGCCAATAACGTCAGCATCCTTCTCGGTTGTACTGAGTATCTGGAGGATGTGAACAACAAGAGACAGTAAAAAAGGTTTACACATGGTCTTAATCTAAAAAGAAACCTTTGAGTGGGTCCCTGCTGCACGTCTGCGCCTGTGTCTCCGTTGTGCCATATCCTGGAAGGGTGTAGCACGATTATCATCTGTAAAAGACAAGAACTTAGGTGAAAGTTGTCATGCAAAAAATTGGTTATTCTCAATAAACCATTAAAATTCAAGATAAGTAAAGTTGAGCCAAACTATCCCTGTTTACACGCGGGAAGCCCCTGGTACCGTCTATGGGGGTATAACTAGCAAACCAATCTTGGGTTTATCTAAGCTGTTATATCTAGTAATGCACCGGACTCGTCTAGCCATGTCTGCGGTCTTGACGACCGATCATTTATTCTGGTTGGAGGGGCAGTTTAGTGTTCGGCTGTTAAAGCTGTCGCACATTCTTCCGCGCGTAAGGAACGTTCAATATTTACGCTAATTGTGATGATGCCACATGGACCGGCATATTAAGCTTGAGAGAAGCGTAATGCGGTACTGCATTAAAACGAGCAAAAGCTGCTCTTCCGAGTAGTGCTTGATAGCCACTTCGGAATGGAGCGACATCGAAGGTTAACTTTTCGCTTCGGAAGTTGTCGGGAGAATCGAATAGAACCTCTAGTATTAGAGAGCCCGTGCAGCGGGCCTCTGGGCCTGGTATTACTCCCTTGAAGGTAGTATTACTATGGCTGATTTTTGTCGGGTCTATCCCCATTTTGCGGACTGTGTCCTGATATATCAGATTAAGACTACTGCCGCCGTCCATAAGACTCGTGTGAGATGGTATCCATTTATTATTGGGTCTAACATCAAGGCGGCCAATCCTTCATGTCGGATGCTTTTCAGGTGATCCCTGCGATCAAAAGTGATCGGGCAGGCCAACCAGGGGTTGAACTTAGGGGTGACGGGCTCTACGGCGCGTGTGTCTCAGAGTGCATGTTTGCTTCTCTTCTTCGTCATGTAGATCATGTTCACTGTTTTGACCTCTGGTGGGAATTTTTTCTGTCCCCCAGTGCTTTGCTGGCAAGGCTCGTCCTCGTCTTCACTTGGTGTCTCCCTCCCCGTGTGTTCGGCGTTTAGCTTACCGGCCTGCTTGAAGACCCAGCATTCTCTGTGGGTGTGATTTGCAGGTTTATTGGGGGTGCCATGAATCTGACATAGTTTGTCTACAATCTTGTTTAGGCTTGATGGTCCATCTCTGCTGCCTTTGAAAGGCTTTTTCCGCCGACCCGGTCGAGAGCCCCAGAATCCGGCGTTCACCGCCGTGTTATCTGGGTTGTCTTCTTTATTTGGACGCTTGCTTTTACTGCGTCGTGGTTTTCCATTGCCATCCCTGACATCGGATGTGCCAGGGTCGCTGGTGCTACTACGGGCTAGCCAGCTATCTTCGCCCGCGCAAAAGCGGGTCATGAGGCTTGTCAGGGCTGCCATTGTTCTCGGTTTCTCTTGGCGAGGTGTATGCAGCGAGCCATTCGTCTCGGACGCTGTGTTTGAAAGCTGCTAAGGCTTGGCGTCCAAGGCGGTCGACGATTTGGTTCTTCTTAGTGTGAAATCTGTTCCAAAGCTTTCGGGCTGATTCTCCGGGCTGTTGAATTATATGACTTAAATCGTCTGCATCCAGAGGTCGGACGTAGGTCCCTTGAAAATTAGCCCAAAAAGCATCCTCAAGCTCCTCCCAACTTCCAGTTGAGTTTTCGGGGGGGCTTTTCAGCCAGTGCCGAGCTGGTCCTTTCAGCTTGAGGGGCAAGTACTTGATGGCGTGGAGATCGTCTCCGCGGGCCATATGGATATGGAGGATAAAGTCCTCAATCCAGACCCCAGGGTATGTGGTTCCGCCGTACGCCTCTACGTTCACTGGTTTGAATCCTTCTAGAAATTCGTGGTCCAGCACCTCATCGGTGAAACATAGGGGGTGTGCGGCACCCCTGTATTTGGATGTGTCGTGGCATTCTGACGGTTGTAGTGTTCGGTTTTGGTTGTGCGCTGGAGCGCGTTTCCTTGATCTATAGATGGATCTGGTTGCGCCGGTCTTCTGATGCAAGTCCTCACGTGAAGCGTGTGCTGACTTATGTGCGGCCTTGTTAGCCGCTCTATCGCGGCCACAAGGTGGTTGATCCGACTGGTCGGCCGTTTTATTTTTCGGCTGTGTGGGCTCTAAGGCGATCAAAATAAGATCGCCGATCCTGGATGTGCATTTTCATCTGCGATTCGGTCTAACCTAGAACCTTGTAGCTGACTTTGGCATACTGGGATCAACTATCTTAGCAGTCGTTACCCATGGTACCACTGGCGTGCAACTTGTGTGGTGGTTGCACGGGCTCCAACACGCTCTTTGAGAAAAAAAAAAGGTGGCACAGCTTTGGATATACATGACGTGGCGGCATCATAAGGTAGCATCGTTCGCTATAGTTGTAGTACGCTATTACTAGGACGACAACTCCTATAAAACCTTGTGCTTGGCTCTTTGCCTCTTCGGGAGGTTCAACAGTTCGTACTCGTGTGAACCTTGCACTTGGCTCTTCGCCTCTTCGGAAGGTCCAACAATGATGATACTACAGTACATTATGCTTCTGGCAATCTGACACCGATTGAACTGTTGCACGTCCACCGCGAGGGCAAGGGTGAGGGAGAGGGAGCGGGAGAGGGTGCTGTAGTAAAAACCCTCTCCTCGTCCTGCGAACCACCACGCGTGTGGGCGGGGAAGAGGCGTAGTAAGCAAGCTTCTCCTCGTTCGTCAAGTTGACGGGACACATCAAAGCAGTACTAGTACTAGTACATACTACGTCCTTTCCGGTTAATATGGCTTAGTTTGAAACGAGAAAAATACATTGGCGGTCAACGTATGTAATAAGACGCTCTTTACGGTCACTATATATAGTTTTGCGGTGATTATACGATCACTAGCTCATCGTATTGCACCGTATTGCACCCTACTGACCGGCCACATAGTCGACGTGGCACTTTGTTGACTGGTTAAATTGTCACCTGGTTTCTGGGTCCCACCTGTTAGTTGGCAGAGCAAAGAAATCAGCTAAAAAACAAAGAGTGCAGTACATCTACAATTCCAATGCATTTAGCCTTTAATCTAAATTGATATTGATTGACTAATACACCAACTTGTGCTCTAGGTATAGGCTACATGTCTATCCTTAATTACAGTATGCAACGACCTTCATTTAATCTTCTTCTCTCAATGGTCTCATGCACACATAAGTTTGCTACTTTTGGGCGTTAATTAGGCCCTGGTCAATGTGTAAATCTCTAAATGTACAGTCCTTCACGGACGTAGGGAGTAGGTTGAGCATTTGAGCGTGAGCGTGTGTGTTGCATCGTGTGTTGTGTGCCGCATGGGTACGTGAGTGTTGCGTGCATCCATGTGTACGTGTCAGTGTTGCATGTTGCATGCATGCATGCATGCATGCATGGGGCTTACTCCCTCCCATTGACATGTTCATATTTCAAGCTTCCTCTGTTCCCTCCATATGGTGATACTCCCTCTATTCCCAAATATGGAGTAAAATCCTCCCTCTGTTCCAAAATACGAAGTAAAATCCTCCCTCTGTTCCCAAGTACGGAGTATTTGTCTTTCTAGTGATTTCAACAGGTGACTACGTACGGAGCAAAATGAGTGAAGTGAGCGTAGAGGCATAGGGATAATGTAGAAAGGAAGTCTTCCCGATCCATTATTCCCCATCTCGGTCAGAGAGAACTATTCAACTAGTCTTCACAGTGAAGTGACAATACACGCTATAGCAGATGGAACACTTAATTAATAAGCTGAACCAGCATGTTAGTGTTACTAAATTAGCCTTACCCAGTACTGCCATCATGTTTGCGATGAAACGCATACATCCTCCATTAACTGACATATGGGCCCTCTTGTGGTAGACCCACATGTCATCGGTGTAACTATTTACACTCCAAAGGACGGTATATCCTGGTAGTAGTAGTAGTAGAATTGAGATTTAGTGCACTTCCTTCCCCGTCTTCCACTCTTCTTCCTCCTCTCTTCTTCTTCCTCCTCTCTTCCCCATCATCGGCCTTTTACCATTTCCCCCGCTCCTTTGCTCGCCCACCCGCTATCTTCCTTGGTAGCTCGCGTACCATATCCCCTGCTCCTGCCGGCCACACAAGGAGAAGCTTCTTCGCTCGCCCGCCCGAATCCACTTCCCCGCTGGCTCGCAGGCACCAAAAACCCCAATGGCAGAACCGACTAACACGCAGATCCGCGATTAGAATTCCCTCCCTGATGTTCTCTTGAAGAAGATCTGTAATCGTATGGACCTACTCGGCACCGTCCGTCTGGCCGCATGCTCGGTGTCTTTGTACCATCTTCTCGTCTGCAATCGGCCGGCTCTTTTTAAGACACCCTGCTTGCTGGTGCTTGATCCTTGCAGGTAGCCCAGACACCGACTTGACGATCATACGGAGGTTGTCGTGGTGCCCCTGGACATGCTACCACTACCCGTCCACCTGTCCTTCATGGGCGGCCACTACTAGGCGGGCATGAAGGCTAACTTGATCGTCCTCATCCACCAATCTGGTAGTCCGTGGCGTCTCATGGATATCTACACCCAGCAACAGATCACCCTTCCATCTTTGGATACCGCCGCCATCGAGCCTCGTGGCCCGCTGGACACTCCTGCCTACTACGCACGAGATGCGTCGAGCTTTTGGCTCGACCTCTGTTTGCTAAAGGTTGTAATCGCGAAGTGCCCACACCATTAGAAGACTACATAGATTACAAGCTCATTGTTGTGTTAAACATGGGATTAGTCTATCTGGAATCCGATCGCCATACATGGTTATGGCTCATCGTCGATCCTCTTCACCCAACACTTATGTCTAATGCTATAGTGCACGATGGCATCGTTTATGCGGTCGACGCACAGATTGGCTGCCTATACTGGTGGAATCTATCGTCGTGTAATTGTTCTATCTCATCTCATCTTTACCTTAAGAATATGACTGCCTGTTCATTGTTACAAATTTGGAATATATATTATGTCTATAACCACATCAAGGCTATATGTTCCTCTCATTTCCTAGATTTTTATGACCACACATGTTATTGTTAGAGTTGATATAAGAACAATTGGTATCTAATGATTGTTAGAATAGATATTATGAGTATAACCTCATGATTGCTATATGTTACTCTCATTTCCAGGATTTTTATAACAACGCATGTTATTGCTTAGAGTTGATATGATAACTGTAGTAAGTGCTATGGTAGAATATGAGTAGGACCTGTCATATCTGTTTTCCTCTCATTGTTACATGATGTTTGAACCATGATATATTGCTAGAATATGAAAGCCATTGGCTTATTTTTTTAACTTGGGGTATGATTATGACCACGGCATTGCAATTCTCTGTCTATGATATGTGTCCTTTGTTATAATAATCTTAATTCCACACATACTACGAACATGATTGTTTATTTTTGTCCTTTTGGTCTCTAATTTGAATTGTTGCAGTGAGACGCCGTAAATTTGGCCTTCATGATTCGGGACACGGAATCATACCAGCCGATGGGTGGTGGTTTATCGCTCGTTCAGCTGACGGTTGTCATTTGATGCTCATTTGCATGTACCAACTTGACCAAACCATTTCATCAAACCACATGCAGTATAATGCCTGGGGCGTTCATGACATTGATGGCTATGGCTGCTTCATGTTCGAGAAAGATCCCAGCTCCGTTGGGCCAGGCATATTCAACTAGAGGCGGGTTTACAGCCTCGGCAACCACTCCATGTTCCTCGGGATCAATTATCCTATCATCCAACCAATCATCGATCACATGACCGGCGATGATTACCGTGCTATGCAACTTCCATTCGCCAGGGGGAACTGTGTTTACACATCATACCATGGGTTCCATGAATCACCATATCCGGAGATTCGTCGACGACTTGTTGCCGATAATCTTGATTGTGTGAAAGGCATCAAGCTTCCATGCGATGGATGGCCTTTGCAAACCCGATATCTTGGCGATGTGGTTCATGCCAATAGCAAATATGCACAACTTGATTAAATCTTGGTATATAGACTGAGCCATGTATTTTGCTGTTGTAGCATGACCCTCTTTTGTTGGATATTATGTACTGTTGTTAGTTTGAAGCACTCCTCTGGTTTGAAGGATAGATACCTTTCTGGGATAAAGTGCATCCTAGCTCACCTGTGCAGGATGTACTGATAATGATGATGGAGATGTTGTGCAGTATATATATATATATATACATCTGGGCAATTCTGTTACGCGTAACAGAATATTATTCTGTTACCCTACTTGAACTGATGAATTCAAGCGGTTGAACTGATGAAATTTGAGCGGTTGAACTGATGCTTTCTGTTGCTGTTAAAAATCGTCTTCTTTAGTTCAATTTTTTTTGCAATTTTTTTTGTCGAAACGGGGCGTGTAATATATTATGATTAAATTTGCGGAAAGCTCTTGACATCCACATTACAATTTCATAATTCGTTTTTGCAAAAAAATTATGATTTAAGAGCAGTTTTGGAAAAACCATTTTTTTCATAACCGAAAACGTGAATCGTATTTTCGACTTAATTTTCAAACGGTTTGTCGGAATTGAGCAAATGAGATGGCGTTGGAAAGCTTGTGAGAATCCTCATCTTCCATATATCTACTATTTTTTCAAATTCTATATGATTAAAAGTAATTTGAAAAATAGTGAAATTCTGGGCGAAATGTTTTTTCACTGTTTTTTGCAAACGGTTTGTCGGATTGACGCAAATGATAAGGCGTTGGAAAGCTATGGAAAATGCGAAACTTTTGCGTATAGAAAGTTTTTTCTAATTCCATACGATTTAAATACGAATTCAAATACAGTTAACATGGTTTTGAACGCGGTTTTTTTAAAAAGTTTGTCGAAATGGGGCAAATAATATACCGTTGGATAGCTATCGAAAATGCGAAGCTTAGTCATGTTGAACGTTTTCTCTACTTCGAAACCGTTTAAAAGTAATTTTGAATAAGGTGAAAACAGAGTACTCGTACTAATCTATGTCTATGTTTGTACTTAGGTATTTTTCAAAGAGTAGTTTTGAATGGTTCCGAAAAAAGAATACTTTGAATGGATGTCTTTATGATTTTGTACTTGCTCCCATCTTTTAAGAGTAATTTTAAAATACGGTGAGACTCATCGTGCTGTTTTTCTGTCCGAAAAAAAGAGTACTCATACTGATCTGTGTGTGTGTTTGTCTTGAGGTATTTTTGAGTAATTTTGAATGGTTCCGAGAAAAGAGTACTTGCACCGATGTTCGTATGGTTTTGTACTGAGCATGTTTTCACATACTAGACTTCACTCTGTTTTTTGGGTATCATAGTCCCCGAACTTGCATGGTTTATATCGTTGAACTGAATGATATTTTTTCAAAAGGAAATAATTTCGTGTGTTTGTTTTTTTAACAATTTTCTTGCAAGATGTTTTGGACTTCTCTTGTTTTGCGAATTGAACTTTTACCGCTTGATTTTCCATTGGGTTTCATTTTGATTGAGATTTTTTCTCAAACTTATCTGGGACGTCGTGTTGAACTTACAACTTTTTTAATTGTGAACTTACTGTGTTTTTGCAATGCCAATATTTAGGATAGCAGGGCCAGGACAAAGGAAATAATTTCGTGTGTTTGTTTTTTTAACTCAATTTTCTTGCAAGATGTTTTGGACTTATCTTGTTTTGCAACTTGAACTTTTACCATTTGAGTTTTCATTGGGTTTCATTTTGTTTGAAATTTTTTTCTCAAACTTATCTCGGACGTCGTGTTGAACTTACAATTTTTTTAATTGTGAACTTGTTGTGTTTTTGCAATGCCAATATTGGGGAGAGCAGGTCAAGGACAACGATAGAAGGAAGCTGTGTGTGGTGATCGTGGAAGCACTTGGTGATCGTGGAAGCACTACAGGGCTGAGCCACAACGGTGGTTGATGGCAAGGTGGCACGACATGACATGCGGCAGAGAGGCATGGCGGCGAATTGGCGGCGACCGACATGACACTTGAGATGCGCTTTCTTTGGACTGACCTCCTTGTCCTATCTGGGCCGGATCGATTCTGAGAACATGGACGTTAACATACAAAGCCACATGTTACAGCTACAACATACAAAGCCAAAAATTGTACACCACTCGTACATTTCAGACCAAAGATTTTAGTATATGAGTGCAAAAACAGTAGAAAATTATACATGGAAAGAGCGTTTTATAAGATGCGCCTGTTTTTTTTCTTCAGTGTCCAGATCATACAATAAAACATACACCTAACACATGCACTACACACACAAGTGTAAATTCTCCCAGTAGATTTTGTTTTGCGAACTCCTAGATTTCTTGTGTTTTGAACTCCTCTGGTTGAACCTCCCATTGAAATAGAGTCCTTGCCATGATATACAATCTGCAACTGAGCATCACATATGAGTTTAGTTCAAATTCCAAGAATTATCAATGAAGAACAATTCAAAAGCAACCAGACACAAGTTCAATAGAAGCACATGACAAAAACTATCTACAAAAGGTAGCACAGGCACAAAAGTTTAATACTCCCCCCATCCCATAATATAAGAGCGTTTTTCACACTACTGTAGTGTCAAAATGGCTCTTATATTATGAAGAGGAAGTAGTAAGCTTCTAATTAGCCAAGTTCAAATTACAATTAACCAAAGGTAACCGTAAACATAAATATAGATGCATGTTCCAACTTTTTCGTGAACTAATGTGGATGAGATGCAACCCAAACCAACAGGTGATTTGCAAACTTATGAGAAATAATTCTGTTAAACACCTAGCTTCAGTACAATCATCTATGAAAACTTATCTAGTTCCAAATTATGACCTTGAAGAATAATTCTCATAAGCTAGAAGAAGCACGTAGAAGAGTGTTGAGGGCACACATAATTTTGGGGGTATTTCCTCAAGCTTCTACACTTTTTTAAGTAGATAAAATGATGAAAGGAAACACACTTTGTAAGATGTACTGAAAAAGCCTAAAAAGGTGAAGTGATATGTTTTGAAGCTCCAGGAAGCCTCTTGACAAACTGAAACTTCGTGTATCCCAGGAGGTTGACCTGAGAGGAGCACAAATTAGAACATTAAGCATCAACTTCTACAACTTATATACAGGAAACATGAATTTCTACATCTTGTTTTGAACTTCTAGTAATCGATCAAGTAGTCATAAAACCAAACAAGGGTGATGGGAGTTGAACCCGGATCCTCGGCCTCATCTCTAAACATTACCCTTTAATCTTCCTGAACTGAATTCCTCTCATCTATGTTCTTTAACTTTGTTTGTTTATGTAGATATGAACCAGCAACAACCTGGATGATGGTCGGTGTGTCGGGGTCAGCACGGGACAACAGTGGTGCTTGAGGAGCAGGGGAAGAGCGACACTACAAACAAGTGCAGCTCAACGATGCCATATGCTAAACAAATTTGCCAATTGGGACTGAAGAAACCACAAAGATGAACTTTCTGACTTTTGTCTTTGAAACACCCCGGTTTTTAACTTTTTATACATGAACTTACCACCCGTGAGTCTTAAAAAAACAATGAATCACCTCCATTCTTTTTATTTTCTCAATAATTTTGCTTTCTGTTTGAACTCGCCACCCTTCAAGTCTGAAATTGATGCAAAACCATTTTTTTTCTCCACTAATCTGCTACAATTTTTTCTTTATATTAAGCTAACATATAATACTTAAACCAAACTGTGTTTTTAACCATACTTTTTGAACTATTTTTCTGTATGTCCTTTTATGGGTGATGGCGGAATATACTGCAAACTGCTACACCACCTACAGAGCATCATTTTTTCTATGAGAAAGCACAATTCATGTTTACCATTTTAGTTATACTCTGTATATCACATTTGAACAAGCATCTTGAACTTCTGCTAAGCAAGCACACCATCAACACATCCAAATGCCTTAGTAAACTGCAGCCACTCAGTCCCCAAATCACAAAAAATAATATAGAGGTGGAACAAAACGAGAGGAAAGCTTCTGACCTTTGCGTTGTTGAACGATTTCTCGTTGAACTTATATCATCTAGTTGCCCAAACCCGGCACTTGAGTCAAGCAAAAATCCCAAAGCATTATAGAAAATTCCACGAAAACAAGACCAAAGGCATTAAATGTAAAATTACTGGGTTCAACTTGTCAAAGACATACATGTACCTATGTATCTTTTATTGTTGAACTTCGGATGTCTTTACAAGAATTCCATGGCATTTGTTCAACTTCCATGACCATTTTACATGGCCTCAACTCTGAGGGTCTGGTTTCAGCTCAACTCCGACCAGCCCTCAACTTTTTGCGAAACCAAAAAATGAACCAGACACAAACTTGTGTTATAATAAACTTGTTGTTTACCATAAATTTGTTTCAGTTTATAGTGTAACTTCCGTAGTTCTAGATGTAGTTTCGGTTGTATGTCTGTAGTGGTTAAATGTACCTTGTTCAGTTTTGGCGAGTGTTATGGACAGAGTAGGCGGAGAAGGATCTCTCGCTCGATCTAGTCTTTTTCCAAAAATATTGAAAATACCTGCAGAAAATAAGGTGGAAATCTTGTGTTTTTCAGTTTTCTTTCAAACCTGAAATGTTTGAATCAATAGAAACATAGAGGTATTTTCAAGACCTCATGGGGCAGAAGGAGCACCACGACACACAATGACGGCTTAACTTACAGCCAAATGTTTTCAATCAACTAATCATATATGAACATTGATGATAGGAACTCCCACTAACTTATCAATCATTTTTTTCCAGGGATCAAGCTTCATGAAATACGAGATCTCTCTCCACACTTTGTGGCACAAGTAGCTTGATCATGTCAATTGTATCTAATGCTATTTACTTAAATTGAATAGGTGCACAAGAAACATGATTCCTGAAAATAAATCTCACCTGGTGCTGCAGAAACATAGTGCATATTTCCGTCAGCATTCAGTTCAATTGGCAGTGTTTCGTTAGTGCTGCAAAAACATAAACATTTGCATTTTCTGAAGCTAACAAAGGGCAGATGAACTGAATTCGATTTTGCTAGCGAACTGATGCAATTTTATAGACGAACCTTCATAGTTCCGTTAGTGCTCAGTTCAATTAGCAGTGTTCCGTCAGTCTTGTGGAAACATGACCATTTGCATTTTCTGAAGCTACTACAGATTCGCTTTAATGTACGACATGCACCGAGCTAAACCGCTTTTTAAGTTGAGAGAAACTAAGCCGCATGGGTTGTTGGGGTGGCGTTGAATGGGCACCGGTGGTGGTGGTGAATGGCACAGGGTGGCGAAGGTGAGCGTCCTGCGTCTTTGAGGCAGCGGAGGCGGCAGCTAGAGCATGGGGCAGCCCCAATTCCAATAAGAGGTCTGTAAAATTAATTGACTAATAACATATTTTTTCTACTTTAGTTGCAGCCCCTATTCCAATAAGAGGTCTGTAAAATTAATTAACCAATATCATGTTAACAAAAACAACCTGTCCAACAGGCACCCATGATAACTACAAGTAGCAAGTGGCATAATGAAAATAAGCTTAGTATCAGCTCTAGCAAGTAGCAAGTGTGAGCATTCAGATTTTGTATACCATTTCAGTGTGTATCGTCATTCCATTGTTCAAGATCCCAGAAAGCCAAGGCGGGCATGGCCTTGTCAATCCAAACAATGAATGTATATCTTTAATGTTATGAAAAGCAAGTGGTATCATCCATCACACACACAACAATAATTTATGTAGTCTATCATCCATCGTACTTCCATTAGCACTGCACACAAACCGCCATTAGTAATCGACATTAGTACAACAATAATTTCTTTGGTCGACACCCATTACCCTAACCCAAAATGTACTGCCATTAGCACTGCACACAAAAGCGGCCATTAGTACAACAATAAAAAATAGTCAGACATCCATTACCCTAACCCAAAAAACTCACACGGATCTAGTAATTTCGGAATTTTTGCACTACACCGAACTAAACTGAACTGAACAGAAATAATATATTTGAAATGTAACTATTAAAAGAATTGAACTGAAATAATTTCAGTAATTGAACTGAACTAAAGAATTTAGTAATTGAATTGCTAGTATTTTTTGTGCCCACTGAAGAACTGCTACAGGAAATATACCGGTGAGAACCGGAGATGTGTGCTGCGCCGGTGTAGCAGCGTCCCTCGCCGGAGAAGAAGTATGCCAACAACTGCCACCCAGCTTCCGTCATAAGCGGCCAAGGGCCACCGCAGCGACGAGGGTGGCTCAGAGCCTTCTCATGGAAGGAGGGGTTGGGCGGCGGCAAGGCGTCCATGGGACCTCAGGGGAAGGCAGCCGGATCTCGGAGGGAGTCGGCTGTGTGAGGAGGAGATGGTCGGAGCACGAGGGAGGGAGATGGCCGAAGCACAAGGGAGGGAGGCGGTCGGAGCATGGGGTGGGGAGGAGGCCGGGGCGCGGGGGAGGGAAGATGCCGGGGCGCGGGGAGGGATGCAGGCGGGAGGGGGGGGATGCCGGGTGCGGGAGGCACGAGGCCGGGCAGAGGAGGAGGAGGCCGACGCGCGAGGTAGGGCGGCGGCCGGCGTGGGAGCAAGGAGGAGGCAGGGTTCGTCGGAGGGAGGCGCGGATTAGGCTAGGCTGGATGTGTGCTTTTTTACCCGATTCGACTCCTATATAGGGCAGGGGTAACAGAATATTATTCTGTTACTAGTAACAGAATAGCTCTGTCCTATATATATATATATATATATATATATATATATATATATATCACTTAGGCTTCAAGTGCATACTTGTTAGTTAAACCTATGGTTAGAATGTGAGACTAAATACGACTAGTAAGTAGTACAGTAGCAGTACTAGTATACGTCGGTCCAATTATTCATCACGTCCACATATTGAATTGACGTGACAACACGCTGCGCGTGAGGTCACACAAGAATCCCAGCGGCGTGTTCGGGTATTCAGACTTCAGATTTGGAGTACCACTTATCTGTCGAAATCTTTCAGCATTCACTTAAAACAGTCGATTGATCATACATTGAGTACCATATAACTGGAATTAACTAATGCAAGTCGAAGAAGGATTGACCGGTGCTGCCGGCTGGCGTCAAGTTCGATCCCACGGATCAGGAGCTGATCGAGCGCCTTGAGACCAAAGTGAGTGCTGACAGCGCGAGATCTCACCCTCTCATCGATTTGTTCATACCAACCATCTACAACGAGCACGACATATGCTACACCCATCCTGAGAAACTTCCAGGTAAGACACCGATCGGCCGTCTACTTGCACAAACATATTCCTTTGTTTATAGCTCTATTTTACTTTTTAGGCCTTGAGACCTGGTGAAGCAATTACAATTTGACAGTTAATAAAAAGTGAAACAAGTGACTGCAACATGCCAAAGATGTTATGAAAATGCCAACTATGTACACTAAAACCTGTATTCGATAATATTGCAGGTATCACACTGAGTGGCCTAAGCAAGCATTTCTTCGGTGAATTCCAGGCGTTCAAAAGGGCACGTGGATGGCGTAGCAAGATCTGATCGGAGTGCGGCATGCACGCGATGTGGCACAACACCAGCAATACCTTGCAAGTGATGGTCAACGGCCGGCAGACGGGCAGCAAAAAGGTTCTGGTGCTGGACACCAACAAGAACTTCGACCAACAGAGGATGATACGTCTCCAACGTATCTATAATTTTTGATTGCTCCATGCTATATTATATTCTGTTTTGGACATTATTGGGCTTTATTATACACTTTTATATTATTTTTGGGACTAACCTATTAACCGGAGGCCCAATCCAGAATTGCTGTTTTTGCATATTTTAGAGTTTCGTAGAAAAAGAATATCAAACGGAGTCCAAACGGAATGAAACCTTTGGAAACGTGATTTTTGGAACGAACGTGATCCAGAGGACTTGGACCCCACATCAAGACATCAACCAGGAAGGCATGAGGTAGGGGGCGCGCCTACCCCCCTGGGCGCGCCCTCCACCCTCGTGGGCCCCATGTTGCTCCACCGACGTACTTCTTCCTCCTATATATACCTACGTACCTCCAAACTACTAGATATGGAGCCAAAAACCTAATTCCACCGCTACAACCTTCTGTACCCGTGAGCTCCCATATTGGGGCCTTTTCCAGAGCTCTGCCAGAGGGGGCATCGATCACGGAGGGCTTCTACATCCACACCATAGCCTCTCCGATGATGTCTGAGTAGTTTACCTCAGACCTTCGGGTCCATAGTTATTAGCTAGATGGCTTCTTCTCTCTTTTGGTTCTCAATACAATGTTCTCCCCCTCTCTTGTGGAGATCTATTTGATGTAATCTTCTTTTGCAGTGTGTTTGTTGAGACCGATGAATTGTGGGTTTATGATCAAGTTTATCCATGAACAATATTTGAATCTTCTCTGAATTCTTTTATGTATGATTGGTTATCTTTGCAAGTCTCTTGAATTATCAGTTTGGTTTGGCCTACTAGACTGATCTTTCTTGCAATGGGAGAAGTGCTTAGCTTTGGGTTCAATCTTGCGGTGTCCTTTCCCAGTGACAGTAGGGGCAGCAAGGCACGTATTGTATTGTTTCCATCGAGGATAACAAGATGGGGTTTATATCATACTGCGTGAGTTTATCCCTCTACATCATGTCATCTTACTTAAAGCGTTACTCTGTTCTTTTGAACTTAATACTCTAGATGCATGCTGGATAGCGGTCGATGTGTGGAGTAATAGTAGTAGATGCGGTGAGTCGGTCTACTTGTCTCGGACGTGATGCCTATATACATGATCATACCTAGATATTCTCATAACTATGCTCAATTCTATCAATTGCTCAATAGTAATTTGTTCACCTTTGTAATACTTATGCTCATGAGAGAAGCCACCAGTGAAACCTATGGCCCCGGGTCTATTTTCCATCATATTAATCTTTCAAAGACTTAGCTATTTCTGGCGTCGTCTTTATTTTGCTTTCTTTACTTTGCATCTTTATCATAAAAATACCAAAAATATTATCTTATCATATCTATCAGATCTCACTCTCGTAAGTGACCGTGAAGGGGTTGAAAGCCCCTTCATTGTGTTGGTTGCAAGGATTTATTTGTTTGTGTTGGTGCGAGGGACTCGTGCGTGGCCTCCTACTGGATTGATACCTTCATTCTCAAAAACTGAGGGAAATACTTACGCTACTTTGCTGCATCACCCTTTCCTCTTTAAGGGAAAACCAACGCAGTGCTCAAGAGGTAGCAAGAAGGATTTCTGGCACCGTTGCCGGGGAGTCTACGAAAAAGTCAACATACCAAGTACCCATCACAAACCCTTATCTCCCGCATTACATTATTTGCCATTTGCCTCTCGTTTTGCTCTCCCCCACTTCACCCTTGCCATTTTATTCGCCCTCTCATTTCCGTTTGCTTCTTTTTCACTTGCTTGTCGTTATGGCTAGTCCCCTATCTTCTCCGTTGTCTCCCGAGAATGAAGTTCTTAATTTTAAGCAAAGGGAGGGGGGAAATCTAAAAGATGCTTGGTATAGAATTTGCAATGCTCAAAATAGATCTACCAAGAAGCAATCTACTTCTGTTCTTCTCCGCAATTTTTATGTAGGCGCTACTCCGTGGTACAGATATGTCCTTGATACCATTACCGGAGGGAATTTCTTGGGTAGCCATACTTTTTATTCTTATAATTCTATGATAGATTTGTTCGGCTCACCACCTCTTTTGGTTAATGGAACTATGTTAACTTTGGAGCACGTAATGCAAAGACTTGAAATTATTGAAAATAAAGTTGCTACCGTAGAGTTAATTGAAAATTTGGATAAAAAGATCCACAACCAAATTACCCAATATAGATCTAAAGTAGGAGTCAGTTTGAAAAACATTAAGGAGAAGGAACCCATAGTTAATGAAAGAATAAATCAGGATTCTACTAGAATCGATAAACTTGAGGGTAACATTGCCAACTTGGGAACCGCTTTTTCTTCCGTAAAGAATACTCCAAGTCCTCCAACTAAAATTGTCAAGCTTATGTATGTTCCTAAAAATAAGGGTGAATCCTCTAGTAAGGAAACTATGGATCTCAAATCTATAAGTATTCATCCCAATCTTTTTGCTATCATTAAGGAACCATTTGGCACAAATGAATTTTTCGGTTATGTGCCTAGAAGTTTGATAATTAATAAAAGAAAGAAACTCCTAAGGAAGATAGATGTCTCATTGAAGAATTGCCTACCAAAGATGGCAATACCTAGATCTATCCTTGCTATTATGCCTAGCTAAGGGCGTTACACGATAGCGCTTGTTGGGAGGCAACCCAATTTTATTTTCAGTTTTTTGCTGTTTGCTTATGTTTAGGAATAAATATTTGATCTAGCCTCTGGTTAGATTTGTTTTTATGTTTTAATTAGCGTTTGTGCCAAGTTTAACCTATAGGATCTTCTTGGTACTCTATGCGCTTCACTTATATCTTTTAGAGCTATATAGAATTCCAGAAACCCAATTAGAATTTATTAGAATACTCTATGCACTTCACTTATATCTTTTGAGCTATATAGTTTTTGCTCTAGTGCTTCACTTATATCTTTTAGAGCACGGCGGTGGTTTTTGTTTTATAGAAACTATTATTCTCTCATGCTTCACTTATATTATTTTGAGAGTCTTAAACAGCATGGTAATTTGCTTAAATTGGGAAATTAATCCTAATATGCTAAGTATTCAAGACTGGTAAAAAAAACCTTTCTTATGGGTGTGCGGAATACTAATAGAAGTTTGATGCTTGATGATTGTTTTGAGATATGGAGGTAGTGATATTAAAGTTGTGCTAGTTGAGTAGTTGTGAATTTGAGAAATACTTGTGTTGAAGTTTGCAAGTCCCGTAGCATGCACGTATGGTAAACATTATGTAACAAATTTGAAGCATGAGGTGTTATTTGATTGTCCTCCTTATGAGTGGCGGTCAGGGACGAGCGATGGTCTTTTCCTACCAATCTATCCCCCTAGGAGCATGCGTGTAGTGCTTGGTTTTTGATGACTTGTAGATTTCCGCAATAAGTATGTGAGTTCTTTATGACTAATGTTGAGTCCATGGATTATACGCACTCTTATCCCTCCATCATTTCTAGCCTCTTCGGTACCGTGCATTGCCCTTTCTCACATTGAGAGTTGGTGCAAACTTCGCAGGTGCATCCAAACCCCATGATATGATACGCTCTTTCACACATAAACCTCCTTATATCCTCCCCAAAACAGCCACCATACCTACCTATTATGGCATTTCCATAGCCATTCCGAGATATATTGCCATGCAACTTTCCACCGTTTCATTTATCATGACATGTTCATCATTGTCATATTGCTTTGCATGATCATGTAGTTGGCATTGTATTTGTGGCAAAGCCACCGTTATAATTCTTCATACATGTCACTCTTGATTCATTGCTATCCTGGTATACCGCCGGAGGCATTCATATAGAGTCATACTTTGTTCTAGTATCGAGTTGTAATCATTGAGTTCTAAATAAATAGAAGTGTGATGATCATCTTTCATAGAGAATTGCCCTAATAAAAAAAGGCCAAAAAGAAAAAAAGAGAAGGCCCAAAAAAAAGAGAAAATAAAAAGGGGCAATGCTACTTTCTTTTTTCCACACTTGTGCTTCAAAGTAGCACCACGATCTTCATGATAGAGAGTCTCTTGTTTTGTCACTTTCATATACTAGTGGGAATTTTTCATTATAGAACTTGGCTTGTATATTCCAACAATGGGCTTCCTCAAATGCCCTAGGTCTTCGTGAGCAAGCAAGTTGGATGCACACCCAATTAGTTTCTTTTGTTGAGCTTTCATGCATTTATAGCTCTAGTGCATCCGTTGCATGGCAATCCCTACCCCTTACATTAACATCAATCGATGGGCATCTCCATAGCTCATTGATTAGCCAAGTTGATGCAAGACTTTCTCCTTTTTTGTCTTCTCCACATAACCCCCATCATTATATTCTATTCCACCCATAGTGCTATATCCATGGTCGCGCTCATGTATTGCGTGAAGGTTGAAAAAGTTTGAGATTACTAAAGTATGAAACAATTGCTTGGCTTGTCATCGGGGTTGTGCATCATGAGATCATTCTTGTGTGATGAAAATGGAGCATGACAGTCGGTGGGAAACGACACCAATGGGATCACTAGAATCCCTTCTACGGTTGCGGGGCGCGGGGATCGTGAGAAGAGCAGGACCAGCAGACAACACAAAGGGATTTTACCCAGGTTCGGGCCGCGAGGATGCGTAAAACCCTAGTCCTGCTTTGGTGGATGTATTTAGTGTATCTGAGCTCTCGAACTAGCTCTAGGTGCTGCGAGGTACCAAAGAGCCGAATCCTTTCACTGGTCGCCTCGGGCCTCCTTTTATAGGAAAAGGGGTCGCCACAGTGGCAAGCAGGAGGTGGAAAGGCTACAGTGCTGCGAGGTTATCCCTCGTATTACAGGATAAGACGCATTTAATGCGAGGCTTAGGTGTCCCTTCGCTTTATTGGGGACGGGGGCGGGGCCCGTCATATCCATCGCCGCTCCTCCTCGCTTCGAACGCGCCCTAGCTAGCGATGCATGCGGTGCTATGTAGGTAGGCAGGCAGATGAGGTGGCGCGGTGGTCGAGCCTCCACGAAGGATTGCATGCCGCCGCGTAGGTGCCTGCCCAGCTGGTTGGGTCAGCACCTACAAGCAAACGGCAGCGAAGACTTATCTGGTGCGGGTCCGGTAGTGGCCCAGCTGGTGCGCTTTGGCGAGGGCCTTGTCGGGTAGCCCGGCAAGAGTCTTGCCGGGTGGCCCGGCAAGGGTCATGCGGTGGCACGCTGGCCTCCCCAGCAAGAGCCTTCCCGGGTGGCCCGGCAAGGGTCTTGCCGTGGCGCGTTGGCTTCCCCGGCAAGGGTCTTGCCGGGGGTCTTGTGGGTTTCTTCGGTGAGGATGGTTGCCTTCCTCATTTGATCTTGAGCATCCTATGTCTTTCACAAAGATCTGCATGCAGCCACGGAGGTGCCTCCCGAGCCCTGCCCCAATGCATTTGTGTGAGCATTGGTGGGCTCAAGGGTGGCTCGCTCGGCTGGCATGGGCGGGCCGCCCCGGCAAGGGTCTTGCCGGGGCGGCTGAGGCTGCTCTAGGAAGGGTCCTTGCCGGGTGAACCTGCTTTGCCCATCCAATCCTTGTGGCCTTGGTCCTTGTCGATGCTTCATTTGTCTTCATGGCTTTGGCTCATCTCCAGCTCCCCTTTCCTACCATGTCTATGCGTGGCCGTGGTGGGAGGCTCTAACTACCCGTGCACAAGTAAAGGGGTCAAAAGCAGAGCCCCTACTTTTGTACACCGACAGGAGCCCCCGGGCCTGGGCCACACATAAGCGCAGCACGTTGTTGGGCCAGGCCCAGAACGGTGCGCGGGCAGTTGGGGTGGATTTTTACCGCGGCCACTGTTCCGTCCGCCACGCTTCCCCACGACCCGCGTTAAACGCGTGACATGGGGGTCGTGCGCGTGTGTATGACGTGGGAGGCATGTGTGGGACAACGCCTGCATGCATGCGTCGTGTCACAGTTAATGGGAAAGGAAGCGGCCAGCGCCTTCCCCATAAAAAGGAATAACCGCGGGCACGCTGCTCACTTTTACCCCTTCCCTGCGCCTTCCTCCAATCTCAGAACCGCCGCCCCCTTCCTCTCGAGCTTCTATGCTTTCGCCCATCGCCTCCGTACTTTCGCCGTCCTCTGCTTTTCCGCTTCCTGCTATCGCCATGGCGCCCAAATCCACCAGGGGTAAAGAAGGGGCCATGGACGTCGGAATTGACGGAGGCACCGGAGGGTGCGCTGGCGGTGCAGGTGTCGGTGTACTAGAGTAGGGGTACCCTAGTATCCCGAACTTGTGCACGGGAAGTTGCAGCCCTCCGCGGCAAGGCTTACCGGGTGACCGCCAAGGTCCTCCGTGGTTCCTTTGGAGACATTCAAGAACAAAGTATTCAAGCCAGGAGACAAGACCCGACAAGAGGAGCTTGCGGGAAGGTCACCCAAAGGCACATAGGAGACAAGGCCCGGCAAGAGGAGCTTGCGGGAAGGCCACCCTGTGCACCTACAAGACAAGACCCCGCAAGAGGAGCTTGCCGGAAGGCCCGATGAGCGACAAGCTTCCGGGCGCGACAAGATAACAACCGCTGACAAGGCGCTTGTCACAGACCACCTCTCTGCACTCCTACGCTCCAGCACATCCACTAACGTGTCGCCTGGGGCCTTTTCCAGCGCTGCGTGGCGAAGAGGGTGTGCAGCCAACTGCGAGGTGGCAAGCGGCGCCGACAAGTTTGCCATCGTGGCGGACGGTGGCGCCCTGACGATCCCTGTTTGCACCGTTAGAGGCGACAAGATGGGCATTTAATGCCTTTGTCCCCTGCCGTCGAGTTAGGTATATTACGCATACCTTTGTACAAGTAGGTGTACCAACCACTAGTTTTACCTTTGTACCCCCGTCTACGTTGCCACCTGTCGGAGCCCCTTTGAGCATATAAAAGGAGGCCCATGCACAACGTAGAAAGGGGTTGGTTGGTCGATCAGTTCCCTCCACGCTCAGTCTCGTTAGCAGCTCGTCTGTACTGTAGCATTCGAGCGCTCCTGAGCAAGAACGCAATACACCTAGACATGCAGCAGTAGGAGTATTATCTCTCCGGAGAGCTCCGAAGCTGGGTAAAACCTCTCGCGTGCTTCGCCTCGATCTTCTCTTCGTGCGACCTCTGCTCCCTGCCGAACCGAAGGGGCTCGGTCCGCCGCCCCATAGGTGTTCGTGGGCGGATCAGCCTGCCCGACATCTTTGGCGCGCTGTAGGGGCGTCGAGGTTGTGTGAACCTGATCCGGCGTCCACGCGAGCTAAATCTTCATCATCTTCGTCAACATGCCACCGAAGAAGAAGGCTTCGGCGGCAGAGGCCCCGTCCGCGTCAAACCCACCACCACCGGAGCAAACGGGTGGTGGGGTAGATGCCGGCGGAAGAATGGACGGCGACGGGGGCGCTCACGGTGCTGCCAAGTCCAAGGACAAGGCTGCACAGACCTTGGCGTCCGTACATGCACCACGCCCATCTCAGGAGGCGCGGGACCAACAGCTTCATGGCATTCACAATGCCATACGCTCGTTGGACCGAGATCGAGCTGGAGGATCTCGGGACGTTCAAGACCAGCATACACGCCAACATCTTTGGCGCGGCGAAACGCGGTCGCCCGGACGGGATACTGCTCCTTCTAACATAGTTAGAAGTCCGAGCATATCCCGCTCCTCGCGCCGCTCGCCACTGCCACCCACAACTCCAGCAGAAGCTCTGGCGAGAGCTCAACTGCTCCTAGATTACCCTCCAACGGCCGACAAGGTCGACGAGTGGAGGGCCACCATACAGAGTCTCATCGGCTTCGCCAACGGTGATGCTCCGCGGCAACCGAGTGCATCGCTGCCGCGGCAAGACTGCCAAACACGAGCCGGTGGGGACGAGAACGGTGGGTGTGCAACCACCATGCACTCTCCGCCCCGAAGGCCAAGATCGCCGACTCGCCGGATCCACCTCGACAGTGACTCCACTGCGTCATCAGATCCACGAGCTCATCGCGATCAGCGCCAAGTGCTACACGATCGACAGCAAGAGGACGCTCGAACTCGCATCGAGCGCCGAAGAGAAGCGCGACGTCAATCCGACAAGCGCGCTGGGCCCTCTGTCGACATGCACGCGCTAGAGGAACCAGGCGACTTGCCGTACGCGGTAGGTTGCCCTGCGTTCACTCGTGAGCTGCGGCAAGTCCAGTGGCCCGACAAGAAAAACTTCAAGCCAGATGTACCAGAGAAGTACGACGGCAAGACGCACCCGTCGGAGTTCCTCAGCATCTACACCATTGCGGTGCGAGCTGCGGGGGCGAGACGACAAGATCCTTGCCAACTACTTCCCGGCTGGTGCTCAAGCCCAATGTCGAGATCTGGCTCATGCACTTGCCGGACAACTCCATATCTTCTTGGGCAGATTTATGCCATCAGTTTGTCGGCGCCTTCTGGTGGCCACAAGCCCCATGGCCAAGAAAGCGACCTTCATCTGCCGCCCGGAAGGAAGGAGAGCCCTTGCGCAAGTATATTCAAAGATTCAGCCGTGTGCGGCACAACATCGAGATGTCCACCTGCCGCGGTGATCAGCTGCGTTCCATCGAGCGTGCGAAACCGCGAGATGCGGGAGGAGATGGCGATGTGCAAAATCAGAGGCGTCGGTGAGCTATACGCCTGGCCGACAAGTGTGCGTCTTTGAGGAAGGGAGGAGACTCCCGGAGAGAATACGAAGCGGGAGGATCGATAGTGAAGGGACCGCCCGGCAAGAAGAGCCGGCAGCGGGGCAACAGGAAAAAGAAAGGCAGAGATGTGCTAGTTGTTGAGCAGTCCGGCAACGGAGGTGGCGACAAGAACGCCAAGGCTGGTGGCTCCGGCAAGGAGGTTGCCGCTGGTGCCAACCACCAGTCCGTGGCGTCCGCCGACAAGCAGGACGGCTGCGGCAAGCAGTACTGCAAGATCCACCGCACCAAGGGTCATGACCTCCGGAGCTGCAAGAAGGTCGAGCAGCTTGTCGAGCAACAGAAAGCTGAATACGAGCGACGCGACAAGGAGAAGGCCCAGGAAGGTACTGGAGGAGCTAGCAAGAAACGTCCCGGCCGGGGAGGGCGCCGCGGCAAGGCCAAGCAGCGGCAAGGAGACAGGCCTCCCCGCGGCCTCGACAAGGACGACGACGACGACGAGAAGGAGGACATGGATGATGACGAGGCCGATGAGCAGGAGTTCTAGAAAGCCACAGAGGTCCTATGCGTTGACGGTGGTGCTTCTCTGCATACCTCACACCGCCAACTCAAGCAGTGGATGCGGGAGGTCAATGCAGCAGAACCGTCCATCGAGTCACGCAAGCCTCTGAAATGGTCCAAGACGCCTATCATCTTTGACATTGAGGACCACCACGATCGGCGTAACTACTGTCGGGTGCTTGCCGATGTTGGTTTCACCAACTATCAGCAACCTCAAGGTCACCAAGATGCTAGTTGACGGCGGGGCCGGCTTGAATCTGATCTCCTCCGCGGTGCTCCAAAAACTCCAGATCCCTGATGGCGAGCTCGAAGAGACCGACACTTTTCAAGGAATCAATCCGGGAAGGAGCAAGCCAAAGGGAAAGATCACGTTGCCGGTTACATTTGGCAGCGAGTTGAACTTCAGGACTGAGAGGGTCACCTTTGATGTTGCTGACTTTCCATTGCCTTACAATGGAATACTTGGCAAAGACCTTTCGCCAAATTCATGGCGGCCTCTCACTATGCCTACAACCTCCACGAAGATGCCAGGCCCGATAAGTGCCATCTCTGTCCTGGCGACAAGAAGGATGCTCTTATCTGCGCCGACAAGATCTACCGGGAAGCGGCAGCCAGACAGGTTGCAAGCCACTTGTCACCGAAGCTCCGGAGGGAAGAAGAAGACCAAGTCCGGCAAGAGCTCGATGCCCACTCCGGCAAGCGCACCTCTTGGAGTGCTGCGCCACCGTCGAGGACGCACCATCGAGCTCCACCGGCAAGTATAAGAAGACGATAACAGCTCCACGAGAGACCAAGAAGGTGTCCGCCAAGGAGGACGGCAGACCGGTGGTACCTTCACCATCGGTGCCTCTCTCGACCCTAAATAGGAAGGCGGCGCTCATTGCTTTCCTCAGGCGGCGTCGACATGTTTGCATGGCAACCGTCCGACATCCCCGGTGTTCCTGTGAAAGTAATTGAGCACCATCTTACCGTTTGTCCTCATGCGCGGCCCGTCAAGCGAAGAAAGTCAGAAGCAAGCGTTGGGCGCCAAGAGTTCATCGCGGAAGAAATCAAGAAGCTGGAAGCAGCGGGCCTTGATCTTCTCCTTCAAGGCCACCTCCGCTCCTTGGCGCCCGTCCGGTCTGAGTCAAAGTAGTTAGCTTCAACTCAAGGTCTGCATTGGAGTCCTGGCGGCACCGAGCTCCTTGCTCCTCTCGCAAGACGGCCCCTGCAGCTCGCCAAGAGTGTAGGCGTCCTTCTCGCCTTCGTGCTTGAGTGCAGCAAGCTCCTCGCCGCTCTTCTTGAGGCTGGCCTCCAACTGCGCCACCTTCGTCTCCAGCTCCTTCTTGGCGGCCTCGGCAGCCGCGGCAGCATCCTTTGCCTCCTTGAGAGCCCCGCCAAGTGTTTCCTCGCGCATGGCGAGATCCTCCTCGTGACTGTCCAGGTTGACCTTCCGCTGCGCCAGCTCACCCTCCTGCGCAGACAACTTCTCGGCGCCAAGCCGCTGTTCCTCCTTAGCTGCAGCCGTCTCGAGGATGAAGGCCTTGCGCTCCTCGGCGAGTTGCTCCCGCTCCTCCGCCAAAGATCGGGGAGCTTCCTGGTTGCAGCCCCGGAGCTCCTCCGCACGCTTCTCTATGTCTGCTCCCGCCTTCATGACAAGGGCCTCCCGGGATGCCAGTTTGGCTTGTCGGGCGCGGTAGAGCGACAGCAGCTTCCGCAGCAGCTGCTCCTCCTCAGGCTCGCCCTTCTTGCTGCTTAGCGCGTCAACTAGCGCCAGCCGGTGAGGCGAGCAGCTCTTCATCAAAGGTTTCTCCTTGGCGGCGCCTGGAGCTCGAATCCCATGGGAGCTTGATGAAGACGCCGTCGCCCGGCCTTCAAGTAGGCGCGGGCTGTGGCTCTTGAACTGGACAAGCAGCCAGCGGAGGGATCGGCGGTCGGTGTAGCGCCCGGCGCTCCTGCTGACCTCGTGGTCGTCGGTCACGATCGCGGACCCCTCGCCAGCTTCTGCGGCGGCAGCTTCGGTGGCCTCTTCGCCGGCAGGCTCGTCAACACCGGCTTCTTCTTCCACGACGGCGGCTTCGTCAATGTTGCCGCGCACGTCCTCCTCGCCAGCGACCTCGGTCTCCATTGGCTCTGTGGCGGACGGATGAAGAAAGTCAAGCAAATTTTCAAAGATAAAATCAGAAGAAGAAAAACACAAGGGAAGTAATCAGGCAAGAAGGTTACCTGCGCCGGGGGCTGCGGTCATGGTCTCCGCCGCCAAGGGATCGCTGGTGCCGTCCCTTGCCGGAGAGCTGCCCCTTGCCGGAGAAGGTTCCCTTGCCGGAGAAGGCTCCCTTACCGGGGAGCGCTCCCTTGCCGGGGAATCCACCCTTGGCGGCGTAGTCGAAGCAGAAGGAGGCTGCTCTGCTTCTACACAAGTCAACAGTCAGATATCAGCAAAAAGAAGAAGCACCCATGCACGCCAAATAGCAAGAAGTAGACCATATACTTACGCTGGGGGCTGCGCTGGAGGCTGCTTTGAAGGAGAGTTGCCTCATCCGGCAAGGTTGTCTCGGACGCGCCTCCTGCCATCGCAGTAGGTTCGTCCTCGACGACAATCACCGGGGTCTTGGCCCTCTTCGACATCCTCTGGGCCAGCGTCCTGAAAAGGAATGGATTCAGAGTAAAGCGGATCAGATACAATACAAGGCAACAAATCAAAGAATTACAAGTACAGCAAGGAATCTTACTCTTCCTCTTCCTCGTCGGAGCTGAGCGGAGAGGTCGACTCGCCCACCTCCTGCAGACGCAGGCGAGGAGGAGGCTCCTTGGACGCTTGGCGGGGGCGGGACTGGTGGCCTGCGAGGGCCCCGCCCCAGTTGCCGCAACGGTGTGAGGTGCTCCCGCGGCAGCAGTGCTTGCCGCGGTGGAGCGCGTCCCGCGGCGCTGCGGTTGTTGGCCCGTCTGCCGCCCTGCTGTGTCTCCGGCCCTGCGAAGACGCCTTCTTGGTGGAGCCAGTGGCTCCGCTCGCGGCAAGCTGCTTGGAGGTGGGAAGGATGCGCCCTCGGCGGGCTCGCTCGACTCGGCCTCAGGCTCGGCAAGATCTTCCTCGCCGACGAACTCCTTTCGCTCGACAAGACTTAACGCCTCGGCTGCCTCCGCCTCCTCCACAGTAAAGCCAAACTCACCCGCGGCAGCGGCTGCTGCCGCCTCTTCTAGCCTGGTGGCGATGCGCTACATCTCGTCGTCAGTAGTGTCGCGGGTGAGGCCCCTCTGCTCGTCGGGGTGGACTGGCATCTCTACCAGATTGTCGAAGAACTGCCGCACCACGTCATCTGCCGGCTCTTGCCAAGTGGGGGCAATTCCATGGGAGTCACACAACGGCATCATTGCACGGATGCGGTCAAGCGACGAGTTGTTGCACATTGAACGACGCCCTCGGCAACCTAAACATCTCCGGATGATCGTGATCGAGGCTTGAACAGCTCTAAGAGCATTGCGTCCAAGCTCCAAGACTGTGAAGTTGAAGTTGAGGCCTGGGCGCAGCCTCATGATGTCTGCTGCGTTGCTGAAATTCCTGTGCAGGTCTCCTTCTCTCCAAAGGGAAGCGTCGGCGGCGAAGAAAGTCCGCGCCAAGCGTGCCTACAAGTGAGTCCGGCAAGTGCGAGGCGGAGGATTCGGGTGCTTCGCGATCTTCAGCCTAGTGTCCTCCGGGACCAGATTGCTCCAATCATTGCAGCGTACTCTTTGGGGTTTGGCTGGGCGGTAAAAGGCTGCGGTTCTCCTCAACAATCCAGCACCAATCTGCCCTCCACTCCTCCCATTTGCTACGGAGCTCTCCCTCTAGATAGGCCTCCTTCTTGCCGACCCTGGAGACCCAAGCAATTCCTCCGGCAAGGGGCTCTCTGTTGGGTAACGTAGTAATTTCAAAAATTTTCCTACGATCACGCAAGATCATGGTGATGCATAGCAACGAGATGAGAGTGTTGTCTACATACCCTCGTAGACCAGCAACGGAAGCGTTGACGCAACGTAGAGGAAGTAGTCGTATTTCTTCACGATCCAACCGATCCAAGTACCGAACGACGGCACCTCCGAGTTCTGCACACGTTCAGCTCGATGGCGTCCCTCGAACTCCGATCCAGCCGAAAGTGTTGAGGAGAGTTTAAATCGACGACGGCGTGGTGGCGATGATGATGTTCCACCGGCGCAGGCTTCGCCTTAAGCTCCGCCACGGTATTTTCGAGGTGTAATATGGTGGAAGGGGGCACCGCACACGGCTAAGGAAAGATCTCAAGGATCAACTTGTGTGTCATGGGGTGCCCCTGCCCTGTATATAAAGGAGGGAAGGGGAGGGGCTGGCCGGCCCCGGCGGGGCGCGCCAGGGGTGTCCTACTCCTACTGGGAGTAGGATTCCCCCCCCTCAATCCTAGTCCAACTAGGTTTCCCCAAGTGGGAAGGGAGAGAGAGGGGGCGCCTTCTCCTAGTCCTAATAGGACTAGGGAAGGGGGAAGGTGCGACCAGCACTTGGGCCCCCTTCTCTCCTTTCCACTAAGGCCCATGTTGGCCCATTAGTATTCCGGGGGTTCCGTAACCTCCCTTGCACTTGGTAAAATTCCCAATTTCACCGGAACACTTCGATGTCCAAACATAGTCTTCCAATATATGAATCTTTATGTCTCGACCATTTCGAGACTCCTCGTCACGTCCGTGATCTCATCCGGGACTCGAACAACCTTCGTACAGAAACATCATAACAACTCATAGTAATCGCATCGAAGCGTTAAGCGTGCGGACCCTACGGGTTCGAGAACTATGTAGACATGACCGAGACACCTCTCCGGTCAATAACCAATAGCGGGACCTGGATGCCCATATTGGCTCCTACATATTCTACGAAGATCTTTATCGGTCAGACCGCATAACAACATACGTTGTTCCCTTTGTCATCGGTATGTTACTTGCCCGAGATTCGATCGTCGGTATCCAATACCTAGTTCAATCTCGTTCGCAAGTCTCTTTACTCGTTCCGTAATACATCATCTCACAACTAACTCATTAGTTGCAATGCTTGCAAGGCTTATGTGATGTGCATTACCGAGGGCCCAGAGATACCTCTCCGACAATCGGAGTGACAAATCCTAATCTCGAAATATGCCAACCCAACATGTACCTTCGGAGACACCTGTAATGTACCTTTATAATCACCCGATTACGTTGTGACGTTTGGTAGCACCCAAAGTGTTCCTCAGGCATACGGCAGATGCATAATCTCATAGTCATAGGAACATGTATAAGTCATGAAGAAAAGCACTAGCAACAAACTATACGATCAGGTGCTATGCTAATGGAATGGGTCATGTCAATCAGATCATTCAACCAATGATGTGATCCCGTTAATCAAATGACAACTCATGTCTATGGTTAGGAAACATAACCATCTTCGATTAACGAGCTAGTCAAGTAGAGGCATACTAGTGACACTCTGTTTGTCTATGTATTCACACATGTATTATGTTTCCGGTTAATACAATTCTAGCATGAATAATAAACATTTATCATAAAATAAGGAAATAAATAATAACTTTATTATTGCCTCTAGGGCATATTTCCTTCAGCCTCCCACTTGCACTAGAGTCAATAATCTAGATCACATCACCATGTGATTAACATCGATAGTTCACATCATCATGTGATTAACACCCATAGTTCACATCGCCATGTGACCAACACCCAAAGGGTTTACTAGATTCGATAATCTAGTTCACATCGCTGTGTGATTAACACCCAAAGAGTACTAAGGGATGATCATGTTTTGCTCGTGAGAGAAGCTTAGTCAACGGGTCTGTCATATTCAGAGCCGTATGTATTTTGCAAATATTCTATGTCTACAATGCTCTGCACGGGGCTACTCTAGCTAATTGCTCCCACTTACAATATGTATCCAGATTGAGACTTAGAGTCATCTGGATCAGTGTAAAAGCTTGCACCGATGTAACTCTTTACGACGGGCTCTTTTATCACCTCCATAATCGAGAAATATTTCCTTAGTCCTCACTAAGGATGTTCTTGACCAATGTCCAGTGATCTACTCCTAGATCATTATTGTACTCCCTTGCCAAATTCAGAGCAAGGTATACAATAGGTCTAGTACATAGCATAGCATACTTTATAGAACCTATGGCTGAGGCATAGGGAATGACTTTCATTCTCTTTCTATCTTCTGCCGTGGTCGGGTTTTGAGTCTTACTCAATTTTACAACTTTGTTACACAGGCAAGAACTTTTCTTTGACTGTTCCATTTTGAACTACTTCAAAATCTTGACAAGGTATGTATTTATTGAAAAACTTATCAAGCGTCTTGATCCATCTCTATAGATCTTGATGCTCAATATGTAAGCAGCTTCACTGGGGTCCTTCTTTGAAAAACTCCTTTCAAATACTCCTTTATGCTTTGCAGAATAATTCTACATTATTTCCGATCAACAATATGTTATTCACATATACTTATCGAAATGTTGTAGTGCTCCCACTCACTTTCTTGTAAATACAGGCTTCTCCAAAAGTCGTATAAAACCATATGCTTTGATCAATCTTATCAAAGCGTATATTCCAACTCCGAGATGCTTGCACCGGTCCATAGATGGATCGATGGAGCTTGCACATTTTGTTAGCTCCTTTAGGATTGACAAAACCTTACGGTTGCATCATATACAACTCTTCTTTAATAAATCCATTAAAGAATGTTGTTTTTGACATCCATTTGCCAGATTTCATAAAATGTGGCAATTGCTAACATGATTCGGACAGACTTAAGCATCGCTACGGGTGAGAAAGTCTCATCGTAGTCAACCCCTTGAACTTGTCGAAAACCTTTTGCAACAAGTCGAGCTTTGTAGATAGTAACACTGCTATCGATTGTCCGTCTTCCTCTTGAAGATCCATTTATTTAACATGGCTTGCTGATCATAGAGCAAGTCAATCAAAGTCCATACTTTGTTTCTCATACATGGATCCTATCTCAGATTTCATGGCCTCAAGCCATTTCGCGAATCTGGGCTCATCATTGCTTCCTCATAGTTCGTAGGTTCATCATGGTCTAGTACCATGACTTCCGTAACATGATTACCATACCACACCGGTGCGGATTTTGCTCGGAAGACCTACGAGGTTTGGTAGCAACTTGATTTGAAGTTTCATGATCATCATCATTAACTTCCTCACTTTATTGGTGTAGGAATCACTGGAACTGATTTCTGTGATGAACTACTTTCCAATAAGGGAGAAGGTACAATTACCTCATCAAGTTTCTACTTTCCTCCCACTCACTTCTTTCGAGAGAAACTTCTTTCTCTAGAAAGGATCCATCTTAGCAACGAAAAACTTGCCTTCGGATCTGTGATAGAAGGTGTACCCAATAGTTACCTTTGGGTATTCTATGAAGACGCATTTCTCCGATTTGGGTTCGAGCTTTATCAGGTGAAACCTTTTTCACATGAGCATCACAACTCCAAATTTTAAGAAACGACAGCTTAGGTTTACTGTTAAACCATAGTTCATACGGTGTCATCTCAACGGATTTAGATGGTGCCCTTTTAAACGTGAATGCATTTGTCTCTAATGCATAACCCCAAAAGCGATAGTGGTAAATCGGTAAGAGACATCATTGATCGCACCATATCAAAATAAAGTACGGTTATGACGTTCGGACACACCATAACCTTGTGGTGTTCCGGTGTGGCGTGAGCTGTGAAACTATTCCACTTTGTTTTAATTGAAGACCAAACTCAGTAACTCAAATATTCATCTCCACGATCAGATCACGTAAACTTTATTTTCTTGTTACGATGATTTTCTACTTCACTCTGAAATTCTTTGAACTTTTCAACTATTTCAGACTTATGTTTCATCAAGAAGATATACGCATATCTGCTCAAATCATCTGTGAAGGTCGAGAAAATAATGATACTTGCCACGAGCATTAACACTCATTGAATCTCATACATCGGTATGTATTATTTCCAATAAGTCAAGAGCTTGTTCCATTGTTCCGGAGAACGGAGTTTTAGTCATCTTGCCCAAAAGGCACGGTTCGCAAGCATCAAATGATTCATAACCAAGTGATTCCGAAAGTCCATCGGCATGGAGTTTTCTTCATGCGCTTTACACCGATATGACCTAAACGGCGGTGCCACAAATAAGTTGCACTATCATTATTAACTTTGTATCTTTTGGTTTCAATATTATGAATATGTGTATCACTATGATCGAGATCCAATGAACCATTTTCATTGGGTGTGTAACCATATAAGGTTTTATTCATGTAAATATAGGAGTGTGTGATGATGATCATATCAATCTTGGAACTACTTCCAACACTCATCGTCACTTCCCCTTCAACTAGTTTACATTCATACGCAACTCCTGCTTTCAAGTTACTACTCTTAGCAACCGAACCAGTATCAAATACCGAGGGGTTGCTACGAACACTAGTAAAATACACATCAATAATCTGTATATCAAATATACCTTTGTTTCACTTTGCCATCCTTCTTATCCACCAAATACTTGGGGTAGTTTCCGCTTCAAAGGACCAGTTCTATTGCAGCAAAAGCACTTAGTCTCGTGCTTAGGTCCAGACTTGGGCTTCTTCACTCGAGCAACAACTTGCTTGCCGTTCTTCTTGAAGTTCCCTTCTTCCCTTTGCCCTTTTCCTTGAGACTAGTGGTCTTGTCAATCATCAACACTTGATGCTCTTTCTTGATTTCTACCTTCGTCGATTTCAACATCACGAAGAGCTCGGGAATCGTTTTCGTCATCCCTTGCATACTATAGTTCATCACGAAGTTCTACTAACTTAGTGATGGTGTCTAGAGAATTACATCAATCACTATCTTATCCGGAAGATTAACTCCCACTTGATTCAAGCGATTGAAGTACCCAGACAATCTGAGCATATGCTCACTAGTTGAGCGATTCTCCTCCATCTTTTAGCTTTAGAACTTTTGTTGGAGACTTCATATCTCTCAACTCGGGTATTTGCTGGAAATATTAACTTCAACTCCTGGAACATCTCATATGGTCCATGACGTTCAAAACGTCTTTGAAGTCCCGATTCTAAGCCGTTAAGCATGGTGCACTAAACTATCAAGTAGTCATCATATTGAGCTAGCCAAACGTTCATAACGTCGCATACCGCTTCCTGCAATAGGTCTGTCACCTAGCGGTGCATCAAGGACATAATTCTTACGTAGGCAGCAATGAGGATAAACCTCAGATCACGGATCCAATCCGCATCATTGCTACTAACATTTTTCAATACAATTTTCTCTAGGAACACATATAAAAAACATAGGGAAGCAACAACGCGAGCTATTGATCTACAACATAATTTGCAAAATACTACCAGGACTAAGTTCATGATAAATTTAAGTTTAATTAATCATATTAAAAACTCCCACTTAGACAGACATCCCTCTAATCCTCTAAGTGATTACGTGATCCAAATCAACTAAACCATGACCGATCATCACGTGTGATGGAGTAGTTTCAATGGTGAACATCACTATGTTGATCATATCTACTATATGATTCACGCCGACCTTTCGGTCTCCGTGTTCCGAGGTCATATCTTATATGCATAGCTCGTCAAGTATAACACGAGTATTCTGCGTGTGCAACTGTTTTGCACCGTTGTATTTGAACGTAGAGCCTATCACACCCGATCATCACGTGGTGTCTCAAAGACGAAGAACTTTTGCAACGGTGCATACTCGGGAGAACACTTCTTGATAATTTAGTAAGGGATCATCTTATAATGCTACCGTCAATCAAAGCAAGATAAGATGCATAAAGGATTAACATCACATGCAATCAATATAAGTGATATGATATGGCCATCATCATCTTGTGCTTGTGATCTCCATCTCAAGCACCGCCATGATCACCATCGCCACCGGGCGCGACACCTTGATCTCCATCGTAGCATCGTTGTCGTCTCGCCAAACTTATGCTTCTACGACTATCGCTACCGCTTAGTGATAAAGTAAAGCATTACAGTATGCGATTGCATTGCATACAATAAAGCGACAACCATATGGCTCCTGCCGGTTGCCGATAACTTCGGTTACAAAACATGATCATCTCATACAATAAAATATAGCATCACGTCTTGACCATATCACATCACAACATGCCCTGCAAAAACAAGTTAGACGTCCTCTACTTTGTTGTTGCAAGTTTTACGTGGCTGCTACGGGCTGAGCAAGAACCGTTCTTACCTACGCATCAAAACCACAACGATATTTCGTCAAATAGACTCCGCTTTAACCTTCTCAAGGACCGGGCGATGCACACTCGGTTCAACTAAAGTTGGAGAGACAGGTCTTCCACAAGCCATCTATGTGCAAAGCACGTCGAGGAACCGGTCTCGCGAAGAGTACGCGTAAGGTTGGTCTGGATCGCCTTTCCAACAATACCGCTGAACCAAAGTATGACATGCTTTGGTAGGTAGTATGACTTGTATCGTCCACAACTCACTTGTGTTCTACTCGTGCATATCATCAAACCATAAAAACCTAGGCTCGGATGCCCTTTGTTGGGTAACGTAGTAATTTCAAAAATTTTCCTCACGATCACGCAAGATCATGGTGATGCATAGCAACGAGATGAGAGTGTTGTCTACATACCCTCGTAGACCAGCAACGGAAGCGTTGACGCAACGTAGAGGAAGTAGTCGTACTTCTTCACGATCCAACCGATCCAAGTACCGAACGTACGGCACCTCCGAGTTCTGCACACGTTCAGCTCGATGACGTCCCTCGAACTCCGATCCAGCCGAGTGTTGAGGAGAGTTTCACAAGACGACGGGCGTGGTGGCGATGATGATGTTCCACCGCGCAGGGCTTCGCCTTAAGCTCCGCCACGGTATTTTCGAGGTGTAATATGGTGGAAGGGGGCACCGCACACGGCTAAGGAAAGATCTCAAGGATCAACTTGTGTGTCATGGGGTGCCCCTTGCCCCTGTATATAAAGGAGGGAAGGGGAGGGGCTGGCCGGCCAAGGCTTGGTGCGCCAGGGTGTCCTACTCCTACTAGGAGTAGGATTCCCCAATCCTAGTCCAACTAGGTTTCCCCAAGTGGGAAGGGAGAGAGGGGCGCCTTCTCCTAGTCCTAATAGGACTAGGGAAGGGAAAGGTCGACCAGCACTTGGGCCCCCTTCTCTCCTTTCCACTAAGGCCCATGTTGGCCCATTAGTATTCGGGGGTTCCGTAACCTCCGGTACTTGGTAAAATTCCCAATTTCACCGGAACACTTCCGATGTCCAAACATAGTCTTCCAATATATGAATCTTTATGTCTCGACCATTTCGAGACTCCTCGTCACGTCCGTGATCTCATCCGGGACTCGAACAACCTTCGTACAGAAACATCATAACAACTCATAGTAACCGCCATCGAAGCGTTAAGCGTGCGGACCCTACGGGTTCGAGAACTATGTAGACATGACCGAGACACCTCTCCGGTCAATAACCAATAGCGGGACCTGGATGCCCATATTGGCTCCTACATATTCTACGAAGATCTTTATCGGTCAGACCGCATAACAACATACGTTGTTCCCTTTGTCATCGGTATGTTACTTGCCCGAGATTCGATCGTCGGTATCCAATACCTAGTTCAATCTCGTTACGGCAAGTCTCTTTACTCGTTCCGTAATACATCATCTCACAACTAACTCATTAGTTGCAATGCTTGCAAGGCTTATGTGATGTGCATTACCGAGAGGGCCCAGAGATACCTCTCCGGCAATCGGAGTGACAAATCCTAATCTCGAAATATGCCAACCCAACATGTACCTTCGGAGACACCTGTAATGTACCTTTATAATCACCCGATTCACGTTGTGACGTTTGGTAGCACCCAAAGTGTTCCTCGGGCATACGGAGTTGCATAATCTCATAGTCATAGGAACATGTATAAGTCATGAAGAAAAGCACTAGCAACAAACTATACGATCAGGTGCTATGCTAATGGAATGGGTCATGTCAATCAGATCATTCAACCAATGATGTGATCCCGTTAATCAAATGACAACTCATGTCTATGGTTAGGAAACATAACCATCTTCGATTAACGAGCTAGTCAAGTAGAGGCATACTAGTGACACTCTGTTTGTCTATGTATTCACACATGTATTATGTTTCCGGTTAATACAATTCTAGCATGAATAATAAACATTTATCATAAAATAAGGAAATAAATAATAACTTTATTATTGCCTCTAGGGCATATTTCCTTCACTCTCCTCTCTCGGCTCGGGGCAAAAAGAAGTGACAGAAAAGAGCTACTTTTGGGTGGACTCCGACAAAGTTTTCGCAGAGATGTGCGAAAACTGCCATGGTCAGAACGGCGTTGGGGGTGAAATCAAGGAGGCGGAACCCGTAGGTGTTCATAATGTCGCAAAAGAACTCAGAGAAGGGCGGGCAGAGCCCGCAGTAGAAGAAGAGCGCGAAGAAGGGATACCCGTCGGGCCAGTTCTGCGGCGGCGGAGTACTCTTCGATGCGCGGATGCATCGCATCTCCGTCGACCGTAAGAGGTAGTAGTTCTCCCTCAGCTCCCTCGCGGCGGTGAGGGGGAAGGCAACCGGCGCTCCTTCAGCGCCGCAAGCCGCGGCGCCTCGACCGACTTCACGGTCTTCCCTTGTCGGCTTCGGGCCCATGGCGGAGGCGGTGAAGGAGATCGACGGCGTTGAGTGTGCTGGCGGCGATGGGGGGCGGAGCGCTGCTCTCTTTTCAGCCTTGAGAAGAAGGGGGGAGCAGCGGTGGTTTTTCGATGGGACAGCAACTGGCAAGGTAGGCGACGTACCCCTGTTTCCCCTGCTTATAAAGAGGGAGGGGGCGGACGTTCCGATTTCCCGAATAAAGAAACCCCCACGACCTCGCCCACGATCTCTCACACGACGCCACGTTCGGTGCGTGCCGTTCGTGGGGGACGTGGTGGGTCCGGGGTGAGTTATGGTGTGACCCGGGCCGCGTGTGCCCGTGCCCTGTTTTGGGCCTGGCCCAACAGCACTCGGCACCGTGTGTGGCCCAGCCGGGGCTCTGTCGGTGTACTAGAGTAGGGGTACCCTAGTATCCCGAACTTGTGCACGGGCAGTTGCAGCCCTCCGCGGCAAGGCTTACCGGGTGACCGCCAAGGTCCTCCGTGGTTCCTTTGGAGCCATTCAAGAACAAAGTATTCAAGCCAGGGAGACAAGACCCCGACAAGAGGAGCTTGCCGGGAAGGTCACCCAAGGCACATAGGAGACAAGGCCCCGACAAGAGGAGCTTGCCGGAAGGCCACCCTGTGCACCTACAAGACAAGACCCGGCAAGAGGAGCTTGCCGGGAAGGCCCGGTGAGCGACAAGCTTCCGGGCGCGACAAGATAACAACCGCGGCAAGGCGCTCGCCGCGGCAGACCACCTCTCTGTACCTACGCTCCAGCGCATCCACTAACGTGTCGCCTCGGGGCCTTTCCAGGCGCGCGTGGCGAGAGGCTGTGCAGCCAGCGGTGCGAGGTGGCAAGCGGCGCTGACAAGTTTGCCATCGTGGCGGACGGTGGCGCCCCCTGACGGTCCCTGTTTGCACTGTTAGGGCGACAAGATGGGCATTTAATGCCTTTGTCCCCTGCCGTCGAGTTAGGTATATTACATCAGACCTTTGTACAAGTAGGTGTACCAACCACTAGTTTTACATTTGTACCCCCGTCTACGTTGCCACCTGTCGGAGCCCCTTTGAGCATATAAAAGGAGGCCCATGCGCAACGTAGAAAGGGGTTGGTTGGTCGATCAGTTCCCTCCATGCTCAGTCTCGTTAGGAGCTCGTCTGTACTGTAGCACCCGAGCGCTCCTGAGCAAGAACGCAATACACCTAGACATGCAGCAGTAGGAGTATTACCTCTCCGGAGAGCTCCGAAGCTGGGTAAAACCTCTCGCGTGCTTCGCCTCGATCTGCTCTTCGTGCGACCTCCGCTCCCCGCCGAACCGAAAGTGGCTCGGTCCGCCGGCCCCATAGGTGTTCGTGGGCCAGATCAGCCTGCCCCGACAGCAGGGGATGCAATCCACCTTCTTTTCCCCCTCGACGATTGGCGTGCCCGAGCTTCGGGAGATGTTCAAGTGTTTGTGGGGTGTGAAGACGGGGGGAGAGAAGACGGGGCATCCGGCCACGACCGTCGTCCCTGCCAGCGCCACCCCCTCCCCGCATCGGTACCCCTTCTTCGTCGACTATTTCTCTTGCAGGCTCTGTCCCCCCTTTTCTGATTTCTTCAAGGACATCATGCGCACCTACGGCTTCCACCTCCTGGATTTTACTCCGAATGGCGTGGCGTGTAAGGCCCTCTTCACCCATCTCTGCGAGGGCTTCGTCGGGGTGCACCCCAGCACGGCGCTCTGCCGCCATTACTTCTCCCCTCGGATCCAGGCAGGGGGCGCCATTGATGGCTGTGTCGCCTAGATCCCGAGGGCCAAGGGGGCGTACCATGATGGTGCCATGAAGGAGAGGTGGGAAGAATGGCAGGGCCGAGGGTGCTGGATTGAGGAAGAAGACCCGCCAGCGTTCTGCGAGGTTCGCCAGAAGCCGCCGGTCCGTGGCGGCAATTGGAGTGACGTCGACACCGACGACGCGAAGCTCACAATCGCCACCACCAGGATTCTCCGGCTTACCCAGGCCGGGCTCACCCTCGAGATGGTCGGGGTGGACTTCATCCGCCGCCGGATTGCTCCTCTGCATGACAAAGGGAGGCCGGCCTGGCTCTATGTGAACGCCGCCGACATCATGAGGCTTCGTCCCGGCCTCGATAACAACCTGATGGTGATGCGACACGCCCATCTCTGTCAGCGAATCTTTCAGCTTGAGGTCGACGACGCGGGCGAGGTCGAGCGGTCCGGCAAGCTCGCCAGGGCCGTCGCGAAGACCGGCAAGGTCGACAAGGAGCCTGTTTTCAAGCTGCCGGCGGGAGTGGTTCCGCTGAGCAACAACTCGCGCCGGAATGAGATCATCGCCATGATGCCACTCTTCAACACGCACGGCCTCGACCCAAATTGGGCGAAGCCGAACGAGCTCGCGGTGCAGGAGTTCTTCGATACTCTGCACGAGGTATACGTCACCGACGAGCCGCGGCTCATCCAGGACACTTCCCCGGCGGAGCTGGATTATATTGCTGCCAGGGTGGAGGAGGCGAGGCTTGCCGAGGAGGAGGCAAAGCTCGTCGAGGAGGCCGGCAGCGCTGGTGGCGTGGTGGACGAGGCCGCGGCGGAGGTGGAGCTCGCCCAGTGTGCAACAGCCGCTGGCGAGGCCAGCGGTGTCGACACCGGGGCTCCCCTCGTTGAGGACGCCGCCGGCGGGTCGTCGGAAGAGGAGGGCGAGGAGGGGAGGACCGCAACCGCCGACCCTCCGACCACCGGAAGGAGGCGTGTCCTGCGGCGGGCCACCTCCGGTGAGCTGGTCCGCCTCGACCGGGCTGTGCAGTTGCGGCAAGCCCAGGAGGCGCCCACGTGCCCGACGAGGGCGGTGGCAGCGAAGAAAACGGCGAGAGCGTGGCGTCGAAGAAGAGGACGCCTGCTTCTCCGTCGTCCAAGCGCGCCCGAATGCCGTCGCCTCCCCCCTCGCCGGCAAACATCGGTGCAGGGATTGGGGGTGACTTGTTTGACTTTGGGCCTCTCAGCCCGGAGAGAGAGCTCGGGTCACTCAGCCCGGATCGGAAGAGGAAAGCAACAGAGGAGGAGGAGGAAGAGGACAAGGAGTAAGCCTCTGCTTTCCTCCCTCATTCCTTGCACCCCCCGTTGACGGTGTTGCTTACCTGTCTTCGTCCTGCAGGGATGTGGAGATTCTGGCCCAGAGGATCAAGAGGGCCAGGGTTTGGGTGAGCGGCCAGCCCCCGGCAGGTACCTCCAGTACGCCGCTGGTGGTGTCGAGCAGTCCAGAGAGCAGCCCCCGGCCCAGCCCCCAGCGTGAGTCCACCACCCACCCTCAATCAACGTGTGTCGTGTGTAATGCTTCAGTGTTAACCGTGTCGTGGATGCAGGAGGGGAGCAGCACCATGGGGAGCCACAGGGGGCTTCTCCGATTGCGCCGCCCCCGTCGACTACACCGCCCCAAGGGGCGTCCCCGGCAAGGACACCGAGCACCGAGGCTGTGCACACGGAGGAGGGGGAGGGGATCGCAGGCGCCGGTGGCCTTGCCTCGATGCCAGACCTTGGCGGAGAAGGGGCTTCCGCCTCTCGACCCGGCACAGGTAAACCACTCGCTCCCCACTTCCGCGTGCGTTCTTCTTTTTCCCTTATTGACCTTCAACCCTGGCTCCGCCCTATCTCTTCCGTGGCATCCAGACTTCCCCTTAGAGGACGTCGACGCGGATGCCGCGGTGGAGGCGGAGAAGATCGCTGCTGAGGAGGGAGTGATACGTCCATTTTGCATCATGCTTTTATATCGATATTTATCACATTATGGGCTGATATTTCATGTTATGTCACAATACTTATGGCTATTTTCTCTTATTTTACAAGGTTTACATGAAGAGGGAGAATGGCGGCAGCTGAAATTCTGGGCTGTAAAAGGAGCAAATATTGGAGATCTATTATGTGCAACTCCAAAAGTCCTGAAACTCCACGGAATGTCTTAAAATAAATAAAGAAAAATCGTCGCAAAGATGAAGGCCAGGGGGCCCACACCCTACTCACAAGGGTGGGGGGCGCGCCCCCCTACCTCGTGGGCCCCCTGGTGGCTCTCCGATGCCCATCTTCTCCTATATGAAGTCTTTCGATGAGAAAATAATGAGAAGCAACCTTTCGGGACGAGACTCCACCGCCACGAGGCGGAACCTTGGCGGAACCAATCTAGGGCTCCGGCGGAGCTGTTCTGCCGGGGACACTTCCCTCCGGGAGGGGGAAATCATCGTCATCATCATCACCAACGCTCCTCTCATCGGGAGAGAGCAATCTCCATCAACATCTTCACCAGCACCATCTCATCTCCAAACCCTAGTTCATCTCTTGTATCCAATTCTTGTCTCCAAGTCCGGGACTGGTGCTAGTAGGTTGCTAGTAGTGTTGATTACTCCTTGTAGTTGATGCTAGTTAGTTTACTTGGTGGAATATCATATGTTCAGATCCTTTATGCATATTATTATCCCTTTGATTATGAACATGAATTTGCTTTGTGAGTAGTTACGTTTGTTCCTGAGGACACGGGAGAAGTCTTGCTATTAGTAGTCATGTGAATTTGGTATTTGTTTGATATTTTGATGAGATGTATGTTGTCTATCCTCTAGTGGTGTTATGTGAACATCGACTACATGACACTTCACCATTATTTGGGCCTAGAGGAAGGCATTGGGAAGTAATAAGTAGATGATGGGTTGCTAGAGTGATGTAAGCTTAAACCCTAGTTTATGCGTTGCTTCGTAAGGGGCTGATTTGGATCCATATGTTTCATGCTATGGTTAGGTTTACCTTAATACTTTTGTTGTAATTGCGGTGCTTGCAATAGAGGTTAATCATAAGTGGGATGTTTGTTCAAGTAAGAACATCACCCAAGCACCGGTCCACCCACATATTAAATTATCAAAGTACCGAACGCGAATCATATGAGCGTGATGAAAACTAGCTTGACGATAATCCCATGTGTCCTCGGGAGCGCTTTTCCTATTATAAGAGTTTGTCCAGGCTTGTCCTTTGCTACAAAAAGGATTGGGCCACCTTGCTGCACTGTGTTTACTTTTGTTACTTGTTGCTCGTTACAATTTACCTCATCACAAAACTATGTGTTACCATTTATTTCAGTACTTGCAGAGAATACCTTGCTGAAAACCGCTTATGATTTCCTTCTGCTCCTCGTTGGTTTCGACACTCTTACTTATCGAAAGGACTACGATAGATCCCCTATACTTGTGGGTCATCAAGACTCTTTTCTGGCACTGTTGCCGGGAAGTGTAGCGCCTTTGGTAAGTGGAATTTGGTAAGGAAAAATTTATATAGTGTGCTGAAATTTCCTCTCACTTGTTACTATGGAAAGTAATTCTCTGAGGGGCTTCTTCGGGGTATCTTCATCCCGTCCAGTAGAGCAAAGAGTTGCTCCTCAACCTTCTGAACCTATTGAAAATGAAACTCCTTTTGAATTTCCTTCGGGTATGATGGAAAAACTGCTAGCTAACACTTTTGCAGGAGATGGAACAAAGCATCTGACGAGCATCTACGCTATGTGGATGATATTTGTGGACTATTCAAGCTTGCGGTATACCCGATGATGTTGTTAAGAAGAAGGCTTTCCCTTTATCTTTGGAGGAGACGCATTGACATGGTATAGGCTATGTGATGATATGAGATCATGGAACTATAAAAGATTGAAATTGGAATTTCATCAAAAGTATTACCCTATGCATCTTGTTCATCGTGATCGCAATTATATATATAATTTTTGGCCTCGCGAAGGAGAAAGCATCGCTCAAGCTTGGGGGGGCTTAAATCAATGTTATATTCATGCCCCAATCATGAGCTCTCAAAAGTGACAATTCTTCAGAATTTTTATGCTCGGCTTTCTGATAACAATCGCACCATGCTCGATACTTATTGTGCTGGCTCTTTTATGATGAAGACTATTGAATTCAGATGGAATTTATTGGATAGAATTAAACGCAACTCTGAAGATTGGGTCCTCGACGAAGGTAAGGAGTCAGGTATGACACCTAAGTTTGATTGTGTTAAATCCTTTATGGATATTTCCGTAGCACTAAATATGGACTTGACTCTGAGATAGTAGCTTCTTTCTGTGAATCTTTTGCTACTTATGTTGATCTCCCTAAGGAGAAGTGGTTTAAATATCATCCTCCCATAGAAGTAAAAGTAGCTGCACCTATTAAAGTTGAAGAAGAGACTATCACTTATAATGATCCTATTGTTCCTACCTCTTATGTTGAGAAACCACCTTTCCCTGCTAGAGTAAAGGATCATGCTAAAGCTTCAACTGTTGTTCGTAAAAGCAATATTAGAACTTATACACCTCCTGAGCAAGTTAAAGTAGAACCTAATATTGCTATTGTTAAAGATCTATTGTCAGATAATATTGATGGGCATGTTATTCAATTCTGTGGTGAAACTGCTAGAATTGCTAAACCTTGTGCTAAAGATAAACATAGACCTGTGGTAAGCGTGCATGTTATTTCTGTTAAAATAGGAGATCATTGTTATCATGGCTTATGTGATATGGGTGCTAGTGCTAGTGCAATACCCATTGACTTATACAAAGAAATTATGCATGATATTGCACCTATTGAGTTAGAAGAAATTGATGTCACAATTAAGCTTGCCAATAGAGATACTATTTCACCAGTGGGAATTGTTAGAGATGTTGAAGTCTTGTGTGGGAAAACTAAATATCCTACTGATTTCCTTGTTCTTGGTTCTCCACAAGATAGCTTTTGTCCCTTATATTTGGTAGACCTGTGGCGACCTATTTTCCGGGTATTAATTTCCAGAAAATGGCCGTTGTGCTCACCAGCCCCAGGATTACTGTTAGCTGATGAGGCACCAACTTGATACAGAAACTCCAAGCAAAATACAAAATATATGTAGTACAAGACCATTACGGCACAGGAGTACAACAAATGGTTTCGAGTGGTTGATGGCGGAAGCGGTTTGTGGGTCATCAGTGTCTATGGGACTCCATTTTCCACAGGAACAGCTGACCAGGATAACTCCTATCTTCACGAGGCTGCGGTCTCCATTGCTTAGATTTTGGGGCGGTCATCGCAACGCCCCTCTCCATGCAAGATATCTGGCCAAGACAATAGCCAGGGACAAGCCAGTGAGTACTTTGAATGTACTCGCAAACATTATGAACACGGGTATAATATAAATGATAATCGTGCACGGAAATATTATATGATCGCATTGTCAGTCATAAAATAAAATCTCTGATGCATGCAAACAGGTTATTCATATGTAACAAGAATATGAAATGACATAGGAGGAAATAAAATGCACCATTCGGATGTCTGAAGCGACGTCTCGAAATGATGGTAAATAACAAGCATGCCTCAGTCGGGCGTCTGAGCGACGCCACATAAAGGGATTGTAAGGAAAATAAATAACAAGTAATGCCACAGTTGGGCGTCTGAGCGACACCACATAAAGGGCTTATAAGGGAAATAAATAACAAGTAATGCCACAGTCGGGCGTCTGAGCGACACCACATAAAGGGATTATAAGGGAAATAAATAACAAGTAATGCCACGGTCGGGCGTCTGAGCGACAACACATAAAGGGCTTATAAGGGAAATAAATAACAAGTAATGCCATAGTCGGGCGTCTGAGCGACACCACATAAAGGGCTTATAAGGGAAATAAATAACAAGTAATGCCACGATCGATGTCTGGCGACACCACATAAAGGGCTTATAAGGGAATAAATAACAAGTAATGCCACGATCAGGCGTCGAGCGACACCACATAAAGGGCTTATGAAGCAAATACATTCATAGTGAATATCCAGGAGGTAGAACCGTCCCAGGGATACTCAATAAATCAAGTAACGGCAATAGTTAGTCCATGATAAGAATAATCATAATCATCATAATCAACACAAGTCACAAATCATGATCCATGTTACGGTTTAGCAGTTTCTCCTCAAGACCGACACTTGACCTGACCTGCATCGTAGTCCTTAACCATGGACACGGCTATTCGAATAAGTTTAATATCTCTGCAGAGGGTGTACTCTTTACCCACGAGTAACGGATTTCTTTAGTCCATCAGGACTAATTCCGTCTACGGTCTTTTAGTCAACAACACGCCTGACTTACACACACCAGCTTAACTCACCGGTGTCTGGAATCACCCACGACACCTGTCAAGCAAAACTCTAAGTGGGGAGGCTACAACCTCGACGTAGCATGGGATCACAAAATTTATACTGCGCGCAAACTAGGGGAGCTACCCCTTCGTCTACAAACGAAACACCCATGCCCCCGGGTCAGATGGCATGCCTACCAGATGCCTCCGGTATCTTCCATCATGGCCTCTTTGTACGGTGTGTGCAAGGAAAGGGGTTGACAACTTACTGAACCGTACCCCACGTATGGCAGGGACAAGTGGTAGTACGAAACAAGTATGGGGGTTACTGGAACAAGACTCGATCTATGGTCGACTCAGGAGGTTTAAGCATTCCCTTCATGATTAGCATAACAAATATATATCAATCAACAGGATCATCGCTCATTATATCTTACCATGCCATACCGGACATAACCGTCCCGACGGGGACCGGCAACAAGCTCACGCCTACCCAAGGCAGAGGCCTTCCCGGATTCCTTTCCGGCATGCATGTAAGCCACATGAGGATGATTACCATCACAAGTATATTCATTTCCAACAGCAAGGAAAATCACAAATATGCCTCCATGCAAAAGATCACATCACCACATAAAATAACAAGCTTTTCCGATGCATGGTGGTGTTATAACCGCGTCAACTAACACACCAAAATATTATGCCATGGTTCAGGATGCTTGCCTTCAAGGTGTGGAGAGGTGGGGTGCTCTCCAAAACTTTTGAAAGTTTTCTCCTCTCTCCAACAAATCCTATTTTGAAAAATATTGGAATCAATACACAAATTCAAAACAGCACAAAAAAGTTGTTTCAAATTTTTTCAAATAAATCTTAAAATAAACTAGATAGAATTTGAGAGATGTAGGAAAAAGAATCAACTCATTTGGAGTTTTATTTAAAAAGATACAGCCAGTCAAAGATTTGGTCAAAAATCTATTTTTAAAATAAAATAGAAAAGAAAACGTTTCGGGCAGAATACGTCTTCGAAAAGGGGAGACGTACTCGGGGTTTTGCGCTTCCACTTAAACACGTGGAGGCGGGGCTGGGTCTCTGACAGTGGGTCCAGGGGGCCCACTGGTCAGGTTTGACCAGTCCCCACTCCCTCCTCTTCTCTGCCCGAGCAGAGGCGGGGCGTCCGGCGATCGTCGCCGGCGAACGGCGGTTCTTCGCGGGCATCCGAGTGCAGGGATGGATCCGCCACTCCTAGGCGGTCCTCCCGGTGGTCGTAGGGTCGCCGGGGGTGGAGGGAGTCGCCGGCGGCGAGCTCCGCGGCGGAGGGGAGGCTTCGGTGGATTTGGGGATTCCGGCCATGGTGGTTCCCGAGCGGGTCTGAGATGTTGGGCGGCTCCGTAGGGTCATGGGGAGGAGGATGGAAGCACAGGAGGGGTCTGGGGTCTTTGGCATTAGCCATATTTTGCCGGAGCGAGGTGGCGGCCGACCCTGCCGGAGTTGGGGAAGAGAGTGGCCCCTGGCCAACTGGGGAGGGGGAGTCTTCCTACGGCTCGAGTGAGGCTGCTGATGAGCCTAGGCAGGATCGAGAGGGCTTCATATAGCCCGGCGAGGTCGGTTCCCGTGGCCGAGGATAAGCTTGCCGGCGAAACGCCTCGCTGTAGCTAGGGCGTTGTGGTGGCGACGAGCGCTAGAGGACGACTTGCGGATAAGCTTGCGAAGCTCCAGGGGGCAGGTGGCGAGCGGGGAAGGCTCGGGCGGCGCCGACCTGAGCAGGGCTGTCGGGCGGCCGTGGCGGCTAGTCCTTGGCTTGCCGAAGACGTGGCGAGGGTCTGCTTGGCGTGTTGCAGTGAGGAGGGGAGCCTGTCGCGCGGCTCTGCAGAGCGGTGGCAAACCAGGCGACAGCGTCGGCTGGTCTTGTGGCTGCGATTGGCGCGTTCTGGGCGCGCCCAGTGCACACCCACCATCTGCTCGACGAAATGCCATGGCCTGCTAAGCGGCTTGGTTGGAGCTGGGGATTAGCAGGTCTAGTCTAGGGGTAGCTGGGATGCTAGTGGACATGCCTGTTGGGTCAGAGGATCAGGTCCACAATGCAAACCAAAACTCATGCCAAATCTGGCTATGCACTCAGGGTGTTTGTCAAAATGCCAAGGGCATCTAGGCAATACTTGGGTGGCCAAATTCTCCAGATCAGTGTCTCTTTGGATGGACAATAGGGTGGTGAGGTTAGTTTGTCAAAAGAAGAAACTTGTTAGTGCAAGTTTTGCAAAACCTCAGTTCTGGACAGGAGGCAAATGGCATCACTTCTTGAACCAAAAATGATCCAATGGGTGCATGCTCCTGGACTTAGGGGTTTAGTAGGGTGGTCTACAAGCAGGGGAAAGAATCAAGGGCCAAAGAGCAAGCAATAATATGGATGCTGTAGAAACCATCATGTTGGACCAGAATGAAGATGAGGATGATTCACTCAAATCTTTCAAAGAACATTACTGGGTTTTTGCACAAAGTTGAACCATAGGCTGCTACTAACATCCCATAATTTTGGTGGAGGCTAGAAAGAAGTATTTAAATAGGTTGTAGTGCAAAATTACCCACTGGACCAGAGAAGAAAATTGGGTGTAGAGCTCAAAATATTTAAGGAATGAAATATCTTTTTGCATAAAAGTGGTTTGATGACATCACAGGACATCCCCAAATTTTGGTGGAATTTTTGAAAGAATTTATAAAAGGGTTGCAGTTCAAAAAGGACCATAAAACCATGGGAAACCAACTTTCAAGAAAATAAAGATCATGGAGATTATTATATAATTAATTCCTCTGATGAAAAGAAAGGATTTTTCTTGAGAGGATAAACAATTCCAATAACATATTTGAAAAGTTTTTACTAGGGGTGAAAACTCCACAACTTAGGGGAAAAGAGAGGCTCTGAAATCAAGAATAAATCCAGAAAAATAAAAATTTAATTTCCTGGCAAAATTTTAATTAAATAAACAAGGTTAAAATTTTGGGGTGTCACAAGACCCTTCTTGAACACTGTTAATGCTAGGATAGATTGCAAAAAGAATGTTGTTACTATTGGCTTGGATGATATGGTTCATGAATTTAATTTCTCTAAATTTAGTAAACAACATCGTGAGGAAGAATTGCCTAGTAAGGATGAAATTATTGGTCTTGCTTCTATTGCCGTACCTCCTAGTGATCCTTTAGAACACTATTTGCTAGACCATGAAAATGAGATGTTCATGAATGAAAGAAGGGAAATAGATGAAGTATTCTTTAAACAGGAACCTATTCTGCAACATAATTTTCCTGTTGAAATCTTAGGGGATCCTCCTCCACCCAAGGGTGATCCCGTGTTTGAGCTTAAATCGTTGCCTGATAATCTTAAATATGCTTATCTTGTGAAAAGAAAATATATCCTGTTATTAATAGTGCTAACCTTTCAGAGCATGAAGAAGAAAGATTATTGAAAACTCTGAAGAAGCACCGTGCCGCTATTGGATATACTCTTGATGATCTTAAGGGCATTAGTCCCACTCTATGTCAGCATAAAATAAATTTGGAAGTGGATGCCAAACCAGTTCATGATCCTCAACGACGTTTGAATCCTAAAATGAAAGAAGTGGTATTACTCAAGCTTCTGGAGGCAGGTATAATTTATCCCGTTGCTGATAGTCAGTGGGTAAGTCCTGTCCATTGTGTCCCTAAAAAGGGAGGTATTACTGTTGTCCCTAATGATAAAGATGAATTGATTCCGCAAAGAATTATCATAGGTTATAGGATGGTAATTGATTTCCGCAAATTAAATAAAGCTACTAAGAAAGATCATTACCCTTACCTTTTATTGATCAAATGCTAGAAAGATTACGCAAACATACACATTATTGCTTTCTAGATGGTTATTCGGTTTCTCTCAAATACTGTGTCGGCTAAAGATCAATCAAAGACTACTTTTACATGCCCTTTTGGTACTTTTGCTTATAGACGTATGCCTTTTGGTTTATGTAATGCATCTGCTACCTTTCAAAGATGCATGATGGCTATATTCTCTGATTTTTGTGAAAAGATTTGTGAGGTTTTCATGGACGACTTTTCCGTCTATGGTTCCTCTTTTGATGATTGCTTGAGCAATCTTGATCGAGTTTTGCAGAGATGTGAAGAAACTAATCTTGTCTTGAATTGGGAAAAGTGCCACTTTATGGTTAATGAAGGTATTGTCTTGGGGCACAAAGTTTACGAAAAGAGGTATTGAAGTCGATAAAGCCAAGGTTGATGCTATTGGAAAGATGCCATGTCCCAAGGACATCAAAGGTATAAGAAGTTTCCTTGGTCACGCTGGGTTTTATAGGAGGTTCATTAAGGACTTCTCAAAAATTTCTCGGCCTCTGACTTATTTATTACAAAAATATGTACCATTTTTCTTTGATGATGATTGTGTAGAAGCATTTGAAATACTTAAGAAAGCATTAGTCTACTTTTTGTTGTTCAGCCACCTGATTGGCATTTACCCTTTGAGATTATGTGTCATGCTAGTGATTATGCTGTAGGTGTTGTTCTAGGGCAAAGAGTTAATAAGAAGTTAAATTTTATCCATTATGCTAGTAAGACTCTAGACAATGCTCAAAGAAATTATGCTACCACCGAAAAGGAACTTTTAGCAGTTGTATTTGCTTGTGATAAATTCAGACCCTATATTGTTGATTCTAAAGTAACTATTCACACCGATCATGCTGCTATTAAATATATTATGGAAAAGAAAGATGCTAAACCTAGACTTATTAGATGGGTTCTCTTGCTGCAAGAATTTTATTTGCATATTGTTGATAGAAAAGGAGCTGAGAACCCCGTTGCAGATAACTTATCTAGCTTAGAGAATGTTCTTGATGACCCACTACCTATTAATGATAGCTTTCTTGATGAACAATTAAATGTCATAAGCACTTCTCGTAGCACTCCATGGTATGCTTATTATGCTAATTATATTGTTGCTAAATTTATACCACCTAGCTTCACATACCAACAAAATAAAAAGTTCTTTTATGATTTGCGACATTACTTTTGGGATGATCCACATCTTTATAAAGAAGGAGTAGATGGTGTTATTAGACGTTGTGTACCTGAGCATGAACAGGAATAGGTCCTACGCAAGTGTCACTCCGAAGCTTATGTAGGACGCCACGCTGGAGATAGAACTGCACATAAGGTATTGCAATCTGGTTTTTATTGTCCTACTCTCTTCAAGGATGCCCGTAAGTTTGTTTTGTCTTGTGATGAACGTCAAAGAATTGGTAATATTAGTAGGCGTCAAGAAATGCCTATGAATTATTCACTTGTTATTGAACCATTTGATGTTTGGGGCTTTGATTATATGGGACCTTTTCCTGCCTCTAATGGATATACACATATTTTAGTTGTTGTTGATTACGTTACAAAGTGGGTAGAAGCTATTCCAACTAGTAGTGTTGATCATAACACTTCTATTAAAATGCTTAAGGAAATTATTTTTCCGAGGTTTGGAGTCCCTAGATATTTAATGACTGATGGTGGTTCACACTTTATTTATGGTGCTTTCCGTAAAATGCTGGCTAAATATGATGTTAATCATAGAATTGCATATCCTTATCACCCTTGATCTAGTGGTCAAGTAGAATTGAGTAATAGAGAGCTCAAATTAATTTTGCAAAAGACTGTTAATAGGTCTAGAAAGAATTGGTCCAAGAAACTTGATGATGCATTATGGGCCTATAGAACTGCATATAATAATCCTATGGGTATGTCTCCGTATAAAATGGTTTATGGAAAAGCATGTCACTTACCTCTCGAACTAGAACATATGCCATATTGGGCTATTAAAGAGCTCAACTATGATTTCAAACTTGCCGGTGAGAAGAGGTTATTTGATATTAGCTCACTTGATGAATGGAGAACCCAAGCCTATGAAAATGCCAAGTTATTTAAAGAAAAAGTTAAAAGATGGCATGACAAAAGGATACAAAAGCGTGAGTTTAATGTAGGTGATTATGTATTGCTATACAACTCTCGTTTAAGATTTTTTGCAGGAAAACTTCTCTCTAAATGGGAAGGTCCCTACGTTATTGAGGAGGTCTACCGTTCTGGTGCCATAAAAATCAACAACTTTGAAGGCACAAATTCGAAGGTGGTAAACGGTCAAAGAATCAAACATTATATCTTAGGTAATCCCATAAATGTTGAAACCAATATTATTGAAACCGTCACCGGAGGAATACATAAGGGACACTTTCCGGACTGCTTTAGGACTCGAAAAGGAATAGGTATGTGGTACGGTAAGTAAACCGACTCCAAAATAATTTTTAAGGCAATATTTCTCTGTTTTGGAATATTTAGAAAAATAGAAAAATAAGTGGCAGTCCGGGAAGGACACGAGGCCTTCGCGAGGGTGGAGGGCGTGCCCTACCCCCCTTGGCGCGCCCCCCCTACCTCGTGAGCACCTCGTGTGCCCTCCTGACTCCGTTTTCTTGCACAATACGTATTTTGGTCGGTAAAAATTCATTATATATTCTCCCAAAGGTTTTGACTCCCGTATCATGCAAATATCTCCTGTCCTTGTTTCGAGCTGTTTTTCTGATAGATCTAGATCATCATGACGTCCCCAAGTGCTTCCAAGGACAAGTTCTTCGAGAAGGTGATCAACCCTTACCTCGCGGAGGCGTTGGGACACCCTCAAACCATCGAGATGCGTGATGGGTTGCTGCACATCCGCGATGTTGAGGGACCAAAGGGAACCGGAAGCATGGAGGCGAGGCTCGAAGCAATGGAGCAACAAGTTTGCAAGTGCCAGGGGATGGTGGAGCGTGGAATTAACGCTAGCCACAAGGTGCTCGCGGAGTTCAACAACAACTACGAGCCGGATGCCAAGAACACCGAGGAAGCCATCTTCAAGCTACATGAGAAGATCGAGCACCTCCAAGCCCAAATCTATGATCTGCAAAATCAAAACTGTGAGTATGAATATAGATTTAAGAGGATGAGTTTGGCTGCAGATCTGAGGATTCCGGAGACTCGATGATCCTTCTATGATGGTGAGCCTATGTCATGGAAGGTGGACGACAAGCCCGCATCATCAACAACACCTCCACTTCCTTCACCAGCAAAGGAGATATAATCACATGGGTATGGGCACTCCCCTTGGCAACCGCCAAGCTTGGGGGAGGTGCCCCAGTATCGTATCACCATCACAACTCCTATTTTTACCGTTTTTCTTAATTCGGTCCTATTAGTAGTATCTTGATTTAGTAGAATAAAGTCATGGCATAATCTAGTTTTGAAGTTTGCTTTATGATCCCTCTATGTAATCGAGCCTGTGAGCTATATATATAATAAAGATTAGTGTTGAGTCAAGGGCTTGATTATTTTACCATGATCTTGGGTGAATAAAAGAAAAGAATAAAAAGAAACAAATAGTTCATATTGATCTTATTGAAAGTAATGACTTCACATAAAAACAGTATGATGATTAAAAGTTGTTGGAAGTTGCCAAATATAGCTTTGGTCATCGTTGCAATTAATAGGATGTAATGAGGAGAGAGAGGTTTCACATATAGATATATTATCATTGACATCTTTTATGATTGGGAGCACTCATTAAAATATGACATGCTAAAGAGTTGATGTTGGACAAGGAAGACAACATAATGAGTTATGTTTTCTTGTATCTGAGATAAAGTATGTTGTCATGGATCCTCTAACATGTTGAGCTTGCCTTTCCCCCACATGCTAGCCAAATTCACAACACCAAGTAGAGATACTACTTGTGCTTCCAAATACCCTTAAACCAGTTTAGCCATGAGAGTCCACCATATCTACCTATGGATTGAGTAAGATCCTTCAAGTAAGTTGTCATCGGTGCAAGCAATAAAAATTGCTCTCTAAATATGCATGATTTATTAGTGCAGAGAAATAAGCTTTGTACGAACTTGTTGTGGAAGTAATAAAAGCGACGGACTGCATAATAAAGTTCCACATACCAGGGGCAATATAAAGTGACATTCTTTTGCATTAAGATTTTGTGCATCCAACCATAAAAGCGCATGGCAACCTCTGCTTCCCTCTGTGAAGGGCCTATCTTTTCTTATTATCTTCTACCTTATGCAAGAGTCATGGTGATCTTCACCTTTCCTTTTTCATTTTATCCTTTGGCAAGCCCAGCATGTTGGAAAGAACATGATATATATATATATATATATATATATATATATATATATATATATATATATATATATATATATCTAATTGGATGTAGGGGATCATGAAATGTTATTGTTGACATTACCCTTGAGGTAAAAGGTTGTGGGGCAAAACTATAGGCCCTATCTTTCTCTGTGTCCGATTAAAACTCTGTAACCACAAGTATTGCGTGAGTGCTAGCAATTATGAAGGACTAAGTGATAGTTGAGTATGTGGACTTGCTTTTAAGCTCTGACATAGACTCTTTCCGATGTTATGACAAATTGCAATTGCTTCAATGACTGAGGTTATACTTGTTGGTGCCAATAAAGTTTCCGATTCATACTTTTGCATTGTGAAAAGATCATCACTTGAACATAAGTAATCATATGACAAATCTATATACGTTGCTGTTATGAGAATAATCATGATGCCTTCATGTTCGTATTTTATTTTTATCGACGCCTCTACCTCTAAACATGAGGATATATTTATTGTTATCGGCTTTTCGCTTGAGGACAAGCGAGGTCTCAGCTTGGGGGAGTTGATACGTACATTTTGCATCATGCTTCTATATCGATATTTATCGCATTATGGGCTGATATTTCACATTATGTCACAATACTTATGGCTATTCTCTCTTATTTTACAAGGTTTACATGAAGAGGGAGAATGCCGGCAAATTGGAATTTCGGCCGAAAAGGAGCAAATATTGGAGACCTATTCATGCAACTCCAAAAGTCACGAAACTCCACGGAATGTCTTAAAATAAATAAAGAAAAATCGTCGCTAAAGATGAAGGCCGGGGGCCCACACTGCTCACGAGGGTGGGCGCCCCTCGGGCGCGCCCCTACCTCGTGGGCCCCCTGGTGACTGTCCAATGCCCATCTTCTCCTATATGAAGTCTTTCGATGAGAAAAAATCAGAAGCAACCTTTCGGGACAAGACTCCGCTGCCACGAGGCGGAACCTTGGCGGAACCAATCTAGGGCTCCGTGAGCTGTTACGCCAGGACACTTCCCTCCGGGATGGGGAAATCATCGTCATCATCATCACCAACACTCCTCTCATCGGGAGAGGGCAATCTCCATCAACATCTTCACCAGCACCATCTCATCTCCAAACCCTAGTTCATCTCTTGTATCCAATTCTTGTCTCCAAGTCCGGGATTGGTGCTAGTAGGTTGCTAGTAGTGTTGATTACTCCTTGTAGTTGATGCTAGTTGGTTTACTTGGTGGAAGATCATATGTTCAGATCCTTTATGCATATTATTACCCCTCTGATTATGAACATGAATATGCTTTGTGAGTAGTTACGTTTGTTCCCGAGGACACGGGAGAAGTCTTGCTATTAGTAGTCATGTGAATTTGGTATTCATTCGATATTTTGATGAGATGTATGTTGTCTATCCTCTTGTGGTGTTATGTGAACGTCGACTACATGACACTTCACCATTATTTGGTCCTAGAGGAAGGCATTGGGAAGTAATAAGTAGATGATGGGTTTCTAGAGTGACAGAAGCTTAAACCCTAGTTTATGCGTTGCTTCGTAAGGGGCTGATTTGGATCCATATGTTTCATGCTATGGTTAGGTTTACCTTAATACTTTTGTTGTACTTGCGGATGCTTGCAATAGAGGTTAATCATAAGTGGGATGTTTGTTCAAGTAAGAACAACACCCAAGCACCGGTCCACCCACATATTAAATTATCAAAGTACCGAACGCGAATCATATGAACGTGATGAAAACTAGCTTGACGATAATCCCATGTGTCCTCGGGAGCGCTTTTCCTATTATAAGAGTTTGTCGAGGCTTGCCCTTTTCTACAAAAAGGATTGGGCCACCTTGCTGCACCGTGTTTACTTTTGTTACTTGTTGCTCGTTACAATTTACCTCATCACAAAACTATCTGTTACCATTTATTTCAGTACTTGCAGAGAATACCTTGCTGAAAACTGCTTATCATTTCCTTCTGCTCCTAGTTGGGTTCGACACTCTTACTTATCGAAAGGACTACGATATATCCCCTATACTTGTGGGTCATCAAGGAGCCAGAGGCGCCGCCGAGGATGCCGCCAAGGGGCCCGCCGAGGAGCCCGGCAAGGCCACTGCCGAGGAGGGGGCGTTTGACGATCTGCCCTCCTCCTCCGCTGCCTCGGGCTCTGGCAGGTACCTGAGGGTCAGCGACGACCTCTTCGTCCATCTCCTTGGCGTGTCGAGTACCAGGGCTCCCTTTGAGGGAGAGGTGTTCGACGAGGAGGCGCTTGCCACCGCCGGGCTTGAGGTTGTTGACGAGCCGGGCGTTGGCGTTGGCCAGCTGTGAGGAGCAGCTGCTCCAGGCCATGGGCGCCAGCTTCAGGAACCTCCAGGCACTCCACCGTGCTCGCCTGGACAAGGTCAAGTCTAGGATGGTGGTTGTGGAGAGGATGGAGGAGGACTTTGGGGGGCGCGTCGCCGAGGCGCGGGACTGGTTCCGCCAGACTCATGACGAGCTGAAGGCCGCCCGGGGTGAGTTGGCCAACCATGAGGTGGAGCTCGCCATGAAGCTGGCCGACATCGAGAAGGCCCAGGAGACGGCGAAGAGGCTAGCCGATGAAGCCGAAGCCGTCCGGTCCCAGCACGAGGCCGCCTTGAAGACCCAGGAGGAGGACCTTGCCGAGCGCGAGGAGAGACTTGCCGCCACGCTCCGCGGCAAGGACGAAGAGGTGGACAAGCTCATCCTGCAGCGGACCCAAGAGCTGGAGCGGAGGCATCAGGAGGCACTCAACGCCTGGCTCGTGCCCATGCCGCAAGGTGAAGGAGCTGGAGGAGCAAGCTCAAGCTGGCCTGTGAGAAGCACACGCTCAATGGTGCTCTGACGGTGGCGCAGGGTGAGATCATCAGCAAGTCCGGAGAGCTCTCCAAGGCCAACGCCTCCATCATAGATCTCAAGCTGAAGCTGGGAGAGCTCGAGGAGAGGCTGTCGGGGGCCATGACCCGGGAGGGGATCCTGGCCAAGTAGCTGGAGATGGAGAAGCAGCTGTTGAAGAACGAGACCGCCAACCTCAAGGACTACAAGGCGGGCGAGAAACGCTGGCTCGGGCGTCTTGCCGCCGTTGCAAACTCGGCCGCCAATCAACTAGGCATCATGGGGATGCCGGAGATGGGGTATGCCCTAGAGGCGAGCCTGATCCCCAACGCCAACCTGACCATATACTTTGAGAAGGTTGTCGACGCCCTGAAGCGGCTTCACTCCAACCGGGCGGCCTCCCTGGCCGAGGAATCCCGGATACTCTGTCGGGGGACCATGACCAGGGTGCTCACCAAGATTGCGCACTGGCACCCAGACCTCGACTTCGGAGCGGTGTTGAAGATCTTGCCGGAGGATGCCGACATCACGGCGCTCAACGAGCGTATCCAGCCTATCCTCAGCCGCATCGACAAAATCAAGAGGGTTGAGGGCCAGCGCCGGGACTAGGCATCCCGTTCTCTGTCGCCGCTGCGGGTTCATGACCAAGACAAAGCTATCTTTAGTTATAACCGCGGCGGCAATTTGTGTAATATAACTTTGTAATGCCCCTGAAACTTATGCATGTTATTTTCCTGTTCGGTTTTCCTTTGTATGTCGACCCCACGTCAAACTGGGTAAGCTTGCCGGCACATAAACCCAGGGCGATGTTTTGAGGGCGGATCCTCATTAGCCTACCGGGCGTGCTTGTCGCCAGGCAAATCACCTTACCGCCCCTAGCGCGGCCGCTCGATCTGTCGAACTTGACTCGAGTCAGAACCGAGAGCGTTGCTGATGGCGAAAGGCTACCCTGCCGCTCTCGACGCGGGCGTTGCCGATCGCAGGAGGGCCCCTCTACGTATAGGCTTTCCATACATAGGCCGAACCGTCGAGGATAATAACCTTATGTTTAAAGAAAAGAACTTAAAGTTCAGCATGACTTAGCTCTCTCGTCGTCGCCTCGGTTTCTTCCGCGCCACGGGTAGCGCCGCCTCCCCGGGGGCCGGGGCGATGAAGAACAGCTAGGTCGACTGCTGGACCAGATTCTCACAATAGCGCCCCCTACCTGGCACGCCAAAGATGTCGGTGGCAAACGACACCTATGGGATCACTGGAATCCCTTCTACGGTTGCGGGGCGCGGGGATCGTGAGAAGAGCGGGACCAGCAGACAACACAAAGGGATTTTACCCAGGTTCAGGCCGCGAGGATGCGTAAAACCCTAGTCCTGCTTTGGTGGACGTATTTAGTGTTCTTGAGCTCTCAAACTAGCTCTAGGTGCTGCGAGGTTCCAAAGAGCCGAATCCTTTCCCTGGTCACCTCGGGCCTCCTTTTATAGGAAAAGGGATCGCCACAGTGGCAAGCAGGAGGTGGAAAGGGCTACAGTGCTGCGAGGTTATCCCTCGTATTACAGGACAAGACGCATTTAATGCGAGGCTTAGGTGTCCCTTCGCTTTATTGGGGACGGGGGCGAGGCCCGTCCCATCTGTCGCTGCTCCTCCTCGCTTCGACACGCACCCTGGCCAGCGATGCATGCGGTGCCATGTAGGTAGGCAGGCAGCTGAGGTGGTGCGGTGGTGGAGCCTCCACGAAGGATTGCATGCCACCACGCATGTGCCTCCCCAGCTGGTTGGGTCGGCAGCTACATGCGAACGGTGGCGAAGACTTATCTGGTGCAGGCCCGGCAGTGGCCCAGCTGGTGTGCTTTGGCGAGGGCCTTGTCGGGTTGCCCAGCAAGAGTCTTGCCGGGTGGCCCGGCTAGGGTCTTGCGATGGCACGCTGGCCTCCCCGGCAAGAGCCTTGCCGGGTGCCCCGGCAAGGGTCTTGCCGTGGTGCGCTGGCTTCCCAGACAAGGGTCTTGCCGGGGGTCTTATGGGTTTCTTCGGTGAGGATGGTTGCCTTCTTATCCTCATTTGATCTTGAGCATCCTATGTCTTTCACAAATATCTACATGCCACCACGGAGGTGCCTCCCGAGCCCTGCCCCAATGCATTTGTCTGAGCATTGATGGGCTCAAGGGTGGCTCGCTCGACTGGCATGGGCGGGCCGCCCCGGCAAGGGTCTTGCCGGGGCAGCTGAGGCTGCTCTAGCAAGGGTCCTTGCCGGGAGAACCTGCTTCGCCCATCCGATCCTTGTGGCATTGGTCCTTGTCGCTGCTTCATTTGTCTTCATGGCTTTGGCTCATCTCCAGCTCCCCTTTCCTGCCATGTCTATGAGTGGCCGTGGAGGGAGGCTCTAACTGCCCGTGCATAAGTAAAGGGGTCAAAAGCAGAGCCCCTACTTTTGTACACCGACAATGACTAAACTATATGATTTTGTAGGGATGAACTTTCTTTGGCCATGTTATTTTGAGATGACATAATTGCTTAGTTAGTATGCTTGAAGTATTATTACTTTTATGTCAATATCAAACTATTATCTTGAATCTTTCAGATCTGAATATTCATACCACAATTAAGAGAATTACATTGAAAGTATGCCAAGTAGCATTCCACATCAAAAATTCTGTTTTTATCATTTACCTACTCGAGGACGAGCAGGAATTAAGCTCGTGGATGCTTGATACCTCTCCAACGTATCTATAATTTTTTATTGCTCCATGATGTATTATATTCTGTTTTGGACATTATTGGGCTTTATTATACACTTTTATATTATTTTTGGGACTAACCTATTAACCGGAGGCCCAACCCAAAATTGATGTTTTTTGCCTATTTCAGAGTTTCACAGAAAAAGAATCTAAATGGAGTCCAAACGGAATGAAACCTTCGGGAACATGATTTTTGGAACGAATGTGATCAAAAATCACGTTCGTTCCGAACATTTCGGGATTACAAAAGTTTGGACTCCACCGAAATATGCAAAATAAGGTTGAACTTTTTGACCATGGTCCTGGGCAAAAAATGGGCTGTAATAAATTACTAAAGAATTAGCAAATGGGCTGCAAATTATTAAAAAATAGCAAATGGGCTCTATGTTGTCTGCCACATGGAGGCTGACTTGTGGGCCTACTAAGTTCATGCATACACAAGGTTTCTCAAAAGAAACTTAGTCAACAATCGACTCTACTGCGTCAAACCGTTAGATGTCAATCTAACGGCAATCATGCTTCTTCGCCTCTCGATCTTCCCCGCCTTGTCGCCCAAACCAGCGCCGGAACCGCTTCGCTCCCGCCTCCGTGGCCGGGTCAGTGCTGAGCAGGCCTCACGGCCCCATCATATACTCGCATCCCTGGCCTGTCTATCCCTCTACTCACCCACACCTCCTGTTATTTTCCGGCGACGGCAGCCAAACCAGTCAACCCTCATACTCTCCATCGTGTGGGCAGCCACTGTCGTGTCTTCCTCGGCTCCGTGTTGTTCCCTTCATAGGCCTCGTTGTTGTCCACCGCCCTGGTGCTCTCGGCGCGGCGTGGTCAACATGGTCAACGAACGACATCCATCGGACGTGGACTGTACGTGGAGAGGCTGAAAACTGGGTCCACGACCGCACAGAAGGAAATGCCTCCTTATTACACGCAAAATAATGATTCCTCCACCTGACATCTGGGACCCGCCGGAAGGGCCTCTGTATTTCATGAAAAAAACGTTCCCTCCGCTGACAGGTCGGACCCACCAACTATATCTTCGCACGCAAGGAAGTGCCTCCTTATTGCGCACAAAAAAATGAATACCCCCTGCCAGCTGGGACCCACCACAGTGGGAGGCTGACTTGTGGGCCTACTAAGTTGACGGGGACGGAGGGCTTTGTCAACTTAGTCAATATGAACAATTCTAGCTCCGGTGACCGTACAATGTCCATCCAACGGCCTTAGTGCTTCTTCAACCTCTGGTCTTCTTGCTCCAGCCGCCCAAAGCAGCGTCGGTCATGCCGCCTGCTCCTGCCTCCCGTGGCCGGATGTGCTGCCGCAGAGGCCTCACCGCCCCCATACTACTCCCACTGATGGCCAGGCCATCCCTCCACTCACCCACAACCCCTCTTATTCTGCGGCGACGGCAGCCTCACACCGCAGCCGAACCAGTGAACCCGCGTACTCCTCCCCGCATGGGCATCCACTACTGCGTCTTCCCCAGCTCCGCGCCATCCCCTTCCTAGGCCTCGCCGTCGTCCACTGCCTTGGTGCTCTCGGCGCGGCATGGTCAATGTGGTCAACGGCCGACTTCCATCGGAAGAGTACTGTACATGGAGAGGTGACAATTTGGGTCCTGACCACTTGGGTCCACGACCACAGCCCAGTTTTTTGTGATTTGCCAAGTAAGTTGCTTTGTCGAGCTGTTGGGCTGCAAATCTTTCAAGACGAGGAGAGCTTCATTCGGCTGGCCGAGAAAATGGCCTATCAAGAATGAGAAATGGGATGTACATTTTAAAACACATCAAACCAGCAATTAGTTTCAAATTTCTTTTTTCATTTCGAGATTTTAAATTGCATTGATTTTTATGCGTGGACAATTTGTTGGATTTTATATTGATATACATTTATTTTTAAAATCAGTTTGAATGTGACTCGAAATTGCGGGATTAAAAACAGTTCGGACGGCACCGAAATATGCAAAATTTCATATAATTTTTTAACCGTGGCCACAATATGGGCTATAATGCTAAAAAAAGAATATGGGCTCCAAAAAAACCTTAAGAATTAGCAAATGGGTTGTAAATTATTAGAAATAATGGCAGATGGGTTGTATGATGTTTTCCACAGATTTGAGACTTTCCTAAAAAAAGGTTGACGCACAAGCAGTGATTGTTGGATGTCCATCCAATGGCCATCGTGCTTCTTCAATCTCTACTCTTCCTGCTCCAACCGCTCAAAAAAGCGCCGGCGGGACAGCCTGCTCACTCCTCCCCGTGGCCGGCTATGCTGTCGTGCAAGCCTCACCGCCCCACCATACTCCCATCTCTGGCATAGCCATCCCTCTACTCACCCACACATGTTGTTATTCTCCGGCGACGGGCAGATTTAACCAAGTAAACCTCAGATGTCAGATTCCTCCGCTGCGTGGGAAACAACTATCGAGTCTTCCCTGGCTCCGTGTCATTCCCTTCCTAGGCCTCGCCGTCGTCCACCACCCTGGTGCTCTCGGCATGGCCTGATCAACGTGGTCAACGACCGACATGCATTTGAAGTGGACTGTATGTGGAGAGGTTGACAGCTGGGTCAACGGCCGCACGCAAGGAAATGCCGCCTTATTACGCGCAAAATAATGATTCCTCCACCTGACATCTGGGACCCACCGAAAGGGCCTCTACATTTCGCGTAAAAAACATTACCGTCGCTGGCAGCTCAGACCCACCAGCTATATCTTCGCACGCAAGAAAGTGCCTCCTTAATACGCACGAAAAAAGGAATACTCCCCCTACTAGCTGGGACCCAGTATAGTGGCAGGCTGACTTGTGGGCCTACTAAGTTGACGGGGACGGAGCACTTTGTCAACTTAGTTAATATGCACGATTCTAGCTCCAAAGGACTGCGTCGATGTCCATCCAACAGCCGTAGTGCTTCTTCAACCTCTGGTCTTCTTGCTCCAGCCGCCCAAACCAGCGCCGGTCGTGCTCGTGCTCCTGCCTCCCATGGCCGACTGCGATGCGGCGGAGGCCTCAACACCCCCTACTACTCCCACTGCTGGCCAGGTCATCCGTCTACTCACCCACACTCCCTGTTATTCTGCTGCGACGGCAGCCTCACACCGCAGCGAACCAGTGAACCCTCGTACTCCTCTACGCGTGGGCATCCACTGCCACATCTTCCCCGGCTCCACGTCGTCCCCTTCCTAGGCCTCGCCGTCGTCCATCGCCCTGGTGCTCTCGGCGCGGCATGGTCAACATGGTCAAGGAATGGCTTCCAACGGACGTGGACTGTACGTGGAGAGGATGACAGCTGGGTCCACGGCCGCAGCAAGGAAGTGCCTCCTTATTACGCGCAAAATAATTATTCATGCACCTGAGAGCAGGGACCCGCCGGATGGGCCACCGTATTTCACGAAAAAAAAAAATTTCCCCCTGACTGCTGGGACCTACCAGCTACATCTTCGCACGCAAGGAAGTGCGTCGGGCAAAAAAACGATTCGCCCCCCTGACTGCTGGGACCCACCAGCTACATCTTCGCACGCAAGGAAGTGCTCGATACCGGGACCCACCTGGTCGAAGCGTACGTAACTTTGTCATTCTGGTCGCGAACGTGTATGTACATACTGGTCGATGTAGAGGCACGCACGTGTCGTAGTAGAGGCGCGCACATAGCATGTACACGTACGCATAGCGGCCAGGGTGCAAGAAAGTAAATACGGCCACGTACATACATAAAGGCAGGGTCTCGAACGCCTACTCGCATGTACGTACGGCCAGGGCTTGTGTACATGGCTGGGTCGGAATGGAGAAACAGCGTCGTCGTCGTCGTGTTCATGGGAGGCCAACCGGCTGGGTCAGAACGGAATGTGTCGTCATGTTCATCGGGAGGGCTTGGACGGAACAACCGATGGAAACGAGGCCTGGCGTACCGCAGAACGGAGGAAACGACCTTGTGTTCGACCGGCCACGTTCGAAATAGGATCCTGTTCATTGAGAGGGGTCTGGCGTACCGCAAAACGGAGGAAGCGGACCTCCTACGGTCGAAACAGAGGTCCTATTGATCAGGAGGGGTGTGGTGTACCGCAAAACGGAGGAAACGGACTTGTGTTCGAGCACTACGGTCGAAACGGGGGTCTTGTTCATCAGGAGGGGTGTGGCGTACCGCAAAACGGCACTCTGCTACCTCTTGAGCACTGCGTTGGTTTTCCCTTGAAGAGGAAAGGGTGATGCAGCAAAGTAGCGTAAGTATTTCCCTCAGTTTTTGAGAACCAAGGTATCAATCCAGTAGGAGGCTACGCATGAGTCCCTCGCACCTGCACAATACAAATAAATCCTCGCAACCAACGCGATAAGGGGTTGTCAATCCCTTCACGGTCACTTACTTAGAGTGAGATCTGATAGATATGATAGGATAATATTTTTGGTATTTTTGTGATAAAGATGCAAAGTAAAATAAAAGCAAAGTAAAAAAGCAAAGGCAATAACAAAGTGTTGTAAGATTAATATGATGAAGATAGACCCGGGGGCCATAGTTTTTACTAGTGGCTTCTCTCAAGAGCATAAGTATTTTACGGTGGGTGAACGAATTACTGTTGAGAAATTGATGTAATTGAGCATAGTTATGAGAATATCTAGGTATGATCATGTATATAGGCATCACGTCTGGAGACAAGTAGACCGACTCGCCTGCATCTACTACTATTACTCCACTCATCGACCGCTATCCAAAGCATGCATCTAGAGTATTAAGTTCATAAAAACAGAGTAATGCCTTAAGCAAGATGACATGATGTAGAGGGATAAATTCATGCAATATGATAAAAAAAACCATCTTGTTATCCTCGATGGCAACAATACAATACGTGCCTTGCTGCCCCTACTATCACTGGGAAAGGACATCGCTAGATTGAACCCAAAGCTAAGCACTTCTCCCATTGCAAGAAAGATCAATCTAGTAGGCCAAACCAAACTGATAATTCGAAGAGACTTGCAAAGATAACCAATCATACATAGAGAAGATTCAAATATTGTTCATAGATAATATTGATCATAAACGCACAATTCATCGGTCTCAACAAACACACCGCAAAAAGAAGATTACATCAAATAGATCTCCACGAGAGAGGGGGAGAACATTGTATTGAGATCCAAAAAGAGAGAAGAAGCCATCTAGCTACTAACTATGGACCCGAAGGTCTAAGGTAAACTACTCACACTTCATCGAAGAGGCGATGGTGTTGATGTAGAAGCCGTCCGTGATGGATGCCCCTCGTGAGCTCCTAACAGGCCCCAAGATGGGATCTCATGGGTACAGAAGGTTGCGGCGGTGGAATTAGGTTTTTGGCTCCGTATCTTATCGTTTGGGGGTACGTAGGTATATATAGGAGGAAGAAGTATGTCGGTGGAGCAACGTGGGGCCCACGAGGATGGAGGGCGCGCCTTGGGGGGTGGGCGCGCCCCCTACCTCGTGGCCTCCTGGAAGCTTCTCTTACGTAGGGTCCAAGTCTCCTGGATCATGTTCGTTCCAAAAACCACGCTCCTGAAGGTTTCATTCCATTTGGACTCCGTTTGATATTCTTTTTCTGAAACTACAAATAGGCAAAAACAGCAATTCTGGGCTGGGCCTCCGGCTAATAGGTTAGTCCCAAAAATAATATAGAAGTGGATAATAAAGCCCAATATTGTCCAAAACAGTAGATAATATAGCATGGAGCAATCAAAAATTATAGATACATTGGAGACGTATCAAGCATCCCCAAGCTTAATTCCTGCTCGTCCTCGAGTAGGTAAATGATCAAAACAGAATTTTTGATGCCGAGTGCTACTTGGCATAATTTCAATGTAATTCTTCTTAATTGTGGTATGAATATTCAGATCCGAAAGATTCAAGATAAAAGTTCATATTGACATAAAAATAATAATACTTCAAGCATACTAACTAAGCAATTATGTCTTCTCAAAATAACATGGCCAAAGAAAGTTCATCCCTACAAAATCATATAGTTTAGTCATGCTCCATTTTTGTCACAAAAGAATGCTCTCATCATGCACAACCCCGATGACAAGCCAAGCCATTGTTTCATACTTTAGTAATCTCAAACTTTATAAACCTTCACGCAATACATGAGCGTGAGCCATGGATATAGCACTATGGGTGGAATAGAATATGATGATGGGGGTTATGTGGAGAAGACAAAAAAATTAGAAAGTCTCACATCAACGAGGCTAATCAATGAGCTATGGAGATGCCCATCGATTGATGTTAATGCAAGGAGTAGGGATTGCCATGCAACGGATGCACTAGAGCTATAAATGTATGAAAGCTCAACAAAAGAAACTAAGTGGGTGTGCATCCAACTTGCTTGCTCACGAAGAATTAGGGCACTTGAGGAGGCCCATTGTTGGAATATACAAGCCAAGTTCTATAATGAAAAGTTCCCACTAGTATATGAAAGTGACAAAACAAGAGACTCTCTATCATGAAGATTATGGTGCTACTTTGAAGCACAAGTGTGGAAAAAAAGGATAGTAGCATTGCCCCTTTTTATTTCTTTTTTTGGCCTTCTTTTTTTTGGCCTTTCTCTTTTTTTATTGGGACAATGCTCTATTAAATGATGACCATCCCACTTCTATTTATTTACAACTCAATGATTACAACTCGATACTAGAACAAAGTATGACTCTATATGAATGCCTCCGGCGATGTACCGGGATATGCAATGAATCAAGAGTGACATGTATGAAAGAATTATGAACGGAGGCTTTGCCACAAATACTATGTCAACTATATGATCATGCAAAGCAATATGCCAATGATGAATGTGTCATGATAAACGGAATGGTGGAAAGTTGCATGGCAATATATCTCGGAATGGCTATGGAAATGCCATAATAGGTAGGTATGGTGGCTGTTTTGAGGAAGATATAAGGAGGTTTATGTGTGAAAGAGCCGTATCATATCACGGGGTTTGGATGCACCGTGAAGTTTGCACCAACTCTCAATGTGAGAAAGGGCAATGCACGGTATCGAAGAGGCTAGCAATGATGGAAGGGTGAGAGTGCGTATAATCCATGGACTCAACATTAGTCATAAAGAACTCACATACTTATTGCAATAATCTACAAGTCATCAAAAACCAAGCATTACGCGCATGCTCCTAGGGGGATAGATTTGTAGGAAAAGACCATCGCTCGTCCCCGACCGCCACTCATAAGGAAGACAATTAAAGAACACCTCATGTTTCAAATTTGTTACATAACGTTTACCATACGTGCATGCTACGGGACTTGCAACCTTCAACACAAGTATTTCTCAAATTCACAACTACTCAACTAGCACAACTTTAATATTATTACCTCCATATCTCAAAACAATCATCAAGTATCAAACTTCTGTTAGTATTCAACACACTCATAAGAAAGTTTTTACAAATCTTGAATACCTAGCATATTAGGATTACTTAATCAAATTACCATGCTATTTAAGACTCTCAAAATAATCTAAGTGAAGCATGAGAGATCAATAGTTTCTATAAAACAAATCCACCACCGTGCTCTAAAAGATATAAGTGAAGCACTAGAGCAAAACTATATAACTCAAAAGATATAAGTGAAGCACATAGAGTATTCTAACAAATTCCAAATCATGCATGGCTTTCTCAAAAGGTGTGTACAGCAAGGATTACTGTGGTAAACTAAAAAGCAAAGACTCAAATCATACAAGACGCTCCAAGCAAAACACATATCATGTAGTGAATAAAAATATAGCTCCAAGTAAAGTTACCGATGGAAGTAGATTTAAAGAGGGGATGCCTTCCGGGGCATCCCCAAGCTTTGGCTTTTGGTGTCCTTAGATTATCTTGGGGGTTCCATGGGCATCCCCAAGCTTAGGCTCTTGCCACTCCTTGTTCCATAATCCATCAAAATCTTTCACCCAAAACTTGAAAACTTCACAACACAAAATTTCACATAAATCTCGTGAGCTCCATTAGGAAAGAAAACAAAAGACCACTTCAATATACTGTAATGAACTCATTCTTTATTTATATTGGTGTTAAACCTAATGTATTCCAACTTCTCTATGGTTTATAAACTATTTTACTAGCCATAGATTCATCAAAATAAGCAAACAACACACGAAAAACAGAATCTGTCAAACACAGAATAGTTTGTAGTAATCTGTAACTAACGCAAACTTCTGGAACTCCAAAAAATCAGCCAAAATAGGAAGACCTAGGAAATTTGTTTATTGATCAGAAGCAATTGGATTCAGTATTTTATCACGTTCTGGTCATTTTTAACAATTATTTTCGTGAACAGGAAGGTTCTAGAAATTTCTGCCAGATCAAATAACTATCATCCAAGAAGATCCTATAGGTTTAACTTGGCACAAACACTAATTAAAACATAAAAACACATCTACAGAGTCTAGATCAAAGATTTATTCCTAAACAGAAGCAAAAAGCAAAATAAACTAAAAATAAAATTGGGTTGCCTCCCAACAAGCGCTATCGTTTAACGCCCCTAGCTAGGCATAAAAGCAACGACAGATCTAGGTATTGCCATCTTTGGTAGGCAATCCATAAGTGGCTCTCATGATAGATTCATATGGCAATTTTATTTTCTTCCTAGGGAAGTGTTCCATGCATAATAATTCCTTCCTTCATATCAATAATTGCACCAATCGTTCTAAGGAAAGGTCTACCAAGAATAATAGGACATGAAGGATTGCAATCTATATCAAGAACGATAAAATCTATGGGCACATAATTACTATTTGCAACAATAAGAACATCATTAATTCTTCCCATAGGTTTCTTAATAGTGGAATCTGCAAGGTGTAAGTTTAGATAGCAATCATCAATTTCGTGGAATCTAGCAAATCGCACAAAGTTTTGGGAATAGTGGAAACACTAGCACCCAAATCACATAAAGCATAGAACTTATGATCCTTAATCTTAATTTTAATAGTTGGTTCCCACTCATCATAAAGTTTTCTAGGGATATAAACTTCCAACTTAAGTTTTTCTTCATAAGATTGCATCAAGGCATCAACGATATGTTTAGTAAATGCTTCATTTTGACTATAAGCATGAGGTGAATTTAGCACGGATTGCAACAAGGAAATACAATCAATCAAAGAGCAATTTTCATAATTAAATTCCTTGAAATCCAAAATAGTGGGTTTAGCAACATCTAGGGTTTTGATTTCTTCAATCCCATTTTTATCCAATTTAGCATCAAGATCTAAAAACTCCGAATTCTTGGAACGCCTTCTAGGTAAAGGTGGATCATATCCAGTCCCATCGTTATCAAGATTCATATTGCAAAACAAAGATTTAATAGGGTACACATCAATAACGTTTAGATCTTCATCTTTATTTTCATAGAAATTTGAAGAACACGCTTTCATAAAGCAATCTTTCTTAGCACGCATCCTAGCGGTTCTTTCTTTGCACTCATCAATGGAAATTCTCATGGCTTTGAGAGACTCATTGATATCATGATTAGGAGGAATAGATCTAAGCTTTAAAGAATCAACATCAAGAGAAATTCTATCAACGTTCCTAGCCAATTCATCAACTTTAAGCAATTTATCTTCAACCAAAGCATTGAAATTCTTTTGCGAATTCATAAACTCTTTAACACTAGTCTCAAATTCAGAGGGCATCTTGTTAAAATTTCCATAAGAGTTGTTGTAGGAATTACCATAATTATTAGAGGAATTGCTAGGATAAGGCCTAGGATTAAAGTTTCCTCTATATGCGTTGTTACCAAAATTATTCCTACCAACAAAATTCACATCCATAGATTCATTATTATTCTCAATCAAAGTAGACAAAGGCATATCATTAGGATCAGAAGAAACACTCTTACTAGCATATAATTTCATAAGTTCATCCATCTTTCCACTCAAAACATTAATTTCTTCTATCGCATGCACTTTTTTATTAGTAGATCTTTTCGATTGTGACATTGAGAATAATTAACCATAATATTATCTAGGAGTTTAGTAGCTTGTCCTAAAGTGATTTCCATAAAAGTGCCTCCAGCGGTCAATCTAAAAGATTTCTAGAAGCAAAATTCAATCCGGCATAAATTTTTGTATAATCATCCACAAATTCAAACCATGAGTAGGGCAATTACGTATCATTAATTTCATCCTCTCCCAAGCTTGTGCAACATATTCATGATCAAGTTGCTTAAAATTCATAATATCGTTTCTAAGAGAGATGATCTTAAGCGGAGGAAAATACTTAGAGATAAAAGCATCTTTGCACTTGTTCCAAGAATCAATACTATTTTTAGGCAAAGACGAAAACCAAGCTTTAGCACGATCTCTAAGCGAAAAAGGAAATAGCTTCAATTTAACAATATCATTATCAACATCTTTCTTCTTTTGCATATCACACAAATCAACGAAGCTATTTAGATGAGTAGCGGCATCTTCACTAGGAAGGCCGCCGAATTGATCTTTCATAACAAGATTCAAAAAAGCAGCATTGATTTCACAAGATTCAGTATTGGTAAGAGGAGCAATCGGAGTGCTAAAGAAATCATTATTGTTGGTATTGGTAAAGTCACATAATTTGGTATTATCTTGAGCCATCGTGACAAGCAAGCAATCCAACACATGAGCAAACAAAAAGCAAGCGAAAAAGAGGCCAACGAGAAAGAAAGGGCGAATAAAACGGCAAGGGTGAAGTGGGGGAGAGGAAAACGAGAGGCAAATGGAAAATAATGTAATGCGGGAGATAAGGGATTGTGATAGGTACTTGGTATGATGACTTTCGCGTAGACCTCCCCGGCAACGGCGCCAGAAATCCTTCTTGCTACCTCTTGAGCACTGCGTTGGTTTTCCCTTGAAGAGGAAAGGGTGATGCAGCAAAGTAGCGTAAGTATTTCCCTCGGTTTTTGAGAACCAAGGTATCAATCCAGTAGGAGGCTACGCACGAGTCCCTCGCACCTGCACAATACAAATAAATCCTTGCAACCAACGCGATAAGGGGTTGTCAATCCCTTCAAGTCACTTACGAGAGTGAGATCTGATAGATATGATAGGATAATATTTTTGGTATTTTTGTGATAAAGATGCAAAGTAAAATAAAAGCAAAGTAAAAAAGCAAAGACAATAACAAAGTGTTGGAAGATTAATATGATGAAGATAGACCCGGGGGCCATAGGTTTCACTAGTGTCTTCTCTCAAGGGCATAAGTATTTTACGATTGGGTGAGCGAATTCTTGTTGAGCAATTGATGTAATTGAGCATAGTTATGAGAATATGTAGGTATGATCATGTATATAGGCATCACGCCCGAGACAAGTAGGTGACTCCTGCCTGCATCTACTACTATTACTCCACTCATCGACCGCTATCCAAAGCATGCATCTAGAGTATTAAGTTCAGGAAAACAGAGTAATGCCTTAAGCAAGATGACATGATGTAGAGGGATAAATTCATGCAATATGATAAAAACCCCATCTTGTTATCCTCGATGGCAACAATACAATACGTGCCTTGCTGCCCCTACTCACTACAAAAAAAAGACACATCCGTGACATTTTGGACCGAACGAAAAAAAATTATGTCATACATATGACACTTCTATGACGATAATTGTGACAAAACCCGGTATCATCATAGATGTGGTGGGCTCCTACTTCTATGACAAAAAATCATGATGTAAAATGGGCTTTTCGTCACAGGCAGGCCGGAGACGCAGCTGCATGACATTCTTTGGGACGCCCATGGTGGAAAAACCGTGGTAGAAGCGAGGGAGGAAAATTTCGGGAGTTGCGGTTATGGTGGGAGGTCGGGGCCGAAGCGATGCGCTGCTTTCTCTTGTACGCACGCTGCTGGCGTGTGCGAGGAATTGGCTCTAATCAAGCCGAAGCGAGGCGTTGGGCTCTAATCGAACCCGGCGATTGCAGACCGCAGTTACGACATTCGAACCCGAGCGATCGATCGATGGCTGTTAATCGAACTCGATGGAGCGATTCTTCGCTATCGCCGCTAATCAAGCCGATCGATGCCGCCTCTGGATGAACGATGAGCGTTGCGGGGGGTTTGGATGAGCGATTGTGCGGTGGCGTTGCCTCTGGATGAACAAGAACCCGTGGTGTGGAGGGCTGGATGAACAGTAGACAGTGGAGGGGTGGCCGTGGAGGGGTGGTTGAACAGGACCCCATGGTGTGGAGGGCTGGATGAATAGTAGACAGTGGAGGGGTGCCCATGGAAGGGTGGTTGAACAGTAGCCGGTGGAGTAGTGCGCGGTGGAGGCTGGATGAACAGGAGCCCGTGGAGGCTGGAGGAGGTCGACGGTAGCCCGTGGAGGCTGGAGGAGGTCGACGGTGGAGATGAACAAAGATCCCGTGGAGTCCTGCTTGCGCACGCCACACCCTTCCCCTGCTTCGACCATAGCGCTCCAACTCAAGTCCGTTTCGTCCGTTTTGCGGTACGCCACACCCCTCGATCAACAGGACCCCCGTTTCGACCGTAGGAGGTCCGTTTCCTCCGTTTTGCGGTACGCCAGGCCCCTCCCGATCAACATGACCCTGTTTCGAACGTGGCGGTCGAACACAAGGCCGTTCCTCCGCATGCGGTACGCCAGCCTCGCTTCCATCGCCTGTTCCGTCCAAGCCCTCCCGATGAACACGACCACGCATTCCGTTCCGACCCAGCCGGTTGGCTCCCCATGAACACGACGACGACGTTGTTTCTCCGTTCCGACCCAGCCATGTACGTATGCGCGATAGGTGTTAGAGACCCTGCCCGTATGTACGTATGTGGCTGTATTTTCTTTCTTGCACCCTCGCCGCTGTACGTACGTGTACATGCTACGTGCGCACCTCTACATCCACCAGTATATATGTACGTACACATTCACGCACCGTAATGACAACGCCACGCACGCTCGACCAGTGGGTCCCGACCGCCGAGCACTTCCTTGCGTGCGAAGATGTAGCCGGTGGGTCCCAGCAAATGTGGGGCTTAATCGCTTTTTTTTTTTTGCCCGGATGCACTTCCTTGCGTGCGAAGATGTAGCTGGTGGGTCCCAGCAGTCAGGGGGCGAATCATTTTTTGCGGACGCACTTCCTTGCGTGCGAAGATGTAGCTGGTGGGTCCCACCGCCGTGGGGGAAACGTTTTTTGGCGAAATATGGTGGCCCGTCCGGTGGGTCCCCGCCGTCAGTGGAGGAATAATTATTTTGCGCGTAATAAGGAGGCACTTCCTTGCCGCGGCCGTGGACCCAGCTTGTCGCCTCTCCACGTACGATCCCACGTCCGATGGAAGCCGTTCCTTGACCACGTTGACCACGCCGGCCGAGAGCACCAGGCGGTGGACGACGGTGAGGCCTAGGAAGGGACGACGCGAGCCGGGAAGACGCGGCATGGATGCCCACACGTGAGGAGTATGAGGGTTCACCAGTGCGACTGCGGTGTGAGGCTGCCGTCGCCAGTAGAATAACAGGGGTGTGGGTGAGTAGAGGGATGGTCCGCCAGCGGTGGGAGTAGTAGGGGGCGGTGAGGCCTCCGCCGCATCGCAGCTGGCCACGGGAGGCAGGAGCACGAGGCACGACCGGCGCTGGTTTGGGCGGCTGGAGCAAGAAGACCAGAGGTTGAAGAAGCACTACGGCCGTTGGATGGACATCGACGCAGAATCGGAGCTAGAATCGCGCATATTGACTAAGTTGACAAAGCCCTCCGTCCCGTCAACTTAGTAGGCCCACAAGTCAGCCTGCCACTATACCGATCCCAGCTAATGTGGGGAGTATACATTTTTTGTGCGTAATAAGGAGGCACTTCCTTGCGTGCGAAGATATAGCTGGTGGGTTCGAGCTGTCAGCGGCGGTAACGTTTTTTTTTGCGAAATACTGAGGCCCTTTCGGTGGGTCCTTGATGTCAGGTGGACGAATCATTATTTTGCGCATAATAAGGAGGCATTTCCTTGCGTGCGGCCGTGGACCCAGCTGTCGGCCTCTCCACGTACAGTCCACTTCAGATGCATGTCGGTCGTTGACCATGTTGACCAGGTGCCGCCGAGAGCACCAGTGGCGGTGGACGACGGCGCAGGCCTAGGAAGGAATGACACGGAGGCAGGGAAGACTCAGCAGCTTGTTTCCACGCTGAGGGGAGTACGACCGAACGAGGGTTTCTTGGTTCATTTGCCATTGCCGGAGAATAACAGCAGTGTGGGTGAGTAGAGGGATGGCTAGGCCAGCGATGGGAGTACGGTGGGGCCGTGAGGCTCTTGCGGCAAAGTGACCGGCCGCGTGGAGGAGGGAGCAGCAGTCCACGGGCGCTTGTTTGAGCGGCCGGAGCAGAAGAGCATAGATTGAAGAAGCACGACGGTCGTTGGATGGACATCCAACCGTCAACGCTGTCCGTCAACCTTTTTTTAGGAATGCCTCAAATCTGTGGAAAATAAAGATACAGCCCCATCTGCCATTATTTCTAATAATTTACAGCCCATTTGCTAATTCTTAAGGTTTTTTTGGAGCCCATATTCTTTTTGTTAGCATTACAGCCCATATTGTGGCCACGGTTAAAAAATTATACAAAATTTTGCATATGTCGGTGCGGTCCGAACTGTTTTTAATCCCGAAATTTTGACTCACATTCAAACTGATTTTAAAAATAAATGTATATCAATATAAAATCCAACAAATTCTCCACGCATAAAAATTAATGTAATTTAAAATCTTGAAATGAAAAAATATATTTGAAACTAATTGCCGGTTTGATGTGTTTTAAAAATGTACAGCCCATTTCTCATTACTGGCGGGCCATTTTCTCGGCCAGCCAAATGAAAAGCTCTCCTCGTCTTGAAAGATTTGCAGCCCAACAGGCCTGACAAAGCGACTTAATTGGCAAATCACAAAAAACTGGGCTGTGGCCGTGGACCCAGCTGTCAGCCTCTCCACGTACAGTACTCTTCCGATGGAAGTCGTTCCTTGACCACGTTGGCCACGCCGCGCGGAGAGCACCACGGCGGTGGACGACGACGAGGCTAGGAAGGGGACGACGTGGAGCTGGGGAAGACGCGGCAGTGGAAGCCCGCGCGGAGAGGAGTACGAGGGTTCACTGGTTCGGCTGCGGTGTGAGGCTGTCGTCGCTGCAGGGCCTGGCCAGCAGTGGGAATAGTAGGGGGCGGTGAGGCCTCTGTGGTAGCACAGCCGGCCATGGGAGGCAGGAGCATGTGGCACGACCGGCGCTGCTTTGGGCGGCTGGAGCAAGAAGACCAGAGGTTGAAGAAGCACTACGGCCGTTGGATGGACATCATACGGTCACTGGAGCTAGAATCGTTCATATTGACTAAGTTGACAAAGCCCTTCGGCCCCGTCAACTTAGTAGGCCCACAAGACAGCCTCCCACCAAGGTGGATCCCAGCTAGCCGGGGGAGTATTCATTTTTTTGTGCGTAATAAGGAGGCACTTCTGGTGGGTCCGAGCTGACAGCTGGGGAAACGTTTTTCGCAAAATACGGTGGCCCGTCCGGTGGGTCCCAGCAGTCAGGGGGAAATGATTTATTTCGCAAAATACTGGTGGCCCGTCCGGTGGGTCCCCGCTGTCAGGTGGAGGAATAATTATTTTCCGCGTAATAAGGAGGCACTTCCTTGCGGCTGTGGACCCAAATTGCCGGCCTCTCCACCTCTGATTTCTTCCGATGGAAGTCGGTCGTTGAGCACATTGACCACGCCGCGCCGAGAGCACCACGGCGGTGGACAACGGCGAGGCCTAGGAAGGGGATGACGCGGAGCCGGGCCACGGGAGGCAGGAGCAGGCGGTAGCACAGCCAGCCACGAGAGGTAGGAGCAGGCGACACGACCGGCGGTTCTTTGGGCGGCTGGAGCAAGAAGACCAGAGGTTGAACAAGCCGTATGGCCGTTGGATGGATAGCATACGGTCACTGGAGTATTGACTAAGTTGACAAAGCCCTCCATCCCCATCAACTTAGTAGGCCCACAAGTCAGCCCAACAATATGGTGGGTCCCAGCTAGCAGGGGGGTATTCATTTTTTTTGGGCGTAATAAGGAGGCACTTCCTTGCGGGCGAAGATATAGCTGGTGGGTCTGACCTGTCAGGGGGGGAACGTTTTTTTTCACGAAATACAGAGGCCCTTCCCGTGGGTCCTAGCTGTCAGGTGGAGGAATCATTATTTTTCGCGTAATAAGGAGGCATTTCCTTGCGTGCGGCCGTGGACCCAACTGTCAGCCTCTCCACGTACAGTCCACTTCCGATGGATGTCGTTCATTGACCATGTTGACCAGGTCGCGCCGAGATCACCAAGGCGGTGGACGACGGTGAGGCCTAGGAAGGGAACGACACGGAGCCAGGGAATACTCGGCAGTTGTTTCCCACGCGGAGGAGTACGAGGGTTTACTGGTTCGTCTGCCGTCGCCGGAGAATAACAGCAGGTGTGGGTGAGTAGAGGGATGGCTAGGCCAGCAATGGGAGTACGATGGGTCCGTGAGGCCTGCGCGGCAGCATAGCCGGCCGCGGGAGGAGGGAACAGGCAGTCCCGCCGGCGCTTGTTTGAGCAGCTAGAGCATGAAGAGCAGAGATTGAAGAAGCACGACAGTCGTTGGATGGATATCCAACAACCACTGCTCTCGTGTGTTGACTAAGTTGACAGGGTGTTGCGTGTGCGTCAACCTTTTTTTATGAAAGCATACGCGTCAACCTGTAGTAGGCGCACAAGTCAGCCTCAAATTTGTGGAAAACAACATACAGCCCATCTGCCATTATTTTTAATAATGTACAACCCATTTGCTAATTCTTAAGATTTTTTTGGAGCCCATCTTCTTTTTGTTAGCATTACACCCCATATTGTGGCCACGGTTAAAAAGTATACGAAATTTTGCATATTTCGGTGCGGTCAACTGTTTTTAATACAGAAATATCGATTCACATTCAAACTATTTTGAAAAATAATTTATATAAATATAAAATCAAAATAATTGTCCACGCATAAAAATCTATGGAATTTAAGATCTTGTAATAAAAAATGAAACTAATTCCCGGTTTGATGTCTTTTAAAAATGTATGTGCCATTTCTTGGCAAACCGAATGAAACTCTCCTCGTCTTGAAACATTTGCAGCCCAAACAGGGCCGAGAAAGCAAGTAGGCCTTTGTTTGGGTATTTCTTTAAAAAATAGAACTGGGCTAGCCATTTTCAAAGAAGAAAAAACACAACTGGGCTCATTATGTGGTAAACATAAATAAAACCCTGGCTAGACGGGCCACAGCCCCGTTGTTACCCTGATCTGTCGCTAAAACTAGTATAAATAACAACTGCTTATTCCTCATTGTCTCAAAAAAACTGCGCGACTTGCTGGGTCCCTGGTGTCAGCCACTCGTAGTGTAATTCTCTCGTTTATTGACTACGTTGACAATGGCGTGAGCCCCAGATGTCCAACCATTAGGAGGAACCATATTTTTGGGCTTGTACTATAGATGCACTTGCTTGCATCGCCATGATCTTTGGTGGGTCCCTCATCGCCATCCTCTCCACGTGACAAATCATCTCCTTGTTCCTCTCGGTTGTTGACGACGTTGACAACGCAAGAGGGCGGCGCAGCGCGCACGGCGAGCGAACCAAGGCCGCAAGGCGGAGGACGACGGTGAGGCCTCGGACGGAACGAACAGGAGCCATTGAAGATGCGCCGTCCGGTCAAGCAGCGAGGGGAGCACGAGGGTTGACTGGTGGGGGTAGTGGGGGCTAGTCACTTGGCTTCTGTAATGCACAGTGAGCTCAAGCAGCCGGTGTGAGTGATGTTATTTCCCTTGGTTGTGATTTGTTACAATATTTCACTCTAAATTAAACGAATGGCAAGCCATTTGCCTTGTTTCAAAGAAAATATGATAGTCACAGCCGAGTTGAAAAGGGCTGGAACATCTAACTCCAGCTTACAAACTGTACAAAAGCACGAGGGTTGATTGTTCATCCGGTTTACAAAAAAACCCAGATTGAAAAGCGCAACAACATCTAACTCCAGCACTGTATTCGGCAGTCACAATCAAAGGGATCGGTCAGGTCCATAGAATGAACATCCTGGATCGTAAAATTTACTGGATTATGACCACAATATGTTGTAAATAGAAGCCCGGCACGTTCAGAAGCTCTTTGCCCACGAAACTCTTTTTTGCTCTTCGACATACCCATCCGTCAAAACCATGCTAGCCGACAAACTTAAGCCCGATGGACAATAGTAACCTCGCATTCAGCAGGAAGAATGTGACAAATCTTGTGTTTGCACGGTTGGCTACATATTGTTCTAGCGTTATTGTCTTCAATCGAATCTCATGAGAAGTGAGAAAATCCCGATGCTTATGAATCCACCGATTGGTTATAACTTTCTTACCCCGTCCTGTTGCCTAAATATACATGAAAATTGAAAAGCAGTTAAGGTCTAAAAGAAGAGTGTCGAAGAGCAACAAATGAACGGTTAATTCTAGTACACTATATGCGGGCTTCCAATGTGCGTGAAATTATCACCTTTATATACAACTTCTCCAGACATGGAAAGCATTGCAGCAAGCCAATAATCTTGTTTAGATCAAAACTATTCATTTGGATATATAAGATCTTGACAGAATCCAACACCATTGATAGGCCATCCATGGAGAAACTCTTCATTGAGCATAGAACATAATATTAGTACAAAATGTGTACTCCAAGATGATGTATAAATTATGCGGAGAAATTTAAAATGCAGCATATGGTTACAAGTGTAGATGATAATATAAAGTACTCAAGAACTGTGGAGCCAAACACCATATTGAAACGAGCACGTAGATCATGTATTACACCCAAGGTCTCCAGTTTAGGCGCAGAGAGGACGGTTATTTGCAATGGTGAATAACTAGAATCAAGGATCAACCTTTGAAGTGAAGGGGCATCTTGGATGATGAGCTGCCTTCCGTCAAAAGAAATTCCAATTCTTACAAGGTTAGGCGACTTTATTTGGAGACAACCGATTCTAACTGTGAAAACAAGCACCAAGCACTCCAGCGCGGGGAAACTGGAGTGGATGATGCTGTGCAATGAGGCCTTCGATATACGAACCCGCACAAGTGGAAGTTTCTTGAGAAATGGGAGTCGAAGGTTTAGTACCAGATTGTCTGGAAGGTAGCACAACGCAAAGGTGGCGGTGTGGAGAGAGGAGGAAAACCGCGAGATGGACATCGGTGCTGAGGGCACAAGTTCATGGCGTTCTGTATGTGGTATGTGATTTCCATGGGAATAGTAGAACTCAAGCAGCTGTAGTTCTGTGAATTCAGGGGATTTCAGCCAGGCGTCCACCATGCAGGGCATGGTATGCTTGCTCAGGTAGCATGACGGGATGCAGAGGCTTTGAACGGAGCCCTGGTGGGAGGAGATGATGGCTCTGGGGATTTCAAAATCATTGAAGAGAGATAGCTGACGACCGAGATTAAGGGCACGGCGCCATAGAGGGCGCCACCGAATTGAGAGGGCTTGGGTGCAAAGCAATCCTTGGTGGGGAGAAGCGAGATGATCTCCCCAAGGATGGCGTCCGGAGATCGCTGGCGCGGTCCACCCAAGATTCTACGGGTTCTGGGATCCGGTGGGGCGGGATTGCCGCTTCTCCCAAGGCTGCCGGGTGCGGGATCTACACAAGCGTCATTGGCGGGAGCCTCATCTTCTTAATGGGGTCAGCCGACTCCATTTTCCTCGAGGGCGCCGTGATCAAGGCCACGGATTTGAGCAGAGTAACGAATGACGAGCCTAGTAGTAGTGCTGAGCGAAGAAGAAGGGAGCTGGGGTTTTCTCAGAGGAGTGAGGAAGAAGGGGAGCTGGGGTTTTCTGTAGGAGTGAGGTGAGGAATTTGGGGGTACGAGTGGAGCGAGCTAACGTGAGGTGGGTGGGAGCGAGGAGGAAGAAGAGCACCCAGTTTTTTTGTGGGGAGGGGGGCGGTGTGCTGGGTGTGGGTAGTGCCTTTTGAATTGATTTTACTATTTACAAGTGTGGATTGGCTGTTTTGTCTTGGGCCCAGAGAAACAATTACTACTAGTACAGTGGAGACACTCTACAGCTACCCAGAAAAACAATTACTACTAGTACAGTGGAGACACTCTACCGCTTCTGGCTCCTCCTAGGTCATTGAAACGTCTCCCTCTACTGAATGCCGTTATACTTTTGTCACCGACATGCGGGCCATGCAGCGCGCGGGCCCAAATGCCATCCACCAAATTAGCAGGCAAGATGCGGTGGAGAGTCACCCGGTCAGAAGCGCTGGCAAGAACGAGCCGTCGGATCACAAAACCCCACCTCCCCGCAGTCTAAGTTTGACGGACGAAGCAACCATCATTTCGCTCCTCACTGAATCCCCTTCTCCCTCACCGTCTTCAAGAAAAGGCAACACTCGCATCTGCCACTGTTCTTCTCTCCCAACGAAGGGAAGGTAAGCGGATTCGTGATGTTGGTATATTTTCGTTCAGAGAAAAAAGAACTTTTGCAAAGCAAGAATCGATCCTCACTCTCTTTTTTGTTTCATTGTCATTGCGATTGTGTTTTCCTTTCGGTGGTCTCCTAGTATTCGGTTTCATGATGGACCAAGGAGAACCGGGCAAAGATCTGCCGATATTGGAGCAGACGCGGAGGCTGATCCCCACGAGACGAGAGCTCCAAGAAGATGGAGGCAGCCACCGAGCCGACCCAGATACGCTCCCGGCCACTACTGAGATGGTCAACGCCCCGTTTGAGGTTACAGCCCCAGTGGCACTGCAGGAGCAGTTTTCCCCCTTCGAGGATGTGCCCCCCCCCCCCCGCTGAGTTGCCCAAGGTGATTTCCTTCTTTGCCGATCTCGATTGTGGTTTTTAATCTAAGTATGTGGTTATTTTTTTATAAAAGGAAGTATGTGGTAATTAATAATGCAAAATTTTATTAGCTTCGATGCCATGCTATACATAGTAGTTTAAATAACTTGTGGTTCTTATACTGAAAAGTAATTCAGAATTTGTTTCTATTTCAATTAGAGCCTTGATGCAGACAAGGATTGCGTGGTTGTGCATGTCACTCGCTATGAGGCGGACGACCTGAATATACGCACTGGGAAAACAGAGTTCTTAGGCTGTTGGATCCTGGAAGCCGTTTGCGGTTATACCAATGAAGAGTTGTATTCCAGCCTCACTGTTGTCAGGCATGTTGTCCAGGGTGTACTGAAGCACAAGAACTTCAAAGCTACTCCTTCGTTTGTGAGGCATACTGTTCTTGTCAAGCTTACGCAGGAAGATGACGTGGCATGCCTCCATAAACAAGTTTATCAGTGGCAAGGCCACAAGGTTGTCTTCATGAAGGTTCACGAGATTGAGGCTGCGGGGCGCCCTCGATGATGTTCATGGCAAGGTCCGTCTTGTGTCCAGCCCAAATTAGATCGAGGCATGAAATAGTTGCCCCAGCTAGTGTTTAATAGTAGTTTGGATTGTGTCTAATTATCCGAACCTTGCACATATCGACCTCTCTAGGGCTAGTGCTCTGTTTGAATCCGTCTATGGGAGCTGCCGCTACTTTTGTGTGCCCGTGAATCATGTGGAGAACCATCATAATTGTTGCCGAAACAGATGCGTCCTCACTAGTTTTTTCATGAATATGGCATGGTAAGACATAAGTTGTCACGGTTTATCATCTGAAAGCAGTGTGTGTTTTGATGAAATAGAGCACTGCTCGAGAACCGTATACCGACGTATACATAAGTACTTGTAAACACTGTTGGTGCTACCCCACTTGTAAGCAGTTGTGCAAAACACGGCACATTGGCTCAGCTTGCTTCAACACTAGGCTATCGACCAGCTAACAATCAACAATCTGCTGTGACATATAAGCAACTACTATGTATCTTGTTACGATGGTTCATGCGATTAATTGAGGCCACAATGTAATAAATTCAACGTTCACACGCTACTCCAGTAGCTCATGTGGAACACTCACAATTAAACTCGTCTTCATAAAAATATTGAAAAGCATAAGTTAAGCAATTTTATACATCTCAATGATTCATAGAACATAACAAACATATACTAGTTCACAGCAAAAGACAAAGTTGTGAGAAGGTTTACAAATCAGGAAAAAACAAGCAAGGCTTCTGCGAGCAAAGGGCCTCCCGGTGCTTAAATTTCCTGGAGTTCACTCTGGTTTTTCTTGTTGCCACCATTCAGGGTTAGGTTCTCTCATTCCGAATAACCAGTTATAATTGTGGTCTCAATTTGGAATGCTGAATCGAACCATGCAAAGGTTATCTTGACCAGCTGAAATGCTTGTGCATTCCACTAAATTTAAGCACCGCTATTTGCAGAAATAAGCAGACCACAATGCCTCTTGTCCGCCAAGACCTGTCCAAAAACCGTCGTGCAGCCGTGCGGCTAGTCCTCGGTCCATGGATGAACTGGTAGAAAGTGCATTCCGGACTAGGATGCACTTGTTTTCGCTCGTCCCTGCACTGCAATCAGGAAGTAAAACGTATGAATCAGCTTCTTTTAGATTGCATTGGTCATTCTACCTTAGTTACTACCAATGTAGGGATACCTTGAAGACGGGAGGTTAGACGACGGCAGCGAGGGATAGCCATCTCATTTTGCGCAGTTGTACTAAAACTGAGGTGTGTGCTTTTGATTGCGCGGATAGAAACGATACGGAGACAGACATCCCGAAACGATATGGAGACAGACATCCATGTTTGCGCAAATACGAAATATGGTTATTTAAACAGTGACAGATATTACTACTTTCCCCGTTTCCTCTTAGAACCAAGTCCTAGATTCATGCTACAGCTTTCCCACTTTCTTCCCTATTTGAACCAACGCTTTGAGTTCACTGTATGAACTAGCTTTACTTATAATAATAGTAGAAGTCTAGGTGGCTTTGTAACAGCGGACGAAAGTAGAAAAGGATCCACACGAAGGGGGAAGAGCTGGGCGATAGAGCAAGGCAGGTTTCAAGGAATATATACACGGGGTCGTCGGCATGTGGCAAAGACGGCGTCGGGAGGCCGCATCTTGGCCACAATACCGCAGGGAGGAAGAAGGGGTCGGAGGCCCTCCCGAGCCGGTGCTCTCTCGGAGAGAACGGCACGGCCGCCGATCGGGACGCGCGGGCAGCCGTTGGTCTCCTCCCTCGCCGCCGACGACAGCGTGAACGATGCACCTACACCCCCTGCCCCGGTCGAGGTTGTCCGGCCGGATTTGTAACCAGCCTGAGCTGAGAGAGAGACTGTGGCCACCTATGTCTTTCTTAGATCTGGAGAGCATGAGAGAGTGCACGAGAGGAACCCTAGTAAAGCAAGGGCTAAGGCTCCTGCTTTTATATATAGAGGAGTGATTTTTTTGTACCGGCTTCAAAAAATGCGCTCCTACGTGTACCTGCGAGTGGGTGTGAGAGAACTAGTGCGTGCGTGCACCGCTTCTCTTCGTGAGAGTACAACATATACTATGCCCAAAGAACGTTCGCCGCAAGAGTAATAGTATAAGTGTGTGACGTGTGAGCTAAAATAAAATGTGCGCGCCGTCTTTTGTTTTTTAGAAGTTCTGAGGGTAGGGTGTGAAGAGCACGTACGTGCGTGACGTCTACCTGCAGATAGAGGATGGGCGTGACGTGCGAGTCTGCGAGAGGACTCGGGAGAGTCGTGACTCGTGAGGGTGCGTGTGCGTGAGAGAGAGGGGGGCACGTATCAATGCAATGCATGTGTCCGTAAATCCTTATCCGACAAACGTTCGCCACAAGCCTTTTCCTGACGAACGTCGTAAGAACCGTTAGATCGGCATCCGGCGGTGTCGGTTTTGCCATGTCATTTAATGTAACAGCCACTCCTCCTACACACAAATCTTCCACGTGAGTGTTAGCAACTGCCGTATGCTCCCTCCGTTCCGAAATGCAGTGCATATAGCTTTATTGAAAATTAGAACCTCGCAAACTTTTACCGAGTTTTCCTGTACCAAATTGCACATGTAGAATACCCTATATATATATCGTTTCATTCATCTTCGATAGGTAACTATAAAGATGGGTGAGGAGTCTACAAAGAAAGACCATCGTATCACCCGTAGCAATTTCAAGCATCCTTTAGTGTCGAGGAATATCATAGGAACTTTATATGATATGATTTTTATAGGATTTTTTTCCTTTAGAGCCAATTGGTTCATAGGAATAGATTCATATACTCTACATTTCAAAGGAAATAAACATGATATCATTTCTATAGCTTTAGAGCCACTTGGTTCATATGAATGGATTCCTATACTCCCTTAAGTTCAAAGGAAAATAAACATTAGTGTATATTCAATAGAAAAGTTCCTATGATATGAACCAAATTACATCTCTTTACTAATCCCTCCTCATAGGAATTGAGATACATGTCATCTCTAGATTCAATAGAAAAGTTCCTATGATGTGAACCAAATGACATCTCTTTTCCAATCCCTACTCATAGGAATTGAGATGCTCCATGTCATATCTTTCCCTACAACTTCCACGTATGCATCTTCTATTCCTAAACAGATAGTACAACCCACTAGTAGTTTTTTTCCAAAACATGCAACTATGGCACAAGAACTATATAGTGTGCCAGTAACTTTGAAAGATGGTCGCTGGATGAAGCTAACCCGACAAAGGCGTAGATGGGCAAACCCGAGTACTACTAGCCGTTGGATATCATCAACATTCCACCAGATCTGCCACATGTACAATTTAGAAGACTCCATGGTTGAACTTAAGCATAATGCACAAACCTCAAAACACAAGCACTTCTCCTTTGTTCTATAATCTTCTGTATCATAGTTGATTATTTTTTTCTAAATGAATTGCCATTATTTGTTTTTACTTTATGATTTACAATGCACAACCCCATGAATCTTAACATTTTTATAAAACTAATTGATTTTGAGCGAGATGAACTATAAGAACTAAACGAACATCTACATCATGCATATATGACTCAAAGCTTTACATGCTATAGTGTGTATTTATTCATAATTTGGTTTCTAAATCTCATGAGTTCAATACATGTGTACCTTACTAGTTTTGAGTAGAGTAGCAAATTTCACGTGGCCCCGGGTATATTAAAATGCAGGGCCCATGCATCATTGCCTTTCGGTCGAACCTACGTCCACAATTTTTTGTACGTGCTATATCTCCACTAGTCCCCGAACCCAAAATGCTGCCTCGTTCCCGTAAAACCAAGCGGCCCACACATATTTAAGGCGTCGACTCGAACCTGTTTACTACGACGAGGCCCCACACGCCGTAGTACTCCTACAAACACTACCGCCGCACTCATCATCGGTTTTCTTCAAGAGGACGAGGGAGAAGCCGATTTGTAGTGGAGGCGCTTTCAAAAAAAGGATCTGTAGTGGAGACCCCTACCCTAGGGTGCCCTAGGTAGCTGTCGCACGCATCATTGTTTTCTCTTTTCTTTATGCTCTTGCGTGCTAGAGTGAAATGATGGTTTCTTCGTCCGTCCAGCTTAATGCGGGAAAGTTGGGGCTTTGTGATTTGACCCCTCATCGCTCATTTTCTACTCTGCGGCGCCACGACCGGGTGCCTCCAATTCCAACCGCTGCTCGAACTGTAATTTGGTGCATCGCACGTGGAACAAGATGGTGGATGAGCCACATGTCCGCCAAAGGGGTCTGTTAAGTGTGTCACCATTTAGTGTGCGGATCGACCGCTTGAGTTGTTACGCCAACACGACAGGGAGCAGCCGACCACTTGGTTTTGCTCCTTGGTGAATCCCGACTATATTGATCTAAAAAGATACGTGCATGAACTACCCTCTCCGTCTCGGTTTTTTATTTGTAGGCGTCTCGCTTTATAGGGCCTGCACGTAGTTCTAGGTCATCCATTTGACTAACTAAATATGAGTTACTATGTCACAAAAAGTATATCATTGGATTCTTATTGGTTGATATGTGAAGAACAAGAAACGAGGTAGAAGTTAATGCACCGCACCTTAGTATTGTGGGATTATTTGGTTTTCGTAAGATGACGTGTGTTTGGTTGCAAGGGTGGTCATGAATGGGTTGGGATCGTTCAGAAAATAGACATGTTTGGTTATAAAGCACATGAATGGTTCGAGTCAAAAAAAGAGAATATGCCTTGAAGATGCTGAACCATTCCACCCAACCAAATCGATCGAATCAAATGGCCACCCTTTGCATGCATGACTATGTGAGCATGACTGGTGGTCCCGTCTTAAATAATTAGCTCATCTCTTATATTCAGCCAAACACATGAATTGAATGGTTCAATCCCAAAAAATTGAATGGTCCCAATCCATTCATACGATACCTTCAACCAAACGCATCCGACGGAGGGAGTAGTTGTATTTAAAAGTCGAGGCGGGGCTTTTCTGCTTGGCGGTAGGCGGGCAGTTCCGCCTAGTCGGTTCGACAAAGACGCGAGAAGACGAGGGAGTAGGCTGCTGCAAGCGTAGGGTTGTGTGATTTGACAGTGAGGTATCTTTGGACAGGTGGGGCCCGGTGATTTGACTTGCCATTATCATTTTAACTGCAGCGCTACGACCGGCGTGAGTCTCCCGATTCCTGACCACGTCCATACAGGTGCCTCTCCCAATGCTCCACCATGTAGTAGTAGAGGCTGGCTCTTGCATGAGAGCCCACTTCTCCACTTTTTCCTTGCCTCTCTTTCCTCCACATATGCAAAAATTACATGTAAAGCGCACTATTGTACTTACTTGCTCCTACAGGTGCTTAAGCTTGTCACATAGGCATAAAGTCTGATGTGGCAAGTTAATCAAGAAGAGATAGACTAGTTTGGTGACCCAAGGAAGAAAGAGTGCTAAGCGCGTGTACCTAGGTGAAGAGACAATTTTGAGTCTATAGCTAATTAAATGAAGCAAACTTAGCAACACCATTTCATTGGAAGAGGTCACTCCTTGGCAAATGCAATAAATACTAGTACTCCACATGTCCCATTATCTAAGAACATATTTGACACTACACTAGCTAGTGTCAAAAAGTTCTTATATTATGGGACGAAGGGAGTACGAAGAAAGATATAGAGAGGAGTAAAAAAATACACTTATAGCCAACCTTGTTGTAGTATGAGTGACTAAGTGATGACTATGTATGACATGCCAACATCAGATAGCCTAACGCACCGTGTTAAATCTCCAAGGGCGCGACCAGGCGAGCGACGCGACGGTCGTGGTAGGCGCGACCATGATACGGGCTGCTGGCAGCCCTTGGATCTGAGATCAAACGGTCGCATGCTAAGTTGCTGAAAATTTCAAGAATAACCCTCCAGGATAGGATATTCACCCATAGGTCTAGAATCACGCCATGCAACCGTTCGATCTCAGATCCAAGGGCTCTCGGAAGCCCGTATCATGGGAGAATGGAAAGCCACTACCCTGCCGTTCGCACGCTGGCAGTTCGCTCCTACTTTTTCCCGCATGTCCTTTAATACTACGGCGGTTTGCTCCTAGTTGTCCCGTCCATTAACATTACGGCAGTTCCACTAATCCTAACCCTCCTCCCAAATCCATGGCGTCCCAAATCTCCCTGATCGACGATGAGTATAAGGTTAGAACCATCACCGGCGATGAGTTCGACGTCATCTACACCCGTACTTCCGCGACGGTGAAAGGATGCCTTTCTCGCTTCAGACGCATGTTCGAAAACTCACATGATGAGTGGGTCGCTGGGTTAGATGTTGAGTACACCACAGTCGTGGGACAACAGAAGGATCTAAAGGACGAAGAGAGGAAGAAGCCCGTTGTGATCCAGGTTTGCGTACATAACGTTTGCTTGGTCTACCACATATGCCATGCCAACGTTGGAGTGCCGTGGATTTTAAGAACTTCCTCGAGGACAAAACAGTCAAATTCATATCAGTAGACTTTAAGAACGACAAAGAAGTCCTGCGTCGGATAGGCCTTGTTGTAGGCAATCCCTTCGACCTCCAGAAGAATCGGCTGGTGCCCTCTCGTCAGCCCTCAATGCTGACCTGGCAGAGCCATGGTTCATCCTTCATCGCAAACTGGAGAAACCTCATTACACGTTTCATCGTCATGCATGGCAGCGGAATGTACTAGATATAGACCACATCCACTACGCTGCAATGGATGGCTACCTTTGTTTCAATATATACAAGGGTTGGATGAAGAGCAACAGCCAAGTTGGCGGTTCAAGCAAAGAAGTATCGGCCAAGAGGAAGAGGGACAAGGACGAAGTCGAGGACGTGGACGAGGACTCCGAGTAAGGTGGCGATGTCGTTGCTCATGGCGTGTTCTAAACTTCTAATGCAATGTCTACGGATTAGTTGCATAGTTTAATTTCAGGTGTGCTTAGTTTAATTTGAGGGTGTGTTGTCGAGCCCCAGCAGAACTATGTTATGTTTCTTCTCGTTACTTTAACTCTTCAGTATGTACATACTAGTACTAGTATTTGTTTAACAGAATTTAGCACCCCAATTAAGCACGTGATAGCTTTTTTAATAGTACTATATGCATAATTTGGCGACGAGTGCTCTCTATATGTACCACCTTTTTTAAGATTTCAATTTTTGCTCCATGGAAAATCCATCGACAGTGGAGTACTACTGTACGAAAGTATACATTTTTTAAAAGGCTAGCATACTGTTCATCACATATATATATATAGCCAGTTAAATTCTCAACCTAGAACGACGTGCATGCCATGTAGTAAACCGATCCGGAGGAAGTATAGTAAAAATGAGGTGATTTACACAGCGATCGTCGGGGGAGCATGGCCTGTCATGCGGTCCCACATGTCATGATGTACCAAGGCGATGCGCGTGTCCCTCTTGAGGCAGAAGCAATACTAGTATGTGGTTTGATATGATGTCGAACCGAAATGTGAAATAATGGTTGCTTCGTCCGTCTGGGAAGGTAAGGCATTGTGATTTGACCTCTCATTGCTCATTACTAACACAGGGCCGGTACGAGTGGGGTGTGTCCCCGCTGCTGTTCTGCACTGTTATTTGGTGCTTGACACGTCGACCCGGTTGCTATATGTCCCACATGTCGGTGACAGGAAGTACAGAATTCATGAAAGGGAGCGTCGACGGAGGAGTATACTACAGAATTCATGAAAGGGTGCGACTTAGTTTTGGAAAAATCTGTTTTTACGGAGTACGTACCCACTAGGGTTTATAGGGCTCATCCAAAAAACATTCGTTTTTCCGTTTGATAAGTCTCAATTCTAGTACTATACTAGTAGTAGTACCATTACATGTTGGATTTCGAGGTGCGTTAGATCACCCGACGCAAGCAGTGTCAAGAGGAAACTAACCAATGCATGTACAAGTTCATGGAAATTTAGTGGTCATTCATGCATTCGTTCTAATTAATGCCTCGGTAAATATAACTTCTTGAGAAAAACGAGCGTACTGTGCAAACTACAAAATTAATTCGACCACTCACCATCTACCTTGGTTGGAGAGATTTTGAAATTGAGCCATAAACTGGAAAGGAGGGAGTAGTAACTTTTGTCTCGATTACTATTTGTGGCCTTGTATAGATGCAAAATGTATTTTTATAGTGGCCTTTTATAAGTAAATAGAGGGAGTACTAACCAAAGTACGTAGTAGGGGCGAGGAGTAAGCGGAGGGTGTAGTAAAATTTTCTCCTCGTCAGCGAGCCATCGCTGGCATGGGGCGAGGGAGCGGGCGTAAAGGCGCAGTAGTACTCGGCTTCACCTCATCCTGCGAGCCATCGCGCCCGTGGCGGGGAGACGGCGTGACTAAGCAAGTTTCTCCTCGCTCATGCGAGTTGACGGGACACATCAAAAGTACTCCAGTGTATAGAGCCTTGCCTCTAAGGTAGGCCCCACATGGTTTGCCTCTTTTTTAATTTAACATAACGCGTCAAGTCGCAAATTTTTTGTTCACCCGTGGTAGATGATCCTCCCTCCACCAAGTGGACAACCAGTACACGTGCCAGATTACCATGTGGCTGCCTTTTTTGTACAGAAATGAGCTCCACTGTGTACCCGCGCGGGTGTGGTTGGGAAAGAGACAGGAGTACGTGCGTCGTGCATGCACCTCTTCTCTTCGTGCACGTCCCCCACCTACGTGGGTGTGTGTGAGAGAGATACAAACCTAGACATAATGCGCCGTCCATCCCCATGCCTCCGCCCAGTCCGACCACTAGTCACCACCACGGCACCACGCCCCACTCCTCCTCACCTTATCTCTCATATTTCTCCCTCCATTTTTATATACAAGGGGCCACTATCAAAATTACAATTTGCAGATATACAAGGCCACTAACACTAATCGATGCAATATTAATGGTGTTTGCCTCGTGGTACTAGCAAAGGAGGACATTAATTATCCCTTGCATGCATGCGGGAGTTTGTAAAAAATGCATCTTGATGTTCCGTGCAATGCACGCGCATCTTGCTAGTCCATGAAAACAACACATGGCAAAATTCCACGGCGAACGAGGGATTTGAATCTGTTGGGAGGGGTTGTTTGGATCTTGCCTGGGGTAGCCAAAATATTGGTGACCCTTTTGTCCACCGGTGCCTTTGCCACCGATGAACGAGGAATGGCTAGGGTGCTCATGCTGTCATGCATCCTACAGTAGCAAGACGTTGGAGACGAGCTCGCCCGAGCTGTGTTTTTTTGTCCCACAACGCCGCCCGAGCTGCCCGCAGACCGACCGGCGACCCGCAAATTACGCCATCCAACCGTAGTCGCACACATTATGACAGCAACTCAACCAACCGGACGAAATTCATGCAAACACGTAGACAAACTGATACTCATTCACGCAACCACCGGAGTATTTCATATAAACAACGACGGAAATCATATAAAATACCGGATTTTCACACAAACATGACGGATTTCATTACATTCAAATGAACTACGCGGTGCTAGTTCTGGACAGCACAGGTATATAATACATGGCCTAAATGGTCGCCCACCGATCGATTTGTGTTCCTCATGTCCGGCAGCACGATCACCGGACTGCCGGGAGCCCCGGAGGTATATGCTTCAGCGCAAAGGACGGCTCGCTTCCCCACTGCCCAACTGATATCATTGGCTGGTGCCGAAGATGATGGTGGCCGGCACCGGTTCGAGTTCATCACCGGCCACTACTTCGCCATGGCCGGCACCGACTCGAGTTCATCCTAACATTGACCTCTTTCGTGGAGCCCATGCGGGGTCGACGAAGGTCCTCGCAACAAAAGGATCCGGCAAGACACCTGATGTGTACGTCGGCGTCGCCTCCGCGGTAGCCTTCATGGGACCCAAGCGGCGGTGGCCTCCCGTGTTCTACTTCTCCTCGATGATGGCGACAGACGCGGAGGCGCTGGCCACCGACTCATCGCTCTCCGCGCACCCGGCTTCTGTCGCTGCTTGCATGGCGCGGCCGCCGGCATGGGAGTCTCGGCCACAGAAACGGGAGACGCGGTACGAGGTGGCGGCGTGGACGGCAGCAACGATGCTCGTGCGCCGCTCCTCGTCGAGCTGGCCTGGAGCGGCGAGTTGCTGAACCGCGCGCCGGCTTGGGGCGGCAACTGGCTCCGTCGGGCGAGGGGGGGGGAGGTGGTTCAGCGAGCTCCATAGCTCATATCCGGCGGGCTACCCAGCCAGCTTGGATGCGGAATAACTACTCTTTGTAAGCCATTGTAAGAGTGGAAAAAATGGTGGAGGAGATAGGGGAGCGGCGGAGGTGTGCGATTCTTGGCCGGCGGTTGGGAGGAGCTCGGCCGGTGTTGCGTTTAACGCCGGCCCGATCATGAACGGACGTGTGTCCAGAGTGGGTTTCTCGGCTTCCACGGGTTTCATGGAGGCGTTTGAATGCGGCACGGAGGCGTGTTCAGCGGGCGTGCGCGAGTGGCGCCTCGACTCGACCTAGGACAACTGCACCGTTCTTCCAGCAGCGTGTGGGCTCTTTGGGTGCATGGCCTGCATGTCAGTGACCCAACACAGGCAGCGCACAGCAGATGAACCTTTGGTGGGCTAGGGCGGTCAGAAGCGGGCATTTCATAAACCGATGATTGTTCATTGAGTGTGACGTCAACTTTTTCATGTAGTTAAGCGTGTGTCTTGCGTCGTGTGTGGTGTGCATGCAGGCGTGCGAGTGTTGCGTGCGTGCAAGGGTGCGTTTGGTGTTGCATGCATGGGTGCGTGCGTGCAAGGGTGTGTTTGATGTTGCATGCATGGGTGCGTGCGTGCGTGTGTTCGTGAGTGCATGTATGCGTGTCGGTGTTGCACGCGCCCGGCATGCGTGCGTGTGTACGTTATGTGTACGTGTCAGTGTTGCACGCCTACATGCGTGCGTGTCTTGCGTGCGTGCATGTGTATGTGCGGGGTGAGGCTACACGTCAGTCGACTGACTTTTTCATCTCTGGTCATTAGATTTTCCAGCCGTTGGATACGAAATCAAGCGCCTCGGTTTATCATCAAACTCCACCCCGAGCCGCCAACCACCACCGGCGAACCGCCCGCCTCCCGAAACCACTCCCCACCGCCGGTCCGCCGCACCTTCGAGAGTGGGCCAGCATATATGATCTTGAGATTTTACGAAGTCACCATAGGTGCCTCGTAGTCGAGTGGAACGTCTCCTCCCACTGAACGTACATCGCCGGAAAATACTGAAATTAACACAAATAAATGCGAGCACCGGGACTTTAACCTTGGTGGGCTCAAGAAACCACTGTCCTCTAACCATCCAACCACATGTTGGTTAGCACGACAAAATGTATGTGGTGACCGTGATGAGCTTATTCTGAAGTCCAGTGACCATATCATGCTTTCGCTTCAAATACAATGACCGTAAGTGTCGTCAACAAAATATGGAGCACGCATCAAATGCAAAGTCCGTCAGTGTCATCAACAAAATATGGAGACGTATCGTGAGCTAGATACCGTTGTACTACCGTATATGCTTATTTTCTTAGTGGCTGATTGCATGTGTGGTGTGGTGGGCACATCATTTCTAGTTGTGGTGGGTCAACATGAAGACTCATGGGTCGGTTCCATCCCACGCCACATATAGGTTGGACCGAGACGTGTTATACGGAGACCCATGTGGAGGACTCGGCGTACAACACGAAGCTACCAAAATCGCGGAGGACTCTATCCCCACTGGTGATAAGCCAACTATATATGATTTGTAACCCTAGGCCCTTAGTATGTTATACAAGCTTGGGGGCTAGTTCGTCGATAGTATATATACACACACGCACAATGCTCGGTATTCACGTGTACTTTGTACACACCTAACACTAATATACGATGCAGGAGTAGGCTCTTTCTTCAACTGCAAGGGTCCGATCCGAACTAGGGTAAAACTTTGCCTCGTATTACCATCCAGCCTAATAGCCAGGGATATCCTATCGAATGATATGATGAAATCATATCTTCCAACTACTATTAGATAGGTGTGTCGGGGGGCAATGTGTGCGAGAGAGGCCTAAAGATAATGTGCGCGCGGGAGACACGTAGGCACATATATGTGTGTATAGAGGGCTAGTAGAGACCGTGCATGTGTATATATGCATGTGAGAGAAATAGTGTTTTCCAACTAAGATTAGTGAAAAGAGTGGTACATAGTAGTCAGAAAGAGAGATAGAGAAACAGAGAGAGCATGTGCGTGAGACACCCCGACACCTTGAGAGAGATTGTGAGCATGTGTGAAAGAGAAATGCCGATGCATATAAAGTGTGTGCACTTATGCGTTAGATAGAGAGATATCTACGTGTAAAAGGCGGTTCTACGCATTAAATTAAAATATAAATGGCATTATTATTTTTGGATGAGATCATGAATTCTGCAAATTTGCGTATGGACGAAAATCGGTCTATCAGACACCCATACTCTATTGAATTCTAGCATGTGCATGTGTTTATTTCATATCGATCCATAGAGTGAGAGCGGTTTGAAATACAGGTAATGGATGCTTTTGCAATTCATATATAAACATTAATTAGTGCACTCCATGTTGTTAGTGTGAAGCACTTTATACATTTGTCACTTGCATGGATACATTCCAAATTGCTAGCTACGAAATAAAATACATGTCGAATTCAACATAAAGGGGTTTCGAAGATTCGAATTCATAGGAAGTGCATTCATCTATTTGAACCCGAGATAATGGCATTTGTAAATCAGATGTAAAAGGGGGCGTCAATCTTTGTTGTGAGTTTGAACATGGTATATATATTCATACGCATATCTAACTTTTTTTTGCAACCAAGGAGATTATACTCGAACCGTGCATGAACTGAGGTAAGTTGCATATTTTTAATATATACTCGTGTACAATGTATATTAAAATGTACCCCTCCATTCCAAAATAATCGTAGCTTTAGGATTTTCAAGAGTAAAGATTTGTGAAGTTTGACAAATCCTGAAAGTTCAATTCAAGAGAACCGAAAGCGTTAATGCTTCGCTCCCAAATATTGAACGAAGCGCCAAATAGGCCTCTGGTCACCCGAAACCGCTGAGACTAATGTTTTGGTGGTAGGAAATTACTGTCGACTACGCCCGTGTAGCCTATCGGCCCGATGTCCAAAGGTCTAAACCGGGTAGGTTTGTAACTTCACCAAGACGCATGATCTTAACCGCCTCGAGAAGCATTCATATGCCGTGGGCGCCAAAACACCCATGCGCTCGGCGAAATCTATCCCGCCCACATTTGGGACACTGACATGATTGTCCTACCCCAACCATAATATGTCCGAAATTTTAGATGGGGGCAAAGTTTGTAACTTTCCCCAAATTTCAAACAAGCGCGTCTCAAACCGAAACATTGTTCCCCCTTAGTTCCCCGCCAGCCCGCCTCCCTCCGTTTCCCCATTCATACTCCGTGGGTGCGAAAACACCCTCTCCACCAGCCGTGAAACCCCAACCTCCTTCGTCCTCCACCCCATAGCGGCCAATCCACCGCCGCCCTCCTCCATCATGCTGGAGCCGGTACCCCGACGTCGTCGTCCAACGCCAACCGCAACCGCAACGCCCTCAAGGACTTAGCAACTGAAGCCGAGGCAGAGCTGCCTCCACGACGCCGACACCGACGTGCACCGTACCAGAACCACTCCGACCACGCCGTCCTGCGCCTCACTGCTGCGGCTCCACTGTCGCAACCGTCCATCGCACCGGAGCTGTTCCCGCTACGCCGTCGTTCGGCGCCTCGGATCTGCTTCCCCGCCGCCGACAGAAGGCCACCGCACCACACTCAACAACTTGGCCATGGGTTCGTCCAAGGCTGCACCGTCCTCCACAACTTCTGGTTTCCGGCGAACAACAAGATCGTCGGAAAAACAGAAGGAGGACACAAAGATCGCCACAGAAAAGAGGTACTCCTCTTCCCTTGTTCGTGCAAATCTTGCGTCTCCGCTCACACCGTATTCATCCCACGAAAGAAACTAGTTGAGCGCTTCTTGCTGCATCTTCTTCTTGATACTAAATGCACAAGGTTTCCTCCCTTTTACTATTTCACCTTTGCTAGAGGTCAGTAGCCCGCCTAGATTTCAATTCAGGGTCATTCGAACCGCAATTAAAAGAAGCAGCACCCACTTAGGCGCGCGGAGCACCTAGTCCGCCTGTTCCCCGAGGAAGCGGCGCATCGGTGTCTATCATAGGGGTGTGGGGCGCAAGAGCTGCTTGCGCCCGATCTGGAGGTCGGCGGGGCTTGAATGGATGGCCGGGGGGCGATGCCAAGCACGGCGGTGAGGTGAGGTCGAGGAGGGCGCAGTGGGAGGAATCTTGGGCCGGTGGTCGTTGGCGTTCGAGGAAGATCGTCAACACTTGGCTGGAGGTAGAAGAAGGTGATCTCCCATTCTTTGTACATCGGACGGTGCAGAAAAAATGGGTGACCTATTTGCTTTCGATCATTGTTATTTTCATTGAATCCTGTAGTAATTGAGTGTGCCATGCATGTTGTAGAGCTATCATATGTCTCCCGTCATTTATTTCTCATCGACCTGCTATCTGCTACCTTTACACTGTACTAATTGTGCACACACTTCACCCATACTCACACTATTGTTTTTTATGCATGGGTATTTCAGACTCTGACGCAGTGTTGATGAATGCAGAAAAGCAAAGATGTAAGTCGCCCGGTGTAATTTGAAGATAAGCGATGGCGTTTCAACACTCTAATGGCTGCGATGTCGTGAGTTAGAGACGATAAAAAGTAGCTCTGCAGTTCATGATCTCAATTGCCACACACAACCATCCTGTGTGCTTGCTTTAACTTCACTGTCCAATGTGGTTGCATGTTGCATATGGTGTCTAGCTTGTATTGCTTCCAATTTGGTTAAATTGCATCTGCTTACTTTACACATTATACCTTTGATAATGACATACCTTCCTGTTTTTGATACATACTACATATGTCTATTAACCATGTTCGTACATCAAACTAATGCTCTTTTGTATCCCTTGTCAATCACTTATGATGAGACAGTCATCCGGTGGGTTCTTGTGAGACGCCCTACTCGTTTAAAGAGTGCGGTGTCATCCTCCCCACATGATTCTCAAGAAACAGCAAGGCTAAATGAAGATAGTCAACGTAGCTCTCTAGTTGATCACCAAGAATTCCCCACACCACCATCGCAGGTGCTTGCTCTTACTTGGCAGTGTGATATGTGGTTGCATGTTGCATATGGTGTCTACCTTGTAATGCTTCTAATTAGGGTAAATAGCATCTGCTTAGTTAACACATTATACCTGTGAATATGACAAGCCTTCCTGTTTTTGGTACATACTACGTCTTTCTATTAACCATGTTCTTACATCAAACTACTTCTCTTGTGTATCCCTCATCAATTCTCCTAATTTGTTAAATTGCATATCCTTAGCTTACACATTATACATGTGAATATGACACGCCTTCCTGTTTTTGGTACATACTACATCTGCCTATCACACCATGTTCTTACATCAAACTCTTGTTCTTGTGTATCCTGCGTCTATCGCTTATGATGAGATAGTCATCCAGCGTGGGTTAATATGAGACTTAATACTCTTATAAAGAATGCAATTTCATCCTCTCCACATGATTCTCAAGAAACAACAAGCCTAAATGAAGATATTGAGCGTTGCTCTGTGCACCAAGACGGCACTTCCCTACACCACCATCACAGTGCTTGCTCCAACTTCGCAGTGTGATATGTGGTTGCATGTTGCATACTGATTGTCTAGCTTGTAATGCTTCTAATTAGGGTAAATTGCATCTGCTTAGTTTACACACTATACATGTGAATATGACATGCCTTCCTATTTTTGGTACACACTACATCTATGTGTTAACCTTGTTCTTACATGAAACTACCTCTCTCCATGTCCTGCATCAATTACTTACGATGAGTCACCTTTATTCGTTGCATATTGCATATTATTTCTAGCTTTGTTGCCATGTATTGCTTCTAATTTGGTCAAATACATTTGTTAGGGCACTCTTTTAATTTGGCAGAGTGATATTGGTTTCATCTTTCATATGGTTTCTAGCTTGCATCGATTCTAACAAGTTCAAGCACCTTGTGCTTAGTTTACACTTTATACATCATACATGTCAATATGTCACGCCGTCCTGTTTTTTTCATACATATTCCATCCTCCTATCATGCATCGCCTTACATGAAAGTAGTGTTCGTCAGTATCATGCATCAATAAGTTTTGAAGAGCAAATTTTATTCCTCTTTCTTGTGGGTTTGACTTGACAAGGCAAAATCAAGAAAGAGGAAGGAAAAGAGTAAGGAACGCGATGATGGTGGTCCTCTGCAGCAACGTAAACGGAGCATCTGTACCGATTCTCCTTGTACTGATAGTGCATTACATGGTCCAAGTCTCCGCTCCCCTACTCCACCATCCAAGGTGCTTGCTCTAACTTGGCGGTGTGATATCTGGTTGCATGTTGCATATGGTGTCTAGCTTCGTATTGCTCCTAATTAGTGTAAACTGCATCTGCTTAGCTTACACATGATACATGTGAATATGACACGCTTTCTGTTTTTGGTACATACTATATCTGCTCTATCACACCATGTTCTTACATGAAACTACTCTTCTTGTGTATCCTGCATCACCACTTATGATGGGACACCTTTAAGTTGGCGATGTGATATTGGTTTGCGTCTTGAATATGATTTCTAGCATGTATTCCTTCTAGTTTGATGAACGCCACCTATGACGAGACAGTTTTTACTTGGCGGAGTGTTATTGATTGCACCTTCCATATGGTGTCTTGCCGTGTTTCTAATTTGTTGAAGTGCCTTCTGCTTAGTTACCACATCATAGGTGTGAATATGTCAAGCCGTCCATTTTTTCGTACATATTCCATCCTCGTATCATGACTTTGCCTATCATCAGAGTAGTGTTAAATCGATTATCATGCGTGAATGAGTTCTGAAGAGCGAATGATATTCCTTTTTCTTGTCGGTATGACCTCACAATGCAAAATCAATAAAGTTGAAGGAAATTGGCAAGGCATTGGATGATGGTGGTCCTTCCGAGCAACTGAAACGGAGGTTCTCTACATATTCTACTCCGCCATCCTCCCAACAAGATTCGCAAGATAACGCAAGGCTAGACAGTCAACGTAGCTGTGTAGATGATTGTAACGCCCTTGATGCGGATATATCTCCCACGTGTCGAACCACGACTTAGAGGCATAACCGCATTGAAAGCAATGTCGCAAGTGAGGTAATCTTCACACAACCCATGTAATACATAAGGGAAAAAGATACATAGTTGGCTTACGATCGCCACTTCACACAATACATAAATAAACATCCATCATCCAGATTACACTCAAGGTCCGACTACGGAACCAAAATAAAAGAAGACTACCCCAAATGCTACGGATCCCCGATCGTCCCAAGCTGAGCTCCACTATCGATCATCAGAAAAGACACATAGTAACGACCACGTTCCTCGTCGAACTCCCACTTGAGCTCGGTTGCGTCACCTTGACCGCATAGTCGGCACCTGCAACTGTTTTGGTAGAAGCTATGAGTCACGGGGACTCAGCAATCTCACACCCGCGAGATCAAGACTATTTAAGCTTATAGGAAGGACAGAGTTGTGAGGTGGGGCTGCAGCAAGCGACTAGCATATATGGTGGCTACATTCGCAAAAGAGAGTGAGAAGAGAAGCAAGGCACGGTCGAGAAGCTAGTAGCGATCAAGAAGTGATCCTGAAACTACTTACGTCAAACATAACTCCAACACCGTGTTCACTTCCCGGATTCCGCCGAGAAGAGACCATCACGGTTACATACGCGGTTGATGTGTTTTAATTAAGGTCAACTTCGGGTTTTCTACAACTGGACATTAACAAATTCCCATCTGCCTCATAACACCGCACGGCTTTGAAAGATAATACCTGCAGGGGTGTCCCAACTTAGCCCATTATAAGCTCTCACGGTCAACGAAGGATATTCCTTCTCCGGGAAGATCCGATCGATCTCGGAATCCGGTTCACAAGACATTTCGACAATGGTAAAACAAGACCAGCAAAGCCGCCCGATTGTGCCGACAAATCCCGATAGGAGCTGCACATATCTCGTTCTCGTGGCACATCCGGATGAGCGATACGACGGCAACCGAGGATACCCCAAGTTGCCTCGTGGTGGCACCGCAAGTGGCTCTAGTTTGGACCAACACTCAGAGGAGCATTGGCTCGGGGGGGGTTAAATAAAGATGACCCTCGGGCTCGCGAAAACCCGGGGGAAAAGGCTTAGGTGGCAAATGGTAAAACCAAAGTTGGGCCTTGCTGGAGGAGTCTTATTCAAGGCGCACTGTCAAGGGGTCCCATAAATCACCCAACCGTGTAAGGAGCATAAAATCAAGGAACATAACACCGGTAAGACGGAAACTAGGGTGGCAAGAGTGGAACAAAACACTAGGCATAAGGCCGAGCCTTCCACCCTTTACCAAGTATATAGATGCATTAATTAAATAAGAGATATTGTGATATCCCAAAATATCCATGTTCCAACAAGGAACAAACTTCATCTTCACCTGCAACTAGCAACGCTATAAGAGGGGCTGAGCAAAGCGGTAACATAGCCAATCAACGGTTTGCTAGGAAAAGATGGTTAGAGGTTTGACATGGCAATATGGGTGGCATGATATAGCAAGTGGTAGGTAACATAGCATAGGCATAGCAAAAGAACGAGCATCTAGCAAGCAAAGATAGAAGTGATTTCGAGGGTATGGTCATCTTGCCTGCAAAGTTCTCAGAGTTGTCGAAAGCTTGATCCTCGTAAGCGTTCTCAACAGGTTCCTCGTTCACGTACTCGTCTCCGGCTCTACCCAAAGCAAGAACACAAACAATGGAACCACAATAAATCACGGGCGATGCACAAACAACATGATGCAATACATGGCATGATATGCGAGATGTGAGATGCAATGCATATGCGTGCTCCGGAAGGAAACTAATGAACAAGGCATCAACTTGGCAAACCAAGTGTGCCGCTGGAAAGGTGAGATGATTTCGGTTGAAATCGATAGAAAGAGCACCGGAATCGGATGCACGGTTTGCAAATGGCAAGCAAAACAAGAATGGCACAAATCTGCCATTAACAACATGATGCCACATAGCAAGCAACAAGAAATTAAGCTACTGCACCCAACCGTACCAACAAAGCATATGGAAGTGATCCACTCACGATTCTCGACAAAAAATGAACAATGAGCTACGGCTAATTCACACCATAACAGGTCCAAACAAGCATGGCAAAAGTGCAAAATATATCAGCTTCACAGACTTAGTGAAAATACTAACATGCCAGAAATTAACATCAGGAAGCAATGTTTAGAGCAAGCAAACATCATGCTACAGGAACATATCGTAGAAACTTAAGACATGGCATGATACTACTAAATGCATATAACAAAAGTCCTTTACTTACCAAGAGCCAAAAGGGACCAGAAAATGTAATAGCACTCATGTCAATATAGCAAGTTTCGTTAACAGATTCAGCAAACAGGGCATGACATTGACAGAATTATGAAGGCATCTTCGCAAGCTCTATGCACTCACTACAGAGCATTTCATGATAAACTAAGCATACATACATTAATAATACATGGCATAGAAGATATAAATGGCAAGAACAACATCATATCATACACGGATCAACTACAACAACCTTGGCAAAATTGAATAACATGTAAATAACCTGCCAGGAAATATTTTATACCAAAAGTAGAGCTTGATTGAATCAAGCTATGGCACTCCATAATTTCAAACAAGGCTATGGATGGATAGAGAATAACCATATGTTCAAAACATCCTTACTGAAGTATCTCAAAATAAGCATGGATCTCTCTGTAGCATCAAGTTTACATGGCATAAAAATATCAGCAGAACAGGGCTGAAATCAGCAACATCATGAAGCCTAGTTTGCATGCTTGTGCTAGTCACCACAGAGATCACAAAAATACATGGAATACACCCCTGTAAAGATGGCATGGCATATTACAAAACACATGTAGTACTCAAGTTCAGAGGATGCACACATCAATCATGGAAAAAATGACAAAAGTGCATGTTCTGATAAGAATCTGAAACTAACATCACATAGCCCTCTTCTAACAGCATTTCGGGCATCAAGATTAGCTCAAATAAAAATGATGCAATGAGATGAAATGATGTACTCGTTGAGGCGAACAATTCGGTATGCTATACGCCCAAAACAGAGCCACGAGTACAGAGTTATGTTGCGATGAAAATGCAACAAATAATCTGCAGAACAAATAACTTGGAGGATTTCGGGGGAGAAAGAAGTCAACCCTAGGTTCCAGATCTAGATCCGGCTCGGGCGCGCGGACCGAGGAAGGCCGGCGGCGGCTCGCCGGAGTTGGGGCGACGCGGTCGCCGGAGTTGGACGGGGGAGGCGGTGGTGGGGCCGGGCGACGCGGACGGCGACCGGACGGCGGGCACGGAGGTGCGCGGAGGCGGCGGCGGCGGCGGGCGCGGAGGCGGCGGGCGGCGAGGCGGAGCCAGCGGCGCGGATCGACGGAGGCGCAGGCGGGTCTCGGGCATGGGCGGAGGCCGGAGGGTTTTCCCACGGCCTCGCGGGCCGGCGCGCGGCTGGGGGCACGGCCACGTGGCGCTGGCGGTTATTCCGGCGGCGGCGGGAGTTTCGTCGCGCGATCGGACGTGTCCGCGCGCATGGAGGAGCGGGCTAGGGTTTCGGATCCGGAAATTTCGGAGGGAGGCTATATTTATAGGTAGAGGGAGCTAGGAGGCTCCAAATGGAGTGTAGTTTTCGCCCACACGATCGTGATCCGACGACGGAGAGCATGGAAGTGACTTAGATGGGTTATTGGGCTGTTTTGAAGGGGTGTTGGACTGCAACACACAAGAGGCCTTTGCGGTTACCCGGTTAACCGTTGGAGTATCAAACGACCTCCAAATGGCACGAAACTTGACAGGTGGTCTACCGGTGGTGTACCAAGGCCACTTGGCAAGCCTCGGTCCATTCCGAGAACGTTCAACACCCGCTCACGAAAAAGAGACAAGAGGGGTGCGCCGGTGCATGTAGGAGTGTCGGATTGCAAAACGGACAACGGGGAAAATGCTCGGAATCATGAGACAAACAGGTATGCGAATGCGATGCACATGATGACATGATATGAAATGCATGACATGGACAAAATGCAAAAAGAAAGACAAAAACCCAACCACGGAGGGAATACCATAGCACATAGCGGAAAATGGCAAGAGTTGGGGTTACAAATATGGAAAGTTATATCCAGGGTGTTACAACACTCCACCACTACAAGAGGATCTAGTCCCGAGATCTAGGACTGAAAGAACTACGGATATTCGGAACGTATGTGATAATCGCGCTCCCATGTAGATTCTCGGTCGGACTTGTGTGACCACTTCACTTTCAGGAATTTGATTGACTTGTTGCGAGTCTTGCGCTCGGTTTCTTCAAGAATAGCAACGGGGTGCTCATGATAAGAGAGATCTTCTTGGAGGTCAGTTTCTTCGAAGTTGATGGTGCGCTCGATGCATGTAGGAGTGTCGGATTGCAAAACGGACAACGGGTAAAATGCTCAGAATCATGAGATGAACACGTATGCGAATGCGATACACATGATGACATGATATGAAATGCATGACATGGACAAAATGCAAAACGAAAGACAAAAACCCAACCACGGAGGGAATACCATAGCACATAGCCGAAAATGGCAAGAGTTGGGGTTACAAATATGGAAAGTTACATCCGGGGTGTTACAATGATGAGCACATCTCCCCTACTCCACCATCACAGGTGCTTGCTCTAACTTGGCACTATTATATGTGGTTCCATGTTGCGTATGATGTCTAGCTTGTATTGCATCTGCGTAGCTTACAACTTATACCTGCAACGATCACTTACCCATAAGACACATTTAACTTGGGACTGTGATGTAGGTTGCATATTGCATTTTCTTCTAGCTTGTACTGCTTCTAATTTCTTGAAATGGCACTTACGATGAGACACTTTTTACCTGATAGAGTGATATTGGTTGCATGTTCATATGGTGCCTAGCTTTCATTTCTTCTAATTTTGTTGAAATGCCTTCCGCTTATTGTTTTGTCATACATATTCCATCCTCCTATCGTGACGTGTGAATATGAAACGCTGTCTTTTTGTATATATTCCATCCTCTTGCGCTTGCCTTACATCAAAGTAGTGTTAAATACGTATCATGCATCAACCAGTTATGCAGAGCTAATTTTATTCATCTTCTTGTGGCTTTGACTTCATAAGGCAATATCAGAAAATAGGAAGGAAAAGAGTAAGTTAGGGGATGTTGGTGGTACTCCGCACCGACGCAAATAGAGACTCTCTAGATTTGCCACCGCTACTGCTAATGAAGTTGAAGTCCCAAGTCTACATGATGATTTCATCTCCGCACTCCACCATCGCAGTGCTTGCTCTAAGTTGATGATGTGATAATTGGTTTCATGTTGCATATGTTGTCTAGCCTGTATTTCTTCTATTTTGATTAAATTGCACGTGCTGAGTTTATACGTTATACATGTGCATATGACATGGCTTTCGTGTCTAGAATACACTTTGCATCTATCTAGCATACCATGTCTTACATCAAAATCGCTGTTGTGTATCCCACATCAAGAACTCATGATTGGACGCTTTTAACATGGCAGTTTGATAGTGGTTGCATCTTGCATTGATTTCTACGTTGTAGAGCTTCTAATTTTTCGAATTGCCACTTATGACAAGACACTTTTAACTTGGCAGAGTAATATTGGTTGCATCTTTCATATGGTGTCTAGCTTGCATTACTTCTATTTTCTTGAAAATCCTTCTGCTTAGTTTGCACATCGTAGCTGTGAATATGTCATGCCGTCCCGTTTTTCTTACATATTCCATCCTCATACGGCTGTCTTACATCAAAGTATTGCTTGTGCGTATCATGCATCGTTGAGTTACGAAGAGTGATTTTATTCTTTTGTGTTGTGGGTACAGCTTGACATGGCAAAAGTCAAAAAAGAGCAAGGAAAATAATATAGTAGGGAGTGTTGTTACCGTCAGTGAAACGGAAAAGGCTCGTCGAGATTCTGCTGGTACTTATAGTGCAAGAGAAGGTCCAAGTCCACCGGCTAAATCTACAAACACAGTATCACCTGCTCCACCATTTGCAACATCCGCTTCAACTGCAGCAAAGATCTCAACGATTACTCATTCGTTTGCTCCGGGCGGCGGTTCCCAAGCTGCCTTCACACCTAACACTACTTAGAAACCGTTGACACAACAGGACTTGGCAAGATTAGATGAACCTCATGAGCATCAACACCAAGATGGTACCTGACCGAGTCAAGTTGCAGCTGCATGCTCCTTTATATGTACTCTCACAGTTTGATGTACACTAACACTTTCCATATTCGTTGTTGAACTAGCACCACGGCGCAAGCGGAAACAAACATCAGGGATAATGCTTGACAGATTAAGAAAACCTAAAGGAGGAAGAATGGAGATCCATTTTGAGGCAGGTTTAAAAAGGCCACGTGATGCTACAGAGTCAGCCAAGTTAGTATCAGAGGCAGCCGTTGCCGTTAGGTGTCATGCGCGTATCCTCCCAACGTGGATCTAGTATGCAGAATGAGAAAGACAATACCAGTTTAACACCTTCCTTGACCATTTATCTGTAAGTAATGTTATTCATCACAATTAGTAATATTGTCTTGCTCTCATTCCCATACTTTCTAGCTTCCTCCTAATAAGTCTCACATTCTTTTTCAATAGATGAGGTTCAAGTTGGATCCGAAAGATAATGCAACTAAACAAGCATGCACTCATGTTATTCACCGCTTTCTGCTGACGATGTCGGTACCACCTTAGAAAATCTCACTTTGAAGGCAAGGCTAACAATGAAATTTCCCAAACATCTCCAATTGGAATATATTACAGATGAAGAATTTGGACAGCCTCGTTAAACACCGGTCTCGATCCAAAGTATCAGGTAGGCTATATGTATTTGATCAGACCACATATTGAACTTGTATTTATGTATGTGCCTTACAAGTGTATCTTCTTCTAGGCTAACTGTTTGAAGAACAAAACCAACCGTTCTAAAGTGAAATTCCAACAGACAACAGGATCTCGTAGCTATATTGCACTCTGCGAGGCTCTTGTAAATAGCTGCTACTTCCTTCTTCTTTTTGTGCCATATTATCGTATCTATATTGACTTGTTCCAAATACATGTAAGCCCGTGCGGACCAAAAAGAACCTGAACCGAATGCAGATGCAAATCTTCAAGGATTGCCACACCAAAGAAGATGAAGGGCATGAGCACACCAGTTCAAGCCATTGTTGTAAGTCCTTACTCCTTCTGCCTTGAACTGATTGGTACTGTGATGTGTTCATTTAACTACTTGGTTTGCAGCCAATGTCATTTACTCTGTTAACTTTTATACACAGTTGTCTTAACGTATCATTTCACCTTACATGGTTTAAAAGAGATGAAGGATATTCTTTTGGTCTTGATCTGTAATCTAGTTGTTATGTTCACGTGCGCACACAATGATAAAATAGCATGTTTGTTTTATATCTTTTTGCCCATGATATGAATGATGTCATACTATGTTCATCCTACTTTAAACCATGTCTCTTTATCCTTAGATGTCAACGAATCTGAGGAAATAGACAATCTGAGGCATGCTACATGGACATATGTTCCAAAGCGATTTTATTATGTAGTTGGCACTACAATACATGCTAATGTATTACATAGTTCACCAAAATAAGTTATGTATAAATGTTTAACCTACTTTGTTTGTTTTTATCTCATTAGTAACTCACACGGTACACTAATCTACAAGTTCAAACTTTCGTGAAGCTATGGAACAAACGATTGAACAGCCACAACCACGAAGGTGACGAGGCTACTACAGCACAATGTCACCTCTTGCCGCAAAGGCCAAGATCTCTCCACTAACAGTGCAAAAAGCACCTTCCTGCGTAATTCTGGGTTGGTTGTCAAGGTAACCTCGTCCAAATCGCCTACTGAACAAAATCTTCCTGCTAGACAGAGTGATATATTTGTGCTCCATACACAAGTCCAATCCCTAATGGATGTTGTTTCGGAGACAAGAATAGTGGTTGAGAAATGTCGTCAAGATATGAATGGTTTTGAAACCAGACTATCAGACATTCGCTTCGTTGTTGAAGAGCAATGGCGGAAAAAAGGTGGAGATCGTGCTGCTCCATCAGATTCTATAGCCTGAAACATTAGCACTTAGGTCAAATGATCTATGCTTCTATACATCTGATGGTGCTTTTATCTGGAAGGACTGTAAACTTTATGCCAATAGGCCTTTTGTTGTATGATTGGAATTTATTTTGTTGTGATACAACATTTATGATGCTGCCACAGCCGCAGTAATTATGACGCTTATTTTTGTATAGTGTAGGTTTATCTTAGTAATGCATTCGGACGAAAGCTTCGTAGGAGCCCAACATGCCAACATTCGTCGGGCCCATTCCAATTGGGCTAAAAACGATTACGGGCCGAAATTGGCATGTAGCCCACTAAAAATATCTGGGCTTAAATTAGCATAAGCTTTCAAATTTTTCTGGTAGGCATGTGCCCATAGTGGGCCTTTAACAGGCCTAAACATAATTTGGGCCCTCAGTAAAAGTAGGCCATTTACAGGTGTAAATATGTCGAGCCCATAAAAACATGGGCCTTTAATAGACCGAAAGTGAGATTGGGCCCTGATTGTGCCAAATAACCCACTGGACTTAGCAAGCCGAAATGGTGGCCCATTTACTATGCGGATATTTGACAGGTCGAAATTCGGACGGACCGTAAATGCGCCGACCTAATACACGGGCCTTTAACAGGCCGGAACTTTGGTCGGGCTAGATTATCGTCATTTTTATATGGGCCGTTAATGGGCCCGATATGACGTTGGGCCACATATGGCCCATGGTTTACGTCTGGCGTTAACGGGCCAAAACTGACAACAGGCCGAAAGTGGGCCAAATCTATAGTGGGCCTCTAACGGGCGAATGATGACATTGCCGAATATGACCCAAATCCTTCACGGTCGCTTTATGGGCGAAAGTTTTGATGGTCGTAAATGGGCCCAAATGAAGTCGGACCTTTAACAGGCCGGAAATACACCGGCCGTAATTCGGCCCAATTACTTAGCGGACTGTTAACGGGCCAGAAGTGACCATGGGCCGCATTGATGACAAGTTTAGACCAGGCCGTTGACGGGCCGATTTGACAGAGAATGTTGGGCCTTTAGCTAGGTCGACCCATTATGGTCTGCAGAATCTTGTGGGCCTTGTCACGCCCAATATGCGACCCTATCCAAAAGGGCCTCGAAGGTCCCACCAAGGATAGACCCGCATATTGAAACGCTTTTGCAAGGTGGATATCATTACATCAACATTACACAATAGGTAGGGATACATACATAAGGCATACAATGTCACACGAATACAACATCATCTTACATAAGAGCACCATCCGACTACGGACGAAACACAAACAGAAACTCAAACGACATCCACCCTGCTAGCCCAGGCTGCCGACCTGGAACCTATCCCCTGATCGAAGAAGCAGAAGAAGAACTCAACGCAAGCAAGCATCGCTCTCGCGTCATGATCATCGCATAACCTGTACCTGCAACTGTTGATGTAGTAATCTGTGAGCCACGAGGACTCAGCAATCCCATTACCATGGGTATCAAGACTAGCAAACCTTAATGGGAAAGGAAGGGGTAAAGTGGTGAGGTTGCAGCAGATTAACATCACATAGCACTCTTTCAACGATGATTCAGGCATCAAGATGAACTCAAATGGACATGGCGCAATGGAATGAAATGAAGTACTCATCAATGCGAACAATTTGACATATTAGACGCACTAAACGGAGCAGTATGCAGCAAGTTATGATGCGATGAACATGGCATGATAATGTTAAAAACCAGGGACTTAGTGGAAATTGCACCTCGGGAAAAATGGACGGGGTGGTACGGGATGGAGAGATCCGGGGCTCGGGGCGTGTTTGGATGGTGGGATGGGTGGATCTGATCCACCCATCGATGGATCCGGCCGGAGGAGCTCCGGCGAGCTCCAGGACGAGCGGCGGCGAGCTCGCCGGAGTGGAGACGGCGGCGACGCGAGGATGGCGCGGGCGGAGGAGTCAAGGGCACGGACGGCGGACGGACGGGATCGGCGGGCGAGGTCGTGACGGCGGCGGCCGAGGTCACCGGGCGCCGGAGGCGAGGCGGCGGCGGCGGAACTGGGCGGTTTTGGGCGCCATGGGACGAGGAAGGAGACGGCGCGGATCCAAAGTGGGGGGCGCTGTGGCCGGAGGGCCGGGCTGTGGCCTCGGCGGGCTGCGGGCAAGGCGGGCGGTGGCGCGCCACTGGGCGGGCGGGCGTTGGGGACGGCGGACACGTCCGGTGAAGGTGGACATGTCCGGCGGCGCGAGGAAGAGGAAGGAGCTAGGGTTTTGACGAAAATTTCGGGGAGAGAGGCCTTTTTATAGGTAGAGGGAGCTAGGAGAGTCCAAATGAGGAGCGATTTTCGCCCACACGATCGTGATCGAACGACCGAGAGCATGGAGAGGAGTTTGCTGGGTTTTGGGCCACTTTGAAAGGGGTGTTGGGCTGCACACAAAGAGGCTTTACGGTTGCGGTTAACTGCGTTGGAGTATCAAACGACCTCCGAATGACACGAAACATGACAGGCGGTCTACCGGTGGTATACCAAGGCCGCTTGACAAACCTCGGTCCATTCCGAGAATGTTTAACACCCGCTTACGAAAAGAGGCAAAAGGGGGCGCCAGGAGACATAGGAGTGCCGGATTGGAAAACGGACAACGGGGAAAATGCTCATAAGCATGAGACGAACACGTATGCAAAATGAAATGCACATGATGACATGGCAAAATGCAACAAGCAAGCAAATGACATGGCAACGACGGCGAATAACTGGCAGACACCTGGCGCATCGGATCCGGAGCGTTACAACACTCCTCCACTAACAAGAGATCTCGTCCCGAGATCTTGGGACCGAGACGGAAGGGGAAAAAAGGATGAGGTGAAATAAAAACAAAAGAGAGAGGATGAACAAAGTCGAGAACACTCGAGTAGGAAAGAGGAACGACGATTACGACGGGAATCAAAAACTCAATGAATAAGATAGAATCTGAAACCACTCCGGTTAGAACAAGATGGAAAAGGAATAATAACGAAGGAATTTAGACAGCACTCCGGGTTAACAAGGAAAGAATAGAGCATGAACTTAACAAGATGACATTACACTTGACGAGAGGAACAACACAACGCCTCCGGAAGAATTGAAATAGTTGAATGAAAAGGAACGGAGAAGAAGATGACAACTTCTGCCAAGAATGACATAAAGAGCATCCTTAGGAGAAAGGATTGAACGGAGTTGTTGGAAATTTTCAACAACAAAAGAATTGCTTGTTGTGGACTTATGAAAAACATCTCAAAATTATGAGGTGCTAATCAACCACAAGCGGAAAAGATTGCATAGCTGAGAGGAATGAAGAAATGCAAAACTCCATTTTTAAAAGAAAACTGAGAATTAATTGCACCTCGCGAAGCAAGAAGAAGAATACTTGAACTCCTCCAACAAGAATCTTGATGAACACTAGAAGAATGAATTAAATCATGACGAACCACCGTGAAGAACTCCGGTAACAAAAGGATGGCAAGATACGATTGAAGGATGAAAGGAAATAAGATTAAAGCCTTGCGATGATTCGGATGGAGCTTCGCGACGAGACAAGCGAGAAGACTTGGAACTCCGGAAAAGAAAAGATGAACAACTTGGAACCAAGAGATTATTCATCAAGAACAATCTCCAAGAAAAGAATTTATCCGCTTGACCACGATGAAATGAGAATAAGAATTATGTTATGCTTATCCTTCATCAATTAAATTGACGAGAAGCAATGGATTTGCATACTACTTATTCGCGTTGGAAAAGATTAAAGGGGGATATAGTACGAAAATTTGGGAAGGTCTTCATGAGCCACCGGTAGGACTGAAAAGAACGAATGAATTGATATGATAAACAAAGAAAAAGAATCTTGAACGGACCACCGTTAGAACTCGAAAATGACTCACGAAAGAGAATGAATCACTGGGAAGAATTAGAAGAACAAATATGCTAGAGGGGATTTAGATGCAAAAGAACAAAGAGATCATCAGCTGATTAAAGAACACTTGAACGAAGCACCGGGATAACTGGATAACGGTAGCTGAAATGTGAGGACGAAGAATTCTTCTGGAACGATGGCCTCCGGTGAAAAGAAATAGAAAACAACTCCTGAAATACTCCGGATGGGTGAGAAAAGGAATATCTGACAAATGGAATAAATCGAGAGGATGATATGAAAACTCTTCTTCTATCTTCAAATCTGAGAAAGACGACGAGAAACACCACCGAAATTTGTTAAGGCACTCCGGGAGACTGAAAAACCGAAAAGGTTGAGCCAACAATGAAATGATTTGAAATTGATCTTGGGAAGGCATCTGACTGATGGGATCCATTCTTGCGACCCACTTGAAAAGAATTTGAGAATAACTCTGGGGAAATTAGAAGAGTCAGGTAAGATCCTGGGAAAAGACCTGTGGGTTAGGGCCCACTAAAGAGAAAAACACCATTGAAAAGGGATGTTGAACATAGATGATGCACCGGAACAATTGAAATATTTGAATGAGGTGACAACCTCGAATTAATTGGAACACAGACGAATCTCCTGAGATGTCTTCCGAACTCCGGAATGATTAACTGGCGAGAGGCGAATGAGCAAGGGGAAAATATTTGAGCTGAGGAAAAGAATATAATCACTACTGAAAATTAGAATTGAATCCACCGGAGAAGAAAAAAGAGATGAAGAATGACGAACGAGACGAGAATTCACCGATTGAAATAATTGAGGGAAGATTGAAGAGGCTCCACACGAATGAAATTGATGCTCGAAAAAGACTCAAACTCCGAGAAGAAAAGGGGTGGGAGGGCGGGAAAACATAAGCAACTTGGAAGGGAGAAAACGACGAATATCTTGAAGAGAAAACACCGGTTGAAAACAATGAGGATAGAAAGCAAAGACTTCGCACGAGTAGGAAGGATACTCGATTACAGACTCCGGTTCCGAGGAGAAAAAGGGTGGGCGGGTGGGAAAAGAAGACAACTGAGGATTGATCTCGCGAAAGACCAAGAGGTTCGAGTCGACTTGACGACAAATGCACCGGATGAAAGGAGCTGAGAACCAACGATCGGAAAACCAACTGCGTGATCCTAAAGAAAAATTTGAATGGGAAGAGGAGTAATTCAAAACACCTACGTCAAGATTCCTCACCAGAGCGTCGAAGGGGCTGAGGAGTAAAAAGAAATCCTACTCTCCGATATATATATAATCCTAAGACTCAAAATAGTTTTCTTCTAGACTCAACAACGGCCAACAAATAAGGGGGCTCCTAGGGTCGGTCGAGGCTCTGATACCAACTTGTCACGCCCAATATGCGACCCTATCCAAAAGGGACTCAAAGGTCCCACCAAGGATAGACCCGCATATTGAAACGCTTTTGCAAGGTGGATATCATTACATCAACATTACATAATAGGTAGGGATACATACATAAGGCATACAATGTCACACGAATACAACATCATCTTACATAAGAGCACCATCCGACTACAGACGAAACTCAAACGGCATCCACCCTGCTAGCCCAGGCTGCCGACCTGGAACCTATCCCCTGATCGAAGAAGCAGAAGAAGAACTCAACGCAAGCAAGCATCGCTCTCGCGTCATGATCATCGCATAACCTATACCGCAATCGTTGATGTAGTAATCTGTGAGCCACGAGGACTCAAAGAATCCCATTACCATGGGTATCAAGACTAGCAAAGCTTAATGGAAAAGGAAGGGGTAAAGTGGTGAGGTTGCAGCGGCTAAGCATATATGGTGGCTAACATACGCAAATGAGAGCGAGAAGAGAAGCAAGAGGAACGGTCGACAACTAGTAATGATCAAGAAGTGATCCTGAACTCCTACTTACGCCGACATAACCCGAGAAACCGTGTTCTCCTCTCGATCAACCCGAAAAGAGACACTCACTTACGCATTAACGGTTGGTGTATTTTAGAAGAGTTTACTTCAAGTTTACTACAACCGGATATTAACAAATTCCCATCTCGCCACATAACCGCGGGCACGGCTCTCGAAAGTTTATCCCCTGTAGGGGTGTCCCAACTTAGCCCATGATAAGCTCTCGCGATCAACGAAGGATATTCCTTCTCCCCGGGAAGACCCGATCAGTATCGGAATCCCGGCTACAAGACATTTCGATAGTAATAAAACAAGACCAGCAAAGCCGCCCGGATGTGCCGACAAATCCCGATAGGAGCTGCACATATCTCGATCTCAGGGCACACCAGATGAGCCAGACGCCGGGTTGGCATAGACCCTGATTACCCAGGGGGTGCCGGACATCGCTCGGTTTGGACCAGGACTCGAAGGAGAACTGGCCCGGGGGGCTAAAATAAAGATGACCCTCGGGCTCCGAAAACCCAAGGGAAATAAAAGGGCATAGGTGAGGCAAATGGTAAAACCAATGTTGGCCCTTGCTGGAGGAGTCTTATTCAAAGCGAACTGTCAAGGGGGTCCCATAAATCACCCAACCACGTTAGGGACACAAAATCCGGGAACATAATACCGATATGACGGAAACTAGGGCGGCAAGAGTGGAACAAAACACCAGGCATAAGGCCGAGCCTTCCATCCTTTACCAAGTATATAGATGTATTAATAATATAAGAGATATTGTGATATCCCAACATAAACATAATCCAACATGGAGGAATCTTCATCTTCACCTGCAACTAGCAACGCTATAAGAGGGGCCGAGCAAAAGCGGTAACAAAGCCAAACAACGGTTTGCTAGGAAGGGTGACAAAGGTTAGGGGCTATCATGCAATTTGGGAGGCTTGAGCAGCAAGTGTAGGTAACGCAGCATAGCGATAGAACGAAGCAACTAGCATAGCAATGATAGTAGTGAGATCCAGGGTAGCGGTCATCTTGCCTGAAATCCCGCTAGGAAGAAGAACGAGTCCATGAAAAAGATGAAGCCACGAAGACGAACCAAGCGTAGACGAACGAATCCTCACGATCGCAACGAAACGGGAACTATCGAGAAAAGCACACAACATGGTAAACACACCACACATGAACAAGGCAAGATGCACACCCAAGCATGATGCATGAAAAAGCTACATGAAGCTACTCATGGCAAAAGACGATGCAAACAAGAGCAACACATCAAAGCAAGTTTAAATGAGGCCGGAAACGACATATAACAAGTCCGGTAAGTCCTCATATGCAAATTTTGAAATTGGTCCAGATCTGAATAACTTTATGTTCAAGTTGTTAAACAGTAAGTTAAGATGCACCACGATGATCTACACGAAATTCTAGTCAAGTTACATATAAAGTTCATTAGATTCGAAGCTACGGCCTAGAAGATATGAGCAAAACAAGTTAAACATGGCATTGATGCAAAATGCATACAAACATCAAACAAACACCTCAAAACAAGGATGCAACCTGATAATATGAAACTACATGCAAAATCAAGCAAGTTTCATACAGAGCACACTCAAAACGGAGCAACGGATCAACACATACATATGAAACAAGTTATAGCAACAATCTGTCCAAAACAGCAACTAGGCATACTACAAGCACCTAAACAACAAGCTACAGCATCTTAACATGATAACAAAAGGCATGGATGTGATTTACAGGTAAAGCATGACAAAACATGAACACTGAGCTATCTCCAGAAATCATTAGAACATGCTCAAACACACATGGAAAGATTGCAAATAATAACAGTTTCAGACTTTGCAGAAATAACATCAGGTTGCAAATTTTAGAGCTATCAAAAAACATGCTAAAGAACTTATCATGGCAAACAAAGGCATGGTATGAATCTACTAAATGCATATATCAAATGTCCTTTAGTGACCATGAGCCAAAAAGGAACAGAAGATATGATGGCACCCATGTAAACATGGCAAATGATATGACAGCTTCATACATGGCAGGAACAACAATAAGTAGGCATGTTGGTGAGCTTAAACCACTCACCACAGAGCAAAATATGGCATGGCAAGGCAACTCGCACTAAGAAGACATGTTTATGAAGCTAAAAATGGCAAGATCAAGTTCATAGGATGCATGGGTCACTAGCAAAGCACATGGCAAAACTGAACTTAATGTTCACAGGCTGACAGCAACATTATTTAGCAACGTTGGAGCAAGATTACAACACGTTACAGCAGGCTATAAATGTAACCAGGGGCGTGAATGGACAGAGCAAGACATGTATAACAAAACATTCTTAGTGAACATCTCCAGATTATGCATAGAATGACTTGTAGCAGCAGGTTTAAATAGCATCATAATATAACAGAATCAGCCTAGCAAAACAGCAACAGCAAGTACCCTACTTAACAAGCTCGATGCACTCACTACACAACTAACAAAAATACATGGATGGCCCTCCTGTAAAGATGGCATGACATAGTACAAAAAACATGTAGAGCTCATGCTTATAAGATGCACACATCAAATGCAACAAAAATGACAAATCATCAAGTTATAACAGTTTCAGCAGATTAACATCACATAGCACTCTTTGAACGATGATTCAGGCATCAAGATGAACTCAAATGAACATGGCGCAATGGAACGGAAGGAAGTACTCGTCGAGGCGAACAATTTCACATATTACACGCACTAACGGAGCAGTATGCAGCAAGTTATGATGTGATGAACATGACATGATAATGTTAAAAACCAGGGACTCGGTGGAAATTGCACCTCGGGAAAAATGGACGGGGTGGTACGGGATGGAGAGATCCGGGGCTCGGGGCGTGTTTGGATGGTGGGATGGGTGGATCTGATCCACCCATCGATGGATCCGCCCGGAGGAGCTCCGGCGAGCTCCAGGACGAGCGGCGGCGAGCTCGCCGGAGTGGAGACGGCGGGCGACGGCGAGGATGGCGCGCGAGGAGTTCCGGCGGCGCCGGACGGCGGACGGGATCCATGGGCGAGGGTCGCGACGGCGGGCCGAGGTCGCCGGGCGGAGGCGAGGCGGCGGCGGCGAACTGGTGGGCTTTTGCGCCATGGACGAGTAAGCAGACGGGCGCGGATCCAGCGGCGGGTCGCAAGGCCGGAGGGAGGCCAAGGGCTCTCTGGCTGCGGGCGGCGGCGTTGCCACGTGGCGGCGCACCATCGCTGCGGGCGGCGGCGTTGGGACGGGCGGACACGTCGTGTGAAGGTGGACATGTCCGTGGCGAGGAAGAGGAAGGAGCTAGGGTTTGGACGAAAATTTCGGGGAGAGAGGCCTTTTTATAGGTAGAGGGAGCTAGGAGAGTCCAAATGAGGAGCAGTTCTCGCCCACACGATCGTGATCGAACGACCGAGAGCATGGAGAGGAGTTTGCTGGGTTTTGGGCCACTTTTAAAGGGGTGTTGGGCTGCACACAAAAGAGGCTTTACGTTGCCATCTTGCTAACTGCTGGAGTATCAAACGACCTCAATGACATGAAACTTGACAGGCGGTTCACGGTGGTATCCCAAGGCCGCTTGACAAACCTCGGTCCATTCCGAGAATGTTTAACACCCGCTCACGAAAAGAGGCAAAAGGGGGCGCCGGGAGACATAGGAGTGCCGGATTGGAAAACGGACAACGGGCAAAATGCTCGGAAGCATGAGACGAACACGTATGCAAAATGAAATGCACATGATGACATGGCAAAATGCAACACGCAAGCAAATGACATGGCAACGACGGCGAATAACTGGCAGACACCTGGCGCATCGGATCCGGGGCGTTACAGGCCTTTAGCTGGGCCGGCCCATTGTGGTCCGCAAAATCTTGTGGGCCTTTAGCTGGGCCGGCCCATTATGGTCCGCTAAATTTTGTGGGCCTTTAGCTGGGCTGGCCCATTATGGTCCGCTAAATCTTATGGGCCTTCGGTTGGGCCGGCCCATTTAAACTTTGTGGGCCACTTTTGGGTCGGTCCACGTGTCAATATATCATAGGCCCATCTCGACCGTTGGATGAGTGACACCTGTGCCAACGCGGAGCTGACACGTGGATCCGTCAGCCAATGAGAATTTTACACGTGGAAAATCGGCATTGGTCGTGGCTGTTAACGGGTTATCGGATCCAAAATCCGACCCGATAGCTTAACGGCGTTCCGTTATGGTGGATGCCACGTGTCGGTCACCCTTGACGAAAGCACTTCTGTGACGCGGGATTTATCGTCATGGAAGTGGACACTTCCGTGATGATAATTTTGGTAATGTCATGGAACACTTCTATGACAGCACATGTATGACTATCTTGATTCTGTCATAAATTTGTCATGGATGTACATGCATGACAAAAAACGCGACCTACTGTGACAAACACGTATCATCACGGAAGTGTATTTTTTTTTGTAGTGACTGTCACTCGGAAAGGACACCACAAGATTGAACCCAAAGCTAAGCACTTCTCCCATTGCAAGAAAGATCAATCTAGTAGGCCAAACCAAACTGATAATTCAAAGAGACTTGCAAAGATAACCAATCATACATAAAAGAATTCAGAGAAGATTCAAATATTGTTCATAGATAATCTTGATCATAAACCCACAATTCATCGGTCTCAACAAACACACCGCAGAAAGAAGATTACATTGAATAGATCTCCACGAGAGAGGGGCAGGACATTGTATTGAGATCCAAAAAGAGAGAAAAAGCCATCTAGCTACTAACTATGGACCCGAAGGTCTGAGGTAAACTACTCACACTTCATCGGAGAGGCTATGGTGTTGATGTAGAAGCCCTCCGTGATGGATGCCCCCCGAGGAGCTCCTAACAGGCCCCAAGATGGGATCTCGTGGAGTCTGAGAAGGTTGCGGCGGTGGAATTAGGTTTTTGGCCCGTGATCTCGATCGCTTGGGGTAATGAGGTATATATAGGAGGAAGAAGTACGTCGGTGGAGCAATGTGGGGCCCACGAGGGTGGAGGGCGCGCCCTGGGGGTGTGGGCGCGCCCCCTACCTCGTGGCCTCCTGGAAGCTTCTCTTACATAGGGTCGAAGTCTCCTGGATCATGTTCGTTCCAAAAATCACGCTCCCGAAGGTTTCATTCCGTTTGGACTCCGTTTCATATTCTTTTTCTGCTAAACTCTGAAATAGGCAAAAAAACAGAAATTCTGGGCTAGTCCTCCGGTTAATAGGTTAGTCCCAAAAATAATATAAAAGTGGATAATAAAGCCCAGTATTGTCCAAAACAGTAGATAACATAGCATGGAGTAATCAAAAATTAGATACGTTGGAGACGTATCAGACTCCACAGGATACTGTTCATCTCCACTGTCGACCTCCTCCAGCCTACAAGGGCTACTGTTCATCCACCGTCGACCTCCTCCGGCCTCCACCTACGACTGTTCATCCACGGGCTCCTGTTCACCCAGCCTCCACCACGCGCTACTCCACTGGCTACTGTTCAACCAGCCCTCTCCACAGGCTCCTATTCAACCACCCCTCCACGGGCTACTGTTCATCCAACCCTCCATCATCTACTGTTCATCCAGCCCTCCACGGGGTGGTCCTGTTCATCCAGCCCTCCACGGGGTCATGTTCATCCAGCCCCAACCGGCTCGATCGATCGGGGTCCTGTTCATCCAGAGGCAACACCACGGGGTCCTGTTCATCCACCCTCACCGGGAACTGTTCATCCAAACCACCCCAGCAACGCCACTTTGTTCATCCAGAGGCGCATCGATCGCCTTGATTAGCAGCAGATGGCGAAGCGAATCGCCGATCAGGTTCGATTAACGACCATCGATCGATCGCTTTCGGGTTCGATAACGTGTAGCTGTAGTGCGATCGCTTCGGGTTCGATTAGAGCCCAACGCCTCGCTTCGGGTTCGATTAGAGCCCAACGCCTCGCACCCACGCGCTTGCGTGTATGAGAGAAACGAGCATCGCTCGGCCCCGACCACCCACCGTAACCTGGAACACCCCGATATTTTCCTCGCACTTGCTTCTACCACGGTTTTTTCTGTCATGGATGGCCCAAAGAATGTCATGCAATTGCGTCTCAGCCCGCCTGTGACGAAAAGCCCATTTTCATCATGATTTTTTGACATAGAAGTAGGAGCCCACCACATCTATGATGATACCGGGTTTTGTCACAATTATCGTCATAGAAGTGTCATAAGTATGACAGAAAAAAATTCGTTCGGCCCAAAATGTCACGGATGTGTCTTTCTTTTGTAGTGAGAGGATCCTGTAGTTCACCGTGCGTTGCAATATATACCTTCATGGCATCCTTCTTTGAAGGCTCAATCAGTGGAATCACCATCTTTCTGGAGATTTAGCCTCCACGGGAAGACCACAATAATGACGGACGCGATGCGAAGGGTGAGGTCCACCACCAAGAAGCCGTCATGGCGCCATCGGCCAACACCGGCTAGAATGTTTTGCTATCCATTGCAAAATCTTTGACCACTGAGGTACCGACCATGGGATTTCCCTTCCATCTCACTCCTACATATTTTCTTCATTTTATGATTTTATTTGCACTCCAGGATTAACATTATTACTTTGGTCAGTTTAGCCTTTTGCCATATAACATATTCTATTTTTCCATCGTCTTTGTTTTTGCATCAATAGGTCATTATGTGGCTGCAGTTTTTATGGGCAAGAGATACCAACCGGCAGGCATAAAGCTCAACATTTGGGTCATAATATTTGTAACCATGTTGTATTTTTATCCTCTCCTATTTTATTCCACTTCTTGCTTCCGAGATTGGACAACTGCTCCTCTTTCTCTCTCTCTCTCTCTCTCTCTCTCTCTCTCTCTCTCTCTCTCTCTCTCTCTCTCTCTCTATCTATCTATCTCTATCTCTATCTAACTATCTATCTATCTATCTCCCTCTCGTGTTCTGGCTTTGACACGATCTTGATGTATCATGAGCTTTATCAATATAGTTGGATCACATGATGTTCACCTCCCTCTCTTATTTTCGTGGTGAATTGAGTCTTGCTCTTTGAGGTTTTCTTTATATTGTATTGAATGTTCTGGATTTGAGACCATGCATGTCTCACTCGCGGACACTCGTGGTGACATTGGGGTATATAGGTGACATTAGAATTGATTGATGCATATCATATGGCATTATCGTAGTACGATCTCTAGAACTATTCGTGATACTTTAGGGTGGTTCATAAGATTGATTGGAAACACAACTTTGAGCTAGTTTACTACCTACATGATTTCATCCTAATTTATCCGACAGGAATAGAGGCTTTGGAGTGATTATTTGCCGCACTTTTAGGGATTATCATGTGATTCAACTATGTTAATACTGTTGACAGATTGCACTAGCGAAAGTATGAACCATAGGCCTTGTTTCTAAGCATTGAGACATCGTTTTCACGCACTTCTATTACTTGCTACCTTACTGATTTTATTTGTTCAGATTATAAAAATCTATTTCTACCATCCATATTACACATCTATCATCATCTCTTCCCCGAACTAGTGCTCCTATACAACTGACAATTGTATTGGGTGTGTTGGGGACACTAGAGACTACTAGTATTTGGTTACAGGATTGTTTGGGAGAGAACCATCTTCATCCTACACCTCCCATAGATTTATAAACCTTAGGTCATCCACTTGATGGAAATTTTCTATTGTCCTACAAAACTATGCGCTTGGAGGCCCAACAAAGTTTACAAGAATAAAGTTTCATAGTAGACATCAAGCTATTTTTGGCGCCATTGCCGGGGAGGTGAGTGCTTGAAGGTGATAGCCTGCAGGTGCACTGGGTTTAGTTGCATCCTTTTTGAAGTAAGTGTATCAATCCCACAAAGAGCACATGAATCAGACTTTTGCCTCTTGTAATGAATTATGGATTTTTATGCCTGCAGATAATTGTAGACTACAAGCAAAGTGAGGGCAGAGGTAATTAATAATTGAGTAGCGAAACAAAATTTAAAGTAAATAGTTGTGACACCCTCGTAATCGTGCACTAACCATACACGCATCATGCACGATAACAAACGGTGACTCGCGTCAATATCACAACACAACTCTATGACACAAATATAAACATAAATCTTTATTACAAGTCAGAGCCACGAAGATCCATAATACATCAATAATGAAAGCTAATATTATCTGAGTCCAGACAAAGTTAGACAAGTTTTGTCATAAGAAGACTGAGTAAACAATGACACTAGATCGAAACGCAAGGCCTCCTGTGTTGGACCTCCGGCTTACTCCTGATCGTCGGTCTCCATGTAGTACGCACCATCGAGGTAAGTTGCATCCGCGGTGCTACCAGCTGTTGCAGCAACCGGGTCGAATGAAAAGAGTAGCAAAGCAACGGTGAGTACTCATCCAAAGTACTCGCAACCTTACATTAGATTTATACTAGATATGCATCGGTAAGGGCTGGGGTAATATCTGTGATAGAATAAAGGGTAGAAACTCATCCTATGTAAGACTACATCTTTCAGAAGTGGAAGAGAGGAGCATATATCCTATAGAATAAAGTTGTAAGAGGTCGGGATACAACTCCAAGTCGTTCTGTTATCGCAAACATGGCTATTCGAATAGTTTACCTTTCTTCAAGGGTGCAGCACATTTGAAAGCACAAGTGCTCCCTAGGTGGTTTTTGTAATTAATGTCAACATATCTCTTGTTGGACTAACACTTTTATCTAGTATGTTTCAGATAAGTTCAACAATGGAGTGGCATGGACTAAAGGATGTGGGAACTCCTTCAAGATGCTAAGGACAAAGGATTGGCTCAAGCTTCAAGCTCAAGACTCTTCATTTTACATTTTAGTGATCCAAGATCACATTGAGTCTATAGGAAAAGCCAATACTATCAAGGAGGGATGAAGTGTTGCTTAATGAGCCTCTTGCTTCAAGTGCTTAGTGATATGCTCCAAATACCCTCAACTACTTTCCCACTTCCACACATATGTACTAAAACCTAAAGTCAAACTCAGCCCCACTGATTCTTCCTATCCGGCGCCACCGAGTTTGGATGTCTTAGCCACTGCCACAAACCCTAGGCAAATTGGTCTCACCGATAGGGATCTCAGTCTCACCGAGATGGGATTGTAATCTCTCTGTGTATGTCCATTATCAAAATCGGTCTCGCCGAGTTTGAGCAACCGGTACTATCGAGATTACAATGCAAACTTTCTGGTTGACTCATTATCAAAATCGGTCCCACCGAGTTTGAGTAATCAGTCCAACCGAGTTTGCCTGACCAACTCTCTGGTTAGCTAATTACCAAAATCGGTCTCACCGAGTTTGTGTAATCGGTCTCACCGAGATTACGTTATGCCCTAACCCTAACCATATCGGTCCTACCGATTTGCATTTTGGTCCCACCGAAAATCCTAACGGTCACTAGATTTGCCGAATCGGTCCGACCGAGTTTCTCAATTCGGTCCCACCGAGTTTGGCAAATTGTGTGTAACGGTTAGATTTTGTGTGGAGGCTATATATACCCCTCCACCTCCTCTTCATTCGTGGAGAGAGCCATCAGACTGAACCTACACTTCCAACTTACCATTTCCGAGATAGAACTACCTACTCATGTGTTGAGGCCAAGATATTCCATTCGACCATATGAATCTTGATCTCTAGCCTTCCCCAAGTTGCTTTCCACTCAAACCCTCTTTCCACCAGATCCAAATCCTATGAGAGAGAGTTGAGTGTTGGGGAGACTATCATTTGAAGCACAAGAGCAAGGAGTTCATCATCAACGCACCATTTGTTACTTATTGGAGAGTTGTGTCTCCTAGATTGGCTAGGTGTCACTTGGGAGCCTGCGACAAGATTGTGGAGTTGAACCAAGGAGTTTGTAAGGGCAAGGAGATCACCTACTTCGTGAAGATCTACCGCTAGTGAGGCAAGTCCTTCGTGGGCGACGGCCATGGTGGGATAGACAAGGTTGCTTCTTCATGGACCCTTCATGGGTGGAGCCCTCTGTGGACTCGCGCAACCGTAATCCTTCGTGGGTTGAAGTCTCCATCAACGTGGATGTACGATAGCACCACCTATCGGAACCACGACAAAAACATCCGTGTCTCCAATTGCGTTTGAATCCTCCAAACCCTCCCTTTACTTTCTTGCAAGTTGCATGCTTTACTTTCCATTGCTCATATACTCTTTGCATGCTTGCTTGTTATGTATTGAAAAAGTTAAACTTGTGCCTAAACTCCAGTTAAACTTTAATAAGGTTAAAACTGCAACTTTGGTACTTAGTGTCTAATCACCCCCCTCTAGACACCTCTTCTCAAGATCCTACAAGTGGTATCGAGCTTTGGTCTCCATTGCCTTGGTTTAATCACCATTGGAGGAAGATGGATGAGTCTACTTTGGGGAGTCTTAGACATAGAGTGCATATTCTTGATGGAGAGTATTTTCATGAGTGGAAAAATGAGATGCTTGTAATTTTCAATCAATATCATTTGAACAAGTACATTGCTAGCCCTTGTGCACCTCATGTTGATCCTATGCATCCTACCCACGATGAGTCTATTGACATGATTAGGAATCTTAGAACTGCCGAACTTATCATTAGAGGATTGCCTAGAAACTTGATTGGATGTTTGCCTACTTTAAAGTGTGCCTATACTATATGGAAATTTCTTGAGGAACGATTTCCAAATTATTCCTTGAAAAATCTAGATGAAATTCTCCATAAGTCTATTGCTTTGAGTAAAATGAATACTAGTGATCCTATGTTTGGTGATCGTCTATTTGAGCTTACAAACCTTATGCGTGCCAAAGGAAATGTTGGTATTATTAGTGATATTATTTCTGAAGCTATAAGAATTCATAAGCAAGATCATTGTCAAACTCACTCTAGCGAATTACCCTCTCTAGGATTTGATCCACCACATGACGATGTTGAACATGGATACTATGATGAGGATGATGATACTGACTTTGATCTTGATGATGCAATGAGACACTTTGGTCTTATGGCAAATCTTGAGGATATATGTCGGGAGGAAAGGAATGGGTTCTTGATAGTGGATGTACCGATCACATGACCGGAGATAAAGACATGTTTCGTGAGCTTGCTGATAATGATAGTCCTCGAAAGTATGTCACCTTCGGTGACAACTCAAAGGGTAAGGTGGTTGGTCTCGGTAAGGTGGCCATCTCACATGATAGCTCCATTCGTAATGTCATGCTCGTTGAATCTCTTGGCTATAACTTACTTTCAAAGATTCTAGACTTGCTGATTTCGGTTTCAATGTCCTATTCTTTGAAATTGATTGCCAAGTGTTTCGTCGAGACAATCATAAAATGGTATTTACCGGTATACGTAGAGGTGATCTATACATTGTTGATTTCACTAAAAAGGCTCAACCTAAAACTTGCTTCATTGCTAAATCCTCAAAAGGTTGGTTATGGCATAGACGATTAGGTCACGTTGGCATGAGAAACCTTGACAAGCTTATTAAAGGGAAACATATCATTGGAGTTAAAGATGTAATATTTGATAAGGATAGACTTTGCAAAGGTTGCTTGTCAAGAAGGTAAACAGGTTGGAGGAAGGCATCCGTGAAGAACATCATGACCACAAAGAGGCCACTCGAGCTACTTCACATGGATCTCTTTGGTCCCAACTCCTACAAGAGTCTCGGTGGAAATTCTTTTGGTTTAGTTATAGTTGATGATTTTTCAAGATTTACGTGGGTGTTCTTTCTCGATGATAAATCGCAGGTACAAAAGATCTTCAAAAACTTCGCTAGAAAGGCCCAAAATCAATTTGAAGTGAAGATCAAGAAGGTTCGGAGAGACAACGGAACGGAGTTCAATAACGCATAAATGTGGACACCTTTCTTGTGAAGAAGGGATTTCACACGAGTTCTCGGCTACGTACACACCTCAACAAAATGGAGCTGTTGAGAGGAAGAACCGGACGCTCATCGAAATGGCGAGAACGATGCTTGATGAGTACAAGACGCCGAAGCAATTTTGGGCAGAAGCGGTTGAGAGAGCTTGTCATGCAACAAATCGCTTGTATCTTCACAAGCTACTCGGCAAGACGGCATACGAGCTCCTCACCGGTAACAAACCCCAAGTTGGATACTTTCGTGTATTCGGCTCAAAGTGCTACATTCTTGATAAGCATCATCGTTCTAAATTTGCTCCTAAGTCTCATGAAGGTTTCCTACTAGGTTATGGCTCAAACTCTCACACTTACCGTGTCTACAACAATTTCACCCGAAAGGTTGAAGAGACGGTAGATGTGAAGTTTGATGAATCTAACGACTTCGCAAATAGAGCAATTGCCAATTGATGTAGGAGACAAAGATCCTTCGGAAGCAATCCAAGACTTGTCTATTGGCAAGGTTAAGTCCAACGGAGGTGAAGGAGAGTACCTCGTCCGTCCAAGTGGAAGCTTCTACTTCACAACAAGGTGAACCAAGAGTTGATACGGAAGCATCCACAAGTGGTACACACCAAGATGAAGAAAACGAGGAAATGCATCAAGATGAACGTCAACGACCTCCTTCTCCACCACGACAAGAGAACGACAACGCCAACAATGAAGAAGGCCAAGAAGAAGAACAAGATGAAGAAGATGTTCAACAAAGACCCAAGCAAAAGCTTTCACGAGTTCGAGCAAGACTTGCTAAAGACCATCCCGTCGAGCAAATCTACAATGATATTCAAACCGGAGAATCACTCGCTCTAAAACTCGTTTAGCTAACTTTTGTGAAAACTATTCTTTCATCTCTAGCATTGAACCTATGAAGGTCGAAGAAGCATTGAAAGATCCGGATTGGATAAATGCTATGCATGAAGAGCTACACAACTTTGAGAGGAACCAAGCTTGGACATTGGTTGAGAATCCCGACAACAACCACAACATCATCGGTACCAAATGGGTGTTTCGTAACAAGCAAGATGAAGATGGACAAGTAGTTCGCAACAAAGCATGTCTAAATCGCCCAAGGCTACACACAAGTCGAAGGTATGGACTATGGTGAGACTTACGCCCCGTTGCTAGACTTGAGTCCATTCGCATCTTACTTGCCTATGCTAATCATCATGATATCGCCTTGTACCAAATGGACATTAAAAGTGCTTTTCTAAATGGTGAGATAGAGGAGGAAGTTTATGTTAAGCAACCTCCGGCTTTGTCAATCCTAAGAAACCCAATCATGTTTACAAACTTCACAAAGCTCTTTATGGTCTTAAACAAGCTCCTAGAGCATGGTATAAATGCTTGACCAAGTTCCTTATTGAAAAAGGCTTTCAAATTGGGAAAATTGATTCCACACTTTTTACTAAAAGGGTTAATGGTGAACTATTTGTGTGCCAAATCTATGTTGATGATATTATATTTGGTTCAACTAACCCTCATTTTAGTGAAAAGTTTGGGAAGCTAATGTCGGAGAAGTTTGAGATGTCTATGATGAGTGAACTCAAATTCTTTCTTGGGTTGCAAATCAAACAAACTAAGGAAGGTACTTTTGTTTCTCAAACGAAGTACACCAAGGACTTATTCAAGAATTTCAATATGCAAGAATGCAAAGGTATGACTACACCCATGCCTACTAGTGGACATCTTGACTTAACCAAAGATGATGAACCGGTTGATCAAAAGGTTTATCGCTCTATGATTGGTTCATTGTTATATATATGTGCTTCACGTCCCGATATTATGCTAAGTGTGTGCATGTGTGCACGATATCAAGCTGCTCCTAAAGAATGTCATCTTAAGGCCGTGAAAAGGATAGTGAGATACTTAATCCATACACCAAATTTTGGCATTTGGTATCCTAAGAGGGCCTCTTTCGATCTTGTTGGCTATTCCGACTCGGACTATGCCGGTGACAAGGTTGATAGAAAGTCCACTTCGGGTACTTGCCAATTTCTTGGTAGATCTCTTGTGTCTTGGTCCTCCAAGAAACAAAACTCCGTATCCTTATCCACTGCCGAAGCGGAATACATTGCCGTTGGTTCATGTTGTGCTCAATTACTTTGGATGACCCAAACTCTTAAAGATTATGGGATATGTGTGAAACATGTTCCATTGCTTTGTGACAATGAAAGTGCTATCAAAATTGGTCATAATCCCGCATACAACATTCTCGAACTAAGCATATTGAAGTTCGTCATCATTTCATTCGAGATCATGTTGCTAAGGGTGACATTGATCTTAAGCATGTTCGCACCGAAAATCAATTAGCGGATATATTCACTAAACCTCTTGATGAGAAAGTGTTTTGCAGGTTAAGAGGAGAATTGAACATCATTGATGCTTCAAACTTGGAGTAGAAACTCCATTGGATACATGCAAGACATGAGCTTATGCCTAATCCTTGATATCTCTCCTATGATGGAAATCTTATGTCTTGGATATATTTGTATCTTGCGTGTTATCTAACCCATGTAGGTACTTGGTTGAATCAAATTCCATGAGGTTGTAACCTACTCATATCTTGAGCAATCTCTACATCACCAAGTCTCTACGCAAGGTGGTTGAAGCCAAGGAAGCACAAAACCATTTAAACATATCCTTTGACAAATTCTATGTTGAGCTTCATGATTGTCATTGTTGGATACACAAGTGCTCTTCCTTGCGAACTAACCCATGTAGGTAGATGGACTCAAATTCCAAGTGGTGCTCCAAATTCTTTATGAGCTACATCAACCTTGAGCAACCCACACAAGTTCAACTACATGGACGACACCACCAACCAAGGTATGTTATTCCATCTTAGAGAAGCTTTACTCCAAGTCATGAGTTAAAGCAACTCGACAAGATGTGAATACATCAAGATGCTTAAACGAAAAATGGCAACCCCATTTTGAGCTTAAACGATGAGTATGACCTATGATCAAGTGATCTCACTTGACTCCTAAGTCAATATACTCTAACATAGGTGACTTTGTCGCCGACCATCTCTAGATGAAGTTCTCTTGTGTTCTTTTAAGAGTTTTTGCATTTGTCTAATGCATATGTGTTTCCCCTTTCAAAAAAACTTCATCTAGATTTCTTTCTGTTTGCTCTGCATTTTCCGCATTCCAATTCATTGCATATCATTCAGTAAATTCCTTGCAAATCTTTGTGAGATCTTATTAGTCAAGTGAGCTGAGGTGACAAGTGTTTTCTCTGCGATGAACTCGGTTACACCGGTTTGTTATTTTCGGTCCAACCGAAAACTTTCGGTACCACCGAAGCATACCACTCGGTGCCACCGATTTCACAACAGGAAAATCAGTTTGCCACTTATTATGTGTTTCTTTTGATCCAGCTCCACTCAATGAATCTTGTCCTCTACAAGCATCACATTTTTATCATTGCTTTATGTTGTGACTCAAGGATCAAACCCATTCACGACAAATTCCAGCGGGGAAGAGAGAGAGCTCACATTTTTTATCAAGCCCTTCTTGGAAATTGATGTCAAAGGGGGAGAGAGAGATCACATCAAAGCTTATCATTTAGAGAGAGAGAGATCACATCAGAGAAAGAGATCACATCTCAGAGGGAGAGAGATCCTTGAGGAGAGAGAGAGATCTCCGTGGGGAGAGAATACTAGTAGAGAGTATTTCTCAAGGATCCCAGATGCTTGGTGTTCAAGAGGAGAGATTCCACATGTCTTCTTGAGGGAAAGACATGTTCATATGTGCTTATTTGCATTAGCTTGCATTAGCTCTGTTCATTTATATCTTTCAGCTCGATTTTCTGTTCCCTATCTTCTCCCAAAGTATCCCATGCTAGATTCAGGGGAGCAAGACATCTAAGGGAAAGAAATCATCTAAATTCATTGCATATCTTTACTCTTGGGGACATGTCAAATCCAATGTAGTACTTAGTACTCACTCTCTACATGTCATCCCAGTCTTGGTATTCTTGTGGTTTCTTTTGTTTGCTCTGGCTAGTAGGTGCATCTGTGTTATCTAACCTTGTTTACGCAGGTTCATTCCACCTAAGCCAACTCAAGACTACAAGGTAAGTATATGCATCACAATCATGTGTATGAGGAATTCTTGCTGATGTACATACTTGTTTGCAAGAAGGACTCATGGGCATGAAGGTATTTTCTTTAATATTCTTTGCTCGATGCATATGGCCAAGATACATGTAACACATTGCCTGCTCTATCATGGTTATGCTATCACATGCTTCTATATTCCTTATTCACATGATTGCATACATGTAGGGGGAGCATATGCCTGTTACATGTCTTTCCAAAGCTTTACTTGCTATTCTTTATATCTTTATCTAAAGCTTTGATGTATGTTGTCATCAATTACCAAAAAGGGGGAGATTGAAAGCACAAGTGCTCCCTAGGTGGTTTTGGTAATTAATGTCAACATATCTCTTGTTGGACTAACACTTTTATCTAGTATGTTTCAGATAAGTTCAACAATGGAGTGGCATGGACTAAAGGATGTGGGAACTCCTTCAAGATGCTAAGGACAAAGGATTGGCTCAAGCTTCAAGCTCAAGACTCTTCATTTTACATTTTAGTGATCTAAGATCACATTGAGTCTATAGGAAAAGCCAATACTATCAAGGAGGGATGAGGTGTTGCTTAATGAGCCTCTTGCTTCAAGTGCTTAGTGATATGCTCCAAATACCCTCAACTACTTTCCCACTTCCACACATATGTCCTAAAACCTAAAGTCAAACTCGGCCCCACCGATTCTTCCTATCCGGCACCACCGAGTTCGGATGTCTTAGCCACTGCCACAAACCCTAGGCAAATCGGTCTCACCGATAGGACCTCGGTCTCACCAAGATGGGATTGTAATCTCTCTGTGTATGTCCATTATCAAAATCGGACTCGCCGAGTTTGAGCAATCGGTACTACCGAGATTACAATGCAAACTTTCTGGTTGACTCATTATCAAAATCGGTCCCATCGAGTTTGAGTAATCGGTCCAACCGAGTTTGCCTGACCAACTCTCTTGTTATCTAATTACCAAAATCGGTCTCACCGAGTTTGTGTAATCGGTCTCACCGAGATTACGTTATGCCCTAACCCTAACCATATCGGTCCTACCGAGTTGCATTTCGGTCCCACCGAAAATCCTATGATCACTAGATTTGCGAATCGGTCCGACCGAAGTTTCTCAATTCGGTCCCACCGAGTTTGGCAAATTGTGTATAACGGTTAGATTTTGTGTGGAGGCTATATATACCCCTCCACCTCCTCGTCATTCGTGGAGAGAGCCATCAGACTGAACCTACACTTCCAACTTACCATTTACGAGAGAACTACCTACTCATGTGTTGAGGCCAAGATATTCCATTCCTACCATATGAATCTTGATCTCTAGCCTTCCCCAAGTTTCTTTCCACTCAAACCCTCTTTCCACCAGATCCAAATCCTATGAGAGAGAGTTGAGTGTTGGGGAGACTATCATTTGAAGCACAAGAGCAAGGAGTTCATCATCAACGCACCATTTGTTACTTCTTGGAGAGTGGTGTCTCCTAGATTGGCTAGGTGTCACTTGGGAGCCTGCGACAAGATTGTGGAGTTGAACCAAGGAGTTTGTAAGGGCAAGGAGATCGCCTACTTCGTGAAGATCTACCGCTAGTGAGGCAAGTCCTTCGTGGGCGGCGGCCATGGTGGGATAGACAAGGTTGCTTCTTGATGGACCCTTCGTGGGTGGAGCCCTCCGTGGACTCAGCAGAACCGTTACCCTTCGTGGGTTGAAGTCTCCATCAACGTGGATGTACGATAGCACCACCTATCGGAACCACGACAAAACCATCCGTGTCTCCAATTGCGTTTGAATCCTCCAAACCCTCCCTTTACTTTCTTGCAAGTTGCATGCTTTACTTTCCGCTGCTCATATACTCTTTGCATGCTTGCTTGTTATGTATTGAAAAAGTTAAACTTGTGCCTAAACTCCACTTAAACTTTAATAAGGTTAAAAACTGCAACTTTGGTACTTAGTGTCTAATCACCCCCCCCCCCCCCTCTAGACACCTCTTCTCAAGATCCTACAACATTTCCCGATACGCCCGATTACCTCTGCCCGGGCACACTTCTATGGGTAATGTCCGGCCTCGAATAATCGACTCGTCGAAGTCCTACCTAGGCTCTCCAGAGATGTCACCCGTCGGCCCATCCTAAGCGCGAAGGGGTCATGGGACAATCACCCTAAGCACTCTTGCACATGGCGCGACTGGCTAGGGACCAAACCCACCTTTATATACACAACAGTCATGCCGCTCACCCCAACAACCAGTCCGTAGTTTTGTACTGTGACATCTGACAGAGCTTTCGGGAGGAACTGACGACGCCGAGTGCCCCATAAACCATTATCCCACGGGGCGGTTAGTGCGTGTATGCTAGTGGCAGTTTCAGATCAAATACCCAAATCTCGTTAAACATGTTATTATGGAATAATGACGGACACCAGCCAGGGCCCAGGCCCACCTCTCTCCTAGGTGGTCTCTGTCTGCCCTGTCATTCCGCCACATTGAATCACTCGGGGCTGTCGGGAACCCAGAACCGTCACTACCTGGATGGTATCACATGTCCTCCGCACGACCCAATTCCGACCTTCCGGCCACCCCCCAAGAACAAACTCGAGCCCCTGCGCGCCGGCGACCAGCAGCCGCCGGCGGAGGGGAAGGTGGTGCGTGGCGGGCCAGCGATCGCGCCCGCAGAGGAAGGGGAAGAGGGGAAGGGACAGGATTCGCGGAAGACGCGTCGGCGACGGCCTCGACAAGTCGGTCGCCGAACCGGCGAGGACTCCGGGGAAGGCCGACCGCGGCCTCCGCCTGGTCCTCCTCCGCCGCCCAATCAGCCCAGCACACCCGGCCGGCGGGCACCGGAGCAGGAGCCGGCAACGGGACGGGTCGCGGGGAGGGGGAGGAGGTGGGGAACCGGGGTGGGGAGAGGCCCAGTGAAGGAGCGGAGAGCCGGCCGCGTCGACGAGCAGGGGGGAGGCGGGGGAGCAAACGCCGGCGTCGGGAGAAGCCACCGCGCGCGCCGTCGCCATCGCCGCGGGAGCCCTGCACTCACCCTCAACAGAGAGAGAGAGAGAGACCGCCCGCTAGTGCAAATACTCCGTATCTATTTTTCAGGAGATTTTTATTTAATATAGTGATACCCTGGGACTTTTGCATGTATCCTACTCCCTTCGTTTCTAAATATATGTCTTTTTAGAGATTTCAACAAATGACTACATACGAAGCAAAATGACTGAATCTACACTCTAGAATATGTCTACATACATCAGTATGTTGTAGTCCATTTAAAATGTCTAAAAAGACTTATATATAGGAACGGAGGGAGTACATTTTATGACATCACTTTTCTCATACAGAAAAATGTGCTTTCAGCCAAGTATGTTATGAAAACCGACAATGACGCTTTTGTTCGTGTAGATGAGATGCTTTCGTCCCTACATCAAGTAAATATCAGCCATGGACTGCTCTATGGTCGTGTCAATTCTGATTCTCAACCTCATCAAAGATCCGTATAGCAAGTGGTATGTAACTTCACAGAAACGTGTTAAACTTTTTTTTCTATTGCACAATTATGCAAACATGTTTTTAGCACAGGAGAACTCTTTGTTTGCGTGATTGAAGCTTATATTTTTACTACCTCCATTTTAAAATAAGTGTTGTGGTTTCAAATTTGAACTAAAACCACGACAATATTAAACAATTGATAGAAACGTATTACTACCTCTGTTATGGACTGCCATGTGTTTTAGTATCATGTAGCAGATGCTTAACAAATGCTTCTGCTGCTATCTGCTCTTTATGAACTAATTTGGTACTCCTTTCCTTTATGTAGGAATGGCCTGAAGAGAGTTATCCCTCATGGGTAGATGGACCATGGTACATTGTATCTCGGGATATAGCAAAAGAAGTTTACAGGAAACACAAAAGAGGGGAGTTAAAGGTATGTGACCTTCTAAGATATGTAAAAGGGTACCTCTTTACCTGTCAGTGATACTGAATTCTCTTCAGTTGCTTCAATCTGAAACGGTATTGAAGGCGGCCTAGAAAAACATCATGTTCTCTAGCTGTTTGTTCCTGCTAACTATTGTGGTGTGGAATATTAACTGGGGATGTTGACTTGCAGATGTTCAAGCTGGAGGATGTGGCAATGGGAATATGGATCAATGAGAAGAAGAAGGAAAGCTTTGATGTCACGTAGAGAATGGAAGGATCTTGGTGGAAGGCTATGAGGATGGGTATGTGGTTGCCTACTACCAGGAACTAAGGTAGGATGATATGCCTCTAGGACGAATTCCAGAAAACAAAGCGAGAAAACTGTTGCAACGAGTAAGAGTGAACGATATTCCATATTTCTTTGATGGCTACTACTTGCTGAGAACATCCATGAAAGAGGAGCCAGAGGAGTGAATTGCAAAAAACCACCACATTTTATGTTCACATCTGAATTTGCCACCACATTCTTTGAGCGTCCCAAAAATCTACCTGTTTTCTTGTTAATTTTCTCAATAAACACTAATGATCAATTTGGGTTGATTTAATCGAATTTTTGACAGAAAGGACCCCTGTAAGCATTGACGTGGCTCTAAAAGTAAAAGAAAAACATGGTTGCCTGTTAAATTAGACGGAAGGCCCATGGTCAGGAACCCCTCCTTCCCCACGATCCCACGAACTTCACATTTCTGGAGCCGCCCATGCATCTCGACGAGATCGCCGGCGGCGCCCAACCACCTCTCCTCCCGTGCTTTGCCACGTCTTCTCCCTCCCGACGCCGGTGAGATCCACCGCCCCGCGTCCCATCACACACAGCCACATACTGGATCCCGCCATGCAGCCCTTCCCCTGCCCCGACGAGGTCTGTCCTCCTCCTCTCCGGCATGCGGCGAGCCAATCCCCAGCTCCGAGATCTTCAGCGTGCAAGGGCGCTGCGGTTCCTGGTCCAGGCTTGGGTGCCCGTCAAGGAGCAACCGCACGTGCTGCGGTCGCCGAGCTCCTGCCTGGGCCGCCGCAACCAGGGAAGCCTTTCCTGTGGCTGCCTTCCTCGCCCGAGGCCGCCGGCGTGACCGCCGGAGTTGGCTTTCCGAGCCCCTCTGTCCACGCCTATCTCCCATCGTGACAGTGTTCAGAGCACAACAACCTCCCTGCAAGGGGTCCATTGTAATCTAATTTTGTTTCTAGGGTGACTTTTGCAAATTTTCAAGGACCCTTTTGTTAGTTCTGCTGATGACTGGTGGGCCCATGTCTAACTTAACAGTCAACAAACGGTGTTGACCGTTTTATGCCATGTCAGCGCTTACATGCGGGCCTTTTCTGTCAGAAATTGGATTAAATCGTCCCAAATCGATCATTAGTGTTTATTGAGAAAATTAGCAAGGAAACTGGTAGATTTTTGGGGCGCCCAAGGAATGTGGTGGCAAATCCGGATGTAAACTTAAAATGTGGTGGTTTTTTGCAATTCACTTGGAGCCAGAGCGCTTCTCACTGATGGTTCTTGATCACAATTGACAGGTCACAATTGTTTCTGACATCGGCCATTCTTTTGTGTCCACACTTTGGAGTACATCCCAGGAGTACAACAATATATTTTTGTAGTAGATGTAGTAGGTCCCTTCGGTTTTGGCCATAAGTAGGCAAGTGTGGCTGCTTGTAACTTATCATACGAGAACGTAGGGCTACATTTTTTCAGGATAGTTGGAGGACCGGCTTTAGCCAAGAAAAACCAGTGAATGCATTTCGCATCCGTTGTAAAGCTATTCGAGAACCACTTGTATAATAGTTTGGTATTATTGTTTCTTGTTATAACGGAGGCGAGCAACTCTCAAAATTAGGCATTACATAGCCTATTGCTAAACCGACGGCTATATCGGGACATGTATAATGTCCGATAGGCCTTGTCGATGACTTCAGTGATGTAAAGGGAAAGAAAGATGAAAGACACAATTTTCCTAGATCCAAGTCCTCAAGATGGGAGTCCCGATTTATGTCTTGTGTATTGAGGTTCTAGGAAATGTTTGGGCAACATCATGACCTTATTGCATTCCTTGATAGGGAAAATTTTGGTACTTTCCCTAGAGAAATTGAAAAGCCACAAATGAGGCTTGAAGAGCTTATGAACATGGATGCAAATCATGTAGAAGCGCAAGGATGAAGACGATACAATGAGCTGTATAGGGAAGAAGTGGTGTGGATCCAGCGCATGAGGATCGCATGGCTGAAAGAAGCCGACTACAGACCCAACACAACATTGCTACAACCATGAAGGAGCAAGTTGAGGTCGTTGCGACTGTGACATGCGCGGAGGGTGCTCTTGGCGAGCTCCTGGTTTTATGTCATGTATCTCCGCTGCTCCAGGTTGGTTCTGCGGACTGGCGCCCTAAGCACTCATGTGGCGCGACTGGCCGGGGACCAAGCCCGCCTCTATATAGACAACAGGCATGCCGCTCACCCCAACAATCAGTCCGCGGTTCTGTACTGTGACATCTGATAGAGCTTTCGGGAGGAACTGACGACGCCGACTGCCCCATAAACCATTATCCCGCGGGGCGGTTAGTGCGTATATGCCAGTGGCAGTTTCAGATCAAATACTCAAATCGCGTTAAGCATGTAATTATGAAATAATGGCGGACACCGGCCAGGGCCAGGCCCACCTCTCTCCTAGGCGGTCTCTGCCTGTCTTGTCGTTCCGCCACATTGAATCACTCAGGGCTGTCGGGAACCCAGACCCACCATTACCTGGATGGTATCACCTGTCCCTTCAGACCCCAGTTCGAACATTATCATAAGTATTGCAGTATTATATAGTACATTTGTGATCATCGGCCGAAGGGATCACAACCCAATAACATAGCAAGGTAAACGGACAAGGTGTAGGGCCACTGATGAGACTCTAAAAGACAGCTAGCATTTATTTACTCAGCAGCGAAGCATCGGTGATTTAACATAGTTTCACTTTTTTATACACGGTTCTAGTTCTACCGTTGCAACGCACAATCATATGTGCTAGTCTCTAACAATGTACTCCCTCCGTTCTCAAATATTTGTCTTTCTAGGCATTTCAAATGAACACAATATACGGATGTATGTAGACATATTTTAGAGTGTAGATTCATTCATTTTACTTTATATATAGTCACTTGTTGAAATCTCTAGAAAGACAAATATTTAAGAACGGAGGGAGTATGTAGGAGTTTTTTGTTGCATGGATCAGACGGTGAAGATCGTAACATAAGTCACCTTTGACGGTCGGGAAAATGGCCGTTATTTATGTGTTTTCAGACGGCTGACGCCTGCCAATCACCCCAAAAATATTTGTATGCGAGGAGGATCACCTGCCACCGGCTGACATCCGCCGCCACATCAGTAAACGACCAGGTTAGGCCAACTCCTCCGCTTGCCAGCAGTAAACGTGCTGAAAAGCTCCCCTCCCCACGCTTCGCAGGTAGGTAGGTGCATCCATCCCCAACTCCCCGGCCGCACACCCCCATCTATATATGCAAATCCAGTCCATTCCTGATTAACCAGGACTTGATTAGTAGACCTGAACAAGCACGTGCTCGCAGATCGAGATGGGTTGTGAGAGGAAGCCGCTGGCCGTTGCTCTGGCATTGGCCCTGCTCCTGGGCCTCGCCCACGGCGACGTGGTGCAGTTCATCTTCGGCGACTCGCTGTCGGACGTGGGCAACAACAACTACCTGACCAAGAGCCTCGCGCGCGCGGCGCTGCCGTGGTACGGCATCGACTTCGGCAGCGGCATGCCCAACGGCAGGTTCTGCAACGGCCGCACCGTCGCGGACATCATCGGCGACAAGATGGGCCTCCCGCGCCCGCCGGCGTTCCTTGACCCGTCGGTGGACGAGACCGTCATCGCCAAGAGCGGCCTCAACTACGCGTCCGGCGGCGGCGGCATCCTCAACGAGACCTCGTCCCTCTTCGTAAGACACCCATCCATCACTTCACCAACTTCTCGTAGGCACCATGGGATCATCTGACAATGCATTTTCAGATCCAGAGGTTCTCGCTGTACAAGCAGATCGAGCTGTTCCAGGGGACGCAGGCGTTCATGCGGGAGAAGATCGGGCGGGCGGCGGCGGACAAGCTGTTCGGCGAGGCCTACTACGTGGTGGCCATGGGCGCCAACGACTTCATTAACAACTACCTGCTCCCCGTCTACTCCGACTCGTGGACCTACAACGGCGAGACCTTCGTCAAGTACATGGTCACCACCCTGGAGGCCCAGCTCCGGCTCCTGCACGGGCTGGGCGCGCGCCGGGTCACCTTCTTCGGGCTGGGGCCCATGGGCTGCATCCCGCTGCAGCGGCTCCTGCAGAGGTCCTCCACGGCGTGCCAGGAGTCCACCAACAAGCTCGCCCTCAGCTTCAACAAGCAGGCCGGCGCGGTGATCAAGCAACTGGCGGCTTCGCTGCCCAACGCGACATTCCAGTTCGGGGACGTCTACGACTACTTCCAGGACATCATCGACCGGCCCTACATGCACGGCTTCAACAACTCCCACGCGCCCTGCTGCACGCTCGGGAAGGTGAGGCCCACGCTCACGTGCACCCCGCTCTCCACGCTCTGCAAGGACCGCAGCAAGTACGTGTTCTGGGACGAGTACCACCCCACCGACAGGGCCAACGAGCTCATCGCGCTCGAGACGCTCAAGAGGCTCAACATCACCATCGTTGCCAACACCACCTCCAGCTAGCCTGCCTGCCTGCCACGGACGCCCCTCACCAAAATGCATACGCTTCGACATGCATGGGTGTTGCTGCTGTGTGTTGTCTTAATTATGTGTGCTTCGATTGTAACCATATTAGGATGTTGTCCAAGGAATGGGATGGAGAATAGATGCATATACGTGTCCTGGATATGAAAAAAAAAATTAGTCTGAGAGAACAGCAAGCCAGGTCATGCATCTATCTTAACTCTTAAGAGACCACTATTAATACCTTGATGTTCTATTGGCATGTGAATTTCAAGTTCAAACACGCCCGGTACCATTTTACAAGCTATGAAAAAACAAATCCAGCTGAATAGTGACGTTTACTTTTGACATTTGTTGTTGCTTTTGTCTTTTTCGTACCTTTATAAATGGTAATGTGTTTGAACTTGGAAATTTCACATACTAATAGAACATCGCACTCTTACAGTCAAATATTTCTTTGAGATTTTTCTTTAAACTTCGCGTGAAGGGGATGTTAAGACGGTGCTAATGTGCCGGGTATTCATCTAGGAGACTAGGAACGGAAACATAACTATGATGCACCTCGAATGATCGAACCGTTGATAGACAGAGAGCAAAGCGGGGTTGCGACGGCAGCCGGAGAATTGAAATCAGAGAACAATCTAAATTAGCAAGGAAAAATGATTTATCAAAAAAGGGAAAAGGAGCACCGAGCGCGCAATTGCGAAGAGATGATGCTTCGGCAGCCACAACAAAATAGGAATGGATCACTCGGTTCCTTTTTTTTCTCGACGTGCACGTACTAACCTAGGAATGAATCAGAAGGATCAATCAGTTCTTCCTTTTCGACATGCACGGACTGACTAGAAAGGAATCGATCCCTAGCTCCCTCTTTGGGGTGCCTTTTTTTTAGGGTATCCTTGGGGTGCCCCTATGTCTAGCCTATAGCGAGACCTAGGGAACCCTCGCGTGAAGGGGAGCCAGATGGGCTGGCCCGTGCGCATGCGAGGCCACAACCTCATTTTTCTTCATGTTTTCTATTTTCTATTTTTGCTTTATTTTAAAATTTTGTTAATATTTTCAAATGTTATATATATTATATATTACAAAAACACTCTAAATAGAATAATTAAAAAATATTAACCAAGCATTTGAAAAATGTTAAATGTGTATAGAGAAAATGTTTATCAATATGCAAAAATTTGATCACGTATTTAAATCTAGCATTTGAAAAAAACAACTATTATAAAAAATGTTAATCAAGCACTTAAAAAATGTTAAATGTGTATAGAAAAAACGTTCTCCATGTATTAAAAAATGGTAAAAAAGTATCATGCATTAAAAATGTTAATCAAGGATTTTAAAAATTCTAAATGTGTATAAAAAATGTTGACCATGTATTAAAAAATGTTAATCTTGTATTTAAAAATTTAATCAAGCATTTAGAAAAACATTTAAAATTTCTAGAAAAATATTGACCATGTATCCAGAAAATTTTAATCGTATTTGAAAAATGTAATCAAGCATTTGAAAAATGTGTATAGAGAAAATGTTAACCATGTATTTAAAAAACCTTAAACTTGTTTTAAAACATGTTAATCATGTATTAGATATATACCAAAAAGTTATGTAAAATAACAATTAAAACTTGAGGGAAAACCCAAAAATATGAACAAAAAGAAAAGAAAAATAAAAAACCAAGAAAGAAACAAAGAGAACCAGAGAAAAACAAAGAAAAGGAGAAAAAAACTAGTAAAAACAAGAAACAAAGGAAAAACTGTGACAAAGGAGGAAAACAAATAAGAAAAATCCAGAATGGCAGTGGTAAGCCGACTATTTTCCTTCAAGTTGGTGGCGCCCTACTAGCATAACACGAACTTGACGATGAGTTGATGGCTAGCAGCCTTACGCCAAAACCAGGATATCCTAAGATCAAACCATGTGCGCTCGCAAATCAGGCGCGAGTTCAGGTCGGATTGCGTTTGGATGTCAAAAAGCTATTTTTTGTGTGAAAATGATCCAAATTTATTATCAAAGTTCGGCGGAAATACAAAGCATCTCAAACATAATAAACATTACATTAAGATTCCAGGACCCTCAAGGCCCCAAACAACCACTACTGCCGCGAAAATGAAAAGATTCAGAAGACAAAAATTATCCTAACCACGTTCGTCCTTGGTTGCTGGTCTCATTGCGCGCTAAACAACCTGGACAACAGAAAAGGCAAAGCAGTATGCTTCCGCTCCGCAGCAAGAAGACAAGTTGTCACTTGTCAGAGGCCGTCACTCAAGCAAGCAAACTGCAATGCTTCTTGTTTGGTTTACCCCGTAGCACGCACGAACGCATGTGCCGCACCGCGTTTGCGGTGGAGAGCGCAGGCATGGCATGCACAAACCAACAAACGAAACAGTGCAGTTGCAGTGCTCTATCTACATCTACACAATCAACGCGGGCCTCCTCCTTCGCCGCGAGCCCCGTTCCGTCCTCGGTCTTCACGTGGATTTTGCAACCTCCTTCCTTCCAGCAGCTGTCAGCACGGACGCTTCCTCTCTGACAACTGGCCCCGTGGGCGGAGCGGCACGGGGCCTCCGCTCGCCCCTTGCGAAACCCACGGCTCGCCCGTTCGCTTCTCTAGCGGGCACCGACAGGCGGGGCCGGCGCTGGGTAGGACCAGGCTGTCAGCTGGTGAGGAGCCTGCCGCTCGCTGTGCCGCAGCTGGAGACCGGGCGGGGGAACGGAACGGCTGCCGCCCTCGTGCGCTGCTCGCGTGGCACGGCGCAACGGCACCGGCCCCGCTTTCCAGCGTGCTCGCCCGCGAACCGCAGACCCAACACGCCAGCCGCCAGGGGGCCGTTCGTACGTACCCGCCCCTCGTGTAAAGCCGCCGCCGTCGTCGCCGTCCCCCGCTCGCGGCCATTTCCTCGGCCTGACCCCGTGCGTTTACCCCCACACAGAGCACACTCCAGTCCAGTCCAGCCCACTGCCGCCGCGCTACTCTCCACTCCCACTGCCACCACCTCCGCCTGCGCCGCGCTCTGGGCGGACCAACCCGCGCACCGTACCATCGCCCGCCCCGATCCATGTCGTCGGCGGTCGCGTCCGCCGCGTCCTTCCTCGCGCTCGCCTCCGCCTCCCCCGGGAGATCACGCAGGCGCGCTAGGGTGAGCGCGCTGCCACCCCACCCCGGGGCCGGCAGGTTGCACTGGCCGCCGTGGCCGCCGCAGCGCACGGCTCGGGACGGAGCGGTGGCCGCGCGCGCCGCCGGGAAGAAGGACGCGGGGATCGACGACGCCGCCGCGTCCGCGAGGCAGCCCCGCGCACTCCGCGGTGGCGCCGCCACCAAGGTAGTTAGTTATGACCAAGTTATGAAGCGTGCGCGCGCCTCGAGATCATCGTCGTCTCGCTCACGAATTGTTTATTTATACAAAACGCACGCGCGCGTGTGCAGGTCGCGGAGCGAAGGGATCCCGTCAAGACGCTCGACCGCGAAGCCGCGGAAGGCGGCGGGCCGTCCCCGCCGGCACCGAGGCAGGACGCCGCCCGTCCGCCGAGCATGAACGGCATGCCGGTGAACGGCGAGAACAAATCTACCGGCGGCGGTGGCGCGACTAAAGACAGCGGGCTGCCCACGCCTGCACGCGCGCCCCATCCGTCGACCCAGAACAGAGCACCGGTGAACGGTGAAAACAAAGCTAACGTCGCCTCGCCGCCGACGAGCATAGCCGAGGCCGCGGCTCCGGATTCCGCAGCTACCATTTCCATCAGCGACAAGGCGCCGGAGTCCGTTGTCCCAGCCGAGAAGACGCCGCCGTCGTCCGGCTCAAATTTCGAGTCCTCGGCCTCTGCTCCCGGGTCTGACACTGTCAGCGACGTGGAACAAGAACTGAAGAAGGGTGCGGTCGTTGTCGAAGAAGCTCCAAAGCCAAAGGCTCTTTCGCCGCCTGCAGCCCCCTCTGTACAAGAAGACCTTTGGGATTTCAAGAAATACATTGGCTTCGAGGAGCCCGTGGAGGCCAAGGATGATGGCCGGGCTGTCGCAGATGATGCGGGCTCCTTTGAACACCACCAGAATCATGATTCCGGGCCTTTGGCAGGGGAGAATGTCATGAACGTGGTCGTCGTGGCTGCTGAGTGTTCTCCCTGGTGCAAAACAGGCATGGACATTACCTCTTCAGTCTCTCTTCCTGTTGTTCATAAAACTTTGCTCGAATTACTCATAAGAACAAACATTGTGTTGCATAGGTGGTCTGGGAGATGTTGCGGGTGCTCTGCCCAAGGCTTTGGCAAAGAGAGGACATCGTGTTATGGTACTAAAAGCTTTCATTTAACTCTGTTGAGTCCATATGTTCGAATAATATCAGTGAGTAGTATAATGTTATTAAGTGCAAGACATGAAAGTGTTCTTCTGTTATACTCCCTCCGTAAATTAATATAAGAGCGTTTAGATTACTACTTTAGTGATCTAAACGCTCTTATAGTAGTTTACAGAGGGAGTAGAGTATTTCATAGCCAACCCTGGAGGTTAGGTTGCTGGGGCCTACTGGGTGGGGGAGGGGGTTTGAAACAAGTGGTGGTTAGCAGCCAGATTTCACAAAGAAGGAGGCTGATAACCACACCATCAGTGAAGGAATGAATGTCGGGTACCCAATCGACCGTTTTGCCCAACGTCGGGTTTACCCGCCCTATAGATCCGAATAAGTAGTTCCTATCTTCAATTAAGTACCAAATATCGCCAGCGCCCGTGTGTGTATTTATAGTACTGGATGATCAATTTATCAACATTTCTGGTTAATGGTTTCTATCATATTCACTGTAATTGTTAGTAAACAGTAGATGTTTGTAATGTAGATGATGGATAAATGTATGTTGTCGAGCTTTCATTTCAATGCAATTTTGATTGGGAGCTAGTTTCGCGGTTCGGTTAGAGCCACCAAAACCCCAGAATTTTTGGGAGTTGGCTTGTGAGAGAGGGTTTTGGGGAGTTAACTTTCGGGATTCAGTTAGAGATGCTCTTACTAGTTCCAGTAAAGAGTAAACTATTTTCTGCAGGCATCCCAATTATTCTGTAGAAATTAAAAGTAGAAAATAGTTATGGTATCATATAAACCATATATTATTCAAAATCTAGAATCATGGACTTGGCTAGACTTTGATAATCTGAAATTTTAAATTTGATGATAATTGAGAAATGATCCTTTCTATCTTAGGTTGTGGTACCAAGGTATGGGGACTATGAAGAAGCCTACGATGTCGGAGTCCGAAAATACTACAAGGCTGCTGGACAGGTAAGCAAAAATGCAATCGAAGGGGAGCTGAAATTTTGTTGCTTATTATCATAATAAATCAATTTTTAAGTGTTTTTTTTGTCCTGCAGGATATGGAAGTGAATTATTTCCATGCTTATATCGATGGAGTTGATTTTGTGTTCATTGACGCTCCTCTCTTCCGACACCGTCAGGAAGACATTTATGGGGGCAGCAGACAGGTTAATCTTCTATATGTTGGTGTTTGATTGCACTGATAAACTGAGAACAAGCCAAGGCCTACCAACTGGCATATGATTACACATTTTATTTTTTCAGGAAATTATGAAGCGCATGATTTTGTTCTGCAAGGCCGCTGTCGAGGTATCCGCGCCAACTCAATTGACGACCTATTACCACTATACAATTATGTGTATGCATGTATTTCAACAGATACGTAATCTCTTGTGAAGTGCATATATACTAATAACATTTCAATACCTTACATGCACATTTGGTCAAGCGTTATGATTAAACTTCTGATAATCTATTGCACTGATGAACAATTATCTTGATGATCCTTGTTACTTCATCGTTATGTTTCCATGTTCTCTTCGCCGCGAATTGATTTGGAAATAGCATTTCCACCTGCCACAAACAATAATATACACTCCTACTTTCATCCAATGTAGATATTTTCGCACTTGGCATATCATCCCATTAAATATTATTGGTCCATCATTTTTATTCCTCTATAATTTGCAGGTTCCATGGCACGTTCCATGCGGCGGTGTCCCTTATGGGGATGGAAATCTGGTGTTTATTGCAAATGATTGGCACACGGCACTCCTGCCTGTCTATCTGAAAGCATATTACAGGGACCATGGTTTGATGCAGTACACTCGGTCCATTATGGTGATACATAACATCGCTCACCAGGTTCCTTTTCTCCTAATCTTGATTTTTCTCTAGTCTCTACTATTTACTCCACATTGTTCGAGGAAACTAAACGGGTTGCAAAATTATGATGGCTTATGAAAGTTATAGTCTTATAGAGGTAAATGCACCAGTGGTGCTTGAACTTGTCACGCGTGTTCACTTTGGTGCTTACAGTTGTAGACTATGGAAAACGGGTGCAAAAACTTGGCTGTTGTGTGCCATACGGTGCATTTTCCGTATGTAGGAGTCAAACGTTGCCTATGTGGGCATTATATTCCCGTCTATAGCTGTTAGACCGTGCCTACGTCGCCATTGGGCCCACACACTCTCTATTTACATGTGGGCCCCACTTGTCAGCCTATGACATAAATAAATGAAAATTTATAATAAAAATGATGGCCCGGGGTCTTGAAAATGGGACCTCGCAGGTATGCTGGTAGCCAGCACGCCCTAATCATTAATCCCCTATGCACTTCATGTCTTGTGTATGTGTGTGTCTGTGTGGGGAGAGGGGGGGGGGGGTATGTATGCTTATATCCTTTGCTCCAAGGCTACCATCCTCAACAAGCCCACCTCCAACTTCAACACGGCCAGCGCATTCATGATGGCTCAGGTGCTCCGCACCATCGCTCAAAGCGGCATCCTCGTTGTCATGACCATCCACCAACCCAACACACAAAATCCTCAACATCCTCAAATAGTGAGCATGCCCCTCTTGTCCTTTCCCCTCGTACCCAAACATGTCTTGATAACCCTTGGAGCTGCACAAGTTGTGACCATCGCCTGCGCCGCCTCATAGAGCCCGACCTAGCCGGACCGTTATAGAGTGGATGGGGACCTAGCCGGACCGTTATATACTGTGTATCTGTGTGTGGAGGGGGGGGGGTATGTATTCTTATATCCTTTGCTCTAAGGCTACCATCGGCGAGCTAGCGCCGCCGGGTCTCCATCGGCACCGACATCATCCACGTCCCCATCCAACTCTTCCTCAACAAGCCCACCTCCAGTCTCAACTCGGCCAGCACCTTCATGGTAGCCCAGGTGCTCCGCACCATCACCCTGAAGTGGCAACGTCGTTGTCATGACCATCCACCAACCCAACACGCAAAATCCTCAACATCGTTAGACAGTGAGCATTCCCCTCTTGTCCTTTCCCCCTCATACCCAAACCTGTCTTGATAACCCTTGGAGCTGCACAAGTTGTGACCATCGCCTGCGTCGCCGCACAGCGCCCAACCTAGCCGGACCGTTATAGAAGCCTGCCTTGGGAGCCCATACCTCCCGGCACATCCTCCTCTTTCCCCATAGACCGTGCCGCCATCGCAAATCGACTTCTCCTCTCCTCCTTCTCCTGCTTTGGCCGTTTTGCCCACCGCGAAGCTGCAATCCATGGCGAGTTGGCCATGGCCCTATTCCCCAATTGCTCGCACTAGGAGGTCTTCCTCGAAGCCTACCACCTTTCCCCCTCACTAATTGCAAGCTGGGGAGCCCCTCGCGAGCTCCCTACATCGGCCGCAGTCGCCTGCCGCCTCAATTCTAGTCCAGACCTTGTTCCTGTGGCCTTGGCGACATCTCCTCGACCTCCCATTCCACATGCGGCCTGGCGAGGATCACCGCACGTTCATCCATGTGACCCGAATCGTCACAGAACCAACGCCAGAGAGGTCATCCCGACGGTGTTGCACCGTTCCTCTATTTCCCCTAAGCCGCGTCGCGTCATAATATAAGACCTTGTTTGTATCACTAGGGGTCATCGGGTTCAATGGCTAGCTCATGCATGGACCTGACTTTAGGTCCCAGGTTCGAACCCCGGCGTGCACATAATTTCTTTGCTATTTCTTTCTCCTATCTACTGATAAGTGGGACCCACACGTCATACTAAGCCCTTTCTTTCTCCTGCCTGCTGATAAGTGGGACCCACATGCAATACCTAGCCAGAGAGAGAACATGAACTTGTTGGTGCCATGTTGGCAAGCCATGCCAGCAGTCTTAACAGCTACAAACATAGGATATGGTGTCACGTCAGCGTGCAGAGCGTTTACGAATGGAAAGTGCACGATATTGCACGCAAGAGCCAGAGCCAGGTTTTTGCACCAGTTTTTTGTATTCTACAACTGCGAGCACCAAAGTGTACATGCCGAACCAAAGTGAACACGGCGAGTCGATTCTTTTTTGGTACGATGGGTGGCTCAAAGACACCCCAATAGAAGCTATCACCTCGGACATTGCCAATTCGGTGCTGAACTATATTAAAGTGTTGAGGTCGGTTGATTGCGCTATGTGTTGGATCAGGGACATAAAGGATCACATAAATATTGCAATGTTCATTCAAATTCTTAACATTTGCGAAGCGCTTCATGATTTCCATCTCCCTCAGATCAGAGACATTTGGTCGTGTACACTAAATTTCTCAGGTCACTTCTCGTCTAAATCGCATATGTAGCTCACTCCAATGACTTGCCTTTGGTCTAGCTAACGCCATTTGGCGCTCTTGGGCCCCCTTGCGTAGCAAATTTTTCATATGGCTCGCACTGCGCAAGAGGATTTAGATCACGGGCAAACACGCTAGACGAGGTCTTCCGCACAATGAATATTTGTGTTCTTTGCTTCGCTCTTCGCGAAGACACTTGTGATCTTATTACGAGTTGTGCAATTTTAAACATCTGTCTCTCCATGAGTCGCTCCAGCCATAGATGCCTTGTTCTCTGAATGGTGGGTTTCAGCTTGGAACAGGGTGCCACCTTCGACAATAAGTTGCATAGTTTGGTCGTCTTTACTGCTTGGTCGATTTGGAAGGAACGCAACATCAGAGTCTTTGAAGGCAGAGCTAATTTCCTTGATCAAGTTATTAGCCAGATCAAATGTGATGTATTCTACATTTCTACTGGTACAAGGGCGGGGCTATTTGCTTTGAGTCACTTTTTAGCTAAGGTCGCTTGCCAGGCTAAGCGCTTGGGGTCGCTTTTGCTCAATTGTAGCCTGAACTTTCTGGACTTTGTATTTTTTTTCTCCTCTATAATGATCACATACAGCTCCCATGCATGGTTCGAAAAGGAAAAATGTGAACATGTGTGGCAAGTTTAAGCACCACCCGTGCATTTACCTCAAAGTTATACAACACTGACATGCCGAATTACATGCTTTGGACAGTTATTCCTTTTGTTCGGTACTCCGTTGGGCTAATTATTTCTCTTGATGTTGTATGCAGGGCCGTGGCCCAGTAGATGAATTCCCGTTCACCGAGTTGCCTGGGCACTACCTGGAACACTTCAGACTGTACGACCCCGTGGGTGGTGAACACGCCAACTACTTCGCCGCCGGCCTGAAGATGGCGGACCAGGTCGTCGTGGTGAGCCCCGGGTACCTGTGGGAGCTGAAGACGGTGGAGGGCGGCTGGGGGCTTCACGACATCGTACGGCAGAACGACTGGAAGACCCGCGGCATCGTCAACGGCATCGACAACATGGAGTGGAACCCCGAGGTGGACGTCCACCTCAAGTCGGACGGCTACACCAACTTCTCCCTCAGGACGCTGGACTCCGGCAAGCGGCAGTGCAAGGAGGCCCTGCAGCGCGAGCTGGGCCTGCAGGTCCGCGCCGACGTGCCGCTGCTCGGCTTCATCGGGCGCCTGGACGGGCAGAAGGGCGTGGAGATCATCGCGGACGCCATGCCCTGGATCGTGCGCCAGGACGTGCAGCTGGTCATGCTGGGCACCGGGCGCCACGACCTGGAGAGCATGCTGCGGCACTTCGAGCGGGAGCACCACGACAAGGTGCGCGGGTGGGTGGGGTTCTCCGTGCGCCTGGCGCACCGGATCACGGCGGGCGCCGACGCGCTCCTCATGCCCTCCCGGTTCGAGCCGTGCGGTCTGAACCAGCTCTACGCCATGGCCTACGGCACCGTCCCCGTCGTGCACGCCGTCGGCGGCCTCAGGGACACCGTGCCGCCGTTCGACCCCTTCAACCACTCCGGGCTGGGGTGGACGTTCGACCGCGCCGAGGCGCACAAGCTGATCGAGGCGCTCGGGCACTGCCTCCGCACCTACCGGGACTACAAGGAGAGCTGGAGGGGGCTCCAGGAGCGCGGCATGTCGCAGGACTTCAGCTGGGAGCATGCCGCCAAGCTCTACGAGGACGTCCTCGTCAAGGCCAAGTACCAGTGGTGAACGCTAGCTGCTAGCCGGTCCAGCCCCGCATGCGTGCATCAGAGTATGGAGCTGCGCATTGCGCACGCAGGAATGTGCCATGGAGCGCCAGCATCCGCGAAGTACAGTGACATGAGGTGTGTGGTTGAGACCGTAGCCAGAGTAGGGCGGAGGTAGGGAAGCGCTCCTTGTTACAGCCTACAGGTACATGGGAATGTTAACTTGGTATTGTAATTTGCTATGTTGTATGCATTATTACAATGTTGTTACTTAGAGCATCTCCAGCCATTGGCCCCACAGGGGGCACGTAAAATCGCCACCTGGAGGCGAGATGACGCAGAAAATCGGCATGGGGGCTTTCGGGTTCTCAGCCGCCGGCCCCAGGATCGTCCCCAGAAGCCGTTTAAAAAAAAAGAATTCGGCTAAAGTTCAGCAAACTGGACAAATATTTGGCTAAAGTTCGGCGAACATGACATTACATAACAAAGTTAAAAAAAAGCGGTCGCAACTACAACTACGGGTCGAAGAACGCAGTGAGCGTGGCGAAGTCGCCGACGTCGCCACCATCCTCGTCGTCGTCCTCGTCGGCCTTCTCCTCCTTAGCCACGCTTGGACCCGGCGTCATACTGGCGAACCGATGGCGGCGGCGCGTCACCGTCGGCGTCGTCGAGGATGACGCGCCTCATGTCGCGACCCCGGCGCGGCGGCAAGCGCTTTCGTAAGCGGCAACTTTGGCGCTCGGCTCCGTCGGCGCCCGATCTTCTGCGCGCGCTCACTTCAAGGCCGTCGCGTCGTCGAGCTCCTCCTTGACGCCGCCGGCGAGCCATAGCTCCGTCTTCACGACGGCGAGCACCGGCTCCGTCTTCACGGCGGCGTCTCCGCTGCGGGCTCGGCCTTGACGCCGAACACGGCCGGCGAGCCGGAGGAGTGGAAGGAGGAAGACGAGGAGGAGCCGAACCTCCTGGGTATCCATTGCCCGGCGCTCCGGCGGGGGACCGGGGCGGCGGCCGCGGCAAGGTATGCCAGCAGCGGGTCATTGCTGCCATCGAGGTACTGGAGTACCTCGTGGAAGCGTCTTGGCCGTCGTGACCCACCATAAACGGCGCCCCTTCATTTTTGGCGCCCCACGCCCGTTGGTGGATGCCAGCCGCTGCGTCTACCGGCGCTGGAAGTACGCCGCCCACAACTCGTGGTTGTCGGCGGTGTACTACGGGAGGGCGTGCTGCTCCTCCGTCAGCGACGCCCGCATGCGGTCGACCTCGGCGGCGAAGAAGTCGGGGCACCGGGGGAATGGGGACGCCAACGGCATTATTACAGTGTTGTTACTTATTCTTGTTGAGTCGGAGGCCAAGGGCGAAAGCTAGCTCACATGTCTGATGGATGCGCGTGACATGGTTGGTTTAGTGGTGCAGTGCAAACGGCAAGAATGGGAAGTGAATTCCTCCCTGCTTGAATTAACACTTTCGGTAATAATCAGTCAGTTAAAAATAATAGCACTTCCAGTGAAAGTGAACATGAAAGCCAACATCACACCCGGATTTGCGTGTTATCGAAAAAACCTTTCGCCCATTATATATATAAAGCAACGACCATCAACATTTGAATCGATACAAATCAGAACACAACACTAGAAACCCACACACCCAGAGCCAGAAGATATATAGGTGCCAAAGGGCTACAATCACAACGCACCGAAAGACTCGACATGGACTACAAGTTTCATGATAATAATAATTCTATCTATGAGCCAAAGAAGGCCAGCAAGTCTGTGTACTAACTATGGTATTAACTCAAAAGAAAAAGAAACATTGCCTGTACTATGAGCCAGATGGGAGAGAGCGAACTCGCTTGTCCAGTAGCGCAACAGGAGCAACACGATGGGGCGCATCTAACTCGGGAGGTGGAAAAGCTCTCGTCCTGCACGTGCTGCCGCAACCACCCCTCGAACCGTGTGCTTGCGCCGGTTCCGGTGGCCGGTGCCGGTGCCCATCAGCCACAAAAGCCGGAAATCAAACGCCGACCACGAGTACGACTCCCTCGGCGCCCACGCCCGCCTCGTCTTGGCATCTTCCCGGCCCTCGCCCACGAGCGCGACCTCCAGTTACGAGAGTGACAGGCGGGCTCCACGTCGGCGCGGCAACGCGAGTGCGGCATAGGTCCCACATGTCATCTTCACAGGCCACCTAATGTACCGGAACCTCCTCGGGAACTCCACTCGCCTATAGGCTTGGTGCAAACGCGCCCCCCTTGCGCGCCGACGCGCACAACTGGAAAAGCAGCCTCCAAAAGCCAAAAAGAGGCGCACGCAGTCGCATGGCCGGCGACGGCGAAGGGGCCGCCGCCTTTGCGGCGGAGTGGCTCGACGGGTCTGGTGGCCTGCCGCTGCGGCGGTGGTGGCGCGCGTCGGTCGGCGGCGAGCTGCTGGGGCGCTGGGACGCGGTGCGCGCCGGGGCCGTGGCGCCGGCGCTCGCGGCGGTGTCGGGCGCGTGCCTCGCCATGTCGGCCATGCTGCTCGCCGAGGCCGTGTTCATGGCCGCCGCCAGCCTCGTGTGGCGCCGCCCCGAGCGGCGGTACAGCGCCGGCCCGCTCGGCGCCCAGGACGGCGAGGACGAGGACGAGGAGCGCGGCCTCCTCGGCTACCCCATGGTGCTCGTCCAAATCCCCATGTACAACGAGAGGGAGGTACGCCTGTAATTTAATACTGTAATTAAGTTAGCTGTTCGTGTACATATACAGCATACGTACGTTGTACTATACTTCGTTTCATCCTTTGGAAAAGAAAATGCACTATACCTCGATTTGCCTCTTGTGTTGGGCGCAGGTGTACAAGCTTTCGATCGGAGCAGCGTGTGGGCTGTCGTGGCCGTCGGATAGGGTCATCGTACAGGTTCTAGACGATTCCACGGATCCAACGATCAAGGTAAAAAAGCCTATTGCGCGTTGAACCAGTAGTACTATAGCGCTGTACTTGTCGACATTTGGAAAGTAGCTGCACTCCTTTTGGCCTATCCAATTCATGGCTGTCAAAAAATGTGGTAGACTAATGCAACTGAGACATTTTGGTACGGCGAACTCGATTAAGAAACAGGGTAGCTTTCTTTTCCATAACAGAGATTGGATGACTGGGAGAGGGATACCTGTTGCAGCAGTTTATAGACAAATGCAAAATTAGTTGACCCTTTGGGAACTAGTACTCGTGCATACTCCCTCCATTCCATAATGTAGTGTGCCCGCGCTTTCCAAGATTCAAGTTTGACCGTAAATTTAACCGACGAGACCAACTGCGGCGCGAGCAAAAATACGAATTCAATGGTATAATTTTTGCTCCCGCCGCAGTCGGTCTCGGTACTTAAATTTACGGTCAAGGGAAGCACGGGCACACTACATTGTGGAATGGAGGGAGTATTAGTTTGAGTTCTTTGATTCGGTAGTGGAACTGATTTTGCTGTTGGCTTGTTGTGTGCTTTCAATAGGATCTGGTGAAGCTGGAATGCAAAATTTGGGCTAAGAAAGGCAAGAACGTAAAATATGAGGTCAGAAACAATCGAGAAGGATACAAGGCTGGTGCACTGAAAGAGGGGATGCTGCATGCTTATGTCCAACAGTGTGATTTCCTCGCTGTATTTGATGCCGATTTCCAACCGGAACCTGACTTCCTCATGAGAACCATCCCATATCTCGCACGTAATCCACAAATTGCTCTTGTTCAAGCATGCTGGGAGTTCGGTAAGCCTGGAAACCAATCAAATTTACTCCCTCCGTTTTTATTTACTCTACATATTAGCTTTGACCTAAGTCAAACTTTATAAAGGTTGACCAAGTTTATAGGAAATAATATAAACTTTCACAAGAACAAATATATATATATATGATGTGAAAATATATTTAATGATGATTCTAATGGTATTAATTTGGTACTGTGGATGTTAATAATTTTGTGTATAAACTTGATCAAAGTTTACAAAGTTTGACTTGAGACAAAGCTAATATGTGGAGTAAATAAAAACAAAGGGTGTACCTTCATTATTAGTTCATCTGGTTAGCAATACTATTCTCTGACAATGCTACTAGCAAATCTGTAATCCACCTTGCTGTAGCAAGTAACATGGAACCAATCTTATGTTATGAAGGAGATGAGCAAAAGCCACCACTGCATGTCCATGTTAAGTAAGGCTGACAATAAGAACCGCCAAACTGGAGAAAAAGGGATAAAATCTGACTACATTTTGTAAAAGAAATATAATAATAGGCCTTTTATGGTGCACAACAAGTTACGTTAACCGAGTAGGATTTATCTGCCTGATGCATCTCTTGTTCCAATTGACAGGAAACTTGCTGACTGGCATTTTGGGACGATTTTGCAGTTAATCCCAATGAATGCCTGATGACAAGGATACAAAAGATGACACTAGATTATCACTTTAAAGTAGAGCAGGAGGCAGGTTCATCTACATTTGCCTTCTTTGGTTTTAATGGTATAACAGCCAGCTTTCCTATTATGAATTCAACCCTTTGCAACCCTGTAGGATTGATTATTTAACTCCAGGAACTGCTTGTTTTAAAAAATTCAGGAACTGCTGGGGTATGGAGAATTTCTGCCATCAAGGAAGCTGGGGGCTGGGATGATCGAACCACAGTTGAAGACATGGATTTGGCAGTCAGAGCAGGCTTGAAAGGATGGAAATTTGTCTATGTTGGCGATGTCAAGGTAGGTTAGTTATGGTACTAACGTACTCATATGGACTCAATCTTTATGCCAAACTATGTTGTTTATACTTTTTACATTTGAAAAATAATTAACAATTCTAAAATAGTAAATAAGATGTAATCTTGAGAGAAGCAAGATGATTTGAATTTTTTTTATCTAATGGCCAACCAACCTGGGTTGGCGACCATCTTTACAATATTTTTACACGTGATGGAACTCGATTTTTACTGGAACACAGGTAAAAAGTGAACTGCCAAGCAATCTGAAGGCATATCGACGTCAACAACACCGTTGGACATGTGGGGCAGCAAATTTATTCCGAAAGATGGGAGCAGAGATATTGCTTACTAAGGTAATACTGCTTGTTATGTTAGTACGCACAATCAAGTAGTGTTTGCATGAAACAAATCTAGTGATGTTATGCTTCATGATAGGTGATATATTTTGGTCTCATATGCATGAGCATCGAGCCAGGGGTGCCTTTATGTAATAAAAAAATATGCATGAGCTTCAGATTTATTTTTGCGGACGTTTCATACCCTCATTTTTGTGCATAATCTGAACATCTGATTAAATCATTACTCTTATGTTTCCTTTTCGGTGTTTATCTGACATCATCTAGATCCTGAGCAGGAGGTGTCACTTTGGTGGAAGCTTTATTTGCTATACAGCTTCTTCTTGGTGAGGAAGGTTGTTGCTCATGTGGTACCTTTCGTGCTCTACTGTGTAGTGATCCCATTTTCGGTGCTAATTCCTGAGATCAAAATTCCTGCTTGGGGGGTGGTTTATATTCCTACAGCAATAACCGTTCTATACGCCGTCCGAAATCCAAGGTTTGATGTTTTCAGAAAAGCTTGTTAATTAGCATGAATGTGTCCATACCAGATAGGAAATGTTGGTTCCTAACTCGCTGTTTCCCAGTTCTATCCACTTCATACCATTCTGGATCCTCTTTGAGAATGTCATGTCTTTTCACCGAACAAAGGCAACGTTCATCGGTTTGCTGGAGTTGGGAAGCGTAAACGAGTGGGTGGTCACGGAGAAGCTTGGCAGTGCAAGCAATACAAAGCCCGTGCCTCAGATACTCGAAAGGCCTCGCTGCAGGTTTTGGGACAGGTAAAAGATAACTGAACCTGTGTACCTCCAAGTATCATAGATATTTTCTATCCATACAATCGAATGGATCGAGCTCCACTATCAAAAGATAACGGAACAAACATAAAACAGCATCGTGGCGCAATAAAAGAAACTAGAAAGTAGGGTTCATATCAGCTCATGAGAGCAATACCCCCTCCTGCCGCATGCACCGCTAGCAGGGGAAACTAAGAGACAAAACTGGTAATGAAAAGTAAAGCCAACCCAGCAGAAGAGAGAATTTTATCTTACAAGGGAGAAACTATACCCCAAACATCAGCACACGCAGGTGCACACCCCATTCATAGCATCCGAGAAGCTGGGTCTCCAAGTTTTTAGTCCTCATCCATTGCTTGGGTCACATTTCTTGCATCTTCCTCATCGTTATCACCAGTTCCTCCAGCAATCATCAGAGCAGCCTTTCCGCGCTCCCTTCTTCCATCATCCTGATGCTCCAGCGTCATCCTTTGAAGAGCAGCAGCACCTTGATCCAGCATTGAACGACCACCATTATTCTGAGAGCTGCCCAATAGTATAGTTTATAAAGGACACACCATAACAAATGAATTCAGCAGGTGATCTAACTAGCTTAAATTCAAAACAAGCTCTATTTCTGAGCTTCCAAAGTGCCCAGCACAAGGCATCCAAGCCAACAATTTGCAGGTTTCTACTATAAGGCAGATAATGTGGAATCCAGCAAAAGTACTGGGATAAGCACCCAGGACTATCCCCAGCACCAATAGTTCATGTTGTCTTTCGTGGCAATGGCATTGTGCCATATAAGCCAGAACCAAAATTTAACTTTCAAAGGCAGTTTTGCTTTCCAGAGACGTCTAAATGATCTATCAGGACCAGCAGAAAGGTGATTAACTAGGGGTGTCATTTTCCTTAGACAGCTTGAACCCCCCGGCGATAATTGCTGCTTTGTTCATTATTTAGCCATCTTCTAAATGTCATATTCCAACCAGCGTTAGCCATTTGCTTAACTGTCTTCTTCTGCTCATTACATAGTTGGAACAGATCAGGAAAGGTAGATAGAAGAGGCTTGTCACTGCACCATTTGTGTCCCCAAAAGTCAGTTTGTTTTCCATTACCAACCATCATCTTTCTCCCTTTGAGATACAAGTCTTTGCTTTTGATCAGATCAGCCCAACATGGTAAATGATTCACTGTACTATGAAGTTGATATATCCCTCCATCAATCTTATTTTTTTTCTCACTATCTTCTGCCACATCCCTTCTCTGGATTCAAGATTCCACCGCCACTTACATAGTAAGCTGACATTAGATCTTTCCAAATTATGAATACCCAGCCCACCTTTCTTCTTGGGTGTGCACACCACTGGCCACCTAACCATATGATATTTTCTTTTTCCACTGGATCCCTGCCTTTCTGAAATTCTGATATAATCAAGGTTATGTTGAACTGGCATCCAAAATTCTGAAATGTTATCATTTTCATGCTCTTGCAGATGGACCGTGTCAGAACTTCTGTTTGCTGTGTTCCTTTTCGTTTGTGCGACCTACAATTTGGTGTATGGAAGCGACTTCTATTTCATCTACATATATCTGCAGGCTATAACATTTATCATTGTTGGCACTGGTTTCTGCGGAACCTCTAACTCATAGCAGCCATAACAACTGATCCAGCCACAGGAACTATATCTTCACTGTAGGCATGATGTAACAACCTTGTTTTCTAGGGAATAATTTCTATGTAATAACCTCATTCCTTTCGCTGTGAATAGCATCAGGCGGAGCGCAGCTGCCTTTTAGAAACAGGCTGGCGGAAATCTAAAACGTCATTTCCGTGTAACAACGTTCCACTGTTATTGTACTTTTGCTTTTACATTTACCGGGATTGTGCTATCAGCACAATTTGGGAATACAGTCAAATTTCACAAAAAATGAACAAAAATAATTCGAACAATTTTTGAGAAAACAGGAACATTTTCTGAAAATTCGGAACAAAAATTTGCAAACAGGAATATTTTTTGAATTTATGAACAAATTTTGTGAAATGGGAACATTTTTTGAATTTTTGAACAAAATCTGAAAAACAGGAAAAAAATTGAAATTCGGATTTTTTTTTGAAAAAAAAACTTGAAAAGAAAAAAAAGGAAAAGAAAAAAGGAAACAGAAAAGAAACAGAAAAAAAAGAAAAAGAAGAGAAACAGAAAAAAGAAAAAGAAGAGAAATAGAAAAACGAAAAACGAAAAAGAAACTGAAAAAGAAAAAGCCGGTTCAGGAACCTTCTAGAAGGTTCCCAAAACCCGAAAAAACCGGCTGGAAACAACCCCAAACCGGTGTCTGCTGTAACGCTAAACGGGCCGGCCCACTCGGTCGCTCCCTCGCACCTGCCCTGTGCGAAGCGTCGATTACTTGCCGCAATGAGCGGAAAGTAGGATTTTCCGCCTGCACCTGCCATTAGCTAGCACGGCGCGCGCCGGCGAACGAGCCAACGCGGACATTCCCGCGAGCTCTTTTGGGTCGGCCCATGAGCGGGGCAAGACACCCACTATTATTTCAATTTAATTTTTTTCTGATTTTAAATTCTTGTATAAAACAATTTGGGATTTCATGAACATCTTTTAAAAAATGTGAATTTTGAAGATGCTCAAGAAATCATAAAATGTTCACAGATTAAAAAAATGTTCACGATATTGAAAAAGAATGTTTAGGAAATAAAAAAATGTTTATTATTTTGAGAAACATCACGCAATCAGAAAATGTCTGTGAATTTGAACTAAAACTCACGAATTTGAAAAATGTTCACAAATTTCAAAAGATGTTCATGAATTACACAGCTCATCAATTAAAAAAATCATGCATTTCAAAACGATCTTAAAAAATGGTTCATGACCTTTAATAATTGTTCCTAGATTAAAAAAAATTCTTTTCAAAAAATGTTTGCCGATTCATAAAAATAGTCACAAGTTTCAAGACAATGTTCACAATTTTTTGTTAAAAATATTTGTGTATCAGAAAAAGGGTCTCGACTTAAACATATGTTCGCGAATTTGTAAAAAAAATGATCACATTTGTAAAATGTTCACAATTTCATAAAAATGTTCTTAGGTTTGAAAAGTTGTCTGAGAATTCAGAAAATGTTCATGATTTTTTTAAAAATATTCATAAAGTTCAGGAAAAAATCGCTAATTTTAAAAAACCTCATGCATTCCCTTTTTTTTACTTTGAAACAAAAAAATGTTCGTGAATTTCAAATATCGTTCATGAATTCAAAAATATCCATGAAGTTGAAGTTCACAAAATGAAAATGAAAAGAAAGAAAAAAGGGAAAGAAAAAAAACACACATGAAAAAAAAAGAAAAAAAGAAAGAAGAAAAAGGAAAAAAGATAAAAGATAAAGAAAGAAAAACCAAAAGAAAAAAGGTTCAGCGAAGATCTTTTTCGAGAAAAACTTCCAATCTATTCATCAACTGTCAATGCAGTACAAAGAACAGTAGAAATGATAAAAATTATATCCAAGTCAATTGACCACCCAAGGACGACCACAAGCACTGGAGCGAGCCGAAGGCGTGCCGCCGTCATCGCCCCTCCTTCATCAGAGCCGAGCAAAACTCGTTGTAGTAGACAGTCAGAAAGTCGTTGTGTTAAGTTTCCAGAGGACCAGCGCACTAGAACAACTGTTGCCGATGAAGAGAATCATAGATTTGGAGAATCGAACCTGTAGACACACAAATGTAGACGCACCAAGATTGGATCCACAGAGATCCACCGAAGACCAACACCGACTGAATCCCATGAGAATCGCCGGAGACACACCTACACACGCCTTCCAACGATGTTGTACGCACCGCCGGTACGGGACTAGGCGGGGAGGACCTTATTCCAACTACAGGGAGCCGCCAGCGTCTCTCCTCCTTGAGTAGGAGACAAACCCTAATCAACCCTAAAAAAAGACCTAAAAACAAAGCACGAGCCCTCCCATCGATGAGGACCGAGGTCCACCGCGGCTCCATGGCTCTAAGGCCAACTCCAATGCACGACGGGAAAACGAACACGGTCGTTCGCTTGCGGTCATGCGGTCATTGGTGCACCCAACCAACATGGCTCACCCGAACCGTCCGTGTTTTTGGACTTGCATTTTTGCCCCCAAAAAAAACCCAAATAAACTTGCAAATAATATAAAAACATAAATAAACATTAATGTCCACACGTCCGCAGTACCCAAGTTCAACACAGTTCATAATTAAACTAAAACTTAAAATACATAAAATAAACTAGATAAAAAGCCCCGTCACCGGTGAGGCCGCCGTCGTTCTACTCGTCGTCGTCACTGGTGTGGTCATCATAGGGAGGTGGCTGCCAAAGGTGGGATGGCGGCCCCTGCCTGACCGGAGGCGCCTACACCTCCTCCTCCCATGGCTCCTGATCCTGCACAAGTGACCGCGACGGCGTGGCTGACATGGGCCAACACCCATCGAGGTGGCCATCTCCGGCGCCATGCATGACTAGCTCCACCACTGGCCCACCAGACGAGGGTTCCACGCGGCGATGAGTGGCTCCTCCACCACCGCCTCCTGCACCTCCTCCTTGACGTCGATGTCCAGCTCCGGGATGGCCACGTCGCCGGCCGCAGAGAGGGCCAGCAAGGTTTCCAGGCCCTCCCATTGCCGCTCGTCATGGGTGTTCATGGAGTCATCCATGACCCGCCTCATGAGCCGGGCCTCCTCCTCCTCGGTCATGGGTGGTGGTGGTGGCGGGGATGGGGACGGGAATGGAGATGGAGACGGCGTGATGCCGCGCACACGCCTACAACCGCGCATTTGGGGCGGGTTGTTAGCACGAGCCGAACGCGGGCGGTGCGGGCACGGAGGACAACTGGCAAAAAAGGATTGCCGCGGCCATGCTCGTCGCGGAGCCACGTATCCCACAGCGGCGAATCCATGGCGTACCCGGGGTCGTGGAGGAGATCCGGTGGCAGGCGGGTGTGGCTTCGGTTGATCTCGTCGCGGCGGGCGTGAACGCTCACCGGCATTGCCGGGATTGACACGTGATCCGCGGAGAGATGCCAGTTGTTGGGCAGGTGGACATCTCCCCACGGGAGTGGCGTCGCCGTCTCCCAGTAGCGCCGGCAGATGTCGACGTGGACGTACGGCCTATTGCGGTGCCCGGCCACCGGCGGCGCGATCTCAAACGCGAGCGAAGCAGGTGGTGTGGGCAGAGAAGGTGGTGCGGGCGGCGAGGACCTGCTGGAGCGGCGTCGACCAAAGGAGGAGTCGACCTCGTGGTCGTGCTTCCCCTTGCCGATCCAATGCCAGCCCATGGCGTCGGCGGGGAGGTGGGCAAGTGGGATGCGACGGCGGCGGCTAGGGTTTGCCCATGTCAGGGCTCGAGGAGGCAGACCGGTTAGGAAGTGGAAGCTGTGGACGGGCCGGTCCATGGCTTCCACATTAAGAAGGATGACGACCCACCGCCTGGGTGGCTGACAACCGGGGCCCGCCACGCGTGCGCATTGATTTTGAACGGTGGAGGTAGGTGGACGGTCGCCACGTGTCCCCGAAGCGGACATCGAGCAAGCGCGTGCCCATCCGTTCGATATCCGTGTGGAAGCAAACCAGGCGTGGGTTTGCACCGGAAATGGGGCGGGCCGGATGCCAAACGGACAGAATTTAAGGATGCAGCCGTGCGTTGGGCCGTGTCATCTGTTTGTTTCGACTCAAACGGACAAACGCGGACATGATGTGGTCTTGCGTTGGAGTTGGCCTAAAGCCATCGGAAACAAGGCGGATCAGCGGCGGCGGCGGCGGGGGCGAGAGGACCCTCGTTTTGGGAGGAGTTTCTCGTGAGGAGAGCTAGATGCGATCTGGTGTAATTAGGACATGTACAATGGTGCTATCTTAGGAGTGACACGTAGGATAAATCATGAGGTGGAGGAGAGAGAACCCATAAGAAAAGGCTTGTGTTCTCTTATTTAAGAGAAGACAAGAGTTGATCTCTTAGCACAATATGTCTCACCATATTTTTAGGAATAACTAGTTATTGAAGATAACGCTAAGAGATGACCCATTGTAGATATTCTTTTTGTCATCTCTAAATTACATGCAAGACTTAAGATAAGACTGTCTTATCAACCATTGTACATGCCCTTATAGCTTCAGCGAAGATCTTAGAACCTTCTGAAAGCTATTTGCTGAACTACGCGCCAAATAGGACTCACGGTACCAAGGTGCATAGATATATGGTATAAAGGTGGATGTATGCGCGTATGTATGAGCGTTTCCATCTGCACTGTGTTCAAAAGGGTGCATTGATATATAGGTATGTGTGTCACAATGATAAGCACTCACGCGTACATTACAAGGCTAGGCTAAATCGGATTGATTTATTATTTTTGAACATAGCACAGACGCAAACGCTCATACATACACGCATACACTCATTTTTATGGACGCACATACGCACATCCTACCTCTATGAACACTTTCAAAAGACTGAGCTATCATATTATCTTAAGATTTACAAAGTCTCCGTACGCGCCTCGACCTACACAATCACCTAAGCATACACGGCTTAGCCGTTGATACAATGAAATACGTGTACATATACATTTATACACTAATAATGCAGGATGTAGATCGACCAAAATAGATGAAGAGGGCGAGAGTCTAACGAGCGTTCTTTTCTAAAAAAAGAGGTATGGAGTTGTTTCATTTATTTTTTGTGAAAATGATCAGATCTATTATAAAGATTCTCCGAATGTACAAAGCACCTTAAACATAATAAAAATTACATCGAGGTTCATGGATCACCGAAAGACCATTGCCGTCGCCAGAACGAGCCGCCGATGCGCCGCTATCGCCGCTCCCATACCGAAGCCGGCCTGACCTTGTCGATGACAGCAGGAAAGTCTTCATGCACGTGCCTCTAAGGACCAGCGCCCTGGAGCCGCAATCGTCGTCATTGAATCCTTGAATCGATTTGAAGAACCTGACACCAAATATCACCGTTGCATACGCACGACGTGAAACTCTAACCTCGCCACCCCAAGGAGCTGGCAGGAATCTACGCCGGAGCTCCATCTAATCCGTCCCAATGGACGAACTTGAGGACGATCGAAGCCCGGGAGACTGACTCGAAGAAGGAGCGCTGCCATCTGTCCAAACGCCGCCCCTTGAGGACTAAAACACTACCTATCTACTAGCGGGAGTCGGGACACCAGGATTCTCCTCCTCAGCATCGACTGTCGGAGAGGCATGCAGAGGGGAGGAAAATCCACAAGCTCGCCGACAGAGATCGGGGGGGGGGGGGGGTTGAGCTTTCCCAAGTTACCTTGGGAGAGAGGAAAGAAAAGCTCAGTCCGGAGTTGTTTCATTCATACTCCAAAAAAAAAACTACAGCTGTGTTTGGCAGCCTAGTTTTTTTAAGTATGTGTAGAATATTATGGTTTTCTTAGAAACCACATTTTTTAAAAACTTTGAGGTGTTTGGCTTCAACAAATACCATCGTTTATAAACCGTAGTACCTCCAATACCATGGTTTTTATGTAGTATTTAAGAAAGATGCATTGACCACTTTTTTCTAAACTGAAGAAGAAACAAATGTGGTATTTTTAGGGGACAAATGTGGTTTTTAGAAACGGGATATTCACCGCCTAGGTAATTGGATACTGCGGGTTTAGATTACTATGGCTTTGAGAAATAATGTTGCCAAACTAGGCCTACAGTTTTGGTAAAACCATAGTTTGCAAGGTTGTGATATTTCTTTTATCCAAACACCTCAAAACATTTTAGACTACAGTTTTTCTAGAAACCATGGTCTTGCAACAATACTACGGAAATACTTTGCAACCAATCAAGGCCTTGAAGTTTAGGTTTGTTACAAGTCATTTGACCAAATCTATAGAAAAATGTGCTAAGATCTACAACACCGAATACTTAGTATGACTATATTTCATAAAATATCTCATGAGACTAACTTGGTCTTCTAGATTTTAATATATTTTTCTATAAACTTGGTCAAACTTAAAAAAGTTTGACTTGCAACAAACTCAAAACTTTAATTATTTTGAAGCGGAGGTAGTATTTATCTTTGTTGGTGATAAATGATGCATGTGCAATTGTTTGCGGATGGAAGGAGATGAGAGTTTTCTCCACATTTGAGCTTTGGTGTCTCGGTGCGAGTGCCCGAAATATAGCCATTTGAAAAGTGGACATTAGGATTACAATCGCTGCAATTATAAACTGTTTAAATTACTGTTGAAATGGTAGTTACAAAATAATATTAAAATATATAGAGAGAATATAGACAATCTGTGCCAGCTACACCGGTACACGACACATTGTAAAGTGGGTAAATCCAAGCAACTGAGGCTACATATAGTATATGAATGCATAGGGATATGTAAACCAACCGACTTCACCTGCATATCTTGTATATAAATATGAATGCATACAGTGGAAACATACATATGATACATAGAAAACAACATATGCTTGCTTTGCATCGCAAAGCCAAACGTTAGCAACAGAGCAGAGCATAGCATGATCAGCGCATATGGATACATTAACAAGAATGAGAACAAACCAAAAGTGTTCAATTTGGCATGGCATGGCTTGGAGAGTTTCGTGAAACCTAGCACCTGTCACCACTTGGGCATGCCGCCCACAACAAGATAAGAAGCACATAGTTGTAAAGGATAGCCATCTATCTCTATCTATCTAGCTAGCTCACATCCATCCATCCGCTGCTAGTAAGAACAAAATAAGCAAAGCCTGAAAACGCCAAGGCTTCTCCTGCAAGTGTCTTGCCAGTACACGCATTAGCTACTATTTAGGCACCTCCCTCTCATAGCTCTAGATATCATTGAATTCCTTCCATAGATACACACGTATCTATCGTTGCCCCCAATATTTGTTCCACCCCAGCACCCATTTCCCAAAGAGCCTCTGCCATGGCGGACCACCTTCAAGTTCAAGAGCAACAACAACAACTGAATCTGCCACCAGGGTTTAGGTTTCAACCGACGGACATGGAGATCATCACCTTCTACCTGGTCCCCAAGGTGCTGAAGAAAGTCTTCAACACCACGGTTGTCGGGGAGGTGGACTTGAACAAATGTGAGCCATGGGATCTCCTAAAGAAGGTAAACATGGGGGATAAGGGGCGATACTTCTTCTCCCAGAAGGACCTCAAGTACTCCACCGGGATACGGACCAACCGGGCCATGAAGGCCGCCTATTGGAAGGCCACCGGAAAGGACAAGGAGATCATCCACCCATCGACCATGAGTATCATCGGCATGAAGAAGACACTCGTCTTCTACAAGGGAAGGCCCCCCAAGGGGGAGAAGACAAACTGGATCATGCACGAGTACAGACTCGAGAGCCGCAAGCAACGCACACCCAACCTGCCCACTGACATCGCCAAAGCCGCCACCATTAATGCATCTTCCAAGGTATTTTTAAACCATAACTATTAGTACTCATGACTCATGAATATGCTTGTACGTACATATCTAGCTACTAACCATTGTTGATTTGCACTAATTTAGTTCATCTATGTTGGTAGGGGGAGTATGTGGTTTGTAGAATCTTCCATAAGAGCATTGGACTGAAGAAGGTGATGATGCCATCATATGACATGTCCATTCCCATGTCCATGGGGGGAGAGCAACAACAGGGCTTCCTCGAATCCACTACATTGGATCCTGTCATGGGCTGCGGCATGTTGTCCTCACTGGCGCCGCCTCCTCCGTTGCCTACAACTTCTTTGGACCAGATGCATACCTTCGAGGCCGGATCGTTTGTGATGGGCAGTGCGGTGCTTCCGATGATGAACACTCACTACTTTGGGAACCACTAACAACAAATGATGGCCTTGCCACAGTCATCGATGTCATTCTACAACCACCACCAGCAACAGCAGATGATGGAGATGAGTGTAGACCATGGCTTCATGGTTGGGGTCGATCCTGGGAGCGTTTCATCATCCATAGTGTCTCATGAGGACGTTGTGACCTGGTTGAGCAACAACAACCAGGGTAATGGTGGCACAACAACCTCCGGCGAGATCTCGTCGATGAACATGGGAATGGAAGGCATGTGGAACTACTGATGATCATATGACCCGCGAGAACATATACATGTGTGCATGCATAAAATTATCATCCACCGGAAGATCAGTTGATATATACCAACATCTGTATTGGTTTGTAGCGCATTTTATTTTTAGCATGATCACAAGAGTAAGCATTGTCTTGCTTGGCTTGCTTCTCTTGTGCTAGTGTTGTGTGTATGTGTAATGCCTTGTGTATGCACCACCCGCCGGTGTATACGTGGCTACATTTCCATGTGTTGAAAAATACCTGGTAGTGTGTACATCATGCATGTTTTTAACCTATGTGGAATAAACTATTATGTTTATGTTACTGTGGATTCGATTACATATGTGTATTTTATTTGGAAACAAATTTTGGGCATGCACTAATATAGAGAGATTTCCATCCACCCTATGAACTCTTACTTCCACTTTGATTTTTTAAATGCATTGGTTAATTTATTAAGAAACTGAATGTGCATGTCCATTTATACCCTACTGGTTTTGTTGATAAATGACAAAGCCATCCCTTAAGTGCTAAAAGGCGTAACGGTGTAGTGATTTGTGATGGTGGAGTTGCAAGGAAATGTAAATGGCAATAATTAAAATAGTGCAACATGCGGCCCAATCCATAGTTATGCTAAGGACTAGCCGACTGTGTTACTTATGGAGATCAAATGTTCTTGAGTACGGCAAGAATATCGCATGGTTGTTAATTCCATAATGACTTGCATTGATTATTGTTTCTTAATTGGGGATGTGTGGGTAGAGCCTAAGCCTATGTTCTGCAAAACCACTGACTCATGCATGCTTATGATTGTCCCCTTAGGAAGCAACCACACTACTAAGGGAAATTAAGACATATAGTTTTTATGCAATCATGTGTCCCGTTGCTTTGACATACTCTTAGGTAAGATTACTTACGAGAAATATTGCTCAAGTTAGGCCCCATAGTACCAAGTTAATGCCTCTATGCACTTTGTTCAAGTTTTTACCCAGCTTGTGAGAAATATTGTGATCCTCTAAAAGATAATGATGCTAGCGTCGAAGGTCACTCCTCAAACCCATCATTAGATGACAAATACTGCTCCTTCAAATTTTCATCATCAATGGCTTTGACCTTGACCTTTTGGATGTGAACAAGTGACCTCATCACCGGCTTCAACTAATCAAAACATTGAGACTTGTACTTGATGGGGAACATTGCATGGAGAACAAAGGAAAATTCCTACGAAACACCCAAAGATCTATCTATGGAAATGCTAGCAATGAGAGGTGAGTGTGTCTACATACCCTTGTAGACTGAAAGCGTTAATGATCTAGTGATCGTGGTTGGCGTAGTCGTACTCCTTCGCGATCCAATCCGATCCGATCACCGAACGAATGACACCTCCGAGATGTGCACACGTACGGCTCAGTGAAATCTCCACCTTCTTGATCCAGCAAGGGAGGGTGGATAGGTAGATGGGATATAGGCCAGCACGGCAGGGTGGTGGTGGTGGAAGCAGAACTGCTGCAGGGCTTCGCCAAGTGTCTGGGCGATGAGATGGTAGGAGTTTAGAGAAACAACGACCAAGGGTGGAAGGGTAGCCCTCCCCATGCACGTACCCTCTCTTTATATAGGCTAGGGGGCAGGGAGGGGCGGCCAAAACCCTCCTAGGGACAGTCACAAGGGAGAAATCCCTTTAAATTTGGAGATAAGATCTTATCTCTAGATTCAACCCTTTAAATATAGAGATACGACCTTATCTCTAGATTTAAACAACACGGGCCATGGGTTGTAGCCCCACCCCTCGGTCCATGTGGGCTATAGCCCCACCCCTAGGTCCATGTGGGCCCTTCTCTGGTTGTTGGGACCCACGATGGAACCCCTGGAACCTTCTAGGACCTTCCTGGTACTCTACCAAAAATTTTTGAACTTTTTCGGAACCCTGAATATCACTTCCCATATATAAATCTTTACCTACAGCTATTCTGGAGCTCCTCGTGATATCCTAGATCTCATCCGAGGCTCGAAACAACATTCGGTCTCACCACTATTAATATCCCAATACTACCCTAGGGTTACCGAACTGTGTGACCCGACGAGTTCGAGAACATGTAAACATGACCAAGACTCCTCTCTGATCAATAATCAATAGAGGGACCTGGATGCCCATATTGACTCCCACATATTCAACGAAGATCTCTCTCAGTTGAACCATGATGTCGAGGATTCAGTTAATCTCGTATAGAATTCCCTTTGTCCGGCGATATGTTACTTTCCCAAGATTCGATCATCGGTATCTCCATACCTAGTTCAATCTCATTACCGGCAAGTATCTTTACTCATCCAGTAATACAATACCCCCATGACTAAACTCATTAGTCACATGCTTGCAAGCTTGTTGTGATGTTGTGTTACTGAGAGGGCCTAGAGATATCTCTTCGTCACATGGAGCAACAAATCCCAGTCTCGATCCATGCAACCCAACAAACACTTTTTGAGATACCCATAGAGCACCTTTATGGTCACCTAGTTACAAAGTGATGTTTGATAACCCACAAAGTATTCTTTCGGTATTCGGGAGTGGCATGATCTCATGGTCTAAGCAACAGATACTTGACATGAAGAAAGTTGTAGCAAATAAACTAAGTGATACGATCTGTTGCTAAGCTTACGGTTGGGTCTGTCCATCACATCATTCTCCTAATTGATCCCATTATCAAATGACAACTCATGTCTATGGTTAGGAAACCTGAACCATCTTTGATCAACGAGCTAGTCTGTAAGAGACTTAATAGGGACACAGTGTTTTTATGTATCCACACATCTATTTAAGTTTCCGGTCAATGCAATTTTAGCATGGATAATAAACATTTATCATGAATAAGGAAATATGATAATAACCATTTTATTATTGCCTCCAGGGCATATTTTCAACAGTCTCCCACTTGCCCTAGAGTCAATAATCTAGTTGACATCGTAATAAATCTAACACCCATAGAGTTTTGGTGTTGATCATGTTTTGCTCGTGGAAGAGGTTTAGTCAATGGGTATGCAAAGTTCTATGCCTCCCTCCTTGATGTAATCATGGATGGAGTTGAAGCAGCATTTGATGTGCTTTGTTTTCTTGTGAAACCTTGGTTCCTTGGCAATGGCAATGGCACCAGTGTTGTCACAAAAGATAGTCATTGGATCCGATGCACTAGGTACCACTCCTAGATCGGATATGAACTCCTTTCCAGACTCTTTCATGCGCCGCTTCTGAAGCAGCTATGTATTCTGCTTCACATCTATATGTTGCTACCACGCTCTACTTGGAGCTACTCCAACTAACTGCTCCGCCATTCAAAATAAATACATATCCGGTTTGAGACTTCGAGTCATCTAGATCAGTGTCAAAGCTTGCATCGACATAACCCTTTACGACGAGCTCTTCGTCACCTCCATAAATGAGAAACATTTCCTTAGTCCTCTTTAGGTAGTTAAGGAAATATATTTTTGACCGTTGCCCAGTGATCCATTCCTGGATCATTCTGGTACCTACCTGCCAGACTTATGGCAAGGCACACATTAGGTCTGGTACACAACATGACGTACATTATAGAGCCTATGGCTGAGGCATAGGGGACGACTTTCATCCTTTCTCTTTTTCTGTCGTGGTCAGGCTTCGAGTCTTACTCAACTTCATACCTTGCAACATAGGCAAGAACCCCTTCTTCGACTGGTCCATTTTGAACTTATTCAAAATCTTGTCAAGGTATGTGCTTTGTGAAAGTCCTATCAGGTGTCTTGATCTATATCTATAGATCTTGATGCCCAATATGCAAGCAGCCTCACCCAGGTCTTTCATTGAAAAACTCTTGTTCACATAACCCTTTATGCTTTCCAGAAATTCTGTATCATTTACAATCAATAATATGTCATCCACATACAGTATTAGAAATGCTACAGAACTCCCACTCACTTTCTTATAAATACAAGCTTTTCCATAAGTTTATATAAAACCAAAAGCTTTGATCACCTCATCAAAGCGAACATTCCAACTCTGGGATGCTTGCATTCCAACTCCGAGATGCTTGCACCAATCCATAGATGGACCTCTAGAGCTTGCATACCTTATTAGCATCCTTAGGATCGACAAAAACCTTCGGGTTGCATCATATACAAGTCTTCCTTAAGGAAACCATTAACGAATGATGTTTTGATGTACATCTGCCATATTTCATAATAAAAAAAATGCAGCAATTGCTAACATAATCTTGATAGACTTCAGCATCGCTACTGGTGAGAAAGTCTCATCGTAGTCAACCCCTTGAACTTGCCGAAAACCCTTTGCGTCAAGTTGAGCTTTATAGATGGTGACATTACCATCGGTGTCTATCTTCTTCTTAAGATCCATTTGTTATCAATGGCCTTTCGGTCATCAGGTAAGTCTAACAAAGCCATACCTAGTTCTCATTCATGCACCCGATCTCGGATCTCATGGCTTCAAGCCATTTATTGGAATCCAGTTCATCATTGCTTCTTCATATTTTGTAGGTTCACCATTTTCCAACAGCATGACCTCCAGGACAGGATTACCATACCATTCAGGGGAGGTGATACCTCCTTTTAGTGATCCGGTAATGGAACAGAAAAGTGTATCCCGCACCCTATTTCCCCAGAGGTGACCTTGGGTTATCGAACCCATGAGAGGAAGATTCCCTTGAAGCGATGGTATCTAGCAAGCTTTTGTTAAAGGATCAATTCCAGCTTTTGACCGGATCAATCAAGCAAATAGTGATTCAAACACTTATTATAAAAAGAGGTACATGTATGAGGTCTTAATGCTTACAACCATGTATTTGTGTTGGGATCAGATATGATCTTAATTTGTGCGTTGGAAATAACCCATCGAGGTGTGCTTGTTACGAACCGAAGTGGGGGATGTGTCCAAATGTCAGGACCCCGATTCCAAGTCACATCGATCTAGCCGGTAACACCTCATATCACTTTGCGGCCTCACGCACGGTACTCCCACGGGTGTCGCCTTACCATGGCCCAGGACCGCTTATGCCTTTTGGCTCACGATAATGATAGTGTTGCTAGCATCCATATGACAGAGAACTCGGACGACATGACTAGTCGTGAACCCAAAGTGGCACTAACTTACGGGGACAGCATACATGAATCAACATCGAGCATGTCGGCCAGCCAGCTGTGAATTTGGGCTGTAGCACTGGCTAACAGACTCCGGTGAACCGGCTGTAGCAGGCTAGGCAGGACTCTGGATGTCACCGCGTGACATTTCCCTAAAGGGACAGAACCACGAGGCAAGTGAATCACATGCCGCCGATCAAGTGTTCCGAGCAAGAGTGTCTTGGGCTAGCAGGACTCCGTGAACCGGTCATGTAGCAGACTACTATGGCTCATGGAAGCACAAGACTACATTTCCCCATAAGAGAGGCTACCAAGGATAAACAACTAGGTTGTCGGATCCCACACATACCAAGCATTTCAATCATACAGACAATATGCTCGATATGTGTAAATACAACATGGCATCACAACAAAACTCTACGCCTCAAAGTATTTAATCATTAGGCTCCGAGGAGCGAGATATTACAAACATGGGTCTCATGACCCAACATTCAGAGCATACAAGTCAAAGCACATGCGGAAGCTTAACATGTCTGAGTACAGACATCTACAAATGAAAAAGGCTGAGAAGCCTGACTATCTACCAAATCCTGCCGAGGGCACAAGATCGTAGCTGAGGTATCAAGCTAAACATCGAAGTCCACACGGAACTACTAGCGAGACTGAAGTCTCTCTGCAAAACATAAAATAGGAAAACGTGAGTACAAATGTACCCAGCAAGACTTACATCAGAACTAACTACATATGCATCGGTATCAACAAGGGGGGTGGGTGGAGTTTAACTGCAGCAAGCCAGCTTTGACTCAGTGGCTAGTCTGAACTACGACTGCAAGTAACTCTTTTGAGGTGGCGCACACGAGTACACATATTCACCATATCAATACACGACTATGGATCCAATCCCGTCTCCCTACGAGAAGGCTGTCGGTGTCAAAACCGGTGGATCTCGGGTAGGGGGTCCCGAACTGTGCGTCTAGGCGGATGGTAACAGGTGTCAGGACCCCGATCCTAGTCACACTGATCTAGCATGTAACACATCATATCACTTTGCGGCCTCACGCACGGTATTCCCACGGGTGTCGCCTTACCATGGCCCGGGACCGTTTGCGCCTTTTGGCTCACGTATATGATAGTGTCGCTAGCATCCATATGACAAAGAACCCGGGCCGACATGGCTAATCGTGAACCCAGAGCGGCGCTAACCCATGGGGACAGGCATACATGAATCACATCGAGCATGTCGGTCATCAACGATAAATTCGGCTGTAGCACTGGCTAACAGGACTCCGGTATCCCGGTCAGAAAGTGTGCTAGGCAGGACTCCGAATAACACCGCGTGACATTTCCGGCGATGGACATAGGAACGGCAGTGAAACACATGCCGCCAGTCAAGTGTCCAAGCAGTCTTTGGGCTAGCAGGACTCCGGTGAACCGGGCTATAGCGGACTACTATCGCCGTAAGCACGAGACTACATTTCCCCATATGAGAGGCTGCCAAGGATAAACAACTAGTTTGTCGGATCCCACACATACCAAGCATTTCAAACATACACACAATATGCTCAATATGTGTAGATACAACATGGCATCACAACATAACTCTCCGACTCAAATATTTACTCAATAGGCTCCGAGGAGCGAGATATTACAAACATGGGTCTCATGACCCAACACTCGTGAGCATACAAGTCAAAGCACAAGCGGAAGCTAAACATGTCCGAAAGTACGCATAACTATAAATGAAGAAGGCTGAGAAGCCCGACTATCTACCAGATCTCCGCCGAGGGCACAAGATCGTAGCTGAGGTAACAAGCTAAACGTCAAGTTCACGTGGAACTACTAAGCGAGACCGACGCCTCTACGCAAAACATAAAATAAGCAAACGTGAGTACAAACGCATTCAAAGAAGACTTACATCGTAACTAACTACATATGCATCATTATCAAAAGGGGGTCGTGGAGTTTGACCGCAGCAAGCCAACTTTGACTCGGTGGCTATCCCGAACTACGATCGGAATTAACTTTTTGAGGTGGCGCACGAGTCCACATATTCACCATATCAATACACCACTATGGACCCGCCCCGCCTCCCTCACGAGAACGCCATCCATAGCACTCACGCTTATCTTGCATTTTAGAGTATCCACTTTCACTTGTCTATGAACCGATATAGGCAACCCAGAAGTCCTTTTCCGTGGACACGGCTATTCGAATAGATCATATTAACCTGCAGGGTGTACTTCTTCACACACGCTCACCACTTACCGCCGTTTACACGACATGTACTCGGCAACCTTCAAGCGGAAGCCCAACGTGGGTGTCGGCCACGACCTACCTAAACACACAAGTCCCAAGTCCAGTTTTATCGCATATTCGTGTTCCATCCGCAGGGAGTCCGGCCGAGGTTTCCAATACAGCCCCGAACGATGTGTTGAGGGTTCCCGAGCCACCAAACGGGCGAATCGGTACATCAACACGGTGCCTACCGCAACACAACCCACCCCTACGGTCGGCTGCTATGCATGCCCCAAAGATACTACAAACACCGTAAACTACTTGCAACTCCCGACCGAGGACAAGAGTGGTTAAGAAGCCGAGAGGGTCAATTAAGGATCCCAATGCGTGGTAGTAACTGTTTCATGGATCACAAACACGTAACTCGGGCCTCGAGGACTACCGCAATGAGACAACCCACCATGTACTCCTACATGGCCTCTCACCGCTACCTTTACCAAATCGTGTTCACACACTTAGCTCACACACGAGGGACATGTTCACACAACCATTCCAATTCATTCCCGATGAATCAGACCTGACTCAACTCTAAGCAAGAGTGTGCATGACAACAAGCATGAATGAGTAGGCACAACATGGCTCAAACAACTCCTACTCATGCTAGTGGGTTTCATCTAATTCTTGTGGAATGACAGTCATCTGAGAGGATAAGGGGTTCAGCTACCGCAACAAGTAACACATGAGTCGTTGTTGTCCTAATGCAGTAAAATAGAGCAGGAGCGAGAGAGTGGGATTATATCGGAATGGACAAGGGGTTTTGCTTGCACAGCACTTCGAAGATAATATAGTTCTTCATCGGTGTCATCGAATTCATCGTCAGACGTCGTCTATCGAGAGGGGCAATTACCGCAAACAAGAGAGAACACAATTAATGCAATGCACATTCACATGAATGACATGTCATGTTAAGGTACTGAATTCACCTAATGCAATATCTAGCCAAGTTAATTGAAGTGGAATTCAAACAAGGTTAAACTCCAACTCCAAATGTTATTTCATAATTACCCTAATCATGATTCATCCTATTCAGTGAGGTTAACTTGTTCAAACATGCATGAAAGTGCCATAAACAGATTCTTCATATTTTTCTGATCATTTTTCATATATAAATTATTTAATTTGGAGTTACAGATTAAAAGTTATGAATATTTGAAGTTTGGGGTATTTTCTGAAATTTCCTGAATAAGATTAAATCCAGAAAATACTTTATTGCGTCAGCCTGACGTGAGTGAGACGTCGGTGAAGTCAACAGTATGACCAGGGTTAAACCTGACTGCGGGACCCATTGGTCGGTGAGCACAGGTTAGTCAGTCAACGACAGTGGGCCCGGCCAACTTTGCTAAGTCAAAGTCAAGTCGACACGTGGGGCCTCATGCTTAGCACTAATCTAAATGTAAAAATTAGGCTAGCCTAAATGGGCGCCGGGGCCCGTATGTCGATGAAGGAGGTGGGTGGTTAAGCGGGGTCATTAGTGGCTAATGACGCCGCCACGTCCGGCCTCGCCGAACCTGGCCGGGCGACCAAAACGACGGCGCGGCGCTGCTCGGATTTGAGCCGGGCGGTGGTTTGCTACCGAAAGACCGGAAGGAGCTCTTGCACTCACAAGATCCGATGGACCAGACGGGTGGTCACGGGCAGCCGGAATCTTGCCGGCGACGAGCTTTGGCGGCGACCGGAGTTCGGGTTGAGCGGGCGCAGCTCACAGAGGACGGGAGGGCTGGCTAAGGGGCTCACCGAGCTCTCGAGGATGCTAGGAGCACGGTTCCGTGCTCGGGCCGAGCTTTACCGCTGCTGCGACGGCGCGACATATCGCCGGGCGGCGTGGGGTTCGGGCCAAGACGGGCTATGGGCCTAGGGGTCGAGAGAGACCAGGGAGAAGGGGAACGACTGGGGCTCACCGTGAGTCCGCTTTGGAGGGTCAGTGGGCTCAAGGGCGGCCGGAGTGCGGCGAATCGATGGCGAGGGGCTCGGTTGCCCGAGGTTGGGGATGACCGCGATGACAATGAAGCAGGGCCTCCGGAGGGCCGTGGATCGGTGGGGTGGAAGAGGGGGTCGAGGCGGAGCTCTGGGACGGACATAGGGGCAAGGGGTGGCTGTGGTCATGGTGCACGGCGATCGGCGCCGTGAGCCTGCTCGGGTTCGGGAGAGAGAGCGAGACAGAGGAGGGAACGAGGGAGAGGGAGAGAGCGAGGGGTCCAGGGGTCGAGGGGGTTCGTGGGCGCCCGCGAGGGGCGCCCAGAAAGGCCGGGAAGTGAAGGTGCAGGGTGGAGGTGGCTGGCTGGGCGTTAACACGCCTCGCCACCGGGCAGAGGTTGAAGGCAGTGGGGAGTTGCTGGGCCTGTTTTTGCACTGGCTGCTCTGATGCAGGCAGTTAATCTTGTGTAAGCAGTAAGGTTTCTCTCTCTCTTTCTTTATTTCTGTTTTTCTATTTTTCCTTTCTGCTTTTGATTTAGTTTGGCACCAAATCATTTAAATAAATCCTGAAAATAATTGTGGGCATTTAACTGAATTATTACAGAGGCCCTTGACTATTTTCAGAATTGTTGGAGCATTTAAAAATATTAATAGTATTTAAATGCCCCAATTCAAATACAATATGGTTTATTCAAAAATCCAAAAATGTCTTGGAAAAATATCCATCACCTCTGGATATGGTTTTCACCTTTTCCATTAATCATGAACATTTTTGCAAACCAATTTGGGTTCTTTGAAGATACTTTGAAGTTGAACCTATTTGAATTGTTTTAGTGCTAGGGCTTGGTCATCCCCATTTCAAATTTCATGAAAATTCAAACATGATGCATGGATGCAATGCCACTAGTTACAAGCAAGCTCTAGGGTCTGATGACTCACCCCACTAAACAAGAATCTCGCCCCGAGATTCAAGATGTGAGGTAAGAGGAAAAGGGGAGTCACAAACTATCACAATCTTCATGATCCATTTGCCTTCCCGAAGATGTTGATTCATTCCCTCATCTTGGTCCTGACGTTATTGCTTTCGAGATCTTCATTCGGCACGACAACAGAAGGAAGGGGGAAAACCCTACATGATTTGATCTTCACGAAGATCAAGCAAACATGATCGACATTACGGACTGGGATGGTGACACATCTCGAGTTGAGACACAAAACACATCGAGAGGGATGGAAGAACAAACGACGGGGTTTGATTGGTGGCAACAATTCCACGCTTAGAAAGATGGTGGATGGTGTCAAGGTGGCGAGGAAATAATTGTCATGATCCAATAGCGGGGCAACCTGTGGAGGTGACGCGAGGAACTTATTCCCTTAAGTGGCAAAAGAATTACTTTTGATACAAAGATCATTGAAACTCTTCATACCAGCCTAAGGCAATTCACAACGATCGTTTGGTGGAATGCAAAGGAATGGTACACCCGGACTAGAATGGATGATGTGGACTACCTTGTTGAAGACAACGCAATGGATGATTTTTGTTTATCATCGGAGGTGGAGGGGACCCATGGTAAGTCCACTTTTGAGGATGATCCTAGACATCAATTACTGAGAAGGACATCCCATGGAAAAATTGGCGCAACGGGGTGCAAGCTGGGAACAACATGTAAATGTTGGGAAGGTTCCAACCATCATATCTGCCTGAGATTCAGATCCGATTGGTGATAGGATACTTCAGACTCAGCATGTCTGAACGGGAAAGGTTGTAACACAAATCGATTTAGATGATGCTATTTAGATTCTCGGAATATGAACTACGATAGCAGGCTCCAAGATATGAGCTGGTTCCGCTACCAACCTGTGAACACGCTGTCCAAGACAAGCATGACCACGTAGTAGTCTTATCATAAAACACTACCGAGTTCAGGTTGGGAACCATCATCGGGGATATCGAAGTCCTTGTATAAGCCGCAGTCTTAAGAAGGAACTTCTTCTCCTTGAACAAATCAATCAGTGGCTTGGTGTGCTAGGAAACACATATGGAGTGGAGGCGGCCAACCTATCAAACCATAGGGCACTTCGCACGTGCATGACTAACTTGGGATGATTCGGAGGAAACGAAACAAACCTTTCTCAAATTCATGGCGGCAACTTACACCTAAAGCACATGAATCCGAGGAAGTCACTTCTTTCATCCAAGCATAGGCTTCATGAACGGCACACGAAGAAATGCTTACACAAATTTCCAACACTAGGTTGATGTTCAACATGACTCATGGGGAGACAAAATGCTGGCGATGGGCTCAACAACAACTCATCGGAATTTCCATATCATCGGACTTCCACCATCATGTGAACACGGTGATAGCATTGGTCGGACCAAAAGATGTAATGGGGTATGCTCGAGGGATCAATCTCGAGTAAGACAACATCACGAATATCGTTGGTTACGATTTGACTTGACAATGGCCCATACTCAAGTCAAGGTTTTGACAAGGCAATAGATCCAACAAGCGATCACGAGGGACCAATCGGTGAAGATATCATCTTCCTTCAACGCACACTACACAAGAATATCCCTTTGACGAACTTAGCTAGGCAAGCTTTTATCCTCCAACTCTCCAAGTTGTTGTCTAGCTTAACCAACTAGCTCAGTGGATATACAACATGATTCTTGGAGAAAAGGTGGTTCACAAGAAACCAACTTGATCACGAGCTCAACATAACAGTCAGGAAACAACCCGGTAACACTTCCAAGAGGATATTTGGAAAGTCACGAACCACCGGTATGTTACTAAGCTCGAGAACAATCTTGCTTTGAGGCAAGACGATATGATCAGATGAGTGAGGACTAGACAAGATCCTAACTCATCAATCGAAGTGTGCACCGTAAATAAGGACTAGGTAGCACGATCGGTCTTAGTATGATGATTTAATAACCAACACGCTAAGAATGAAAATATTGTCCATTAACTACCAAGCAACGAGGTTGCTAGGAGTATCGATTTCACACATCACAATTCACTTGTCGACATTCCGGTTGCATCAACACGGAACCGAGGAATGATTAATGATAGCGAGAAGTATCACCTCGTCAGGAACTCATAAGAGAAGGTGCAATTCTCATGATGTTCCTGACATAAAGATGGTAACACTCCAAGGTAGAGCAGAATCAAAGCTGGGTTGGCATTTTGATCTCATGGAATACAAATCGCTTTGACCCAATCCTAGAAATAGATGAGGTATCGAGTTTGTTTCTCCTAGTCATTCCAGAATAGAATGGCTTGACGGACCACAAGGATAATAGACATCGATAAACGAATGCACACATACTCTTGGTTATCAACTGATAGAGGATGGTCGTGATACAACTAAATAGAGCAACTCAAAGGAACATATAATTTTCTGAGTTGTGGAAGCATGGATTAGTATATCGAGCAAGGCTCAACATTTCTCCCGGATAACCCATGCAGAAAGTAGAATTGGCAGATTCACAATATGGAATGGAGAACTCCTCAAGTGTACTGATTGTGATCTTTTGGTTCAAAAGAACTTCTGCCATAAATAGTTCATGGCATTTGGAAGAAGGAAATACCACGGACCTCGAGGACTGTCGCAAGGTTACTAATATCCTAAAGGGACTAGCAAATACTAACAACATGAAGTAGGGTGAATCTCGGGTTCAAGAACCCAGGAATAGAATGCCTACTAACTAATAACATCACGGAATGCTTTCAGGAATAATGGCCAGAATCATCGCACTAGGGAACACAAAACATGGCTAGTTTACTAGGTGACTTCCTAAACACCTGGGGTCATAATAATATCTCCAACTTCTATGCCGAGGCAACGAAGTACCTCAACTTACCGATTAGTGTGCTTATTCTGACCAAAAAGGACATCGGGATCGGAAGGAAAGGATTTGCAATTGCATCAGACTATTTAGAGACCTGGGATGACTCGGACAGCATAACGGCTGTAAATGCTCAAAATGATTTGGGACATCCTGCAAAAATGGTGGCATAACCACTCAACATCACAATATCAAGGTTCCGAGATCAACAATTATCATATAGAAATAGTAGGAGCTGAACTGGGGCTTAAATCCAACAATCTTATAAGTCAATGGATTAGTAACACGTCATCCTAATAGATAGATGAGAAGCCTAGTTCTTAACCCCGTAGAAGAGAAGAGGTTGACTCAAATCAGAAGGCCATGAGGTATAAGAAGTAAAAAGAGCCTTACGTTCCTTCCACAATCAATTCCCTTACATAACTAAAGCATTTCTAGACACAACTTGACCAGGTTTGGCTTGGTAATCCTCTGCAGTCAAAGCTCGATACCAACGCTGTCAGACCCCGATCCTAGTCACACCGATCTAGCATGTAACACATCATATCACTTTGCGGCCTCACGCACGGTATTCCCACTGGTGTCGCCTTACCATGGCCCGGGACCGTTTGCGCCTTTTGGCTCACGTATATGATAGTGTCGCTAGCATCCATATGACAAAGAACCCGGGCCGACATGGCTAATCGTGAACCCAAAGCGGCGCTAACCCATGGGGACAGGCATACATGAATCACATCGAGCATGTCGGTCATCAACGTATAAATTCGGGCTGTAGCACTGGGCTAACAGGACTCCGGTATCCCAGGTACATGTGAGCTAGGCGGGACTCCGAATAACACCGCGTGACATTTCCCGAAGGGACGGACATAGGAACGAAGTGAAACACATGCCGGCCAGTCAAGTGTCCAAGCGGTAGTCTTTGGGCTAGCAGGACTCCGGTGAACCAGGCTGTAGCGGACTACTATCGCTCAGAAGCACGAGACTACATTTCCCATATGAGAGGCTGCCAAGGATAAACAACTAGTTTGTCGGATCCCACACATACCAAGCATTTCAAACATACACACAATATGCTCAATATGTGTAGATACAACATGGCATCACAACATAACTCTACGACTCAAATATTTACTCAATAGGCTCCGAGGAGCGAGATATTACAAACATGGGTCTCATGACCCAACACTCAGAGCATACAAGTCAAAGCACAAGCGGAAGCTAAACATGTCTCGAAAGTACGCATAACTATAAATGAAGAAGGCCGAGAAGCGACTATCTACCAGATCTCGCCGAGGGCACAAGATCGTAAATGAGGTAACAAGCTAAACGTCGAAGTTCACGTGGAACTACTAAGCGAGACCGACGTCTCTCGCAAAACATAAAATAAGCAAACGTGAGTACAAACGCATTTCAGCAAGACTTACATCAGAACTAACTACATATGCATCATTATCAAAAGGGGTGGTGGAGTTTGACCGCAGCAAGCCAGCTTTGACTCGGTGGCTATCACGAACTACGATTGCAATTAACTTTTTGAGGTGGCGCACACGAGTCCACATATTCACCATATCAATACACCACTATGGACCCGCTCCTGCCTCCTCACGAGAACGCCATCCATAGCACTCACGCTTATCTTGCGCATTTTAGAGTATCCACTTTCACTTGTCTATGAACCGATATAGGCAACCTGAAGTCCTTTTCCGTGGACACGGCTATTCGAATAGATCATATTAACCTGCAGGGTGTACTTCTTCACACACGCTCACCACTTACCGCCGTTTACACGACATGTACTCGGCAACCTTCAAGCGGAAGCCCAACGTGGGTGTCGGCCACGACCTACCTAAACACACAAGTCCCAAGTCCAGTTTTATTGCCTATTCGGGTTCCATCCGCAGGGAGTCCGGCCGAGGTTTCCCATATAGCCCCGAACGATGTGTGCAGGGTTCCCGAGACACCAAGCAGGCGACCGGTACATCAAGACCACGGTGCCTACCGCAACACAACCCACCCCTACGGTCAGCGCTATGCGTGCCCCCAAAGATACTACAAACACCAGAAACTACTTGCAACTCCGGACCGAGGACAAGAGTGGTTAAGAAGCCGAGAGGGTCAATTAAGGATCCCAATGCGTGGTAGTAACTGTTTCATGGATCACAAACACGTAACTCAGTTCACGAGGACGGCTGCAATGAGACAACCCACCATGTACTCCTACATGGCCTCTCACCGCTACCTTCACCAAATCGTGTTCACACACTTAGCTCACACACAAGAGGACATGTTCACACAACCATTCCAATTCATTCCCGATGAATCAGACTGACTCAACTCTAAGCGAGTGTGCATGACAACAAGCATGAATGAGTAGGCACAACATGGCTCAAACAACTCCTACTCATGCTAGTGGGTTTCATCTAATTCTTGTGGAATGACAGGTCATGCAGAGGATAAAGGGGTTCAGCTACCGCATGACAAGTAACACATGAGTCGTTGTTGTCCTAATGCAGTAAAATAGAGCAGGAGCGAGAGTGGGATTATATCGGAATGGACAAGGGGTTTTGCTTGCACGGCACTTGAAGATAATATAGTTCTTCATCGGTGTCATCGAATTCATCGCTTTACGTCGCTCATCGAGAGGGCAATTACCGCAAACAAGAGAGAACACAATTAATGCAATGCACATTCACATGAATGACATGTCATGTTAAGGTACTGAATTCACCTAATGCAATATCTAGCCAAGTTAATTGAAGTGGAATTCAAACAAGGTTAAACTCCAACTCCAAATGTTATTTCATAATTACCCTAATCATGATTCATCCTATTCAGTGAGGTTAACTTGTTCAAACATGCATGAAAGTGCCATAAACAGATTCTTCATATTTTTCTGATCATTTTTCATATATAAATTATTTAATTTGGAGTTCTGATTAAAAGTTATGAATATTTGAAGTTTGGGGTATTTTACGAAATTTCTGAATAAGATTAAATCCAGAAAATACTTTATTAAATCGACCGACGTCGCAGGACGTCGGCCGAGTCAACAGGGCGGCTGTGGTCAAACTCGACCAAGGGACCCATTGGTCGATGAGTGCAGGTTAGTCGGTGTTGACGGGTGGGCGATCGACTTTGACTAAGTCAAAGTCAAGTCGACACGTGGGGCCTCATGCTTAGCACTAATCTAAATGTAAAAATTAGGCTAGCCTAAATGGCGCTGGGGCCCGTATGTCAGTGAAGGAGGTGGGTGGTTAGCGGGGTCATTAGTGGCTAATGACGTCGCCACGTCGGCCTCGCCGGAACCTGGCCGGCGGCGACCAAAACGACGGCGGCGCGGCTCGGATTTGAGCTTCGGGCGGTGGTTTATGCTACTGAAGACCGGAAGGAGCTCTTGCACTCGCGCATCTGATGGACCAGACGGGTGGTCACGGGGCAGCCGGAATCTTGCCGGCGACGAGCTTTGGCGGCGACCAGAGTTCGGGTTCGAGCGGCGCAGGCCTACAGAGGACGGGATGGCTGGCTAAGGGGCTCACCGAGCTCCTGAGGATGCTAGGAGCACGGTTCCGTGCTCAGTTTCGAGCTTTACTGGCTGCAGTGACGGCGGCGACATTGCCGGCGGCGTGGGGTTCTCGGCCAAGACGGGGCTATGGCCTAGGGGTCGAGAGAGACCAGGGGAGAAGGGGGAAACGACTCGGGGGCTCACCGTGAGTCCGTTTGGAGGGTCAGTGGGCTCAAGGGCGGCCGGAGTGTGGCGAATCGACGGCGAGGGGCTCGGTTGCCCGAGGTTGGGGATGACCGCGATGACAATGAAGCAGGGCCTCCGGAGGGCCGTGGATCGGTGGGGTGGAAGAGGGGGTCGAGGCGGAGCTCTGGGACTACAGAGGGGCAAGGGGGTGGCTGTGGCAGCTGGCACGCGATCGGCGCCGGGCGAGCCTGCTCGGGTTCGGGAGAGAGCGAGACAGAGGAGGGAACGAGGGAGAGGGAGAGAGCGAGGGGTCCAGGGGTCGAGGGGGGTTCGTGGCGCGAGGGGCGCCCAGAGGCCGGGGAAGTGAAGCAAAGGGGTGGAGGTGGCTTTGCACGCTGGCGTCGACACGCCCGCCTCAAGAGGTTGAAGACGGTGGGGAGTCACTGGGCCTGTTTTGCTACTGGCTGCTTGCTAAAGGTTGTGCCAGGCCAATGCAGGTAAGCTGTAAGGTTTCTCTCTCTCTTTCTTTATTTCTGTTTTTCTATTTTTCTGCCTGCTTTTGATTTAGTTTGGCACCAAATCATTTAAATAAATCCTGAAAATAATTGTGGGCATTTAAGCTGAATTACTACAGAGGCCCTTAACTATTTTCAGAATTGTTGGAGCATTTAAAAATATTAATAGTATTTAAATGCCCCAATTCAAATACAATATGGTTTATTCAAAATCCAAAATGTCTTGGAAAAATATCCATCACCTCTGGATATGGTTTTCACCTTTTTCCATTAATCATGAACATTTTTGCAAACCAATTTGGGTTCTTTGAAGATACTTTGAAGTTGAACCTATTTGAATTGTTTTAGTGCTAGGGCTTGGTCATCCCCATTTCAAATTTCATGAAAATTCAAACATGATGCATGGATGCAATGCCACTAGTTACAAGCAAGCTCTAGGGCTGATCTAGGGCTGTGACAACAGGAGACAAGGGACATGTTGTTTTACCCAGGTTCGGGCCCTCTTGATGGAGGTAAAACCCTACGTCCTGCTTGATTAATATTGATGATGTGTGTTACAAGAGTGGATCTACCACGAGATCAAAGAGGCTAAACCCTAGAAGCTAGCCTATGGTATGATTGTTGTTCTGTCCCTACGGACTAAAACCCTCCGGTTTATATAGACACCGGATAGGGCTAGGGTTACACAGTCGGTAACAAAGGTAGGAGATCTACATAACCGTATCTACAAGCTTGCCTTCCACGCAAAGTAAAGTCCCATCAGGACACGTGTCGAAGTCTTCAATCTTCTATATTCATAGTCTTGGAGTCCGGCCGATGATGATAGTTCGCTATCGGACACCCCTAGTCCGGAACTCCTCAAGAGCCCCGAACCAGGCTTCAATAACGACGAGTCCGGCTGCATATTGTCTTCGCATTGCAAGGCGGGTTCTTCCTCCGAATAATTTATAGAAGATTGTGAACACCAGGATAGTGTCCGGCTCTGCAAAACAAGTTCCACATAACACCGTGGAGAGAATAATTTTTGCACAGATCTGCTGACGTATTCCGCGGCGTGACGTCACACCACGTTCAGACCTTTATATGAATCGTTTTTTATTGTTCCACCTCAGCGTGTTTAGCGAGGCGGTTTCCTTGGCACGTCTTATCAAAGCGTAGATCGTGCCCCCTTATTCCGGGATTCTCATCAATACGGACGTGGGTAACCCAACTGCGTCTGGCCGGCCTGCCTTCTCTATCAAAGGCGAGTCCTAATCGACCACGGGGTGGGCTCTTGGTATTCAACCTCTTTATAGTGAGACCAAGGCCCTCTTCTTTTTACACCCTCCATCGAGTTCGCCTTGCGCTTCGAGTTCCAACACCCAAAGCTTCAGATTCAGGCACTTCGGACTTTCGACGATGTTCGGCTTCGACCAGCATGGCCGATGGATGTCTTCCTCCGTCACAGAAGAAGATGTGCTAAAGCTGCGAGACGCCAGGTATCTGACCGGCGAGATTTCGCATAGGCTGCCTGCTCCAGGGCAGGTCACTCCCACTCCTGAGCCCGGCGAGAACGTGGTGTCCGTGTCCCACTCCTTCGGGGTTTAGGCTTCTCGTCGGACCCCTTTGTGCGGGGCTCATGTTTTATTATGGGCTTGATTTCCATGACTTGAATCCGAAGTCCATCCTCCATATCTCGTCATTCATTGTCGTATGTGAGGCCTTCCTCCATATTACCCCCCACTTTGGATTGTGGCTCAAGACCTTCAAGGTGGTGCCGAAGATGATCCAGGGGCAGCAAGCAGAGTGCGGAGGGGCGGTCATAAGCAAATGTGCTGATGCTCCGTGGCCTGAGGGCTCTTTTCAAGAGGAGCTTGGTTTGTGGCAACGGGAGTGGTTTTATATCACCGCTCCCAGGGGCACCAAATGGCCGGGCTCCCTGCCTTCTGCTCAGGTCCACCACAGCGGCTGGCATCATGGGTCAACAAGGGGCTCGACTGGGGGCCGTCCAAGGACGTTCCCCTGCTGCAGGGCCGCATTCGAGATCTCCAGGAAAGAGGGATCAATCTGGTTGCAGTGGCGCAGGTTATGGTGATCCGGCGCCTTCAACCAAGAACGCCGCCCTCACTTTGTGGGAATTCAATCCGAGGGACCACGAGCTCTCCAAAATTTTATGGGCACGACGCCCGTGGAGATGTATAAACTGTTCTTCGGATCACAAGAGAAGTGTCCGGACTTGACCGAGGACGCAGGACTAAGCTGCAATCGCCCATATACTCAAGTAAGTAGTCCCGTAACCGGACAAGCTGTTCATTCATTTATTTTATATATATGCCCTTTAAAGGAGCCGCTTCTTGAACAGGAGTGGATAGCCAAGGCAAATTTGGTAAGGTGTTCGGCTCCCCTCCCGGAGACCATGCCAGATCCCATGCTGACCAAAATGTTGAAGGTCGCGCCTTTTGAAGAAGGCGAAGGGGGGAGCGGGGAAGCAACCGCCTCTGCGAAGGAGGATATCAAGGAAGGAGGGATTAAGAGTCCCACCTTCCGAGGAGAGAAGAGGACCGCCGGAAGATCCGGAGGTCAAGGCCTCAAAGAGGGGAAGGAATCTTCATTGAGAGAGTCCGGCGGCTGAGGAAGTAACCCAGCCGCATTATTTCCCCTAGGGGATCAGCCCTCCAGCCAGCCGTAAGTAAAAAGAAGGGGTCTTTGTAAATAAGGAACATCCCTGTATTTATTTATGAAGATAACCGAAATTGTACCTTGTAGTTCGGACCTCAGCCCTTCTCAGCAGAGCTCGTCTTCGGGGGATCTTCGTCCGGAGATGATGGAGAGCGAAACGCCTCCACCTGTCGCACCCTCATGTGAAGCGGACGACCCGGAGGTGTCGTCGCGGAGGGTTCCCCCAAGTCCGGCGGGGCCGGAAGGTCCGGCGCCAAGTGGCGTGCGGTCGGAGGAGTCAAGGATCTGCTCGGGCGAAAGCGGTTATTTCAGAGGATCACCGTGCTCTAATGGGTACGGTGATTGAAAGAATTGCATCCGCGGAGAGCGGATTGCATGAAGCCGTCGAAGCTATCTTGACGGGTTTGAGGTACGCAAAAATGATGTACCTTTCCGACAATTATGCATATAAAATGCGCCTGTATAGATAGTAGCTCGAGACTCGGTATGTTGTCAAAATTGACAACGCGTCGAGGATCAAATTCTCGCTTTAACATATCGCCGCTCCTAAACAGGTGGCGGGCGTCCGGAGGCCAGCCGATCGATGAATATGCCGAACTAAAGCGGCACTTGACGAGGCGGATGCGGACATCGCGCTGGTCAATAAACGGTTTGACGAGTCACAAGGTATGGGACTTCTATGCGGACACCTGGTAAGGGAGCTTGACGCCCGTGTCTTATTGTTTGTATGCTTAATGCAGATGGTGCCGCTACCGTTGAGGAGCTGCGGGCAGAACTCGCCGAGCGAAAAAAGCAAGCTAGAGTAGTAATGTCGGCCGCTTTAAAGGCGTCAAGAGCTAGAAGTCGAACGGGCTGCTCACTTTGCCGAAGCAAAGAGGAGATGGCCGATATGGCCAAAAAGTTAAGGAATACTACCGATCGCTGCGAGGTTCTTGAAAAAGAGCGGCAAGCGGAACAAGAGGGCCTAAAGAAGGCCGCCGCCGGATCCAAGAATGCCCAATTGGCTTTGAGAGCTGCCAAGGAGGAGCTGAGTCAGGCCGGGGCAATTGTGGCTAGAAAACCGTTTACGCTGGAGGAAATATACTGAGATCCAAAGTATGCTCGCTTGGATAAATTGTGGAGTTTAGAGGATGCTTATCCGGACTTGGCGGCAAGCGCCGTGGACGCTGTTGAGCACTTCCGGGGCCGGCGGGGCACGAAGGAAGAGCTATATTGGTCGCAATTCCATAGTCCGGAGCGCCCTCTGCCACGACCGATCGGTTGGCGAATGGGCTGAGCTGAATCGATTGTCCGGATTTGCCATGAAGCATGTCTTGACTCACTTGTGGCGGACGGACCCACCAAGAGCTATTTTGGTTTAGTGCAGCAGTTTCTTGGTGCGGTGCAGCGTATCGACGCAATGAAGCGGTCGGCGTGCATTGAGGGAGCGCTGGATGGCTCTTGCCCGTGTCAAGACATACTGGCAGAGATGAAGGCCACCGACGTTGCATCCTGTGATTCGGACGGAGGTCGAGTACCGCCGAGCACTACTTTGAAGAAGTCTGCTGGCGCTCGTTTAATAGAGACGCAGGTTTCGAAGGATATTATGTTCAAATGACATGTATGATTTGTGAAAACAACGCTTTCAATGTAATATAAGTGCTTTTTATACTTGTGCGTTCAAGTAGTAAACTACTCCTGTGCGGCCGTTTATGTATATGTGTATATAACTCAAGGATGGCAGTCCTTGGTTTCTTTCACGCACATATAGTGCGGGGTGTTTGCAAAAAAGGCGCTTTTTCACACTTAATCCAATGTCTTGGTCCTGTTAAGGAGGTGATAAGCGTAGCAAACCGTGCAACCGGACTATAATGCTTTATCACTTTCACTTAGCCATAGGAGTTCGAGGGTGGGGCTACTATATAGCCCCGGGCACCGCACTCTCCCGGTCGGGGTGCGTATGTGCACGATCGAAAACCGGTCCTTCGTTAATGCGGAGGAATTCTAAAGATTCTGTGAGTCATCGAGTGGTTGACCAGTCTCTCGCTATATCATGAGTCAGGTTTTCGGCTTTCTCTCTTGAGGTGCTCGCCGCCGAACTGGGCACAATCGCAGTATTTCTCTGGTGCCGCGTTAGCCGTAAAAACGGAACGTAAGGCAGCAAAACACAGGAGCCGGGCAACCCAACATTTGACCAAAGACATGATTCGGAGATGATGCATATAAGGCCTAACTTGAGACGCCGAATACTCCCTAAGGTATTCGGTCTTTATGAAAATGGGCAGAATAATGCCCTAAGCCCTTGGTGTCTAGGTACGCGCAAAAATTCTGGTGCGGCCAATGCCAAAGCACCAGCCTCCTCCTTGGTTATATTAAGGAACCGGGGGGATGTATATCAACAAGAGACAGTGAAAAGAGGTTTACGCAGGGTCTTAATCTGAAAAGAATCCTTGCAACGGGTCCCTACTGCACGTCTGCTACCAGGTTCTCCGCAGCCGTATCACGGACGGGTGTAGCACGTTGTTCATCTGTAAAAGAGAGGAACTTAGTTTGAAAGAAAAAGGGTCGTGCGAAAGGTGTACTTAATATTAAATAAACAGAGTACGGTTCGAAGAATTAAATAAAATTGAACTTTATTGTCTCTTGTTATATATGCATGCGGCCCCTCGTATGGGGGTATGCCGCTAGTAGGCGCCGGACTCGTCTAGCCGTGTCCGGGGTTTGAATGACCAATTCAGGTTCTTTGCCTAGCAGAGCCGGATAGCTGTGGGGCTGTCAAGGCAGTCTCCCATTCTTCCGTGCTCGAGTAACACTTAATACTTCCTTTTAACGAGATGATGCCGCGTGGACCGGGCATTTTAAGTGTTAGAGATGCATAATGCGGTATTGCGTTAAAGCGGGCGAAAGCTTCACGTCCCAATAGTGCTTGATGGCTACTTTTAAAACGGGCGACATGGAAGAGTATCCTTTCGCGACGGAAGTTGTCGGATGAACAAAACACAACTTATAGCAGTATGGAGCCCGTGCAGAGGGCGTATGGGCCGGGCAGTACTCCTTTAAAGGAGGTGTTGCTACGGCGAATTTTGGTTGGGTTTATCCCCATCCTGCGGATTGTGTCCTGATATATCGTGTTTATGTCATCGCCACCATCCATGAGGACATGTGTAAATTGGAATCCATCGATTATAGGATCCAATATCAAGGCAGTCCATCCTGCGTTCGGATATTATCGGAATAGTCTTGATGGTCGAAGGTGATTGGTTTTGACAATTGTGGCGGCGCGCCTTTTAGGGGCGCCGCTTTGTTTTTCCTTTTGATCACGTGAAGTGAGTTTACTGTTTTGACCTCCCGTGGGAAAGTTTTTTGTTTTCCGGTTACGCTTGTGGTGCTCGTCGTCATCTTTACTTGGTGTGTCGAGCCTTGTGTTCGGTGTTCAGTCTGCCGGACTGTTTGAAGACCCAACAATCTCTGTGGGTATGGTTTGCAGGCTTCCCGGAGGTACCATGTATTTGACACAGTCTATCCAAAATCTTGTTTAGGTTGGATAGCTCATCACTGTTATCCTTTAGGGGTAGTGTTTTGTTGTTCGGCCGAGAGCTTTTGAATCCGGCGTTGACCGCCGTACTATTTGGGCCATTTTCCTTATTCCGCTACCGATCTTTTCAAGGCCGTGATTTCCATTTCCATCCCTGATTTCGGATGTACTTTCGCCGGTGGTGCTGCGTCTAGCCAGCCAGCTGTCCTCTCCCACGCAAAAGCGGGTCATGAGGCTTGTTAATGCGGCCATTGTTCTTGGCTTTTCTTGGCCGAGGTGTCTGGCGAGCCATTCGTCTCGGACGTTGTGTTTGAAAGCTGCTAAGGCTTCGCGTCCGGACAATCGACTATTTGGTTCTTTTAGTAAGGAACCTGTTCTGCACTTCCGGCTGACTCTCGGGCTGTTGAGTTATGTGACTTAGATCGTGCAGATCCGGAGGGCGGACATAAGTCCCCAAAATTTGCCCAAATGCATCCTCGAGATCTCCCCACTTCCAATGGTATTTTCGGGAGGCTTTTAAGCCAATGCCGAGCTGGCCCTTTGAATTTAAGGGTAAGTATTTTATGGCGTGGAGATCGTCTCCTCTAGCCATGTGTATGTGGAGGATGTAATCCTCGATCCGCACTGTGGTGCATTGTTCCGTCGTATGCCTCTATGTTTACGGGTTTGAATCCGCTAGAAATTCATGATCCAAAGACCTCATCGGTGAAACATAGGGGGTGCAGCGCCTATATTTGGGTGTGGCGTGATCTTCGGAATTTTGGCGTATTGCATTGCTTTGACGAGCCTGCTTTCTTGGCCCATAGATGGACCTAACTGGGCCATCCTCTTGATGTGAATCCTTATGCGGATCGCATATTGGCTTGTGCACGGCGCCATTCACCGCTCTCTTTTTGCCGTGGGGTCGTCCATCCGACCGGGTGGCCTTCTTACTTTTTAATTGTGGGGGCTCTAAGGCCTCCTCGTCGAATTCGGGCAGTAGCTTTCTTTTCGGGTAGCTCTTTGTTCGGCGACTGTCGCCGCACTTATCTGCGGTGCTGAATACTTTGCTCCATCTAATCCTGAGTGCATCTTCCGCTGTTTTGAGCTTCCGCTTCTGCTTTTTCAGGCTACGCCAAAGGATGACGAGCTTTTTCTCGGAGGTCATTTTGCTCCAATGGTTTGTCCGGCGTGAGGTCATCCGGACCGTTGTCTTCGCCGGGACAGATTGTTTATCCAAGTTGTCTTGTTCGAGCGATTGCTCGATAGCTTGTTCGTTGTCCACCGGTTCGCCCTGCTCTATGGCTGGGTCTTTGTTGAGGCGGGACTTTGTTCGGCGTTTACGTTGCCGTTTTGACTGCTTTTCGAGGGATTTATCCTTCGTAGCGTCCCGTTGCTCCTCGTCTTCATTTTCTTTAGGTGTATCCACCATGTATACATCATGGGCTGAGGTTGTCCAGCATCCTATAGGTGCTGGTTCATTGTTCTCTCCTACATCGTCGTCCATACCGTCGATGTCTTCGGAGTCGAAATTGAGCACGTCGTGTAGGCTATCGACAGTGGCTACGAAGTGGGTGGTGGGTGGGCGTTGAATTTCTTCGTCGTCCGTATCCCAACCTTCCTGACCGTGGCCCGCCAGGCTTTCCGGATAAAGAGAGAGACTTTAGTGAATTTCGGATGTCGCCAAAGGGCGAGTGCGAAAGATGTCCACGGCCGTGAACTCCATAACGGGCGCCAATCGGATTCGATTGGCAAGGGCGCTGGAGGGTTTGGAGTCCGGAGAGGAGTCCGCACCGAGTCGAGGTCTTCGCAGCGACAGGGGATGGAGTTCGCTCGATCGCCAGAGAGATTAAAGCCCTCGAGGCGATGTCCAACCACCCGCCCTCGATCGGGGATCCGGCTCCGGATTAAGGGTCGGAGCGGATCTTGGTGCGGCCTCCGTGGCAATCGCTCGCTGCAGAGCTAGATCATGCCCATCGAGACAAGGCGGCGCGCTGGTTGCGGCTCGAATCCGTCGAAGATCAAGTCTCCGCGGATATCGGCCGTATAGTTCAAACTTCCAAATCTGACTGACGGCCAGGGCGTAGCTTTCGATCTACTCGGATGGCTGAATTGGCCCGCAGCAGTAAAGCCGCCCGAACACGAAGATCCGTCCGGGAGAAAAGTCTCACGGGACCGCGTCGTGGTTGATGATCGAAGGAGCCATCGGGCCTATCGGTGACGCATACGAGGAACTTTCAATGAAAGCACCAATGTCGGTGTCAAAACCGGCGGATCTCGGGTAGGGGGTCCCGAACTGTGCGTCTAGGCGGATGGTAACAGGAGACAAGGGACACGTTGTTTTACCCAGGTTCGGGCCCTCTTGATGGAGGTAAAACCCTACGTCCTACTTGATTAATATTGATGATGTGTGTTACAAGAGTGCATCTACCACGAGATCAAAGAGGCTAAACCCTAGAAGCTAGCCTATGGTATGATTGTTGTTCTGTCCTACGGACTAAAACCCTCCGGTTTATATAGACACCGGATAGGGTTAGGGTTACACAGAGTCGTTTACAATGGTAGCAGATCTACATATCCGTATCGCCAAGCTTGCCTTCCACGCCAAGGAAAGTCCCATCCGGACACGGGACGAAGTCTTCAATATTCTATCTTCATAGTCTTGGAGTCCGGCCGATGATGATAGTTCGGCTATCCGGACACCCCCTAGTCCGGAACTCCCTCAAAGGCCATCCATAGCACTCACGCTTATCTTGCGCATTTTAGGGTATCCACTTCAAGTTATCTATGAATTGTACAGGCAACCCAGAGGTCCTTTACCGCGGACGTGGCTATTCGAATAGATGATGTTAACCCTGCAGGGGTGTACTTCTTCACACACGCTCTCACCACTTACCGCTGCCATACACGACATGTACTCGACAACCTTCAAGCGGAAGCCCAACGAGGGTGTCGGCCACGGCCTACCTAAACACTCAAGTCTCTAGTCGGGTTTATCGCCTATTCAGGTTCCATCCGCAGGGAGTCCGCCGAGGTTTCCACATACGGCCCCGAACGATGTGTACAGTGGTTCCGCGACACCAAGCAGGCGCTGGCATACCTGCCACGTGCCTACCGCATCACAGCCCACCTCGGGTCAAGCGCACGGCCTCCAAGACATACTACAAACACCAAAAACTACTTGCAACTCCTGGACAGAGGACAAGGGTGGTTAAGAAGCCGAGAGGGTCCATTGGTTTCAGGCCCAATGCATGGTAGTAGGTGTTCATGGATCACAAACACAGATCTTAGTTCCTGAGGACGGCTTCAATGAGACAACCCACCATGTACTCCTACATGGCCTCTCACCGCTACCTTTACCAAATCATGTTCACACACTTAGCTCACACACAGTAGGACATGTCCATCACCATTCCAATTCATCCCCGATGAATTAGACCTGACTCAACTCTAAGCAGTAGCAGGCATGACAAACAAGCTTGAATGAGTAGGCACATCAGGGCTCAAACAACTCCTACTCATGCTAGTGGGTTTCATCTATTTACTGTGGCAATGACAGGTCATGCAGAGGAAAGGGGTTCAACTACCGCAGCATGTAACAGTTGAATCGTTGTTGTCCTAATGCAGTAAAAGAGATCAGAAGCGAGAGAGTGGGTTGTATCAGAATGAACAAGGGGGGTTTTGCTTGCCTGATGGAGTGGTAGTAGGATACTGCCCTTTAGTCGGATAATCGTGGGTATCCTCGGAGGCAGAACCTACCATGAAAGATACATCGAACACAATCAACACATGACGATATGCAACAATATGATGCATGCTATGACATGGAAATATGAATGTGTTTTGGGCTAATGCAAGCTAGAACAGATTGAAATGAGTCCATTTGAACCAAAGATTCAAATGCAAACCCATTTTATGAAGTCATAAAGGTGCATTAACTTGTTTCACTTTAACAACAAGGTTAACGTATTCTTACATGCATGAAACCATTACAGATGGATAGATTGGATTTTTCTGATCAATTTTCATATATAATTCTTTTCATTTGGAGTTACAGATCAATTTCTATGAATTTTTGAAGTTAGCACTATTTTCTGGAATTTTCTGAGTAAGAATAAATCCAGAAAAACCTATTACTGCGTCAGCATTGCGTCACGCTGACCTCAGCAGGTCAACAGGTGCGGTCCAGGTCAAACCTGACCAGTGGGGCCCACTGGTCAGTGACACGGTGCTGGTCAGAGACACAGACAGGTGGGACCGGTCAACGACCACGTCAGCAAAGTCAATGCTGACGCGTGGATCCAATCGGGTTGGATTAGTTCTAACTAATTTCGTTAGCTGGCTAATTAAACCGGTGGGGCCCATGTGTAAGTGGGTCAGGGGGTTAATTAGTGGGTGATTAGCCCTAACTAGGTGGCCACGTCAGCGCACCGGTGGTTAGCTGCCGGTGACCAAACAGGGCGGCGGAGGCGCTCGGGACTCGCCGTTCGGCGACCGTTCGACTCGCGGTTTGGCCCTACGGGCTGCTGGACGTGTGCCGCATCCAACAGAGCATGCGGCTGGGCGAGAGGAGGCCGGAAGCGACGACTGCAACGACGGCTGGCGGCGGCCGGAGTTCGGTTTAGCACGGGCGAGGCGCTGCGTTTGGTTGACGAGCGAGCTAAGCGGAGGGGCGGATTCCTGGGAGCTCTAGGAGCACGCTGGTGCCACTGGACCGAGCGGAGGTGCTCAGGAGCGAGGACCTCATCGGCCATAGCATACGGCGGCGCTCGGGACTCGCGGGGCGGTGGCTAGCGCACATATAAGAGCACGGGGAGTGAGGGGGAAGACGGAGGAGCTCACTGGGGTTCCAGTGGAGGACTCGGCGGGCTCGGGGAGGCATCAGGGACGTTGTATGGTCGCCAGCGATCTCGGCGACCCGAGGTTGAAGAAGGGGTCGCTGGCGTCCTTGCAGGCTTCCCGGCGTCGAACGGCTTGGTGTAGACGATGGAGGGGACGACGGCGGTTCTTCTGGACACTCTGGATGGGTGAGGTAGGGCCGGTGGCCGCGGTGAACAGCGTCGGCAGCGACGAGCTCCGCTCAGAAGAGAGCAGAGAGGGGAGGCGAGAGAGCTGCGGTGAGGGGGGAGGTGCAGAGGGTCGAGGGGAGTGCGTGGCACCCTGGGGTGCTTCCAACGGCGGGCAGGCAAGCAGGAGGTGGCCGCACGACGGTGCGCGCGCGTCGAGCACACGCTCGTCCTCCTGGCAGAGGAGGAAGACGACGGGGGAGAAGGAGGTGGTGGGCTGGGCCGGCCCATTCTGATCTGGGCAGTTAAGTGGGCTGCCTGTGAGGCGAGGTAAGATTCTCTCTCTCTCTCTCTCTCTTATTTTCTGTTTTTCTATTTCTTCTATAACTTTGTGGCTTTTCTAAAAATGCTTAGGCACTTTAAAAAATCACCAAACTGCTCATGCCCACTGTTTAGCATATAACCAACATGGAACATTTCAGTTTAGGATTATTTGGACATTTAAAATATTTTATAGAATTTAAACATCCAAATTCAAATACTTATGATTTAATTCAGTGACCTTAGGATGGCCTAGAAAATTGTGCACCATTTTTTCAGAGGTTTAAGACCAAGGCAAAGATGATGAACATTTTGGAAGGGCATTTCAGGTTCATTGAAAAAGATTTTAGTAAACCCTAGTTATTTTCAGGGGGTGCTGGGGGTTCTGTCATCCCCATTTCAACTTTCTATGAAAAGTAAACATGATGCAACACCAGATTCTAGCACTAGGCATTGTCAGAACTAGGGATGTGACACCAAATTATATCTTGACCCGGCACGAGTCCTGCATCAAGAATCAGTTATCTTATCGTAGGCCCTATCCATCGCGCGGGGTTGCCTCGATAATGAAGATAATGAAATCAGACAAGATCTTTGGGCGTTTAATGACTACACCTCACGAATCCCCAAGGATTGGATCCGTGTTACCTACTGAACCTTACTGTAACCAGTGTTCTGTATAACACTTCATGTTCTCCTTGCTCCTAGCCTTACTGTGGCTCGATATCCATGATCCTCGGTACCTGCAGGGATGAAGATCACGGACAAGACAAGAGACATCTACGGAACAATTTTATTTCACACATACGAGATGTTAATTCAAAGCCATTCCATTGATCGCCACAACAAATACAGAGGGTTGCAAGGCTAATGCCTCAACCCATACCTTATCGAACTACTCACCCATGGATATCAGATTGCAAGAAGAAAACATTGAAGAACACATCTTGAAGATTGATTGATTGTAAATATGTCTTACAACGGATGCCTTGTGTGATGCACGACTACAAGTATACCTCCACATCTTGATGTTGAATTGGTGATGACCTCCCCCAAGCTTAAGCTTTTGCAAGCTCAAACCAGCGAAATCATTGTGATGGTTGGTCAGGAGCCAATCCTTGGCTCCAGTTGTAGAATCTCCTGTTCATGTAGGCGGACGTGCCTCGAAGGGACGTGGCGAGGTTGCTCATATCATCAATAGATCCCTGGAGCCTGCAGAGGTCCGCATAGGTGGTGTAGGCTTCTTTTTGTGGTTGCTCCTCTTCTTCATCGGTGGTGAGTTCTTCTTCATCTATCCGCTTAGGTTTTGGGCCTTCTTGGTCAAAAGATGCATCTCCTGCCTGTGCAACATAATGCAATTATCCATGTTCTACGGAGAAATAGTTAGACATAGGAGTGGGCAACAAGTATGCCACTCCAGGAATTCTGATGCAATGAGGACCATGACGAACTACTACCATACCAGCGCTAGTAAGAACACGAATATTAACAAGGTTGTTACCAAAAATGGGGCGAAGTTGATTGTAGTTGAGGCCAAGGGAGTTGGCCAACATGGTGATCACTCCTCCACACACGATGTCTCCTTGTGCATGATTTGATTGATGCACGAGGTGTAGCAAAAGTATTGCCCCTAAGTTGGGCGAATAACTGCTACTTGTGGTCTGCTTTGGGATTTCTCGAAGAGTAAAGCATTATGCAGTACAGTAGAGATAAGTATTTCCTTCAGTTAAGAACCAAGGTTATCAATCCAGTAGGAGAACCACGCAACACCTCGTTAGCAGTGCCTACACACAAAATAATGAATACTTGCACCCAACGCGAACAAGGGCTTGTTAATCCCTTGGCGGTTAATTGCAAGGATTAAATCTTGTAGTGATAGATAGATAGAACAAAAATACAAAATAAAATGATGTAAACAAAATTGCAGCAAGGTATTTTTTGGTTTTTGATATGTGATAAAATGGACTCGGGGGCCATAGTTTTCACTAGAGGCTTCTCTCTTGAAAGTAGCATATGGCGGGTAAACAAATTACTGTTGGGCAATTGATAGAAAAACAAATAATCATGACGATATCCAAGGCAATGATCATGTATATAGGCATCACATCCGAGACAAGTAGACCGACTCCTGCCTACATCTACTACCATTACTCCACACATCGACCGCTATCCAGCATGCATCTAGAGTATTAAGTTCATAAAGAACGGAGTAACGCCTTAAGCAAGATGACATGATGTAGACAAGGTAAACTCACGCATGAATAAACCCCATCGTTTATCCTTAATGGAAACAATGGTAGATCACCTCAAGATTGAACCCATCACAAAGCACCTCTACCACTGGAAGAAAACTCAATTTTGTTGGCCAAACCAAATCAATAGATCGGAGAGAAATACAAAGCTATAATAATCATGCATAAAAGAGTTCATAGAGGACTCAAATAATATTCATGGATGATCTGATCATAAACTCACAATTCATCGGATCCCAACAAACACACCGAAAAAGTGATTACGTCGAATAGAACTCCAAGAACATCGAGGAGAACACTGTATTGAAGATCAAAGAGAGAGAAGAAGCCATCTTGCTACTAGCTATTGACCCTTAGGTCTTTGGTAAATTACTCACGCATCATTGGAAGGGCAGCAAGGTTGATGTAGAGCCCCTCCGTGATCCATCCCCCCTCTGGCAGAGTTCCGGGAAGACCTCCAGATGGGATCTCACAAGAATAGAAACTTGGTGGTGGAAAAAGTATTTCGGGTGGCTCTCTGATGTCAGGGGTATATTGGAGTATTTACAGAGGCGGAATTAGGTCAAGAGGTGCCACGAGGGACCCACAAGCCCGGGGGACGTGGGGCACGCCTCCCGAGCTTGTTGCTCCCTCGTGGCTCGTCAGGTCTTCTCTCAAACCTTCTAGGATCTCTTCTAGTCCAGAAAAATTTAATCCAAAGTTTTTTCTCCGTTTGGACTCTATTTGATATTGATTTCTTGAAAAGCCAAAAACAAGCAAAAATAGCAACTGGCACTGGGCACTAGGTTAATAGGTTAGTCCCAAAAATTGATATATAATTGCATAATAAACATCCAAGATTGATACTATAATAGCATGGAACAATAAGAAATTATAGATATGTTGGAGACGTATCCATAACCAGCATCAAGGTTTGCTGCTTTCTCCAGAACTAGCATGTTCTCATCATTCACCTTAGAAACTTCTCCTCATGCCAGCAACGAGTTAGTGATAACTGATACGTCTCCAAAGTATCTATAATTTATGAAGTATTCATGTTGTTATATTATCTATCTTGGATGTTTAATGGGCTTTTATATGTGGTTTTATATGATTTTTGGGACTAACCTATTAACCTAGAGCCCAGTGCCAGTTTCTGTTTTCTCTTTGTTTTTGAGTTTTATAGAAAAGGAATATCAAATGGAGTCCAATTGACGAGCCAATTTTTGACGATTTTTTATGGACCAAAAGAAGACCCCGGAGTAAAAGAGTTGGGCCAGGAGAGTCCCGGGGTGCCCACGAGGGTGGGGGGTGTGCCCACCCCCCAGGCGCGATGGACACCTCGGGCACCTCCTTGACGTGAGACCGACGCCAAAAATTCCTATAAATACAGAAACCTCAGAAAATTAACCTAGATCGGAAGTTCCGCCACAACAAGCCTCTGTAGCCACGAGAAATCAATCTAGGCCCTCTCCGGCACCCTGCCGGAGGGGGCCATCATTACCGGTGGCCATGGAGGAGTATCCCGGAGGGGCCATCATCATCATGAAGGCCAAGGACCAGAGGGTGGAGGCCATGGAGGAGGAAGCACAAGGGGGAGAACCTCTCCTCATCTCTCTTGGTGGCACCGGAGTGCCATCGGGAGGGGAATCATCGCCGCGGTGATCGTCTTCATCAACATCACCATCATCATCACCATCCTCATCTCTTTTATGCGGTCCAGTCTCCCGCACCCCACTGTAATCCCTACTTGAACATGGTGATTTATGGCACATATTATGATCCAATGATGTGCTTCCATCCTATGATGTTTTGAGTAGACATCTTTTGTCTATGGGTTGATTGATGGTCTAGATTGGTATGAGTTGTATGTTTTATTTTGGTGCTGTCCTATGGTGCCCTCCGTGTCGCGCAAGCATGAGGGATTCCCACTGTAGGGTGTTGCAATACGTTCATGATTCGCTTATAATGGGTTGGTGAGTGACTGAAACACAAACGCGAGTAAGAGGGATTGTTGCGTATAGGAATAAAGAGGACTTGATGATTTAATGCTATGGTTGGGTTTACCTTAATGATCTTTAGTAGTTGCGGATGCTTGCTAGAGTTCCAATCATAAGTGCATATGATCCAAGTAGAGAAAGTATGTTAGCTTATGCCTCTCCCTCATATGAAACTGCAATAGTGATCACCGGTCTTGTTAACAATTGCCTAGGACAATTCCGCACACTGATCCACCATCATTCCACACTCGATATTTATAATATTTAGTAATATATTCTAACTTTATGATAACAGCGCCTACTTTTATATTTTAGCTCTCCGATATCATACAAAGTTATCCTCTTCATACCCACAACGTAGTTTTATTTCTCGTTTCTAGTTGGAAGCAAATATTCGGTGTACGTAGAGTCGTATCAGTGGCAGATAGGGTTTGAGATAATATTGATCTTACCTTTACCTCCTTGTGGGTTCAGCACTCCATACTTATCACTTCCACCTTTGGAAATTGCTATGATGATTCCCTGCACTTGGGGATTATCAAGCTCTTTTCTGGCGCCGTTGCCGGGGAGCAATAGCGTGGGTTGATATTCTCGTGTGTGCTTGTTTGCTTTCTTCACTAAGTAGATTTTGTTTTAACTTTTTGTTTTTGTTTAGTTGTGGGTGAAACATAAAAAAAATTAAAAGAATGAAAATACAAAAAAATTACTTGCCTCTCATGCCTAAAAAGTTTTTCAAAAAGAGAAGTGATTGGAAAGTTATGCATTGAAGAAGTGAGGGTCGACCTTGAGCACTTGTGTTCATGCTCACGGAAACAATGTAGAATTTTTCATGGAAGTTTCTCTGTAAATAATTATCCCCTTGTATATATCCATTTTATTATAAAAATAATGTGCCAAGCTTTGGTTTTAGGATGATTAGATTGCTTGTTTACTATGTGCATAACAAAAACAGAAACTTTGGCTGTAGTGCATGAATTTAAATTTTTTGCTGGAAAGTCAAATGGGTCTGAAACTTTTTGCAAATTACTTCTGTACAAATTTTCATATTTATTTCATAATTTTAGGAGTTACAGAAGTTTACCAAACTTCCAGATTACTACAGACTGTTCTGTTTTTAACAGATTCTGTTTTGCGTGTGTTGTTTGCTTATTTCGATGAATCTATGGCTAATATCGGGGGGAATGAACCATAGAGAAGTTGGAATACAGTAGGTTTAACACAAATATAAATAAAGAATTAGTTCATTACAGTACCTAAAGGTAGTGATTTGCTTTACTACACTAACGGATCTCACAAAGTTTTTGTTAAAGTTTTGTGTGGATGAAGTGTTCAAAGATCGAGGAGCTATCAATATGAGAAGAATAAAGAAAGGCAAGAGTTCAAGCTTGGGTATGCCCAAGGCACCCCAAGTAAATATTTCAAAGGACACTCAAGCATCTAAGCTTGGGGATGCCCCGGTTGGCATCCCATCTTTCTTCTTCAACAATTATCGGTATACCTGGGTTTTTGCTTTGTTCACATGATTTGCGTCCTTTTGTGTTTTGTTTTTCCTTTAAGAACCATGCTAGCATGAGATATCCCTTCATTTATTTATAGAATACTTCATGTGCTTCACTTAAATCTTTTAAGTATGATCTTATAGAATTGCTCTTTGTGCTTCACTTAAATCTTTTGAGTATGGTTTTATAGAATGCTTCATGTGCTTCACTTATACATTTTGAGCTCGGATATTGGTTAGTCTATATTAATTGTAGAATTCTCCATGAACTTCACTTATATCTTTTGGAGTATGAACAATAATATCATTTAAAGTGGGTTTGGAAGAGTGTCAACTTTAGTAGTTAGTGATCCCACTATTTTGGAGGGTGTTGAATCTTAATGTGATATTTATGAAAGTGGATTTGGAAGAGTGTCAACTTTAGCTAGTAATGATTCCACTATTTCGGAAGAGGTTCCAATTGAGTATGAGAACAAAGTTGCTATCCATGATGCTACTGAAAATTATTATGAGGGAGGAATACATGCTTGTAGGAGTTGCAATAATATCAAGTTTCCTCTCTATGTGCTTAAAGTTTTGAAGTTATACTTGTTTTGCCCTCCTATGGTAGTTGATTCTTGTTCCCATAAGTTGTGTGCTCACAAAATCCCTAGGCATAGGAAGTTGGTTAGAATCAATTGTGATAGTCATATTCTTCAAGATGCTCTCCTTGTGCTTCAATTCCTACCTTTTATGTGAGCATCATTGAAATCATCATGCCTAGCTAAAAGGCATTAAAGAAAAGTGCTTGTTGGGAGACAACCCAATATTTACCCTTAATGTTTGTGCGTGTTTACATGATTAAGCTACTGTAGTAATAATGTTTTATAGCTTTTGTTTCAATAAAGTGCCAAGTAAGACCTTTGGGAAGACTAGGGAGAAAGTTAATGTGATCTTGCTGTAAAAAACAGAAACTTTGGGCTCACGATATTAGCTGTCATTTTTTTATAGAAGAGTGATTTTGAGTTGATTCTTTTCTAAGAAGATTAATAGAAAAATTCCTCACGTCCACCAATTTATTTCATAATTTTTGGAGTAGCATAAGTATGGTTTATGTTCAGATCATTACAGACTGTTCTGTTTCTGACAGATTCTGTTTTCATTGCATAGTTTGCTTGTTTTCTAGTTTCTATGACTTATATTTCTCAATATAAATTGTAGAAATTATATGGTACAGTAGGAATTGTGTGATAACAATTATGAAACTTGTCCTTAACAGTACCAAAGTGAATGGTTTACTCTTTATCATACTAACCTATCTCACGAAGTTTGGTTAAGTTTTGTGTGATTGAAGTTTTCAAGCTTTAAAAGCGATATCGATATGAGGAGAATAAGGAGTGGAAAGATCCTAAGCTTGGGGATGCCAAAGGCACCCCAAGGTAATATTCAAGGAAGACTCAAGTACCTAAGCTTGGGGATGCCCTGGAAGGCATCCCCTCTTTCGTCTTCAAAACTATCGGTATACCTTACTCGGAGCTATATTTTTATTTGTCACATGATATGTGTTTTGCTTGGAGTGTATTTTCAATTTTACTTGCCGTTTGAATAAAATCATTGGATCTGAAATATTGAATGAAAAAGAATCCTCCCATTGCTAGTTAACTATTTGACTACTCAATGTTCTTCACTCATATCTTTTGGAGTAGTTTGTCATTCACTCATGTGCTTCACGTATATCCTATGAGTAAATGGTTGAATGAATTGAATGTAATAAATATGAATTTATATATGTTTCATATTCTTATAACATGGGGAGTAATGACTTCACACATAATAGGTATAGGTAGTAAACTTGTTGAAGGTTAGCAAACATAGAATTGGTCACTTGAACAATTCATGAAAGAATATTGAAGGGAGAGGGATTTCACATATAAATATACTATCTTGGACATCTTTTGTAATTGTGAGCACTCCATAAAATATGACATGCTAAAAGGTTGATGTTGGACAAGGAAGACAACATAATGGGTTATGTTTTCTTATATCTGAAATAAAGTATATTGTCATGGCCCAACACGTTGAGCTTGCCTTTCCCCCTCATGCTAGCCAAATTCTTTGCACTAAGTAGAGATACTACTTGTGCTTCCAAATATCCTTAAACCAAGTTTTGCCATGAGAGTCCACCATACCTACCTATGGATTGAGTAAGATCCTTCAAGTAAGTTGTCATCGGTGCAAGCAATAAAAATTGCTCTCTAAATATGTATGATTGATTAGTGTGGAGGAAATAAGCTTTGTACGATCTTGTGATGGGGAAGAAATAAAAGCGACAGACTGCATAATAAAGGTCCATATCACAAGTGGCAATATAAAGTGATGTTCTTCCGCATTAAGATTTTGTGCATCCAACCCTAAAAGCGCATGGCAACCTCTGCTTCCCTATGCGAAGGGCCTATCTTTTACTTTTATCTCTTAACCCTATGCAAGAGTCATGGTGATTTTCACCTTTCCTTTTTACATTTTATCCTTTGGTAAGCACCTTGTGTTGGAAAGATTCTGATATATATATCCAATTGGATGTAAGGCATCATGAACTATTATTGTTGACATTACCCTTGAGGTAGAAGGTTGGGAGGCGAATCTATAAGCCCCTATCTTTCTCTGTGTCTGATTAAAACTTTGAACCCATAAATATCGCGTGAGTGTTAGCAATTGTGAAAGACTAAATGATAGTTGAGTATGTGGAGTTTGCTAAATCAAAGCTCTAACATAGACTCTTCCTGAAAATAAGATGAACTGTAATTGTTTGATGACTGATAACACGGTTTGTTAGTTTCCAAGAAAGTTTATGATCTATACTTTAACATGTGAATAGCTTGCTACTTTATCATGAGAAGTCTTATGAGATGAGCTACTGTTATGACATATAATGATGCTAGAAAAGGTGATTGGAATTATCATTGATCAAACTTGTGCACCTGCTAGCATTCACACTTCATAAATTATTTCTTTTATCATTTACCTACTCGAGGACGAGCAGGAATTAAGCTTGGGGATGCTGATACGTCTCCAACGTATCTATAATTAATGAAGTATTCATGCTGTTATATTATCTACCTTGGATGTTTAATGGGCTTTTATGTGGTTTTATATGATTTTTGGGACTAACCTATTAACCTAGAGCCCAGTGCCAGTTTCTGTTTTCTCTTTGTTTTTGAGTTTTACATAAAAGGAATATCAAACGGAGTCCAATTCACGAGCCAATTTTTGATGATTTTTTATGGACCAAAAGAAGACCCCGGAGTAAAAGAGTTGGGCCAGGAGAGTCCCGGGGTGCCCACGAGGGTGGGGGGCGCGCCCACCCCCCAGGCACGTGGGCCTGCCTCGTGGACACCTCGGGCACCTCCTTGACATGAGACCGACGCCAAAAATTCCTATAAATACAGAAACCTCGGAAAATTAACCTAGATCGGAAGTTCTGCCACCACAAGCCTCTGTAGCCACGAGAAATCAATCTAGGCCCTCTCCGGCACCCTGCCGGAGGGGGCCATCATCACCAGTGGCCATGGAGGAGTATCCCGGAGGGGCCATCATCATCATGAAGGCCAAGGACCAGAGGGTGGAGGCCATGGAGGAGGAAGCACAAGGGGGAGGACCTCTCCTCCTCTCTCTTGGTGGCACCGGAGTGCCATCGGGAGGGGAATCATCTCCGCGGTGATCGTCTTCATCAACATCACCATCATCATCACCATCATCATCACCATCCTCATCTCTTTTACGCGGTCCACTCTCCCGCACCCCGCTGTAATCCCTACTTGAACATGGTGCTTTATGCCACATATTATGACCGAATGATGTGTTGCCATCCTATGATGTTTTGAGTAGATATCTTTTGTCTTTGGGTTGATTGATGATCTAGATTGGTATGAGTTGTATATTTTATTTTGGTGCTGTCCTATGGTGCCCTCCGTGTCGCGCAAGCGTGAGGGATTCCCGCTGTAGGGTGTTGCAATACGTTCATGATTCGCTTATAGTGGGATGGTGAGTGACTGAAACACAAACCCGAGTAAGAGGGATTGTTGCGTATGGGAATAAAGAGGACTTGATGCTTTAATGCTATGGTTGGGTTTTACCTTAATGATCTTTAGTAGTTGTGGATGCTTGCTAGAGTTCCAATCATAAGTGCATATGATCCAAGTAGAGAAAGTATGTTAGCTTATGCCTCTCCCTCATATGAAGCTGCAATAGTGATCACCGGTCTTGTTAACAATTGCCTAGGACAATTCCGCACACCGATCCACCATTATTCCACACTCGCTATTTATAATATTTAGTAATATATTCTAACTTTATGATAACAACACCTACTTTTATATTTTAACTCTCTGATATCATACAAAGTTATCCTCTTCATACCCACAACGTGGTTTTATTTCTCGTTTCTAGTTGGAAGCAAACGTTCGGTGTACGTAGAGTCGTATCAGTGGCTGATAGGGCTTGAGAGAATATTGATCTTACCTTTAGCTCCTTGTGGGTTCGACACTCCGTACTTATCACTTCCACCTTTGGAAATTGCTACGATGATTCCCTGCACCTGGGGATTATCAATAACATAATAGAAATAACGTATAGCTGGACTTTCAATGCAACTGGCTCTTGAACGACGAATATTCATCTGGTTAAAGGATTGCCTAGGGTGCGGGTCAGTAAACTTATAAACATAACGAATGTCATCATCACTGTTCATGAAGCCAAAGTAATTACACCACTCTTCAAACATGATGTTGAAGCCTTGGTCCAAGAGACGGAAAGTGATCCGCTCCTCCTCATATGCATTTGGCATCAAACCAACATTATGCAAGAGAGTGTGCTAAGAAACTCAAGCGTCATGTGTTCATATGTCTCACATCCCCGACAAACAAAATGATGCAGCCTGGCATTATCACAAAGCAAATTGAAATCATTTGTAATATGTAGCTTAGTGAGTGTTGACTTGCAAGCCCACATAGACGCCTCGATCTTCCTTGTACTGAGCTTATGACATTTCTTTCTTGCTTCATGATCGGTGAATACAATCCCCTGAGTGAAAACTTGTTGTGGCGGTGCGGTGGATGAACTTGAAGCATCGCTTATGCGAGTGGGCCTCCTCGTAGACATCTACAAAACAATTTTTCAGTACAATACAATTAAACAATATTGATCCTGCATAGTCACAACATCGTACTACTCTAGAAACATCAAATAATCCAAGAGAAACTCAAAGTTGGATAAAAATATGCATTTCCTGACAAGGCAATGATAGGCATGTAGAACATGGATTCGTGAAAAATAAATTGAGGATCGGAGGATAAACATACCGTAGATCGATCACACAAAAGGATATGAGCTGAAATCAAATGAGTAGAGAGATCAGGCAAAGTTTTGCTAGGGTTTGGAGAGGTTTGGAGGAAGAATAAGAAGAAAAGAGAGAGATGGTGGAGATTTACCTCCTTCCTCGGGCTTATTGTGGCCTGATACATCCATTTTGCATCATGTTTTCCTACTATTATTTATAATGTTTTTGATCAATATAACACTTCATGGAGCAATTCTGATGCTCTCTTAATTTGCAAGATTTACATGAAAGGGAGATTGCCGGCAGCTGGGATTCTAGACCTGAAAAAGCTATGTCAGAGATACCTATTCTACAGATCTCCAAATGAGCTCAAATTTCACGAAGAATAATTTTGAAATAAGTAAAAAAATACTGGAGAAAAGGAAATACCATAGGAGGCCACCCAGGTGCCCACAAGGCATGAGGGTGCGCCCACCCCCTAGGCGCGCCCTGGTGGCTTGTGGGATCCCTGGCCAGCCTCCCGTGCCCATATTCTTGTATATAATCCCATTTTCCCTAGGAAAAATAGGGAAGGGACTTTCGCAACGGAACACCGCTATCTCGAGGCAGAACCTGGGCAGGAGCACTTTTGTTCTCCGGCGGAGCGATTCCATCGGGGATACTTCCCTCCGGGAGGGGGGAATCAAAGTTATCGTCATCACCAACAACCCTCTCAACATCTTCACCAGCACCATCTCATCTCAGACCTTAGTTCGTCTCTTGTATTCAATCTTTGTCTCAAAACCTCAGATTGGTACCTGTGGGTTGGTAGTAATGTTGATTACATCTTGTAGTTGATGCTAGTTTGTTTATTTGGTGGAAGATTATATGTTCAGATCCTTGATGCTATTCAATACCCCTCCGATCTTGAACATGAATATGATTTATGAGTAGTTACTTTTGTTCTTGAGGACATGGGAGAAGTCTTATCATAAGTAATCAAGTGAATTTGGTAATATCTCGATATGTATGTTGTTGTTTCCCTTAGTGGTGTCATGTGAACGTCGACTACATGAAACTTCACCATATTTGGGCCTAAGTGAACGCATTCTGGAGTAGTAATTAGATGATGGGTTGCTAGAGTGATAGAAGCTTAAACCCTAGTTTATGCGCTATTCCGAAAGGGGCTAATTTGGATCCATATGTTTCATGCTATGGTTAGATTTATCTTAGTTCTTCTTTCGTAGTTGCGGATGCTTGTGAGAGGGGTTAATCATAAGTGGGAGGCTTGTTCAAGTAAGAACAGAACCCACGCACCGGTCCACCCACATATCAAATTATCAAAGTAATGAATGCGAATCAAACAAACATGATGAAAGTGACTACATGGAATTCCTGTGTGTCCTCAAGAACGATTTGCTTATTATAAGAGACCGTTCCGGCCTGTCCTTTGCTATAAAAGGATTGGGCTACCTTGCTGCACCTTGCTACCTCTTGAGCACTGCATTGGTTTTCCCTTGAAGAGGAAAGGGTGATGCAGTAAAGTAGCGTAAGTATTTCCCTCAATTTTTGAGAACCAAGGTATCAATCCAGTAGGAGACCACGCTCAAGTCCCTTGCACCTACACAAACAAATAAGAACCTTGCAACCAACGCGATAAAGGGGTTGTCAATCCCTTAACGGCCACTTGCAAAAGTGAGATCTGATAGAGATGATAAGATACTATTTTTGGTATTTTTATGATAAGACTAAAAGTAAAGAAAGCAAAATAAACGGCGCCAGAAATATATTGTTGACGGGAGATTAATATGATGGAAAATAGACCCGGGGGCCATAGGTTTCACTAGTGGCTTCTCTCAAGATAGCATTAGTATTACGGTGGGTAAACAAATTACTGTCGAGCAACTGATAGAATTGAGCATAGTTATGAGAATATCTAGGTATGGTCATGTATATAGGCATCACGTCTGTGACAAGTAGACCACTCATGCCTGCATCTACTACTATTACTCCACATATCGACCGCTATCCAGCATGCATCTAGAGTATTAAGTTCATAAGAACGGAGTAACACTTTAAGCAAGATGACATGATGTAGAGGGATAAACTCATGCAATATGATATAAACCCCATCTTTTTATCCTCGATGGCAACAATACAATACATGTCGTTTGTCGGAGTAATTGGACACGGATACCCCAAAGACGGCAAGACGATATTCCAAGACATCGGGGCTAGCAAAGCCCCTCGATCCCGACTCCCCGCCAGCCGACTCGGCTGCCGATCGCACCACCAGGCCGATTGCTGGCTGCCGACTGGCCGCCCAAGCCGACTCGGCTGCCGATCGCACCACCAGCCGATTGCTGGCTGCCGATCGCGCCACCACCGACCGCCGATCGCAACCCGACGCGACCCCGACGTGACGACCGTACCTGGCACTGTTCACATGACACCCCCAACCATCATGTACAGTGTCACTTGTCCCCTGGCACTATTTATTAAGTGACCCAGGGGACAAGGATGACACCCCATCATGCCTACCTAGCTTACTTCCTAAGCTACCCACATAGCTTACATATCAAGTTAGCCATGCCTATATAAGCTAGCTCCATCCATCCATCAGGAGATGGACTCACGCATGAGCACCCACATGCATGCTCACGGCCATGAGCATGGCCGGCCACTAGCATGCCACATATGAGGCATATACGACAGATACAGCTCCAGGAGCACTCTGTACCAGATATACCAGATATACTCAGACATGCAGGAGTAGGGGTGTTATCTCTCCGGAGAGCCCCGAACCTGGGTAAACTAGCGCGTGCTACTCGCATACCCGCTCCCGGGCCTATCAACAGCAGTCTTGCCCTCACATGAAGCCACCTTGTGGCATATGTCGTCTTGCACCCCCCGTGAGAATACCACGACATTTGGCGCCCACCATGGGGCGGTACTATGCTACCGCGCTGCAGCTGGTTTCGCAGTCCGGGCAGGATCATCTTCGTCATCATCACCGGCGTCGCGCCGTCTCTCGTAGCGCCGGGGCTCGACACCGACACGCCCCCAGAGCGGCCGCGAGGGGTGCACGTCCTGGCCGCCGGTTGCGCCTTCCTCACCGCCACCGTTGCGAGCCGGCTACCCGTCCGCGCACGCGCGGGGCCTCGTTTCGGTCGACCGTGGCCATCCACGCGCCGCTTGCGTTTGCTTCCCTCCGCGTTGCGCCTTGCTTTGGCCGGCACACGAGCGCTTGCTCCTCCATTTATCGCCTGTACATTGGCCATACACTACACAGATACTACCCGTACATTGGTTAGATGCAAATCAGACATCATCCAGACACAAGTGTGTTAGTCGCTAGCTCATATGCTGCTGCCATCTGCACACACGCCCGCTTCCTCCCGCGACGCCTCGCCATGGCAGCGTCGCCCTGCAGCGCCTCTCTCCATGCGCGCGACTGGGCCGGCCTCGGTCGACCTCCTCCTCCCATGTGCCACCTCCGCCATGACCACTGCTCTACAGCTTGCCAAGTTGCCGCCGTTGTTGAGTGCTGCCTCGCTGCCGTGTTCAGGCCCGGGTCATCCCCATGGTCGACGGCGCTGCCCGCCACAATCTCCGGACGCTAAACCGGGCGGCTGGCCGCCTCAACGTCCCTCGCACTCCCGTGCGCCCGTCTGGAGGAAGCCCCGCTGGCCGGCCTCGCGCACTTTTCGCGCGTCGGCCGCCGCCGCCGTCTCCGCCCGCGATGCCGGGTCAGCCCCGGCTCCGTCCGGCTTACCGCCTCCCGCCCGCCAGCGTCGGCTGGCCTCCCACGCTGGGCCGGCTCCAGCGCTCCGGCCTCCTCTGCGGCGCGCCATTGTCGGCTCGTTGCTCAGCCGGCTGCCGCCGCCGCCGTCCCCTCCCGGCGGCGCTTTCCTCGCCGGCCGCTCCCATGAGCGACCTGCCCACCGATCGCTCCGCTCTGCCTCGTGTCGGGCGCCCACCTCGCCTCTCCGCCCGACTTTGCACCATGGCTGCCTACTGCTTGACTGCCGCCCGCGCCCGGCTGCGGCCGCCGGCTTCAGCGTGCTCCTCCGCCCGCGCCGGCTATGGCCCCGTCTTGGCCCGGCCGCTGCCCGGCTTTGGCGAGCCGCCTCCGCGCCACTCGATCCCGGGCTCCTCCGTCCGCGTCAAGCCGACTCCGCGCGCCTCTCCATCGCGTCCCGAAGATCCCCACGCCGCTTCCCGCCTTGGCGGCTCCCTCCGCGTCCACGAGCCCGGCCTGGGCCGGCTCCGAGTCGCCTCTGGCCGGCTCCAACCCGGCTCCGCCCGCGACCCGGCGGGCCGCAGCCTGCTGGCCGTCTTGACGGGCCGGCTCCGCCCACGACGGCCGGGCCTGCCGCTGCCGTCTCCGCCGGCGACCCGGCCGCTTGCCGGCTCCAGCTGGCCGCCTTCCACCCGCCAAGAACCGGCTCCTGCGCCCGCTTTGGCTCGGACGCCCGGCCACTCCCCCACCCGGCTCGCCTGGATCTCCGGCGCCGCCCCGCGCCTGCCTGGTTCTGGCTGCGCCCGCCCTTGGCCGGCCCCGGGTCGCCGCTCGTGCCCAGCACCGTGGCTGTCCAGCCGCTCAGAGACTCGGGTGGAAAGAAGAAAGGAGTAGGGGCCGGTTGGGGAGAAAGTCACAGGGCTGACTGCCCATGGCTAAAAAAAAGAGAGGCCGGCTGGGAGAAAAAGGAAAGGGCCGACTACCCGCTGTAGCCGGCTGCTCGTGCAAAGGAAGGTAGGTCCGACTGACCAATTCAGAGGCCGGCTTCCAAAAAAAAAAGAGAAAGAGAAGAAGACAAAGTAGTCGCTGGGAGATCCGGCCCGACTGCTCAACAGTCGGCCCGAATCTCGGGAAGACCAGCTGGAGTTGACGCCTGCCAAGAAGAAGACAAAGTAGTTACTGGGAGATCCGGCCTGACTGCTCAGCAATCAGCCCGAATCTCGGGGCTACCAATGGTAGCGCCTCGCCAAGATTGCGCATAAGAGAAGAGTTTTGTCCAGCTGCCCGTGACGAGAAGAGAAAAGAAGAAGAAGGCGTTGCAAGACGCCTCTCCGCTGGCCGGTCGAGCCTGACCGCCGGGCCCCGCCGAGCACCGGGGGCTCGAAGGCCACACTCCAATGGTCTTGGCCGTGGCGCTCCGCGAGCGCCGAGCCGCGCCGGCTGTCTTAGGCAAACTCCGCCTCGGCTACACGAAAATCAATGTGAGCTCCTCACCCGCATATTTTTTGCACCACAAGAGCATGGATAACCCCGAGCGATGCTCGGGGGCTACCTTCGCATTTCATTACAGTTGCATCACTGTCATTGGCGCCAGAGTTGGCCGAGGGCTGGCCGCTGGCTCGAGACGTTATTTCCCACAGACGGCTTAGTAGCGTGTGCAGTTCCAAAGGCCCACCTCTCAGCCACGCATCAGAGCGGCTATCCGGCTAGCAAGAGTGAATCTGGAGGCCGCCCACTAAAAACGTCCGAAGAGAAACGCGCAGGCGACCCGACCGCTTCCTTTACAAGTATCAACTTCGGTTGAATCTGCTCTCAGACTTTGAGTATCGTACACTCCACTCATGCCCACTCTCACCACAAACCGCAGAGCGGCTGTCCGGCGAGAGCACAAGCCAAAAAGCAGAGGGAACACGAAAAGATTAAGGGGCTCGACGAACCGAGTCGGCACCCTCCGCATAAAACTTGCAATGCTAAAAGCAATCATTTGATATATCCGCGTGGACTAACTTTGTCTTTTTTCATGATTATTTCCACGAACACTCGCCAAAAAAACCTCCGCCCAACTTTGCCAAGTTGCCCGGAGGCTTGGGGGCTACTGTCGGAGTAATTGGACACGGATACCCCAAAGACGGCAAGACGATATTCCAAGACATCGGGGCTAGGAAAGCCCCTCAGTCCGACTCCCCGGCCGCCCAGGCCGACTCTGGGCTGCCGACTGCACCACCAGGCCGACTCCGGGCTGCCGACTGCACCACCAGGCCGACTGCTGGCTGCCGACTCCCCGGCCGCCCAGGCCGACTCCGGGCTGCCGACCGCACCACCAGGCCGACTGGCTGCCGACTACACCACCAGCCGACTCGGCTGCCGATCGCACCACCAGGCCGATCACCGGCTGCCGATCGCGCCACCACCGACCGCCGATCGCAACCCGACGCGTGACCTCAGCGTGACGACTGCATTGGCGCTGTTCACATGACACCCCAGCCATCATGTATAAGTGTCACTTGTCCCCGCACTATTTATTAAGTGACCCAGGGGACAAGGATGACACCCCACCATGCCTACTTAGCTTACTTCCTAAGCTACCCACATAGCTTACATATCAAGCTAGCCATGCCTATATAAGCTAGCTCCATCCATCCATCAGGAGATGGACTCACGCATGAGCACCCACATGCATGCTCACAGCCATGAGCATGGCCGGCCACTAGCATGCCACATATGAGGCATATACGAGGCCAGATGCCTATGGCACTGACCTTAGATACAGCTCCAGGAGCACTCTGTACCAGATATACTCAGACATGCAGGAGTAGGGGTGTTATCTCTCCGGAGAGCCCCGAACCTGGGTAAACTAGCGCGTGCTACTCGCATACCCGCTCCCGGGCCTATCAGCAGCAGTCTTGCCCTCACACGAAGCCACCTTGTGGCATATGTCGTCTTGCACCCCCCGTGAGAATACCACAACATCGTTTCCCCTACTGTCACTGGGATCGAGCACCGCAAGATTGAACCCAAAGCTAAGCACTTCTCCCATTGCAAGAAAGTTCAATCTAGTAGGCCAAACCAAACTGATATTTCGAAGAGACTTGCAAAGATAACCAATCATACATAAAAGAATTCAGAGGAGATTCAAATATTGTTCATAGATAATCTTGATCATAAACCCACTATTCATCAGATCTCGACAAGCACAACGCAAAAAGAAGTGTTACATCAAATAGATCTCCAAGAGAATCGAGGAGAGAATCAAAGAGAGAGAAGAAGCCATCTAGCTAATAACTATGGACCGGAAGGTTTGAGGTAAACTACTCACACATCATCGGAGAGGCTATGGTGTTGATGTAGAAGCCCTCCGTGATCAATGCCCCCTCCGTGAGCTGGAAAAAGGCCCCAAGATGGGATCTCACAGGTACAGAAGGTTGCGGTGGTGGAAATAGGGTTTTGGCTCCATATATGATGTTTCCAGGGTATATGAGTATATACAGGCGAAAGAGGTCGGTCAGGCGAGCTACGAGGGGCTCACGAGGGTGGAGGGCGCGCCTAGGGGGGTAGGCACGCCCCCCTGCCTCATGGCTTCCTCGTTGATTGCTTGACGTCTACTCCAAGTCCTCTGGATCACGTTTGTTCTGAAAATCACGTTCCCGAAGGTTTCATTCCGTTTGGATTCCGTTTGATATCCTTTTCCTTCGAAACACTGAAATAGGCAAAAAACAGCAATTCAGGCTGGGCCTCCGGTTAATAGGTTAGTCCCAAAAATAGTACAAAAGTGTATAATAAAGCCCATTAAACATCCTAAACAGAATATATAATAGCATGGAACAATAAAAAATTATAGATACGTTGGAGACGTATCAAGCATCCCCAAGCTTAATTCACCTTTCGTCCTCGAGTAGGTAAATGATAAAAACAGAATTTTTGATGTGGAATGCTACTTGGCAGAATTTTCAATGTAATTCTCTTATTTGTGGCATGAATATTCAGATCCGAAAGATTCAAGATAAAAGTTTAATATTGACATAAAAGTAATAATACTTCAAGCATACTAACTAAGCAATTATGTCTTCTCAAAATAACATGGCAAAAGAAAGTTCATCCCTACAAAATCATATAGTTTGGTCATGCTCCATTTTCGTCACACAAGAATGCTCTCATCATGCACAACCCCGATGACAAGCCAAGCAATTGTTTCATATTTAGTAATCTCAAACTTTTTCAACTTTCGCGTAATATATGAGCGTGAGCCATGAATATAGCACTATGGGTGGAATAGAATATGATGATGGGGGTTATGTGGAGAAGACAAAAAGGGAGAAAGTCTCACATTGACGGAGCTAATCAACGAGCTAGGGATATGCCCATCGATTGATGTCAATGCAAGGAGTAGGGATTGCCATGCAACGGATGCACTAGAGCTATAAATGTATGAAAGCTCAACAAAAGAAACTAAGTGGGTGTACATCCAACTTGCTTGCTCACGAAGACCTAGGGCATTTTAGGAAGCCCACTGTTGGAATATACAAGCCAAGTTCTATAATGAAAAATTCCCACTAGTATATGAAAGTTACAAAACAAGAGACTCTCTATCATAAAGATCATGGTGCTACTTTGAAGCACAAGTGTGGAAAAAAGGATAGTAGCATTGTCCCTTTTTTTTGGGACAATGCTCTATGAATGACGATCATCACACTTCTATTTATTTACAACTCAATAATTACAACTCGATACTAGAACAAATTATGACTTTATATGAATGCCTCCGGCGGTGTACCGGGATGGGCAATGAATCAAGAGTGACATGTATGAAATAATATGCATGGTGGCTTTGCCACAAATACGATGTCAACTACATGATCATGCAAGGCAATATGACAATGATGAAGCGTGTCATGATAACGGAACTGTGGAAAGTTGCATGGCAATATATCTCAGAGTGGCTATGGAAATGCCATAATAGTTAGGTATGGTGGCCATTTTGAGGAACATATAAGGAGGTTTATGTGTGATAGAGCATATCGTATCACGGGGTTTGGATGCACCGGCGAAGTTTGCACCAACTCTCACGGTGAGAAAGGGCAATGCACGGTACCGAAGAGGCTAGCAATGATGGAAGGGTAAGAGTGTGTATAATCCATGGACTCAACATTAGTCATAAAGAACTCACATACTTATTGCAAAATTCTACAAGTCATCAAAAACCAAGCCCTACGCGCATGCTCCTAGGGGGATAGATTGGTAGGAAAAGACCATCGCTCGTCCTCGACCGCCACCCATAAGGAGGACAATCAAAGAACACCTCATGTTTCAAATTTGTTACACAACGTTTACCATACGTGCATGCTATGAGACTTGCAAACTTCAACACAAGTATTTCTCAAATTTACAATTACTCAACTAGCACAACTTTAATATCACTACCTCCATATCTCAAAACAATCATCAAGCATCATACTTTTCTTAGTATTCAACGCACTTATAAGAAAGTTTTCACTAATCTTGGATGCCTATCATATTAGGACTAATTTCACAATTTAAGCAAATTACCATGCTGTTTTTTAGGACTCTCAAAATAGTATAAGTGAAGCATGAGAGACAATAGTTTCTATAAAACAAAACCACCACCGTGCTCTACAAGATATAAGTGAAGCACTAGAGAAAAAACTATATAGCTCAAAAGATATAAGTGAAGCACATAGAGTATTCTAATAAATTCCAAATCATGTGTGTCTATCTCAAAAGTGTATTAAGCGAGGATGATTGTGGTAAACTAAAAGCAAAGACTCAAATCATACAAGACGCTCCAAGCAAAACACATATCATGTGGTGAATAAAAATATAGCTCCAAGTAAAGTTACCGATGGACGAAGACGAAAGAGGGGATGCCTTCCGGGGCATCCCCAAGCTTTGGATTTTTGGTGTCCTTGGATTTACCTTGGGGTGCCTTGGGAATCCCCAAGCTTAGGCTCTTGCCACTGCTTGTTCCATAATCCATCAAATCTTTACCCAAAACTTGAAAACTTCACATCACAAAACTCAACAGAAAATCTCATGAGCTCCGTTAGCGAAAGAAAACAAAACACCACTTCAAGGTACTGTATTGAACTCATTATTTATTTATATTGGTTTTAAACCTACTGTATTCCAACTTCTCTATGGTTTATAAACTCTTTTACTAACCATAGACTCATCAAAATAAGCAAACAACACACGAAAAACAGAATCTGTCAAAAACAGAACATTCTGTAGTAATATGTATGAAACGCAAACTTCTGGAACTCATACAAATCTACAAAAATAGGAAGACCTAGATAATTTGTTTATTGATCTACTTCAATTGGAATCAGTATTTTATCACGTTCTGGTGATTTTTAACAATTGTTTTCGTGAACAGAAAGTTTCTGGAATTTTCAGCAAGATCAAATAACTATCATCCAAGAAGATCCTATAGGTTTAACTTGGCACAAACACTAATTAAAACACAAAAACAAATCTATCCAGAAGCTATATCAAAGATTTATTCCTAAACAGGAGCAAAAAGCAAAAAAACTAAAATAAAATTGGGTTGCCTCCCAACAAGCGCTATTGTTTAACGCCCCTAGCTAGGCATAAAAGCAAGGATAGATCTAGGTATTGTCATCTTTGGTAGGCAATCCATAAGTGGCTCTCATAATATATTCATAAGGTATTTTTTGTTTCTAGTGAAGTGTTCCATGCCTTTCCTTAACGGGAATTGGAATCTAATATTTTCTTCCTTCATATCAATAATTGCACCAATCGTTCTAAGGAAAGGTCTACCAAGAATAATAGGACATGAAGGATTGCAATCTAAATCAAGAACAATGAAATCTACGGGCACATAATTCCTATTTGCAACAACAAGAACATCATTAATTATTCCCATAGGTTTCTTAATAGTGGAATCCGCAAGATGCAAGTTTACAGAACAATCATCAAATTCTCGGAAACCTAGCAAATCACACAAAGTTTTTGGGATCGTGGAAATACTAGCACCCAAATCGCACAAAGCATAGCATTAATGATCTTTAATTTTAATTTTAATAGTAGGTTCCCACTCATCATAAAGTTTTCTAGGGATATAAACTTCCAACTCAAGTTTTTCTTCATAAGATTGCATCAAAGCATCAACGATATGTTTAGTAAAAGCTTTATTTTGACTGTAAGCATGAGGAGAATTTAGCACGGATTGCAACAAGGAAATAAAATCTATTAAAGAGAAATTATCATAATTAAATTCCTTGAAATCCAAGATAGTGGGTTCATTGATATCTAAAGTTTTGACCTCTTCAATCCCACTTTTAGCAATTTTTGCATCAAGATCTAAAAACTCCAAATTTTTGGGACGCCTTCTAACTAAAGATGACTCATCTCCAGTCCCATCATTATCAAGATTGATATTGCAAAACAAAGATTTAATAGGGGACACATCAATAACTTTTAGATCTTCATCTTTATTCTCATAAAAATTAGAAGAACACGCTTTTACAAACCAATCTTTCTTAGCACGCATCCTAGCGGTTCTTTCTTTGCACTCATCAATGGAAATTCTCATGTCTTTGAGAGACTCATTGATATCATGCTTAGGTGGAATAGATCTAAGTTTCAAAGAATCAACATCAAGAGAAATTCTATCCACGTTCCTAGGCAATTCATCAATCTTAGGCAATTTTTCTTCAAGCAAAGCATTGAAATTCTTTTGAGAAATCATAAATTCTTTAACACTAGTCTCAAAATCAGAGGGCATCTTATTAAAATTTCCATAAGCGTTGTTGTAGGAATTACCATAATTATTAGAGGAATTACTAGGATACGGCCTAGGATTAAAGTTTCCTCTATATGCGTTGTTACCAAAATTATTCCTACCAACAAAATTCACATCCATAGAATCATTATTATTCTCAATCAAGGTAGACAAAGGCGTATCATTAGGATCCGAAGAAACACTCTTATTAGCAAACAATTTCATAAGTTCATCCATCTTTCCACTCAAAACATTAATTTCTTCAATCGCATGAACCTTTTTACTAGTAGATCTTTCGGTGTGCCATTGAGAATAATTAACCATAATATTATCTAGGAGTTTGGTAGCTTCTCCTAAAGTGATTTCCATAAAAGTGCCTCCGTGGCGAATCTAAAAGATTTCTAGAAGCAAAATTCAATCCGGCATAAATTTTTTGTATAATCATCCACAAATTGAAACCATGAGTAGGGCAATTACGTATCATTAATTTCATCCTCTCCCAAGCTTGCGCAACATGTTCATGATAAAGTTGCTTAAAACTCATAATATCGTTTCTAAGGGAGATGATTTTAGCGGGAGGAAAATACTTAGAGATAAAAGCATCTTTGCATTTATTCCAAGAATCAATACTATTTTTAGGCAAAGACGAAAACCAAGTTTTAGCACGATCTCTAAGCGAAAAAGGAAATAGCTTCAGTTTACAATATCATTGTCCACATCTTTCCTATTTTGCATATCGCACAAGTAAACAAAGCTATTTAGATGGGTAGTGGCATCTTCACTAGGAAGGCCGGTGAATTGATCTTTCATGACAAGATTCAGCAAAGCAGCATTAATTTCACAAGATTCAGCATTGGTAAGAGGAGCAATTGGAGTGCTAAGAAAATCATTGTTTTTGGTATTGGTAAAGTCACACAATTTAGTATTGTCTTGAGCCATCGTGACAAACAAGCAATCCAACACACAAGCAAACAAGAGGCAAGCAAAAAAGAGGCGAACAGAAAAAGAGGGCGAATAAAATGACAAGGGTGAAGTGGGGGAGAGGAAAACGAGAGGCAAATGGCAAATAATGTAATGCGAGGGATAAGAGTTTGTGATGGGTACTTGGTATGTCTTGACTTGTGCGTAGACTCCCTGCCAACGGCGCCAGAAATCCTTCTTGCTACCTCTTGTGAACTGCGTTGATTTTCCCTTGAAGAGGAAAGGGTGATGCAGTAAAGTAGCGTAAGTATTTCCCTCAGTTTTTGAGAACCAAGGTATCAATCCATTAGGAGACCACGCTCAAGTCCCTTGCACCTACACAAACAAATAAGAACCTTGCAACCAACGCGATAAAGGGGTTGTCAATCCCTTCACGGCCACTTGCAAAAGTGAGATCTGATAGAGATGATAAGATAATATTTTTGGTATTTTTATGATAAGACTAAAAGTAAAGAAAGCAGAATAAACGGCGCCAGAAATAGATTGTTGACGGGAGATTAATATGATGGGAAATAGACCCGGGGGCCATAGGTTTCACTAGTGGCTTCTCTCAAGATAGCATAAGTATTACGGTGGGTAAATGAATTACTGTCGAGCAATTGATAGAATTGAGCATATTTATGAGAATATCTAGGTATGATCCTGTATATAGGCATCACGTCCGTGACAAGTAGACCGACTCCTGCCTGCATCCACTACTATTACTCCACACATCGACCTCTATCCAGCATGCATCTAGAGTATTAAGTTCATAAGAACGGAGTAACGCTTTAAGCAAGATGACATGATGTAGAGGGATAAACTCATGCAATATGACATAAACCCCATCTTTTTATCCTCGATGGCAACAATACAATACGCGTTGTTTCCCCTAATGTCCTTTGGGATCGAGCACATAAGATTGAACCCAAAGCTAAGCACTTCTCCCATTGCAAGAAAGATCAATCTAGTAGGCCAAACCAAACTGATAATTGAAGAGACTTGCAAAGATAACCAATCATACATAAAAGAATTCAGAGGAGATTCAAATATTGTTCATAGATAATCTTAATCATAAACCCACAATTCATCGGATCTCGACAAACACACCGCAAAAAGAGGAGTTACGTCAAATAGATCTCCAAGAGAATCGAGGAGAACTTTGTATTGAGATCCAAAGAGAGAGAAGAAGCCATCTAGCTAATAACTATGGACCCAAAGGTTTGAGGTAAACTACTCACAAATCATCGGAGAGGCTATGGTGTTGATGTAGAAGCCCTCTGTGATCAACGCCCCCTCCAGCGGAGCACCGGAAAAGGCCCCAAGATGGGATCTCACGGGTACAGAAGGTTGCGGCGGTGGAAATAGGGTTTTGGCTCCGTATATGATGTTTCCAAGGTATATGAGTATCTATAGGCGAAAGAGGTCGGTCAGGAGAGCAATGAGGGGCCCACGAGAGTGGAGGGCGCGCCCAGGGGGTAGGCGCGCCCCTTGCCTCGTGGCTTCCTCATTGATTTATTGACGTCCACTCCAAGTCCTCTGGATCACGTTTGTCCTGAAAATCACGTTCCCGAAGGTTTCATTCCGTTTGATATCCTTTTCCTTCGAAACACTGAAATAGGCAAAAAACAGCAATTCGGGCTGGGCCTCCAGTTAATAGGTTAGTCCCAAAAATAATATAAAAGTGTATAATAAAGCCCATTAAACATCCTAAACAGAATATATAAGAGCATGGAACAATAAAAAATTATAGATACGTTGGAGACGTATCACACCTTTGTTACAATTGCTACTTGTTACTCGTTACAAATTACCTTGCTATCAAACTATCTGTTACCGATAATTTCAGTGCTTGCAGACATTACCTTGCTGAAAACCTCTTGTCATTTCCTTCTGCTCCTCGTTGGGTTCGACACTCTTACTTATCAAGAGGACTATGATTGATCCCCTATACTTGTGGGTCATCAAGACTCTTTTCTAGCGCCGTTGCCGGGGAGTGAGGGCCTTTGGTGAGTGGAATTCGGTAAGGAAACATTCATATTATGTGCTCAAATTTACTGTCACTTGTTACTATGGAAAACAATCCTTTGAGTAGTTTGTTCGGGGTATCTTCACCTCGACCAGAGGCACAAAGAGTTGCCCCTCAACCTACTGCACCTACTAATTTTTATTATTATGAGATTCCTTCGGGTATGATAGAGAAACTTCTAGGTAATCCTTATGCAGGAGATGGAACAATACATCGCGATATGCACTTGATCTATGTGGATGATGTTTGTGGATTATTTAAGCTTACAGGTTTATCCGAAGATGGAGTTAAGAACAAGGTTTTCCCTTTATCTTTGGAGGGAAAGGCATTGACATGCTATAGGCTATGTGATGATATTGGAATGTGGGATTGGAACTGATTGAAATTGAATTTCATCAAAAGTTTTATCCTATGCATCTGGTTCATTGTGATCGGAACTATATATATATTTTGGCCCCGTGAAGGAGAAAGTATCGCTCAAGCTTGGGGAAATCTTAAGTACATGATGTGCAGACGCCCCAATCATGAGATCTCAAGAGAAATCATCTCACAAAAATTTTATGCTCGGCTTTATCATAATGATCAAACCATGCTCAATTCTTCTTCTACTGGTTCCTTTATGAAGAAAACTATTGAATTCAGACGGGATCTTCTGGAAATAATTGAACGCAACTCTAAAGATTGGGAACTCAACAAAGGTAAAGAGTCAGGTTTAAAACTTGAGTTTGATTGTGTTAAATCTTTTATGGACACTGATGCTTTCCATAAGTTTAGCACTAAATATGGACTTGACTCTGAGATAGTAGCCTCCTTTTGTGTATCATTTGCTACTCATGTTGATATCCTTAAGGATAAGTGGTTTAAATACCATCCCCCTATTAAAGAAAAGATTGAGGAACCTGTTATAGTTAAAGATGAAACTATCATTTACAATGTTGATCCAGTTGTGCCTACTGCTTATATTAAGAAACCTCATTTTCATGTTAGAATAAAGGAACATACTAAAGTCTCGGCTGTGGTTAATAAAAGTAATATTAGAACACCTAGACCCTCTGAACAAATTAAAGTTGAACGTAATGTTGCTATGGTTAAAGATATCTTGGTCGATAATATTGATGGGCATGTTATTTACTTCTGTAATGAAGCTACTAGAATTGCTAAGCTTGATCTAAAGACAAGAATAAGCCTGTTGTTGGCATGCCTATTGTCTCTGTTAAAATAGGAGACCATTGTTACCATGGTTTATGTGATTTGGGTGCTAGTGTGAGAGCTATTTCGTTTTTCTTATATCAAGAGATTATGAATGATATTGCACCTACTGAAATAGAGGACATTGATGTTACTATTAAGCTTGCGAATAGAGATACTATTTCACCATTTGGGATTGTTAGAGATGTTGAAGTATGATACGTCTCCAATGTATCTGTAATTTTTGATTGTTCCATGCTATTATATTATCCATCTTGGATGTTTTATATGCATTATTATGCTATTTTATATCCTTTTTGGGACTAACCTATTAACCTAGTGCCAAGTGTGAGTTGCTGTTTTTCCTTGTTTTTGTCTTTACAGAAAATCAATACCCGGAACGAAACTTTATGAGGATTTTTCTTAGACCAGAAGACACCTAGGAACCTTCGGGAGGAGGTCAGAGGGGCCACCAGTTGGCGACAAGCTCGGAGGGCATGCCCCAAGGGGGGCGCCCCCCTAGGCTTGTGGGGGCCTTGATGCTCCTCTAACCCTAATCTTTGCTCTATAAATAACCGAATATTCCCCATATACGATAGAGCACACCAAAAATACTTTTTCGCCAAAACAAGCTTCTGTTCTTGTGAGATCTCATCTAGGGGCCTTTTCCGGCACTCCGCCGGAGGGGGATTCGATCACGGAGGGCTTCTACATCAACCTTGCTGCCCTTACGATGATGTGTGAGTAGTTTACCACATACCTATAGGTCCATAGCTAGTAGCTAGATGACTTATTCTCTCTCTTTGATCTTCAATACAATGTTCTCCTTGATGTTCTTGTAGATCTATTCAATCTAATCTTCTTTGGCGCTGCGTTTGTTGAGATCCGATGAATTGTGGATTTAGGATCAGATTATCTATGAATATTATTTGAGTCTTCTCTAAACTCTTTTATGCATGATTACGATAGCTTTGTATTTCTCTCCAATCTATTGATTTGGTTTGGCCAACTAGATTGATTATTCTTGCAATGGGAGAGGTGCTTTGTAGTGGGTTCAATCTTGCGGTGCTCATACCCAGTGACAGAAGGGGACATGACACGTATTTGTATTGTTGTCACTAAGGATAAAAAGGTGTAGTTTATTCATATTGATTGGATCTATCCCTCTACATCATGTCATCTTGCTTAAGGCATTACTCCATTCTTGTTAACTTAATACACTAGATGCATGCTGGATAGTGGTCGATGTGTGGAGTATAGTAGTAGATGCAGGCAGGAGTCGGTCTACTTGTCACAGAAGTGATGCCTATATTCATGATCATTGCCCTAAATATCGTCATAACTTTGCATTTTTCTATCAATTGCTCAACAGTAATTTGTTTACCCATCATATGCTTTCTTTGAAGAGAGAAGCCTCTAGTGAAAACTATGGCCCCCGGGTCTATTTTTATCATATTATTTTCAGATCTATAAAATCAAAAACACAAAAATACCTTGCTGCAATTTATTTACCTTTACTTTATTTTACACTTTTACTTATATTTTATACCTATCTCTATCAGATATCATCCTTGCAAGTAACCGTGAAGGGATTGACAACCCCTTTTTCACGTTGGGTGCAAGTATTTGTTTGTTTGTGTAGGTGCAATCACTGGGGACTTGTGTGTTCCCCCTACTGGATTGATACCTTGGTTCTTAACTGAGGGAAATTCTTATCTCTACTTTGCTGCATCACCCTTTCCTCTTCAAGGGAAAAACCGACGCAAGCTCAAGAAGTAGCAAAGTCTTGTGTGGAAAGATCAAATACCCTGCTGATTTTCTATTTCTTGGTTCTCCCCAAGATGATTTCTATCCCATTATATTTGGTAGACCTTTTCTAAATACAGTTAATGCTAAAATAGACAGAAATAAAGAAACCGCCAGTGTTAAATTTGGTGATGTATCTCATGAGTTTAATTTTTCTAAGTTCCGCAGACAACCTCGTGATAAAGAATTGCCTAGTAAGGATGAAATTGTTGGTCTTGATTCTGTTGCCATACCTCCTACTGATCCATTAGAATAATATTTGCTAAACCATGAAAATGATATGCATACGAATGAAAGAAATGAAATAGGTAATATATTCTTTGATAAAGCACCTCTCCTTAAACATAATTTACCTGTTGAAACTCTTGGAGGTCCTCCTCCACCTAAGGGTGATCCTGTGTTTGAAGTAAAGCAATTAACTGATACGTTGAAATATGCTTATCCTAAACGTGGGCTGCTTCACCACACATTGGATTATAGATCCACAAAACCAAGCATACATATAGGGAGTATTAAGTAATGTGCATGGTATGAATGAGAAATTTGGTTTTACAAGTAAAACTTAGAACTTACGGTTCTTACGAACATGCATTTTGGTAGAAACAGCAAACTAAACAAAGAAGAAACGATAGGGAGTATGAGCAAATTAAACAGCAGTTGAGGATAAAGGCTTTAGAAGGGCTGACTTACATTAACAGTTAACACCGGCTTTATAATGCCCTTCTCCATGTCAAGGGAAGGATAACTCAAGAATTTCAGCACATAATCTTCTTCATAAGCATTGCCTGTACTCTACATTTTGTAGAGAGTAATTATAGATATGATAATACTGGAAGGGATAGAGGATAATGAAGATAAGATGCAGATTGATGCTACATAATCAACTACCAATCCCTGGAAGTACAAGCGTTACAGGACAAAATGTACTGACAAGAGCAATGGGCTACACTTCAAGACCGGCATTGTCTGCATGTATTCTACTTGTTGGTAAGATTAAATATAGATCCGATCTTTTTAGTATATGGTGGGCGAGGGAGATAAGATGCAGAATGCTACAAAATGAACCAATCCCTCTTCCCATAATACAAAAGTGTTTTGAACACTGGTGTATTGTACAAAACGTTCTTATATTATGGGACGGAGGGAGTAGGTGTTAATGTAAGTACAGTGATAGACCACGTTCAGTCCTTACAAGAGGACTACAGAGCTAAACCTCTTCAAAAGCATTGGGTTGATTCTAAATTTGTGTAAGAGTCCATACGGATCTTATAGTGTCCACCAAATGGGCGATTACGAGGCTAACATGTGCGCTTGCCTCAGGTAGGAACGATACTTCATCAACGAGTGCTTGAAAAGCGCAACCAAGTCTTGCTCGCCATCACAATCCAGTTTGCTCCTCACCTATTTAAAAGAATGAAATCTTGTGTCTTCTGTCAGCAGAAACATATGTAGTAATGACCATGAATAACATTAGTACATTACTTACGCATAAGTTGCGGAGGAATACTGGAAATTGTTACGTAATACTGCGGTATAATCTTTCCATGAAGGAAAGATGCGCACAAAGTTCCCCGACAACAACATAAGCTTCGTCTTCTAAACTGGGAAGAAATGGAACAGGGGTCCTATTTGCTGCAATTGGGGCTCTCTCGGTTCGAAAAGGGATTTGGCAACTGGATTTGGTGTACTCTTTTCGGAATGGGGTTTTCGTCGTGCAATTTGGTGCTATGTCAATCGGCATAATCATCTTGCTTGCTTTGCTTGGGGTCTGCTGAGTTGGGGCATCGAAATGACCATGTAGTAGGGCTAGAGTCTGCTAGAGTTGGGGTATTGTGGGTCGGTGATATTGCAACTACACCTAATGGGCTATTTGATTTATCGGTGCCACTACCTTTTCCAAATACTTTGCTTGTGCTCCTCCACGATCAGCAATCGCCCTCTTCCTTTTGAACATCTGATACACAAGAACATCATTTGAATGGATAAATATGGTATGATGACAGATGGAATATGTACTGAAAATGGATAGGCAGGGCATATTCACATACACGATGTGTAAACTAAGCTGATGGCAGTCCAACAAAGTAGAAGCAATGCAAAGCATCAGTTGCAAGATATGTGCGAGCAATGTAACCTTGGAAAGTTAGAGCAAGTACCTTGATGGGTGAATAAGATAGGGCATCTTCCTCGACTCCTCCACTAGGGAGCTACATTGACTTAGGTCTCCCTCTAGCTCGAGAATCCTGTTAGGATCATATTTTGAGCATGAATGCAGAGGTGGAGAGCGTTTGCATTGCATTGCATCTAGACTTGATTTTAGTCCCTTAATGCCAAGTTTGACAGCCATGGCATTGTTACGCTTTATTCTTTTCATGCCGCAAGCTCATAATCATTATGATGCTGTTCGAATCTGAGATTCATGAAAACATAAAAAGTAGTCAGATTATCTATGGAATGCATTGCGGATTCAACTCGGAGAGTGTCTCCCTATAAACCCCTGCATATGCAAAGTTCACCTCCCCAACCGTCTTGACGGACCACACACACGAAATACAAACCCCTTATGTCTCTATAACGAGGCACACATTTCAAAACTAAAGTAGGAACATTAGAATCATATGAAATTCGTATTTGAACAAATAAACTAAGCAATTATGAGTGGCGTAATGTTTAGCTTCATGGGTGGAGTGCTGGTAGTGCGACACAAAGCAAGTAAGCAGATTGTATTCCGTGTAAAAGATCGAAACCTATGTAAAAGCTGGAAATGACACTTTCTTTCTATACAATGCAGTGTTCGTTACCCACACATGATGGAAGAGATCACATAGAGAAATACTATTCACTCAGGTCTACGGTTCCAAAGATTTAGAAACAGGGTGGTCCACCCTAAAAGAATATTGACAACAAATATGACAAGGCAAGCATAGATGTAGTGAATCAATCATTTACTTGTGAGCTTATTAGGACAAGTATGCAGAATTGTAACCGCAGAAGAGACCGTCCAAAATCTGAATGAAGAAGTTTGTCTAGCACTTATTGTTTGCAACTAATCGACGTGAATAATTGGATATTATATCGAATGAGTAAGAAAGACAAGTAAAATTTTCAACAAACCTGGCTTGCAGTAGTAATCTGGGTCAACGTCACTACAACCAACAATCCAAAATGACTAGTTTCTGTTCCGAGAGCCGGAATTTTTAAAACTTTAGAGGTACTAAAGATTACCGAAATACATTTGAACCATTAAGTGTAGGTAGCACTGAGCACACAACAAACCCTAATGACAGTCCTGCCTAATGAGTAATGAATCAATTAGAAAATGGGTGATGAGGAGTGGCTGCTGAGTGTTGAGGACGTATCTCAGGATAAATCGGGTTGGCTTGGTGGGTCTTTGCGCTGAGCCACTGAACGGAATTTGGGAAGGTAGGCATGGCGGCGCGCCCGGGCAGCGGTGACGCTGTTAGGCGAGCGGCTCCTGGCCTCCTGTTAGTCTGGCGTCTCCTCCTAGAGTCATGTCGTCCGGGATTTACAAGTCGCCAGCAGGCAAAGCGGTAAGAAGTAGAGATCGGAAGCGCGCAATGCAGAGCAGGGGAATCGGGGCTGGACGACCCAAAATCCCAGGATGGGCCGGCCCACCGTGGGCACCCTGTAGAGATACACACCCGAGCGGTGAACATGCATTTTCGAAAATAATTTAGGAACATTTAGCTGACCAATTAAACAACTCTGTTTTAATAATATCAGATTTGTATTTGAACATCTAAGCTTGTTTAGCTTGATGCGTGGAGCAGTGTTATTCTGACACGAAGCACATATTCTGATCGTATAGTGATCATAAAAGGGGGAAACTCTAAGCATATTTTTTAGCAAAAGAGGGTTTTCCCTCCGATTTCTATTAAAGAAACCACCACGGAACCAACATGATCAATTAAACCCTAAGCATGATCAATTAAACCGTATTATGGCTGTGCCATGGCAGATTTGAAGCTGCAAACCGGAGAAATGATATTTAGCATCCATTGTTTGATTGAACTAAGAACTAAATTCTAAGAGCTGAAAAGAAAGTAGAGTAACCAAGTTAAGATCTATTTTCTGGTTGAGATCAAAAAGTTGAGGAGATATGAAGTACCACCTCTCTTGCGGCGCCGTGTAGGCATTGGGGATGCGATGGCTGTCGGCGGTGTTGAAACAGATTTGCGATGGTAGACCGGTGCATCGGGGATAAGTCCCGTTGCGGTGGAAGAGAAGGTCGTGTGAGCGGCCCCAACAAAGAGGACGACGACGCTGATGAAGTGAGAGGACGCGATGCAAGGCTATTGGTCCGTCGCCGTTGATGAGAAACGTCCATCTCTAGCAGTGGATGACGCGGTCTTGGTAGGCACTCCGGCATGATGGAGGACGGTGGCGGTGGATGTGGTGGAGGACGGCGGCGATGGATGGGGTGGCAGACGGAGGCTGGTGTGGGGATGGGGTGTTCTAGCGCGGACGGTGTATGAATGGGAAAATGGAGGGAGAGGTACGGGAACCATGTTTTTGGGGCCTTTATGCGAAATATGTGAAAGATTCTGAACTTAGCCCCCGTTTAAAATTTGGACGTCTCGTCGGTTGGGGATAGGACAGTAATCTCGCATCTCGCCAATATTTGCCCAGAGCGATTTCGGGCGAGGATAGGGTGGTTGGCGCCCATGGTTGGCGCCCACGGTGTATGAACGGGGCTGACAGGTAGGGCGGTTGTGTCACGTCTGAGTGAAGTTACAAACCTGCCCCTATTGAAAATATTTGCCTACATCGATTTCGTCCGAGTCGAGTTTGTTTTGCCGCCCACCGTGTATGAATGGGAAATGGAGGGAGAAACATAGGTCTTTCGGACGAGCTTGAATCAAATGTGTTTTGCCGCCCATGTTTGACGCCCACCATGTCGGAATGGGCTCAGAGGCGGTCGTGTCACGTCTAATTGAAGTTACTAACCTACCCCTATTTAGAGCAGTGGAAATCGGGCCGATGGATTGTATGTTTAATGGGTAGACAGTAATTTCCATCTCCCAAACACTTGGCCGGGAAGCCGATGTGGGAGTGGACATTTTGCAGCTTCTTTCAATTTTGGGACAATAAGCATCCACGTTTACCACAGCAACTAAATTGAATCCATTTTGTATTCCTATATGAATCTTTATAAATCGTTCTATGTGTTTTTATATATCTTCAAAAGGGCGACAAAGATGTATTCCTTTGTCATATATGAATATGGTTTACAAATGCCGATACTCAAATTCAGAAACTAGTATCCAGTTTAAGGTGAATTGAATATTTGGAACACTTCATGTCCAACTCAAATGTCACCGCGCAGCATAATGTGTACTCCCATTTAGATATGTACACAAGCAATGTATCAAGATTCAAATACTGAGTCAATCAACCAAGAATGTACAGAACTAACAGACATATAAACACTTATAGAGTATATGGATCAATAATATCAACTAACATACATAAGCCAGGCCGCTGTACTTTTTTTGGCTACAACAACATCTTTTTTTTAGCCAGCATCTTGGCCCTTTCCGATGCGTTCCACTCATGGTCCATCTATACTATTACTATTGTTGAATGCACATTCAGCCCGATTGGCATATTTGTAGGTCTGGCACAACAATCCAGATGAAATGTCTCCGAGTCTTATCAATTAATACAGACTTGTGCCCAAATAAAATTACAAACCAAAAAAAAATTATTACATGATCTCTAAAACAAATGGTTTGATCGATTACATGAACAAACAACACAAAGGTTATTCAACAATGGAAAGAACATTTCACCTACGATTTACCAAGTGGGAATTTAATTTCCTTTTTTTCCTTCAGGACCTTAACAATGAGGTCAGTCTCGACTTGCTTCGTTTTGAAATCCACCAAATATTTATTGGTTGTCTTGAGTACTGCTTGTGATTGTGCTGTTTGCTTCCTCAACATGTCAACTTCATCTCTAAGTGCTGAAGCGAGAATCTCTTTCTACCACTAGTTTAGCCTCTAGAGCATCGGCAGTTGGCAATTCATAATGCACGATTGGGCGGTGCCCTTCTTTGTGGGATGATGCAACGATCCATGGGGACCTCGCTCTTTGATCTTGGGCTAACCTGTTTTGCCATTAAAGTTCGATTGGATTTAGAAAAGTTGAATTTAGCAAAACATCTCAATCGGGAGTTATAACAGCAAACCATTTAAACAAACAAGGAATTAAAGAGTTTCAATTGGATGCTGAAAAGTACTCCCTCCGTCCCATAATGTAAGGCGTTTTTAACACTATGCTAGTGTAAAAGCGTCCTATATTATGGGACGGAGGAGAAGTTATTAACATCATTGTAACTCATATGTTGCAGACAAAGCGATTAAACAAACAAGTAGATATTTAAGTTAAGGCAAACAGGTAATTCTTAACGGTAAGTATCAAACACATAGATAGGCGCAGTCTACAATATGATTAACAGGCTGTGCCATTATGTAATCGGTAGCAAACTAAATTAAGCCAAGCAACGTAATTGAACAATTTTGCAATAAGTGGCTAACTAAAATTCCGAGAAGCGTGTAACGAACTTACGCTAGTTCTTTATGCACACCTGCAACTTCTTTTTCGCTTACAAGGTTGTACAAAGGAGTCCATGGCATCAATTGCTTGGAATCGCAGTCCCAATACTTCTTTCTTCCCACACTTTGCATGGGTAAGTCGAATGGTTAATCTGGTAAGATGGTGCGTCCTTGATATGTTATATGAGGACGTGTAGTCGACTAGTTGCAGCCAAACACATCACACTGGCTTTTATTGTATATTTCATGCGATTACTTTTGGCATATCGAGATCTAAGCAATCTACAATAGGATGAAAAGACTGGCATCCTTCACATTATTGGCGAACTCAGTTCATAGAAACAAGCAATTCAACCATTCTATGGGTAAATCAAAAGCGCCCCTGGAATATTTTTCACTATCCAATCATACACGCATAAAAAGGCGACGCCACCATAGGGGCTGGTATGGGCGGCCGCCTGTGGGCTGGAAAGTGTGCACCTAGTTTGAGTCGTCCAGGTTGGCCCATGCTAGTTTTGTTCGTCCCAACGCACGAGCGGGCAATGTAAAAAATGAAGAAAAATGTTTCAATTTGGATGGGCCAATAACATAAGTGCAAGGCAGGCCCTATAGCAGGCTCATGGCCCAAGCAGCGCCTCCCATATCGATCGACAGCAGGAAAAATCCCAATTCATTCGCTCCAGACTCCAGTCTGGTTCGCTCCTAACCTAGCCGCCACTGGACAGACCGACACAGCACTTCCTCGCACCCTCGTTGGAGGGCGGTCGCCGGGCTTCAAGCGAACGCAAGGACAAGAAGATGAAGATCCAACCCTAGGTGTAGCCTGCGTGGGAGGCAGCGGCGGCAGCACGGGCATGGCATCGAGCTTGCGCAAACGGACAGTCGCAGCTTGCAAGAGTAGCATGCGCAACGAGCAGGTACATCACATCCCTGATTATATCTAATTCAACTCTTCAATTTCTGGCCAATAGTTAAACCTGACGGTGTTGTAAAACTGCTTGTATGTAGGGAATATATGAGAAAATGAAACATATTTCTACTTTTTTTATAACTCCCCCAATCAATACCGAATCGATTGAATCTGATGTATCTAATCAAGTTTCCGGTGCAAACATACAAGCTCATGTTGTTCTTGAGCTGAAGTGTCTAATGAGCAATTTGCTAATGAAGGATTTGATGCAAACATTTTACATGCTCCTGGTGATGAACATATAGTGTCTAATGAGGGATCTAATGCAAGCATTTTGCAAGCTCATTGAAGGATTTAGTGTCTAATGATGATCTACTATGTTGAGAGAGACAGAGATTTGCAAGCATTGATGACAAGCAAATTATAGTGCATTTTCATAGTTTGAGGAAACGTCGAGGCCATCTACCAGAAAGTCCCCGTATCATGACAACATAGCATAAATACTTTTCTAATATGTTGTTTGAAACTATTGTCATACTTGTGCAGGATAGATATATTGGTATGCAGTTTGCGCACTGGTTATACGTGCAATTACACTTCGATATTTTCAGCCAGAGAACGAATAATTCAGGCAGGTACAGACCATGTTTGTAGTCCTTGTACACCATGTTGCATTTTGTGTTTTTGGTGCTTGCATCATTTAGTGTTTATAATCTGAACTACTTTGGATCATTAGCTGGTTTTCAAAGTGCATGTAGCTTCACATTTCTCAAGTTATGTTGATTTCCGAGTGCAAGTGCCTTCGTATTTTTTAAGTTAAATGTTCGCCCCTGGTAACTTGAATTCGTGGATCAGCCACTGCACACAAATCATACACGAATGCCAGTACGAATTAAATGAAATGCAGGGACTTACGCTAGCTCGTTGTACAGGCTCGCTGCAGCTCTGCTTGCGCTTGGGATGTTCCATGTACAAGTCCATGTTACCACTTGCTTGGATGTGCAGGCCTTCTGCTCCTTGCATCCCCCTCTGCATTTTTGACACGAAGAATGGTTGATCAAATAAGAGGAATCGACCTTGATGTTGTATCGGAGGACAGATACTTACAAGGTTATACGGGTGTGCAGGATGTGTACCAGATCCGTAGCCCCGCATGCTTCGCTAAAAAATGGATTTGCTTGTTTCAGATGATATCTCCAGAAGAAATAAGAGTTAAAGTCAGAGTTGCATAGGCGTGTAAGCTAAGAGAGCGGTGAAAGGATATCCAAACATCGTCGGAACGGTGCACAAGGGAGTGATGTGTGGATACCTAGTTCGGGCGGCGTTTGGGCATGCTTTCGCCTAGCTAGAGTGCGGGTCACTTGAGCCGTTGAGGGTGGTCTTGTTGGCGTTGGCTGTACGCACGGATGCAGATCTTGAGTGGCGGAGCGCTTCTGATGCGGTGGACGAGACCGTTGGTGAAGCCCCAACGACCTCGGGGCGGAGGTGCGACGATGTGCTCGGTGAAGTAGCCCGGTGAGCTGGGAGGCGGCGTCGATGAAGCGCACTTTTGATGCGGTGGAACTTCGGTGTCTGTGAGGCACGTCGGTTGCGACGGCCGGCGTTGTCGATGGACCACCGGTGCGGCCAGACGAGGCGTAGATAAGGTAGCTACGGTGCGGTGGTGAAGCGCGTCCGTCGTCTTCGTCGTCATCGTCCGGCACAGAGGTGGGGAACGATGGGGAAAGAGAGCGAGACGAGGCGATTCGAGGATGGTGGCGAATTAGGGGATTTGAGCAATCTGGGCGTGGAAGGGACGGTGGAGAAGAGAGATTTTGCAGGGCTGGAATTGGGGCCGCCAGATATTTCAATCCGGAACATGGAAGCGAACTTATATTGTCGTCGTCCTTTTTTGGGGAGGGGTGGGTGGCTGGGTGCTACGCGTCCGTCCACACACGCGACCACCCGACATTACTACGCCCGGTGCCTTAAGGCACCTGCCTTTGTGTCCATGACATGTGGGCCCAACAGGTGGCTGGCCCACATGTCAGTCACCCAAGGGCTGTTGCCTTTAAGGCACCGAATGTAACATCCCAAAATTCTAAATTTTTAAATGTTATAATAATTAAAATATATGATTGTTTGATTGATTGTTGAGTGATCGATTGCGTGAAATTGGTTGGAATTTTAAACTTTTGAAGTTTTGTTGAGACGGAATATTTGAATTTGGAAATATTTCAAACTTCATGCCACTCAATGATCCTCATGATTTCTTCAATGAAAGAGAATGGGAAGTAAAGAAAAATTTCATTTTGAATTTGTCACTTTAAATTTTGTTTTTAACTCAAAGTGGCATTTGAGTTTTATTCAAAAACTTTTCTGACAAAGAACACTTTAACAAAAGTGTTGAGAGGGAGTAACATGACACCCCAAAAATGTTGGAATAAATTTTCCATAGAGTTTTGAGAGTCATTTTGATTTTTGTTTGAATTTAAAAAAATGATTTTTTCAAAAAGTATTTTATTTGCCCCTGCAAACTATCCCATTAAATTGGGCTTATTTTTCTGATCATATTGATATATAATACTCCTATATTTTATTTTCATTTTATTTCCTAAAATGATTCTTCTTCGCGGGTTATTAAAAAAAAGGAAGGTACTGTTTTTTTTGGGCCAAATCCGGCCCGATCCGTACCGAATCATCTCTTTCCTCCCGACGAGATGCTCCAGATCTCCAGCCACCGCCGGAGCATCGCCGGAATCGCGGGATTCGCGAAATCCCTTGTCCCCTCCTCCAAACCTACCTGCCCCCCCCCCTATAAATGGCCATCTCCCGCACCCATTTCCCCCCTAGTCCCTCCTCTCCTCACCCCACGTCGCCGCCCCACCTCGCCGGAGTTCGCCGGACCACCGCCGCCATTGCCGCCCCGTCCCGCCACCTCCGGCCATCCCCGCCACCCACAGACCCCACCAGCCGCTCCGCCCCGCTCAGCCGCCCCCCACCAACCCATCCCCCGCGCCAGAGGGCCCCCCGAGGACGTCGCCGGAGCTCCATCGAGAACCCCATCATCGGAACTGCTACAGTAAATCCCGACCTACTTTTTTTCGTTCTGTTTTAAAACAGAATAGTTTCAATCTTGTAAAATCCATAGTTAATTATCTACGAGGTATTTTTGAGTGATTCCAACTGCCTTGGATCACAAATTTTATTAAGTTTCTGTTAGTTCAATTTTATTTCACATTTGAGCAGTTTAAATTTGTGTTTGTATGAATTTGCTCAAATCACTAGATTTCAGCTATTTTGAGTTAGGAATATTATTTTTGACCGATTCTTTTTGCTCCTGGTCTCTAGGACCTTTGTTTATCCAGTAGTATTTAGTATTTTATTTCTAGGTTAATTTAAATTAGGTTTTTAGCAAAACAGTACTGTTTTATTATTAGTTCTGTTTTAGCTTTTTCTTTATTGTTTTTATTAGTTTTAAATTATTTCTTTTTGTCCCTTTTGACAAAATTAGTTGTGTTTCTGTTAGACAACAGGAGAAAATTTATTTTTATTTTAAAAAATTTATTTTCCTTAGTTTTGTATGAAACCTTCTATAGGTCATAGTTAGAGTTTTATAAAAGCTTTTTATTTGTTTCTTTTGCAAATAAAATTTTATGAAAAAATACTTTCTGTTAACTTAGTTGTTTTACTTTTTATTTTCTGTTAAATTATTAGTTTAGTGTTTTAATTGCTGTTAAGTTTTTTTTTTTACTTAGGGCAAAACTATGTTAGATGCTTGTAGCAAAGTCATAGATTTTCGTTAGTAGTTTTTCTTTCTAATTTTATTTGAAGCTTCTTTGGACTTTGTTGGAGTTTTATTATTGAGTTTTTTGTTTTAGTTGTTATTCTGAGTGTTAGTATTGCTTGCTAGAATGATTGCTTATGTGAATGCTATGTTTGACTTGTATAGATTTTCTTCGGAGAGTGACGAATAGTTCTATCAAAATTTGTGAGAGTGTTGTTATCTTCATCAACGTATTGTGCAAGTTCACTTTGACCATGTTTTTCATACCTATGTGTTTTATTGCATCTAGTGTCATCTTAGCAACAATCCCTCTAGTAGTGATATTGAATCCTTGTAGTTGAGTAGTATGCATGAGGTAGGAACCCATCACCTGTTACCAAGCCCGGACGTTATTTATTTTAATGCTACGCTATAGTAGACGGGGTTGGTATGAGTGCTTCGGGAGTGGTGTGAGAATGGAGGATCTACGTCAATGACGACAACTCCATGATGGAATCTACAAGGACTGCATCTTCAAGGCCTCAAGACTTCAAGACTCGAGACAAGAATTCAATACACACTCTTTGGGTGAAGGATGGTTGACGGGCACCTGGAGAAACCAGTGGATGGCGGGATGCATGGAGAAGCGCCATGACATCTTGCGGAAAGCTTCATCCAGACTCAAAGAGACGGAAGAATACTTCATGCCGGAAGCTTACTTGTGCAACCGCAAGTCACTATGGGCTCTGGCTTGGTTGACCTTAGTGGTGAATCTGGTGGGGCGGTGCTAGCAGATGTAGAACTACGGTAGGATTGGATGAGCACCGGACGGTGGTCGGGGGAACTCTTCGAAGACCATGTTTCGGTCATCTTGTTCTCAAACACCACGAAGTGCGAGAACGTAAGAGAGGGATCGAATCTTGCGGGTAAAGTGTACAAACCTCTGCGAGAGGGTTAAAACCTAATCGATTAGCCGTGTCCCCGATTCACGGACAATTTGAGCATCTGGACTTGGATCTATCTCGGAACTCTCAACACCGGATTGATAACTTAATTGTGGGCAACTTATGATGATTTTGGGCTATGATACATCAGTTGGCGGAACCATGTCATGATAGAAAACTCCATAGTACAGACTTCATTTATTCCTTTGATGTAGGGAAAATTAAACCAGCTTTTACGCAAAAACCCCAGACACAGAGCCACAAAGCCATATTGCATATAGTATAGTTTTATCATCTGTTCTTTTTATTGTGATCTTGCGGTACATTCAATGTCTTGACCTACACGGCTGCAACGTCTCATGTTGCGAGATACTTTTCTTCCGACGAGTAAGAGTACGGTACAGGGTTACGGTCTACACTCAACCTGCCGATGGCGTTGATGGGACTCCACATCTATTTGATTGTTTCCGCTAAGTATTATGAGGTATATATAATTTTACGTTATTTATACATGTGATTGCACTTTGATATATACATTGATGTACTGTGTGTGCCAAAGATCTTGATCCGAGGATGGCAGGATACACGAGGCTTGACCGTCTGAGGTCGGGTCGCTACACCGAAGCAGCGTCCACCCCGACACGACCCTGGTCTGCCCGGTGCGCTTACATTTGAGAATACAAACGAATCTTCTTTCATTTGCAAACGAATCTGTATGTATTACCATGCCCGTGTTTTCCTTGCAATAATTAGTCATTCGAAACGAGATACTCCATCCGTTCACTTTTGTAAGTCGTTTCAGACAACTTAAAATGAACTGTTTTGCACATTATGCGAAATGTCTTCAAGGTCTTATAAAAGTGAACATAGGGAGTACTATAAATTAATTAATGAGGAGTTATTTGAAAAAAAATCGAAACGGTACCCACGCTAACATGGACTAGAGTGTGTCACATAATTAGTTATTTGAATTAGAGTGTGTGTCACGTAGTTAGTTATTTGAATTAGAGTGTGTGTCACGTAGCGATCTCCAATTCTAACGTGGATTTAGCATTTCACTTTGTATCCATGCTACTTTTTAATACAAATTCATATGTATATGATGAACACCATGGTAGTGAGAAAACTTTTGGATGGATTCAAACATATGACCTACAAAATAGCACAACAAATTGAGCCAATGTCAACTTTTCAAACTTAGTATGGCACGAATTGAAATAATTACCCGTATGCCTGGTCCTTGGTTCAAATCTTACAATGTACACCCAATTGAAACATCGATATTAAGTCTGCATTACTATGTACATTCAAATGTTGTTTTTAGTCCCCCCTCACAAGACAAACGCTACATATTTCCTGTATCAGTCAATCTTCCTCTCCTAACCACCTTAGCAAGCTATCGGTTTCCAACACACGTTCATTCTTTCTCTCCATGTTTCAATCTCTAAGTCTCTCAACTACACAACCCCTTTTTCCACTCCTGTTACCAAATGTATTTACCTCACACACCCGCCATTGCACCCCATGCCGAGCTCTCTCTCTCTCCCCCCTCTCCCTCTCACTCTCTCACGCTGAATACATGCATTGCCTATCTAGCCCCCCCCCCCAACCTCTCATGCGCACGAACGCACGTTGTATATCTAGGTCACTTCCTTGAGGCTGTCTCACTCTTTCTTCCGCACGGCGGGCCACACTCTCTCAATCTCACTCTCTTTATCCGAGTCTCGTTTAACCTCGTTTTCTTTCACACACAAATGATATATCTCCCTGTTCGGGCCTCGGTCGACACACTCTATACTCTCTCACACAGATTGTCTATCTAGGTTAGTCCATCCAAGCCGCCACCACTCTTTCGACCTGATGGTGGGCCACGCTCACTCAATCTCTCTCTCTCTCTCTCTCTCTCTGTGTGTGTGTGTATGTCTCAATTTACCTCGCTCTTTCTCGGACAAAAATGATATATCACCATGTTTGAGCCCAATTCGACCTATTCACATTGTATACTCTCTCATGCACATCGTCTATCTAGGTCACTCTCTCCAACCCGTCTCACTCTTTCGATCGCACGGCGACCCTATGTGATCGGTTGACCTTGCTTCCTCCCACGCACAAAATATATCTACACGTCTGTGGCTGGATCATCTCTCAAGCTCTATCTTACAGCCCTCACCTTTACCAAAAGCTCAATCGGAAAATATCTCTCTGGAGCATATATATTTGTTCAATGAATGTCGGACCACACTCACTTTGTCTCTCTATCTATATGTCTCTCGATTGACCTCGCTTTCTCATACCGTATCCACGCGTTGAAGCTACTACCTCTCCATCCCTCGCAAAGACGGAGCTATTTACATTGCGAGGGGCACTCCAACCTTGGATTAATTTGTGTAGGCATTTATTCCGGTTGGTTTAGATTATATTTTCGTAGCATTCGGCCCACAACTACTCCAAACGCCATTGCAACCCACACAACTCCCCTAGTTGATTTTCCTCTGGCTCGGTCATTGCTCTCTCGCACATCCTTTCTCACCTTCAATGTCGCACCATGGTATTATTGAAAAAACTATGTTGTTCTCTTTAATTATTATAAATAAGCTACAAAACTACACACCGATAGTCCGCTTGGAATGGAACAAATTTCGACCCACAATTTAAAGTGCTACAAACTACACACCAAGGGGCCCACATGTCATGAAACAAATTTGGACCCATATACAAATTAAAAAAAATAAAGGACGAGGATCAAACATGTGACCGGGCCTTCAAGCCGCACGTCAATAGGCAACATACGTAGAATAGCAATGTTTGTTGTACCCCCTTTGTTCACATAATGTTTTTATATTACCACAACCTAATTAATGGATAACATGTAATATTATTTTTAGTACTATTCGCCTTCACTTACTGGTGGGTTCCATGTGTGCTCTCTCTCTCCTCCCCTTCTGCGTTTTAGGCCTTGCGGGCAAACATATGAAGAACTTCATGGGCAATGTTGCCGTTGACCATATCTCGACGCGTTCACAACACAAGTCACGGCACCAGTTTCATGTACTAGCAGCACTTGTCGATTATTATGCGTGCAATGCACGTTAATTTGGAAGTATATTAAGTGCATGCGGATATTAACTAATAGGATATTATTTGCATGTTGTCATGTGATTAGCACTATTTTTGGCATGAAATTAACTGCACGCTAAACGTGTTGAGCGCTCGACATTGAAGCAGTCTAGGTCATTGGATGACAAGGAATACATGTGACTTGATGACGTTTTATATTTAATTTGACACGGCTCTAGCAGAACATTCAATCGATCAAACCATACATTTCGTTCAGTCTGACTCCGACTTTAAATTATACGACGATCGATATAAAATAAATGGAAATGATAAACGTTCAGATTTTAAGCATGGCAATCCGAACATTTTTCATGGCAAATTTAGATTACGCGGCGGCGGCGGGGGCGTCTTGCGGTGGGAAGCGGCTCCTCTGCCGTGCTCTGTGTGTCGTCGGGCCACTGACCGACGGCGGCGTCTTGCGCCGTTGTTGGCGTACTCTGGACGTTGGCCTAGCTTCAAGGAAGGGCAAAATGTTCGACTTCGAGCGAAATCAACTGGGCGGGAGGAGGCGGCTGGCGTTGGTGCAAGGAAGCGGTCGACGGCGGCCATCCATGCCATCGAGGTGGCAGCGGCACTACCGGAGACAAAGCGCTGTCAACGGAGTGGCGGAGACGTTCGTGTGCATGGGCACCGGCGCGGCAGCACGTTAGTGCCGCAGCAGCGGCGCATCTTGTTGGCAGTGCGGGCACCGGCGGACATCTTGCGTCGATTACGCAGACGCATGCGCATATCTGTTGGCAGGTGCGCGGCGTGAAAGTCGGCAGGGACCTCGTGGAACCCCGTGGCATCAAGCTCGGCGACAATGTGCGGCTCCCAGCCCATCAATGCCCGCGGGGATGGTATTTGGCGCGATCCAGGCGGCGGAGCGGAGCAGGGCGAGGCGAGACGGTAGCGGCGTCTTCCGCAAAGGCTAGTTCAAGCTCGTCCCAAAGCGCCTTATGTTCTTGAGACTCCGGCTGGGTGTCTTCCTCATGGCCCCGGGACACTAAGGGCAGACCATCGTGATGCGACATGGCGTATGTTTAGGTCAGGCTAGTTGGAGGTAGACGACAGGAGAATCGGAGAGGAAGAGAGAGGATTGTAGCGATACCGGGTAGTGCGGGGTTGATTTTAAACTGCGGCACCGGCGACATTAAAAGTGGGAGTAGTTGGGATGACGATGGTTGGCGGAGCCTGGTCAAAGGGCTCGCCTCCCGGTGAGTCTGCACAACGGTTTCGCCGCACGCCTCGACAAGACGGCGGTCTACTCAAGACGCCTCCCGTCGACTCACACGCTTCTTTGGGGCGGCACCTGCCGATGAGAAGCGGGGACTCGTGGCGGCACGTAAACGCCCACGGTTTCAATAGTGAAAGCGTTCGCCTTAACGTGACAGGTCTTTTCCCTAAAAAAAAACGTGACATGTCTTTGTTCCAAAATACCTTGGCTCTTCATTTGTGAAACTTGTCATAAGCAGCTTGTCTCGAATTGAAGAGAAAGGAGTAAAAGGATAATCCCTCCGTACCCGTGCATTGCCTTATATATTAACTCAAGTACTAGGCACGAACAAAAAAAGTACTAGGCACGAACAAACGGGCTCAATTCTGTGCTCATCCTGGTGTAGTAGTAGTAGTAATAGGCAATGCAGTTGACGGGTGACATTAATGACGGCGCATCGAGGAATTGAACCGTGCTCGCACGGTAGGTAACGTTGTCTAGTTACTAAAGCATCCCTCCGTTGTTCATCGGCAGTCATTATGGACCGGGGACATGAGGGGAATTTCCTAGGGCTGGAATTCTGGCTGCCGGATATTTCGACTTGAAACGCTAAGGCTCGACTGGTTGGGGTTACCTAATGTGCATACCACGCACGCCACCGAAGGACACGAGCCCTTTTTTTAGGATCAACACGAGCCAAGGTCTGGCTGGTACGCCGTTGGGTCCTACCATTTGAGAATACGAAAGGAACCTATTAAATTGCCGAACGAATCTATGTGTATTACAATACCCGTATTTTCCTTGCAAATACTAATATCAACGTGGTAATTGATTTATGACGAGTCGTTGAATTAGAGTGAATTTGTAATATAGTGATCTCAATGTGGATTTCACATTTCATGGTATCCCTAGTAAGTTTTCCAATGCAAATTCAAATTTAAAAGATGAACAATATGGAGGTGAGAAAACTCTGTATGTATCAAGCATATGACCACACACACACACACACACAGACACACACGCACGAACACAACAACAATCCAATAAGTATAGTGCATCTATTTTTCCAACCCATGCATGTATGACACGAGTTCAAAAATACTCCTTCTATTCCTAAATATTAGTCTTTTAGAGAGTTCAACAAGTGACTACATACGAACAAAATGAGTGAATCTAGACTCTATAATATGTCTATATACATTCGTATGTGCAGTCCATTTGAAGCCTCTAAAAAGACTAATATTTAGGAAACGAAGGGAGTAAAATGTAAGACATCCATGGTCCTCAGTTCAATATTTAAAATGAACATGAAACTGAAACATGAATATTAAGTCTAGTACTATAGTACATGCAAATGTTGTGTTTAGGCAGAGCTATGATTGTCGGGGGTCAATCCCTCGACCTTAGATAAAATTGTGGAGCTCTGTTTAGGGTTGTTTAGATTATATTTGTTCCCACCCTCCCAACCACCGATTGGTTGTGCGCCCCCACCCCTCCTCCCCAGGAGAATATCATGTGCCCTCATACCTTACATGCTATATGCCCGTCTGAGTTGCTTGGAGCTTGTAGATCTGAGATATAGCAGCTCACATGATGTGTCTTAATTTTTTTGCAGAAACCTTGATGAGTTTGAGAATTGCACACAATTTGTACAAAAACTACTTAGATGCCCTTTGATCCCATATCCAACGACCTCGAAGCTCGTATCACCGTAGCATCTAAGATGAAGGAGGACATCATATTCTCCTGTATGTAATAATATCATGTGCCACCACACCTTAGATGCTTTGGTGATACAAGCTCTTTGGAGGCGTTGGATTTGTGACCCAACACCACCTCGGTGGTTTGAATGGTTTTTTGCAGAAAAGCCCCAAAAGAGTTCGGCCACTGCTTACAAGCACAAAGACTGCTCAGCTGCCATTGGATCTCAAATGAAACGGCCTCCAAGCTTGTATTACCGTAGCATCCAATTCGCGATAGCACCTTATGTTTTCTCGCACGGGAGAGTATGAGGTGCTCCCGCACCGTAGATTCTATGGTGATACGAGTTCACTGAGATCTAACGGCCAAAAATAGGAGGTTTGAATGTTTTTGCAATATAGGGCTGATAGAGTTTGGGAAATGCGCAGAAAGTACAAGTACTATGCATGTGCCATATGATCACTGATCATACGACCTAGATGCTCATATCACCATAGCGGGTAATTAAGCTACAGGGAGCACCTAATATTAGCACCGGGGAGCCGTTGGATCGAAGATGCAGCGGCACACACGAGGTCTGAATGTTTTATTTGCAAAAAAAAACTTTGGAGAGTTTGGAAATTGCGCATAATTAGAAAGACTACTCCCAAGCCATTGGATCTCACTTCCAACGGTGTAAAAACTCGTATCACCATAGTATCTAAGCTGCGGGGTGGATGTGATATTCTATGCTGCTGTCATTTTTGTTCGTAAACTTGCAAAATACGTGTAACTCGTGCCGTTACTTGTCTAACCGCGCAAAGTGTTTGTTCAAAAAACCATCCTACACTGAAATATCGGAACAACACACGGGGGTCCCACTTGTCATTAATCAAATTTGGACCTAAAACTAACAAATCTGAAAGACGAGATTCGAATTGGCAACCTGGACTACAAAGCGTAAGTCGATAGCCCGAAAAACGAACGGTTGTTGGCTTTGTCCCATAACTTGATTTTATACAGTACTTGCATTGAGTAGAGTAGAGGGAGTGCCTCGTCAACACATGCATGACCGTTGTCTCACTTACGGGTGGTCCCAGGTCTGCGCTCAATCTCTCTTCTCTCCATCGTCTAACCTTTGCACAGGCACACACGAAGAGTGGCGCTAGCTTGCCGTGGTGTTATTACAACTAAAAAAAGCTTGGAAAATAGAAGAATCTCCTAGAACAAGAGACGTTGCGGCTGGTCAAGACGGAGCTAACCATGCCACGTTTGCATGATGAAGCTGTGTGGCTAGTGGGGTGTTTTCGACCGACTGGCTGGGTCCCGAGGTCGAACCATAGGTATTACGCCCGACATAAAGATATTTTTACACGCACATTTTTCCTCCGTGCCGAGATGTGGCACACCCTACCGCGCGATTTCGGGGTCCTCCCGGGTGGTGCACGCATATATTCTTCCTGACGTGGGACGCCCTACCGCGCGTTTTCTGGGTCCTCCTCGGTGGTGCACGCATAAATGAGTCGTCGAATCACGAAAGACCACCTTTCCCGCCGAGTACATCAGTGAAGCACGGTGGCTAGCTAGTTGGGCTAGTTCGACCGATTAGCTAGGCCGCCACCACATTTGTTTTTCACCCCTTTTTTATCTACTTGCGGCAGGTAAATTTAAATATCCACCGCGACGTTGCTCACGGTGTTTGGGTGCGGCAGGATTTTAAATTTTTGATTGATGGAAGCGGTAGCGGCAGGATTTTTAATTTTTTGATTGGACGGGAGCGGTAGCGGTAGCAATTAGTCATGATGACTCCGCTGTAAAAACCCTTTGCTCCCTGATGTGAGAAGTCGTCGATCGGTGTTTTATCGTGGTGAAAACCAAAGATTCCCCGCTCCTCGGCTGGCTCCCTCCGCCTTCCGTAGATTGCATTCCTTTCAGCAGTTTCGCCCCTTTGCTTCCTCTCCCCATTGCTTCTACTGGTGCCATGGCAGCGCAGCAGATCACGGAGTCCGAGGTGAGGCGCCGACACAGAGCTCCATGCCAAGGATGCGGAGCTCAGGGCCAGGACGTGGAGCTCCATGAGCTCAAGGAGGAGAGGAGTGCCATGCTCCTCCGTTATGTGCGGGAGTTCACGGAGCTTCAAAAGCGGCAGGCGTCCACCACAAAGATGCTCGAGGCGTCGGCGGCGTTACTGCAGAAAGAGGGAGATACGATAGGCCATCAGGGGAGCCGGCTGGAGCGCGAGCGGGCCGATCGTGACGAGGTCCAGGATCGCCTCAGCCACTTGGTGAACCAAGTTGCCATGCACGTGTTGCAGCTGCGCGATGCCTACCGTCGTGCCAGCGCGATGATGCCGGCCGTCGAGCTAAACCCGTTCGACCACCCGGTCGACTTCAGCGAGCTGCGGCTTCCTGACCTGGTCTCCTTCTTCACCTATATCTCCGAGGAGCTGAGCCGTCTCCGCGCGATGGTGGGGGCTGAGCTGGACAAGGAGGGGTTGCGCACTACCGTCGCCGTTGTCGGGCGAATCCTTTCAGGGCTCCATCACCGGAATCCATTCGTGCCATTGGACGCCGTCTTTGACGAGCTGGCTCCCGTCGACTGAGAGCGGGCTCTGCGGGCGGTTGCACCCTGCATCACCAACGTCGTGTGCCTCGAGAAGCAGAGGGACTTCGGTGGTGTTTAGGCGCCCTCTGCATGGGCATGTCCATGTCTCGGCGCAACATGACCGTTGGATCAAACTCAGACGGTGCAGATCAGTCAATGTAGCACAAAGCGTGTGGGTGTGTTTGGTTGCATTCTCATCTCAATATAGTTGTTTCCTCTTCGTGTATTTTTGTCAACCTACTAGTGTGGACTCATGCACCCTTCATGCACTCTGCCAAACACCCAAAAGTGGGTCGAGAAGGGAACTTTTGCTCCTATCCCGTGCACCCTTCATACACCCTGTCTAACACTATAGGATGTGCTTCATATGGTTCATGTTTCGTGGAGTACTGTAGCACCGTACTCTCCGTGCGCTGTGGACCTAGTTCTGTTAACATTGATCTCACTGTTCATTCTCGACCGGACAGTCGAAAAAACGGTACTATGTTACATATTGCAGTAGTTGACATGCGTACAACACAGCAACAAGATTGTGTAGTACTGACGTATGAACCACTGCACATGCCTAGTAGTAGGAGCACTGTGTATGTTCAAGTGGCTGCCGTGTTTCGCACTCCTCCGTCATAAGAGTGGAAATGCTTGCTGTAATCATTTTTTTCTTCAGAAAAACAGTGGACACGATCTACCGTGCGGATCCTCCTCCAGCCATGCGCTAAATTACTCACTTTCGCCGACGTGTGGGACAGCCAAGACACCGGGTCCACCAGCCATGCACTAAATTACTCTGTAGTAGAGTGACGGTAGACTACCCCGATCGAACCGCCGCAGTAATGCCCAATGAGCCGTTAAATCACAAAGCCCCCTCCTTTCCAGCAGTAAGTTGGACGGATGAAGCAACCATCATTTCACTCTTCTCTCTCAGCTTCCTCTCTTGAAGAAAACCCCCACTCGCTTCGCTTCTCCCTCATCTCGTTCCTCCTTTCACTCTTCTCTCTCAGCTTCCTCTCTTGGATGGACGCCGGAGCACCGGCCGACATGATGTCTATGGCTCTAGCCAAAACCGTCGAGGCTCATGGTACGAAGAAGCGCAAGCACCCCGCCGAGACTACCATAGACAAGCTCAAAGCCATCGCCCTGTCCAAGCCCCCCTCTCCGGGATCCCTCATTAAGCAAGTCCAGGTAATGTCTCTTGTTGACAATCTTTTTCTCGATCTTGATCGTGTTTTTTCATCTAACACGCAGTACTAGTACTGGTAGAACAACTTTCTGGGTGATCTTGCATGTGATTTTAGTGTGCCAAATGACGGTTCTAAATTCCTCTTTTGACCAAAACATGCGAGAGGTTGACACCGATTTCTTATAGATTACTTTCAACTACTCCCTCTGTCCCAAATTTCTTGTCTTAGATTTGTCTAGATACGGATGTATCTAATACCAAAATGTGACTTGATACATCCGTATCTAGACAAATCTAAGACAAGAATTCTGGGACGGAGGGAGTACTTTATGAACATCAATGCTACTTTTTAAGAGGGTATATTTGCCTTAGTAACTTGTGTTATGGATATTGCATGTAATCCCTCTGCTCTCATGCCTTTGAAGACATGTTCTAGTGTCTTTGTTCACTCATTACTATGCGTATATGTAGTCATATATGGAGTATAATATCGAAAATCATCTTATATTTCTGAACGAAGGTAGTAATGAAATATGGTTTCTGTTTGAATTAGAACCAGTCCATGGTGGAGATGAAGTTCTCAAAGTCATGCCGTGTGAACTGGAAGACCTGATGATGAGTTCTCTTGCTGAACTATCCAAATCTTTGTGTCCTTGTCGCCACGTGTCCTGAACTAGTGTTTTCCTGTAGCATTGTTGTCAGCGTGTTCTCGAGGCTGTACTTGACCACAACAATTTCTGGCTGTGCCTTCGATTCTGAAGGGTGTGGTTCTTGTAAATCTTCCCAACAAATCTGATGCGCCTGTCTTCATCATCATGTTTATGAGTGGAAAGACCACTACATTAGGTTCTCCAAGGTTGACAAGATGGTGATGGTGCATGTAGACATCTCACACGAAGTCCATGGCCTAGCCGAGTTATGCGGGTTCATCCCGTAGAGTCGGTGGCAAGAAATAGTATGCAGAGTTTAGTTAGTGCAACTTTGCTTATCTGTAGTAAGTACTATTGTTCAGTACTTGATTTGTGTTTGTGAACCCTGTATTGTTTATTAGTACTGCCGCTTTTGGTGTGTGGTCAGTCCTGAGAACGGTCTATGTTAATGTCTGTCCACTCAATTCAGTCTGTACATTTTGAAGTATCCAGATCATATTTTTTGTGAGTACGGTTTATCAATTATGGTTACACTCCAATATCTGTATGCATTGCAGGGTCTATCGCACCCACCAGGATTTCCAGTCCCATGGATGTTCGGTCCATACGATTTGTCACGACCTTTGGACTGTGCTTGTGGGAGTAGGCGGGCCCCTGCATGCCACGCGTAGTTGGATGATCAATCTTCTGCTTTAGTACTTCAACATAGTGATTTCTGGTAAGGATTCACTCGTGTCACATCAAGTAATTGTTATTGATTTACTGTCTATTTCTTATTGATTTAATTTCATGTTTTCTTTCTTTTCGTGCATTTTTACGATGCAGGTTTTTCCATGTGACATTCATCACATAATAAACCGTTTGGTTTGGTCTACGATGGCTATTTTTGCAGGTTTCACTTCTTATGTCGTGTCAAGAATTTGAAGGCACCGCCCATCACTTATATTATCGAACAAATTGGATCAGTCTGTTGTCTGAGTACAAGCTGAATCCCTATGATGAACTGCAGTTTGGTTTAACAAAAACGCCACAATTAGTCCTTCTCGCATTTAAAAGAAATGAAGAAAAAACTGGATCACGGTCACGGATCCTAGTCAAGTTAGAAAGCTGATCATAGCAGACCAGACACAATCGCTACTGTCTCAAGCACAAATCGAAAGCACCGGCAGCTGCTCTAGCAATCGACAATGCGGCAGCTCACCGATCCAAATGAGGATTGGGCACCGACCGCGTCAGCGGATCAGTCTGATCTACCGGAGGATCGGGCATCGACACTGGCACCAACTCTACAAGGAGCACCATCTCCGGCAGCAGCAGCGGCTTCGGCACCTGCACTTGCATTTGGTCCGGCCCTTGCAGTTGCACCGGCAATAGACTAGGCTGCAGTTCACACTTCATATACCAAAGTCCTTACAAAAACCGACATGCCCACCTTCTTGGTAAGCATTGGCCGCCCAAGTGCTTCGTTCTTTTATCTTTCCATGTTGTTTCACATGATTCACTGTGTTGATCTAACTGTTTGGGTATATCTTCTTGTTTCCAAACAGAGAATTCCTAGAGCAACGAGGGAGTCATTCAACAATCCGGGCGACCGCGGCCAAGTTTCTCTTACCATGCGCAGCCTTGGTGTGAATGAACCTGCTCAATATACCGTAAGTACAAAGGATGGTCGCATGATGATTGATGCTAAAGGATGGTCAAGGTTCAAATCTAAATTATATCTTGCGGTAGGGGATGATGTCAAAATCGAACTTTCTCGGCAAGGAGAGCTGGTCCAAATCAACTGTGAAATTCTTCAAGAGCAAAGACGCGAATCGCCGAACTGATCTATCCTCCGAGAGATTTTGATGTAATAATCCGGCATGGTGAAACAAGTGTCCTGTGTGTATAAGTAGTCTGACAGTATTATTTATCACATGGTATATCATTGATAGAATTGCAACTCTGATTGCTGGTTAGGAACCGCTGCTCGATTTCATTCCAACACTGCCGTGCTTTATTCAATTTTGTGTATTCGCCTTTATGACAACATCTAAAACCAGCGTAGTACCGATCGCTTGCAATATGAAAAGTCTTGAGGTAGAACACATGGGCCCCAAACATGTGTGGTCGGCTCGCGCCCAAAGTCGAACCGTGAGCCTATCTGAGTATTATATTCTCAGCTGAACCCCCATAAAAAAAAGCTGAAACCCCATAATGCCCGTGCATTGCAGAGGGAGTGTATTTCTCGGCAAGGTGAGCCTGTGATATAAAAGATTTGCATATTTCTTTACAGAGGGAGTATCTCTCTGTCAAAAAATATATTTATGTGTAACTAGTTACTCCCGTCTTTCTACTTCCTTTCGCTGATATGTGGGGCAACCGGCAATGGGGTCCACGTGCCATATGCAAAAATTAGAGTGCACAACTTCACGGTAGACACACCCCGGTCAGAAGCGCCGCAAAGAATGCCCAATGAGCCACAAATCACAACCCCCTTTCCAGCTTTTAGCAAGAAGTCGGACGGACGAAGCGGCAATATTTCACTGGGCCTGAATCCCCTTCTCCCTCGTCTGCTTGTTCAGAGAAAACCCCCGCTCGGCGATTGCATAGGGTTTTCTCATGGAGAACCAGGTACAAATTCTTCATCCATCCCCGATAAATCCAAGTCCCTTGGTCGCAGGTAATCCTAGGATGGCAGCCGCCGCCGTTGATGTATTTTTCTTCGTACTGAATCTAGTGTGTTTAGTTGCAGTGCCCAAAGTGCGAGTACCCTACAGATTTCTGCGCCCACAGCGAGACGCCACACTTGTTCCTTCTCGTCCTACCACAACATTTTGAAACGCGCACAGTATGTTCCTAGAATCCTCTTCTCTATCCGGGAGGGTGGGTTTTTTTTGAACATGCTGTGTTCTCATATTATTTTTCCTGCAGTGTATTGTTTGCTCTGCCAGAACACATGTACTCAAGATGCTCGGCCTTGCCATAATCGAATACACTAGTTTAATGGTCACAGTGAAGACAATCCATGGATATTGCTTCCGAGTTGGGTTCATGAACCAAGAAGATCCCTGCTTTTTATGGCGAACTTGGATAAACTTTCTCAAGTGTTACGGACTGAAAGTTGGCGCACGAATGTTGATGGAAATAGTAGAACCTGGTCTCATCTTCACTGCGATCTTCCACCCCGACGTCGTTCCAATTGTTCATCCATGTTAGTTTTGTATCTGGTTCTTGCTTGTTTCCTCGATTACTTCTTAATCCACCTATTCTGTCTAACTAATCACAATTTAACTTTAGAAGTAGCAACGAATCTCTCACGAAGATGCTACTTCTAACTAATATTGTCTTATAATTGGTGGCACGTGTAGGTTTTTTTCGTAGTTAAGCGCCTGCTCGTTTGTTACTCTGTAATAACTCGGCTGTTACTAATGGCACCAAGTTGATCGGATCGACATCCACATGTTCCTACACTTTATTGATCGCCTTGAGGTCCTTGTGGGGCGTTTCAATGGTGGAAGGCCACGTGGGATATGTGTGCCATCTGTTGCACCTGCTGAACCGGTCCAACCGTGTCGAGAAACTTATGGTACGAGCTGTTTTCTGTTATATATGTTGTTCATAAACTATTGCTTATACAAAATTTTACAAATTTGTGATCTTGTTGAAACAGGAACTGCCGAAGTTCTATTGTTCCTATACAGATGTTCGACCATGGTCGGGTCAAACTTGGCGCTTGGTCACAACATGATGTTTATGTCGACCTACTCGGGCCCCTTGGAGGCGAAAAGATACTTATTCGTGGGTGGTCTCAGATAATGAAGGCCCGCCCATCTTCGAGAATAGGACAGAAGATTATGTTCATGCTTTTCCATGGCTCTAAAGCGAATATCCTGTTTATTGACCACGTTGCGAGATGAAGCCGCTTTCAGAAGGTTGTGGATGCGCAGGGTGGCGCCTGGGCCTTGTCCTGGGCTTGGTGGCCTCACCCTTGGTTAAGCTGTAGCCTGAGGGCAAAGTAGCACTGTTCGAGGCGTAGGTCGGTGTTCGGGAACGGGGTCCCAGACTTGCTCGCGCCCGCGGCATGGCTCAAAGGGGGCCCCATCATGGCCCATCTTCATCAACACAAGCTCAAGACCCTCACGAGGGGCCAAGCCTCGCGGGGCGGACGACAGGGAGCTTCCTCAGGCACGGCCTCATCAGGCTGGCTCGCGAGGAGGCGGAGAGATCAAGGCGGGGTACCTCACGAGGTGCCCATGACGCAAGCCATGACGACCAAGGGCGCCAGGCGGGCGCCAGCCCGCGCAGTGTCCTCCTTTCCTCTTTGGTGCAAAGGGAGCAAGCGCAGGTGAGAGCATCAAGCAAAGGCGTCCATTTCGGTGCAACAAGACCAAGACCAGCCCAACGGCAGGAAGGAAGTCATTGTGGAGCCCAAGCAGGCGTCACCGCCAGAGCCTTTGACAGGCGAGGACCAACTTTAGTCAGGATAAGTGTACCAGATGTTCCCTTCAAAATGGCCAATTGTTGGCGCCCTTCCCGCTCAATATTTGGGAAGAGGCCCAGGGCCTCTGTATATAAATAGGACTAGCCACGCACAGAGCTAGGGGGATCTGATCGGAGAGCTGCATCTTGACTCTAGAGAGAGAGAGAAAGAGAGAGAGAGAGAGAGAGAGAGAGAGAGACTGAACTCCTCCAAGCAGTTCATCGCCTCGGCCAAGAACAGACCCTCGCGAGGTTGTTCTGTATTATCCATCACCATCAGCCCAAGAGGCAATCCACCACACCACAAACTAGAGTAGGGTATTACACCACAATGGTGGCCCGAACTAGTATAAACCTTGCGTCTCTTGTGTTGTTCCTTTCGTAGTTTAGATCCAAGCGAGGCGGCGGGGTGCAGGTAGGTAGATGGCGAGATCTCCGCGCGCACCCCAGTGTTCGAACCTCAAGGGTCTGCCAGAACCCGAAATCCGACATTTGGCGCGCCAGGTAGGGGTGCGCCAGAATTCGTCTTCCGCCGCCCTGTTCTCCGTCGACCACCGCATCCATGTCTGACGCTTGCCGGGCCCGCGCTGAGCACCGAGCCGCCCTCGCTTCCCACGTCGCCCAGACGGCTCCCTTCGGCGGGCGCCCTCGTCGTTCCCCGTCGCCTGCCGTCAACGCCGCCACCGGCCCGGCGGGGAACGAGCAGCAAGCATCGTCCCAGCATCCCTCCGTGAGGCAAGACGGCCGCACTCCTACCCCCTCACCCGCCCCAGCTGGTTCTTCGTCTCGCGCGTTTCGCGCGCCCATGGAGGCTCGAGCTGCGCTCATCGCGACAAACGAGCTCCTGCGCTACCGATCGGCCGACGACGTCTACGAAGAGTGGCTCGACCGCTGTCGCCAAGCTCGTCGCGCGCAGGGGCTCCCCGCTGCCGTCTGGCCAGCGACCGCACTCGCCTGCGCGGGCGACGAAGCTCCGGGGGCGCCTCGGCCGCATCCCCCTCAAGAAGGCGCCCTGCCCCCAAGGCGCGTGGTCCCTGGGCGGAACCCTCTCCGTCTGGCGCCAACGCGGCAAGAGCAGAGCTACCAGGAAGTCCCTCGCCCGCAAGAAGCTGCCCGAGTGCTCCCCGCTCCAGCTCGTCGCAACCACGCTCCTCCTCCAGCACGTCAAGACCCCGCGCTGCTCCCAGCTGCAGCGCATGGGGACCTGCAAGACCAAGCTCTTCGTCACCCAAGGCCTCCCGTGGCCACAGCAGGCTGTCGTGCCTTCACCACCGAGCTGCGCAACGTCGCGTGGCCCGGCAAGTTCAAGCCAGACCTGCCTCCTCGCTACGACGGAATGGCCGACCCCGCAGAGTTCCTTTAGCTCTACGAGCTGGGCATCGAAGCTGCCAACGGCGACGAGAAGGTCATGGCGAACTGGTTTCCCATGGCGCTCAAGGACGGGCCCGCACTGGCTCTGAATTGGCTCGTGCACGATCTCCTCGACGAGATACGCACCCGCTTCATCGCCAACTTCCAAGGTACTCGTGGACCCGGCCACTCCGCCGTGAGCGACATGCGCCGCATCAAGCAGCAACCGGGGAGACCTGCAGAAATACATCCAGCGCTTCAACAACGCACGCCTCAAGATTCCCAAGGTGACCGAGGAGGCCATCATCTCCGCCTTTCTCCGACGGTGTGCACGACGCGTCAAGATGAAGGAGGAGCTGGCGATGCATGAAGACTTGTGCACTTCCTTGGAGCTGTTCAACTTGGCGACCAAGTGCGCCAGGGCCGAGGAAGGGCGTCTCTCCCTCCTCGAGCTGCCTACCGCAGAACCAGAAGAGAAGAAACCCAAGGCCAAGGATGTGAAGCGCTAGGGGGCTGCCGTGCTCGCGGCAGAACCGGACACCAAGCGGGGCAGAGATCAGCCCGAGTCTTCCAAGGGCAGCCGGTACTGCGTGTACCATGACCTCCACACCCACAACACCAACGAATGTCAAGAGCTCCGAGCCGTGCGAGAAGGGAGGATCGGCCGATGTCCTGACCGTAGCGACCGGGGTTACGGCCGAGGAGGAGGAAGGAACGCAGGACACTGCGAAGGCCGCGGCCCTCGCCAAGGGTGGTGCGACCAACCTCGCGAGGATCGCTGGCGGGACCCGCCTCGCGAGGGAGGCTGGAGGGATCCGCCTCGCGAGGATCGCCCGCAAGGCAACGCAGGCCTCCCTCCTCTGCCACCGCAGCCAAGGAGAAATGAAGACCATCATCAGGACGAGGGGGCTGGGGGCTTCAGAGCCGCCAGCGCGATCGCACGCATCCTGGGCGGAGCTCAAGCCCCAGCCTCTCAACGCATCTTCAAGCAGTTCGCCCGCGAAGTGAGTGCAATCCTCCCCAAGCTCGAAGCCACACGCCCCCTCAGGTGGTCGGCATGCGCCATCACGTTCAGCTCAGCGGATCAGCTCAAGTGTGCGGCCACAGCCGGAGTCCTCCCAACGCTTTGCTCCCCAATCATCAGCAACGTGCTAGTCACCAAGACCCTCATCGATGGCGGGGCAGGGCTCAACGTCCTGTCTATGGAAACGTTCAACAATCTCCAAGTGCCTTACAATCAGCTTCAGCCAACCAAACCTTTCTCTGGGGTCACCGACGGCTCCACGGTCCCGATTGGGCAGGTTCGCCTCCCTGTCACCTTTCTAAGGCGACAACTACCGCGACCGAGCTCATCGACTTCGACGCCGCCCACATTCGCCGCCATACAACGCCATCCTCGGGTACCCCGCTGGCCAAGTTCATGGTCAGAACCCACCACGGCTATAACGCCCTCAAGATGCCGTGAAGTGGCGGAGTCATCACGGTGCCCTGCGAAGAGAAAGACGCGGTGTGCTCCCTGGAGTGAGCCTTTCAGGCCGCATCACTGGAAGACCCGGATCGCGGAAGCAGGAGGCTTCTCGAGACCGCCCCCAAGAAGAAGAAGACATCGTCCGGCCCGGCCCCTCAAGAGGCAGGCACCTCAGGGTCCGTGCCTTCTCAGGGGGAACCTCCTTCTATCACATAGGAAAGCGCGCCCGGCGCCCTCCTCAGGCAGGGCTCGCGGGCTCCCCCCTGGAGGGCCACCGACCTTGCTAAGGTCACGAGGAAGGCGCTTGGGAACCACTTGGAGGCGTTTTTCGAAGCACGTTTCCCTCAAGAAGGAGCAAGGCAAGGAGGGCCAAACCCTCAGGAGTTCGTCAGCCAGATCATTCAGGAGCTGCAGGAGTCAAGAGTCATGAGTGGCAGCCGCCGCTTCCCCGCCGTAGCTCCCCATCCAGGCGAGGATGGTGGGCTGCGCGTCTGCATCGACATACCAGGGCTCAACTAAGCCGCCTCTCAGGAGCGCTTTTGGCTGTCACGCCGGGACCCGAGGACGTAGAGCGCCGGCATCTAACCAAATCTGCAGGAACACATCACAAGATAATGCCCAGTGCCAGGCGCAACCCGCCTTGAGGTAGGGCCCCGTGAGTCCCGCGCTGGCTCACGGGTGCCCAGATACACCTCGTCAGACCCTACCATGCCAGCCATGTGTCGTATGGGCTATACACGCCCGGGGGCTCCTCCCGAGGGGAGCCCCTCCCACGCACTGGAAGCACCATGCTCACTGGCCGACGACATCGCCGAGGAGCGGCTATGCCCAGACACATCTGAAGCGCTATGCTCGGGCTGGTGATAAACAATCGAGGGTGGCCCCGGCTGCATCAACCTCGTGGAGCCCAGAGATCGTTGTCGGCCTCATCGCAACGCCTCCCTCGGGAGTGCCGCGAGGGGCTGGGCACGGGCTGCGCCTGGGTCACGCCAGACGCATGCCACCCAGCCAGCCCCTCGGGCCTGGTTCGTCTGACGTCCCCTCCCCGAGCGGAGCCAAGGTACGGGCGGCAGTTTGAGCGTCAAGGGGACTCCTGAGCATCGCGACTCAGAGCCTAACTGGTCACGTAGCCCCTCACTCCTTAGTTCGAAAGGCTAACGACGGTTGAGGTATGCGCGAGGTCGGGCTGTGCGCACGTAGAACGGTAGATCCACCCACGCCTCACCTCCCTACTTGTTGTTCGATGCGCTAAGGGGGACTCCTGAGCATCGCGACTCAGAGCCTAACTTGTCACGTAGCCCCTCACTCCTTGGTCCCGCCCTGGTTTCCGGTCGGGGCTAACGGCGGTGAGGTATCTTGTGAGGCGGGCTCTGCCGGCGAGAACATAAGCAAGTAGGAAGGAAAAGCGCAAATTTCAAGGAATTCAAAAGAAAATATTACAGTCCATAACTGTTATCACAACGCGAAATGCAAGTTTAAATGCCTCCCCGAGGCATGATACATGTGCAGGAATTAAAAGCAGAACAGGAGCCACAACGGAGTCACTTGTCGGCGGTGGAGCTGCTGGAGCGGAGTTCGCCTTGTGGAGCCGCAGGGGTTGGCAGCCCGCCGGCTTGGTGTCAAGGCCGGAACTTCCCCAGAGCCTCCAGACGACCCTTTCACGGCCTCGGCAGCGGCAACAAGCTCGCCGTCGGGCTCAAAGAGCTGTCGAGGTCGACATTGGGATCGCGAAGGTAGATGTGGGTGAGGACCCGCGTCAGCGCTGCAGAAGACAAGACACGTGCCTCGGCCTCAGCCATAGGGCCAAGGCCAAGGGCGACATCTTCAAGAGCACGAACCAGGAAGGGAAGCAGCTTGGCGGGGCCGTCCTCTGCGCCGGCCAGCGGGCTCTCCAGGCCGCTATCGTAAAGCTCCCTTAGCAAGGCGTGAGCCTTCACCTCCATCTCCGTGAAGGCCACGCGATCCTCGGCAAGGACCCGTGCCTTGCCGTCCAGCTCGACCTTCCTCGCCTCCAACTCTTGCTCCAGCACGCCTAGGCGTTCACGGCGCTTCTTGAGCTTGGCGTCCCGATCCTTGACGGCCACCTCGCGAGCTTTCATGCCTTCCTCCTGCTCTTGGCGGCGGGCCTCCTTGGCGAAGCTGGTCCCTGAGCCCTGCAGCTTGCTCTCCAGCGCCTTTGCAGCGACCTCGGACATTGGCTACCTCCCCAAGGCGGCGTCGCGAGCAGCTTCGCCCCAAGGACGGCTGCTTCTCCTCGTCGCCAGCCGCCGAGGCTCGACCAGCGCCCGAATCAAGGCGTCGGAGCGAATCCAGCCGAAGCCAGCTCCAAGCGCCCGGCCACTAGACGGGGTCGGCGCCAAAAGATCTGCCAGCGGTCCAGTTGGGCAGCAGCACGATCCAGAACGGTAGGAGGAGTCGAAGAGACAGCAGCCGGTGGGGTAGGAGGAGGAGGCAACAGCGTGACCACAGTATCCTGAGGTGGAGCCTGCTGCGCCCCCGGCTGTGGTGGCAGCATCAGGCAAGGGCACCTCAGGAGTCGCTTGGGCCGTGGGGGCTGAGCTCGCCCCAGCCGGCTCAGCCAGGCCTCGTGAGGACGACCGGGCAGGAGAGGCCCGTGCATTGCAGTCACCTTCTTTCGCGGGCAGAGGCGCTGCCCCAGACGGAACCTCAGGGGATCCCTTCGGTTTCTTTGCCGCGGGCGCCAGCCTAGCCAAGAGATACAGATGTCAAGCCTCAGCGACAAAACAAGAAATAAGATAGGAATCGAGCACTTACTGGTCGTCACTCACGGGCTCGAGCAACCTCCGGCCATACTTGAAGCCTTAGAGCCGGCTGCAAGGATCAGCCTCAAGGAGCTCGGGAGTAGGAGGCGCGCCTGCGGATCGCCTCGGGGCCGGGGCAGACCCGTGGGGGATCAGCCCGGTCCTGTCCTTCTTCGGGATCGGGGGCAAGCTCCCGCCGCCCCGCTCGTCATCATCGTCGTCGTCGTCGCTCGGTGAGAGGCGGAGCACACGGGACTTGCGCCAAGGGAGGGGAGCCCTCGACTCCCCGTCAGTCGCCTCGGAGTCGAGCCCTCCTTCCCGCTCCCCTTCTCCCTTCTCCTCGCTGGAGTCGCCGGAGGACACGTCCACCGGGTCCTCGGGAACCTCCGCGGGCATGGGCCCGTCCCCGTTGAAGACGAGCATGGACTCCACTACCTGCTCCCAGTCGTCACGGAGGAACAGGGGCGTAGGAGCGCCCTCCAACCTCGCCACGTCACCCCCGACCAAAGAATGGAGAACCGCAGCCAGGTCTTTGTCGGCCAAGACCGCGGGGCTCGGGTGGGGCCTCCACATCAAAAGTGGGTACTGACGAAGCGGAGCCAGCTGGTGCTCTAGGAATTCCCTCAGCAGCGACGCGCCGGTCAGCTTCGCCGCCGCCATGCTGGCGGGCCTCAGATCCATGTCCATCTTCTCCAACACCGACCTTGCACGGGGTTCCACGAGCTCCACTCGAGACCAATCGTCGGAGTGCGTGGGGTGCTCCGTGGGCAAGATTAGCCGAGGGTGGATGCGCCCAACATCTACCAACACCCACTTGCTCCTGAAGCCCTCAATCCTCTTCACAGGGTTCGAAATGGCGATGGAGCTACCGTGACACGTTTAAGCTCAGACACGCAGAGATGGAACCACGAGAGGTCGGAGGGAGAAATAGTGGCGCAGGGGCCACCGAGGGCTGCACCCCGACGTGAGCCTCACAATAGTAGGCGAAGATCGCCAAGGAGAACAGAGTTGGGGTGGAGATGCAGAGCTTGTAGCTTGTAATGGCGAAGGACGGAGAAGAAGAACTCGGAAAAGGGAGGCATCAGACCGGCAACAATGGCGCTTACAAAGAGCGGATAGAAGGTGCTCCCTTGGCCCTCAGGGAGGGCGGAGCCGGCCTTGAACACCTTCACCCCGTGCCGATGCCTGCGCCGCTACCATCCGGGCGCACCGGGCAAGGCTTCGCCTCGACATCGCTCGACGAGTCCAGGCAGGCGAGTAGCAAGCTCCGACCGGGTTCTGGCGAGGCGCCATGCCTTGCTAGGGCGTCGAAGTGGATCTGAAGATTTCGGAGGCAGGAAGGAGAGGCGCAAGAAAGGGGGTCTGAGCAGGAACCAGAGAAAGCAAGGGAAGCAAAGCCTAGGCGGACGCCGCTCCTTTATCAACTCGCGCGGTTGCTAAGGCACCTACATCCAATCAACCGCCACGCGGCGCCCGAGGCCGCAGGCTGTTAGGGCCCGCGGCGCTTCGCACTTGCCCTTTCACTTCTCTGCTCGGCTAAGTCCGGGCGCGCCTTGGGCCCGGGGCTACTCGTGGCGCTTCGGGAACGGGGGTCCCCAGACTTGCCTGCCTACGGCCTGTGGCGTGGCTCAAAGGGGGCCCATCACGGCCCATCTTCATCAACACAAGCTCAAGACCCTCACGAGGGGCCAAGCCTCGCGGGGCGGACGACAGGGAGCTTCCTCAGGCACGGCCTCATCAGGCTGGCTCGCGAGGAGGCGGAGAGATCAAGGCGGGTACCTCACGAGGTGCCCATGACACAAGCCCCGACGACTAAGGGCGCCCGGTGAGCGCCAGCCAAGAAGTGTCCTCCTTTCCTCTTTGGTGCAAAGGGAGCAAGCGCAGGCGAGAGCATCAAGCAAAGGCGTCCATTTCGTGCAACAAGACCAAGACCAGCCCAACGGCAGGAAGGAAGTCATTGTGGAGCCCAAGCAAAGGCGTCACCACGAGCCTTTGACAAAGCGAGGACCAACTTTAGTCAGGATAAGTGTACCAGATGTTCCCCTTCAAAATGGCCAATTGTTGGCGCCCTTCCCGCTCAATATTTGGGAAGAGGCCCAGGGCCTCTGTATATAAATAGGACTAGCCACGCACAGAGCTAGGGGGATCTGATCGGAGAGCTGCATCTTGAATCTAGAGAGAGAGAGAGAGAGAGAGACTGAACTCCTCCAAGAAGTTTATCGCCTCGGCCAAGAACATACCCTCGCGAGGTTGTTCTTCCTTGTATTATCCATCACCATTAGCCCAAGAGTCAATCCATCACACCACAAACTAGGGTAGGGTATTACACCACAATGGTGGCCCGAACTAGTATAAACCTTGCGTCTCTTGTGTTGTTCCTTTCGTAGTTTAGATCCAAGCGAGGCGGCGGGGTGCAGGTAGGTAGAGGGCGAGATCTCCGCGCGCACCCCAGTGTTCAAACCTCAAGGGTCTGCCGGAACCCGAAATCTGACAGCATGCTTTGTATGGTTGAACTTGTATAAGTACTCATACTGCTTTCAGCTTTGGTTGTTAAGTGCCCCTGCTGGTTTCAGTTAAGGTTGTTAAGTACCCCTGCTGCTTTTATAGTTTGTCGTGTTTCTTCAGTCCTGTCTTCCTCCAGCCGCCAAAACCAAACCAGCGCCGGCGGGGCCGCCTGCTTCCGCCTCCCACGGCTGGCTGCGCCTCAGCGCACGCATCGCCGCCCCACCGTCTCCTAAATCGTTAACGCCGACGTCCTCCACGCGCTTTGGTGCGCTCGCCGCGGCGCCGCCCTCTCGCGTTGTCAACATGGTCAACAAACAACAGGAATCGGCAGAAGTACGTGGAGAGGGTGACAATAGGGGCCCACCACGTCAGTGTATGGAAAAATAAAATGCTTCCTCCTAGTGTTTTCCTGACATTTGGGACCCACGCCATTGTGAGCGTATATAGTCAACAGACAAGAGAGCAGCACAAGATCGGCTGACACCTGGGACGTAGCTACTCGAGAAGTATTTTTTTGTTTGGTATTGTTGAGACGGGCAGGGTTTGAACTGGTCAGGCCCGCCTAGCCTGTGCTTATATTTTATGTTCACCATGAAACCAGCCCAGCTATTTTTTCTTTGTGCAAATGAGCCCAGCTTATTTTTTTTGAAGAATACCCAATCCAGGCCTACTTATTTTTCTACGCCTTGAAAGTAATATGAAATGGGTTGTAAATATAAAAACAGATGACAAATTGGCAATTACTTTATAATTTCTGAATTTTTTCACATTTTCAGATTCCTATTTCACTGGGCATTAACCTAATTCAAATATATCTTCAAAGTACTTTAAATCTGGCTCGACATTTTGGTAGTAAAAATAGTTTGGAACCCACGGAAATATGCGAAATTGACCCTAGCAAACCAAAAAAAAAACGACTGCAATAAATTGCAAAAGAAGTTGCCATGAGCTATATATAAATTATTAAAAAAAGAGGGAGTGGTCTGACTTGTGGGCCTGTTTAGTTGACGCATATGCAAGATTTTTTAAGTTATTATATACTACGTCAACAAACGATTCTTGCAGACGTAACCATTGGATGTCAATCCAACGGCCGTCGTGTTTCTTCAATCTCTGATCTTCTTGCTCCAGCCGCCAAAGTAGCTGGCAAGGGACCAAGATGCTCCCGCCTCCGTGGCCGGCTGTCTTTATGTGAGCCTCGGCGCCCCCTACTACTCCCACCGCTGGCCAGGGCATCCCTCTACTCACCCACACTCCCTGTTATTCCGCGGCGACGGCAGCCTCACACCGCAGCCGAACCGGTGAACCCTCGTACTCCTCTCCGCGCGGGCTTCCACTGCCGCGTCTTCCCCGGCTCCGCATCGTCCCCTTCCTAGGCCTCGCTGTCGTCCACCGCCGTGGTGCTCTCGGCGCGGCATGGTCAATGTGGTCAACGACCGACTTCCATCGGAAGAGTATCTTGTCGTGGAGAGGCCGATTTGGTCCACGTCACCGCAAGGAAGTGCCTCCTTATTACGCTGAAAATAATTATTCCTCCACGATATCTGGGACCCACCGGACGGGCCACCAAGTATTTCGTGAAAAACGTTCCCTCATTGTCAGCTCCGGACCCACCGGAAGTGCCTCCTTATTACGCACAAAAAATGAATACCCCCGCTAGGCTGGGACCAACCTTGGTGGGAGGCTGACTTGTGGGCCTACTAAGTTGATTGGGACGGAGGCCTTTGTCAACTTTAGTCAATATATGAACGATTCTAGCTCCAAGGACCGTGACGATGTCCATACAACGGTCAGAAAAGTCGTATTCAACCTCTGGTCTTCTTGCTCCAGCCGCCCAAAGCAGCGCCGGTCGTGCCGCCTGCTCCTGCCGCCCGTGGCCGGCTGTGATGCCGCGGAGGCCTCACCGCCCCCTACTACTCCCACCGCTGCCAGGCCATCCCTCTACGCACCCACACCCCCTGTTATTCTGCGGCGACGGCAGCCTCACACCGCAGCCGAACGAGTGAACCCTCATACTCCTCTACGCGTGGGCATCCACTGACGCGTCTTCCCTGGCTCCGCTTCGTCCCCTTCCTAGGCCTCGCCATCGTCCACCGCCCTGGTGCTCTCGGCGCGGCGTGGTCAACATGGTCAAGGAATGGCTTCCATCGGACGTGGACTGTACGTGAAGAGGCTGACAGCTGGGTCCACGGCCGCAGCAAAGAAGTGCCTCATTACGCGCAAAATAATTATTCCTCCACCTGACAGCGGGGACCCACCGGACGGGCCACCGTATTTCATGAAAAAAAGTTTCCCCCTGTCTGCTGGGACCCACCAGCTACATCTTCGCATGCAAGGAAGTGCGTCCAAAAAAACGATTCGCCCCCTGACTATTGGGACCCACCAGCTACATCTTTGCACGCAAGGAAGTGCCTGACAGTCGGGACCCACCTGGTCGAAGCGTACGTAGCGTTGTCATTCTGGTCGCGAACATGTACGTACATACTGGTCGATGTAGAGGCGCGCACGTGTCGTAGTAGAGGCGCGCATGTAGCATGTACACGTACGTACATCGGCAAGGGTGCAAGAAAGAAAATACGGCCACATACGTACATACGGGCAGGGTCTCTAACGCTTATCGCGCATACGTACATGGCTGGGTTGGAATGGAGAAACAGCGTCGTCCTCGTGTTCATGGGGAGCCAACCGGCTAGGTCGGAACGGAATGCGTGGTCGTGTTCATCGGGAGGGCTTGGACGGAATAGGCGATGGAAACGAGGCCTGGCGTACCGCACAACAGAGGAAACGGCCTTGTGTTGATCGGGATGGGCCCGACGTACCGTAAAACGGAGGAAACGGACCTCCTACGATCGAAACGGGGGTCCCGTTGATCGGGAGGGGTGTGTCGTACCGCAAAACGGAGGAAACGGACCTCCTACGGTCGAAACGGGGGTCCTGTTGATCGGGAGGGGTGTGGCGTACCGCAAAACGGATGAAACGGACTTGTGTTGGAGCGCTACGGTCGAAACGGGGGGGGGGGGTGGAGGTGAGGGGTGTGGCATACCGCAAAACGGGACTCCACGAGATACTGTTCATCTCCACCGTCGACCTCCTCCAGCCTCCACGGGCTACCGTCGACCTCCTCCAGCCTCCACGGGCTCCTGTTCATCCAGCCTCCACCGCGCGCTACTCCACCGGCTACTGTTCAACTGAAGGATATATGCCCTAGAGGCAATAATAAAGTTATTATTTATTTCCTCATATCATGATAAATGTTTATTATTCATGCTAGAATTGTATCAACCGGAAATATGATACATGTGTGAATACATAGACAAACATATAGTCACTAGTATGCCTCTACTTGACTAGCTCATTAATCAAAGATGCTTATGTTTCCTAACCATAGACATGTGTTGTTATTTGATTAATGGGATCACATCATTAGGAGAATGATGTGATTGACATGACCCATTCCGTTAGCCTAGCACTTGATCGTTTAGTATATTGCTATTGCTTTCTTCATGACCTATACATGTTCCTGTAACTATGAGATTATGCAACTCCCGTTTACCGGAGGAACACTTTGGGTGCTACCAAACGTCACAACGTGAATCGGGTGATTATAAAGGAGTACTACAGGTGTCTCCAAAGGTACATGTTGGGTTGGCGATTTCGAGATTAGGTTTTGTCACTCCGATTGTCGGAGAGGTATCTTTGGCCCTCTCGGTAATACACATCACATAAGCCTTGCAAGCATTGCAACTAATAAGTTAGTTGCAAGATGATGTATTACGGAACGAGTAAAAGAGACTTACCGATGCTTGAGATTGAACTAGGTATTGGATACCGACGATCGAATCTCGGGCAAGTAACATACCGATGACAAAGGGAACAATGTATGTCGTTATGCGGTTTGACCGATAAAGATCGTCGTTGAATATGTAGGAACCAATATGGGCATCCAGGTTCCGCTATTGGTTATTGACCGAGAATAGTTCTAGGTCATGTCTACATAGTTCTCGAACCCGTAGGGTCCACACGCTTAACGTTACGATGACAATTTTATTATGAGTTTATAAGTTTTGATGTACCGAAGTTTGTTCGGAGTCCCGGATGTGATCACGGACATGACGAAGAGTCTCGAAATGGTCGAGACATAAATATTGATATACTGGAAGCCTATATTTGGATATCGGAATGGTTCCGGGTGAAATCGGGATTTTACCGGAACACCGGGGGGTTACCGGAACCCTACCGGGGGATAATGGGCCTTAGTGGGCCATGAGGGAGAAGAGGAAGGCCGGCCAGGGCAGGCCGCGCGCCCCCTCCCCCCCTAGTCCGAATAGGATAAGGAGGGGGGGGGGGGACATCGCCCCCCTTTCCTCTTTCCCTCCCCCCTTTCCTTCTCCAACAAGGCAAGAGGGGGGAGTCCTACTCCCGGTGGGAGTTGGACTCCTCCAGGCGCACCCCTTGGGGGTCGGCCGCACCTCCCCCTCCCTCCTTTATATACGGGGGCAGGGGGGCACCCAAGAAAACACAAGTTGATCTACGGATCGTTCCTTAGCCGTGTGCGGTGCCCCCCTCCACCATATTCCACCTCGTTCATATCGTCGTGGAGTTTAGGCGAAGCCCTGCGCCGGTAGAGCATCATCATCGTCACCACGCCGTCAGGTTGACGGAACTCATCCCCGACACTTTGCTGGATCGGAGTCCGGGATCGCCATCGAGCTGAACGTGTGCTTTGAACTCGGAGGTGCCGTGACGTTCGGTACTTGGATCGGTCGGATCGTGAAGACGCACGACTACATCAACCGCGTCGTCATAACGCTTCGCCACGGTCTCACGAGTGCGTGGACAATACTCTCCCTCTCGTTGCTATGCCATCACCATGATCTTGCGTGTGCGTAGGAATTTTTTGAAATTACTACGTTCCCAAACAGTGGTATCAGAGCCTGGTTTTATGCGTTGATGTTATATGCACGAGTAGAACACAAGTGAGTTGTGGGCGATACAAGTCATACTGCTTACCAGCATGCCATACTTTGGTTCAATGGTATTGTGAGATGAAGCGGCCCGGACCGACATTACGCGTACGCTTACGCGAGACTGGTTTCACCGCTGCGAGCACTCATTGCTTAAAGGTGACTGGCGGGTGTCTGTCTCTCTCACTTTAGTTGAACCAAGTGTGGCTACGCCCGGTCCTTGTGAAGGTTAAAACAACACCAAATTGACAAACTATCGTTGTGGTTTTGATGCGTAGGTAAGATCGGTTCTTGCTCAGTCCGTAGCAGCCACGTAAAACTTGCAACAACAAAGTAGAGGACGTCTAACTTGTTTTTGCAGGGCATGTTGTGATGTGATATGGTCAAGACGTGATGCTATATTTTATTGTATGAGATGATCATGTTTTGTAACCAAGTTATCGACAATGGCGAGAGCCATATGGTTGTCGCTTATTGTATGAAATGCAACGCCATGTAATTGCTTTACTTTATCACTAAGCGGCAGCGATAGTCGAGAAGCAATAGTTGGCGAGACGACAACGATGCTACGATGGAGATCAAGGTGTCGCTACCGGTGACGATGGTGATCACGACGGTGCTTCGGAGATGGAGATCACAAGCACAAGATGATGATGGCCATATCATATCACTTATATTGATTGCATATGATTTTTATCCTTTATGCATCTTATCTTGCTTTGATTGACGGTAGCATTATAAGATGATCTCTCACTAAATATCAAGAAGTGTTCTCCCTGAGATGCACCGTTGCAAAAGTTCTTCATGCTGAGACACCACGTGATGATCGGGTGTGGTAGGCTCTACGTTCAAATACAACGGGTGCAAAACAGTTGCACACGTGGAATACTCAGGTTAAACTTGACGAGCCTAGCATATACAGATATGGCCTCGAACACGGAGACCGAAAGGTCGAACGTGAATCATATAGTAGATATGATCAACATAGTGATGTTCACCATTGAAACTACTCCATCTCACGTGATGATCGGACATGGTTTAGTTGATTTGGATCACGTAATCACTTAGATGACTAGAGAGATGTCTATCTAAGTGGGAGTTCTTAAGTAATATGATTAATTGAACTTAAATTTATCATGAACTTAGTACCGATAGTATTTTGCTTGTCTATGTTTACTATAGATAGATGGCTCGTGGCCGTTGTTCCGTTGAATTTTAATGCGTTCCTCGAGAAAGCAAAGTTGAAAGATGATGGTAGCAATTACACGGACTGGGTCCAGAATCCTGAGGATTATCCTCATTGCTGCACGTAAGAATTACGCCCCGGAAGCACCGCTGGGTGCCGTGCTGCTGGCCGATGTAACCGGATTTAATGCTAAGAACGTCCCGCGAGCAAAGCCGATGACTACTCGATAGTTCGGTGTGCCATGCTTTTACGGCTTAGAACCGGCCTTCAACGACGTTTTGAACGTCATGGAGCATATGAGATGTTCCAGGAGTTGAAGTTAATATTTCAAGCAAATGCCGGATTGAGAGATATGAAGTCTCCAATAAGTTCTATAGCTGCAAGATGGAGGAGAATAGTTCACATCGGTGAACACATACTCAAAATGTCCGGGTATAATAATCACTTGATTCAACCGGGAGTTAATCTTCCCGATGATAGTGTCATTGACAGAATTCTTCAATCATCGCCACCAAGCTACAAGAGCTTCGTGATGAACTATAATATGCAAGGGATGGACAAGCCTATACCCGAAGCTCTTCGCAATGCTAAAAGTCATGGAGGTAGAAATCAAAAGGAGCATCAAGTGTTGATGGTTAACAAGACCACTAGTTTCAAGAAAAAGGGCAAAGGGAAGAAGAAGGGGAACTTCAAGAAGAACAGCAAAGAAGTTGCTGCTCAAGAGAAGAAACCCAAGTCTGGACCTAAGCCTGAGACTGAGTGCTTCTACTGCAAGCAGACTGGACATTGGAAGCGGAACTTCCCCAAGTATTTGGCGGATAAGAAGGATGGCAAAGTGAACAAAGGTATATGTGATATACATGTTATTGATGTGTACCTTACTAATACTCGCAGTAGTACCGGGTATTTGATCTTGGGTTCTGTTGCTAATATTTGCAACTTCAAAGCAGGAACTACGGATTGCGAAGATTGGCTAAGGACGAGGTGACGATGCGCGTGTGAAATGGTTCCAAAGTCGATGTGATCGCGGTCGGCACGCTACCTCTACATGTACCATCGGGATTAGTTTTAGACCTAAATAATTGTTATTTGGTGCCAGCATTAAGCATGAACATTATATCTGGATCTTGTTTGATGCGAGACGGTTATTCATTTAAGTCAGAGAATAATGGTTGTTCTATTTATATGAATAATATCTTCTATGGTCATGCACCCTTGAAGAGTGGTCTATTTTTATTAAATCTCGATAGTAGTAATACACATATTCATAGTGTTGAAACCAAAAGATACAGAGTTGATAATGATAGTGCAACTTATTTGTGGCAATCTTGTTTGGGTCATATCGATTGTAAAACACATGAAGAAACTACATCTTGATGGGCTTTTGGAATCACTTGATTATGAATCACTTGGTACTTGCGTAACCGTGCCTCATGGGCAAGATGACTAAAACGCCGTTTCTCCTAACTATGAAGCGGCAACTGATTTGTTGGAAATCATACATACCGATGTTTGTGGTCCAATGAATGTTGAAGCACGCTGTGGTATCGTTATTTTCTCACCTTCACAGATGATTTGAGCAGATATGGGTATATCTACTTAATGAAACACAAATCTGAAACATTTGAAAAGTTCAAAGAATTTCAGAGTGAAGTGGAAAATCATCGTAACAAGAAAATAAAATTTCTATGATATGATCGTGGAGGAGAATATTTGAGTTACGAGTTTGGTTTACATTTGAAACAATGCGGAATAGTTTCGCAACTCACGCCACCCGGAACACCACAACGAAATGGTGTGTCTGAACGTCGTAATCATACTTTACTGGATATGGTGCGATCTATGATGTCTCTTACTGATTTACCGCTATCGTTTTGGGGTTATGCTTTAGAGACAGCCGCATTCACGTTAAATAGGGCACCATCAAAATCCATTGAAACGACGCCTTATGAACTATGGTTTGGCAAGAAACCAAAGTTGTCGTATCTTAAAGTTTGGGGCTGCGATGCTTATGTGAAGAAACTTCAACCAGATAAGCTCGAACCTAAATCGGAGAAATGTGTCTTCATAGGATACCCAAAAGAGACTATTGGGTACACCTTCTATCACAGATCTGAAGGAAAGATTTTCGTTGCTAAATTTGGATCCTTTCTAGAAAAAGAGTTTCTCTCGAAAGAAGTGAGTAGGAGAAAAGTAGAACTTGATGAGATAACTGTATCTGCTCCCTTATTGGAAAGTAGTTCCTCACAAGAACCGGTTCCTGTGACAACTGCACCAATTAGTGAGGAAGCTAATGATATTGATCATGAAACTTCAGAACAAGTTTCTACTGAACTACGTAGGTCAACCAGAGTAAGATCCGCACCAGAGTGGTACGGTAATCCTATTCTGGAAGTCATGTTACTTGACCATGGTGAACCTACAAACTATGAAGAAGCGATGGTGAGCCCAGATTCCGCAAAATGGCTGAAAGCCATGAAATCTGAGATGGGATCCATGTATGAGAACAAAGTATGGACTTTGGTGGACTTGCCCGATGATCGGCAAGCCATTGAGAATAAATGGATCTTTAAAAAGAAGACTGACGCTGATGGTAATGTAACTGTCTATAAAGCTCGACTTGTTGCGAAAGGTTTTCGACAAGTTCAAGGAGTTGACTACGATGAGACTTTCTCACCAGAAGCGATGCTTAAGTCTGTCCGAATCATGTTAGCAATTGCTGCATTTTATGATTATGAAATTTGGCAAATGGATGTCAAAACTGCATTCTTGAATGGATTTCTAGAAGAAGAGTTGTATATGATGCAACCAGAAGGTTTTGTTGATCCAAAAGGAGCTAACAAAGTGTGCAAGCTCCAGCGATCAATTTATGGTCTGGTGCAATCCTCTCGGAGTCGGAATAAACGCTTTGATAGTTTGATCAAAGCATATGGTTTTATACAGACTTTTGGAGAAGCCTGTATTTACAAGAAAGTGAGTGGGAGCTTTGTAGCATTTCTGATATTATATGTGGACGACATATTATTGATTGGAAATGATATAGAATTTCTGGATAGCATAAAAGGATACTTGAATAAAAGTTTTTCAATGAAAGACCTCGGTGAAGCTGCTTACATATTGGGCATCAAGATCTATAGAGATAGATCAAGACGCTTGATTGGACTTTCACAAAGCACATACCTTGATAAAGTTTTGAAAAAGTTCAAAATGGATCAGGCAAAGAAAGGATTCTTACCTGTATTATAAGGTGTGAAATTGAGTCAAACTCAATGCCCGACCACAGCAGAAGATAGAGAGAAAATGAAAGATGTTCCCTATGCTTCAGCCATAGGCTCTATCATGTATGCAATGCTGTGTACCAGACTGACGTATGCTTAGCAATAAGCTTGGCAGGAAGGTACCAAAGTAATCCAGGAATGGATCATCGGACAGCGTCAAGAACATCCCGAAATACACGAAAAGGACTAAGGATATGTTTCTCGAGATATGGAGGTGACAAAGAGCTAGTCGTAAATGGTTACGCCGATGCAAGTTTTGACACCGATCCGGACGATTCTAAATCGCAAACCGGATACGTGTTTTTATTAAACGGTGGAGCTGTTAGTTGGTGCAGTTCTAAACAAAGCGCCGTGGCAGGGATCTACATGTGAAGCGGAGTACATAGCTGCTTCGAAGCAGCAAATGAAGGAGTCTGGATGAAAGAGTTCATTTCCGATCTAGGTGTCATACCTAGTGCATCGGGACCAATGAAGATCTTCTCGTGACAATACTTGGTGCAATTGCCTTGGCAAAGGAATCCAGATTTCACAAGAGGACCAAGCATATCAAGAGACGCTTCAATTCCATCCGGGACCAAGTCCAGGTGGGAGACATAGAGATTTGCAAGATACATACGGATCTGAATGTTGCAGACCCGTTGACTAAGCCTCTTCCATGAGCAAAACATGATCAACACAAAGAGTGCATGGGTGTTAGAATCATTACTGTGTAATCTAGATTATTGACTCTAGTGCAAGTGGGAGACTGAAGGAAATATGCCCTAGAGGCAATAATAAAGTTACTATTTATTTCCTCATATCATGATAAATGTTTATTATTCATGCTAGAATTGTATTAACCGAAACATGATACATGTGTGAATACATAGACAAACATATAGTCACTAGTATGCCTCTACTTGACTAGCTCATTAATCAAAGATGGTTATGTTTCCTAACCATAGACATGTGTTGTTATTTGATTAATGGGATCACATCATTAGGAGAATGATGTGATTGACATGACCCATTCCGTTAGCCTAGCACTTGATCGCTTAGTATATTGCTATTGCTTTCTTCATGACCTATACATGTTCCTGTAACTATGAGATTATGCAACTCCGTTTACGGAGGAACACTTTGGTGCTACCAAACGTCACAACGAATCGGGTGATTATAAAGGAGTACTACAGGTGTCTCCAAAGGTACATGTTGGGTTGGCGTATTTCGAGATTAGGTTTTGTCACTCCGATTGTCGGAGAGGTATCTCTGGCCCTCTTGGTAATACACATCACATAAGGCTTGCAAAGCATTGCAACTAATAAGTTAGTTGCTAGATGATGTATTACGGAACGAGTAAAGAGACTTGCCAAGAATTGAGATTGAACTAGGTATTGGATACCGACGATCGAATCTCGCAAGTAACATACCGATGACAAAGGGAACAACGTATGTCGTTATGCGGTTTGACCGATAAAGATCTTCATAGAATATGTAGGAGCCAATATGGGCATCCAGGTTCCGCTATTGGTTATTGACCGGGAATAGTTCTAGGTCATGTCTACATAGTTCTCGAACCCGTAGGGTCCGCACGCTTAACGTTACGATGACAGTTTTATTATGAGTTTATAAGTTTTGATGTACCGAAGGTTGTTCGGAGTCCCGGATGTGATCACGGACATGACGAGGAGTCTCGAAATGGTCGAGACATAAAGATTGATATATTGGAAGCCTATATTTGGATATCGGAATGGTTCCGGTGAAATCGGGATTTTACCGAACACCGGGGTTACCGGAACCTCCCGGGGATAATGGGCCTTAGTGGGCCATGAGGGAGAAGTGGAGGCCGGCCAGGGTAGGACGCGCGCCCCTCCCCTAGTCCGAATAGGACAAGGAGGGGGCGCCTCTTTCCTTCCCTCCCCCCTTTCCTTCTCCAACAAGGCAAGAGGGGGGAGTCCTACTCCCGGCGGGAGTAGGACTCCTCCAGGCACACCCCTTGGGGGCCGGCCGCACCTCCCCCTCCCTCCTTTATATACGGGAGCAGGGGGGCACCCCAGAAAACACAAGTTGATCTACGGATCGTTCCTTAGCCGTGTGCGGTGCCCCCCTCCACCATATTCCACCTCGGTCATATCGTCATGAGTTTAGGCGAAGCCTGCTACCGGTAGAGCATCATCATCGTCACCACGCCGTCGTGCTGACGGAACTCATCCTTGACACTTTGCTGGATTGGAGTCCGGGGATCGTCATCGAGCTGAACGTGTGCTGAACTCGGAGGTGCCATACGTTCGGTACTTGGATCGGTCGGATCGTGAAGACGTACGACTACATCAACCGTGTTGTCATAACGCTTCCTCTTACGGTCTACGAGGGTACGTGGACAATACTCTCCCCTCTCCTTGCTATGCCATCACCATGATCTTGCGTGTGCGTAGGATTTTTTTTGAAATTACTACGTTCCCCAACATCAACCACCCCTCCACGGGCACCCCTCCACCATCTACTGTTCATCCAGCCCTCCACACCACGGGGTCCTGTTCAACCACCCCTCCACCGTCTACTGTTCATCCAGCCCTCCACACCACGGGTTCCTGTTCATCCAGAGGCAACGACACCACTCACTGTACATCAAAACCCCCCGCAACGCCACCGCTCATCCCAGAGGCAGCATTGATCGGCTTCATTAGCAGCGATAGCGGCGAATCGCTCCATCGGGTTCGATTAACAACCATCGATTGATCGCTTCGGGTTCAATAACGCGTAACTGCCAGTCTGTCGCTCGGGTTCGATTAGAGCCCAACGCCTCACTTTCGGCTTGATTAGAGCCAACGCCTACACACCTGCAGCGTCACGTCTGAGAAACGCGCATCGCTCGGCCCCCGACCTCCCATCGTAACCGGCAAGTCCCCAAAATTTTCCTCCCCCTTGCTTCTACCACGGTTTTTTTTCTGTCATGGACGGCCCAAAGAATGTCATGCAGCTGCGTCTCCGGCCCGCCCAGGACGAAAAGCCCATTTTCTATCATGATTTTTTGTCATAGAAGTAGGAGCCCACGACATCTGTGATGATACCGGGTTTTGTCACAATTATCGTCATAGAAGTGTCATATGTATGACAGAAATTTTCTTCGTTCGGCCCAAAATGTCACGGATGTGTCTTTTTTTTGTAGTGTCAGTTAGAGGTTAGAGTTAGATTCTAACCCTGAACTAACTCTAAACCAAAGAGGTGTATGGATGGCAGGGTTAGATTGACATTAAATGCTCTATCTCAATCATTTGACTACTTTGGACCCTATTTTTAGTCAGACTAAAATAAGTCCCTTGGATCCACGCACCCTCTTGGTGTGGTCGGCTCTTCTGTGGCCTCCTACCGCTCACAATTGACATAAACGAACCATCTATACAAATCAAGCATGCAAAACATGATAATTTTTACTTTGTCCATACAAATGAGATATCCCACTTAAACATACAAGTCGTCAATCAAGCTTCACAAAATAAAAAAACACTTCATGAAACAAAGAATGAGCTAACTCATCACGGAAGTCATTCATGATAGGGAGGGAGCCCGGAGCCCCTCACGCACCGAGGGAGGAGCTCGCCATCATCGCTTCTGTAGGAAGGCTCAGAGAGCCCAAGCCCCGGGAACCCCTCCGACGCTTGGCCCTTATGAAGTTGAGGTCGACACTGCATGGGTAGCAGGGCCGCTGTCGCCGATCGGGAACTTAATCTTTGGGCCTCTAGAAATAATGAAAGCTCAGAACTAAAATACCTAGAAAGGTGAACTAAATCTTTGGGCCTCTAGAAATAATGCAAGCTTTTAACTTAAATACCTAGTAAGGTGAACTGAATCTTTGGGCGTCTAGAAATAATTCAAGCCTGAAACTGAAATACATAGATAGGTGAACTGAATCTTTGGGCCTCTAGAAATAATGCAAGCATCAAACTGAAATACCTAGAAAGGTGAACTAAATCTTTGGGCCTCTAGAAATAATGCAAGTTCGAAATCGAAATACCTAGAAAGGTGAACTTAATCTTTGGGCCTCTAGAAATAATGCAAGCTTTGAAACTGAAATACCTAGAAAGGTGAACTGAATCTTTGGGCCTCTAGAAATAATGCAAGCTCTAAACTGAATTACCTAGATAGGTGAACTGAATCTTTGGGCCTCTAGAAATAATGCAAGCCTGAAATTGAAATACCTAGAAAGGTGAACTGAATCTTTGGGCCTCTACAAATAATGCAAGCCTCGAAATTGAAATACCTAGAAAGGTGACACGAATCTTTGGGCCTCTAGAAAGATTTATTACCTCCTCAAGCAGCATCAAACAATTCCATGCGTGCACCACAAATCTATAGCAAGTTTGATCAGGATCTACCTTTCCAAATCAGAATTAGCGCTAGAGCAAGCAAGGTCAATGATATGGCCGTGAGACAGTGAAGGAATGAACAAACTCACCCGTCTCGCAACCTCCCTGGTAGATGCGCCGCGCCGCGCACGACAGAGGGAGAAAAACGACTGGTGAAGGGGGAGCGGGGCGACCTTCGAAGGCCGGAGGGAGAGGGCGGCCGGAGTAGGGTGGCAGAGGCCGGAAGGAGAGGGCGGCCAGAGGAGAGAGAGAGGGCGAGCAGCGCTTGGGCGGGCGGCCCTATGGGGAACAGAGAGGAGTCGTGCGAGAGGGGGGGAGCGATCTGGTTCGGGCAGGTGAGATTTTTTTAGTTCTCTTTTAGTGGGCCCGAGGATAACTAACGCAATTAGAACCTCTCCACCGGGCTAGTTTTTTAGCTGGGTTAGAGCAAACTAGCTCAAACTAACCCCTCTTGTTTCGATAATTTGAGGCTATTTCAACCCAAACTAGCTCTAACTCAGGGATCCAAACAAAGAGGAGTGTTACTGTACATGCTACAGTGTGGACCGTAGCACATTGTTTTTTATGGCCATATCACCACATTGTTTTCTACTGCTGGTTCACTGGGCTATCGTGGTTCGCGCTGCTGGTTCACTAGGCTGCCGTGGTTCGCACTCCTCCGACCTGAGTAGTACTCCCTCTATTCCTAAATATAAGTCTTCGTAGACATTTCACTGTGGACCACATACGGATGTATATAGATGCATTTTATGTGTAGATTCACACATTTTTCTCCGTATGTGGTCCATAGTGAAATCTCTCCAAAGAATTATATATTTAGGAACGGAGGGAGTAGTATAGTACTAGTATATACTGCATCATTCTTTGCTCCTTCTTACTACTCCGACATGTGGGAGAGCCAGCATCCGGGTCGACGTGTCATGCACCAGATTAGAGCGCGGAACGGAAGGGGGGCATCACCCCGTTCGGAGCGCCAGTAATTCATGACTATAGTGAGTGGTTGAAAGTGCAACTATCCCTAGGTGGTTTTGGTAATTCATAACGAAATATAGCTCATTGAGCTAATGCTATTCCAAGACAAATATTTCAGGAAAGCTCAATGAATGGCATGGCATGGATGATGAAAGTGGATCCCTCAAAATATTAAGGACAAAGGATTGGCTCAAGCTCAAAAAGCTCAAGACTCTATGTTTTACATTTTAGTGATCCAAGATCACACTGAGTCTATAGGAAAAGCCAATACTATCAAGGAGGGATGAGGTGTTGCTTAATGAGCCTCTTGCTTCATGTGCTTAGTGATATGCTCCAAAACCCTCCACTACTTTCTCACATCCACATATGACCTAAACCTAAAGTCAAACTCGACCCTACCGATTCTTTCTATCCGGCGCCACCGAGTTCAGATGTCATAGCCACTGCCACAAACCCTAGGCAAATCAGTCTCACCAATAGGGATCTCGGTCTCACCGAGATGGGATTGTAATCTCTCTGTTTCCCTTCGTAACGTTTCGGTCTAACCGAAGTGAGCGATCGGTCCCACCAAGTTTACAATGTAAACTCTCTGTTTCCCTTTCATAACTTTTCGGTCTCACCGAAAGAGCGAATCGTTCCCACCGAGTTTACCTGACCAACTCTCTGGTTAGCTAATTACCAAATTCGGTCTCACCGAGTTTGTGTAATCGGTCTCACCGAGATTACGTTATGCCCTAACCCTAACCATATCGGTCCTACCGAGTTGCATGTCGGTCCCACCGAAAACCCTAACGGTAACTAGGTTTACTAAATCGCTCCGACCGAGTTTGTTGATTCGGTCCCACCGAGTTTGGTAAATTGTGTGTAACGGTTAGATTTCGTGTGGAGGCTATATATACCCCTCCACCTCCTCTTCATTCGTGGAGAGAGCCATCAGAACAAACCTACACTTCGAACTTACCAGTTCTGAGAGAGAACCACCTACTCATGTTTGAGGCCAAGATATTCCATTTCAACCACAAGAATCTTAATCTCTAGCCTTCCCCAAGTTGCTTTCCACTCAAATCATCTTTCCACAAAATCCAAATCGTGTGAGAGAGAGTTGAGTGTTGGGGAGACTATCATTTGAAGCACAAGAGCAAGGAGTTCATCATCAACACACCATTTGTTACTTCTTGGAGAGTGGTGTCTCCTAGATTGGCTAGGTGTCACCTGGGAGCCTCCGACAAGATTGTGGAGTTGAACCAAGGAGTTTGTAAGGGCAAGGAGATCGCCTACTTCGTGAAGATCTACCGCTAGTGAGGAAAGTCCTTCGTGGGCGACGACCATGGTGGGATAGACAAGGTTGCTTCTTCGTGGACCCTTCGTGGGTGGAGCCCTCCGTGGACTCACGCAACTGCTACCCTTCGTGGGTTGAAGTCTCCATCAACGTGGATGTACGATAGCACCACCTATCGGAACCACGACAAAAACATCCGTGTCTCCAATTGCGTTTGAATTCTCCAAACCCTTCCCTTTACATTCTTGCAAGTTGCATGCTTTATTTTCCGCTGCCTATATACTCTTTGCATGCTTGCTTGAATTGCGTGAAGATTGCTTGACTTGCTCAAAGATAGCTAAAATCTACCAAAGTCTAAAATTGGGAAAAGGTTAACTTTTTAATTGGTCAAGTAGTGTAATCACCCCCCTCTAGACATACTTGAAGGTCCTACAAGTGGTATCAGAGCTTTGGTCTCCATTTGCTTTGATTTCCATAGCTTTTGGTGGTGATAGCCTTGGTTTCACAACCTAGGAGAGTATGGCGTCTAGCGAGGGAAATTATCACCGTGGAGGTCCTTACTTTGATGGCACTAATTTTGCTAGTTGGAAGCATAAGATGAAAATGCATATTCTCGGACATAACCCCGCCGTTTGGGCTATTGTGTGTGTTGGTTTGCAAGGTGAATTCTTTGATGGGAGAGAACCGAACCGTGAAGCTAGAGCGGATGAGTTGAAGATGCTGCAATACAACGCTCAAGCTTGTGATATCATCTTCAATGGCTTGTGCCCCGAAGAATTCAACAAAATCAGTCGTCTTGAGAATGCAAAGGAAATTTGGGATAATTTGATCGATATGCATGAAGGTACCGACTCCGTCAAGGAATCCAAGTTGGATGTGCTCCAAAGTCAGCTTGACAAGTTCAAAATGAAGGATGGTGATGGTGTCGCTGAAATGTACTCTAGGCTTGCTCTTATCACAAATGAGATCCCGGCTTAGGAAGTGAAGAGATGACCCATGATTCATCATCAAGAAGATCCTAAGAGCATTGGATGGAAAATATGATACCGTGTGCACATTGATCCAAATGATGCCAAATTACAAATATCTCAAGCCAATGTAAGTCATTGGAAGAATTGTTGCTCATGAGATGTCACTCAAGGATAAGGAGGAACTTCACAACAAGTCAAGTGGTGCTTACAAAGCCTTATGTGAAGCCCCACATCATCAAGTGAGAAACAAACCTTCAATGAAGAATTGAGCTTAATGGTGAAGAACTTCAACAAATTCTACAAGAGTAGAAGCAAACAAAGAAGCTCTAAGTCAAGGTCCTACAATGACAAAAGATCTTCTAGTCGAGAGAGAAATTGCTACAATTGTGGGAGACCCGGCACTACTCCAATGAGTGTACGACACCCTACAAAAGAAGAGAAGATTATCCCAAGAGAAGAAGTAGAAGAGAAGAATCACCACCAAGAGAGAGAAGGAGTAGAGATGATCGTTATGAACGAAGACCCTCATGAAGAAGCAAGGATTCGGAAAGGAAGGACAAGTCATCAAAGAGCTACACAAAACAAAGACATCAAGCTCATGTTGGTGAATGGGTATCCGGCTCCGACTCCGACAATCACTCCGAGAGAAGCTATCACTCCGACTCCGAATACACTCAAGATGAAGGTGTTGCCGGATTAGCACTTGTGTCAACCAACTCCTACGACATATTTGAATCACCAAATGAAGGAATTGGAAGATGCTTCATGGCCAAAGGTCCTAAGGTAACACACCCCGAGTATGTTGATTTTAATAGTGATGAAGATGACTTGCTAGGTGATGATGATTTACTTATTGACAACTCTAGTGATGAATACTATGATGAAACGTCAACTAATCATTCTAATCAAGATGAAACGAATGCCAATGATATGGAGAAGATGGAGCGTCTAACTAAAGAACTAAACACTCTTAAGTTAGCTCATGAAACTATCTTCGAAGATCATCGAGAACTTTTAAGGGCTCATGATAAGTTACGCTTTGAAATGATCAATCTTGAGCAAGAGCATGAGTTCCTAAAAGCAATCAATGATGATCTCCGTAAGAAAAGTTCTTCTTATATTGCCAAGCGTTTACTCTTATCTACTTACATGCCTCAAGTCAAGTCTAGTAACAAGAACAAGAAAGATTCTTCTTCTAGTAGTAACAATAACAATGCTAAACCAAATATTGTTGCTTCTAGTAGTTCTCTTGATTCCACTAATGATTCTCTTAGCCAAGTTACACTTGAGCAAGAAAACAACTTATTGAAGGGAATTATAGAGAAAGGTGTATACAAGAGTCTTCTTAGGGAGTAAGCAATTTGAGGAAATTGTACGCAAGCAAGGAAAGCACCGAAGAATCAAGGTGTTGGTTTTGAACGAAAGTTCAATGACAATGGAGTTGAGTGGGAAGAAGATCAATACCCCAAGACGAAGTTTGTTCCTCAACAAGAGAAGTATGATCCTACTTCCTTCAAGGGAACACAAGCACAAGATGATCTTCCACCACAAGACCACAAGAAAAAAGGCAAGGACAAGATTCAAGAGGAGATTGATGCATTTGAAGAAGCACCTAAGGCCTTGGTCAAGTGGGTTCCCAAGACTACGTCAAGTTCTACTTCATCAAGAACAACTACTACACCAAGGATTCCCATCAAAATGATGTGGATCCCGAAGAAGAAGAACTAGAGAGTTCTTGAGGGTGACTCCGCCAACATTTTTCACTCATATCATTATGGCAAGGACAAGTGCAACCACCTTCCATATCTTGCACTAGTTCAAGGAGTCACAAACCCTCATGTTGGTAAGGCAAGGGACAAGGTAACCTAATGTTTTCATGGGCATCATTTTGTGTGTGCATCACTCTATGTCTATGGATATTCTTGTTTGTTCCTTGTGGGACTAACCCGTGTAGGTATTGAAAGTGTAACTCACTCCAAATGATTGCTCCAAAAGATCTACATCAACATTGAGCATCCACATCTTCAACACCTACATGAAGTCATCATCGACAAAACCCAAGGTTAGTTTATCCCTCTAAGGGGGGTTCTCACATCTAGGGGGAGATTAACTCTAAGAATTGAGTCAAAGCAACTCTAATGATGTGAACACATAAATGCTTTATGTAAAAGTGGTAACCCAACTTGAGCTTAAACGATGAGTATGACCTATGATCAAATGTTCTCATTTGACTCCTAAGTCAAAATACTCATATATAGATGACCTAGTCATCGCCAATTGTTTGATAGATGCTAGAATTGGTTGTGCATGCTTTGTCACATATTTCATTTGTCATTTTATTGTGTGAGCATGTTGGATGCATATTTTACTCATTCAAGGACATCCACTTGTTGTTTTGATTGATTGGCTTCTTTTTCTTTGGCCAAGTGGATGGACAAGAATGCCTAAGAACCTTCTCTAGCTATCTATGCTTTTCTTGTCTCAAACTCTATTCATGCTACATCACAAAATTTGATCAAGTCAGATTCGAACCACTCTGTGTGAGGAGCACTTGGAGTCCCCGATTCGTCATAGACTTAAACTTCCAAAACTTCTTTGTGATTTTCGGTCTGACCAATTCATCCATTTCGGTCATACCGAGATCACTAAGTCGATCTAGGTTTTCATCTCGGTGCAACCAATTTGAACTTTTCGGTCACACCGAGTTGCTGTAACTGTCAACAGTTATGCATCTCGGTGCCACCGAGTTGTTCCACTCGGTCACACCTACAGTGTCGGGCTATATATTCTCATGGGCAAATTTTGGAAAACTTTCTCCGAAACTCCTCGCCCGCGCATAGCTCGCTCTGCCTACTAGGTCTACAGATCGTCGACTTCGTCGCCAGCCGCCTCCTGTCGCTGGTCTCCGCCACTGTCAACGGAATTCTTCTCCGCCTTTGCCGCCGTAGCGAGTTCACCGCCGAACTAGGGTATGAACTCGATCACAAGCTATCCTCGTCGATTCTCAAAGCACATTGTGTTCATAATGCATCTTGCCATGATTGAAACACTTCTATCCAGTAAAAACAATCCTTATAATAGGTATGATTCAAAAATTTAGGGTTAGGTTTCCGCCGAAACCATCTCGGACCCACCGAGTTGAAAAACTCGGTCCCACCGATTTGGCTAACGCCATTGCACTAGTAAGTCTCGATGACCGAGAATTACAAATCGGTGTGACCGATTTTAGAACTTTGTGAAACCCTAGCAGTCTCGGTGCCACGAATCGTGACTCGGTCTCGACCGAGTTCACTAGTTTAGGTTCCAAAACTGCTTCGGTATCTCCGAGTTTGAAAATCGGTAGATCCGAAATGCTTTCGTGGAAAACTAAAACTAAGTTTTTGAATCATTCTTTCGCAAAAATCTCTGCATTTTGTGATGCTCATCCACTCTACCTCATCTATAACTATTCACAGTGGTTAGCAACAAGGTGTGCAGCATGTCGCACTCCAAGTGACAGCCAGAACAAGTCAAGAGCAGATTCACATGAGTGAGGGCACTAGTCCCTCTAGCAGCTCGAGATGAGGGGAGCAGAAGCACTCCCAAAGAATCTTCCCAAGGCTGCCACAAGGACAAGGAAGAAGAAGACCTCGAACTGAGGATGAGGATTATGTGGCAGTTGAGGATGAGGCAAGTTCAAAGAAGAAAGTGCTCAAGAAGGAGTACAGCTCAACTGCAGTAAAGCCAGGCATGAAGATCAAAAGGCCTGCAGGTAGACAACCAATGTCCAAAGCCAGAGTCTCCACTCAAGCTTCTTTGGAATCCCAACCCAAAGAACCTCCTGCTGCTGAAGGAAAGAAAAGGAAGGAAAGGGTCAAGAAGACCATGGCCAGAGTGATTGGAAAGCCTTCTATGATGGAGGAAGAGGAAGAAGAAGAGGTTGCTGAACCAGCACCCAAGGCACAAAAGCTGATGGGTGATGCTATAAAATCAGGGGCTGCAACTTCAAAGCCCAAAGCTGCCCCCAAGCCCAAGAGTGAACCAAAGAGGAATACCAGGAGTATACCAGCAGCTGAGAAGAACAAGGCCCCAATGACTGATGTTGCTGCTGAGGAAGATGAAGAAGGGCAGATCTTAAGGAAGCTCAAACCCAAGATTCCGGACCAAAATGATGCTCATCCTGTGGCTGAGAACATGAAGATCAGGAGAGATCTAGGGTTGAGGCTATGGAGAGAGTCAAATCCATATGCCACTAGGAGAAGGACTGCTGTAGATTACAGGTTCCACACCAAGGAGCGGCATGACTTCTATGAGACCATCTTATTGGATAAGAAGCCCATAGTTTGTGATATGAGGTGGATCGACTGGACCTACATTCAGGAGAATGTAGAACACTATCCTGGAGTGTATGACAGCTTCAGCACGTGTGGAGTTGCAGATTTTGTTGGGCAGAAGCTCACAAACTGGAATGACGAGCTCATTATGCAATTCTACTCCACAACACATTTCTATCCAGATGGAAGGATAGTTTGGATGTCTGAAGGAACAAGATACCAGTCAACCATAGAGGAATGGGCAAGTCTGATCAATGCCCCCAAGGAGAGTGAAAATGACTTGGACATTTATGCCAAGAAGAAAATGGATCACAACTCAATGTCACAGATGTACAAGGAGATCCCAGATGATGCACTTGAGACTTTCAAGTTTGGATCAGTTCATTTTCTTCTGTCAGGGCTGCCTACGATCAACTGGATCCTAAGGCACACTCTGTTGCCCAAATCAGGTGCCCACAACATGATCAGAGGGCATGCAATTAACTTGCTTCACATTTTTGATGTGCCCCAGAAATTCAAGGTCATGAGCCTCATAGTTGAAACTATCAAGAGGACAGCAGCAGACCAAAAGAGGAGCTGTGGATATGCCCCACAGATTCAGGAGTTCATTAACTCAAAGATGGGCACAGTGAAGTATCTGTTGGATAAGGAACATTTGGTTCTCTATCCTGAATTTGAGGACAATCAAGTTGTCATGACTGAAAATGAACCATTATCAGTACACGCCTAAGAGAAGAAGGAAAAGGCAAGGAAAGAGAAGGCTGCCAAGATGCCAACTCAAGCAGAGGCATCTGAGTACTTTCTGAAGAACAAGCAGGAGCAGCTTGGTTACTTGATAGCATCAACTCTGTGAACTGAGAAGGGGTTGGCCACCCTAACTCAAAACCAGGAGAGCCTAGAAAGAATCATGGAACAAAAATTCTATGATCTTGATGTCAAAGTAACTGAGATTCAGTCAGCTGTGGAGCAGCTACAGGATGACATGCAGGAGAGGAAGGGCAGGACAACAACTGATGCATTTGCCAGAGTGCCTCGAGCTCAGAGATCAGCTACCAGTCACCAGAGTCACTTCATCAGCTCCAGCTACAGCTCCAACAAGAATCAGCTCCAAAGACCAACTCCTTCAGCTCCATCCACATCTCATCAAGTCTTCGTCCAAGGAGCCATCTCTATGCCACCAGCAGAAGACCAAGCCTGAGAGACGATATAGTCCTATGCATTTTCTAGGAACTTTTTGGTAACTTGTTGCCAAAGGGGGAGAAAAATGTATAGATCATAGGCTTCGAGAGAGAGATTTGCTGCTTTTGTTCTCTCTTGTCTTCGTGTTTGAACTTTGTTTGCTTTTGATTGCTTGAGATACTATGCAATTACCTATGAGACATTGATGATCATGTGTTTGATCATAAGCTACACTTATGCTTGTTATATGTTATTATCTTGCTTATCCTTATATGATCATTCACTTTTCTTGGTGATGAGTGCATGTATTCAATCTTTATTATTTTGAGCGCTCCACCAAGATGTATGTGACATGGAAGAGTAACCCATGAGCCTAATTCCTTGTGCATTTGCAGTCCAAAGCAAATCTTAAAATATGCACAAATTTAGGGGGCTCTTGCTTATCACATACTTCTCAAAGCTTACGATGTTTTTCAATCTTATTATCATTTGTCGAAGCTTTGATCTATATGTTGTCATCAATTACCAAAAAGGGGAGATTGAAAGTGCAACTATCCCTAGGTGGTTTTGGTAATTCATAACAACATATAGCTCATTGACCTAATGCTATTCCAAGACAAATATTTCAGGAAAGCTCAATGAATGGCATGGCATGGATGATGAAAGTGGATCCCTCAAAATATTAAGGACAAAGGATTGGCTCAAGCTCAAAAGCTCAAGACTCTACATTTTACATTTTAGTGATCCAAGATAACATTGAGTCTATAGGAAAAGCCAATACTATCAAGGAGGGATGAGGTGTTGCTTAATGAGCCTCTTGCTTCATGTGCTTAGTGATATGCTCCAAAACCCTCCACTACTTTCTCACATCCACATATGACCTAAACCTAAAGTCAAACTCAGCCCTACCGATTCTTTCTATCCAGCGCCACCGAGTTCAGATGTCATAACCACCGCCACAAACCCTAGGCAAATCGGCTTAACCGATAGGGATCTCGGTCTCACCGAGATGGAATTGTAATCTCTCTGTTTCCCTTCGCAACCGGTCTAACCGAAGTGACCGGTCGGTCCCACCGAGATTACAATGTAAACTCTCTGTTTCCCTTTCGTAACTTTTCGGTCTCACCGAAAGAGCGAATCGGTCCCACCGAGTTTACCCGACCAACTCTCTGGTTAGCTAATTACCAAATTCGGTCTCACCGAGTTTGTGTAATCGGTCTCACCGAGATTACGTTATGCCCTAACCCTAACCATATCGGTCCTACCGAGTTGCATGTCGGTCCTACCAAAAACCCTAACGGTCACTAGGTTTACTAAATCGGTCCAACCGAGTTTGTTGATTCGGTCCCACCGAGTTTGGTAAATTGTGTGTAACGGTTAGATTTTGTGTGGAGGCTATATATACCCCTCCACCTCCTCTTCATTCGTGGAGAGAGCCATCGGAACAAACCTACACTTCCAACTTACCAGTTCTGAGAGAGAACCACCTACTCATGTGTTGAGGCCAAGATATTCCATTCCACCCACAAGAATCTTGATCTCTAGCCTTCCCCAAGTTTCTTTCCACTCAAATCTTCTTTCCACCAAATCCAAATCCTATGAGAGAGAGTTGAGTGTTCGGGAGACTATCATTTGAAGCACAAGAGCAAGGAGTTCATCATCAACACACCATTTGTTACTTCTTGGAGAGTGGTGTCTCCTAGATTGGCTAGGTGTCACTTGGGAGCCTCCGACAAGATTGTGGAGTTGAACCAAGGAGTTTGTAAGGGCAAGGAGATCGCCTACTTCGTGAAGATCTACCGCTAGTGAGGCAAGTCCTTCGTGGGCGACAACCATGGTGGGATAGACAAGGTTGCTTCTTCGTGGACCCTTCGTGGGTGGAGCCCTCCGTGGACTCAAGCACAACTGCTACCCTTCGTGGGTTGAAGTCTCTATCAACGTGGATGTACGATAGCACCACCTATCGGAACCACGACAAAAACATCCGTGTCTCCAATTGCGTTTGAAATCTCCAAACCCTTCCCTTTACATTCTTGCAAGTTGCATGCTTTACTTTACATTGCCTATATACTCTTTGCATGCTTGCTTGAATTGCGTGAAGATTGCTTGACTTGCTCAAAGATAGCTAAAATCTGCCAAAGTCTAAAATTGGGAAAAGGTTAAGTTTTTAATTGGTCAAGTAGTCTAATCACCCCCCTCTAGACATACTTCAAGGTCCTACAGTGGTCATATCACAAGTCTTTCCAGCAGTAACGCGGCGTCAAATCGCACAGCCCCACTCGCTCACCCTCCTTGCCTCTCTGTCAAACCGCCTACCCGAAAATCGCAGCGTCTTGCCTGAGAAAAGCCCCGCCCTCAACTTTTAACTACGCGAAAATAGTTCGAGCTTGTTCATTCTATATAAATACCGTACTTACTGTATGTTTATTCACCCGTGGGGTTGTTCAATGAATGGAGGGGCGGGGAGCACAAGTGAACCTTAAATAGGGATTTCTTTTCTTTAATGCCACGTACACAAATTAAAACGCTTGTTGTGGAGAGAAAAAAGATAATTACTCCACTATATATGGACACAGGGGCCTGCACGCTTGCTTTACTAGGGTTGCTCTCTTCATTCTCTCATCCTCTCCAGATATAAACAAGACAGCGGTAGCGACATTTACTCTCTGCTCACCGCTGGTCACAGATCCGGCCGGATCCCTTCGGCCGGTGTGTGTAGAGGACTAAAAGGTGCATCGTTCACGCGGTCATCGCCGCCCGAGGAGGAAACCCACAGCTGCCGGAGGGCCCGATCCTCTTCCGTGCCGTTCTCTACGACACAAGACCGGCTCGGGAGGTCCTCCGACCCTTCTTCCTCCCCTGCGTATTGTCCGCATATCCGACCTCGGCCACGCCGACATCCCGGCGACCCTCAGGTATAAGTTCTTCGAAAACGGCCTTGCTCTACTGCCCCAGCTCCCCACTTGTCTGCATGTGCATCTTTTTCTACTCCCATCAGCTCTTCCGAAGCCACCTAAATTTTCAGTATTATTAGAGGTAAAGCTACTTCATGCATTCGAATCTAGGGCTTTGTTCAAACAACGAAGAAAGGGGGGAAAGTTGTAACATGAATCTAGGACTTGATTCAAAGAGGAAATAATATGGTGAAAGTAGTAGAGACCAGATACCCAACCGGTCTCTTGGTTGAAAAGGGAAATCATGGGAAAACGCAGTACAAACTGGATAAAAAACAGATCTATTATTGGTTGAAAAAGGATAGAAAGTGGCGGCTGGTGGACAAGTCAACAGAGTATGTCCAGGATTAGATTTGCTGCCATCACATAGTAAAAGGTCTCCAGGATTAGATTTGCTGCCCTCACATAGTAAAAGGTCTCAGGATTAGATTTGTTGCCCTCACATAGTAAAAGGTCTTAGGATTAGATTTGCTGCCCTCACATAGTAAAAGGTCTCCAAGATTAGATTTGCTGCCCTCACATAGTAAAATGTCTCCAGGATTAGATTTGCTGCCCTCACATAGTAAAAGGTCTCCAGGATTAGATTTGCTGCCCTCACATAGTACAAGGTCTCTGTGATTAGGTTTGCTTCCTCACATAAGCGTAAACAAGCTCGGCATCACCACTTTATGCCTCCTTGTAGGTACATTATGCTGATGCATCCACTGTCGCATGTCCTTATACCAACCTTTTGCTGTTGTTAATGTAAGGGCGCATGTAAAATGAAACGATCACACTGTTACGTTAGGGACATGTCTAACCAGTGTTATTGTTAATCTAATGCCTCTAGTGATAAGATGCAATTAAACTGTGTTACAAATGGCACTCCTGCTCTTTTCCCCAAAGATGATAAGTAAGTTGCTCCTTTACGCTCTTTGAGTGTCCCGGTGTCCCCACGGTCCCATGCCCTTAAACCAACTCTTTAGCTGTTGTTGATTTATCGTGTCCGTAAACAAGCAATGCCACCAAGTAATCCCATATTTGAGGAATCTCATTGTTGATCGTAATGCTTACGGTAACATGAAGCATTCTCGACGCTTTTAAAATTTCTATTGTCCTTCCGTGATTGCCATGAACATAATTTAGATGCTTCTTTTCATTTTGTATATGTTTCAGTATATTCTTATTGACCAAAGAACTGTTTACTTTCTATCTTTTTGTGCAGATAGGGATATCCATTTCACCTTGTTGCTATTGTGACCTTTTGGTGAACTGCACAAAACACTTTTTTTGGAATGAGTGTCTTGTGCAGTTCAGCTAAAATGTCACGTGGGCAACATCTCTCAATTTTGGTGGAACTGCACAAAATGGTGATTGGAATTTCCAAAATCTCCGTCAAGTTCTGCTGGTAATCTCGTGCAACATTTTATTAGCCTTTGCAAGATGGAGCCGTCACTGTCACCACAATGGCACTTTATTTTAGTGGAACTGCACAAAAGGATAAGAAAATTATAGTTGTACCTTACATGAGCCGGACAGCCAACCTTAATGTTCCTCAACTTTAGTGCAACTACTAAAGAAGAACCCCAGCTCACAAGAGCAAGTACTTCTTGCTAGCTGAATGATGCAATCTTTGCTTCATTTCAGGTGAATTGCAGAAAAAGGCGCATGAATTGAATCATGGAACTCCAGGCAGACCTCATCCAAGTAGAGCTGGAGGTTGAGTTCAAGGAGGCCGCTATTAAAGAGAAATCATGCTCTCCTGTCTCCTTGTTTGTCTTTGTGCAAACATGTCAGGCAAACAGGAATACTAACCTACAGATGTTGTGACGGTCAAGAGCATTCGCCAAGTTCTTCGATTGTATGACATGGCTAGCCAAGATGGATTTAATCCCGATATTCACTTTATCAAAAGGCTCTAATGGGTTGGTTCTGAATCTTGCAAGCTGGGAATCAGTGAGATGTGTAGGCATCTTTGTTGTATTTATTATTGGAATCTTATTTGTTGGTTCTGAATCTTGCTAGCTGGGAATCAATGAGATGTGTAGGCATCTTTGTTGTACTTATTATTTGGATCTTATTTGTTGGTTCTGAATCTTGCAAGCTGGGAATCAATGAGATGTGTAGGCATCTTTGTTGTACTTATTATTTGGATCTTATTTGTTGGTTCTGAATCTTGCAAGCTGGGAAACACGACATGATGATGCAGAGGACAACAACCATAACAAACAGTTCAAACTTGGTAGTACTATCTTTGTGAAAGTCGACAAGTGTCTTGGTCGTAGCGCCCCGAGAATAATAATTCTAATTGTTGTGCATGTTGATCCTGTGGTAATCGATAGAACGAGCGAATGCATTGCTTGTTTTAAGTATAAATTTCTATTAAAGCTAATTAAATTTAAGTAAAGTGACCACTAACTCCTGTTATTACAGTACCAATACAGACCCGCTCGTTAACCGACGTGTGGCCGGCGTAGGTTTCTTAATGGAGGCGTTTGAATGCGTCGAGGGTGCATCTTCTACCGGGCGTGCAGCGGATGAGGGAGGGGTAGTAACTATTGTCGCCTGTACACAATCAGCTTACTGTTGAATCCAGTTCCCCAAGAGCTAAAAAACGAACTGCTGGCGCCTCCTACACACTCGTTCACTCGAAGAGACTCCAATGGTGATCCGAGGGGTGAGCCTGCTGGATATGGACTTCAGCAAGGAGTTCCCCTTTGAGTTCGCCATTCAGTCCTATGGCTACACCAAGTTGAATGTGATGTACACCAACGATACAGACTCGGTGAAGCTCTGCCTCGCCTCAGTCCTATGGCTGCACCAGGTTCTGGAGCATTCGTCCGTTTCTTCGGCAGCGCCGACTGCACCTTCGCTACGGTGGAGAGAAGGAAGAATGCGACGATTCGGCCATCTGGTGCAACAAGCTTGTCGACATCCAGAAGCACTACAAGATCATCAACAACAGGCAGGCGAAGGTCTCCATGATTGACCTCGATGAGACCATCGTCGACCCCTGATACGCCAACACGAAAGAAGACGACCTGAACACGTGGGAGGTACCTCTGAATCTAGCCTACATAACCTACGCGGCCAAGGGCGCATACACATGCTACGACATGTACAGGCAGATCTTGGACATGAGGGCGTGTCTGCTTCCCATAACCGATTAGTACACGGACAGCCGCAGCGTCATGATCAAGTGTGCCAGGAAGGTCTAGATGTTGTACTTTATCTATTTATAAGCACCTTTATCATCTGAGTGTTTCATGCATTAGCCTATGTGTCTTAATTATCTGTTTTGTCCGAAATATTACTTATAAGAACCCATTGTCAGGGGTTGGGTGCGACATATGCCAAAGGATGGCTTATCATGGAGGGGGCGAGTAGAACGTCGCTGGTGCCTGGAAACGGGATGAGGCGAAGACATGCACGCCGGCGAATCTTACCCAGCTTCAGGGCTCTCCGAGGAGATAACACCCCATCGCTGCTCAAGGGGTCTCCGCATGATCACTATGGCAAAGTGGGTACAAGAGGCTCCTTGAGCTGTTCGGGGTGAGGAAGGAGAAGGGCACGGCTTGCTCTTCTCTCCCTCTATGTTGTGTCTAACACTACTAGCTTCCAACCATTTGCATGGGTGCCCCGGGGGGTTTATATAGGCCTACCCCCCGGGGGTACAACGGTAATCCGGCTGGGTGTGGGTCCAAGCCGTCAGTCTCTAAGTCGCCGTCTTCTCCGCCGACTCCTGGGGCCCGCCGACTAGTGGGCCCCGCTGACGGCCCAGCATGGGGCCGACAGCCCTTGTCCGCCGCGGGCGGGTCTTGCCGGCTGCAGATCACTGTAGCCGTGCTTCTAATGACGCTGAAGCTTGGTCGTGAGGTTATGGCACAGCATACCACCGCTGGCGGGCGATCACTGTTGCCATTCCCTGTCTTGTCTGGTTAATGGCGCGTGGATCCCATGGGAGGAGCCGGCCGACTCCCGGAGGCCGACTCCATCGGGTCCGTCTTTGGGGTGCTCTTGCCGTCTTCGGGTCGTACAACAGGCCAATGTGGGTACAGGGATCTGCCCATGGTGCTGATGTCAGGGCCGGCATGGCAACAGTGCTGCGCCGGACGGAGATCTCCGTCGGTACGGCGCCCTGTAGCCATACCTGCCCTTTATGGACTGGGCGGGGATGGGCCGCGAGGCGGCTCCACCCCATAGTCGCCCAGGCGTGAGGTGGTGGGGGTCGCGGGCCGACTCCTTGCACCCGGCCTCGCTGGAGGTCGCTGGCTTGGAGTCGGCTTGCCCTGAAGGCGGCCTCTGGGACTCGGCCCAGAGGTGTAGGCGGCGACTCTGTTGCCGACTATCTGAAGGCGGCTCTTTGTCTTGGGGTCTTGAGGGGCGCAGCCTGCCCCGATGTTTTGAAAGGTTCAGGGGCTCGGGTCTGCCTACCCGTAGTCCATTACTCCAACAGTAGTCCCCGAAGCTGGGGAGGCGCCGAGGCAGCCCGTCGAGGAGCCTCGATAGCTTCATCCCTTTGATGGAAGAATCTGGACTCGGCCCGCCGTCTTCATCTGGAGTCGGCTTTGCAGGGGGCCGTCTTGCTCTTCAAAGGTTTCGAAGGTCGCAGCGGGGCCCGGGCGGCGTGCCTGATAAGCTTCCCGGCAACCGCCCGTCGTGGGCCCGCCACGCGGTGCCACGAGGCAGGGCCAGTCTGCCAGCCCACGCGCGTGACAAGACAGGCCCGTCAGGCGGGGCCTGCCACTACCATGCCCCGGCGCGCAGCGGATCCGCTGCTTGATCGTGGCGGTTGGGCTTTCACGGGCGTTACGCCGCAGTAACGTCGTGGGTTAAATCGTGGGGGCGCGAGGACGTGGGCGCAGTTAATCCCACGCCCGCCCCCTCGGCTTCGCAGCCCAGGCGCCTATAAGTAGGCGGGGGGAGGGAGGGGGCGGCGACGCACGCGCACTCTCTCATCCCCGCTCCCTGCCCTGTCCTCTACCTTTCTCCTCCGCGCCGAGCCTCGTTTCTTCCTCGCCGCGGAGATGAGCTCCTCATCAGCCGCCGTGCCTCCCACCGCACGCTCCGGCGTGTGGGACGGCTCCATCATCGACGACGACGTGATCGAGTTCCTTCGTCAGACGCGCTGCATCCCCGACAGCCACTTAGTGCGAGCCCGCGCCCCGCCGGAGGGGGAAATCACGCCGGCGCCGGAGGAGGGCGAGCGGGTGATATTCCGCTCGCACCTTACGCGCGGGTTGGGGCTGCCGGCGAGCGGCTTCTTTCGCGCGTTCTTGGAGTTCTTCGGGCTCTAGCTGCACCACCTCACCCCCAACACGGTGGTGCTGCTGGCCGCCTTCGCATCCTTATGCGAAGGTTTCCTCGGAGTTCTCCCCACCATCGAGCTGTGGGGGGAGTTCTTTCAAGCGAAGCTCGGGACCCACATCGCTCAAGGCCGGCTCAGGCGGCATGTTCATCGCCAAGAGGAGGCGGTGCCCGATAAACCTTTCCTTGCCATCCCCTCATCAAGTCGGTGAAGATGTGGCAGCGCCAGATTTCTACGTCAAGAACGCCGCCCCGACGCATCGGGTCAACTTGCCACCCATTACGGGGCGGCGGGCGAATCAGGCCGACCCACCAGCTTGTCCTACAGGCCCGGACGCTAACTCCGCAGTAACGCCGCCCGTCCTTGGCTCCGTAATAATCTGATCGGAGGGCTGGCTGGGGCGGAACTTCTTGGCCGCGCCGTGGCGCGCCGAAGTTCTCCCCTTTGGGGCCGCCCTCATCGATCTGCTAGATGAGAGGCCGGGACCCGGCTGTGCTCCAAGGACATGCCCCACGCGGAGGTGGTGGACACGGTGAACTTCTTGGCGAACTGCGACCTCACGGAGGAATGGCGTTTCGGCAAGGAGCCATACTCGCGCGCCAATCCCCCACCGATGGTAAGTCGCTTCTCGCTTCTTTGTTTCCTTCCTTAGCCGGATCCGGCTCTTACTTTCCTTGGTCCTTTCTGACTCAGAACCCTCTCATGCCGCCCTCGGCCGGCACCGTGGGGCCGGCTCGCGACTTCGTCCCCGACCGGGTGGAGAGTGATGCCGACGACCCCGACTTGGGCGTGGCGGCGATGGAGGCCGATGCCGAAGGAGGGGGAGGGGCCGACGACCTCAGGCCCTCGGCCACCTTCGCAGACTGGCCTGATGATGAAGTCGCCCCTTGCCGCCAGCAAAGAGCCGGCCAACCAGGCGCGAGCTCCTCCGCCGCCTTGGGGGGCCGAGGCGGCATGAAGAAGCGCCGGGCTGGGCCGAGTCAGCCAGGCGGCCAGGCCAAGAGAATCAGGAGCGATCGCATGACTCATGACAAGAAGCGGTCGCGAAGGCCAACCGCTTCCGCAAGGAGGTGAAGAAACCACCGCTGGTCTCCGCGTATCTTTTTATTCTGTCTTGTTTTATTCTGGTCCGTCTTGCCCAAGTCTTCTCATGTCCCCCCCCTTTTTTTATCAGGGCTCCCCTCACTATGGAGAGGGTCGCCGCCGCCTCCATCATGGGGTCGGCGGAGACGTCCGCCAGCAGTCGGCGGGTTGATCCTGTGGCCGCCCTCCGGGAGGCAACAGAGCGGAATGCGCAGGAGAAACGCGACGAGGAGGCGGCCGCCCGTCGAGAGAAGGCGGCGGCCGAGAAGGCGGTCAAGCGGCAGCAAGAAGAAGGCAAGCCGAGGAGGCCGCGCCTTCAATCGGCGCCGCTTGTCACTCCGTGAGCTCAGCGCCACCGCCACGGAGTTCACGGGCGTCGGCGGGAATCGGTGGTGAGGTCCCGTTGCGAGGGAGGGAAGGCGGCGAGGTCTCTTCGCCCGGCCTTGGCCGCGCCACCTCCGCCACCTCCGCCGCAGTCTGAAGTCGCGCGAGGCAAACAGCCGGCGGACCCACCCGTGCCGCCGACCGATGATGAAGCCGTGGCGCAGCTACTTATTCAGGTCGTCTCGCCAGTGCGGCGCCGTCTTGAGAAGGCGGACTCGGTGCCGCGCCCCTTGGAGACCGGCGCCACCAGCCCGGCCATCCCTGACGCTGAAGCGACAAGCGCCGCGCCCGCTAGGTGGGTGCGAGGAGGCGGCACGGGCCTGCTGAACACGGCGCTCACGGGCGTCAAGCCGCTGCGGGCGAAGGCGCCGCCTCCGTAACCTTTCAAGGCGCTGGCGTCGCGATCCGCCATGCGGGTATGTTTTATTTCCGAATTTTTCTTTTGATCTTCTTCGTAAGGCCAAATACACCCACTGGGTGTAGTCCCGAGTTACGGGTCGATCACTGGCAGCGGCCCGGAACTTATTTGCTTACTTCCAAGTCTTTATACGTATGCGGAATCCTTGTTACAGTGGATATCACAACCTCCACGCTACCGCCTTCAACCGCAACGTTGAAGAGCTGAACAAGCGAGCTCTTGACGACTGGCGAGCCGAGGTGAGTTTTCTTCTTCGGCGCGCTTGCGCACAGCGGGCTGTAATCCCGAGACCGGGCGGCTAAGCTGCTTGATCGGGCCGGATCTTCTGGCGACCTTCTTAATCGAGCGACTTCGCGTCCTTCTTCTTTTTATTCTTGAGAATCCAACGCCGCTCTGGGAGCAGCTGGTACGCCGAGACCGCCTGCGCCAAAGAGGAGGAGTCGGCAAGCTTCGCCGCAGAGCACGACCTGCTGGCCACGCATGTGAGCGGAAGAGAGCTGCTCAAAGGCGGCAGGCCGAGGCGGAGAAGAAAGAGGCCGCCCTCCTAGCCGAATTTTAGAGCGAGCGCTCCGCCTGGACCGGCAGAGAGGCGCAGCTGACCTCCGGCTTCCATGAAATTGAAGACACTGTCGATGGTAAGTTTGCTTTTACTTTCTCTTTTGGGTTGCCGACCATGGGTAAAGCCGGCTCCTGTTTTTTCTAACTTGCTTTTTCTTCTTCTTGGCAGACTTCTTCCCTGGTCATACGCAGGCGCCCAATCAGGCCATCGAGTCCGAACGAGGCGCTTGGGCGGGTGGCGCAGAGATCGCAGCTAACGCCCCGGACCCTTGACGAGCAACTCCCGAGCATTGAGGCTCGTCTGCGGCAACACATCGGATGTTGCGCCGTCTTGACATGTCGGGCCCAGGCGATTGCTGCCTGCGGCGGACATGCCGATTCTGCGCCTCCAGTACGGACCGCCGACCGGCCGGAGGTCGCGTTGGGCGTCTTGAGGCTTGGAAGGGCTCCGCTGCTCGGCTGGAGCTTCGCCGAGCCACGAGTTCGTCAAGGCGTGGTATCGTGGCTCGACCAGACCGCTGGCCGCGTTCCGGTCGAAGCTCAGTGAGGCCGAGGTCATGGAGGGCGCCTCGTCAGCGTCAGCGGCAGCGATCGCCGACTATACGGACACCAGTGTCTTCGTCCCGGAGCGGGCTGAAGACGGTGGGGAGGCGCCGCCGGAGTGGTTCGGGATGAACCCAGACTACGGCGAGGACTCGACGGAGGTGATCGACTCCAGCACTGAGGATGAAGATGAGGCGGAGGACGGAGATGGCATGGAGGCGTCAGAAGACGGAGCGGGCGGCCAACCTCAGCTCGACCGCGCCTCCAGCAACGAGCCGCGCCCATCGGAGCCAGCCGCTGCCAGAGACGACCAAACCGAGACTGCCCAGCCAGCCGCCCCGGCGCCTGACGCCGCCGCCGCCTCCGGCCTTCCAACCCCATCCGCTGCTTCTTAGGCCGCTGCCTTGGCTTTGTTTTATCTGCTTGTTAGTCTTTCGAAAGAACTTTGTTAATTCGCACAATTCCACCCGCGGGGTGTATTCTGAACCTCTGTTCGAAGATCCGGCCAAGGGCCTAAGTTTGTGTAAATATTATTCTAATTTCACGTTTCCTTGCTTATTGCTCTTGTGGCTTTTTCCTTTGCCGCCTTCCCTTAGATGCCGCCTTGCCCGTCGAGCAACCGCTCTGCGGATTGCCGTCTAGGTCAAGTGCTCGGCTACTTTGAGAAGGCAAGTACTTGGCCATTTTAGAGTCGTTTAAGCAAGTTGGGTAGAAAACGGCAAGCCGGCTTCTTAAGAGTCGGTTTCACGAAACGGGCTGGGCGCCGATCTGAACTATGTTTATGCTTTGGATCATTAGCCATTTTTTCGTGTGGGCGCCCGCTCTACCTCACTCCTGCCCGCCAAACAGTCGCTCTGTGAGCTGCGGCTTCTGACAGGAGATGGCTTGGGCACCGCATGCTACTTGTCTGACTTCAGGAAGCACTTCATAGTTCAAAGGCGGCGAGTTCCCGGGCCGACTAGTCGAGCCCGGTGCCAAACGGCATAATCAAGGGGTAACATACTCAAAGGCATAATTCTTATCATACAGATAACAAAAGAGGGCAGTCCCCGAGCTCGTCTCGGGGGGCCCGGAGTCTTGGTATTTCAAACACAAAAGGGTAGCGTGGTACATACTGCATCAACTGTAAAATCTTCGGAGGAGATTCGCATTCCATGGCCGCTCCATCTCTTTGCCGGAGTCGTCCCTCTTGCGTGCTCGGGGCTTCTGAGCGTCGATCAGGTAGTAGGAGTCGTTGCCCAGCACTTTACTGATGATGAACGGTCCTTCCCAAGGCGCCGACAGCTTGTGCTGGCCGGCTGTTCGCTGGATCAGCCGGAGCACAAGGTCGCCTTCTAGGAACGATCTTGGCTTGACCTTCTTGTTGTAGTAGCGGCGCAGGCTCTGCTGGTAGATCTTTGGACCTCTTTGAGTGCGATGAGGCCCTCTTCCAGCAGATCGACGCCGTCTTGGCGTGCTTCTTCTGCTTCCTCCTCGGTGTACATGGTGACTCGCGGGGAGTCGAACTCTGTATCCATTGGGATGACGGCTTCGGCACCGTAGATGAGGAATAAAGGTGTGAAGCCAGTTGACTTGTTTGGAGTCGTACGCAGACTCCAGAGGACGGCTGGAAACTCCTCAAGGTGACCGGCGAACGCTCCAGTTGGTTCGACCGGTGAGGCTTGATGCCGACAAGATGAGGCCGTTCGCTCGCTTCCACTGGCCGTTTGATGCAGATGGGCAACGGACGCTAAGTCCGGTCGGATGCCCTGTCGCAGAACGGGCTGTGGCGCCTTTGGCAAAATTTGTGCGTTAGCGGTGATGATCTTGTGTGGTATGCCGCATGCAGTCGTGATGTCGGCTATAAAAGTCACCGCCAGAGGACCGTTCAACTTCTTGATGGGTTTTGCTTCTATCCACTTGGTGAACTTGTCCACCGCGACAAGTAGATGAGTTAGGCCACCTCATGCCGTCTTGAATGGTCCCACCATGTCCAGGCCCCAGACAGCAAAGGGCCAGGCGATGGGGATAGTCACGAGCATGAAGCCGGTGAAGCGGCTTGGAGCGAACACCGGCACCCTTGCATTTTGAACTAATTGCTTGGCTTCTTCTAGGGCAGTCGGCGGAAGAAACCGTGTCGGAAGGCTTTAGCGACGAGTGCTCTGGAGGGCTGCATGATGGCCGCACCGCATACGATGGATATCTTCGAGGATTGCTTGGCCTTGCTCGATTCGACGCAGCTACCGGTAGACATCGGTGACGCTGCTGACCAGCTCTCTATTGATTATAGTATAGGCTTCCGCACGGCGTTGCACTTGACGAGCCAAGGTGTCATCAGTTGGTAGCTCTCCGTTTACCAAAAACTTCAAGATGGGCTGGGCCCATGAGGGTGCTGCTATTTCTTCGACCGCCAGTACTGCTACTTGGACGAGGGCGGCTGGGCTGGGAGGCGGCGGGTTGGAGTCTGCAGCAGCTTGCTGCGTTGGAGAAGTCCCCGGGCCGATTAAGCGCGATCCCCGGCCGAGTGCATCGAGTCTTTGCAAAGGTCGCCATGATCCCTGTGCCGGGTTCAAGTCTCGGGCCGGCCTCGACTGCCGCGTTCTTGGGGGCGTCTTCGAGGATTCTTGTGCCGTCTGCCGAGGCTCTGGAGTCGGATCTGCCTTCTTCAGGGGGAGCCGGCACAAAAATGGAGTCTGATTCTGGTGATGGTTTGTGGATGAAAGCGAGAAAAGCGGCTGAAGAAGGCTGACGCCGGATGGTATTACTGTCGGGTGGAACCCGATTCTTGCTGTGGCATCTGCTTTGTCGTTGTTGTTCCTTGGTACATGGAGGAATTCGCATCCTCAAAATATCCACTCAGTCATTGTACTGTAAAGCGGTAGCTCGCCATGTTTGCATCTTTGGCGTCGATCGCGGATGACTGTTGGACCACCAAGTCGAGTCGCCATAGCACGGGATCCGGCGAATGCCGAGTTCCTTGGCAAGCCGAACCCGTGGATGAGCGCCAGATTCGGGCGACGTTGTTGGAGGCGGCGAAATGGATCTGCGGTAGCGTACTTGAGCTTGTCGCCTTTAGGGAAGTGAGGACCACGCTGCTCCCAAGCCGGTGCGCATCTTGGAGCCATCAAAGTGCATCCGCCAATGGGTGGAGTCGAGTACCGGGCGGCAGATACTGGGTCTCGGCCCAATCGACGAGGAAGTCGGCCAGTGCTTGTGACTTGATGGCGGTGCAGGGCTGGTAAAAGATGGTGTAGGGGGCCAACTCTAAGGCCCACTTGGCCACTCGGCCTGAAGCATCTCGGCTTTCGATGTTCTCTGCTAGTGGGGCCGTGCAAACCACGGTGATTGAATGCTCTTGAAAGTAAGGCTTCAACTTCTTGGCGGCAAAGTGCACGCCGTAGCACATCTTCTGGTAGTGGGGGTAGTTCTGCTTGGAGGTCGATGATTACCTCACTCGGGTAATATACTTTGGTCTCTCGGATAGGTAGCGCCTTGCCTTCCTCCTTATGCTCAACCACAATAACTACGCCGACTACCCTTTGGTGGCGGCAATATACAGAGCATGGGCTCCTTTGGAGCCGGAGCCGCCAAAGATCAAGGAGTAGTCATCATTCTTTTCAACCGGAGAAAAGTCATTCCGCTTTTGAGTTCCATTCAAGAAGGTGGTCTTCTTCATAAGCTGGTACAGAGGAAGGGCTTTCACCCAGCCGATCGATGAATCGACCGATAGACGCCAAGCAGCCGGTGAACTTCGCACATCTAGCGATCGGCGGGCACTTCCATTCTCTCAATTGCCTTGATCTTCACGGGTTGCACTCTATGCTGCGTTCGGATACCAGGAAGCCAAGGAGCTGGCCGATCGGTACTCCAAGACGATTTCTTCGGGTTGAGCTTGATCTGGAATCGGGCGCAGGTTTTCAAAGGTCTCTTTGAGGTCTTCCAACAGCATTCCTCGCTTCTCCGTCTTCACCACCACGTCGTCCCACGTAAGCGTGGGCGTTTTTATAAGCTGCTTGAGGAGGCACTTCGCATGCAACGCTGAAATGTGGCGCCGGGCGTTCCTCAAGCCGAACGTCATGGTCGCAGCGTAAGACTCCAAATGGCGTGATGAAGGCCGTCTTCAATCTGCTCGCCGGGTTCAGCTTGATCTCGGTGATATCCTGAATATGCATCTAAGAAGCTCAACGGCTCGTGATCCGGCTGTGGAGTCTATCACTGATCAATTCCGGGTAGAGCGAACGGGTCCTTGGGGCAGGCTTTGTTGAGGCTTGTGTAGTCAATACACATCCGCCAATCGCTTGTTCTTCTTTAGTACCAGGACCGGGTTCGCCAACCATTACGGAAAGAAAACTTCCATGATGAAACCGCTGCAAGGAGCCGCCATCTCTTCTCCAACAACTCTTCTTTTCTCTTCCGACAGCGGCGCAAGGGCTGCCCGACGGGCTTCACATCAGGTCGGACATGTAACTTGTGCTCGGCGAAATCCGGTACACCTCGGCATGTCTTTGGGGGACCATGCGAAGATGTCCCGATTCTCACGGAGGAAATCGACGAGCTTCGCCTTCCTATTTGTTGTCGAGGTTCGCACCTATGACAAAGATACTTCTGGGTGCTCCGGGTCCAAGGGTATCTTCTTGGTCTCTTTGGCCGGCTTGAACGAGCCCTCAACTTCTGACTCCTTGGGGTCGGACGATATCTCCGGCTGCTTGCCGGCCATCGCCACGACCCGATCCAGGAGCCGCTTCTCAGCTGCGATCACCAGGGACTCGGCTAGCCGGCTGCTTTCAGCTGCACCGGCGGACGACTTTCTGTAGTTGCCGGCAATGGTCAGAATCCCCTTGGAACTCGGCATCTTCATCTTGAGGTAGGCGTAGTGGGGGACCGCCATGAACTTGGCCAAAGCAGGTCGGCCAAGCAAGGCATGGTAGGGGCTCTCGAGGTCCACCACTTCGAACCAGACTGGCTCTCGGCGAAATTGATCCTTGTCCCCAAAGAGGACGTCTATCAGAATCTTGCCAATCGGTGAGCAGGAAAGGCCAGGTACAATTCCGTGGAACACAGTCCGACTATGCTGAAGCTGCCTCGCTTGATTCCTAGCTTCTCCATCGTATCCTTGTACAGGATGTTGATGCTGCTGCCTCCGTCTATCGATTACTCGCGAGAAGCGGCGGCCCGCCTATCCGTGGCTGTGGTGGCTCCCAAGACTGTATGAGGGAGCCCGAATTCGCATCATCTTCGGGTGATCGGCACAACTCGGTGATGGGCTTCTCGGACGATGCATGAATTGGGGCGCTTGACGCCACGGCATTCACCTCTTCTTCTTGCTGCCGCTTTTCGCGGCGATCATCAGCCACGCTGGTAAACACGACATAGGCGCCGTGCTCTTCTGGGTAATCGTCTTGTACTGTGCCGATTGGCCGGACAGCCGGCTGCGGGGGCGGTGGTGGAGGTGGCGGCCCAGCAGGCGGATGAGGGGAAAGGCCGTCTCCCTTGGCGATCCTAGTGAGCCAGTGGCACTTCCGGGTGGTGTGAGTTGACGGCTTCGCACCGCTGTGGAACTTGCAGGGTCCGGCCCAGTGAGTCTGCTCAGAAGAGAAGGCCGGCAACCAGTTGGACTTGCCGCCTACGCCGCTTGGCGAGGCTGCCCTCCGGTGCCGGTCTTCGATCGCCGCCACCTGCCGGCTGTTGGAAGCGGGCTGCGGGCCTTGCGCCAGTGATCATTCTGCTGCCGTGGCGCCGGCGGAGTTACTGGGAGCATGAGGAGCTACTTTGCGGTCAAGACCGACTTCGATCTCCGTCTTCATGGAGGAGTCGGCAAGGGCATGCATTTGTTCTGCTATGACTAGCAGCTCGTCGAGGTCTCCGACTCGTCGCAAAGGAGCTTGTGCTTGAGGAGGGTGCCTTCTCCGCACCCGGCGGTGAAGTACTCAATTGCTCGCACCTCGTGCACTCCTTCGCAGGAGTTCCGGAGCTCGCCCCAGCGTGAGGTAGTCGCGAGTGGACTCGTTGGGACCTTGCACGCACAAGGACAGCTGATGAGGCTTGGGAGGTCGCTTGTATGTGCTCGTGAAGTTGCGGATGAAGGCCTCGGTGAAGTCGACCTAGCCGTTGATGCTGCGGGGCCTCAAGCTGTTCAACCATGTCCGGGCCGTGCCCTGGAGCATGAGGGGAACATACTTTACGGCAACGCGCTTGTTGCCGTTCGCTATGCTGACGGCCGTGAAGTAGTCCACCAGCCAGTCCTCTGGCTTCACGGAGCAGTGTATTTGGGTGTGTCTCGGGGAGTGTGAATCCTCGGGGAAGGGCTTCGTCCGGATCACGAGGTCCAAACAGGAGGTGGGCCCAACTCATCTTCTTCTTCTAGCGCCGAGGATCGATGGAGTCGCTCGATCCGGTGGCGGGCGTCGTTCTCCGACTCCTCTTGGCGGCCAAGGCGGTCGCCGAGAGTCGGATGCTCGACGGGTGGCGGGAGACTCCCTTTCTCTGCGGGGAGGCGGAGGCTGATAGTCGTCGCCCGCTCCGCCCATCGCCACTGAGGCGGCCGTCTTCGTCGCGTTCGATGGAGATGTGAGTCCGACTGTGGCTGACAGCCGGATCCTGGTTCTTTCTTCCGCGGACGCCGCCAGTCGGCATCCGAGATGTCGCGCCTTGATCTTGGCGAGGAGGCAAGTCGTCGTGTTGTCGTCGTGGTGCCTCCGTGCGGCAGCCGACTTCGTCTTGCGCGGCGGCCGCGTCGAGGAGCTGCTGTACTCGCTCCGTCATCAGGCGGCGCTCCTCGCCCTCAAAGTTATCCAGCTCGTCCGCCGCCGCCTGGGCATCACGAATGTTCTCCGCTGGCGTGGCGTACACAGGGCGACCAGCCCCAAACAGACTGGCGAGGACCGCGCCGCGCTACCGGACTGCGCCTAGGCGGCTAGGCCCAGTTGGAGCCGGCGAGCCGCCCACAGCGCGAACCATCTCACGCTGATAGGCTTCCGACAAGCGTCTCATGCTTGCCAACTTCTGTGCGCCCGCGAGGAGCTGAAGGCGGCGCGCCTCCAGTGTTTCGGCGTCGGCGTCCTCCGGAATGGAGGCGGTCAGGTCATGCAGAACAGTGTCGAGAGGGTCACGAGCCCCCCCACCGGAGGGCTCGCCATGACTGATTACGAGTACTTCTGTGACGGTGCTCCCGCCGCTCTCCGCACGAGGGAGAGGCTCGTCTTAGACCACCACGTTCGTGGGGAACGCGTCGAGCGACGCGGTGTCGGAATCGACCAGCATCGAGTCGGTGGAGCCCTACGGACTCAGTGTCGGCGGCAGCTCGCCGTCGGCGTGGAGCTGCTCGAGGAGGCCCACGAGGAGGCTTTTGGGCCGTCCGTGCCAGCGTCGGACGCGAGCTTTCGTCGAGAGGCGAACCTCGCCGACAAGCTCGGCGAGGCAACTTCGCCATGCGCAGCAACCTCAGCGCCATGCATCAGGCGTCGGCGCAAAACTCCATCTGGTGTGCCGGGCTGGCTGCGCTTCGCCCGAAGAAGAGGGTTCCCGCCCGCAGCAGTCTCAGACGACGGTGCACCAGGCCCCATGGTGGGCGCCAAATGTCGGGGTTGGGTGCGATATATGCCATAGGATGGCTTATCATGGAGGGGCGAGTAGAACGCCCCGGTGCACGGAAACGGGATGAGGCGAAGACATGCACGCCGGTGAATCTTACCCAGCTTCAGGGCTCTCCGAGGAGATAACACCCCTGCTGCTGCTCTGCGGGGTCTCCGCATGATCACTATGGCAAAGTGGGTACAAGAGGCTCCTTGAGCTGTTCGGGGTGAGGAAGGAGAAGGACACGGCTTGCTCTTCTCTCCCTCTATGTTATGTCTAAAACTACTTGCTTCCAACCCTTTGCATGGGTGCCCCGGGGGGTTTATATAGGCCTACCCCCCGGGGGTACAACGGTAATCCGGCTAGGTGTGGGTCCAAGCCGTCAGTCTCTAAGTCGCCGTCTTCTCCGCCGACTCCTGGGGCCCGCCGACTAGTGGGCCCTGCGACACCCGACATGGGGCCGACAGTTTTGTCCGCCATGGCGGTCTTGCCGCGAGATCATCATGTAGTCGTGCTTCTAATGACGCGAAGCTTGGTCGTGAGGTTATAGGTTGATCTGCCGCTTTGGCGCGGCGATCACCATTACCATTCCTGTCTTATGCGGTTAATGGCGCGTGGATCCCGAGGGAGGAGCCGGCCTACTCCCGGAGGCCGACTACATCGGGTCCTTCCTTGGAGTGCTCTTGCCTTCTTCGGTATTCTCGCCTGGCAAAGCGGTCCCGCCTTCTTCGGTCGCATAAACAGGCCAACGATAGTGCAGTGGATGCACACGGCAGTCTTGATGTCGTGGCCGGTGATGGCAACAAGGCGCCGGACGGAGATCTCCGTCGGTAGGGCGCCTGTATATACACGCCCTTTATGGACTGGCGAGGGATGGGCCACAGGCGGCTCCACCCATAGTCGCCCAGCGTGAGGTGGTGGGGGTCGCGGCCGACTCCTTGCACCCGACCTCGGCTGGAGGTCGGCTGGCTTGGAGTCGGCTTGCCTGAAGGCGGACCTCGGGACTCGGCCAGAGGTGTAGGCGGCGACTTCTGTTCTTGAGAGCTATCGGGCGCTCTTTGTCTTGGGGTCTTGAGGGGCGCAACCTGCCCCGATGTTTTGAAAGGTTCAGGGGCTCGGGTCTGCCTACCCGTAGTCCATTACTCCGACACCCATTAACCTGATTGCTTTTTTAGTGGCTATTTGCTTATGTATGTAAACTAGTTCACTTGTCCGTAAAAAAAACTAGTTCACTCGGCTGCTGTGCTTTAAAACTCCTTCCTCCCAACATATTCCTCTCCTCAGGTGGACCCAACAAGTCTCTGAATTTTCTCCCACTTTCTTTTTCGATGTAAACTGAGTTTTCTCCTAGTACTTTCCCCTAGAACCAACTCAACTGTCCCACGTCTAGCCTAAAAAAAATAATACCCCACGTACTATTAACTCATCAAATTAAAATGATATTTTATTTCGTAAGTTGAAAGTTCTTACAAAATAATAATCCAATAATAATTGTTTATATATAACTTGCCAAGTTAACTCCTAGTGATTGCGTACATAAGCTTGCAAAGATTTTACTGACGTGCAATCATGTGTTTATGTTTTTATAACATTTCTCCGTCTAGCCCACATGATATTTTCACCTAGCCCAGCAAGTCCGCAGATTTCGAGAAAAATGCAAATGGGATTTAAACGGGCTGCATAGATGCTACATCATTGTTTCACCCAGCCCACCAAATGGACTAAAAAAACAAATGGACTGGCTGACATGTGGGCCAGTAGGTCAAAGCCTAAGAAGGCGTTGGATTTAAATCCAACAGCCGACATTCTTCTTCAATCTCTCGTCTTCTTCCCCCAGCGCTGCCGGAACCGGCTGCTCCAGCCTTCGGCATCCAGCGGTGTTGTTTTGTGCTCCTCAGCGAAACGCTACCCCGCCGATGGCCAGGCCATCCCTCCACTCTGCACCTCCTATTATTCTCTGCCGAGTGTAGGCCCACCCCGCACCCGAACCTGTCAAGTTTCCCACTCCTCTCCGTCTGCGACTCCACTACCGCGTCTTCCCCATCTCCGGGTCGTTCCAGTCTGGGGCCTCGCCGTCGTCCACCGCCTCGGTGCGCTCAGCGCGGCGTGGTCATCATACAAGAGTCCTCGGAAGAGGACTGAACGTGGAGAGCCTGAAGGCTGGGACCCACGAGGTCCATGGTCGCACACAAGGAAAGTTCCTCCTTATTACGCATTGTACATGCACTGTACGTGGGAAGGGATTCTGTATTTCGCGAAAAAAACGTTCCCCCCGCTGACAGGTCGGACCCACCGGATATATCTTCGCACACAAGGAAGTGCCCCCTTATTACGCACCAAAAAATGAATACCCCCTGCTAGCTGGGACCCACCATAGTGGGTGGCTGACTTGTGGGCCTACTAAGTTGACAAGGACGGAGGGCTTTGTCAACTTAGTCAATATGAACGATTCTAGCTCCAGTGACCGGACGATGTCCTTCCAACGGCCATAGTGCTTCTTCAACCTCTGGTATTCTTGCTCGGCCGCACAAAGCAGCGCGGTCATGCCGCGTGCTCCACGCCTCTCGTGGCCGGGGTGTGATGCCGCTGGAGGCCTCACCACCCGTACTACTCCCACCACTGGCCAGGGGTATCCCTCTACTCACCCACACCCCTGTTATTCTGCGGTGGCAGCGGCCTCACGCCACGGCCGAACAGGTGAACCCTCGTACTCCTCTCCGCGTGGGCATCCATTGCCGCGTCTTCCCTGGCTCCGCGTCGTCCCCTTCCTAGGCCTCGCCGTCGTCCACCGCCTTGGTGCTCTCGGCGCGGCATGGTCAATGTGGTCAACGACCGACTTCCATCGGAAGAGTACTGTACGTGGAGAGGCTGACAACTGGGTCCATGGCCACAACCAGCTTTTTTGTGATTTGCCAAGTAAGTCGCTTTGTCAGGCCTGTTGGGCTGCAAATCTTTCAAGACGAGGAGAGCTTCATTCAGCTGGCCGAGAAAAGGGCCTATCAGTAATGAGAAATGGGCTGTACATTTTTAAAACACATCAAACCGACAATTAGTTTCAAATATCTTTTTTTCATTTCGAGATTTTAAATTACATTAATTTTTATGCATGGAGAAATTGTTGGATTTTATATTGATATATATTTATTTTTAAAATCAGTTTGAATGTGAGTCAAAATTTCGGATTGAAAACAGTTCGGACCGCACCTAAATATGTAAAATTTCGTATAATTTTTTAACTGTGGCCACAATATGGGCTGTAATGCTAAAAAAAAGAATATGGGCTCCAAAAAAAACCTTAAGAATTAGCAAATGGGCTCGAAATTATTAGAAATAATGGCAGATGGGTTGTATGCTGTTTTCCATAGATTTGAGGCTTTCCTAAAAAGGTTGGCCTTAACTGTTGGATGTCCATCCAACGGCCATCGTGCTTCTTCAATCTCGCTCTCTTCCTGCTCCCGCTCAAACAAGCGCCAAGCGGACTGCTCGCTCCCTCCTCCTCGCGGTTTGTGGTGCCGTGCAGCCTCACCGCCCATCGTACTCCCATCGCTGGCCTAGCCATCCCTCTACTCACCCACACCTCATGTTATTCTCCCGTGACGGGGCACGAACTAGTAAACCCTCGTATAGTCGTACTCTCCTCCGCGTGGGAAACAAGCTGCCAGTCTTCCACACCTCCGTGTCGTTCCTTCCTAGGCCTCGTGCCGTCCCACCGCCTCGGTGCTCTCGGCGCTGACCTGGGTTAACGTGGTCAACGCGACCAACATGCATCTGAAGTAGACTGTACATGGAGAGGCCGATTTGGGTCCATGGCCGCGCAAGGAAATGCCTCCTTATTACGCGCAAAATAATGATTCCTCCACCGACATCAGGTACCACCGAGGAGTCTGGATTAGGGGTGTGGGATAGCCGAACTATCACTTTGTTGGCGGACTCTGGACTATGAAGATACAAGATTGATGACTTCGTCCCGTGTCCGGATGGGACTTTCCTTGGCGTGGAAGGCAAGCTTGGCGTTACGGATATTTAGATCTCCTACCATTGTAACCGACTCTGTGTAACCCTAACCTATCCGGTGTCTATATAAACCGGAGGGTTTTAGTCCGTAGGACAAACAACAATCATACCATAGGCTATCTTCTAGGGTTTATCCTCTACGATCTCGTGTTAGATCTACTCTTGTACTACCCATATCATCAATATTAATCAAGCAGGAGTAGGGTTTTACCTCCATCGAGAGGGCCCGAACCTGGGTAAAAACATCGTGTCCCTCGTCTCCTGTTACCATCCGCCTAGACGCACAGTTCGGGACACCCTACCCGAGATCCACCGGTTTTGACACCGACATTGGTGCTTTCATTGAGTGTTCCTCTGTGTCATCATCTTTAGGCCCGATGGCTCATTCGATGATCAACAACGACGCGGTCCAGGGTGAGACTTTTCTCCCCGGACAGATCTTCGTATTCAGAGGCTTTGCACTGCGGGCCAATTCACTTGGCCATCTGGAGCAGATCGAAAGCTACGCCCCTGGCCATCAGGTCAGATTTGGGAGTTTGAACTACACGGCCGACATCCGCGGAGACTTGATCTTCGACGGATTCGAGCCACAGCCAAGCGCGCCACACTGTCTCGATGGGCATGATCTAGCTCTGCCGCCGAACAGTGCCCTGGAGGCTGCACCAGCGTCCGCTCCGACCCTTAGCTCGGAGCCGACTCCCCCGATCGAGGACGAGTGGTTGGACACCGCCTCGGGGGCTACGATCTCAACGGCGATTCAGCCGAACACCATCCCTATCCTTTGTGAATTCCGTGACTCCAAGGTGCCGGACTCCTCTCTGGACTCCGAACCTCCCGTGCCCCGGCCAATCGAATCCGATTGGGCGCCGGTCATGGAGTTCACTGCCACGGACATCTTCAAAGACTTTTCGCCCTTTGGTGGCATCCTGAATTCACTAAAGTCTCTCTCTTTATCATGAGAGCCCTGGCCGGACTACGGTCAGGAAGTTTGGGATGCGGACGACGATGAAATTCAACGCCCACCCACCGCCCACTTTGTAGCCACTGTCGAAAGCTTAAACGACGTGCTCGATTTTGACTCCGAAGACATCGACGGTTTGGACGACGATGTAGGAGACAACCATGAACCAGTACCTATAAAATACTGGACAGCCACCTCATCCCACGATGTATACATGGTGGATACACCTAAAGGAAGCGATGACGAGGAACAACGGGACGCTACAAAGGATCGCTCCCTCGAAAAGCAGTCAAAACGGCAACGTAAACGCCGCAACAAGTCCCGCCTCGACAAAGACGGCATCCGCACAGACGTAGCCATAGAGCAGGGCGAACCGGTGGACGATGAAAATGCTATTGAGCAACCGTCCAAATAGGACAACTTGGATAAACAACCCGTCCCCGACGAAGATAACAGTCCGGACGATCTCACACCGGACAAATTATTGGAGCAGAAGAACCTCCACAAAAGGCTCGTCGCCACTGCGCGTAGCCTGAAAAAGAAGAAGCGGAAGCTCAAAACAGCGGAAGATGCACTCAGAATCAGATGGAGCAAAGTACTCAACACCGTAGACAAATACGGCGACAGTCGCCGAACAAAGAGCTACCCAAAGAGAAAACTACTGCCCGAATTTGATGAGGAGGCCGTAGAGCCCCCCAATCAAAAAACAAGGAGGCCACCCGGTCGAATGGACGACCCCATGGCAAACAGAGAGCGGCAAACGGCGCCGCACACAAGCAGGCATGCGATCTGCATAAGGATTCGCATCAAACGGTCGGCCCAGTTAGGTCCATCTATGGGCCGAGAAAGCAAGCTCTTCCAAGCAATGCAACACGCCAAATATCCAAACATCATGGCACACCCAAATATAGGGGTGCCGCACACCCCCTATGTTTCACCGATGAGGTGCTGGATCATGAATTTCCAGCGGGATTCAAGCCCGTAAACATAGAGTCATACGACGGAACAACAGACCTCGAGTGCGGATTGAGGATTACATCCTCGACATACACATGGCTAGAGGAGATGATCTCCACGCCATAAAATACTTACCCTCAAGCTCAAAGGGCCAGCCCGGCATTGGCTCAAAAGCCTCCTGAAAATACCATTGGAAGCTGGGAAGAGCTCGAGGATGCTTTTCGAGCAAATTTTCAAGGGACTTATGTACGTCCTCCGGATGCGACGATTTAAGTCACATAACTCAAAGCAACCGGAGAGTCAGCCCAAGAAATTCTAGAACAGGTTCCTCACCAAAAAGAACCAAATAGTCGACTGTCCGGACGCGAAGCCTTAGCAGCTTTCAAACACAGCGTCCGAGACGAATGGCTCATGACATCTCGGCGGAGAAGCCGAGAATAATGGCTGCATTAACAAGCCTCATGACCCGCTTTTGCGCGGGAGAGGATAGTTGGCTGGCAAGATGCAGTACCAGCGACCCAAGTACATCCGAAGTCAGGGATGGAAATGGAAAACCCCGACGCAGCAAGGACCAGCGCCGGACAAAGGGAAACAGCCCGAAGAGCACGACAGTCAACGCCGGATTCAAAAGCTCCCTGCAGAATCATAAAAAACTGCCCCTCAAGGACAACAGCGACGAGCTATCCAACCTAAACAAAATCTTGGACAAAATATGCCAAATCCAGAGTACTCCCGGGAAGCCTGCAAACCATACCCACAGAGATTGTTGGGTCTTCAAGCAGTCCGGCAAACTCAATGCCGAACACAAGGGGCTCGACACACCAAGCGAGGACAATGACGAACCCCACGAGTAGAGCACCGAAAAACAAAAGAATTTCCCACAAAAAGTCAAAACAGTGAACTCACTTCAAGTGACAAAAGGGAAAAATAGAGCGGCGCCCATAGAAACACGCGCTGCACGATCTATCCCAGAAGAGTCCCAACGATGGTTGTCAAAACCAATCACCTTCGATCATCAGGACTATTCCGGAAGTATCCGGAACGCAGGATGGACTGCCTTGATATTACATCATATAATCGACGGACTCCAATTTACACAAGTCCTAATGGACGGAGATAGCGATCTAAACCTGTTATATCAGGTCACAATCCGCAAAATGGGGATAGACCCAACCAAAATCCGCCGTAGCAAAACCTCCTTCAAAGGGGTAATGCCAGGCCCATATGCCCATTGTACGGGCTCCCTACTGCTAGAAGTTGTGTTCGGGTCATCCGACAACTTCCGCCGTGAAAAGTTAACCTTCCAGATCACCCCATTCGAAAGTAGCTATCAAGCACTACTGGGATGTGAAGCTTTCGCCCGCTTTAACGCAATACCGCATTACGCATATCTTACACTTAAAATGACCGGTCCACGCGGCATCATCTCATTAAAAGGGAGTACCAAGTGTTACTCGAGCACGGAAGAACATGAGACTGCCTTGACAGCCCCACACTAATCCGGCTTCGCTAATCAAAGCACATGAATAGGTCATTCGAACCCCGGACGTGGCTAGACGAGTCCGGCGTAAACATATAAAGGCCTACTAGAGGCATACCCCCATACAAGTGGCTGCACGCATGTACAACAAGAGACAATAAAGCTCAATTTTATTCACTTTTCGAACCGTACTCTGTTTATTTAATATAAAGTACATTTTTCGCACAATCTTTTTTCTTTTTCAACTAAGTTCTTCTCTTTTACAGATGAACACCGTGCTACACCCGTCCAGGATACGGCACAATGGAGACACAGGCGCAGACGTGCATTAGGGACCCGTTGCAAGGATTCTTTTCAGATTAAGACCCTGCGTAAACCTTTTTTACTGTCTCTTGTTGATACACATCCCCCGGTTTCTTGCTATAACCGAGGAGGAGGCTGGAGTTTTGGCATCGGCCGCACTGAATTTTTGCGCGTGCACTGGACACTGTGAGCTTAGGGCATTATTCTGCCCGTTTTCATAAATACCGGATACCTTAGGGAGTGTTCGACGTCTCGAGTTAGGCCATCTATGCATCAGCTCAGAATCATGTCTTTGGTCAAATGTTGGGTTTGCCCGGCTCCCATGTTTTGGTACCTTACGTTCCGTTATATCGGCTAAGGTAGCGCTGGGAGAACCACTGCGATTGTACCCCAGTTGAGCTGGATTGAGCACCTCAGTGGAGAAAGCTAAAACTGACTGTCATGATATAGCGTGAGACTGGTCAACCACTCGATGACCCAGCGGAATGTTTAGAATACCCCCCGCATTGACGAAGGGCCGTTTCCTGGCCAGGCACATACGCGCCCGAATTCGGGAAAGCGCGGTGCCCCTAGGGGCTATATAGTAGCCCCACCATCGAACTCCTATGGCTAAGTGAAAGTGATAAAGCATTATAGTCCGGTTGCCTAGTTTGCTATGCTATCACCTCCTTTACAAGACCAAGTGTGGATTAAGTGTGAAAATGCGCCTTTTTGCAAACACCCCCGCACTATGTGCGTGGGGGCTGAAGCCGAAGACTGCCATCTTTCAGGTTATATACACATATACATCAACGGTCGCACAGGAGGTGTTTTAATACTTGAACGCACAAGTATAAAAATCTCTTATATTATAATTGAAACATTGTTTTCACAAATCATACATGTCATTAAAGCATAACATCCTTCGAAAGCACTTTGCGTCTCTATTAAGCAGCGCCCTGCAGGACTTCCTCAAAATAGTGCTCGCCAGGTACTCGGCTTCTGTCCGAATCTTGGGATGCAACGTCGGTGGCCTTCATCTCCGCCCAGTATGTCTTGACACGGGCAAGAGCCATCCGCGCACCCTCTATACACGCTGACCGCTTCATTGCACCGATATGCGGCACCACACCAAGGAACTATTGCACCAAGCCAAAATAACTCTTCGGCTTGGGGCTTTTCGGCCACAAATGAGTCACGACAGCCTTCATGGCAAGTCCGGACAACCTATTCAGCTCAGCCCATTCGGCCAAACGATCGGAAAGTGGACGCTCCGGACTATGGAACTGCGACCAAAAAAGCTCTTCCATTCCGTGATCCTTTTTACCTCGGAAGTGTTCGGCCGCGTCTGCGGCACTCGCCGCCAAGTCCAGATAAGCATCCTCCGCACCCCACAACCGGTCCAATTGAGCGTACCTAGGATCCGTGAATTTCCTCCGCAACAGAAAGGGCTTCCCAGCCGCAATATCTCCGGCCTGACGTAGCTCCTCCTTCATAGCTCTCATAATAGAGCGAGTATCCTTGGCCTCGGTGGCGGCCTTGTTCAGGTCCTCTTGTTTCGCTCGATCTTCTTTTTCAAGAAGCTCGCAACGGTCAGTAGCATTCTTCAAATTCACGGCCATCTCGGCCATTTCTTTCTTTCTTTGGCAGTGAGCAGCCTGTTCGGCTTTTAGCTCTGCGGCCGCCCTTAAAGCAGCCGCATCACTTTTTCTGGCTTGCTCCTTGGCTCGGGCGAACTCCGCCCGAAGGCTCTCCATAGCAGCGGCACCATCTGCATTAAGCATACACGTTGTAAGACATGGGCGTTAAGCTCCCTTACCAGGTGTCCGCGGAGAAGTTGCATGCCTAGTGACTCGTCAAGCGGCTTATTAACAAGCGTGATGTCCGCATCCGCCACGTCAAGTTGCCGCTTCAGTTCGGCAAATTCATCAGCCCGGCTAGCCACCAGACGCTTCGCCACCTACATAGGAAGAGCGCATATTATACCTGGGGTTATGATCCTCGGCGCGCCGTCATTTTTGACACCGCACCAAGTCTCAGGGGCTACTATCTATACAGGGCGCACTTTATATGCAAAACTGTCAGAAGGTACATCATTTTGCATACCTCAAAACCCGCCAGTAAACTTACGACGGCTTCATGCAATCCACTCTCAGCGGATGAAATCCTTTCAATCACCGTACTCATTAACGTACGGTGATCTTCCGAGATAGACGCTCGCCCGAGCAGATCCTTCAGCTCCTCCAACCGCACACCCATTGGTGTCGGACTCGTCCGGTGGCCTTTTTCGAAGGCCGGATACGGAGAGCTTTGAGGGGACATACGGCTGCCTTCTGGCCCCGCCGGATTCGGAGGAGCCCTCCGCGACGACACCTCAGGGTTGTCCACCTCGCATACCGGTACGGCAGGCGGAGGCGTTTCGCTCTCCATCATCTCCGAATCAAGATCCCCTGAAGACGAGCTCTGCCGTGAAGGGCTGAGATCCGAACTACAAGGTAATCTTTCGGTTACCTTCAGAAATAAAACAGGGATGTCTTTTATTTTATAAACTCCCCCCTTTTACTTACGGCTCGCTGGAGGGCTGATCTCCTTGGGGAAATAGCGCTGCCGGGGCATCCCCCGCCGCAGGACCTTCTGGTGAAGATTTCTTCCCCCGCTTCGAGGCTTTGGCCTTCGGATCTTCAGAAGCGGTCCTCTTCTCCCCTTGGAGGGAGGGATTCTCGATCCCCCTTTCTTGATAGCCTCCTTCATGGAGGAAGTAGCTCCCTTGTTCCCCCCTTCGCCTTCTTCAAAAGGCACATCCTCTAGCATCTTGGTTATCTGGGATCGGCGTGGTCTCGTGGAGGGGGGCCGACACCGATCGCTTTTGCTTTTGCTGTCCACTCCTGTTTAAATGATAGCTCTTTTAAGGGCAAGTTTATGATAAATATGCGGATAGCATGTCCGGGTACAGGACTACTTACTTGAGTATTCGGGCGATTGCAGCTCAGACCTGCGTCCTCGGTCAAGTCCGGACACATTGCTTGTGATCCGAAGAAATGTTTGTACATCTCCACGGGCGTTGCGCCCATAAAGTGTTGAAGAGCTTGTGGTCCCTCCGGATTGAACTCCCACAGGCGGAGGGGGCGACGTTTGCAGGGCAGGATGCGACGAAGCAGCATGACCTGCGCTACTACGACCAGATTGATCTCTCTCTCTCTAGGAGGTCTCGAATACGGCCCTGCAACAAGGGCATGTCCATGGACGGCCCCCAGTCAAGCCCTTTATTGAGCCATGACGCTAGCCGCGGTGGAGGACCCGAGCGAAAGGCAGATGGCGCCACCCATTTGGTGCCCCTGGGAGCGGTGATGTAAAACCACTTCTGTTGCCATAAATTGAGCTCCTCTTCAAAAGAGCCCTCGGGCCATGGAGCGTCTGCATTCTTGCTTATAACGGCCCCTCCGCACTCTGCCTGATGCCCATTGATCATATTCGGCTCCACTTTGAAGGTCTTGAGCCACAATCCGAAGTGAGGGGTAATGCGGAGGAAGGCTTCACATATGACAATGAACGACGATATGTGGAGGATGGACTCCGGATCCAAGTCATGAAATTCCAGCCCATAATAAAACATGAGCCCCCTCACAAAGGGATCCGTCGGGAAGCCTAAACCCCGAAGGAAGTGAGACACGAATACCACGCTCTCACCAGGCTCGGGAGTAGGAATAACCTGCCCTTGGGCAGGCAGCCTGTGAGAAATTTCACCGATGAGATACATGGCGTCTCTCAGCTTTAGCACATCTTCTTCCGTGACGGAGGAAGACATCCACCGGCCGTTCATGTCGGAGTCGGACATCGTTGAAGGTCCGAAGCGCCTAAATCTGGAGCTTTGGGTGTTGGAACTCGAAGCGAGGGGCGGACTCGATTGAGATTGAAAGAAAGGAGCGGGCCTTGGTCTCGTTATAAAGAGGTTGAATACCAAGAGCCCTCCCCGTGACCGTTCGGGACTCGCCTTCGATGGAGGAGGCGTGCCAACGGGCACGACTGGGTTACCCACGCCCATATTGATGAGAATCCCAGAATAAGGGGGCACGATCTCCGCTTTGATAAGACGTGCCAAGGAAACTGCCTTGCTAAACGCGCTGAGGTGGAACAGTAAAAACGATTCATATAAAGGCCTGGCCGTGGTGTGATGTCACGCCGCGGAATATGTCAGCAGATCTGTGCAAAGGTTATTCTCTCTACGGTAGTATGTGGAACTTGTTTTGCAGAGCCGGACACTATCCTTGTGTTCAAAATCTTCTATGAAGTATTCGGAGGAGGAACCCACCTTGCAATGCCGAAGACAATATGCGCGCCGGACTCGTCGTCATTGAAGCCTGGTTCAGGGGCTACTGAGGGAGTCCTGGATTAGGGGGTGTCCGTATAGCCGAACTGTGACCTTTGGCCGGACTATGACCTTTGGCTGGACTCCTGGACTATGAAGATACAAGATTGAAGACTTCGTCCCGTGTCTGGATGGGACTTTCCTTGGCGTGGAAGGCAAGCTTGGCGATACGGATAAGTAGATCTCCTACCATTGTAACCGACTCTGTGTAACCCTAACCCTGTCTGATGTCTATATAAATTGGAGGGTTTTAGTCCGTAGGACGAAGAACAATCATACCATAGGCTAGCTTCTAGGGTTTAGCCTCTCTGATCTCGTGGTAGATCTACTCTTGTACTACCCATATCATCAATATTAATCAAGCAGGAGTAGGGTTTTACCTCCATCGAGAGGGCCCGAACCTGGGTAAAAACATCGTGTCCCTCGTCTCCTGTTACCATCCGCCCAGACGCACAGTTTGGGACCCCCTACCCGAGATCCGCCGGTTTTGGCACCGACACCCACCGAAAGGGCCTCTGTAATTTCGCAAAAAAACGTTACCGCCGCTGTCATCTCGGACCCACCAGCTATATCTTCGCACGCAAGGAAGTGCCTCCTTATTACGCACAAAAAAAATGAATACTCCCCACATTAGTTGGGACCAAAGATAGTGGCAGGCTGACTTGTGGGCCTACTAAGTTGACGGGGACGGAGGGCTTTGTCAACTTAGTCAATATGCACGATTCTAGCTCCGGTGACCGTGATGATGTCCATCCAACGATTGTAGTGCTTCTTCAACCTCTGGTCTTCTTGCTCGGCCGCCCAAACCAGCGTCGGTCGTGCCTCGTGCTCCTGCCTCCCATGGCCGGCTGCGATGCGGCGGAGGCCTAACCGCCCCCTACTACTCCCACCGCTGGCCAGGCCATCCCTCTACTCATCCACACCCCCTGTTATTCTGCAGCGACGACAGCCTCACACCGCAGCGAACCGGTGAACCCTCGTACTCCTCTATGCGTGGGCATCCACTGCCGCGTCTTCCCCGGCTCCACGTCGTCCCCTTCCTAGGCCTCACCGTCGTCCACCGCCCTGGTGCTCTCGGCGCGGCGTGGTAAACATAGTCAAGGAATGGCTTCCATCAGACGTGGACTGTACGTGGAGAGGCTGATAGCTGGGTCCACGGCCATAGCAAGGAAGTGCCTCCTTATTACGCGCAAAATAATTATTCCTCCACCTGACAGCTGGGACCCACCGGACGAGCCACCGTATTTCACGAAAAAAACATTTCGCCCTGACTGTTGGGACCCACCAGCTACATCTTCGCACGCAAGGAAGTGCGTCCGGGCAAAAAAACGATTACCGACATTGCCGGGACCCACCGGCTACATCTTCGCAGCAAGGAAGTGCTCGAGGCCGGGACCCACCTGGTCGAAGCGCACGTAGCATTGTCATTCTAGTCGCGAACGGTAATGCATATACCGGTCGTTGTAGAGGCGGCACGCGTCGTAGTAGAGGCGCACACGTAGCATGTACATGTACGTACAACGGCGAGGGTGCAAGAAAGAAAATACGGCCACGTACGTACATACGGGCAGGGTCTCGAACGCCTACTCGCGCATACGTACGGCCAGGGGCTCGTGTACATGGCTGGGTCGGAACGGAGAAACAACATCATCGTCGTGTTCATGGGGAGGCAACGGAATGCGTCGTGTTCATCGGGAGGCAAAGGAATGCGTCATGTTCATGGGGAGGAAATGGAATGCGTCGTGTTCATCGGGAGGCAACGGAATGCGTCGTGTTCATCGGGAGGCAATGGAACGCATGGGAGCCAACCGGCTTGGACAGAACAGGCGATGGAAACGAGGCCTGGCGTACCGCACAACGGAGGAAACAGACCTCCTATGTTCGGAACGGGGTCCTGTTGATCGGGAGGGGTGTGGCGTACCGCAAAACAGAGGAAACGGACCTCCCACGGTCGAACCGGGGGTCCTGTTGATCGGGAGGGGTGTGGCGTACCGCAAAACGGACGAAACAGACCTCCTTCGGTCGAAACGGGGGTCCTGTTGACCGGGAGGGGTGTGGCATACCGCAAAACGGACGAAACGGACTTGTGTTGGAGCGCCACGGTCAAACAGGGTCCTATTCATCGGGAGGGTGTGGCATACCGCAAAAGCAGGACTCAAGGGATACTGTTCATCTCAAACGTCGACTTCCTCCAGACTCAACGTGCTACCGTCGACCTCCTCCAGCATCCTCTGGCTCCTGTTCATCCAGCCTCCACCGCCGCCACTCCACCACCACTGTTCAACCACCCCTCCACCGTCTACTGTTCATCCAGCCCTCCACACCACGGGGTCCTGTTCAACCACCCCTCCACGGGCACCCCTCCACCGTCTACTGTTCATCCAGCCCTCCACACCACGGGGTCCTGTTCATCCAGAGGCAAACGCCACCGCTCACTGTTCATCCAAACCACCATAGCGCTCACTTTGTTCATCACAGAGGCAACATCGATCGGCTTCAGTTAGCGGCAGATGGCGAAGCGAATCGCCGATCGGGTTCGATTAACAGCCATCGATCGATCGCTCGGGTTCGTGAACGCGTAGCCTGCAGCACTGTCGCCGGGTTCAGTTAGAGCCAACGCCTCACACACGCTGCAGCAGCGTCGTGTCACGAGAGAAACGCGCATCGCTTGGCCCCGGACCTCCCACCGTAACCGGCAACTCCCCGAAATTTTCCTCCCCCTCGCTTCTACCATGGTTTTTTCCGTCATGGACGGCTGAAAGAATGTCATGCAGCTGCGTCTCCGGCCCGCCCAGGACGAAAATCCCATTTTCTGTCATGATTTTTTGTCATAGAAGTAGGAGCCCACCACATCTATGATGATACCGGGTTTTGTCACAATTATCGTCATAGAAGTGTCATATGTATGACACAAAAAAATTTCGTTCGGCCCAAAATGTCACGGATGTGTCTTTTTTTGTAGTGAAGTGAGTGTGGGCGATAGGGGGGTCCTTCCCACACGACACAGAAATCGTCGGGGATATGCCCTCCTGGCACACACGTTCGTCAAAATGAGGTCGTGTGCTACCATCGAGCACTCAAATACGGAAATACGTATAGTAGAACTAAAAAATACAATTATACGGCGAAATTGTTTCCAGTCGCAAGTACATCCCACACAGTCTGTCCCCGCTAAACGTTTCCGTTCGTATGCACATCCCACATAGTCGCTCCAAGGAAAACATTTCCGTTCACAGGTACATCACACACAATTTTTCCCGTTAAATCGTTTGCGTTATTGAATGTATCACACACGGTCCGTCGAAGAAACTGTATGGCAAAGGCTGTCCATCACACACAGTTTTTATGTGGTAAACGTTTGCGCTAGGTGGCCTAACAAAAATAGTTTTCAAGAGAAAGTCGTGTTTGATTGTTCATTGATCCAACATGGTTTATTCCTAGAAACTGTGTGCGTTGCCTGAGGTCATCGCCCATGGTATTTTTTCAACAACCGTTTGCAATAGCAAAACACAATTAGCAGGCTAATTCGCCATTAGCAGGCTAATTATATGATTATTTATAATCCATTTATTAATCTAATTGACATTTCATATTAAGCACACAATATATTTCATTTCCATATTAAGGAAGCAGAATTTCATAATTGAAATACATCAGAGTACAACATGATATAGCTTCAAAGACTCGGCTACCCCATTACACAATCAAGATTAAAGAAGAAGTTCCACATGCAACATGTAGAACCTTTTGAAATTAGCATCATAGACGGTATATAGACAGATGCATCTCATCTGGAAAACTGCTGAAGCGGAAGCGAATATTGAGCCTTCATTCATGTTGAAGGTCTTTGCAACTTTAGGCCAGTGCACGTGGATGATTGACCGTCAGGTCCTTCGTCCTCTTCAGGAACACTTCAATATTGAACCGTGGGTGTTGTATGAAAACCTTCCTCGCCTCCTGACCATAGAGATGGTTTGAGAAGTAATCATCAGTGAACTACTTTGGAAAGGCCTGAAAACAAGGATGTGCATAAATATCTTCTCTATATTGGAAATGGGGCAAAGGAATAAAAAAAGGCAAGGTATAATAGTTAGTACCATCTTGTAGTGAATCGATGTCTTCTTCATCAGCAGACAAAAGATCTTGTTGTTTTTGTCGCTAATTTCTTTATCCTAACAATCTTTACGAGTTTATTGATTTGATTGATATTCATGGACAACTCATTTCCCCATATGCAAAAGGGCCTAATAGTGGGTCAAACCTCTCGATGATGGGACATACATGTGCAAGACCAAATTGTTAAAAACCAAAATATTAGAATGGTTCATGCAATTGCACAATAATGTGCTATTAGACAATGGACCATGCACGTTCTAACCTCGATTGTAAACCTCAGTGCTTCCCATTGTTTCCCTGCAACACATTTAAGGTAGTTAGTCATCAGGTTAAGTAAGGGTTTACATGCTATCAGTAAAATATGTTGATGAAAAATAAGCACATTGCAGATTCCTCAGATTAATTGAAGCCACACGGAAAACCCATTTACCCAAACCAAGCATGATTAAGGACTAGGAAATATAGCACTTGTATATGTTTGTCATGTATTAAGTGCATCCAAATTCGATTTATTCCTCACATGCACTGAGGGAGTCCTGGATTAGGGAGTCCTCGGACAGCCAGACTATATACTTTGGCCGGACTGTTGGACTATGAAGATACAAGATTGAAGACTTCGTCCCGTGTCAGGATGGGACTCTCCAAGGCGTGGAAGGCAAGATTGGAAATTCGGATCTGTAGATCTCCTCCCTTGTAACCGACTCTGTGTAACCCTAGCCCCCTCCGGTGTCTATATAAACCGGAGGGTTTAGTCCGTAGGACAAGAACAATCATAATCATAGGCTAGCTTCTAGGGTTTAGCCTCTACGATCTCGTGGTAGATCAACTCTTGTAATACTCATATCATCAAGATCAATCAAGCAGGAAGTAGGGTATTACCTCCATCGAGAGGGCCCGAACCTGGGTAAACATTGTGTCCCCCGCCTCCTGTTACCATCCGCCTTAGACGCACAGTTCGGGACCCCCTACCCGAGATCCGCCGGTTTTGACACCGGCATTGGTGCTTTCATTGAGAGTTCCACTATGTTGTCATCATTAGGCTTGATGGCTTGTCTCATTGTCAAGGACAACATCACCTCTGGGGAGCCCTGGCTGTAGGCCAAACTCTCCGACTAGGCGGCTTCGTCATGACCGCCCGTTAGGCCGTTGCACCGATGATGACTTCTCGGGTCATCGAAAACAGCCTCCACGTCGACTCGGAATTCGCCAAGCAGTTGGATCCAATGGAGCTCTCTTCCTTGAACGAGCTCTTGGATCGCATCGATGCCTTGGGAGTCGCTACGGACTATGATCGGATCGGGCTTAAACCCGACCAAAGGGAGATTAACTCTCCGCGGTCACCCATCAAATAGCGGTGGTGGAGGAGCAACGCAGTGATTCTTCCTCTATCTTGAGGACAAACTATGTCCGGATTCCCGAGCTCTCCGAGCCGGATACCCGTCTACGGGAGGACATGGCCCAGCTTTGAACCTAGAATCAGACAGCGGGCCAGACCTATTGGGAAACATCCCGGAGCCCAAACTGCCAAGCTCGGAAACTCCTCCGCCCCTGGGTCTCAGATCGGGTCAGGGTTCGGACCTAAATCTACCCACTCACCCACATATAAGTGATCTTTCCCACACTAGACAAGAGCCCCAAGAGACAGTACATCACTATTGGGCCAGATTCCTCCTTGTAATGAGCAAGGTTAAGGACTGTCGCGAGGAAGATGCAATTTCATTCTTTTGCAAAAATTGCACGGAAAAGGGAATCCTCAACGCCATAAGTCGCCGTGACATAGCACACTTCGCTGACTTGGTTGCCATAGTACAGAAGTACTGTGCGATGGAAAGTGCCTGGAAAACCCAAACAAACTTCTGGGATCCTCCGGCTCTCACTAAACCCCCCGTCCAAGCTAAAAGGGTGTACTCTCGTAAGTCACCCGATCCAATTACAAAGAAACAAAAGCCCACTACAGGGCGTGGAACCGTATTGGAGGGATGGCTCAATGGGCCATGCAAAATTCACAGTACAGCGGATACCATGCCAACACATAGCCTTAGAGCATGTTGGGTACTCCGGCAGGTGGCCAAGAGCGGCGAGGATATCCTCATCAACAATGCAACAGAGCCCCATCCCGGGGAAAATAACAATACAATATTGACAGTCTTCGAGGCCTTCGCCTCAAATAATAGGCGTAAGCAAGCACTCCGCAGCCTTGCCGAAGTCTGCCACGTGGCAACAATAAATCCATGGAGCGACACGGCTATCACCTTCAATGCCAGTGACGAACCTAAATTCCGAACAGCCCGAGCACCAGCCGCCTTGGTCCTTAGTCCAATTATGGGCGGCTTCCGGCTTACTAAAGTGCTCATGGATGGCGGCAGCGGATTAAACCTCATCTATGAGGAGTGTCGGTGTCAAAACCGGCGGATCTCGGGTAGGGGGTCCCGAACTGTGCGTCTAGGCGGATGGTAACAGGAGAAAAGGGACACGATGTTTTTACCCAGGTTCAGGCCCTCTCGATGGAGGTAAAACCCTACTCCTGCTTAATTAATATTGATGATATGGGTAGTACAAGAGTAGATCTACCACGAGATCAGAGAGGCTAAACCCTATAAGCTAGCCTATGGTATGATTCTTGTTCGTCCTACGGACTAAAACCCTCTGGTTTATATAGACACCGGATAGGGTTAGGGTTACATGAGTCGGTTACAATGGTAGGAGATCTACATATCTGTATCGCCAAGCTTGCCTTCCACGCCAAGGAAAGTCCCATCCGGACACGGGACGAAGTCTTCAATCTTGTATCTTCATAGTCCAGGAGTTCGGTCAACGGTGATAGTTCGGCTATCCGGACACCCCTAATCTAGGACTCCTCAAGAGTCTCCCAACGGGCTTCAATGACGACGAGTCCGGCGCACATATTGTCTTCGGCATTGCAAAGCGGGTTCCTCTTCCGAATACTTCATAGAAGATTTTGAACACAAGGATAGTGTCCGGCTCAGCAAAACAAGTTCCAGATACCACCGTAGAGAGAATAACTTTTGCACAGATCTGCTGACGTATTCCGCGGCGTGACATCACACCATGGCCTGGCCTTTATACGGATCGTTTTTACTGTTCCACCTCAGCGCATTTAGCGAGGCGGTTTCCTTGGCACGTCTTATCAAAGCGGAGATCGTGCCCCCTTATTCCGGGATTCTCATGAATACGGATGTGCGTAACCCAACCGCGCCATTGATTATGGCGCTTGGGAGATAAGCGAAGTTTTACCAGGTGGCGCGGGGACGCATAGCTTCGTCCGTCCATATAAGGGGATAAGGATCCACCTTTTCGCCTACGCCTTCTTCCTCCTTTGCTCATCCATTTCCGCGCACTCGAGCTCCAGCGCCCAAGTCCGCACATCCTACCTCAACCTTCTCCAACTATGTCCGGAGCGGGAGGCAAGTGGATGGCCTCCTCCGTCATGGAGGGGCACATCAAAAAACTGCGGAAGGCCGGATACTTGTCCAGCGACATCGCGCACCGGCTAGCCGAGAGGGGCAGCTCATTCCCACCCCCAGGCCCCATGAGAGGGTGGTGTTCCTCACCCACTTCCTCCGCGGACTAGGTTTTCCACTTCACCCATTTGTCCGGGGGCTCATGTTCTACTACGGCCTGGATTTCCATGATCTGGCCCGAACTTCATCCTCAACAACTCGGTGTTTATCGTCGAGTGTGAGGCCTTCCTCTGCATCCAGCCCCACTTCGCTTATGGCTGAAGACCTTCAATTTAAGCCAAGGTAGTGGGCGGCCGCCAAGCGGAGTGCGGAGGTGCCATGGTTGGCAAGATGGCCAAAGTCCTATGGCTCGAGGGCTCCTTTGTGGAGACCATAAAGGGATGGCAATCGGGGTGGTTCTACATCACCGAGCCGCGCGACTCTCAATGGGCGGCGGCCCCCGAATCCCGATCTGGCTCCCCCACACGGCTCACGTCATGGAAAGAGACGGGCCTGACGTGGGGTGATTCGAAAGAGCTGTCCGGACTTCAAACCTGCGTCCGGAACCTGGTGGACAAGAATCTCAAGCTTGTTAATGTAATCCAGATGATGCTCATCCGCCGGATTCTCCCATGCCAGCAATGGGCCTTCAAATTGTGGGAGTTCGATCCGGCACAGCACCAATCTCTGAAAAGGCTCTTCGACACTATGTACGAAGATGCTTGGAAGGTGCTGTTCAAAGGCGCCGAGGCTCCCACATCCGCTACCGAAGATCGCGGATTCAGCTCGCAGCGTCAAGCCAGCGAGGTAAGTTATTTTACCCTTTATGGGACTCTTTTTTCATAGTTTGACCTTATGCGGGATCTAAAACTCCCTAACCTTTGACAGGACTGGCTGAAGACGTCCGGACAGATTAACTGCCCGGCCCCCTAGCCAGAAAACCCAGCGGACGCCCGATTGACGGGGCTGCTGGCTCCGGCACGTCACGTGGTGCCGGAGAAGAAGGCCAAGAAGGAGTCCACGGGAACTCGAAGGAGCTCCCGGCACCAGGTGCTGTCGGACTCATCATCCGATGACTCTGAGGCGGAATCCTCCTCTGAGGACGAGGAGGAGGAAAAAGAAGCCTCTCCCCCAGCGGGGGGAGAGAAGAAAAGGAAGGCCGCCCCGACTGGGGAGGCCGAAGGGTCCAAGAAAGGAAGGACCCTTCCTCCGGACTTCTCCACCAACGCCGACAACGACGAGGAGGAGTGGCCAACAAGGGCCAAGCCCCTGGCGAGATCGTAAGTATCCGGACTCCGGAATAGTTCATGACTTTTTATTTGTCGCATAGTGTCTTCTAACGCCGAATATGACCATGTAGCCCGCACAAGGACGAGCTCGCTGCTTCGTTGAGCGGCTCCCTCGGTTCGTCGGATGTGAATAGCACTTCACTTCCGACCGCCTCCTCTCCTCGTGTCGCCGACGACACCGTGGTGGAGTCCCAAAAGGGGCCCAGCCAGGAGGAGGTGGTCCTGGAGGCGCCGCAAGGCGACCTCCCGGACTCTGGGCGCAAAGGGGGCAAAACCCCGGAGGGCTCTAAGTCCGGCCCTGTGCCGGACTCCGTACCGGAACCTTCAGTGGTTCCGAAGTCCAGCAAGCGGCCCCTTCGCAAGAAGGGTAAGATTGCGACGCCGGTGGCCTCCGTCCATCCGGAGGCACCGGATAGCTTGCTGGAGGCGCTTAACGGCGCCTCCATCGACGATGAGCACCGTACTATTATAAGTGTGGTGATCCAGAAAGTTCAGTCCGCCAAGAGCGGGCTGACTGAAGCCTGTACCAGTCTTCTAACAGGCTTTGAGGTAAGTTTAGAATATGTAAAAATATTACCGCATAGACAGTAGCCCCTGATACTTAGTTCGGTGTTCGGAAAGAAAAGCAGGACTGAGGATCTAAAAAGATATATGCAGGAGTCTAACATAAGTATGTCACTATGGGAATGCAGGCTGCGCTGCTGACCTGTGCCGCACTGACAGCGGAGGCCAATGCATTGAGGCAGAGCCTCGAGCGGTCCGAGAACGAGCTCAGCCTTTCCAAGAAGCAGCTCGAGGACAAGGAAGTTAAGTAATACCTTATTAAAGTAATTCCTTATAGAAAGGATTTGGTTGCAAAAATGACAGGACTAACGTGGGTATTGTAGGGGCCACGAACGAGGTGACGACCCTGAAGGAAGTGGTGTCCGTGGCCAAAAGCAAAGCGGCCATGGAGCGCACCGAGCGAGAGAAGCAGGAGGCGCAGGTGGCGGAGTTGCGGCAAGAGCTCCAGGCTCTCGTGGAAAAACACGAGAGTTTGGAGCGTGACTCGAAGACTCGAGAGTCTGAACTCGCCTCGGCTCCTGAGAGTGCCAAAGCCGCTACGGATGAAGCCCAAAAAGCCCTCCAAGAAATTGAATCATTAAAAAAGATAGCGGCGGGTAAGGCATTCTTTATGCAAAGCAAGCTTGTGAAAGTGAATTACCTATTACCTACCCAAATCCGGAGCTCTCCAGGAGCATTCGCAGATCTGCCCTGTGGTGTAACCGATGCTGCTGCGTTCTACCGCGCCAAGGAGGGGAGCTTCGACGGAGAAGGTGTTCTGGTTTGATATCGAGGCCGAACATCCAGTGCCTCGAGCGACCAAATTGAAGCAGCTGGTCGAGCTCCACAAGGTCGCCGAACAGGCCATGAAGGGCCTCATAGTTCGGCTGTGGCCATTAGAAGCCATGCCTGGGAGCTACTTCGGGCTAGTGCAGCGGCTGGTGGACGCCTGTCCATGGATTGAAGTCATCAAGCGCTCCGTCTGCATTGAAGGTGCCCGTCGGGCCCTTGCCCGTGCTAAAGTGCACTGGGGCAAGCTGGATGCGGAGAAGCTTGTGACGGATGGGCCACCGAAGGGCAAGGAGCAACGCAAGCCCGAAATGTACTATGAGGGCGTCCTGAAGGGTGCCCACCGTATAGCGGGTGAATGCTCCAAAGATGTAATTTTTGAATAGACTCGCATTTGTTATCCTGTATGCTGAAAACTTGTTCATATGCGCTAAGCAACGCTTTGTGAATTTAAAATATTACCTTCTGTGCGGACGTTTATCAAATTTGATAGATGGCAAGTCGTTGGCTTCATCCCCCATACCACGAGTGCTGGGGTGTTCGTGATAAACTTGAGCGCTCTTGTTCCCATTCTTGGGTCCTTCGAGGGAGACGCTCAACGCAACGAACAAGGCAACCAGACTTATAGTGCTTGAACACTCTCACTTACCCATAGGATTCTATAATTTTAAATTTCGGCGAAGCCCCTAGTATTCGAAAGACCGAGTTCGGGGCGCTATCCACGCCTTGGACGGACAATGCCGACTCCTCGCTCTAAGCGGCATAAGTCTTTAGGGACCCGAAAAAACCTCTCGAACAGCGACCGGCTCTCGCCCTATCATGACAGTCAGTTTTAGCTTTCTCCACTGAGGTGCTCAACCCAGCTCAACCGGGGCACAATCGCAGTGGTTCTCCCAGCGCTACCTTAGCCGATATAACGGAACGTAAGGTACCAAAACATGGGAGCCGGGCAAACCCAACTATTGACCCATGACATGATTCAGAGCCGATGCATATAATGCTATAAGTTCGGGTGCCGAACTTGTGAAAGTGTTTGGACTTATCACACCATACTTTTGGGGTACTTAAGCCCCTGGTGTATTGGCCGTACCAAAGTGTACGGGTGCAACATGTCATGAAATGAACATATATATAGATAAAGAAAGGAGTGCAATAATAGGCAGAAGCTATGTATTATTTATTAGAAAAGGTACTGCAATGGAAGAAGAACGATACAAATAGTGCGATAAGCAAGGGATGGGACTATTTAACATGTCCCCCTCCAGGGGTAAGCTGCGGATGGTATGTAAAACAGGTATAATGGTCGTAGTAGAGACCACCTGGACACTCGACGTAGCTTTCTGCTTCCCTGGCTGTTGCATTGTGAGTTCGGCAATTCTAGTGCAGGACAAGACTTCTGGAAAACGGAGTCCTGAAAGTAAGAAAAAAGAAGAAAGAAAAAGAATGACACAATCGGGAGCCCCTGGTGCGGTTGAGCCGCATTCTGGGTGTGCCGTGGTCGTGCCCCTCCACTTAGGCCCATGGTATCTCCAGAGCGTAGTTATGTATGCATAGTACTGGCTTCGCAGTTTCGCGAGGGCTGGGGTTGGGCCAGATTGCTACGCGTGCTCGGATCATGCCAGGCGGTCTTGTTATAGGTTACTCCGGGCGCGTTTGACGGTGGCCGGACGTTTAATAGCCGGACTCGAGAATTGCTGTGATAGGCTGCTTTGCACCTCCGCCGCGAGGGCCGCCGTGTGATCCTCCGTTCGGAGAGAGCGTTCGTTGTTTCCATTGACCGTGATTACTCCTCAAGGGCCCGGCATCTTGAGCTTGAGGTATGCATAGTGCGGCACCGCATTGAACTTTGCAAATACGGTTCGTCCAAGCAGTGCGTGATAGCCGCTTTGGAACGGGACTATGTCGAAGATTAACTCTTCGCTTCGGAAGTTATCCGGGGATCCGAAGACCACTTCAAGTGTAACTGAGCCTGTACAATTGGCCTCTACACTTGGTATGACGCCTTTAAAGGTCGTCTTTGTGGGTTTAATCCTTGAGGGGTCTATGCCCATTTTGCGCACTGTATCCTGATAAAGCTGGTTCAGGCTGCTACCGCCGTCCATCAGGACTCTAGTGAGGTGAAATCTGTTGAGGATTGGGTCAAGAACCAATGCGGCGAATCCGCCGTGGCGGATGCTAGTGGGGTGGTCCCTTCGAATAAAGGTGATCGGGCAGGAGGACCATGGGTTGAACTTCGGGGCGACTGGCTCCATCGCATATACGTCCCTTAGTGCACGCTTCCGCTCCCTTTTGGGTATGTGGGTTGCGTATATCATGTTCACCGTCCGCACTTGTGGGGGGATGCCCTTCTGTCCTCTATTGTTTGGCGGCCGGGGCTCCTCCTCATCATCGCTATGCAGCCCCTTGTCATTGAGTTCGACATTTAACTTGCCTGCCTGTTTCAAGACCCAACAATCCCTGTTGGTGTGGTTGGCTGGTTTTTCGGAGGTGCCATGTATTTGGCACGAGCGATCGAGTATTCGGTCCAGATTGGACGGGCCCTGAGTATTTCTTTTGAACGGCTTTTTCCGCTGACCGGGTTTAGAGCCTCTGAATCCGGCATTGACTGACGTATCTTCAGCATTATCGCCGTTAATGTGACGCTTGTTGCGACGTGACCTGCCATTGCTGTCCTTGGTATCCGAACTACCAGGGTTTTTGGTCAAGTTGTTGCTACGAGCTAGCCAGCTGTCCTCTCCCGCGCAAAAGCGGGTCATGAGCGTTGTGAGGGCTGCCATGGATTTCGGCTTTTCCTGTCCTAGGTGCCGGGCAAGCCACTCGTCGCGCATGTTATGTTTAAAGGCTGCAAGGGCCTCTGCATCCGGACAGTCAATGATTTGATTTTTCTTGGTTAGGAACCGTGTCCAGAATTGTTCCGGCGATTCTTCCGGCTGCTGAATTATGTGGCTGTGGTCATCGGCGTCTGGTGGTATGCGTATGTGCCCCGGAAGTTATCAAGGAATGCGGCTTCCGTGTCCTCCCAACAACCAATTGATTCTCCGGCAAGATGTTAAGCCAATGCCGAGCTGGTCCTTTAAGCTTGAGTGGGAGGTATTTGATGGCGTGTAGATCATCGCCGCGGGCCATGTGGATATGGATGAGGTAGTCCTCGATCCAAACCGCAGGATCTGTTGTGCCATCGTATGATTCGATGTTTATGGGTTTGAATCCCTCGGGGATTTAATGATCCATCACTTCGTCTGTGAAGCATAGAGGGTGTGCGGCGCCTCTGTATTGAGCTATATCACGACGTAGCTTAAATGAGCTTTGTCTATTGTGTTCGGCCGGGCCGGAATTGCTGTATCCGGCGTGATGGTTATCATCACGTGTCGTGGGGCCCCCACGCGATCCGTAGATCGATCTTGTTTGCCTTGCCTTGTCCTCCAATATGTCTCGCAGGTCTGGCGCGTTTCCCCGTGCCTTGGTACTTTTCGAGCAACGCCGGGGTGCGGCTTGAATGGAGGGTCTAGAGGCCTCTCTGTCGCGACCACGGGGTGGCCGGTCGGCCGCATCATGCGCTGGTGATGTACGTTTGGGTGTTGCTTCCTCTAATTGGGGTAGCAGTCTGCGTTTGGGGTATCTCTTGGAGGGGCATTCGAGTTCATACGCTTCGGCTGCAAGGACTTCAGTCCATCTGTCCGCTAGCAGGTCTTGGTCAGCTCTAAGCTGCTGCTGCTTTTTCTTGAGGCTGCTTGCCGTGGCCCTAAGCCTGCGTTTGAAACGCTCCTGTTCGGCGGGATCATCAGGCACGACAAATTCGTCGTCGTCGAGGCTTGCCTCATCTTCGGAGGGATGCATATAATTATCGTCCTCCACCTCCCTATCTGCCGCTCTATCACGAGGGCTGGCTTCTCCCTCCTCCTGTGCTGAATCCTGCTGGAGGGGGTTGTCTTTGGCACTGTCCGGGGTGTTATTATCTCCCGTGCCGGAATCACCATTTTTGCTGTGGCGGGATTTAGAGCGGCACCGCTGACGCCGACGCTTGGGCTGTTTCTTGGAGGGGTCATCCTCCGCTTTTCCATCGCCGTTCCCATCTTTTGGGATGTCCACCATGTATATGTCGTATGACGAGGTGGCCTTCCAGTGCCCTGTAGGCGCTGGTTCTTGGTCGTCTCCAGCATCGTCCTCCATACCGTTGATGTCTTCGGTGTCGAAGTAGAGCATGTCGGTTAAATCATCGACAGTGGCTACAAAGTGGGTGGTGGGTGGGCGTTGAATTTCTTCGTCGTCCGCATCCCAATCTTCCTGACAGTAGTCCGGCCAGGGCTCTCCTGATAAAGAGGGAGACTTTAGTGAATTCAGGGTGTCGCCAAAGGGCGAGTGCTGTGAAAGATGTCCGCGGCAGTGAACTCCATGAACGGCGCCCGATCGGATTCGATTGACAGGGGCATGGAGGGTTCGGAGTCCGGAGAGGAGTCCGGCACCTCGGAGTCGCGAGCTTCGCAAAGGACAGGGGTGATGTTCGGCTCAATCGCCAGAGAGATCGTAGCCCCGAGGCGGTGTCCAACCGCTTCGTCCTCGATCGAGAGTCAGCCCGAGCTAAGGGTCGGAGCGGACGCTAATGCTTGACCTCGAGGCACTTTGTTCGGGCAGAGCTAGATCGTGCCCATCGAGACAGTGCGGCGCGCTTGGCTGTGGCTCGAATCCGTCGAAGATCAAGTCTCAGCGGATGTCGGCCGTGTAGTTCAAACACCCAAATCTGACCTGATGGCCAGGGGCGTAGCTTTCGATCTGCTCCAGATGGCCAAGTGAATTGGCCCGCATTGCAAAGCCGCAGAATACGAAGATCTGTCTGGGGAGAAAAGTCTCACCCTGGACCGCGTCGTTGTTGATGATCGAAGCAGCCATCGGGCCTAAAGATCACGACACAGAGGAACTCTCAATGAAAGCACCAATGTCGGTGTCAAAACTGGCGGATCTCGGGTAGGGGGTCCCGAACTGTGCGTCTAGGCGGATGGTAACATGAGACAAGGGACACGATGTTTTTACCCAGGTTCGGGCCCTCTCGATGGAGGTAAAACCCTACTCCTTCTTGATTAATATTGATGATATGGGTAGTACAAGAGTAGATCTACCACGAGATCAGAGAGGCTAAACCCTAGAATCTAGTCTATGGTATGATTGTTGTTCGTCCTCTGTGACTAAAACCCTCCGGTTTATATAGACACCGGATAGGGTTAGGGTTACACAGAGTCGGTTACAATGGTAGGAGATCTACATATGCGTATCGCTAAGCTTGCCTTCCACGCCAAGGAAAGTCCCATCCGGACACGGGACGAAGTCTTCAATCTTGTATCTTCATAGTCCAGGAGTCCGGCCAACGGTGATAGTTAGGCTATCCGGACACCCCCTAATCCAGGACTCCCTCAAGGAGACTCTTCGAAAAATGGAAATAGACAAAAGCTGCATTGAGCAAAGCAGCACGACCTTCAGAGGAATCATCCCTAGTCGGGAGGCACGATGTGCAGGAAAAATCACACTAGATGTGGCATTCGGCACGCCGGAGAATTATAGGTCCGAAGAAATCACATTCCAAGTGGCCCTGTTCAATAGCGGATACCACACCCTTCTAGGGCGGGAGGCATTCACGATCTTCCAAGCTATAGCCCATTACGGGTACATGAAGCTCAAAATGCCCGGGCCCAATGGAATCATCACTCTAGCTAGTGATCCGGACATTGCACTCCGCGCCGAAAGTAAAGCCGCCGCACTAAGCCCTCGAGGCGTTATCTGAAGCCCTTGCGGCCGAAGAACTAACCGCGCTGCGCTCCACAATGGACAGGGACGACATGATACTCGACAAAAGACCCAAGTCCACCTTTTTTAAACCAGCGGATGAACTAGTCAATTCCAAGTCCACCCAACGGACCCTACAAAAACAGCATCCATCGGGGCACAGTTAAACCCCACAGTAGACGCCGCACTATGGGAGTTCTTGCGCGTGAGTTGGGACATCTTCGCCTGGCATCCTTCAGACATGCCAGGAATCCCACGTAGGCTGGCCGAGCATAGCCTTAACGTTCTAAAGGGGTTCAAGCCGGTCAAGCAGACTCTTCGGTGTTTCTCTGAGCCTAAGCGATAAGCCATGGGATAGGAGCTAGCCAAGTTACTTGAGGCCGGATTCATTAGAGAAATAGAACATCCGGACTGGCTAGCAAACCTGGTGATGGTACCAAAGAAGGACAAATCATGGCGCCTATGTGTCGATTTCAAGGACCTTAACAAGCCTTGCCCCAAGGATCCCTTCCCCCTCCCACGCATCGATCAAATTATCGACGCTACCACAGGACACGACTCATTGTGTTTCCTCGACGCATACTCCGGATACCATCAAATTAAGATGGAAGAGTCCGATCAAGCCGCAACGGCCTTTATCACTCCATACGGCCCCTTCTGTTTTAACACCATGCCTTTCGGGCTCAAAAACGCTGGTGCATGATACGTCTCCAACGTATATATAATTTATGAAGTATTCATGCTATTATATTATCTGTTTTGGATGTTTATGGGCTTTATTATGCTCTTTTATATTATTTTTGGGACTAACCTATTAACCTTGAGCCGGTGCGGTTTACATTTTTTTTTCCTTGTTTTGAGTTTTACGTAAAAAGGAATATCAAACGGAGTTGAAACGGAATGAAACCTTACGGAGAAGTTATTTTTGGAAGGAAAGCAACCTGATAGACTTGGAGTGCACGTCAGGAAAGAAACGAGGGAGCCACGAGGTAGGGGGCGCGCCCACCCCCCTAGGGCGCGCCCTCCACCCTTGTGGGCCCTTCGTGGCTCCCCTGACGTATTTCTTCCGCCTATATATATCCATATACCCTAAAACGACCAGTGAAAAAAATAGACCGGGAGTTCCGCCGCTGCAAGCCTCTGTAGCCACCAAAAACCTCTCGGGAGCCCGTTCCGGCACCCTGCCGAAGGGGGAAACCCTCACTGGTGGCCGTCTTCATCATCCCGGCGATCTCCATGACGAGGAGGGAGTAGTTCACCCTCGGGGCTGAGGGTATGTACCAGTAGCTATGTGTTTGATCTCTCCCTCGTGTTCTTGATTTGGCACGATCTTGATGTATCGCGAGCTTTGCTATTATAGTTGGATCTTATGTTGCTTCTCCCCCTCTACTCTCTTGCAATGGATTGAGTTTCCCCTTTGAAGTTATCTTATCGGATTGAGTCTTTTAATGATTTGAGAACACTTGATGTATGTCTTGCCGTGCGTATCTGTGGTGACAATGGGATATCACGTGACTCACTTGATGTATGTTTTGGTGATCAACTTGTGGGTTCCGCCCATGAACCTATGCACAGGGGTTGGCACACGTTTTCGTCTTGATTCTCCGGTAGAAACTTTGGGGCACTCTTTGAGGTTCTATGTGTTGGTTGAATAGATGAATCTGAGATTGTGTGATGCATATCGTATAATCATACCCACAGATACTTGAGGTGACATTGGAGTATCAAGGTGACATTAGGGTTTTGGTTGATTTGTGTCTTAAGGTGTTATTATAGTATGAACTCTAGGGCTGTTTGTGACACTTATAGGAATAGCCCAACGGATTGATTGGAAAGAATAACTTTGAGGTGGTTTCGTACCCTACCATAATCTCTTCGTTTGTTCTTCGCTATTAGTGACTTTGGAGTGACTCTTTGTTGCATGTTGAGGGATAGTTATATGATCCAATTATGTTATTATTGTTGAGAGAACTTGCACTAGTGAAATTATGAACCCTAGGCCTTGTTTCCTAGCATTGCAATACCGTATATGCTCACTTTTATCATTAGTTACCTTGCTGTTTTTATATTTTCAAATTACAAAAACCTATATCTACCATCCATATTGCACTTGTATCACCATATCTTCGCCGAACTAGTGCACCTATACAATTTACCATTGTATTGGGTGTGTTGGGGACACAAGAGACTCTTTGTTATTTGGTTGCACGGTTGCTTAAGAGAGACCATCTTCATCCTACGCCTCCCACGGATTGATAAACCTTAGGTCATCCACTTGAGGGAAATTTGCTACTGTCCTACAAACTGTCGGTGTCAAAACCGGCGGATCTCGGGTAGGGGGTCCCGATCTGTGCGTCAAGGCTGATGGTAACAGGAAGCAAGGGACACAGATGTTTACCCAGGTTCGGGCCCTCTCGATGGAGGTAAAACCCTACTTCCTGCTTGATTAATATTGATGATATGGGTAGTACAAGAGTAGATCTACCACGAGATCGTAGAGGCTAAACCCTAAGAGCTAGCCTATGATGGTATGATTGTAATTGTGATCGGCCTTCTAAGGACCAACCTCTCTGATTTATATAGACACCGGAGAGGGCTAGGGTTCACATGGAGTCGGTTACAAGGAAGGAAATATAATATCCGGATCGCCAAGCTTGCCTTCCACGCCAAGGAAAGTCCCATCCGGACACGGGCTGAAGTCTTGAGTCTTGTATCTTCACGCTTCAATAGTTCGGACGTTGTACACAGTCCGGCTGTCCAGATACCCCCTAATCCAGGACTCCCTCAGTAGCCCCTGAACTAGGCTTCAGTGACGATGAGTCCGGCGCGTAGTATTGTCTTCGGCATTGCAAGGCGGGTTCCTTCTTCGAATACCCAAAGTACCTGTTACGACGAATAGTTGTAGGATCTTGAGAAGAGGTGTCTAGAGGGGGGGGGGGGGGTGATTAGACACTAAGTACCAAAGTTGCAGTTTTTAACTTCTTTAGGTTTAAGTGGAGTTTAGGCACAAGTTTAACATTCACAATACATAACAAGCAAGCAAGCATGCAAAGAGTATGTGAGCAGCAGAAAGTAAAGCATGCAACTTGCAAGAAAGTAAAGCATGCAACTTGCAAGAAAGTAAAGGGAAGGTGAGGGAGTCATGGACTAGGGGGTGTCCGGATAGCCAAACTATCATCTTTGGCCGGACTCCTAGACTATGAAGATACAAGATTGAAGACTTCGTCCCGTGTCCGGATAGGACTTTCCTTGGCGTGGAAGGCAAGCTTGGCGATACGGATATGTAGATTTCCTACCATTGTAACCGACTCAGGTAACCCTAACCCTATTCGGTGTCTATATAAACCGAAGGGTTTTAGTCCAGAGGGCGAACAACAATCATACCATAGGCTAGCTTCTAGGGTTTAGCCTCTGATCTCGTGGTAGATCTACTCTTGTACTACCCATATCATCAATATTAATCAAGCAGGAGTAGGGTATTACCTCCATCGAGAGGGCCCGAACCTTGGTAAAAACATCGTGTCCCTTGTCTCCTGTTACCATCTGCCTAGACGCACAGTTCGGGACCCCCTACCCTAGATCTGCCGGTTTTGACACCGACATTGGTGCTTTCATTGAGAGTTCCTCTATGTCATCACCTATAGGCCCGATGGCTCCTTCAATCATCAGCAACGACGCAGTCCAGGGTGAGACTTTTCTCCCCGGACAGATCTTCGTATTCAGCGGCTTTGCGCTGCGTGCCAATTCGCTAGGCCATTTGGAGCAGATTGAAAGCTATGCCCCTGGCCATCAGGTCAGATTTGGAAGCCTGAACTATACGACCGATGTCCGCGGAGACTTGATCTTCGACGGATTCGAGGCACAGCCGAGCGTGCCGCACTGTCTCGATTGGTACGATCTAGCTCTGCCACCGAACAGCGCCCTGGAGGCCGCACCAGTATCCGCTCCGACCCTTAATCCGGAGCCGGTTTCGCCGATCGAGGGCGGTTGGTTGGACACCGCCTCGGGGGCTGAAATCTCCACGGCGATTGATCCGAACTCCATCCCTGTCGCTGGCGGCTTCGTGACTCCAGTGTGCCGGACTCCTTTACGGACTCCGAACCTCCAGCGCCTCTACGGTCGAATCCGATTGGCGCCCGATTATGGAGTTCACCGCCACAGACATCTTCGGCACTCGCCCTTTGGCAATATCCTGAACTCATTAAAGTCTCTCTCTTTGTCGAGAGCCCACGGCGAACTATGGTCGGAAGGTTGGGATTCGGACGACGAAGAAATTCAACGCCCACCCACCACCCACTTTGTAGCCACTGCCGATGATTTAACCGACATGCTCGACTTCGACTCCGAAGACATCGACGGTATGGACGACGGTGCGAGGCGATCAAGAGCGGCGCCCACGGGGCACTGGAAGGCCACCTCGTCATATGACATATACATGGTGGACATCCCAAAAGATGGGAATGGCGATGGAACGGCGGAGGATGACCCATCCAAGAAACAACCCAAGCGCCGACGTTGGCGGCGCCGCTCTAAATCCCGCCACAGTAAAAACGGCGATTCCGGCACGGGAGACAATAATACCCCGGATAGTGCCGAAGATGACCTCCTCCAGCAGGACTCAGCGCAGGAGGAGGGAGAAGCAAGTCCGCACGACAGTGCGGCAGAAAGAGAGGTAGAGGACGATAATTATGCGCCCCCCTCCGAAGATGAGGCAAGCCTCGACGACGACGAATTCGTCGTGCCAGAGGACCCCATCGAACAAGAGCGTTTTAAACGCAGGCTCATGGCCACGGCAAGCAGCCTCAAGAAAAAGCAGCAACAACTTAGAGCTAACCAAGACCTGCTAGCTGACAGATGGACTGAAGTCCTTGCAGCCGAAGAGTATGAACTCGAACGCCCCTCCAAAAGCTACCCCAAACGCAGGCCGTTGCCTCGATCAGAGGAGGAAGCACCCACGTCACCAACACGACATGGCAGACTGCCACCCTGCGTGGTCATGACAGAGAAGCCTCTCGGCCCTCAGCTCAAGCCACGCCCCGACGCCGCTCAAAAAGTACCAAGGCACGGGAAAACGCGCTGGACTTGCGAGATATATTGGAGGATAAGGCAAAGCATACAAGATCGATCTATAGATCACGTGGGCGCCCAAGGACTCGGGATGATTACCATCACGCAGGATACAGCAAACCCGGCCGGGCCGAACACAGTAGACAAAGCTCATATGAGCTACGTCGTGATATAGCCCAATACAGAGGCGCCGCACACCCACTATGCTTCACAGATGAAGTAATGGATCATCAAATCACGAGGGCTTCAAACCCATAAACATCAAATCATACGATGGTACCACAGATCCCATGATGCGGATCGAGGACTATCTCCTCCATATCCACATGGCCCGCGGTGATGATCTACATGCCATCAAATACCTCCCACTCAAGCTTAAAGGACCAGCTCGGCATTGGCTCAACAACTTGCCAGCGGAGTCAATCGGTTGTTGGGAGGACCTGGAAGCCGCATTCCTTGATAACTTCCAGGGCACATATGTGCAACCACCAGATGCCGATGACCTTAGCCATATAATTCAACAGCCAGAAGAATCGGCCAGACAATTCTGGACGCGGTTCCTAACAAAGAAAAATCAGATCGTCGACTGTCCGGATGCAGAGGCGCTAGCAGCCTTCAAACACAACATCCGCGACGAGTGGCGAGCCCGGCACCTAGGACAGGAAAAGCCGAAATCCATGGCAGCCCTCACCACACTCATGACCCGCTTTTGCGAGGGAGAGGACAGCCGGCTAGCTCGAAGCAACAACTTGGCCAAACACCCTGGTAGTTCGGATACCAAGGACAACAATGGCACATCGCGTCGCAACAAGCATAAACGCCGCATTAACGGTGATAATTCTGAAGATACGACAGTAAATGCCGGATTCAAAGGCTCTAAACCCGGTCAGCGGAAGAAGCCATTCAAAAGAAATACTCAGGCCCGTCCAACTTGGACAGAATACTTTCGATCGCTTGTGCGGATACATGGCACCTGAAAACCAGCCAACCACACCAACAAGGATTGTTGGGTGTTCAAGCAAGCAGGCAAGCTAAGCGCCGAAAACAAATGACAAGGGGCTGCAAAGCGATGACGAGGAAGAGCCCCGGCCGTCGAACAACAGAGGACAGAAGGGCTTTCCCACACAAGTGCGGACGGTAAACATGATATACGCAACCCACATACCAAAAAGGGAGCGGAAGCGCACACTAAGGGACGTATATGCTATGGAGACAGTCGCCCCGAAGTTCAACCCATGGTCTTCCTGCCCGATCACCTTGGATCGAAGGGACCACCCCACTAGCATCCGTCACGGCGGTTTCGCCGCATTGGTTCTTGACCCAATTATTGACGGATTTCACCTCACCAGAGTCCTGATGGACGGCGGCAGCAGCCTGAACCTTATTTATCAGGATACAGTGCGCAAAATGGGCATAGACCTGTCAAGGATCAAACCCACAAAGACGACCTTTAAAGGCGTCATTCCAGGTGTAGAGGCCAACTGGACAGGCTCCGTTACACTTGAAGTGGTCTTCGGATCCCCGGATAACTTCCGGAGTGAGGAGTTAATCTTCGACATAGCCGCACTACGCTTACCTCAAACTCAAGATGCTAGGCCCTCGAGGCGTAATCACGGTCAATGGAAACACCGAACGCTCCCTCCGAACGGAGGAGCATATGGCCGCCCTTGCGGCAGAAGTGCAGAACAGCCTCTTAAGGCAATTCTCGATCCGGCCAATAAACAATCGGACATCGCCAAGCGCGCCGGAGTAACCTACAGCAAGACCGCCTGGCACGTTCCGAACAAGCGTAGTAATGCAGCCCCAACTCCAGCCCTCACGAACTCGCGAAGCCAGTACTACGCGCATGTAATTGCGCTCTGAAGCACCATGTGCATAGGGGACGGGCCACGACCACGGCACGCCCAGAATGCGGCTAGACCGCTCTAGGGGCTCCCGTTTGTGTCATTCCTTTTTTTTCTTTTTCTTCCTTTTACTTTCAGGACTCCGTTCTCCAGAAGCCCTGTCCGACATTCACGCCGAATACACGATGCAATAGCCAGGGAAGCAGAAAACTGTGTCGAGTGTCCAGGTGGTCTCTATTACGAGCAGTATACCTGTTTTACATACCACACCGCAAACTTACCCCTGGAAGGGGGACATGTCAAAAAGTCCCGTACCTTGCTTATCGCACAATTTGTATTGTTCTGCTTTTATTTGCAGTTTCTTTTGAATAAACAATATATAGCTCTTGCCTATCATTGCATTCTTTCCCATTATATTGTTCATTTATGACATTGCGCAACCGTACAATTTGGTACGGCCAATACACCAGGGGCTTATGTACCCCAAAAACATGGTGTGAAAAGTCCGAACACTTTCACAAGTGCGGCACCCGAACTTATAGCATTATATGCATCGGCTCGAATCATGTCTTGGGTCAATAGTTGGGTTTGCCCGGCTCCCATGTTTTGGTACCTTACGTTCCGTTATATCGGCTAAGGTAGCGCTGGGAGAACCACTGCGATTGTGCCCCGGTTGAGCTGGGTTGAGAACCTTAGTGGAGAAAGCTAAAAATGACCGTCATGATAGGGCGAGAGCCGGTCGCTGTTCGAGAGGTTTTTTGGGTCCCTAAAGACTCATGCCGCTTAGAGCGAGGAGTCGGCATTGTCCGGCCAAGGCGTGGATAGCGCCCCGAACTCGGACTTCCAACTACTAGGGGCTTCGCCGAAATTTAAAATTATAGAATTCTATGGCTAAGTAAGAGTGTTCAAGCACTATAAGTCCGGTTGCCTTGTTCGTTGCGTTGAGCGCCTCCCTCGAAGGACCCAAGAATGGGAACAAGAGCGCTCAAGATTATCCTGAACACCCCAGACTCGTGGCATGGGGGCTGAAGCCAACGACTTGCCATCTCTCAAATTTGATAAACGGCCGCACAGAAGGTAATATTTTAAATTCACAAAGCGTTGCTTAGCGCATATGAACAAGTTTTCAGCGTACAGGATAACAAATGCGAGTCTATTCAAAAATTACATCTTTGGAGCATTCACCCGCTATACGGTGGGCACCCTTCAGGACGCCCTCATAGTACATTTCGGGCTTGCGATGCTCCTTGCCCTTCGGTGGCCCATCCGTCACAAGCTTCTCCGCATCCAGCTTGCCCCAGTGCACTTTAGCACGGGCAAGGGCCCGACGGGCACCTTCAATGCAGACGGAGCGCTTGATGACTTCAATCCATGGACAGGCCTCCACCAGCCGCTGCACTAGCCTGAAGTAGCTCCCAGGCATGGCTTCTAATGGCCACAGCCGAACTATGAGGACCTTCATGGCCTGTTCGGCGACCTTGTGGAGCTCGACCAGCTGCTTCAGCTGGTCACTCATGGGCACCGGACGTTCGGCCTCAGCATACTGAGACCAAAACACCTTCTCCGTCGAGCTCCCCTCCTTGGTGCGGTAGAACGCGGCAGCATCAGACACACTACGGGGCAGATCTATGAATGCTCCTGGAGAGCTCCGGATTCGGGTAAGTAATAGGTAATTCACTTTCACATGCTTGCTTTGCATAAAGAATGCCTTACCCGCCGCTATCTTCTTTAATGATTCAATCTCTTGGAGGGCTTTTTGGGCTTCGGTCTTTGGCACTCTCAAGAGCCGAGGCGAGCTCGGACTCTCGAGTCTTCGAGTCACGCTCCAAAGTCTCATGTTTTTCCACGAGAGCACAGGAGCTCTTGCCGCACCTCCGCCACCGCGCCTCCTGCTTCTCTCGCTCGGTGCGCTCCGCGGCCGCTTTGCTTTCGGCCGCGGACACCGCTTCCTTCAGGGTCGCCACCTCGTTCGTGGCCCCTACAATACCCACGTTACTCCTGTCATTTTTGCAACCAAATCCTTTCTATAAGGTATTTCTTTAATAAGGTATTACTTACCTTCCTTGTCCTCGAGTTGCTTCTTGGCAAGGCCGAGCTCGTTCTCGGACCGCTCTAGGCTCTGCTTCAATACATTGACCTCCGCATGATCCGGTCGGCAGAGGTCAGCGCCTGCATTCCCATATTGACACACTTATGTTAGACTCCTGCGTATACCTTTTTAGATCCTTAGTCTGGCTTTTCTTTCCGAACACCGAACTAATCATCAGGGGCTCCTGTCCATGCGGTAATATTTTTACATATTCTAAACTTACCTCAAAGCCTTGTTAGAAGGCTGGTACAGGCTTCAGTCAGCCCGCTCTTGGCAGATCGAACTTCCGGATCACCACACTCATAACAAGGCGGTGCTCCTCGTCGATGGAGGCGCCTTTAAGCGCCTCCGGCAAGCTATCCGTGCCTCCGGATGGACGGAGGTCACCGGCGTCGTAGTCTTACCCTTCTTCTGAAGGGGCCGCTTGCCGGACTTGGAACCAATGAAGGTTCCAAAGACGGGTCCGGCAGGCCAGACTTAGAGCCCTCTGGGGTCTCGCCCCCTTCGCGCCCGGAGTCTGGGAGGTCGCCTTGCGGCGCCTCCAGGACCACCTCCTCCTTGCTGGGCCCCTTTTGGGACTCCACCGCGGTGTCGTCGGCGACATGAGGAGAGGAGGCGGTTGGAGGTGAAGTACTATTCACATCGGACGAGCCCAGGGAGCCGCTCGACGAAGCGGCAAGCTCGTCCTTGGGTGGGCTACATGGTCATATTCGGCATTAGAAGACACTATGCGGCAAATAAAAAGTCATGAACTATTCCGGGGTCCGGACACTTACGATCTCGCCAGGGGCTTGGCCCTTGGTGGCCACTCCTTCTCGTCGTTGTCGCGTTGGTGGAGAAGTCCGGAGGAAGGGTCCTTCCTTTCTTGGACCCTCCGGCCTCCCCAGTCGGGGCGGCCTTCCTTTTCTTCTCTCCCCCGCTGGGGGAGAGGCTTCTTTCTCCTCCTCCTCGTCCTCAGAGGAGGATTTCGCCCCGGAGTTGTCGGACGATGAGTCCGACAACACCTGGCGTCGGGCACTCCTTCGAGTCCCCGTGGCCTTCTTCTTCGGCACCACGTGAGGTGCCGCAGCCAGCAGCCCCGTCAATCGGGCGTCCGCTGGGTCTTCTGGTAAGGGGGCCGGACAGTTAATCTGTCCGGACGTCTTCAGCCAGTCCTGTCAAAGATTAGGGAGTTTTAGATCCTGCATAGAGTCAAACTATGAAAAAGAGTCCCATAAAGGGTAAAATAACTTACCTCGTTGGCTTGACGTTGCGAGCTGAATCCGCGATCTTCTATAGCGGATGTGGGAGCCTCGGCGCCCTTGAACAGCACCTTCCAGGCGTCTTCGTACGTAGTGTCGAAGAGCCTTTTTAGAGTTGGGTGATGTGCCGGATCGAACTCCCACGATTTGAAGGCCCGTTGTTGGCATGGGAGAATCCGGCGGATGAGCATCACATGGATTACGTTGACAAGCCTGAGATTCTTGTCCACCAGGTTTCGGACGCAGGTTTGGAGTCCGGACAGCTCGTCCGAATCCCCCCACGTCAGGCCCGTCTCTTCCATGATGTGAGTCGTGTGGGGAAGCCAGATCGGAATTCGGGGGCCGTCGCAAATTGAGAGTCGCGCAGCTCGGTGATGTAGAACCACCCCGATTGCCACCCCTTTATGGTCTCCACAAAGGAGCCCTCGAGCCATAGGACTTTGGCCATCTTGCCAACCATGGCGCCTCCGCACTCCGCTTGGTGGCCGCCCACTACCTTGACTTGACATTGAAGATCTTCAGCCATAAGCCAAAGTGGGGCTGGATGCGAGAGGAAGGCCTCGCATTACCCACGATAAACGCCGAGATGTTGAGGATGAAGTTCGGGGCCAGATCGTGGAAATCCAGGCCGTAGTAGAACATGAGCCCCCGGACAAATGGGTGAAGTGGAAAACCTAGTCCGCGAAGGAAGTGGGTGAGGAACACCACCCTCTCATGGGGCCTGGGGGTGGGAATGAGCTGCCCCTCGCCGGGTAGCCGGTGCGCGATGTCGCTGGACAAGTATCCGGCCTTCCGCAACTTTTTGATGTGCCCCTCCGTGACGGAGGAGGCCATCCACTTGCCTCCCGCTCCGGACATAGTTGGAGAAGGTTGAGGTGGGATGTGCGGACTTGGGCGCTGGAGCTCGAAAAGTCTTGTGAAATGGATGGGCAAAGGAGGAAGAAGGCGTGGGTGAAGAGGTGGATCCTTATCCCTTATATGAATGGACGGACGAAGCTATGCGTCCCCCGCCAGCCTGGTAAAACTCGCTTATCTCCCAAGCGCCATAATCAATGGCGCGGTTGGGTTACCCACGTCCATATTGATGAGAATCCCGGAATAAGGGGGGCATGATCTCCGCTTTGATAAGACGTGCCAAGGAAACCGCCTCGCTAAACGCGCTGAGGTGGAACAGTAAAAACGATTCGTACAAAGGTGTGATGTCACGCCGCGGAATACGTCAGCAGATCTGTGCAAAAGTTATTCTCTCTACGATAGTATGTGGAACTTGTTTTGCAGAGCCGGACACTATCCTTGTTTTCAAAATCTTCTATGAAGTATTCGGAGGAGGAACCCGCCTTGCAATGCCGAAGACAATATGCGCGCCGGACTCGTCGTCATTGAAGCCTGGTTCAGGGGCTACTGAGGGAGTCCTGGACTAGGGGATGTCCGGATAGCCGAACTATCATCTTTGGCGGACTCCTAGACTATGAAGATACAAGATTGAAGACTTCGTCCCGTGTTCGGATAGGACTTTCCTTGGCGTGGAAGGCAAGCTTGGCAATACGGATATGTAGATTTCCTACCATTTTAACCGACTTTGTGTAACCCTAACCCTATCCGGTGTCTATATAAACCGAAGGGTTTTAGTCCGTAGGACAAACAACAATCATACCATAGGCTAGCTTCTAGGGTTTAGCCTCTCTGATCTCATGGTAGATCTACTCTTGTACTACCCATATCATCAATATTAATCAAGCAGGAGTTGGGTATTACCTCCATCGAGAGGGCCCGAACCTGGGTAAAAACATCTTGTCCCTTGTCTCCTGTTACCATCCGCCTAGATGCACAGTTCGGGACCCCCTACCCGAGATCCGCTAGTTTTGACACCGACAGAAGGGTTTGGAGAATTCAAACGCAATTGGAGACACGGATGTTTTTGTCGTGGTTCCGATAGGTGGTGCTATCGTACATCCATGTTGATGGAGACTTCAACCCACGAAGGGTAGCAGTTGCTTGTGAGTCCACGGAGGGCTCCACCCACAAAGTGTCCACGAAGAAGCAACCTTGTCTATCCCACCATGGCCGTCGCCCACGAAGGACTTGCCTCACTAGCGGTAGATCTTCACGAAGTAGGCGATCTCCTTGCCCTTACAAACTCCTTGGTTCAACTCCACAATATTGTCGGAGGCTCCCAAGTGACACGTAGCCAATCTAGGAGACACCACTCTCCAAGAAGTAACAAATGGTGTGTTGATGATGAACTCCTTGCTCTTGTGCTTCAAATGATAGTCTCCCCAACACTCAACTCTCTCTCAGAGGGTTTGGATTTGGTGGAAAGAAGATTTGAGTGGAAAGCAACTTGGGGAAGGCTAGAGATCGAGATTTATGTGGTTGGAATGGAATATCTTGGCCTCAACACATGAGTAGGTGGTTCTCTCTCAGAAATAGGATACTGGAAGTGTAGGCTTGTTCTGATGGCTCTCTCCACGAATGAAGAGGAGGTGGAGGGGTATATATAGCCTCCACACAAAATCTAACCGTTACACACAATTTACCAAACTCGGTGGGACCGAATCAACAAACTCGGTCGAACCGATTTAGTAAACCTAGTGACCTTTAGGGTTTTCGTTGGGACCGATATGCGACTCGGTAGGACCGATATGGTTAGGGTTAGGGCATAACGTAATCTCGGTGAGACCAATTTTGGTAATTAGCTAACCAGAGAGTTGGTCAGGCAAACTCGGTGGGACCGATTACTCAAACTCGGTGAGACCGATTTTGGTAATAAGTTAACCAGAGAGTTTGCATTGTAATCTCGGTAGTACCGATTCCACAAACTCAGTGAGACCGATTTTGGTAATGGACATACACAGAGAGATTACAATCCCATCTCGGTGAGACCGAGATCCCTATCGGTGAAACCGATTTGCCTAGGGTTTGTGGCAGTGGCTATGACAATTGAACTCGGTGGCGCCGGATAGAAAGAATCGGCGGGGCCGAGATTGACTTTAGGTTTAGGTCATATGTGTGGAAGTGGGAAAGTAATTGAGGGTTTTGGAGCATATCACTAAGCACATGAAGCAAGAGGCTCATTAAGCAACACCTCATCCCTCCTTGATAGTATTGGCTTTTCCTATAGACTCAATGTGATCTTGGATCACTAAAATGTAAAATGAAGAGTCTTGAGCTTGAAGCTTGAGCCAATCCTTTGTCCTTAGCATCTTGAAAGAGTTCCCACATCCTTTAGTCCATGTCACTCCATTGTTGAACGTATCTGAAACATACTAGATAAAAGTGTTAGTCCAACAAGAGATATGTTGACATTAATTACCAAAACCACCTAGGGAGCACTTGTGCTTTCAATCTCCCCCTTTTTGGTAATTGATGGCAACATACATAAAATCTTTAGATAAAGATATAAAGAATATCAAGTAAAGCTTTGGAAAGACAGGTAACAAGCATAGGCTCCCCCTACATGTATGCAATCATGTGAATATGTAATATAGAAGCATGTGAGAGCAAAACCATGATAGAGTAGGCAATGTGTTACATGTATCTTGGCCATATGCATCAGAGCAAAGAATATTAAAGAAAATACCTTCATGCTCATGAGTCCTTCTTGCAAACAGTATGTACATCAGCAAGAATTCCTCATACACATGAGTGTGATGCATATACTTACCTTGTAGCCTTGAGTTGGCTTAGGGTGGAATGAACCTGCACAAACAAGGCTAGATAACACAGGTACATCTACTAGCCAGAGCAAACAGAAGAAACCACAGGAATACCAAGACTGGGATGACATGTAGAGAGTGAGTACTGAGTACCACATTGGATTAGACATGTCCCAGTGAGTAAAGATATGCAATGAATTTAAATGATTCCTTTCCCTTAGATGTCTTGCTCCCCCTGAATCTAGCATGGGATACTGGGAGAAGATAGGGAACAGAAAATCAGAGCTGAAAGATATAAAGAACAGAGCAAATGCAACTAAGCACATATGAACATGTCTTTCCCCCAAGAAGACATGTGGCATCTCTCCTCTTGAACATCAAGCATCTGGGATCCTTGAGAAATACTTTCTCCCTCTGTGGAAGTAATACTCTCTCCCTTCTGGAAGTGATAAGCTTTGATGTGATCTCTCTCTCCCCCTTGGACATCAATTTCCAAGAAGGGTTTTCTGGAATTTGTTGTGAATGGGTTTGGTCCTTGAGTCGCAACACAAAGCACTGGATAAAATTGTGATGCTTGTAGAGGACAAGATTCATTGAGTGGAGCTGGATCAGAAGAAACACAGAATAAGTGGCAAACTGTTTTTCCTGTTGTGAAATCGGTGGCACCGAGTGGTATGCTTCGGTTGTGCAGAGAAGGATTGATTGGACCAAAAACAACAAATCGGTGAAACCGAGTTCATCGCAGAGAAAACACTTGTCACCTCAGCTCACTAGACTAGTAAGATCTCACAAAGATTTGCAAGGAATTTACTGAATGATATGCAATGAATTGGATGCAGGAAATGCAGAGCAACAGAAAAGAAAAGAAAGAAATCTAGATGAAGTTTTTTTTAAAGGGGAAACAAATATGCATGAGACAAATGCAAAACTCAGAAAAGAACACGAGAGAACTTCATCTAGAGATGGTCGGTGACAGAGTCACCTATGTTAGAGTATATTGACTTAGGAGTCAAGTGAGATCACTTGATCATAGGTCATACTCATCGTTTAAGCTCAAAATGGGGTTACCATTTTCGTTTAAACATCTTGATGTATTCACATCTTGTCGAGTTGCTTTAGCTCATGACTCGGAGTAAAGCTTCTCTAAGATGGAATAACATACCTTGGTTGGTGGTGTTGACCATGTAGTTGAACTTGTGTGGGTTGCTCAAGGTTGATGTAGCTCATCAAGAGTTGGGAGCACCACTTGGAATTTGAGTCCATCTACCTACATGGGTTAGTTATTGCAAGGAGTCGCACTTGTGTATCCAAAAATGATAATCATGAAGCTCAACATAGAGTGTGTCAAAGGATATGTTTGAATGATTCCGTGCTTCCTTGTCTTCAACCACCATAGTGTAGAGACTTGGTGATGTAGAGATTGCTCAAGATGTGAGTAGATTACAATCTCATGGAAATTGTCTCAACCAAGTACCTACATGGGTTGGATAACATGCAAGATGCAAATATATCCAGGATATAATATTTCCATCATAAGAGAGATATCATGGATTAGTCATAAGCTCATGTCTTGCATGTATCCAATGGAGTTTCTACTCCAAGTTGAAGCATCAATGATGTTCAATTCTCCTCTCAACCTGCAAAACACTTTCTCATCAAGGGGTTTAGTGAATATATCTGCTAATTGCTTTTCAAAAGTGCGAACATGCTTAAGATTAATGTCACCCTTAGCAACATGATCTTGAATGAAATGATGACGAACTTCAATATGCTTAGTTCGAGAATGTTATGCGGGATTATGTCCAATTTTGATAGCACTTTCATTGTCACAAAGCAATGGAACATGTTTCACATATATCCCATAATCTTTAAGAGTTTGTGTCATCCAAAGTAATTGAAGCAGAACATGAACCAGGTGACAATGTACTCCGCTTCGATGGTAGATAAGGATACCGAGTTTTGTTTCTTGGAGGACCAAGACACAAGAGATCTACCAAGAAATTGAAAAGTAACCGAAGTGGACTTTCTATCAACCTTGTCTCCGGCATAGTTCGAGTCGGAGTAGCCAACAAGATCGAAAGAGGCCCTCTTAGGATACCAAATGCCAAAATTTGGTGTATGAATTAAGTATCTCACTATCATTTTTACGGCCTTAAGATGACATTCTTTAGGAGCAGCTTCATATCTTGCACACATGCACACACTTAGCATAATATCGGGACGTGAAGCATATAGGTATAACAATGAACCAATCATAGAGCGATAAACCAAATGGTCAACTGGTTTACCATCTTTGGTCAAATCAAGGTGTCCACTAGTAGGCATGGGTGTAGACATACCTTTGCACTCTTGCATATTGAACTTCTTGAATAAGTCCTTAGTGTACTTCGTTTGAGAAACTAAAGTACCTTCCTTAGTTTGCTTGATTTGCAACCCAAGAAAGAATTTGAGTTCACTCATCATTGACATCTCAAACTTCTCCGACATTAGCTTTCCAAACTTTTCACTAAAATGAGGGTTAGTTGAACCAAATATAATATCATCAACATAAATTTGGCATACAAATAGTTCTCCATTAACCCTTTTAGTAAAAAGTGTGGAATCAATTTTCCCAATTTCAAAGCCTTTTTCAATAAGGAACTTGGTCAAGCATTTATACCAAGCTCTAGGAGCTTGTTTAAGACCGTAAAGGGCTTTGTGAAGTTTGTAAACATGATTTGGTTTCTTCGGATTGATAAAGCTGGGAGGTAGTTTAACATAAACTTCCTCCTCTATTTCACAATTTAGAAAAACACTTTTAATGTCCATTTGGTACAAGGTGATATCATGGTGATTAGCATAGGCAAGTAAGATGCGAATGGACTCAAGTCTAGCAACGGGAGCATAAGTCTCACCATAGTCCATACCTTCGACTTGTGTGTAGCCTTGGGTGACGAGACGTGCTTTGTTGTGAACTACTTGTCCATCTTCATCTTGCTTGTTGCGAAACACCCATTTTGTACCGACGATGTTGTGGTTGTTTTCGGGCTTCTCAACCAATGTCCAAACTTGGTTTCTCTCAAAGTTGTGTAGCTCTTCATGCATAGCATTTATGCAATCCAGATCTTCCAATGCTTCTTCGACCTTCATAGGTTCAATGCTAGAGATGAAAGAATAGTTTTCACAAAAGTTAGCTAAACGAGTTTTAGAGCGAGTGATTCTCCCGGTTTGAATATCATTGTAGATTTGCTCTACGGGATGGTCTTTAGCAATTCTTGCTCGAACTCGTAGAAGCTTTTGCTTGGGTTTTGGTTGAACATATTCTTCATCTTGTTCTTCTTCTCGGCCTTCTTCATTGTTGGCGTTGTTGTTCTCTTGTCGTGGTGGAGAAGGAGGTTGTTAACGTTCGTGATGTTCTTCCTCGTTTTCTTCATCTTGGTGTGTTCCACTTGTGGATGCTTCCGTATCAACTCTTGGTTCACCTTGTCGTGAAGTAGAAGCTTCCACTTGGACGGATGAGGTACTCTCCTTCATCTCCATTGGACGGACCTTGCCAATAGACAAGTCTTGGATTGCTTCTGAAGGGTCTTTGTCTCCTACATCAATTGGTAATTGCTCTACTTGCGAGCCGTTAGATTCATCAAACTTCACATCTACCGTCTCTTCAACCTTTCCGGTGAAATGGTTGTAGACACGGTAAGTGTGAGAGTTTGAGCCATAACCTAGTAGGAAACCTTCATGAGACTTAGGAGAAAACTTTGAACGATGATGCTTATCAAGAATGTAGCACTTTGAGCCGAATACTCGAAAGTATCCAACTTGGGGTTTGTTACCGGTGAGGAGCTCAGATGCCGTCTTGCCGAGTAGCTTGTGAAGATACAAGCGATTTGTTGCATCACAAGCTGTCTCAACCGCTTCGCCCAAAAGTGCTTCGGCATCTTGTACTCATCAAGCATCGTTCTCGCCATTTCGATGAGCGTCCGGTTCTTCCTCTCAACAACTCCATTTTGTTGAGGTGTGCACGTAGCCGAGAACTCGTGTGAAATCCCTTCTTCGTCAAGAAAGGTGTCCACATTTGCGTTCTTGAACTCCGTTCCGTTGTCGCTGCGAACCTTCTTGATCTTCACTTCAAACTGATTTTGGGCCTTCCTAGCGAAGTTTTTGAAGATATTTTGGACCTGCGATTTATCATCGAGAAAGAACACCCACGTAAATCTTGAAAAATTATCAACTATAACTAGACCAAAATAATTTCCACCGAGACTTTTGTAAGCGTTGGGACCAAAGAGATCCATATGAAGTAGCTCGAGTGGCCTTCTTGTGGTCATGATGTTCTTCACGGGATGCCTTCCTCCAACCTGTTTACCTGCCTGACAAGCACTGCACAGTCTATCCTTATGACATATGACATTGTTAACTCCAAGGATATGATTTCCTTTAATAAGCTTGTCAAGGTTTCTCATGCCAACGTGACCTAGTCGTCTATGCCATAACCAACCTTTTGAAGATTTAGCAATGAAGCAAGTTTTAGGTTGTGCCTTTTTTTAGAGAAATCAACAATGTAAAGATCACCTCCACGTATACCGGTAAACACCATTTTATGATTGTCTCGACGAAACACTTGGCAATCTACTTCAGTAAATAGGACATTGAAACCGAAATCAGCAAGTCTAGATACTGAAAGTAAGTTGTAGCCAAGAGATTCAACGAGCATGACATTCTGAATGGAGCTATCATGTGAGATGGCCACCTTACTGAGGCCAACCACCTTACCCTTTGAGTTGTCACCTAAAGTGACATACTTTCGAGGACTATCATTTTCGTGAAGCTCACGAAACATGTCTTTATCTCCGGTCATGTGATCGGTACATCCACTATCAAGAACCCATTCCTTTCCTCGACACATATCCCCGAAGATTTGCCATAAGACCGAAATGTCTCATTGCATCATCAAGATCGAAGTCACTATCATCATCCTCATCATAGTATCCATGTTCAATATCGTCATGTGGTGGATCAGGTCCTAGAGAGGGTAATTCGTTAGAGTGAGTTTGACAATGATCTTGCTTATGAATTCTTATAGCTTCGGAAATAATATCACCAATAATTCCAACATCTCCTTTGGCACGCATAAGGTCTGTAAGTTCAAATAGACGATCACCAAACATAGGATCACTAGTATTTATCTTACTCAAGGCAATAGACTTATGGAGAATCTCATCTAGATTTTTCAAGGAATAATTTGGAAAGTGTTCCTCAAGAAATTTCCATATAGTACAGGCACACTCAAGCGTAGGAAAGTTTCTAATTAAGTTTCTAGGCAAGACTCTAGTGATAAGATTAACAGTTCTAAGGTTCCTAATAATGTCAATAGATTCATCAAGGGTAGGATGCATAGGATCAACATGAGGTGCACAACGGCTAGCAATGTACTTGTTCAAATGATATTGATTAAAAATTACAAGCATCTCATTTTTCCACTCGTGAAAATACTCTCCGTAAAGAATAGGCACTCTATGTCTAAGACTCCCCAAAGTAGACTCATCCATCTTCCTCCAATGGTGATTAAACCAAGGAAAGGGAGACCAATGCTCTGTTACCACTTGTAGGATCTTGAGAAGAGGTGTCTAGAGGGGGGGTGTCGGTGTCAAAACCGGCGGATCTCGGGTAGGGGGTCCCGAACTGTGCGTCTAGGCGGATGGTAACATGAGACAAGGGACACGATGTTTTTACCCAGGTTCGGGCCCTCTCGATGGAGGTAAAACCCTACTCCTGCTTGATTAATATTGTTGATATGGGTAGTACAAGAGTAGATCTACCACGAGATCAGAGAGGCTAAACCCTAGAAGCTAGCCTATGGTATGATTGTTATATAGACACCAGATAGCATTAGGGTTACACAGAGTCGGTTACAATGGTAGAAGATCTACATATCCGTATCGCCAAGCTTGCCTTCCACGCCAAGGAAAGTCCCATCCGGACACGGGACGAAGTCTTCAATCTTGTATCTTCATAGTCCAGGAGTCCGGCCAACGGTGATAGTTCAGCTATCCGGACACCCCCTAATCCAGGACTCCCTCAGTAGCCCCTGAACCAAGCTTCAATGACGACGAGTCCGGCGCGCATATTGTCTTCGGCATTGCAAGGCGGGTTCCTCTTCCAAATACTTCATAGAAGATTTTGAACACAAGGATAGTGTCCGGCTCTGCAAAACAAGTTCCACATACCACCGTAGAGAGAATAACTTTTGCACAGATCTGCTGACGTATTCCGCGGCGTGACATCACACCACGGCCAGGCTTTTATACGAATCGTTTTTACTGATCCACCTCAGTGCGTTTAGCGAGGCGGTTTCCTTGGCACGTCTTATCAAAGCGGAGATCGTGCCCCCTTATTCCGGGATTCTCATCAATACGGACGTGGGTAACCCAACCGCACCATTGATTATGATGCCTGGGAGATAAGCGAGTTTTACCAGGCTGGCGGGGGACACATAGCTTCGTCCGTCCATATAAGGGGATAAGGATCCACCTTTTCGCCTACGCCTTCTTCCTCCTTTGCTCATCCATTTCCGCGCACTCGAGCTCCAGCACCCAAGTCTGCACATCCTACCTCACCCTTCTCCAACTATGTCCGGAGTGGGAGGCAAGTGGATGGCCTCCTCCGTCACGGAGGGGCACATCAAAAAGTTGCGGAAGGCCGGATACTTGTCCAGCGACATCACGCACCGGCTACCCGACTAGGGGCAGCTCATTCCCACCCACAGGCCCCATGATAGGGTGGTGTTCCTCACCCACTTCCTCCGCGGACTAGGTTTTCCACTTCACCCATTTGTCCGGGGGCTCATGTTCTACTACAGCCTGGATTTCCACGATCTGGCCCCGAACTTCATCCTCAACATCTCGGCGTTTATCGTCGTGTGCGAGGCCTTCTTCTGCATCCAGCCCCACTTCGGCTTATGCCTGAAGACCTTCAATGTGAAGCCGAAGGTAGTGGGCGGCCGCCAAGCGGAGTGCGGAGGTGCCATGGTTGGCAAGATGGCCCAAGTCCTATGGCTCGAGGGCTCCTTTGTGGAGACCATAGAGGGGTGGCAATCGGGGTGGTTCTACATCACCGAGCCGCGCGACTCTCAATGGGCGGCGGCCCCCGAATTCCGATCTGGTCCCCCACACGGCTCACGTCATGGAAAGAGACGGGCCTGACGTGGGGTGATTTGAAAGAACTGTCCGGACTTCAAACCTGCGTCCGGAACCTGGTGGACAAGAATCTCAAGCTTGTCAATGTAATCCAGGTGATGCTCATCCGCCGGATTCTCCCATGCCAGCAACGGGCCTTCAAATTGTGGGAGTTCGATCCGGCACAACACCAAACTCTAAAAAGGCTCTTCGACACTACGTACGAAGATGCCTGGAAGGTGTTGTTCAAGGGCGCCAAGGCTCCCACATCAGCTACCGAATATCGTGGATTCAGCTCGCAGCGTCAAGCCAGCAAGGTAAGTTATTTTACCCTTTATGGGACTCTTTTTTCATAGTTTGACTCTATGCGGGATCTAAAACTCCCTAACCTTTGACAGGACTGGCTGAAGAAGTCCGGACAGATTAACTATCGGCCCCTTGCCGAAAAACCCAGCGGACGCCTTGATTAGTGGGCTGCTGGCTCCGGCACCTCACGTGGTGCCGGAGAAGAAGGCCAAGAAGGAGGCCACGGGAACTCGAAGGATTTCCCGGCGCCAGGTGCTGTCGGAATCATCGTCCGACGACTCTGAGGCGGAATCCTCCTCTGAGGACGAGGAAGAGGAAAAGAAGCTTCTCCGCCAGCGGGGGGAGAGAAGAAAAGGAAGACCGCCCCGACTTGGGAGGCCGAAGGGTCCAAGAAAGGAAGGAACCTTCCTCCGGACTTCTCCACCAACGCCGACAACGACGAGGAGGAGTGGCCAACAAGGGCCAAGCCCCTGGCGAGATCGTAAGTGTCCGGACTACGGAATATTTCATGACTTTTTATTTGTCGCATAGTGTCTTCTAACGCCTAATATGACCATGTAGCCCGCCCAAGGAGAAGCTCGCCGCTTCGTCGAGCGGCTCCCTGGGTTCGTTGGATGTGAATAGCACTTCACTTCCGACCGCCTCCTCTCCTCGTGTCGCCGACGACACCGCGGTGGAGTCCCAAGAGGGGACCAGCCAGAAGGAGGTGGTCCTGGAGGCGTCGCAAGGCGACCTCCCGGACTCTGGGCGCAAAGGGGGCAAAACCCCAGAGGGCTCTAAGTCCAGCCTGTCGGGACTCCATCTGGAACCTTCGTGGTTCGAAGTCCGCAAGCGGCCCCTTCGAGAAAGGGTAAGATCACTGACGCCGGTGGCCTCCGGCCCATCCGGAGGCACCGGATAGCTTGCTGGAGGCACTTAACGGCGCCTCCATCGACGAGGAGCACCGTACTGTTATGAGTGTGGTGATCCAGAAAGTTCAGTCCACCAAGAGCGGGCTGACTGAAGCCTGTACCAGCCTTCTAACAGGCTTTGAGGTAAGTTTAGAATATGTAAAAATATTACCGCATAGAAAGTAGCCCTGATGCTTAGTTTGGTGTTCGGAAAGAAAAGCCAGACCGAGGATCTAAAAATATATACGCAAGAGTCTAACATAAGTATGTCACTATGGGAATGCAGGCTGCGCTGCTGACCTCTGCCGCACTGACTGCGGAGGTCAATGCATTGAGGCAGAGCCTCGAGCAGTCCAAGAACGAGCTCAGCCTTGCCAAGAAGCAGCGCGAGGACAAGGAAGGTAAGTAATACCTTATTAAAGTAATTCCTTATAGAAAGGATTTGGTTGCAAAAATGACAGGACTAACGTGGGTATTGTAGGGGCCACGAACAAGGTGGCGACCCTGAAGGAAGCGGTGTCCGCGGCCGAAAGCAAAGCGGCCGCGGAGCGAACCGAGCGAGAGAAGTAGGAGGCGCGGGTGGAGGAGTTGCGGCAAGAGCTCCAGGCTCTCGTGGAAAAACACGAGAGTTTGGAGCGTGACTCGAAGACTCGAGAGTCCGAGCTCGCCTCGGCTCTTGAGAGTGCCAAAGCCGCTAAGGCCGAAGCCCAAAAAGCCCTCCAAGAAATTGAATCATTAAAGAAGATAGCGGCGGGTAAGGCATTCTTTATGCAAAACAAGCATGTGAAAGTGAATTACCTATTACTTACCAGAATCCGGAGCTCTCCAGGAGCATTCGCAGATCTGCCCCGTAGTGTGTACGATGCTGCCGCGTTCTACCAAGCGCCAAGGAGGGGAGCTCGACGGAGAAGCTGTTCGGTCTCAAAGATGTCGAGGCCGAACATCCGTGCCCTCGAGCGACCAGTGAAGCAGCTGGTTGAGCTCCACAAGGTCGCCGAACAGGCCATGAAGGGCCTCATAGTTCGGCTGTGGCCATTGGAAGCCATGCACAGGAGCTACTGTGGGCTAGTGCGGCGGCTGGTGGACGCCTGTCCATGGATTGAAGTCATCAAGCGCTCCATCTGCATTGAAGGAGCCCGTCGGGCCCTTGCCCGTGCTAAAGTGCACTGGGGCAAGCTGGATGCGGAGAAGCTTGTGACGGACGGGCCACCGAAGGGCAAGGAGCATCGCAAGACCGAAATGTACTATGAGGGCGTCCTGAAGGGTGCCCGCCGTATAGCGGGTGAATGCTCCAAAGATGTAATTTTTGAATAGACTCGCATTTGTTATCCTGTACGCTGAAAACTTGTTCATATGCGCTAAGCAACGCTTGTGAATTTAAAATATTACCTTCCGTGAGGCCGTTTATCAAATTTGAGAGATGGCAAGTCGTTGGCTTCAGCCCCCATGCCACGAGTGCTCGGGTGTTCGGGATAAACTTGAGCGCTCTTGTTCCCATTCTTGGGTCCTTCGAGGGAGGCACTCAACGCAATGAACAAGGCAACTGGACTTATAGTGCTTGAACGCTCTCACTTAGCCATAGAATTCTATAATTTCAAATTTTGGCGAAGCCCCTAGTATTCGGAAGACCGAGTTCGGGGCGCTATCCATGCCTTGGCCGGACAATTCCGACTCCTCACTCTAAGCGGCATAAGTCTTTCGGGACCCGAAAAAACAGTTGGAAATATGCCCTAGAGGCAATAATAAAAGGATTATTATTATATTTCCTTGTTCGTGATAATTGTCTTTTATTCATGCTATAATTGTATTATCCGGAAATCGTAATACACGTGTGAATACATAGACAACAATATGTCCCTAGTGAGCCTCTAGTTGACTAGCTCGTTGATCAACAGATAGTCATGGTTTCCTGACTATGGACATTGGATGTCAATGATAACGGGATTACATCATTAGGAGAATGATGGGATGGACAAGACCCAATCCTAAGCATAGCACAAGATCGTGTAGTTCGTTTTGCTAGAGCTTTTCCAATGTCAAGTATCTCTTCCTTAGACCATGAGATCGTGTAACTCCCGGATACCGTACGAGTGCTTTGGGTGTACCAAACGTCACAACGTAACCGGGTGACTATAAAGGTGCCTTGCTGGTATCTCCGAAAGTGTACATTGGGTTGACACGGATCGAGACTGGATTTGTCACTCCGTGTTACGGAGAGGTATCACCGGGCCCACTCGGTAGTGCATCATCATAATGAGCTCAAAGTGACCAAGTGTCCGGTCACGGGATCATGCATTACGGTTCGAGTAAAGTGACTTGCGGTAACAAGATTGAACGAGGTATTGGGATACCGACGATCGAATCTCGAGCAAGTAACATACCGATTGACAAAGGGAATTGTATACGGGGTTGTTTGAATCCTCAACATCGTGGGTTCATCCGATGAGATCATCGAGGAGCATGTAGGAGCCAACATGGGTATCCAGATCCCGCTGTTGGTTATTGCCCGAGAGCCGTCTCGGTCATGTCTACGTGTCTCCCGAACCCGTAGGGTCTACACACTTAAGGTTCGGTGACGCTAGGGTTGTATGAATATGAGTATGCAGTAAACCGAATGTTGCGGAGTCCCGGATGAGATCCCGGACGTCACGAGGAGTTCCGGAATGGTCCGAAGGAAAAGAATTATATATAGGAAGTGTTGTTTCCGCCATCGGGAAAGTTTCGGGTCACCCGGTATTGTACCTGGAACACCGGAAAGGTTCCAGGGGTCCACCGGGTGGGGCCACCCATCCCGGAGGGCCCCATGGGCTGAAGTGGGGAGGGGAACCAGCCCATAGTGGGCTGGTTCGCCCCCCTTGGCCCACCCCCTGCGCCTAGGGTTGAAACCCTAGGGTGGGGCGCCCACTGCCTTGGGGGCACTCCACCCCCTTGGCCGCCGCCCCCCTTGGGAGATTGGATCTCCAAGGGCCGCCCCCCCCTGGGGGCCTATATAAAGGGAGGGGGGAGGGGGCAGCCGCACCCTGAAGTTCTGGCGCCTCCCTCCCACTGCTACATCTCTTCCTCCTCCGTCATGAGCTTGGCGAAGCCCTGCCGGAGTACTGCTGCTCCACCACCACCACGCCGTCGTGCTGCTGCTGGAGCCATCTTCTTCAACCTCTCCTTCCCCCTTTCTGGATCAAGAAGGAGGAGACGTCCTCCGCTCCGTACGTGTGTTGAACGCGGAGGTGTCGTCCGTTCGGCACTTGGTCATCGGTGATTTGGATCACGGCGAGTAGGACTCCATCATCCACGTTCTAGTGAACGCTTCCGCACGCAATCTACAAGTGGTATGTAGATGCAATCTCTCTCCCATGACTCGTTGCTTAGATGAACTCATAGATGGATCTTGGTGAAACCGTAGAATTTTTTTTAATTTTCTGCAACGTTCCCCAACAGTGGCATCATGAGCTAGGTCTATGCATAGTTCTCTTTTGCACGAGTAGAACACAATTTTGTTGTGGGCGTAGATCTTGTCAACTTGCTTCAGCGGTATTGTGGGATGAAGCGGCCCGGACCAACCTTACATGTACGCTTACGTGAGACCGGTTCCACCGACTGACATGCACTAGTTGCATAAGGTGGCTGGCGGGTGTCTGTCTCTCCCACTTTAGTTGGAGCGGATTCGATGAAAAGGGTCCTTATGAAGGGTAAATAGAAGTTGACAAAATCACGTTGTGGTTATTCGTAGGTAAGAAAATGTTCTTGCTAGAACCCAATTGCAGCCACGTAAAAGATGCAACAACAATTAGAGGACGTCGAACTTGTTTTTGCAGCAATTGTCATGTGATGTGATATGGCCAGAAGTTGTGATGAATGACGAATGACATATTGTGATGTATGCGATCATGTTCTTATAATAGGAATCACGACTTGCATGTCGATGAGTATGACAACTGGCAGGAGCCATAGGAGTTGTCTTTATTTTGTATGACCTGCGTGTCATTGAAGAACGCCATGTAAATTACTTTACTTTATTGCTAAACGCGTTAGCCATAGAAGTAGAAGTAGTCATTGGTGTGACAACTTCATGAAGACACGATGATGGAGATCATGGTGTCATGCCGGTGACAAGATGATCATGGAGCTCCGAAGATGGAGATCAATGGAGCTATATGATATTGGCCATATCATGTCACTACTATATAATTGCATGTGAAGTTTATTATGTTTATGCATCTTGTTTACTTAGAGCAGCGGTAGTAAATAAGATGATCCTTACAACAATATCAAGAAGTGTTCTCCCCTAACTGTGCGCCGTTGCTAAAGTTCGTCGTTTCGAAGCACCACGTGATGATCGGGTGTGATAGATCCTTACGTTCACATACAACGGGTGTAAGACAGTTTTACACATGCAAAGCACTTAGGGTTAACTTGACGAGCCTAGCATGTACAGACATGGCCTCGGAACATGGAGACCGAAAGGTCGAACACGAGTCGTATGGAAGATACGATCAACATGAAGATGTTCATCGACGATGACTAGTCCGTCTCACGTGATGATCGGACACGGCCTAGTCGACTCGGATCGTGTAACACTTAGATGACTAGAGGGATGTCTAATCTGAGTGGGAGTTCATTAAAATAATTTGATTAGATGAACTTAATTATCATGAACTTAGTCTAAAACCTTTGCAAATATGTCTTGTAGATCAAATGGCCAACGCTCATGTCAACATGAACTTCAACGCGTTCCTAGAGAAAACCAAGCTGAAAGATGATGGCAGCAACTATACGGACTGGGTCCGGAACCTGAGGATCATCCTCATAGCTGCGAGGAAACAATATGTCCTAGAAGGACCGCTAGGTGATGCACCCGTCCTAGAGAACCAAGACATTATGAATGCTTGGCAGTCTCGTGCTGATGATTACTCCCTAATTCATCGCGGCATGCTTTACAGCTTAGAACCGGGGCTCCAAAAGCGTTTTGAGCAACACAGAGCATATGCGATGTTCGAGGAGCTGAAACTAGTTTTCCAAGCTCATGCCCGGGTCGAGAGATATGAAGTCTCGGACAAGTTCTATAGTTGTAAGATGGAGGAAAACAGTTACGTCGGTGAACACATACTCAAAATGTCCGGGTTTGCACAACCGCCTTTGTCCTACTGGACATAAACCTCCCAGACGAGGCGGTCATTGACAGAATCCTTGATCGCTCCCACCAAGCTACAAGAGCTTTGTGATGAACTACAATATGCAGGGAATGGTGAGACCATTCTCGAAGTATTCTCAATGCTGAAGTCAGCAGAGGTTGAAATCAAGAAAGAACATCAAGTGTTGATGGTCAATAAAACCACTAAGTTCAAAAAGGGCAAGGGTAAGAAGAACTTCAAGAAGGACGGCAAGGATGTTGCAGCGCCCGATAAACAAGTTGCCGGGAAGAAGTCAAAGAATGGACCCAAACATGAGACAGAGTGCTTTTATTGCAAAGGGAAGGGCCACTGGAAGCGGAACTGCCCCAAATACTTAGCGGACAAGAAGGCCGGCAACACTAAAGGTATATTTGATATACATGTAATTGATGTGTACCTTACCAATACTCGTAGTAACTCCTGGGTATTTGATATCGGTGCCGTTGCTCATATTTGTAACTCACAGCAGGAGCTGCGGAATAAACGGAGACTGACAAAGGACGAGGTGACGATGCGCGTCGGGAATGGTTCCAAGGTCGATGTGATCACCGTCGGCACGCTACCTCTACATTTACCTACGGGATTAGTTTTAAACCTCAATAATTGTTATTTAGTGCCAAGTTTGAGCATGAACATTGTATAAGGATCTCGTTTAATGTGAGATGGGTACTCATTTAAATCCGAGAATAATGGTTGTTCTATTTATATGAGAGATATGTTTTATGGTCATGCTCCGATGGTCAATGGTTTATTCTTAATGAATCTCGAGCGTAATATTACACATATTCATAGTGTGAATACTAAAAGATGTAAAGTTGATAACGGTAGTCCGACATACTTGTGGCACTGCCGCCTTGGTCACATTGGTGTCAAGCGCATGAAGAAGCTCCATTCTGATGGACTTTTAGAGTCTCTCGATTATGAATCATTTGACACATGTGAACCATGCCTTATGAGCAAAATGACCAAGACTCCGTTCTCCGGAACAATGGAGCGAGCAACCAACTTATTTGAAATAGTACATACCGATGTGTGCGGTCCAATGAGCGTTGAGGCTCGCGGAGGATATTATGTTCCCACTCTCACAGACGACTTAAGTAGATATGGGTATGTCTACTTGATGAAACACAAGTCTGAGACCTTTGAAAAGTTCAAGGAATTTCAGAATGAGGTAGAGAATCAACGTGACCGAAAAATAAAGTTCTTACGATTAAATCGTGGAGGAGAATATTTAAGTCACTAATTTGGTACACACTTAAGGAAATGTGGAATCGTTTCACAACTCACGCCGCCTGGAACACCTCGGTAATAACGGTGTGTCCGAACGTCTTAATCGCACTCTATTGGATATGGTGCGATCTATGATGTCTCTTACCGATTTACCGCTATCATTTTGGGGATACGCACTAGAGACAGCTACATTCACTTTAAATAGGGCACCGTCTAAATCCGTTGAGACGACACCGTATGAATTATGGTTTGGGAAGAAACCTAAGCTGTCGTTTCTAAAAGTTTGGGGATGCGATGCTTATGTCAAGAAACTTCAACCTGAAAAGCTCGAACCCAAGTCGGAAAAATGCGTCTTCATAGGATACCCTAAGGAAACCATTAGGTATACCTTCTACCTTACATCCGAAGGCAAGATCTTTGTTGCCAAGAACGGATCCTTTCTAGAAAAAGAGTTTCTCTCGAAAGGAGTAAGTGGGAGGAAAGTAGAACTCGATGAAGTACTACCTCTTGAACCGAAAAGTAGTGCAGCTCAGGAAAATTTTCCTGTGGTGCCTACACATATTGGAGAGGAAATTAATGATGATGATCAAGGTACTTCGGATCAAGTTGCTACTGAACTTCGTAGGTCCACAAGGACACGTTCCACACCAGAGTGGTATGGCAACCCTGTCTTGGAAATCATGTTGTTAGACAACGGTGAACCTTCGAACTATGAAGAAGCGATGGCGGGACCAGATTCCAACAAATGGCTTAAGCCATGCAGTCCGAGATAGGATCCATGTATGAAAACAAAGTATGGACTTTGACAGACTTGCCCGATGATCGTGACGATAGAAAACAAATGGATCTTTAAGAAGAAGGCGGACGCGGATGGTAATGTCACCATCTATAAAGCTCGACTTGTTGCTAAGGGTTATCGGCAAGTTCAAGGGATTGACTACGATGAGACTTTCTCTCCCGTAGCGAAGCTTAAGTCCGTCCGAATCATGTTAGCAATTGCCACATACTATGATTATGAGATATGTCAGATGGACGTCAAAACGGCATTCCTTAACGGTTATCTTAAGGAAGAGTTGTATATGATGCAGCCGGAAGGTTTTGTCGACCCTAAGAATGCTAACAAGGTATGCAAGCTCCAGCGATCCATTTATGGGCTGGTGCAAGCATCTCGGAGTTGGAACATTCGCTTTGATGAGATGATCAAAGCGTTTGGGTTTATGAGACTTATGGAGAAGCCTGCATTTACAAGAAAGTGAGTGGGAGCTCTGTAGCATTTCTCATATTATATGTAGATGACATACTTTTGATGGGAAATGATATAGAACTCATGGACAACATTAAGGCCTACTTGAATAAAAGTTTTTCAATGAAGGATCTTGGAGAAGCTGCTTATATATTAGGCATCAAGATCTATAGAGATAGATCGAGACGCCTCATAGGTCTTTCACAAAGCACATACCTTTATAAGATTTTGAAGAGGTTCAAAATGGATCAGTCCAAGAAAGGGTTCTTGCCTGTGCTGCAAGGTGTGAGATTGAGCTCAGCTCAATGCCCGACCACGACAAAAGATAAAGAAGAGATGAGCGTCATCCCCTATGCCTCAGCCATAGGATCTATTATGTATGCCATGCTGTGTACCGGACCTGATGTAAACCTTGCCGTAAGTTTGGTAGGAAGGTACCAAAGTAATCCCGCAAGGAACACCGGACAGCGGTCAAGAATATCCTGAAGTACCTGAAAAGGACAAAGGACATGTTTCTCGTTTATGGAGGTGACGAAGAGCTCGTCGTAAAGGGTTACGTCGACGCTAGCTTCGACACAGATCTGATGACTCTAAGTCACAAACCGGATACGTGTATATGTTGAAAGGTGGAAGCGATAAGCTGGTGCGGTACCAAGCGAAGCGCCGTGGCGGGATCTATGTGTGAAGCGGAGTACATGGCAGCCTCGGAGGCAGCGCATGAAGCAATTTGGGTGAAGGAGTTCATCACCGACCTAGGAGTTATACCCAATGCGTCGGGGCCAATCAAACTCTTACGTGATAACACTTGGAGCTATTGCACTTGCCAAGGAGCCCGGGTTTCACAAGAAGACCAGGCACATCAAGCGTCGCTTCAACTCCATCCGTGAAAATGTTCAAGATGGAGACATAGAAATTTGGAAAGTGCATACGGATCTGAATGTCGCAGATCCGTTGACTAAACCTCTTCCGCGAGCAAAACATGATCAACACCAGAACTCTATGGGTGTTCGGTTCATCATAATGTAACTAGATTATTGACTCTAGTGCAAGTGGGATACTGTTGGAAATATGCCCTAGAGGCAATAATAAAAGGATTATTATTATATTTCCTTGTTCATGATAATTGTCTTTTATTCATGCTATAATTGTATTATCGGGAAATCGTAATACACGTGTGAATACATAGACCACAATATGTCCCTAGTGAGCCTCTAGTTGACTAGCTCGTTGATCAATAGATAGTCATGGTTTCCTGACTATGGACATTGGATGTCAATGAGAATGATGTGATGGACAAGACCCAATCCTAAGCATAGCACAAGATCGTGTAGTTCGTTTTACTAGAGCTTTTCCAATGTCAAGTATCTCTTCCTTAGACCATGAGATCGTGTAACTCCGGATCTTGTCACGAGTGCTTTGGGTGTACCAAAGCGTCACAACGTAATCGGGTGACTATAAGGTGCACTGCAGGTATCTCCGAAAGTGTACATTGGGTTGACACGGATCGAGGCGGGATTTGTCACTCCGTGTTACGGAGAGGTATCACCGGGCCCACTTTCGGTAGTGCATCATCATAATGAGCTCAAAGTGACCAAGTGTCAGTCACGGGATCATGCATTACGGTTCGAGTAAAGTAACTTGCCGGTAATTGAGATTGAGCGAGGTCTTTGGGATACCGACGATCGAATCTCGGGCAAGTAACATACCGATTGACAAAGGGAAATGTATACGGGGTTGTTTGAATCCTCGACATCGTGGTTCATCCGATGAGATCATCGAGGAGCATGTAGGAGCCAACATGGGTATCCAGATCCCGGCTGTTGGTTATTGCCCGAGAGCCGTCTCGGTCATGTCTACGTGTCTCCGAACCCGTAGGGTCTACACTTAAGGTTCGGTGACGCTAGGGTTGTATGAATATGAGTATGCAGTAAACCGAATGTTGTTCGGAGTCCCGGATGAGATCCCGGACGTCACGAGGAGTTCCGGAATGGTCCGGAGGAAAATAATTATATATAGGAAGTGTTGTTTCGGCCATCGGGAAAGTTTCGGGGTCACCCGGTATTGTACCGGGACCACCGGAAAGGTCCCGAGGGTCCATCGGGTGGGGTCACCCATCCCGGAGGGCCCCATGGGCTGAAGTGGGGAGGGGAACCAGCCCATAGTGGTCTGGTGCGCCCCCCTTGGCCCACCTAGCCTAGGGTTGAAACCCTAGGGTGGGGGGAGGCGCCCACTTGCCTTGGGGGCACTCCACCCCTTGGCCGCCGCCTTGGGAGATTGGATCTCCAGGGCGGCGCCTGAGGGCCTATATAAAGGGAGGGGGGAGGGGGCAGCCGCACCCTAAAGTCCTGGCGCCTCCCTCCCCCTGCTACATCTCTTCCTCCTCCGTCACGAGCTTGGCGAAGCCCTGCCGGAGTACTGCTGCTCCACCACCACCACGCCGTCGTGCTGCTGCTGGAGCCATCTTCTTCAACCTCTCCTTCCCCCTTGCTGGATCAAGAAGGAGGAGACGTCATCCGCTCCGCACGTGTGTTGAACGCGGAGGTGCCGTCCGTTCGGCACTCGGTCATCGATGATTTGGATCACGGCGAGTACGACTCCATCATCCACGTTCTAGTGAACGCTTCCGCACACAATCTACAAGTGGTATGTAGAGGCAATCTCTCTCCCAGGACTCATTGCTTAGATGAACTCATAGATGGATCTTGGTGAAACCGTAGAATTTTTTTTAATTTTCTGCAACGTTCCCCAACAAAAACCTCTCGAACAGCGACCGGCTCGCGCCCTATCATGATGGTCAGTTTTAGCTTTCTCCACTGAGGTGCTCAACCCAGCTCAACCAGGGCACAATCGCAGTGGTTCTCCCAGCGCTACCTTAGCCGATATAATGGAACATAAGGTACCAAAACATGGGAGCCGGGCAAACCCAACTATTGACCCAAGACATGATTCGGAGCCGATGCATATAAAACCTTCGTCACCGTAGTCCGGCCAGGGCTCTCCTGATAAAGAGATAGACTTTAGTGAATTCAGGATGTCGCCAAAGGGCGAGTGCTGAAAGATGTTCGCGGCAGTGAACTCCATGACCGGCGCCCAATCGGATTCGATTGGCAGGGGCGCGGAGGGTTCGGAGTCCGGAGAGGAGTCCGGCATCTTGGAGTCATGGTCTTCGCAAAGGACAGGGATGGAGTTCGGCTCAATCGCCGTTGAGATCGTAGCCCCCGAGGCGGTGTCCAAGCACTCGTCCTCGATCGGGGAAGTCAGCCCCGAGCTAAGGGTCGGAGCCGACGCTGGTGCGGCCTCCAGGGCACTGTTCAGCGGCAGAGCTAGATCGTGCCCATCGAGATAGTGCGGCGCGCTTGGCTGTGGCTCGAATCCGTCGAAGATCAAGTCTCCGCGGATGTCGGCCGTGTAGTTCAAACTCCCAAATCTGACCTGATGGCCAGGGGCGTAGCTTTCGATCTGCTCCAGGTGGCCAAGTGAATTGGCCCGCAGTGCAAAGCCGCCGAATACGAAGATCTGTCCGGGGAGAAAAGTCTCACCCTGGACCGCATCGTTGTTGATGATTGAAGGAGCCATCGGGCCTAAAGATGAGGACACAGAGGAACTCTCAATGAAAGCACCAATGTCGGTGTCAAAATCGGCGGATCTCGGGTAGGGGGCCCCAAACTGTGCGTCTAGGCGGATGGTAACAGGAGACAAGGGACATGATGTTTTTACCTAGGTTCGGGCCCTCTCGATGGAGGTAAAACCCTACTCCTGCTTGATTAATATTGTTGTTCGTCCTACGGACTAAAACCCTACGCTTTATATAGACACCGGATAGGGTTAGGGTTACACAGAGTCAGTTACAATGGTAGGAGATCTACATATCCGTATCGCCAAGCTTGCCTTCCACGCCAAGGAAAGTCCCATCCGGACACGGGACGAAGTCTTCAATCTTGTATCTTCATATTCCAGGAGTCCGGCCAACGGTGATAGTTCGGCTATCCGGACACCCTCTAATCCAGGACTCCCTCAGGGGGTGATTAGACACTAAGTACCAAAGTTGCAGTTTTTAACTTCTTTAGGTTTAAGTGGAGTTTAGACACAAGTTTAACATTCACAATACATAACAAGCAAGCAAGCATGCAAAGAGTATGTGAGCAGTGGAAAGTAAAGCATGCAACTTGCAAGAAAGTAAATGTGTCACATCCCAGTTAGACCATGCATTAGTGTGTGCATCATGTTTAAATTTTCATTTGAATTTGAAATGGGGAAGACAGGAAACCCCCAGAACCCCTCTTAACTCAACTAGGGTTTACTAAAATTTATTTCAATGAACCTGAAATGCCCTTCAAAATGTTCATCATCTTTGCTTTGGTTCAAAGCCTCTGTCAAAAGTGGTGCACCATTTTCTAGGTCATCCAAAGGTCTTTGAATTAAATCATAAGTATTTGAGTTTGAGCATTTCAAATTATATAAAATATTTCAAATGCCCAAATATTGCCAAACTAAAATGTTTCATGTTGGAAATATTCCAACAATGGACCAGGAGCAGTTTGGTGATTTTTGAAACTGTTTTGGTATTTTTAAAAACTCCACAAAGTTGCAGAAAAATAGAAAAAGGAAAATAGTTCAGAACACTTACAGCGCCTCAGGCCCACTGCCACCGGCCCAAGCAGCTTGCTTAGCTCGGCTTGAGCAGGCAACCAGTGCTTTCGGCGAGCACCGCATGGGTGCCACGCACCTGGTCGCCGCCTCGCCGCTCCCCTCGCCCAGCCACGACGTGGACCGTCCTCTCTCTCTCTCCCCCGAACCCCCTGGACACCTCCTCTCCTCCCCGGCTCATCTCTCTCGCGCTCCCCCGCCATGGCCGACGCCACCGCAGCCACGCCGTCGCCGTAGACGTGCTCCCCGCTGTCCGTGCTCCTCCTCACCTTGTCTAGGAGCTCCGCAGCTCTCAACTACCCCAAACTAGCCAAGCCCCGCCTGCCCTAGTGCCCCGAATCCACCACACCGCCCTCGGCCGAGTCCACCGTCGCCGGAGATCCCCTTCAACGCCGTCGTCGCTCCGGTCCGTCCCCGACCTCGACGAGAGCTACTACGCGTCGCCCGTGAGCCCATCTACCTCCCCTTCCCTCTCTCTCTCGCTCTCGAGCAGCGTAGCAACCGAACCAAGCTCACCCGCACCCGCCGCCGTGGAGTTCGTCGCCGACGTGCTCCCGGTCACTCTCCGGCCACCTCGTGGTGTCCATCACACTCACCGCACCCCATGGGGTCTAACCATACACTCCCTGCACCTCACCGACCCCTCTAGCCCAAGTTCGTCTTGGCCAAACCCGGTGGCCGCCTAGCTCGCCGCCGGCGCCGACTCGGCCACCCGACCCGACCGACTCCACCAATAGCCGCGGCTTGTCCCCAGCTACCCAGCGCCACCCTCCGTGGCTCGTTTAGTCGCCGGAATCGCCAAACGCATTTCCTCCGCCGCGTCGGGCTCGCCGGCGGCTAGTCGCCGGTGCAGCCGACGTGGACTTTGACTCGGGTGGGCCCTGGTTGACTCCGATGAGTCACTGACAGATGGGGCCCAGCCCTGCTAACTAAATAGGATTAGTTCAATTAATTTTTAGTTAAACTAATTACCCTGACACCCCGGACCCACTGTCAGGTTTGACCTGGACTTCTCCGTTGACCCTGACGTCATGCTGACGCATGGCTGACGCATTAATCTAATTTCTGGATTTATTCTAATATAGTAATTCCAGAATATAATTCAAATTTCAAATGCTTATAACTTTTAATCTGTAACTCCAAATGCAAAGATTTATATATGAAAATTTATCAGAAAAATCCATTCTATCCATTGGTACAGGTTTCATGAATGTTAAAACAAGTTAACCTTGCTGTTTAACCAGAATAAGATAATGCACCTTTAGGGCTAATCCAAATGAGCTATCATTTGAATCTTTGATTCAAATGAGTTCATCCCCTATTATTTCAGCTTGCATTAGGCCAACACACATCCATATTGCCATGTCATAGCATGCATCATATTGTTGCATATTGTCATATGTGTTTACTGATATGCTTTTTCGTGATAGGTTACGCTTCGAGGATAACCTCGACTATCCATCTGAAGGGCGATTACTCTACCCCGTTCCATCGGGCAAGCAACCCATTGATCATTCCGATACAAACCCATGTTCTTGCTTACGCTCTTGTTTTATCGCATTAAGACAACGCGATTCAAACTGTTGTGTGCTGCGGTAGTTGAACCCACTTCCTTTGCATGACTGTCATTGCCACAATAACTAGATGAAACCCACTAGTATGTGTAGGAGTTGATTGAGCCATGTTTGTGTTTCCTACCATACTATGCTTGCTATGCTTAGAGTTGTGTCAGTCTGGCTCATTGGGATGATGAACTGGAGTGAAAGGTTGTGTCGGGTTCGAGAGTGAAAGTGTTGAACACGTTTTGGTAAAGGTATCGATGAGAGGCCATGTAGGAGTACATGGTGGGTTGTTTCATTGAAGCCGTCCCTAAGAAATGAGATCTGTGTTTGTGATCCATGAAACATTTACTACCACGCATTGGGATCCTTAATTGACCCTCTCGGCTTCTTAACCACTCTTGTCCTCAGTCCGGGAGTTGCAAGTAGTTTCGTGTTTGTAGCATCTTTGGGGCACGCAACGCTGACCGTAGGGGTGGGTTGTGTTGCGGTAGGCACCGTGGCCCGTGTACCGATTCGCCTGCTTTGGTGTCTCGGGAACCCTGTACACATCGTTCGGGGCCGTATGGGAAACCTCGGCGGACTCCTGCGGATGGAACCTGAATAGGCGATCAACCTGGACTTGGGACTTGTGTGTTTAGGTAGGCTGTGGCCGACACCCACGTTGGGCTTCCGCTTGAAGGTTGCCTAGTACATGTCGTGTAAACGGCGGTAAGTGGTGAGAGCGTGTGTGAAGAAGTACACCCTGCAGGTTAATATGATCTATTCGAATAGCCATGTCCACGGAGAAGGACTTCGGGTTACTTATATCAGTTCATAGACAAGTAAATGGATACTACTAAAAGCCTCAAGATAAGTGTGAGTATCATGGATGGCCCTCTCGTAGGATGACGAGAGAGGATCCACGGTGGAGTATTGTGGTGGTGATTAGTGGACTCGTGTGCGACAAATGCTTTTCAAGTGGTGTCACGTAGGATAGCTTAGCCAAGAATCAAAGCTGGCTTGCTGCAAATAACCCCACCACCTTCTTGAGAATGTGCATGTATGATAGGATTCTGTGGTAAGACTTGCTGAGTACCTCCGTACTCATGTTTGCTTAATTAATGTTTTAGACGACAACACCGCCCCTTCCGATGGGTTCTATGTAGACCTTGACATCGACGAGTGAACTAGCCACCTGTGGTGATCCAAGGCTTGTGAAGGGCCATCAGTAGATAGAAAGGCTTCAACAAGCCTTCTTTTTTTTAAAGTCTGTACTCGAGACTAGTTTGCTTCCGCATGTGCTTGTATGTTGTATGACTTGAGTGTTGGGTCATGTGACCCCTACCTGTATGGATATGTTATGTATGGCTCCTCGGAGCCTTCTAAATAAAGTACTTTGAGTTGTAGAGTTTTGTTGTGATGCCTTGTTGTATTTACTCATATCGGGCATATTGCGTGTATGATTGAAATGCTTGGTATGAGTGGGATCCGACAAACTAGTTGTTTATCCTTGGAAGCCTCTCATATGGGGAAATGTAGTCTCTTGCTTCTGAGCGATAGTAGTCCGCTACAGCCCGGTTCACCGGAGTCCTGCTAGCCCAGCACTACTGCTTGGACACTTGACTGGCCGGCATGTGTCTCACGTCGTTCCTATGTCTGTCCCTTCGGGGAAATGTCACGCGGTGTTATTCGGAGTCCTGCCTAGCCTGCTACAGCCCGGTTCACCGGAGTCCGGTTAGCCCAGTGCTACAGCCCGAATCTATACGTTGATGACCGACATGCTCGATGTGATTCATGTATGCCTGTCCCCATAGGTTAGTGCCACTTTGGGTTCACGACTAGCCATGTCGGCCCGGGTTCTTTATCATGTGGATGCTAGCGACACTGTCATATACGTGAGCCAAAAGACGCAAACGGTCCCGGGCCATGGTAAGGCGACACCCGTGGGAATACCGTGCGTGAGGCCGCAAAGTGATATGAGGTGTTACCGGCTAGGTCAATGTGATTTGGAATCGGGGTCCTGACAGCGTTGGCATCAGAGCAGGGCTGCCTGTAGGTTCGCTAAGCCAAACTGGTCGATGTTGAGTGTAGAAATGCTTTAGTTATATGTAGGGGAATTGATTGTGGGAGGGAACGTAAGGCTCTTTTACTCCTTTACCTTATGCCTCTGATCTGAGTCATCGTCTTCTCATTCTACGTGGGTATAGGACTAGGCTCTTTTCTCTATCGAGGTTCACGTGTTACTAATCCGTAGTAACTTATAGGATTGTTGGTTACATCCTCAGTTCAGTTCCTATTATTTTGGTATGCTACTAGTTGAACCAGAACCTTGATATGATGTTGTTGTGTGGCTTTGCAATCTGATTATGAATGTCTCAAATCTATTTTTTGAGCATTTACAGATGTTATGCTGCCCAATTTTCCCTAGAAATTCTAATGTCTTTGCATTATGGTTGTGCTTTCAGATGGCCACCCGTCCCCGTAACCAAGTGGTTCGTTCGACCCGTTGCATTGATGTGTGTGGTCACACGGCAATGTTGGTTCGGGTGATGGTCGAGACCGTTACCGATGGTATCTGAATATACCGTCGAGGAGCAGTTTAGGGATTTTAATCGAGCCAATATACGTGCACGGTCAGGATTTATCCATCTTATCCCGTAGCTCTTGAACCGCTTCACTGTTCTTATGGACTTGGGATCACTATTGGGATGTCCGTGCAAGATGCAGCCTATTCCATGATGACGATTATTCGAGCGAACTGCCTTGCCAGGCAACACCGATTTCCGCTTATATGCCGGCATCCCTCCCCGGGCGCATGGTTACCTTGAGGTATGTACAGCGATGCATCCCATGAGAACTCACTTCTTCGCACCACCACGGAGATCTTTGGAAGACAAGGACCGTGAAAACCGGGCCTTGCGTATGGAGCTCTTTAATGCCCGTCTTTGATCACTTTGGGCTACTCTGACTCGGTTTGCACCTGCCGTGCAAGCCGGATACATGGATATGAGGGACTTGTACCCAGTGCGGGCTGGTCTGCCAGACTTTATGGAGTGGCGTGAGGTAGGAGGCATCACTCCTCCTCGTGGGCCTCGTCTGCCGCCGTTTGTTGGACCACGTCCACATCCGAGCCCCTTTGGTCCGCAAGCCCCACAGGATCGTCTGCATTTCCGGATGATCATGTTCCACTTCGAGCTTGGGTGGTGACTTCTATGAGGACTACTACGGAGCTGTCTGAGTAGTAGTAGTATCACTAGTATTGTAATAGTTGTATTTCCGCCGTCCTGCGTGACTTGTGGAATATGACTTAGTGTGTATCATTCTGGAAGTGTAGAAAAATAATGTATAGGTGTTGGATTGCTTCCGATGAGATGTAACGCCTTTCACTATAGTTGTACTCCGTTGGGCTTGTACTAGACTATGAATGGTGTGTATGACCGTTGGTATATATATGGCAGTTTTATATTACCATGTCATACTGATGAACATCTCTGCGTTCCGTGTTATCCATTACATTCCGCACTTCCTTGCTAAATTCTGCCATCCTGGTTTAAACCATTGTTTTGTTTCCTAGGATGGTCAACACCGAACAATCCTGCCGCTCGGCAGGCGAAGCCAAGAGCTGAAATGCAAATCTGCCTCAACCGCCATCTTTGGCCGAGGTTATCTTTGAAGCGTAACGCAATAAGCGTGAGACCAATCGCCTACTGGAGCGGATCGAGCAAAACACCGCACGCCAGCCAAGAAATGATTTGGTGTCACTCAATGACTTCGTCAAGCTGTATCCACCGAAGTTCAAATATTCCGTTGAGCCTCTCGACACGGATGATTGGCTTCGCAGCATCAACCACAAGCTGCGTTCTGCTAACGTGGCTGAAGCTGATAAGGTTACTTTTGCTGCCTATCACCTCGAAGGCCCTGCTAGCCTTTGGTGGGAGAATTATGAGGCGATGCGTCCGGTTGGACAAATTACTACTTGGGCTGAATTTAGTGCCGCTTTCCGTGAGCATCACATCCCAGAAGGTCTCATGGATCGCAAAAGGGAGGAATTCTGCAATTTCACCCAAGGTAGGTGACGGTGGACACTTACATACCGTGAGTTTGGGAAATTAGCACGTTATGCTCGAAGAAGTTTCTACCGATGCCAAGAAGCGTGCAAGGTTCCGCAAGGGACTTAGCCCGAGCTTCGTCGTGATCTCCGTCTGCATGAGTGCACCTCCTTTCCGGGTTAGTCAATAAGGCTATCGGTTAAAGCTGGGCGATCTGATTTTGAAGCTTCACGCAAGCACATCCGTGATTACGGATCTTCATCGGGCTCTGGATCCCGAAGCGCGGGTTTGGATTCCACATCTTGCTCGCCACCCAGGTTCACCCCGAGGCCATCCTTTGAGGCGCCTCGCCCCAACCAGCAATATGCTCCGCCCAAGACTTATGGAGGCCCCGCTGCTAGTGCTGCTCCACGCCCCAATATGATAACTTGCTTCAAATGTGGAGAGACGGGCCACTACATCCGCGAGTGTCCCCAGAACAACCCGGTCCAGATCGGAAAGTCTGCATTGGTCGTGGTAAGCCGGCGGGAAAGGTGCCCTATGCTAAACCAGCTGCCCTTTGCCGAGGCCACGTCAACTATGTTTCAGGTGAGGAAACCTATGAGGATCCCAACGCCGTTCTCGATGCGCTCCTTGTTAATTGTCATCCGCAACTGCTCTTTTTGATACTTTGGAGCATCTCATTCATTTATCTCTCGAGAGCTATGCTCGATTGCACAACACCACATTCGTGACATGCACACCTCCATGGAAATTCAGACCCACGGTTCTAGATGGCAAACCTCTAGAATAAGTCATGGGAATGAAATTCTTGTCGACAGTGTTAGTCTTTCTTGCTTCCCTAATAGCTCTCAAGTCCTCGGACATAAACATCATCTTGGGTATGGACCGGATGTCAGCCCATTATGCTAAGATTGATTGCTCTACTAGAACTGTTCAACTCACTCATCCTTGGGCAAGACGGTTAATGTTTTAACTCGAGTGTCCAAGCGCCCGACTTTACTCCTTAAATGCCAATCCCTTCCGGACCTCGAAGATATTCCGGTAGTCCGTGATTTTCCGGATGTCTTTCAGAAGAACTGCCAGTGTTCCACGGCGAGGGATGTCGAGTTCGTGATAGATCTTGTTCCGGAACCGTCCCAATCTCTAGAAGACCTTATAAGATGGCACCCCTAGAACTAGCCCGAACTTAAGAAGCAACTCGATGAGTCCTTGCGTAAGGGTTTCATCCGTCCTAGTTCATCTCCATGGGCTTGCCCCGTCCTCTTCGTCAAGAAGAAGGATGGTACGGATCGGATGGTTGTGGATTATCGACCTGTCAATTTGGTCACTATCAAGAACAAGTATCCGCTCCCCAAGATCAACGACCTGTATGATCAGCTCGCTGGATCCTCAGTCTTTTCCAAGATGGATTTGAGGTTGGGCTACCATCAAATCAAAATCAAGAACGGGGACATTCCTAAAACAACCTTTGTTACTCGTTATGGCCAATACGAGTACACCGTCATGTCCTTCGGATTAACCAATGCTCCAGCCACCTTTTCTCGGTTAATGAACTCAATCTTCATGGAGTATTTGGATAAATTCGTAAGTGGTATACCTCGATGATATACTCATCTACTCCAAGAATGAGGAAGAACATGCCGAACATCTAAGGCTAGTGTTGATGAAACTTGAGAGCACCGCCTTTATGCCAAATTCTCTAAGTGTGAATTCTGGTTACCGAAGTGACCTACCTAGGCCATGTAATCTCCGGCAAGGGCATTGCTGTCAATCCCGGCGAGTTCAAGCCGCCCTTATCGGACTCCACAGAATCGGTCAAGCAAGTTCGGAGTTTTCTCGGTTTAGCGAGCTATTGCCGTCGCTTAAATCGAGAATTTCTTTAAAGTTGCCAAACCTCTAACCGAACTCCTCAAGAAAGATAAGAAGTTCGAATGGACACCACAAGGCGAGTTCAGCTTTCAGAACTGAAAAGACGCACGACATCTGCTCCGTACTTGTTCCACCAGATTTTTCTAAGGACTTTATTATCTATTACGGCCTCGCGACAAGGACTAGGTTGCATACTCATGCAAGATCGTCATGTGATTGCCTACGCTTCCCGGCTAAGGCCCACATGAGGATAATTATCCCACACACGATCTAGAGCTTGCGGCGAAGTGGTTCATGCACTCAAAACCTGGCGACATTACCTTCTTGGTAATCGCTATGAAATCTACACCGATCACCAAAGTCTGAAATACATTTTCACCCAACCGGATTTGAATCTCAGGCAAAGACGTTGGGTCGAGTTGATTACATATTACGACTTAGGAATATCTTACACCCCAGGCAAAGCCAATGTCATGGCTGACGCACTAAGTCGCAAATCTTATTGTAACAATCTAATGTTACAACAAAGTCAACCATTTCTCCACGAGGAATTTCGTAAGCTTAATCTCCACATTGTCCCTCGAGGATTCCTTTCCACCCTGGTGGCGAAACCTAACCTTACGGATCGAATCATAGCTGCTCAGCAGTATGATAGAAGGATATCTCGGATCAAGGAGAACATTGCTAGCGGAGCTGCTAAGTGTTTCTCCATAGATGAACGAGGTGTTGTCTTCTTTGAAAACCGCTTGGTGGTTCCCAAGAAACAACAGCTACGGCAAGAATCGATCCTTAAGGAAGCTCATGACTCTCCTCTCACCATTCATCCCGGTAGTACTAAAATGTATCAAGACCTACGCCAGAGGTTTTGGTGGACTAGGATGAAGAGAGAAATCGCTCAATACATTGCTAATTGCGGCGCCCGTAAATCGAGTTAAGGCAGAGCATCAACGGCCTCATGGTACCCTTCAACCTTTGGAAATTCCTGAATGGAAATGGGATAAAATTGGTATGGATTTCATTACCGGGTTTCCCAGGACCAAGAGAGGGAATAATGCTATCTTCGTTGTCGTCGATCGTCTTTCCAAAGTAGCCCACTTCCTACCCGTTTGTCAGAGTATAACCGCTAGCCAGCTAGCTGAATTGTACATCTCTCGAATAGTGTCTCTTCATGGTGTTCCATTGGAGATTAACTCAGACCGTGGAAGTCTTTTCACCTCTCGATTTTGGGAAAGTTTCCAAAATGCTATGGGAACTCGTCTCTCTTTCAGCACCGCATTCCATCCCCAATCAAGTAGTCAAGTAGAACGAGTCAATCAAATCCTAGAGGATATGCTTCGAGCTTCTGTCCTCTCTTTCGGCATGAATTGGGAGAAATGCCTTCCATTCGCCGAGTTCGCTTATAACAATAGCTATCAAGCCAGCTTAGGCAAAGCTCCTTTCGAAGTTCTTTATGGACGGAAATGTCGAACGCCTCTTAACTGGGTCGAGAAGCGGGGAGAGACAACTCTTTGGCGGATATGATTCAGGAAGCGAAGAGCAGGTTCGCGTTGTTCGTGAAAAGTTGAAAACAGCCCAATCTCGTCAAAAGAGTCAATATGATCGCAAGCATAAGCCTATGGCTTATGAAATTGGCGAGAAGGCTTACCTTGAGTTACTCCTTTGAAGGAACCCATCGATTGATATCAAAGGCAAGTTGGCTCCTCGTTACATTGGGCCCTTTTGCATTCTTGCCAAACGAGGAGAAGTTGCCTACCAATTGGAACTACCTCCGCATCTTTCCAGAGTCCATGATGTCTTCCACGTTTCCCAACTCAGGTGTTGCTTCTCGGATCCTATCCGTGGAGTGGACCACGAAACGCTTGATCTCCAAGATAACCTCACCTATCGAGAATATCCCGTTCGTATTCTTGATCAAGCCGAGCGTACCACTCGACGGCAGAATATCAAGTTTCTAAAGGTTCAATGGTCAAACCATTCCGAGCAAGAAGCAACTTGGGAAAGGGAGGATCGTCTTCGACTTGAGTATCCCACCTTTTTCACAACAGATCCTAAATCTCGGGACGAGATTCTTTTGAGTGGGGGTGAGTTGTCACATCCCAGTTAGACCATGCATTAGTGTGTGCATCATGTTTAAATTTTCATTTGAATTTGAAATGGGGAAGACAGGAAACCCTAGAACCCCTCTTAATTCAACTAGGGTTTACTAAAAATTATTTCAATGAACCTGAAATGCCCTTCAAAATGTTCATCATCTTTGCTTTGGTTCAAAGCCTCTGTCAAAAGTGGTGCACCATTTTCTAGGTCATCCAAAGGTCTTTGAATTAAATCATAAGTATTTGAGTTTGAGCATTTCAAATTATATAAAATATTTCAAATGCCCAAATATTGCCAAACTAAAATGTTTCATGTTGGAAATATTCCAACAATGGACCAGGAGCAGTTTGGTGATTTTTGAAACTGTTTTGGTATTTTAAAAACTCCACAAAGTTGCGTAAAAATAGAAAAAGGAAAATAGTTCAGAACACTTACAGGCGCCCACCAACTGCCCACTGCTGCCCAGCCAATGGCCAACAGCTGCTTGGCTCGGCCAGTAGCAGCCAGTGCTCGGCGAAGCACCGCATGGGTGCCACGCACCTGGTCGCCACCTCGCCGCTCCCTCGCCCACCGCGACGTGGACCGTCCTCTCTCTCCCGAACCCCTGGACACCTCCTCTCCTCCTGGCTCCTCTCTCTCGCGCTCCCCCGCCATGGCCGACGCCACCGCAGCCACGCCGTCGCCGTAGACGTGCTCCCCGCCGTCCGTGCTCCTCCTCACCTTGTCTAGGAGCTCCGCCGCTCTCGACTACCCCAAACTAGCCAAGCCCCGCCTGCCCTAGTGCCCCGAATCCACCACATCGCCCTCAGTCGAGTCCACCGTCGCCGGAGATCCCCTTCAACGCCGTCGTCGCTCCGGTCCGTCCCCGACCTCGACGAGAGCTACTACGTGTCGCCCGTGAGCCCATCTACCTCCCCTTCCCTCTCTCTCTCGCTCTCGAGCAGCGTAGCAACCGAACCAAGCTCACCCGCACCCGCCGCCGTGGAGTTCGTCGCCGACGTGCTCCCGGTCACTCTCCGGCCACCCCGTGGTGTCCATCACACTCACCGCACCCCATGGGGTCTAACCATACACTCCCTGCACCTCACCGACCCCTCTAGCCCAAGTTCGTCTTCGGCCGAACACCGGTGGCCGCCTAGCTCGTCGCCGGCGCCGACTCGCCACCCCGACCAGTGACTCCACCAATAGCCGCGGCTTGTCCCCAGCTACCCATAGCCACCCTCATGGCTCGTTTGGTCGCGGAATCGCCAAACGCATTTCCTCCTTGGCGTCGGGCTCGCCCGTGACTTGTCGCCATGCAGCGGCGTGGACTTTGACTTCGGGTGGGCCTGGTTGACTCCGATGAGTCAGCGGCAGATGGGGCCCAGCCACCGCTAACTAAATAGGATTAGTTTAATTAATTTTTAGTTAAACTAGTTACCCTGACACCCGGACCTTTGTCAGGTTTGACCTGGACGTCTCCGTTGACCACGACGTCATCTTGGCGCATGGTCGGCATTAATCTAATTTCTGGATTTATTCTAATATAGTAATTCCAGAATATAATTCAAATTTCAAATGCTTATAACTTTTAATCTGTAACTCCAAATGCAAAGATTTATATATGAAAATTTATCAGAAAAATCCATTCTATCCATTGGTACAGGTTTCATGCATGTTAAAACAAGTTAACCTTGCTGTTTAACCAGAATAAGATAATGCACCTTTAGGGCTAATCCAAATGAGCTATCATTTGAATCTTTGATTCAAATGAGTTCATCTATTATTTCAGCTTGCATTAGGCCAACACACATCCATATTGCCATGTCATAGCATGCATCATATTGTTGCATATTGTCATGTGTGTTTACTTTCGATATGCTTTTTCGTGATAGGTTCTGCCCCCGAGGATAACCTCGACTATCCATCTGAAGGGCAGTACTCTACCCCGTTCCATCGTGCAAGCAACCCATTGATCATTCCGATACAAACCCATGTTCTCGCTTACGCTCTTGTTTTATTGCATTAAGACAACGCGATTCAAACTGTTGTGTCTTTGCGGTAGTTGAACCCACTTCCTTTGCATGACCTGTCATTGCCACAAGAACTAGATGAAACCCACTAGTATGTGTAGGAGTTGATTGAGCCATGTTTGTGTTTCCTACCATACTATGCTTGCTATGCTTAGAGTTGTGTCGTGTCCGGCTCATCGGGATGATGAACTGGAGTGAAAGGTTGTGTCGGGTTCGAGAGTGAAAGTGTTGAACACGTTTTGGTAAAGGTATCGATGAGAGGCCATGTAGGAGTACATGGTGGGTTGTTTCATTGAAGCCGTCCCTAAGAACTGAGATCTGTGTTTGTGATCCATGAAACAGTTACTACCACGCATTGGGATCCTTAATTGACCCTCTCGGCTTCTTAACCACTCTTGTCCTCAGTCCGGGAGTTGCAAGTAGTTTCTGGTGTTTGTAGCATGCTGGGGGCGCACGCAACGCTGACCGTAGGGGTGGGTTGTGTTGCGGTAGGCACCATGGGTCTGTACCGATTCGCCCGTTTGGTGTCTCGGGAACCCTGTACACATCGTTCGGGGCCGTATGGGAAACCTCGGCCGGACTCCCTGCGGATGGAACCTGAATAGGCGATCAACCTGGACTTGGGACTTGTGTGTTTAGGTAGGTCGTGGCCGACACCCACGTTGGGCTTTCGCTTGAAGGTTGCCGAGTACATGTCGTGTAAACGGCGGTAAGTGGTGAGAGCGTGTGTGAAGAAGTACACCCCTGCAGGGTTAATATGATCTATTCGAATAGCCGTGTCCACGGAGAAGGACTTCTGGGTTACTTATATCAGTTCATAGACAAGTAAATGGATACTACTAAAAGCCTCAAGATAAGTGTGAGTATCACGGATGGCCCTCTCGTGGGATGACGAGAGAGGATCCACGGTGGAGTATTGTGGTGGTGATTAGTGGACTCGTGTGCGACAAATGCTTTTCAAGTGGTGTCACGTAGGATAGCTTAGCCAAGAGTCAAAGCTGGCTTGCTGCAAATAACCCCACCACCTTCTTGAGAATGTGCATGTATGATAGGATTACGTGGTAAGACTTGCTTTGAGTACCTCCGTACTCATGTTTGCTTAATTAATGTTTTTCAGACGATAACACTGCGCCTTCCGATGGGTTCTATGTAGACCTTGACATCGACGAGTGAACTAGCCACCCAGGTGGTGATCCAAGGCTTGTGAAGGGCCACTGTAGATAGAAAGGCTTCAACAAGCCTTCTTTTTTTTAAAGTCTGTACTCAGACTAGTTTGCTTCCGCATGTGCTTGTATGTTGTATGACTTGAGTGTTGGGTCATGTGACCCCTACCTGTATGGATATGTTATGTATGGCTCCTCGGAGCCTTCTAAATAAAGTACTTTGAGTTGTAGAGTTTTGTTGTGATGCCTTGTTGTATTTACTCATATCGGGCATATTATGTGTATGATTGAAATGCTTGGTATGAGTGGGATCCGACAAACTAGTTGTTTATCCTTGGCAGCCTCTCATATGGGGAAATGTAGTCTCTTGCTTACGAGCGATAGTAGTCCGCTACAGCCCGGTTCACCGGAGTCCTCGCTAGCCCAAAGACTACTGCTTGGACACTTGATGGCGGCATGTGTCTCACGTCGTTCCTATGTCCATCCCTTCGGGAAATGTCACGCGGTGTTATTCGAGTCCTGCCTAGCCTGCTACAGCCCGGTTCACCGGAGTCCTCATAGCCAAGGTTACAGCCCGAATCTATACGTTGATGACCGACATGCTCGATGTGATTCATGTATGCCTGTCCCCATAGGTTAGTGCCGCTTTGGGTTCACGACTAGCCATGTCGGCCGGGTTCTTTATCATGTGGATGCTAGCGACCTTTGTCATATACGTGAGCCAAAAGACGAAAGCGGTCCGGGCCATGGTAAGGCGACACCCGTGGGAATACCGTGCGTGAGGCCGCAAAGTGATATGAGGTGTTACCGGCTAGGTCAATGTGATTTGGAATCGGGGTCCTGACAAAAGGGAAGGGTTTGGAGAATTCAAACACAATTAGAGACACGGATGTTTTTGTCGTGGTTCTGATAGGTGGTGCTATCGTACATCCGCGTTGATGAAGACTTCAACCCACGAAGGGTAACGGTTGCGCGAGTCCACGGAGGGCTCCACCCACGAAGGGTCCACGAAGAAGCAACCTTGTCTATCCCACCATGGCCGTCGCCCACGAAGGACTTGCCTCACTAGCGGTAGACCTTCATGAAGTAGGTGATCTCCTTGCCCTTACAAACTCCTTGGTTCAACTCCACAATCTTGTCAGAGGCTCCCAAGTGACACCTAGCCAATCTAGGAGACACCACTCTCCAAGAAGTAACAAATGGTGGGTTGATGATGAACTCCTTGCTCTTGTGCTTCAAATGATAGTCTCCCTAACACTCAAATCTCTCTCACAGGATTTGGATTTGGTGGAAAGAAGATTTGAGTGGAAAGCAACTTGGGGAAGGCTAGAGATCAAGATTTACGTGGTTGGAATGGAATATCTTGGCCTCAACACATGAGTAGGTGGTTCTCTCTCGGAAATAGGATCTTTGGAAGTGTGAGGCTTGTTCGATGGCTCTCTCCACGAATGAAGAGGAGGTGGAGGGGTATATATAGCCTCCACACAAAATCTAACCGTTACACACAATTTACCAAACTCGGTGGGACCGAATCAACAAACTCGGTCGGACCGATTTAGTAAACCTAGTGACCGTTAGGGTTTTGATTGGGACCGATATGCGACTCGGTAGGGACCGATATGGTTAGGGTTAGGGCATAAGGTAATCTCGGTGAGACCGACATACAAACTCGGTGAGACTGATTTTGGTAATTAGCTAACCAGAGAGTTGGTCAGGCAAACTCGGTGGGACCGATTACTCAAACTCGGTGAGACCGATTTTGGTAATAAGTTAACCAAAGAGTTTGCATTGTAATCTCGGTAGTACCGATTGCACAAACTCGGTGAGACCAATTTTGGTAATGGACAAACACAGAGAGATTACAATCCCATCTCGGGAGACCGAGATCCCTATCGGTGAAACTGATTTGCCTAGGGTTTGTGGCAGTGGCTATGACAATTGAACTCGGTGGCGCCGGATAGAAAGAATCGGTGGGGCCGAGATTGACTTTAGGTTTAGGTCATATGTGTGGAAGTGGGAAAGTAGTTGAGGGTTTTGGAGAATATCACTAAGCACATGAAGCAAGAGGCTCATTAAGAAACACCTCATCCCTCCTTGATAGTATTGGCTTTTCCTATAGACTCAATGTGATCTTGGATCACTAAAATGTAAAATGAAGAGTCTTGAGCTTGAAGCTTGAGCCAATCCTTTGTCCTTAGCATCTTGAAAGAGTTCACACATCCTTTAGTCCATGCCACTCCATTGTTGAACTTATCTGAAACATACTAGATAAAAGTGTTAGTCCAACAAGAGATATGTTGACATTAATTACCAAAACCACCTAGGGAGCACTTGTGCTTTCAATAGTGTCCGGCGTCCAATCAATGTTGTGCTCCTCGGCTTCAGTGCTTTAGTAATGACTGTCTGCACGTGTCGAGCGAATGCGAGGAGTCGAGGCATTTTTGCATTCGCCACCCTCGATCCTCCGGGCTAACCGTATATTTGAAGGGACGGGGATTCACAGATCCAAACCTCACTCTCCCTCCCAGGGCTAGCATCCCACAGAGCGCTCCGCGAAAAGCCATTCCAGCATGGCCGGCCGTCGCAGCTCTTCTGTTCGCCCTTCTCGTTCCAAGTCGGGGGATTGGGGAGAGTGCTCAGTTCCTCATAGCCATTTGATAGAGTTACAAACCCAAGGGTTTCTCCCAGCGGCGTTCATGGTCCCCGTCCGGGCCGGAATAGCCACTTATGACGGAGGGGAACAAGCAGAGGGATATCCTAATCCAGAGAAGCATGTATGCCTCATCCTGCATCTGTTGAGGGGCGTCGGATTTCCTATCCATCCGTTTCTCTGCGGGCTCTTGGAGTTCTACGGCCTCCAGCTACACAACTTTACCCCTGCCTCTATTCTGCACATAGCGGGATATGTTGCCCTTTGCGAGCTGTTTTTGGGCTACGAACCACACTTTGGATTATGGAGGAAGCTGTTCTGCCTCGTCCCCCGCACCCAGGGTGAGTCCCTATGTCAAGTTGGCGGGGCCGAAGGATGGCGCATTGCCGAGACGAGATACTTGTCCGGCACTCTTGAGAAGGCACCAGAAAACTGGCCTTCAAAGTGGTTCTATATAAACGATGTTCCCCTTCCGGATCCAGTCCAGACAGGTCTCCCCAAGTTCAGCAACGCCCCGCCGAGGGCACGCCTAAGCTGGCGCCCCCGGGGCCCTCAAGAAGAGAACACAAGGGAAATACTCCTCCTGATGAACAGGATAAAGTTACTTGCCAAATCCGGACTGGCGATAGTTGAGGTTATGGCGATATGCATAAAGCGAGGCGTGCCACCTCTCCAATATCGGGGGAAGCCCATGTGGCATTTCAACGGGGAAGACGACGCCTCCCACTACGGTCGTAAGGGTCCAGACTCCGTTGCCGCTTTGGCAAGGATATTGTCCGATTTGTACAAAGGAGAAGAGGAGGAATTCCTTCGCATCAAAACGCGGGATGGATTCTCCATGTACACCCCCCCAGCGTGGGTAAGTTGCCATTCTCTTTCCCTGCTTTACTTACTCTAGCGTACTTCTGCTAAGATTACTTGCATCAATGCTTCTGAGCAGGAACTGAGGAGGGCCATAGAAGGAATCTTCAGCCCCTCCCCGCAACCAAAGGACCCTGGAAGGGCCCTAGATCCGGGACTTAAAGTGGATCCGGATATCATTGTGGAGCTTGCCAACGGGGTATTCTGTCAAGCGAGTTGGGATGGCGCCCTAGTGGCCATTACGGCCGACTACCCTGGACTGCTCCCCGCGTCGTGAGTAAGCCGAAATAAAAGACCCTATCCTTCGAAGAGGAATCCTCCCAAGTATTATAATTTACCCATGAGGCGTCGTTCTATTTGCAGAAACGACGGCCGGAGCGAGGGGTCGAGCCCCTAGGGACTCGTCAGCAACGGGCGTCCGGATCGGGCAGGCTCAAGAGGAAGGCGGTGAGGGTTGACACACCGCTATAGAGGTAAAGTAGTAATCTGCCCTGTAATTATAGAATTTGAAATGAGACAGCACCCTTCGTGTCTGGCAGGAAGAGGAATAGCCGGACTATACCCGGAGACCCCATCGATCACGCCTCTACCAGCCGGGTTCTAGAACCGGCTTCGGGGGCGGAGGCGGACACAGGGCCAGCACCGCATCGTCCCCCGACGGAGGATGCAAATATGTGTTCGGCCACGAACTCCGAAGTGGAGAGCTCCATGAATCACCGGCGCCGGAGGGCCGTGCTCCGGAACAACATCTTTTCCGAAGAGGCTTTTAATGCCTTGAATTCGGCGGACGCATACGTCCGAGCTGCTCGGGGCAGGCTTGCCCAAGCGACAAACCAGTATACCCAAGACATACGGGTAAGAAATTTTGATAAGTATGTATAGTAGTAGCCCCTGAGACTTGAAACAGTTGGAACAACAGTTTTAAGGATCAATGTATGCGCAGGTCCTTGTAGAGAAGAACGAGCAATTGTCTCAGGAGCTGGAGGGATGCAAGGCCGAACTTGGGGCCGCCGTTGCCAAATTAGAGGAACCCCAAAAGCCCTCATCTGGTAACATTTGTCATAATTGCATGAAGATGCACCAGTTAGTAAATGGCTGATGTCAAAAGTCTAACAGAAAATTCTGCAGACAATTCCGGGGTGAATCCGGAGGGCGTAAGAGAGGATGCATCGCATCTCAAAAAGCAGTTGTAGGCTGGCGAGCACATTCTTACGCGAGTTAGGCAGGAGAAGAACGATCTTCAAGATGCCAATGTCCAGCTGGACGTGGAGTTAAAAGATCTCCGCGCTCAGCTGGCGGACTCCGTGAAGGAGAACAGGAGCCTTCAACGCGACATTTAACGTAAGTGCCTAGACGAACTGTAGTATAGTTCGGCGAGGAAGTGTATTGAAAGAATTTTGCTTGCAGGAATGTTAACGGGTTGCCCTGAGGAGGAGATGCCCTCACCTGCACATGATTTACTGCAAGACCTTTTGCAACTGCACGATTGAGCTCGGCAGGTGATGCAGGGTGTTGCTCAGGCTTTGTGGCCATCAAGCCTACTGCCAAATGGCATGGGCGAACTTGCGGACCTGCTTCAAGGAGCCCGGCGGCGCTTCCGTCTATGGAAGATATCAGCATGACGGCAAGGAGCAAGAGAAGCCTCGGCAATGGTGAAGACGCGCTACACCAAGCTGGACCCGAACCATATGGCCGAAGTGGGACCGGCGGGGCCCGATGGGCAAGAAATTCCCGTTAGTCTGGTGTATGACCTGGTAGCGTTAGCCGCTAGATATTCTCAACAGGATTGTAGGCTAGATAGCCTGTTGGATGGTATAGAGGAGGAATGTAATCAGTCCAAGTGACTGTGTAATTTAATGGGCATGATAAGCCCCTAGCTGGATTAGAATCATTTGTCATGGCAGACCTTTTCGCTTCAGCTCCCGGATCCTATAGTCCGGGGTGTGTCCGAATACCGCTCAGCTATACAAAACCGGGGTATGCGTGGAAACAAGGCGTAGGGGTCATAAGTGCTTGAACAGACAAGTACCCAACTAGTTATGTTATATTACATGGATAGTAAGAAACATCTTCCAGAGAGAATAGTTCCGTTAGGGGTTTCTTTCCCTGGGTACGCATGCGATGATGCACATGTCAGGACTGCGAACGAAGGCGCAGGATACAAGACTTCTGGGGATTTATGTTATAATAAACGAATACATCTTTTGTTCACCGACCGAATATTCTTTTAAGGAAGCTAGCTTTCGGCTTCACCCAGTCTGAGGTACACATCCGCTGAACCGGCAGTAACAATCGCAGAGGTGCTCCCCTTATGCCCTAGCCGAATTAACGGGAATGAGGGCATAAACACAAGAGCCAGGCAACCCAGCTTGGTAACATCTTAAGTCATATCGATGCATATAATGGTGAAGAAAAGGCACATATGGAAAAATAATGCATATGCGACGGGCACAAAGCCATGTGAGCAATCATTTTTAGCTTCCGTATAGGAAGCCCCCAGGTATTGCTTACACACTTAGTGCGGACGGAGTGATCCGGGAATCCGCACTGTATTGAATACTTTGTGTGAAGGGAGAAAAAGGTCGAGAAAGGAAAAGGGGATCGGGCATAATTAAAAGGGAGGAGTTAGGAGACGAACACTGTGTCCGGCGTTAGGCGTAGAATCTCCGTAGTCTTGCCGTGTTCCATGGGTTCGGCTCGAGTCTGTTATCAGATGCATTACGTAAGCGGTACACTCCTCCGGTGAGAACTTTGTCAATGAAGAAGGGACCCTCCCACTTGCGTTTGAGTTTGTCCTTCTTCTTCTCCGGTAGTCGTAGAACGAGCTCGCCAATATTGTAAGTTTTGGCCCGCACTTCTCTACTTTGGTAACGTCGAGCCTGCTACTGATAGAATGCGGAACGGGCTTTTGCGACATCGCGCTCCTCCTGTGGCATCCAAATTATCCTGCCGATCTAACTCGGCTTCCTTCTCTTCGTACATGCGTACGCGTGGCGAATCATGTATTATGTTGCAAGGTAATACTGCTTCTGTGTCGTACACCATAAAAAATGGTGTATATCGGGTGGTGCGATTTGGCGTGGTCCGGAGCCCCCAGAGTACGGAGTCGAGCTCCTCCACCCAGTGCGTATCCGATTCTGTCAAGGATCGCACTAGTCTGGGTTTGATGCCACTCATAATGAGACCATTTGCCCACTCTACCTGGCCGTTTGTTTGGGGATGGTAGATGGAAGCGTAATCGAGCTTGATGCCCATTTTTGCGCACCAAGTTTTCACTTCGTCGGCTGTGAAATTTAAGCCATTATCAGTGATGATGCTATGGGGGACACCGTATCGGTGTACGACCCCGGATATGAAGTCTACAACTGGTCCAGATTCAGCCGTTTTAACTGGTTTAGCTTCTATCCATTTGGTGAATTTGTCCACCATGACCAGTAAGTATTTCTTCTTATGGCTTCCTCCTTTAAGAGGTCCGACCATATCCAGCCCCAGACCGCAAGTGGCAAAGTTATGGGGATTTTTTGGAGAGCGGTAGGGGGCATATGACTCTGATTGGCAAAGAGCTGGCAACCGACGCAGTGTTGGACAAGGTCTTGTGCGTCTACTCGGGCCGTCGGCCAATATAAGCCTGTCCGGAAGGCCTTGCTGACTAATGCCCGAGCCGCGGTGTGGTGCCCGCCCAGGCCGGCATGGATTTCAGCCAAGAGCTGCTGCCCTTCCTCTTTGGAGATGCATCTTTGTAGTACTCCAGTAGCGCTTTTCTTGTAGAGTTCCCCTTCATAGACTTTGTAAGCTTTAGAACCCGGACAATGCAGCGTGCTTCATTTTGGTCTTCGGGGAGCTCCTGCCTATTTAGGTAGGCCAAGAAGGGCTCGGTCCACGGGGCGATTACAACCATGATTTCGTGGGCCGAGGACGTTATTTCGGGGGTAGAACCTCTGACTATGTCTGATGGTTTGGAATCTGGGAATGTATTCGGATCCGTGCTAGTATTGCCGGACTCCCCTTCCCATACTACGGATGGCTTGAACAGCCGTTCCAAGAATATGTTAGGTGGGACAGGGTCGCGTTTAGCACCGATGCGAGCAAGGACATCCACCGCTTGATTGTTTTCTCGAGCCACATGGTGGAATTCGAGCCCCTCGAACCGAGCTGACATCTTGAGGACAGCATTACGGTAGGCCGCCATTTTCGGGTCCTTGGCATCAAAATCTCCGTTTATCTGTGATATTGCGAGGTTTGGGTCCCCGCGCACTTCCAGGCGTTGAATGCCCATAGAGACTACCATCCAAAGACCGTGCAATAGAGCCTCATATTCAACTGCATTGTTGGAGTCTGTATATAATATCTGGAGGACGTACTGGACCGTGTCTCCGGTGGGGGATGTCAGGACTACACCTGCTCCCAATCCAGCCAGCATTTTAGAGCCGTCAAAGTGCATGATCCAGTTGGAGTATGCGCCGTACTCTTTAGGGAGTTCGGATTCCGTCCATTCGGCGACAAAGTCGGCCAGTACTTGCGACTTGATGGCCCACCGTGGTTTGTACATTATATTGAACGAGAGGAGCTCGATGGCCCATTTAGCAATCCGTCCTGTAGCGTCGCGGTTGTTTATTATGTCATTGAGTGGTACTTCGGAAGCTACTGTGACCGAACACTCTTGAAAGTAGTGTCGTAGCTTCCGGGACGCCATGAAGACCGCGTATGCTATTTTTTGATAGTGCGGGTATCGGGATTTGCATGGGGTGAGAACTGTGGATACATAATAGACTAGCTTTTGGAGCGGGAATTTGTATCCTTCAACCTCTCGTTCAACGACGAGTACTGCGCTTACAACTTGGTGTGTTGCCGCTATGTATATTAGCATAGGCTCGCCGGTGTTCGACGCTGTTAGGACTGGATTACTGGCCAGTAAGGTCTTTATTTCATCGAGTCCGGCCGCGGCTGCATCTGACCATACGAAGTGTTCGGTGCGCCGCATGAGGCGGTAAAGAGGCAATGCCTTTTCTCCTAGCCTGGAGATAAAGCGGCTCAAAGCAGCCACGCATCCGCCTAGCTTCTGGATGTGCTTGAGGTCTGTTGGTATAGCCAACTGGGACAGAGCTCGGATTTTTTCCGTGTTCGCTTCAATTCCTCTATTGGAAACAATAAAGCCCAGCAGTTTCCCCAATGGGACGCCGAAGACGCATTTTTCCGGATTCAACTTAATGTCGTATGTCCGGAGGTTTTCGAATGTGAGCCTCAAGTCATCTATCAGGATTTCGACGTGTCTAGTTTTCATGACCACGTCGTCCACGTATGCTTCCACTGTTTTGCCGATTTGTTTTTCCAGGCATGTTCGAATCATGCGTTGATAGGTTGCGCCGACATTCTTGAGCCCGAAGGGCATAGTGTTGAAGCAAAAAGGGCCATATGGCGTTATAAAAGCTGTTGCAGCTTGGTCGGACTCCGCCATCTTTATTTGATGGTACCCAGAGTATGCGTCGAGAAAACACAGCGAGTCGTTTCCAGCTGTGGCATCGGTGATTTGGTCGATGCGAGGGAGGGAAAGGGATCCTTGGGGCAAGCCTTGTTGAGGTCTTTGAAGTCGACGCATAAGCGCCAGGATTTGTCCTTCTTTGGTACCATCACCAAATTTGCCAGCCAATCCAGATGTTTGATATCTCTGATGAATCCGGCCTCGAGTAGCTTGGCTAACTCTTCCCTCATTGCCTGTTGTTTGGGCTCTGAGAATCGCCTTAGGGTCTGCTTGACTGGTTTATATCCTTTTAGGATATTGAGGTTGTGTTCGGCCAGTCTGCGTTGGATGCCTGGCATGTCCGATGGGTGCCAGGTGAAAATGTCCCAATTCCCACGTAAGAAATCTCGTAGTGCGGCGTCAATAGCGGGGCTCAGCTATGTAATGGAAGTTGTCTTCGTGGGGTCCGTTGGATGGACCTGGAACTTGACTATCTCGTATGCAGGTTTAAATGAGGTGGACTTGGATCGCTTGTCTAGTATTACGTCGTCCCTATCCACCGTGGCCCGTAGTGTTGTTAACTCTTCGGCTGCTAGGGCTTCGGATAATGCTTCCAATGCTAGAGCTGCGGTTTTATTTTCGGCGCGAAGTGCAACGTCCGGATCACTAGCTAGAGTGATGATTCCATTGGGTCCGGGCATTTTAAGCTTCATGTATCCATAATGGGGTACAACTTGAAAGCTTGTAAACGCGTCCCGCCATAAAAGGGTGTGGTATCCGCTGCTAAAAGGAGCCACCTGGAATGTGATTTCTTCGGACCTATAATTCTCCAGGGTGTCGAATACCACATCGAGTGTGATTTTTCCCGTGCATCGCGCTTCCCGAGTGGGGATAATTCCCCTGAAGGTCGTGCCGCTTTGTTCAATGCGGCCTTTATCAATCTCCATCTTGCTAAGTGTTTCTTCATAAATCAGATTTAATCCGCTTTCGCCGTCCATGAGTACTTTAGTGAGCCGAAAGCCATCTACGATCGGACTAAGGACCAGATCGGCTAGTACCCGGACAGCCCGAAATCGGGGTTCATCACTGGCATTAAAAGTTATAGCAGTATCGTTCCAAGGGTTTATTTTTGCCACTTGGTAAATTTCAGCGGAGCTTCGATGAGCTCGCTTGCGCCTATTGTTCGAGGCGAAAGTCCCGAAGACTGTTAGTACCGTATTGTGTTCGCTGGCAGGATGTTGTTCCACTTTACAGCCCTCAAGGAGATCCTCACCACTTTTTGCCACTTGCCGGAGTATCCAACATGCCTTAAGGCTATGAATAGGTGTTGTATCCGGAGTACTATGGAGCTTACATGGCCCGTCGAGCCATTCTTCCAATACGGATCCCCGCCCTGGGGTGGGCTTTGGTTTCTTGGGGGTTGTGTCGGACGACTTATGAGAGTTCGCCCGTTTAGTTCGGACAAAGGTCTTGGTGAGAGCAGTACTATCCCAAAATTCCGTTTGGGTCTTCCAAGCGCTCTCCATCGCACAGTACTTCCGTACGATGGTTGCCAAGTCCGTGAAGCGCACTATGTCGCGACGGCTTATAGCATTGAGGAGTCCCTCGTCCGTGCAGCTTTTGCAGAAAAGTGCGACCAAGTTCTCTTCGCGGCAGCCCCTGACCTTGTTAAGCGCAAGGAGGAATCTGGCCCAGTAGTGATGTACGGTTTCCTGGGGCTCTTGCCTGATGCGGGAGAGACAGTTTAGGTCCAGCTTAGAGTCCGGATTTTGATCCGATCTAAATCCCAAGGGCGCGGGCGGTCCCGAGCTCAACAGCCTAGAACCCGGAGTGCCCAATTTTTTTGGCCCAACGCCTGATTCTAAGTCCAGGACTTTGGTCAGGTTTTCCTTTGAGCGGGTCTTTGGCTCAGGGAGTTCGGTGATCCGAACATGACTTGTCCTCAAAGTTGAGGGGCAATCCGCGTGTGGTTCCTCCACTATTGCTATCTCATGGGTGACCGGCGGGGATCTGATGTCCCTTTGGTCGGGTTTAAGCCCAACCCGGTCGTAGTCTGTAGCGACTCCTAGAGCGGCGATGCAATCCAAGAGTTTGTTAAGGGAGGAGAGCTCCATTGGATCCATCTGTTTGGCAAGTTCTGAACAGACGCGAAAGTTATGATTGATGACCCGAGAAGTCATCGTCGGGGCCGTCGCCGATGGGGCGGTCATGATGAAGCCGCCGAGCCGGAGTGTCTGGCCTACAACCAGAGCCCCTTCCAAGGTAACGTCGTCCTTGACAGTGAGACGAGCCATCGAGCCTTGTGGCGACATCACAGAGGAACTCTCAATGAAAGCAACAATGTCGGTGTCAAAACCGGCGGATCTCGGGTAGGGGGTCCCGATCTGTGCATCAAGGTTGATGGTAACAGGAAGCAAGGGACACAGATGTTTACCCAGATTCGGGCCCTCTCGATGGATGTATAACCCTACTTCTTGCTTGATTAATACTCCCTCCGTTCCAGAATATAAGGTGTATTGGTTTCCGTGCAAGTCAACCATTTGAAAGTTTGACAAGATTATAGACCAAAATAGAAACATCTATAATACCTAATAGATAAAATATGAAACTACCTTTCATGATCGATCAAAAGATACAAATTTGATATTGTGGATATTGATACATTTTTCTAAAAAATTGGTCAAACTTGCACTCATTTGACTTTTGGAAAGACAAATACACCTAATACAAAGAAACGGAGGGAGTATTGATGATATGGGTAGTATAAGAGTAGATCTACCACGAGATCGTAGAGGCTAAACCCTAAGAGCTAGCCTATGATGGTATGATCGTAATTGTGATCGGCCTTCTAAGGACCAACATCTCCGGTTTATGTAGACACCAGAGAGGGCTAGTGTCGGTGTCAAAACCGGCGGATCTCGGGTAGGGGGTCCCGAACTGTGCGTCTAGGCGGATGGTAACAGGAGACAAGGGACACGATGTTTTTACCCAGGTTCGGGCCCTCTCGATGGAGGTAAAACCCTACTCCTGCTTGATTAATATTGATGATATGGGTAGTACAAGAGTGGATCTACCACGAGATCGAGAGGCTAAACCCTAGAAGCTAGCCTATGGTATGATTGTTGTTCGTCCCCACGGACTAAAACCCTCCGGTTTATATAGACACCGGATAGGGTTAGGGTTACCTGTAGTCGGTTACAATGGTAGGAGATCTACACATCCGTATCGCCAAGCTTGCCTTCCACGCCAAGGAAAGTCCCATCCGGACACGGGACGAAGTCTTCAATCTTGTATCTTCATAGTCCAGGAGTCCGGCCCATGGTGATAGTTCGGCTATCCGGACACCCCCTAATCCAGGACTCCCTCAGTAGCCCCTGAACCAGGCTTCAATGACGACGAGTCCGGCGCGCATATTTTCTTCGGCATTGCAAGGCGGGTTCCTCCTCCGAATACATCATAGAAGATTTTGAACACAAGTATAGTATCCGGCTCTGCAAAACAAGTTCCACATACCACCGTAGAGAGAATGACCTTTGCACAGATGTGCTGACGTATTCCGCGGCGTGACATCACACCACGGCCAGGCCTTTATCCGAATCGTTTTTACTGTTCCACCTTAGCGCGTTTAGCGAGGCAGTTTCCTTGGCACGTCTTATCAAAGCGGAGATCGTGCCCCCTTTATTCCGGGATCCTTATCAATACGGGCGTGGGTAACTTGATCGTGCCCGTTGTACGCCTCCTCCATCGAAGGCAAGTCCCGAACGGTCACGAGGAGGGCTCTTGGTATTCAACCTCTTTATAACGAGACCAAGGCCCGCTCCTTTCTTTCAATCTCAATCGAATCCGCCCCTCGCCTCGAGTTCTAACCCCCAAAGCTCCAGATTTAGGCGCTTGGGACCTTCAACGATGTCCGGCTCCGACCTGCACGGCTGGTGGATGTCTTCCTCCGTCACGGAAGAAGATGTGCTAAAGCTGAGAGACGCCAGGTATCTAACCGACGAAATTTCGCATAGGCTGCCTGCCCAAGGGCAGGTTATTCCCACTCCCGAGCCTGGTGAGAGCGTGCTATTCGTGTCTCACTTCCTTCAGGGTTTAGGCTTCCCGACGGACCCCTTCGTGAGGGGGCTCATGTTTTATTATGGGCTGGAATTCCATGACTTGGATCCGAGTCCATCCTCCACATCTCGCTGCTCATTGTCGTATGTGAAGCCTTCCTCCGCATTACCCCTCACTACGGATTGTGGCTCAAGACCTTCAAAGTGGAGCCGAAGATGATCAAGGGGCATCAGGCAGAGTGCAGAGGGGCTGTTATAAGCAAGAATGCGGACGCTCCATGGCCCGAGGGCTCTTTTCAAGAGGAGATCAATTTATGGCAACAGAGTGGTTTTATATTACCGCTCGGGGGCACCAAATGGGCGGCGCCACCTGCCTTCCGCCGGGTCCTCCATCGCGGCGGGCGTCATGGGTCAATAAGGGCTCGACTGGGACCGTCCAGGGCGATACCTACATTGCAGGGGCCGTATTCGAGACCTCCGGGAGAGAGAGATCAATTTGGTCGTAGTAGCGCAGGTCATGCTGATTCATCATACCTTGCCCTACAAACGTCGCCCCCTTCGCCTGTGGGAGTTTAATCCGGAGGGACCACGAGCTCTTCAACATTTTATGGGCGTAACGCCCGTGGAGATGTACCAACTGTTCTTCGGATCACAAGCAATGTGTCCGGACTTAACCGAGGACGCAGGTCTGAGCTGCAATCGCCCGGACACTCAAGTAAGTAGTCCTCAGACCGGACATGCTATCCGCATATTTATCATAAACTTTCCCTTAAAAGAGCTATCCTTTAAACAGGAGTGGATAGCAAAAGCAAAGCTGATCAGGTGTCCGGTCCCCCTCCCTGAGACCACGCAGGATCCTGTATTAACCAAGATGCTAGAGGTTGTGCCTTTTGAAGAAGGCGAAGGGGGGAACAAGGGAACTACTACCTCCGTGAAGGAGGCTATCAAGAAAGGGGGGATCGAGAATCCCTCCCTCCAAGGGGAGAAGAGGACCACTTGTGAAGATCCGAAGACCAAAGCCTCGAAGCGGGGGAAGAAATCTTCACCAGAGGGTCCTGCGGCGGGAGATGCCCCGGCCGCACTATTTCCCCAAGGAGATCAGCCCTCCAGCGAGCCGTAAGTAAAGGGGGGCGTTTTTTTAAAAGAGATACATTCCCGTTTTATTTCTGAAGATAACCGAAAGTTTACCTTGTAGTTCGGATCTCAGCCCTTCACAGCAGAGCTCGTCTTCAGGGGATCTTGGTCCGGAGATGATGGAGAGCGAATCACCTCCGCCTGCCGTACCGTTATGCGAGGTGGACGACCCCGAGGTGTCATCACGGCGGGCTCCTCCAAATCCGGCGGGGCCAGAAGGCAGTCGTATGTCCCCTCAAAGCCCTTCGTGACCGGCCTTCGAAAAAGGCCACCGGACGAGTCCGGCACCAACGGGTGTACAGTCGGAGGAGTTGAAGGATCTGCTCGGGCGAGCGTCTATCTCGGAAGATCACCGTACGTTAATTGGTACGGTGATTGAAAGGATTTCATCCGCTGAGAGTGGATTGCATGAAGCCGTCGTAAGTTTACTGACGGGTTTTGAGGTACGCAAAATGATGTACCTGCTGACAGTTTTGCATATAAAATGCGCTCTGTATAGATAGTAGCCCCTGAGACTTGGTGCGGTGTCAAAAATGACGGCACGCCGAGGATCATAACCCCAGGTATAATATGCGCTCTTCCTATGTAGGTGGCGAAGCGTCCGGTGGTTAGCCGGGCTGATGAATTTGCCGAACTGAAGTGGCAACTTGACATGGCGGATGCGGACATCACGCTTGCTAATAAGCGGCTTGACGAGTCACAAGGTATGCAACTTCTCCGCGGACACCTGGTAAGGGAGCTTGACGCCCATGCCTTACAACATGTATGCTTAATGCAGATGGTGCCGCTGCTATGGAGAGCCTTGGTGAAGCTTCGCCTGAGCCAAGGAGCAAGCGAAAAAGTGATGCGGCTGCTTTAAAGGCGGCCGCAGAGCTAAAAGCGAACAGGTTGCTCCTTTGCCGAAGCAAGAAAGAAATGGCCGAGATGGCCGTGAAATTGAAGAATGCTACTGACCGTTGTGAGCTTCTTGAAAAAGAAGATCGAGCAAAACAAGAGGACCTGAAAAAGGACGCCACCGAGGCCAAGGATACTCGCTCTGCAATGAGAGCTATGAAGGAGGAGCTATGTCAGGCCAGAGATATTGCGGCTGTAAAGCCCTTTCTATTGCGGAGGAAATTCATGGATCCTAGGTACGCTCAATTGGACCGGCTGTGGGGTGCGGAGGATGCTTATCTGGACTTGGCGGCGAGTGCCGCAGACGCGGCCGAACACTTCCGAGGTCAAAAGGATCACGGAATGGAAGAGCTTTTTGGTCGCAGTTCCATAGTCCGGAGCGTCCACTTTCAATAACCGATCGTTTGGCCGAATGGGCTGAGCTAAATAGGTTGTCCGGACTTGCCATGAAGGCTGTCGTGACTCATTTGTGGCCGAAAAGGACTGAGCCGAAGAGTTATTTTGGCTTGGTGCAACAGTTCCTTGGTGCGGTACTGTATCGATGCAATGAAGCGGTCAGCATGCATAGAGGGTGCGCGGATGGCTCTTTCCCGTGTCAAGACATACTGGGCGGAGATGAAGGCCACCGACGTTGCATCCCAAGATTCGGATGGTTTAGTACCTGCCCAAAGACTATTTTGAGGAAGTCCTGCAGGGCGCTCGTTTAATAGAGACGCAGTGCTCGAAGGATATTATGCTTTAATGACATGTATGATTTTGTGAAAACAATGTTTCAATATAATATGAGAGCTTTTTATACTTGTGCGTTCAAGTATTAAAACACCTCCTGTGCGGCCGTTGATGTATATGTGTATATAACCTGAAAGATGGCAGTCTTCGGCTTCAGCCCCCACGCACATAGTGCGGGGGTGTTTGCAAAAAGGCGCATTTTCACACTTAATCCAACATCTTGGTCCTGTAAAGGAGGTGATAGCGTAGCAAACTAGGAAACCAGACTATAATGCTTTATCACTTTCACTTAGCCATAGGAGTTCGATGGTGGGGCTACTATATAGCCCCTAGGGGCACCGCGCTCTCTCGAATTCGGGGCGCGTATGTGCTGACCGAAACGGTCCTTCGTTAATGCGGGGAATTCTAAACATTCCGGTGGGTCATCGAGTGGTTGACCAGTCTCACGCTATATCATGACACCAGTTTTAGCTTTCTCCATCGAGGTGCTAAACCCAGCTCAACCGGGGCACAATCGCAGTGAGTTCTCCCAAGCGCTACCTTAGCCGATATCACGGAACGTAAGGTACCAAAACATGGGAGCCGGGCAACCCCAACCTTTGACCAAAGACATGATTCGGAGCTGATGCATATAAGGCCTAACTCGAGACACCGAACACTCCCTAAGGTATTCGGTCTTTATGAAAACGGGCAGAATAATGCCCTAAGCCCCCGTGTCCAGTGCACGCCAAAAATTCTGGTGCGGCCGATGCCAAAACGCCAGACCTCCTCCTCGGTTATAGCAAGAATCCGGGATGTGTATCAACAAGAGACAGTAAAAAAGGTTTACGCAGGGTCTTAATCTGAAAAGAATCCTTGCAACGGGTCCCTACTGCACGTCTGCGCCTGTGTCTCCGTTGTGCCGTATCCTAGACGGGTGTAGCACGGTGTTCATCTGTAAAAGAGAAGAACTTAGCTGAAAAGAAAAAAGATCGTGCGAAAAATTATGGTTCGAAAAGTGAATAAAATTGAGCTTTATTGTCCCTTGTACGGGGATATGCCGCTAGTAGGCCTTTATATGTTTACGCCGGACTTGTCTAGCCATGTCCGGGGTTCGAATGACCTATTCAGGTGCTTTGATTAGCGGAGCCGGATTAGTTGGGGCTGTCAAGACAGTCTCACGTTCTTCCGTGCTCGAGTAACACTTGATACTCCCTTTTAATGAGATGATGCCGTGGACCGGCATTTGAAGTGTAAGAGATGCATAATGCGGTATTGCGTTAAAGTGGTAAAGCTTCACGTCCCAAAGTAGTGCTTGATAGCTACTTTGAATGGGGCGATGTGGAAGGTTAACTTTTCGGCGGAAGTTGTCGGATGAGCGAACACAACTTCTAGCAGTAGGGAGCCCGCATAATGGGCATATAGGCCTGGCATTACCCCTTTGAAGGAGGTGTTGCTATGGCGAATTTTGGTTGGGTCTATCCCCATTTTGCGGATTGTGTCCTGATATAGCAGGTTTAGATCACTACCTCCGTCCATTAGGACTTCCGTAAATTAGAGTCCGTCGACTATAGGATCTAATATCAAGGCAGTCCATCCTGCATTCCGGATACTTCCGAAATAGTCCCGATGATCGAAGCTGATTGGTTTTGACAACCATCGTTGGGACTCTGCAGGGATAGACCGTGCGGCGCGTGTTTCTATGGGCGCCGCTCTGTTTTTCCCTTTTGTCACTTGAAGTGAGTTCACTGTTTTGACATTTTGTGGGAAATTCTTTTGTTTTATGGTGCTCTACTTGTGGGGTTCGTCATCGTCCTCGCTTGGTGTGTCGAGCCCCTTGTGTTCGGCATTGAGTTTGCCGGACTGCTTGAAGACCCAACAATCTCTGTGGGTATGGTTTGCAGGCTTCCCGGGAGTACTGTGGATTTGGCATATTTTGTCCAAGATTTTTGTTTAGTTTGGATAGCTCGTCGCTGTTGTCCTTGAGGGGCAGTTTTTTATGATTCTGCCGGGAGCTTCTGAATCCGGCGTTGACTACCGTGCTCTTTGGGCTGTTTCCCTTTGTCCGGCGCTGGTCCTTGCTGCGTCGTGGTTTTCCATTTCCATCCCTGACTTCGGATGTACTTGGGTCGCTGGTACTGCATCTTGCCAGCCAACTATCCTCTCCCGCGCAAAAGCGGGTCATGAGGCTTGTTAATGCAGCCATTGTTCTCGGCTTCTCCTGGCTGAGGTGTCTGGCGAGCCATTCGTCTCGGACGTTGTGTTTGAAAGCTGCTAAGGCTTCGGCGTCCGAACAGTCGACTATTTGGTTGTTTTTAATGAGGAACCTGTTCCAGAATTTGCGGGCTGACTCTCCGGGTTGTTGAGTTATGTGACTTAAATAAATGCGCATCGGAGGACGGACATAAGTCCCTTGAAAATTTGCCCGAAAAGCATCCTCGACCTCTTCCCAACTTCCAATGGTATTTTCAGGGAGGCTTTTGAGCTAATGCCAGGCTGGCCCTTTGAGCTTGAGGGGTAAGTATTTTATGGCGTGGAGATCATCTCCTCTAGCCATGTGTATGTGGAGGATGTAATCCTCAATCCAGACTCCAGGGTCTGTTGTTCCATCGTATGCCTCTACGTTTACGGGTTTGAATCCCGCTGGGAATTCGTGATCCAGCACCTCATCGGTGAAACACAGGGGGTGTGCGGCACCCCTATACTTGGGTGTGCCGTGATGTTCGGATATTTGGCATGTTGCATTGCTTGGAAGAGCTTGCTTTCTCGGCCCATAGATTGACCTAACTGGGCCATCCTTTTGATGCAAATCCTTATGCAGATCGCGTGCCGGCTTGTGTGCGGCGCCGCTTGCCGCTCCGTGTTTGCCATGTGGCCGTCTATCCGACCGGGCGGCCTATTTGTTTTTTGATTGCGGGGGCTCTACGGCCTCCTCATCGAATTCGGGCAGTAATTTGCGCTTCGGGTAGCTCTTTGTTTGGCGACTGTCACCGTATTTCTCTGCGGTGTTGAGTACTTTGCTCCATCTGATTCTGAGTGCATCTTCCGCTGTTTTGAGCTTCCGCTTCTGCTTTTTCAGGCTACGCGCAGTGGCGACGAGCCTTTTGTGGAGGTTCTGCTCCAACAATTTGTCCGGCGTGAGGTCTTCCGGGCTGTTATCTTCGCCGGGACGGGTTGTTTTTCCAAGTTGTCCTGTTCGGACGGTTGCTCGATAGCATGTTCGTCGTCCACTGGTTCGCCCTACTCTATGGCTGGGTCTGTGTGGTTGCCGTCTTTGTCGAGGCGGGACTCGGTGTGGCGTTTACGTTGCCGTTTTGACTGCTTTTCGAGGTATTTATCCTTTGTAGTGTCTCGTTGTTCCTCGTCGTCACTTCCTTTAGGTGTATCCACCATGTATACATCGTGGGATGAGGTGGTTGTCCAGTATCCTATAGGTGTTGGTTCATGGTTGTCTCCTTCATCGTCGTCCATACAGTCGATGTCTTCAGAGTCGAAATCAAGCACGTCATTTAAGCTTTCGACAGTGGCTACGAAGTGGGCGGTGGGTGGGCGTTGAATTTCTTCGCCGTCCGCATCCCAACCTTCCTGACCGTAGTCCAGCCAGGGTTCTCTTGATAAAGAGAGGGACTTTAGTGAATTCAGGATGTCGCCAAAGGGCGAGTGCTGAAAGATGTCCGCCGCAATGAACTCCATAACCGGCGCCCAATTGGATTCGATTGGCAGGGGCGCGGAGGGTTCGGAGTCCGGAGAGGAGTCCGACACCTTGGAGTCACGGTCTTCGCAAAGGACATGGATGGAGTCCGGCTCAATCGCCGTAGAGATCGTAGCCTCCGAGGCGGTGTCCAACCACTCGTCCTCGATCGGCGGAGTCGGCTCCGAGCTAAGGGTCGGAGCGGACGCTGGTGCAGCCTCCAGGGCACTGTTCGGCGGCAGAGCTAGATCGTGCCCATCGAGATAGTGTGGCCCGCTTGGTTTTGGATCGAATCCGTCGAAGATCAAGTCTCCGCGGATGTCGGCCGTGTAGTTCAAGCTCCCAAATCTGACCTGATGGCCAGGGGTGTAGCTTTCGATCTGCTCCAGATGGCCAAGTGAATTGGCCCGCAAGGCAAAGCCGCGAATATGAAGATCTGTCCGGGGAGAAAAGTCTCACGCTGGACCGCGTCGTTGTTGATGATCGAAGGAGCCATCGGGCCTAAAGATGACGACACAGAGGAACTCTCAATGAAAGCACCAATGTCGGTGTCAAAACCGGCGGATCTCGGGTAGGGGGTCCCGAACTATGCGTCTAGGCGGATGGTAACAGGAGACAAGGGACACGATGTTTTTACCCAGGTTCGGGCCCTCTCGATGGAGGTAAAACCCTACGCCTGCTTGATTAATATTGATGATATGGGTAGTACAAGAGTGGATCTACCACGAGATCGGAGAGGCTAAACCCTAGAAGCTAGCCTATGGTTGTCAGGACCCCGATTCCAAGTCACAATGATCTAGCAGGTAACACCTCATATCACTTTGCGGCCTCGCGCACAGTATTCCCACGGGTGTCGCCTTACCATGGCCCGGGACCGTTTGCGCCTTTTGGCTCACGTATATGATAATGTCGCTAGCATCCATATGACAGAGAACCCGGCATATGGCTAGTCGTGGAACCCAAAGAGGCACTAACCCATGGGGACAGGCATACATGGATCACATCGAGCATGTCGGTCATCAACGTGTGAATCCGGGCTGTAGCACTGGCTAACAGGACTCGGGAACCCGGCTATAGCAGCTAGGCAGGACTCGGATGTCACCGCGTGACATTTCCCGAAGGGACAGAACCACGAGAACGAAGTGAAACACATGCCGCCACCAAGTGTCCAGAAAAGAGTCTTTGGGCTAGCAGGACTGTGAACCTGGTCAGAAGCGGACTACTATCGCTCATGAAGCACTAGACTACATTTCCCCATATGAGAGGCTGCCAAGGATAAACAACTAGATTGTCGGATCCCACACATACCAAGCATTTCAAACATACACACAATATGCTCAATATGTGTAAATACAACATGGCATCACAACATAACTCTACGACTCAAATATTTATTCATTAGGCTCCGAGGAGCGAGATATTACAAACATGGGTCTCATGACCCAACACTCAGAGCATACAAGTCAAAGCACAAGCGGAAGCTTAACATGTCCGAAAGTACAGACATCTACAAATGAAAAAGGCCGAGAAGCACGACTATCTACCAGATCTGCCGAGGGCACAAGATCGAAATGAGGAAACAAGCTAAACGTCAAGTCCACGCTGAACTACTAGCGAGACTGGCGTCTCTCTGCAAAACATAAAATAAGCAAACGTGAGTAAAAAATTTACTCAGCAAGACTTACATCAGAACTAACTACATATGCATCATTATCAACAAAGGGGGTGGTGGAATTTGACTGCAGCAAGCCAGCTTTGACTCGGTGGCTATCCTAAACTACGACTACAAGTAACTCTTTTGAGGTGGCGCACACGAGTCCACGTATTCACCATATCAATACACCACTATGGATTCGATCTCGTCTTCCTACGAGAACGCCATCCATAGGACTCACGCTTATCTTGCGCATTTTAGAGTATCCACTTTCACTTGTCTATGAACTGATATGGGCAACCCAGAAGTCCTTTACCGCAGACACGGCTATTCGAATAGATGATGTTAACCCTGCAGGGGTGTACTTCTTCATACATGTGTCCACCACTTCGCGTCTGCACACGACATGTGCTCGGCAGACTTCAAGCGAAAGCCGACGTGGGTGTAGACCACGACCTACCTAAACACTCAAGTCTCTAGTCCAGGTTTATCGCCTATTCGGGTTCCATCCGCAGGGAGGCCAGCCGAGGTTTCCATTAACGGCCCCGAACGATGTGTGCAGGGTTCCCGAGACACCAAACGGGCGAATCGGTACACCGTGCCCCATGCCTACCGCAACACAGCCCACCCCTAAGGTCAGCGCTGCGTGCGGCCCCCAACATACTACAAACACCAGAAACTACTTGCAACTCCTGGACAGAGGACAAGGGTGATTAAGAAGTCGAGCGGGGTTATATTTCAGGGCCCAATGCATGGTAGTAACTGTTTCATGGATCACAAACACAGAACTCAGTTCCTGAGGACGGCTGCAATGAGACAACCCACCATGTACTCCTACATGACCTCTCACCGCTACCTTTACCAAATCGTGTTCAAACACTTAGCTCTCAACAGTAGGACATGTTCACACACCATTCTAATTCATCCCCGATGAATCAGACCTGACTCAACTCTAAGCAGTAGCAGGCATGACAAACAAGCATCAATGAGTAGGCACATCAGGTCTCAAACAACTCCTACTCATGCTAGTGGGTTTCATCTAATTACTGTGGAATGACAGGTCATGCATAGGATAAAGGGGTTCAGCTACCGCAGCAAGTAACAGATGAATCGTTGTTGTCCTAATGCAGTAAAAGAGAGCAGGAGCGAGAGAGTGGGATTATATCGGAATGAACAAGGGGGTTCTGCTTGCCTGGCACTCCTGAAGATATTATAGCTCTTCATCGGTGTCATCGAACTCATCGTCGGAACCACGTCTATCGAGAGGGGACAAACACCGGCAACTGAGAAAGAACACAATCAATGCAATGCACATTCACATGAATGACATGTCATGTTAAGGTACTGAATTCACCTAATGCAATATCTAGCCAAGTTAATTGAAGTGGAACTCGAACAAGAACAAATTCCAACTCCAAATGTTATTTCATAAATTGCCCTAATCATCATTTGTCCTATTCAGTGAGGTTAACTTGTTCAAACATGCATGATCATGCCATAAACAGATTCTTCATATTTTTCTGATCATTTTTCATATATAACTTATTTCCATTGGAGTTATAGATTATTTTCTATGGATTTTAGAAGTTCTAACCATTTTCTGGAATTCCCAAATCATTTAGAATTAGAAATAATCCAGGAAAATGATTACTGCGTCAGCCTGACGTCATTGTGACGTCAGCAGGTCAACAGGTCGGGTCCAGGTCAAACCTGGCACATGGGTCCCGCGTGTCAGTGTCATTAGTTTAACTAACTAAATTAACATTAGATTAACTCCTAATTTAAGGTTGACCAGGGGCGGGGCCCACATGGTCAAATTGGTTAAAACCCGCCGGACCGGTTAACGGCTCGTCACCGGCGACGAAGAGACGGTGGAGGCTTCGGGAATCGCCCACAGGCGACCAAAAGTGCGGCGAAGGTCATCTACGCGTTGGTGGTGAGCTCGCGCATCGAGCGGAGCAAGCAGTGTGTGCGGGGGTGGCCGAAGATGATGCCGGCGTCGAGGTTTGCGGAGACCGTGGTTCGGGCGTGCTCGAGAACGGCGATGTGGTGCACCATACGGCGAGCTGGCGGCGGCTTTGGCATGCTGCGAGGCCGCTGGGCACCTAGTCGTGCTCACGCGCGAGCTTTGCTAGCTCTAGCTACTGGCGGCGGTAAACGGCAGCGACCGGCTCTCGGCTCCAGTGGAAAACGTGGTTAGAGGACGAGTTAGATGCGGGGAGGAGGGGCAAACGACGGCGGAGCTCACAGAGGTCTCGTGGAGAAGCCCAGCGTGGTCGGGGAAGCGTCGGAGGCGGCGAATCGACGGGCGGCGATCGTCGGGGCAGAGGACGATGATGAGCTTGATGGCGACATTCCTGGCCGTCCGGCGCCGTGTGACTTGGTGAAGAGGAAGAGGTCGTCGCGACGGAGCTCTCGGGCACGTCAGAGGGGCGAGGGGGAGGCGGTGGTCGCGGCAGCAACGAGCGGCGGCGATGGTGGCACTCGGGTTCGGCGAGAGAGAGGAAGCAGAGGGGAGGAGGGCCTCGGGGATGAGTGAGAGGGGTCGGGGGGTGCGTGTCGATGTCCAGGGCGTCCAGAGCAACGTCGGGGAGGCGGCGGAAGCAGGAGGTGGCTCGGGCGTGTCTTGTGACGCAGCGGCCACGCCTCTCGGGCCCTTCCTCGCGAGAGGTTGGTGGTGACTGGCACGGCCAATGGGCCAGGCCAGCTTTGCCTAGTTGGGCTGCAGGTAAGGCCAGGTAAGCCTTTTCCTTTTCCTGTTTTTCTTTTGCTGTTTTGTTTTCTTTGTTCTGATTTAGTTTAGGAACTAAATCATTTTATATAATTCTGAAAATTATTTTGGAGGTTAACTGGATTATTTCAGGGCCCCACAAATAACTTCAGAATATTTGGACCATTTAATATATATATAGCATTTAAACGGCTCCAATTCAAATACTTTTGTGTTAATTCAAAAATCCAAAGATGACCTAGAAATATATTCATCATTTTTGGGAGAGGTTTTCACCTTAACCGTAAATCATGAACTTTTCTTAGGGACATTTTGGGTTTGTTGAAAAATATTTTAATCAAGCCTAGATGGATTGATTTAGTGCTAGGGTTTAAACAATCCCCATTTCAAGTTTAAAGAAATTTAGACATGATGACATGAATGCCTTAATGCAACTAATGACAAGGAAATTCTTGGGCTATGACAACTCACCCCCACTAAACAAGAATCTCGTCCCGAGATTCAAGACGTGAGGTAAAAAGACAGAGGGGGCACAAGACCAACACAATCTTCACGATCCAGATGTCTTTCTCAAGGATGTTGATTTGGTAACTCAAGTCGATCTTGACGTCTTTGCTTTCGACATCTTCATCCAACACGAGGACAAAAAAGTGAGACATGTCTACATGGATGGATCATCCTAATGATCACAAGACCAACTCACGGAATGAGACGTAGAAACACTCTCGAGCTGAGACACGAAGGATACATCCAAAGGGATGGAGTGGGACGGATGACGAAGGTTCACTAGGTAGACAACAGTTTCACACTTAAGGAGGTGGTGATCGGTTGTCAACATAGCGAGGGGTTGATTTGCCATGATACCATAACGAGACATCTTAGAGGGCGTGAGTCGTGAAATTATCCCTTGAGTGGCAAAAAGAATTACTTTTGATATAGAAATCATTGAAACTCTCTAAACCAGCCCAAAGAAGATCACAAACGGCTGTGTGAAGGAGCTTGAAGAAATGGCATACTCATACTAGAATGGAAGATGTGGACTACCTTGTTGAAGACAACGCAATGGATGACTCTTGCTTATCATCGGAAATGGATGGGACCCATGGTAGGACCACTTTTTAGGATGGTGCTGGACAGCAACTGCTGAGAAGGACAGCCCATGGAAAATGGCACGATGGGGTGCAAGCTGGGAACAAAATGCAAATGTTGGGAATGTTCCAACCATCATATCTGCCTGAGATTCAGATCCGATTGGTGATAGGATACTTCGGACTCACATGTCTGAAAAGAAAAGTTGCAACACAAATCGACGAGATGATGTTGCGAGATTCTCGGGATATGAACTACGATAGCAAGCTCCAAAACATGAGTTGGTTCTTCTACACACATGTGAACATGCTGTCCTAGACAAGCATGATCACATGGTAGTCTTATAATAAAACACTACCGAGTTCAGGTTGGGAACCATCATCGAGGATAACGAAGTCCTAACATAAGTCATGACTAGTTGTTATGAGGGAACTCCTTCTCCTTGAACAAATCAATCAGTGGCTTGGTGTGCTAGGGATACATATAGGATGAAGGTTGCAAGTCTCCAGGCTACATAATACTTCGCACGTATGCATGACTGATTTGGGATGATTCCAAAGGAAATAAAACAAACCTTTCTCAAATTCATGGCGGCAACTTACACCTAAAGCACATGAATTTGAGGAAGTCACTTCTTCCATCCAAGCATAGGCTTCATGAACGGCACACGAAGGCATTGCTTACAAAGTTTCCAACGCTAGATTGATGTTCAACATGGATCATGGGGGAGACAAAATGCTACTGATGGGCTCAACAACAACTCATCGGAATTTCCATATGTGAACACGGTGATAGCATTGGTCAGACCAAAAGATGTAATGGTGTATGCTCGAGGGATCAACCACGAGTAAGACAACATTACGAACATCGTTGGTTCTGATTTGACTTGACGATAGCCCATACCCAAGTCAAAGTTTTGACAAGGCAATAGATCCAACAACTGATCACGAGGACCAACCAATGGAGATATCATCTTTCTTCAACACACACGCACCCTCAAGGATATCCCTTAGTGATGAACTAAGTCGGGCAAGCTTTTATCTTCCAACTCTCCAAGTTGTTGTTTAGCTCAACCAACTGGCTCAGGGGTATCCAACACAGATTCTCGGAGAATGGGTGGTTTAAAGGAAAACAAATATGATCACGAACTCAACATAGCGGTCAGGTAACAACCTGGTAACACTTCCAAGAAGATATTTGGAAAGTCACGAACCACCGATATATTACTAAGCTCGAGAACAATCTTGCTTTTCAGAGCAAGACGATATGATCAAAAGAGTGAGGGATTGACACAATCCTAACTCATTGATCGAAGAGTGCACCAGAAATAAGGACTAGGTAGCACGATCAATCTTAGTATGATGATTTAACAACCAACACGCTAAGAATGAGAATATTGTCCATTAACTACCAAGCAACAAGATTGCTAGGAGTATCGATTTCACACATCACAATTCACTTGTCGGCATTTCGATTACATCAACACGGAACCGAGGAATGAATAATGATAGCGAGAAGTATCACTACGTCAAGAATTCATAAGAGAAGGTGCAATTCTCATGACGTTCCTGACATAAAGTGGGTAATACTTCAGGTAGAACGTAACAAAAGCTGAATTGGCATTTTGATCTGCGGCATACAACTGCTTTGACCCAATCCTGGATATGGATGAGGTACTGGAGTTTGTTTCTCCTAGTCATTCCGAAATAGAATGGCTTGACGGACCACAAGAGTGATAGGCATCGATAACGAATGAACGCATACTCTTGACTATCAATTGATAGACGGGGGTCAGAATACAACTAAGGAGGAACAACTCGAGGAACATATAACTTTCTGAGTTGTGGATGCATAGGTTAGTATGTCGAATCAAGTTCAACAGGTTTCTTCCGGATAACCCATGCAGGAAAGTGGAACTAGCAGATTCGCAATATAGAATGGAGAGCCCATCGAGAGCACTCTTACTGTGATCTTTGGTTCAAGGAACTCCTGCCATGGATGGTGCATGGTATTTGGAAGAATGATATACCACGGACCTCGAGGACTATCACAAAAGTTACTAATAACCTAAAGGTATGAGCAACACTATCAACATGAGGTAATTAGAGTGAATTTTGGGTTCAAAACCCAGAGGTAGAATACCTACTACTAAGTGGCATCACGGGATGCTTTCGAGAATGATGGCCAGAATCATCACACTGGGGACACAAAAACATGGCCATATTACCAGGTGATCCTCTAAGATGCCTAGGGTAATAATACTAGTCCAACATATATGTCAAGGCAAGGAGTACCTCAACAGACGATTAGTGTGCTTATTCTGACAAAAAGGACACCGTGAACAGGAAGGAAGAATTTGCAAATGCATCAGATAGTTTAGAAAACTGGGATGACTCGGACAGCATAACGGCTGTAAATGCTCAAAAAGATTTGAGACATCATGCAAAATGGTGGCATAACCACTCAACAACATCATATCAAGGTTTCGAGATCAACAGTTAACATACGGAAGTAGTCGAAACTGAACTGAGGCTTAAAACCAACAATCTTAAAGGTCTATGGATTAGTAACACGTCATCACGATAGATAGATGAGAAGCCTAGTTCTTAAACCCGTAGAAGAGAAGAGGATGACTCAGATCGAAGGCCATGAGATATAAGGAGTAAAAGAGCCTTACGTTCCTTCCACAATCAATTCCCTTACATAACTAAAGCATTTCTAGACACAACTTGACCGGTTTGGCTTGGTAATCCTCTGAGCAACAAAGCTCGATACCAACGCTGTCAGGCTCCGATTCCAAGTCACATCGATCTAGCCGGTAACACCTCATATCACTTTGCGGCCTCACGCACGGTATTCCCACGGGTGTCGCCTTACCATGGCCCGGGACCGTTTGCGCCTTTTGGCTCACGTATATGATAATGTCGCTAGCATCCATATGACTGTCACGACCGGTTTTTCAATAAAAATATTTATTGAACAACCGACCTATTAAGACCAATATGAGGAAAATCCTCCATACCGGTAGACAAAACTTTGATACAAAAAGCCAGTAGCATTATAATATTACAGGGTCGGACTGAAGATGCCCAACTAATTATTACAAACACGCCGATAATAATACATGATGGCGGATATGATACAATGGTGTGGGGTGGAAATACTACTGACTCGAGATATGAGTGGTTGGTGGAATAACACAGTGGGGTGGTTAATAAGTCTACTTCACTGGCGGCTCATCAAGCGTCGAGGCGAGGCTCGATGAATTTATTTGGGTAGCGGAAGCGGATATATCACAATGACTAATCCAGGTGTCGCACGAGACTGACTGGGATTCCTCTAGGCGTCGGACTCGCTATCGAACTCTTCATCCATGAGATCGCCTTCGTCAGCATCTGGCCAAATCAACAAGCCAGGTGAGTACTTTGAAAGTAGTCGCAAGACAGTTCGAACAAAAGATATAACAAATGAATGCATGAATGCGACATGATTAATTTTAACAATGCTCAATTTAATCTGTTTAGCAAAGTAAATAAGAAGGGAGTCGGCGGTAGTCCGCTCGGAAACCCCAAGAAGACAAAACTCAAAACCGATCGGGTGTCAGAAGCGACGCCTCGAAGTGTGAACAAATAAGTAAAACATGCCACAGTCGGGCGTCTGAGCGACACCTCATAAAGGGCTTATATTGAAATAAAAATACATGCATGCCGCAGTCGGACGTCGGAGCGACATCATAGAAAGGGCTTATAATAAAAGTAAATAATAACTACGCCGCAGTCGGACGTCTGAGCGACATCGCAGAAAGGGCTTATAATAAATTTAAATAACAACAATGCCGCAGTCGGACGTCTGAGCGACATGCAGAAAGGGCTTATAATGAAAATAAATAACAACAATGCCGCAGTCGGACGTCTGAGCGACATCGCAGAAAGGGCTTATAATGAAAATAAATAACAACGATGTCATGCCGGACGTCTGAGCGACATCGCAGAAAGGGCTTATAATTCATTTTTCATAACTGACAAGATATAGTGCTCACGGAAATATTCATCACAAGACAATAAGCGGGTTAGTCCATTCACAGGAAATAAACATTTAACACTCAAGTAGTTATCGGGAGTCTCTGTCACCGAGACTGATATCTGACAAGATAAGGTGAACATGGTACTCGGACATGAGTAAGATGAATTCAAGAATTTTGACTCTGCAGAGTTTGTACCAAAATTGTCCACAGCCAACGGATTTCCGTAGTCACGAAGGACTAGTTCCGTTTACGGTATTTCAGAGGAAACACAACTAGCTAGTACACACCCATCATACCTCACGTTGCCAGGAATCACCCTAGACAGCGTTTAAGAAAAACTTTGAGATGGGGAGATCACAATCTCGAATAGCATGGGATCAAATTTATTTACGGCGGCTCTAAGGGGTGCCCCCCTCTCGGTCCCAACCGGAAACACCCATGCCCCTGACCGGATGAAAGTCTTTAATCCAGGGCCATGGAACCTTCATCCCGGCCTCTCGATTTGGTGTGTACCAGGAAGTGGTTTGCAACCTACAAAGCCGTATGCCTTGTGGGAAACAGGTGGTAGTACGGAAGGGAAGACGGACGGAATCGATCGACGATTTATGTTGACACTGGGTCAACGATCCGGCATAAGTTCGCATGCTGCAACACTGCCATCTTACCCATACTCATGCCAACTCATGGCCATGCAACATGTTTCCAACAACTCATGGATTTACCGAGCTCGTTTGCCTCAATTCTTATGAGATAACTTATCATCAAAATGCTCATGAACGTGCCATGTTCAAAGAAATAATGCAAACATGCCCAAACACTCATCATATCAGAAGTTCAAACATTGCTTGCCTGGTTCGGAGTAGTCGGGGTCTAGCTCGGCGAAGTTTGCGGTTCCGTCACCTCCTTCGGTATCTACGGCACACAAAATACACGCGCTAACGTAAATACCGTGGGCTACAGAAAGTTAATCCAAATATTTTTCAAATAAACATGATAAAAGACTAGACAAAAATTTGAAGAGGACAGAAAAAGAATCACTCAAAAATTCCTTTGTGTTAAAAAGTTATAAGGGTTTTGGTCCAAGGACCCATCTATAATGAAATAGAAAACTTCCACGGGGCTTCGCAGAAAAGTCCAGAAAAACCGTTCAGAGTGGAAGCGTATTTGCCAAAGTACGCTTTCAAAAAACGATTCAAAAAAAACAAGAGAGAGGCTGACGGGCGGGTCCCACCCGTCAGGTTTGAAATTTCAAACGAGAGCGACGGGCCTCGCTGGCGCCTCGAGAGTCATGTGGTCGCCAAGCATCCACGGCGAGGCAGGGAGATCGGAGAGTACCTCCGTGTTCAGGGCGCCATTCCACATCTGTGGGTGGTGGTGGTGGTCGCCGGCGAGTACCATGTCGACGGCGACGCTTGCTCCGGCGGACGGCGATTCAGGTGGTCGTGGACCTCGTCCTGCGGAGGTGGAATTGAGGAGGGGGTTAGACTCATGGTAGCATGAGAGGGTAGCTCACGGGATTTGGGGGCCGGGGATGACCTCACCGGAGTGAATCGAGGTGGAGGCCAAGGCGGAACGAAGTGGCTGGAGTCGAGGGAGAAGAGCTCCTCGAGGCCCTTCCAGGGGCTTGGCGTGGACTAGAGAGGTGGTGGAGGTGTGCGGGGGCGAGAGCGCGCTCGGGGGTGCTATATATAGCCGGCCCGAGGCGGTTGCCGAGAACGGGGTTCTCCGGCGAAGTTTACGGCGGCGTAGGGCGTTGATCGGGGAGGTTCAGAGGTTGAGCGTCGTCGTGGGGGTTCCCTGGTTCCGTTTAGGTGCTAAACGCGTCGGGGTTTGGTTGCTTAGGGGGAGCTCGACGGAACGGGGCGGCGCGGGCCCGTCGGTGGCAGGGAGCACGCTCTGTGCTTGCCGTACACGTGACGGTGCTGCATGCGCATCGTCTGGCAAGGAAATGGCTACGCTGGGCTACCAGGAGGTTTAGGCGGCGCCGAACGGCGTTATGCCGCCGATTCTGCCTGTCGGCCGCCACGGTGGTTCTGCCATCAAGAAGACACACCGCAGTAGCAACCAGGGTGCCATGACGCCAGAACGCGCCAAGCATGCGTGTGAAGCTCCGGACAAGCAGGCTAGGGCTGCGAGCAACGTGCCAAGTGCACTGTGGGCATGTGGACTGAAACTCGACGGAGAACGACCTTTGAAATCTGAATTTAATCAAGATGAACAGTAATAGTGCATGCAAGGTGTTCGACAGAATGATTTAGGCATGTAGGGATTTTTCCTTGAGCTGGTTTTTGGTGGAGGGGCCTCTCATTGCATCTAGAGGCTGCCTGAAGTTTTGTGGAATTTTTGGAGCAGAGAAGATATGAATTTCACCAAATTCGACAAATCTGGTCCAAACTTGCAGAGACTAGAATTTGAAATATTTGAACAGAAGAGGAGTGGATCTTGATTGTTCTAGGTTGTGGGTACCAAGGACTATCTAGGTGAGTTGGTTTGAGGTCAAAACTCAAATGCATTTAGGTACTTGCTTTGCAAATCACCTAGGCTCAAAATAATGGACAGGAAAGATTTGGGGGGAGAATTAAATGAAATAAAATTCAGAAAAGGGTTGAACTTGTTGAGACAGAATGTTTGGATTGCCCAAAGTGGAAGGAGAGATTTTTGGGAAGATTTTTACCATGTGGTGCATGGAAAAATCATGAATGGTTTCAAATATTGGAGAGGATGCAAAACTCCTAGAGTTTCTTTTTGAAAGAAAAATAAACTCCAAAGATTTTTCTTGAAATTTTGAGAAGAGGGCAATCAGAAGAAAATTTAAAAACCAAACACCAGAGTTGAAGGAGATGCAAAAATAAAATATTTGCTAAAGGGAAAAAGTTTCTGAGAGAAATTTTTGGAAGGGTTTAGAAGACCTCCTTCAAATCCAACAATTTTTTTGAAGAAACCAAAAGAATATTTTTGGAGTGTCACAACACCTACCCCCTTAGGAAAAATCTCGTCCCCGAGATTCCAGCTGATCCTCAAATAATTGTGGATGCTCTGTCCGAAGGAAATCCTCTCTTTCCCAAGTGGCTTAACTTTCGGTGTGGTTGCTCCACTGAACCTTGAAGAACTTGATGGTTTTCTGTCGGGTTCTCCTTTCAGACTCTCCAAGATTTTATCAGATGCTCCCGATAAGTAAGATCTGGCTGCACGTCAATGTTTTTATGGGGTACTTGTTTCTCTGGGTTGCTTACGCACTTCCTCAATTGGGAGACGTGGAATACGTCGTGGATGTCGGATAATTCTTCGGGTAAGTCTAGCTGGTAGGCCACCGTGCCTCTTCGTGCTACTATGCAGAATGGTCCGATGAATCTTGGTGCTAGCTTCCCTTTTATCTTGAATCGATGCAGGCCTCTCATAGGGGATACTCATAGGTACACAAATTCACCGGGTTCAAAATTGACTCCTCGATGCTTTTGATCGTAATAACTCTTTTGTCGGCTTTGGGCTGTCTTGAGTCGGTCCTTAATTACCTTGACTTTATCTTCAGCCTCTTTGAGCAAGTCTGGGCCGAAGATATGACTGTCTCGGTTTCACCAATTTAGCAGGTACGACATCTTCGTCCGTCTGAGCTTCAAATGGTGCCATTTGCAGGCTGGGTCGATAGCTGTTATTATATGCTAATTCTGCGTCTGAAGCTCTCTTCCCAACTGGTCCCATAGGTGAGGACACATGCTCTCAAAGATATCTTCTAGAATCTGGTTTACTCGCTCGATCGCCCATCATGCAGGGGATGGTATGCGATCTTGAATGCCAGCTGAGTTCCCGAGCTTGTTGTAAGTGATCCCAAAATCGGGAGACGAATTGAGTGCCTTTATGCGAGATTATTTTCTTTGGGACTCCATGTAAGCAAATGATACGGGAAAGGTAGAGCCTAGCAAGCTTCTGAGTGGTGTGGGTTGTCTTCACGGGGATGAAGTGTGCTACTTTAGTCAGTCTATCAGTGATGACCCATATGGCATCATGTCGTGTCGTGACCGAGGTAGTCCAACAATGAAATCCATTCCAATCTCGTCTCATTTCCACTCGGGTATCTTATTTGGTTGCAATAGCCCGGCCGGTTTCTGGTGCTCGGCCTTGATGCGTTGACAAGAGTCACAACAGGCAATAAACGTGGCTATGTCTCTTTTTATACCATGCCACCAAAATGTTTCTTGAAGATCTTTGTACATTTTTGTTCCTCCAGGATGGATTGAATATGGAGCGGTGTGGCCTTCAGCCAGGATTTGCTGTTTAAGGTCATGGATATTTGGTACGCAAAGCCTATTTCCTTACCACAATATTCCTTGCTCATCAATAATGAATTCCGAGGCCTTTCCCAATTTTAACTTCCGTTTTATGCCTTCAATGCTGGGGTGTCCACGTTGAGCCTCTTTAACCTTCTCTATCGGGGTAGGCTGTAATTCTAAGTTCGACACATCGCCTTGGTGACCACCATCGATTGAGCTTTGCAATTCCTGCTGGAATTCAGGTCTTAAGTTTGGCATGCTGTCTTTGTCCGGACTGGGGTTCCGACTCAGAGCATCTGCTACAACATTTGCTTTGCCTGGGTGGTAGTGGATTCCAACATCATAATCCTTTACTAATTCCAACCAGCGTCGCTGCCGTAAATTCAGTTCTGGTTGTGTGAAAATATACTTGAGGCTTTTATGGTCCGTGTATATTTCACAACGATTACCAAGTAAAAAGTGTCTCCATTCCTTGAGTGCATGAATAACTGCTGCTAATTCCAGGTCATGTGTAGGATAAATTTCCTCATGCTTGCGAAGTTGTCTGGAAACATATGCGACAACCTTGCCTTCTTGCTTCAGTACGCACCCGATGCCCTTTCGAGATGCGTCACAAAATACCTCAAAATTTTTGTGTATATCTGGCACAATTAGTACTGGTGTTGTTGTCAGTTTCCTCTTCAGTTCTTGGAAACTTTTCTCGCAAGCTTCCGTCCATTCAAACTTCCTGTCTTTCTTGAGTAGTTGCGTCGTTGGCTTTGCTATGGTGGAGAACCCTTCAATAAATCTCGGTAGTATCCTCGCCATTCCCAAGAAACTTCGTACATCCGTCCACGCTGGCCGGTGGCTTCCAGCCAAGGCACGGCCTTGACTTTTTCCGGGTTCACGGCGATACCTTCTTGGGTCAAGACGCGGGCCCGTAAAACCTACTTGCTTTAGCCAAAATTCACACTTGCTGAATTTAGCGCATAACCGATGTTTCTGAGTTCTCCTAGTACAATCCGGAGATGTTCAACAGGTTTCTTACGGTGTTTTGGAGTATACCAGAATATCATCGATAAATACCACAACAAATTTATCCATAAACTTCATGAATACTTTGTTCATGAGGTGAACAAAATATGCGGGGGCGTTTGTTAGTCCGAATGGCATTATGGTGAACTCATACAATCCGTATCTGGAGGTGAAAGCTGTCTTGGTAATATCTTCGGTTCACACTTTCAGTTGATGGTATCCCAATATCAAGTCAATCTTTGAGAACACCTTGGCCTTAGCGAGTTGATCGAATAAATCATTTATTCTTGGCATCGGATATTTGTTCTTGATTGTGACCATGTTTAGCGCTCGATAGTCTATGCACAATCTCAGTGTTCCATCCTTCTTTTTGGCAAACAAAATTGGTGAACCCCAAGGTGAGGAACTGGCTCGTATGTACCTTTTTCCAATAATTCCTTTATTTGCTTCTTCAGTTCTACCAATTCTGATGGTGCCATTCTGTATGGTTTCTTGTATATGGGAGCGGTTCCGGGTGCTAGTTCAATGCTGAATTCTATCTCTCGATCTGGTGGCATGCCTGGTAGCTCTTCGGGAAACACATCTGGAAATTCACACACTACTGGAACCTTGCTTAATTCCGAAATATCCATCTTGTTCAATCTCGGTTGCCTGGATATTTTTCTTTCCTTGGCTGAAACCTTTATGGTCTTCCCGTGGTGATGGATGAGAATTACAGTCCTGTTGAAGCAGTCAATAAAACCTTTGTTGGTGGTTAACCAATCCATCCCTAAGATGACATCCAGTCCTTTATTTTCCAACACGATAAGATTTGCGTGAAACTTCAACCCTTCAAACTCGATAACCACACCCCGGCAATAATTCTGGGTAACTTGCTTAATTCCAGGGGACTTGACAATCATAGATTTTTCCAAGGGAAGCACCGAAAATTATTTTGCAAAGCAAAACTTTTCAAACGAATGAGTGAGAAGCTCGAGAATCAAACAAAACCATGGCAGGTATTGTGTTGATGGGAAACGTACCAAGTCACGATATCTGGGGCATTTTGTGCTTCCTCTTTGGTCACGTGGTTCAGATGACCCTTCCCGTGGTTGTTATTTGGGTTGAAATTATTGCGCTTTGGCGCTGAATTATTGCCTCCGTTGTTCGGCTTTGGGGTCGAGTTCCTTGGCTTGGGGCACTGCTTGGCATAGTGCCCTTCTTCCCCACAAGCGTAACAGGTAACGCCTGGGCGGTATGTGAACTCCTTGTCCCTTGCATGGAAATTCTTGATTGGGCGTGAGACGTTTGTCGTGGGTTTGGGTGTCCAGTTTTTCTGAACATCTGTCTTGCTGCGGTGGTTGCGGGCGTGATTAGTCTGGTCCCTCTTCCACTTGCGGAAATCTTCTAATTGTGTCTCTCATTTTCCAAGGTAATGGCCTTATCCACCAGCGTCTTAAAATCTGGAAAGGTGTGTACGACCAATTGGCATTTAAGCGCGGGTGTCAGACCGTCAAGGAATTTCTCCATCTTTTTTTTTCCGACATACGCTCCTTGTTGATGAAGCGAGACAGCAGAGTAAATCGACTGTTGTATTCTGACACCGTCATTGTCCTTTGCTTGAGGTCATCAAACTCTCTCTTTTTGATCTTCATAAGACTCTTAGGAATATGTGCCCCATGAAAACCTTCTTTAAATTCCTCCCATGTTATATTATTTTTGTTGGGGCGCATGAGTAGGAAATTTTCCCACCACGATGCGGCTGCTCCAAAGGAGATAGTGCGGAGCATAAAGCACTTTCTCAAGATCTGAACACCGGGCAATGATTAATTTTCTTTCCATGTCTCAAGCCAGTCCTAGGCTTCAAGAGGTTTGTCGGTGTGAGAAAATGTTTGGGGACGTGTCTTCAGTAGCTCAGATAACTTTGATTGCTGCTGACATCGTCCACGGTGATTTCCCATATTGATGACTTGGTTCAATATTTCCTGATGTTGCTGCTGACTTTGTTCATAAAGACGGCACATTTGGGAAAGTGCCGTTTCACTGTCCTGTTGACTTGTCTGCCCCTGTGTGAAATTGTTGCCTGGGGGTGTGCCATTATTTTCCTCTGTCCGAGTTGGCATTGAGCGCGTCCAAGGACGAGACATAGTTCACTCTGGGGATATATTTTGAAACACTCATAAGGAAAGAAATTGAGCCGCAAAAATCAATAAATTCAAGAAGATGCAAAAAGTTGCAAATGCTCCAAGATTTTTCAAGAGAATACACGTTTGCGCACGGAGAAGGACTGTCCATTACACATCTTACACGCAAGCAGTAATTATACAATACATCACTCAGGATATGCGTACATAATCCTGACATATTATTTAGTCTAGTGCACTTCTCCAGATCCTACATGATGCGCAAACAAGCTACTTCTCACAACCTATTTACATATAAACATATCGTACAAATCGGTACATCGCATGGCGGCTAAGCTGCATTTAGTCGGAGATGGTAATGATTTCCGCCTGCCAAGGGTGAGGCGAGGGAGGTCGGGGACTCAACCTCCTCTTCGAGGATAGGCTCCAGACATGAGGTGCTGCGCTGAGTTGGTGGAGCAGGTGCCTGTCTTGGGACAACTCGAACCTGAGCGGGCACGAGTGGTGGTGCAGAACGAACCGGAGTAGGCGCAATGACATGGTTGAACTCCTCCCAGGTAGGCAGGCGACAAGTAGCGGTGCGAGCAGTAGGAGCAAACGATGCTGATGACGAGTCGAAAGTCAGGGGCGGTGCGGCGCGCAGGAGCTCCCTCCTGTTGGCGGCACAACCATGGACTGAGTCCTTGCGGGCAGCTACAAAGTCGTCCACCAGGTTGTCGAAGGCTGCCTCCAAAGCTCGGAGATACTCGATAAGCATCTCAAAAGCTTCGTCTCGTTCTCCTCTGGGGCAAGAGAATGCGTAGTGGCAGGTATATGGCACGTGACATGGCAGGTAGCGGTAGCGACGAGTCTTCATCGAAGGAAGTATATCCCTGAGACGAGCTATCGCCTCACGGGCTGCCATCTGCAGTGCATGTTTCTCTGTGGGCATGGCTCTCGCCACGAACCGGTAGTGCTCAACTCGTCCTATCTTGAATTCCACCGCGGCTTCGTGCATGGTTAGACGGTCATTGACCTTGTGCTGAGAGAGAGAGAAGACTGGGCGCACATCTGGCCCCATCGCGACTTGGATGATGAAGGAGAGAAGCAGCGAACCCATCGGGCATGTTGGCGAACATCTGCGACTTCATGATCGTTGTTACCATCTACAAAAGTAGGCCAAAATCCTGAGTAGTCAAATCATGAATTTATGCTGACTGTCAGAAATTGACTACATTTGTGAAAAATAATAAATAGCTCAAAACTGCTAATAACTGATTAGCGATCGCACCTAGTGGCTTCCTACAGTCAGTCTGGCTCTGGTACCAAGCTTGTCACGACCGGTTTTTCAATAAAAATATTTATTGAACAACCGACCTATGAAGACCAATATGAGGAAAATCCTCCATACCGGTAGACAAAACTTTGATACAAAAAGCCAGTAGCATTATAATATTACAGGGTCGGACTGAAGATGCCCAACCAATTATTACAAACACGCTGATAATAATACATGATGGCGGATATGACACAATGGTGTGGGGGTGGAAATACTACTGACTCGAGATATGAGTGGTTGGTGGAATAACACAGTGGGGTGGTTAATAAGTCTATCAAGATTGGCGGCTCATCGAGCATCAAGGTGAGGCTCGATGAATTTATTTGGGTAGCGGAAGCGGATATATCACAATGACTAATCCAGGGGTCGCACGAGACTGACTTGGATTCCTCTAGGCGTCGGACTCGCTATCGAACTCTTCATCCATGAGATCGCCTTCACAAGATTCCGGCCAAATGAACAAGCCAGGTGAGTACTTTGAAAGTACTCGCAAGACAGTTCGAACAAAAGATATAACAAATGAATGCATGAATGCGACATGATTAATTTTAACAATGCTCAATTTAATCAGTTTAGCAAAGTAAATAAGAAGGGAGTCAGCGGTAGACCGCTCGAAAACCCCAAGAAGACAAAACTCAAAACCGATCGGGTGTCAGAAGCGACGCCTCGAAGGGTGAACAAATAAGTAAAACATGCCACCGTCCAGCGTCTGAGCAACACCTCATAAAGGGCTTATATTGAAATAAAAATACATGCGTGCCGCAGTCGGACGTCGGAGCGACATCACAGAAAGGGCTTATAATAAAAGTAAATAATAACAACGCCGCAGTCGGACGTCTGAGCTACATCGCAGAAAGGGCTTATAATAAATTTAAATAACAACAATGCCGCAGTCGGACGTCTGAGCGACATCGCAGAAAGGGCTTATAATGAAAATAAATAACAACAATGCAGCAGTCGGACGTCTGAGCGACATCGCAGAAAGGGCTTATAATGAAAATAAATAACAACAATGCCGCAGTCGGACATCTGAGCGACATCGCAGAAAGGGCTTATAATTCATTTTTCATAACTGACAAGATATAGTGCTCACGGAAAATATTCATCACAAGACAATAAGCGGGTTAGTCCATTCACAGGAAATAAACATTTAACACTCAAGTAGTTATCTGGAGTCTCTGTCACCGAGACTGGTATCTGACAAGATAAGGTGAACATGGTACTCAGACATGAATAAGATGAATTCAAGAATTTTGACTCTGCAGAGTTTGTACCAAAATTGTCCACAGCCAACGGATTTCCGTAGTCACGAAGGACTAGTTCCGTTTACGGTATTTCAGAGGAGACACAACTAGCTAGTACACACCCATCATACCTCACGTTGCCAGGAATCACCCTAGACAGCGTTTAAGAAAAAACTTTGAGACGGGGAGATCACAATCTCGAATAGCATGGGATCAAATTTATTTATGCGCGCTCTAAGGGGTGCCCCCCTCTCGGTCCCAACCGGAAACACGCATGCCCCCTGACAGGGTGAAAGGCTTTAATCCAGGGCCATGGAACCTTCATCCCGGCCTCTCGATTTGGTGTGTACCAGGAAGTGGTTTGCAACCTACTAAGCCGTATCCCTTGCGGGAAACAGGTGGTAGTACGGAAGGGAAGACGGACGGGAATCTGACTGATTTATGTTGACACTGGGTTAACAATCTGGCATAAGCCTGGCATGCTGCAACACTGCCATCTTACCCATACTCATGCCAACTCATGGCCATGCAACATGTTTGCAACAATTCATGGATTTACCGAGCTCATTTGCCTCAATTCTTATGAGATAACTTATCATCGAAATGCTCATGAACGTGCCATGTTAAAAGAAATAATGCAAACATGCCCAAACACTCATCATATCAGAAGTTCAAACATTGCTTGTCTGGTTCGGAGTAGTCGGGGTCTAGCTCGGCGAAGTTTGCGGTTTCGTCACCTCCTTCGGTATCTACGGTACACAAAATACACGCGCTAACGTAAATACCGTGGGTTACATAAAGTTAATCCAAATAATTTTCAAATAAACATGATAAAAAACTAGACAAAAATTTGAAGAGGACAGAAAAAGAATCACTCAAAAATTCCTTTCTGTTAAAAAGTTATAAGGGTTTTGGTCCAAGGACCCATCTATAATGAAACAGAAAACTTCCAGGGGGCTTTGCAGAAATGTCCAGAAAAACAGTTCAGAGTGGAAGCGTATTGGCCAAAGTACGCTTTCAGAAAACGATTCAAAAAAACAAGAGAGAGGCTGACGGATGGTCCCACCCGTCAGGTTTGAAATTTCAAACGAGAGCGACGGGCTCGTCGGGCGCCCGAGAGTCATGTGGTCGCCGGCGGCGATCCACGGCGAGGCAGGGAGATCGGAGAGTACCTCCGTGTTCAGGGCGCCATTCCGCGCCTGTGGGTGGTGGTGGTGGTCGCCGGCGAGTACCATGTCGACGGCGACGCTTGCTCCGGCGGATGGCGATTCGGGTGGTCGTGGACCTCGTCGGAGAGAGCTGCGGAGGTGGAATTGAGGAGGGGGTTAGACTCGTGGTAGCATGAGAGGGTAGCTGACGGGATTTGGGGGCCGGGGATGACCTCACCGGAGTGAATCAAGGTGGAGGCCGAGGCGGAACGAAGTGGTTGGAGTCGAGGGAGAAGAGCTCCTCGAGGCCCTTCCAGAGGCTTGGCGTGGACTAGAGAGCTGGTGGAGGTGTGCGGGGGCGAGAGCAAGCTCATGGGTGATATATATAGCCGGCCAGAGGCGGTTGCCGAGAACGGGGTTCTCCGGCGAAGTTTACGGTGGCGTAGGGCGTTGATCGGGGAGGTTCAGAGGTTGAGCGTCGTCGTGGGGGTTCCCTGGTTCCGTTTAGGTGCTAAACGCATTGGGGTTTGGTTGCTTAGGGCGAGCTCGACGGAACAGGGCGGCGCGGGTCTGCCGGGCGGGAGCATGCTCTGTGCTTGCCGTGCCACGGCGACGGTGCTGCATGCGTGCGCTGGCAAGGAAATGGCCACGCGGGGCTACTAGGAGGTTTGGGCGGCGCCGAATGGCGTTATGCCGCCGTTCTGCTCCCTGTCGGCCGCTACGGTGGTTTTGCCGCCGCAAGACACGCCGGCGCAGGCGGCTAGGGTGCCACCGACGCCAGGAATGCGCCAAGCACGCGTTTGAAGCTCCGGAAAAGCATGCTAGGCTACGAGCAACGTGCCGAGTGCACTGTGGGCATGTGACTGAAACTCTGACGGAGAACGACACTGAAATCTGAATTTAACTGAAGATGAACAGTAATAGTGCATGCAAGGTGTTCGACAGAATGATTTAGGCATGTAGGGATTTTTCCTTGAGCTGGTTTTTGGTGGAGGGGCCTCTCATTGCATCTAGAGGCTGCCTGAATTTTTGTGGAATTTTTGGAGCAGAGAAGATATGAATTTCACCAAATTCGACAAATCTGGTACAAACTTGCAGAGTAGAATTTGAAATATTTGAACAGAAGAGGAGTGGATCTTGATTGTTCTAGGTTGTGGGTACCAAGGACTATCCAGGGGATTTGGTTTGAGGTCAAAACTCAAGTGCATTTAGGTACTTGCTTTGCAAATCACCTAGGCTCAGAATAATGGACATAAAAGATTTGGGGGGGAGAATTAAATGAAATAAAATTCAGAAAAGGGTTGAACTTGTTGAGACAGAATGTTTGGATTGCCCAAAGTGGAAGGAGAGATTTTTGGGAAGATTTTTACCATGTGGTGCATGGCAAAATCATGAATGGTTTCAAATATTGGAGAGGATGCAAAACTCCTAGAGTTTCTTTTTGAAAGAAAAATAAACTCCAAAGATTTTTCTTGAAATTTTGGGAAGAGGGCAATCAGAAGAAAATTTAAAAAACCAAACACCAGAGTTGAAGGAGATGCAAAAATAAAATATTTGCTAAAGGGAAAAAGCTTCTGAGAGAAATTTCTGGAAGGGTTTAGAAGACCTCCTTCAAATCCAACAATTTTTTTGAAGAAACCAAAAGAATATTTTTGGAGTGTCACAATGACAGAGAACCCGGGCCGACATGGCTAGTCGTGAACCCAAAGCGGCCCTAACCCATGGGGACAGGCATACATGGATCACATCGAGCATGTCGGTCATCAACGTGTGAATCCGGGCTGTAGCACTGGGCTAACAGGACTCCGGGAACCCGGGCTATAGCAGGCTAGGCAGGACTCCAGATGTCACCGCGTGACATTTCCCCGAAGGACGGAACCAGAACGAAGTGAAACACATGTCACCGATCAAGTGTCGAGCGGTAGTGCTTTGGGCTAGCAGGACTCCGGTGAACTGGGCAGTAGCAGACTACTATCGCTCAGGAAGCACTAGACCACATTTCCCCATATGAGAGGCTGCCAAGGATAAACAACTAGATTGTCGGGTCCCACACATACCGAGCATTTCAAACATACACACAATATGCTTAATATGTGTAAATACAACATGGCATCACAACATAACTCTACGACTCAAATATTTATTCATTAGGCTCCGAGGAGTGAGATATTACAAACATGGGTCTCATGACCCAACATTCAGAGCATACAAGTCAAAGCACAAGAGGAAGCTTAACATGTCTGAGTACAGACATCTACAAATAGAAAAGGCTGAGAAGCCTGACTATCTACCAGATCATGCCGAGGTCACAAGATCGTAGCTAAGGAAACAAGCTAAACGTCGAAGTCCACGCGGAACTACTAGCGAGACTGGCGTCTCTCTGCAAAACATAAAATAAGCAAACGTGACTAAAAAATTTACTCAGCAAGACTTACATCAGAACTAACTACATATGCATCATTATCAACAAAGGGGGTGGTGGAATTTGACTGCAGCAAGCCAGCTTTAACTCGGTGGCTATCCTAAACTACGACTGCAAGTAACTCTTTTGAGGTGGCGCACACGAGTCCACGTATTCACCATATCAATACACCACTATGGATTCGATCTCGTCTTCCTACGAGAACGCCATCCATAGGACTCACGCTTATCTTGGCGCATTTTAGAGTATCCACTTTCACTTGTCTATGAACCGATATGGGCAACCCAGAAGTCCTTTACACAGACACGGCTATTGAATAGATGATGTTAACCTGCAGGGTGTACTTCTTCATACATGTTTCCACCACTTGGCCCGCACACGACATGTGCTCGGCAGACTTCAAGCTTAAAGCCGACGTGGTGTAGACCACGACCTACCTAAACACTCAAGTCTCCAGTCCAGGTTTATCGCATATTCGGGTTCCATCCGCAGGGAGGCCGCCGAGGTTTCCACTAACGGCCCCGAACGATGTGTGCAGGGTTCCCGAGACACCAAACGGGCGAATCGGTACATCAGGTGCCCGTGCCTACCGCAACACAGCCCACCCCTAAGGTCAGCGCTATGCGTGCCCCAACATACTACAAACACCGTAAACTACTTGCAACTCCCCGGACAGAGGACAAGGGTGATTAAGAAGTCGAAAGGGGTTATATTTCAGGGCCCAATGCATGGTAGTAACTGCTTCATGGATCACAAACACGTAACTCAGCCTCGAGGACGGCTGCAATGAGACAACCCACCATGTACTCCTACATGGCCTCTCACCGCTACCTTTACCAAATCGTGTTCACACACTTAGCTCTCAACAGTAGGACATATTCACACACCATTCCAATTCATTCCCGATGAATAAGACCTGACTCAACTCTAAGCAAGAGTGTGCATGACAAACAAGCATGAATGAGTAGGCACATCAGGTCACAAACAACTCCTACTCATGCTAGTGGGTTTCATCTAATTCTTGTGGAATGACAGGTCATGCGAGAGGATAAAGGGGTTCAGCTACCGCAACAAGTAATGTATGAATCGTTGTTGTCCTAATGCAAAGAAAAGAGAGCAGGAGCGAGAGAGTGGGATTATATCGGAACGAACAAGGGGGTTTTGCTTGCCTGGCACTCCTGAAGATATTATAGCTCTTCATCGGTGTCATCGAACTCATCGTCGGAACCACGTCTATCGAGAGGGGACAAACACCGACAACTGAGAAAGAACACAATCAATGCAATGCACATTCACATGAATGACATGTCATGTTAAGGTACTGAATTCACCTAATGCAATATCTAGCCAAGTTAATTGAAGTGGAACTCGAACAAGAACAAATTCCAACTCCAAATGTTATTTCATAAATTGCCCTAATCATCATTTGTCCTATTCAGTGAGGTTAACTTATTCATACATGCATGATCATGGCATAAACAGATTCTTCATATTTTTCTGATCATTTTTTATATATAACTTATTTCCATTGGAGTTATATATTATTTTCTATGGATTTTAGAAGTACTAACCATTTTCTGGAATTCCCAAATCATTCAGAATTAGAAATAATCCAGGAAAATGATTATGCGTCACCGACGTCTGTGGTGACGCCAAGTCAACAGGTCGGGTCCAGGTCAAACCTGGCGCGTGGGTCCCACGTGTCAGTGTCATTAGTTTAATTAACTAAATTAAAATTAGATTAACTCCTAATCTAAGGTTGACCAGGGGCGGGGCCCACATGGTCAAATTGGTCAAAACCCGCCGGAACGGTCAACGGCTCGTCGCCGGCGACGACAGAGACGGCGGAGGCTTCGGGAATCGCCCACAGGCGACCAAAAGTGCGGCGAAGGGCATATACGCATTGGTGGTGAGCTCGCGCATCGAGCGGAGCAAGCAGTGTGTGCGGGGGTGGCCGAAGATGACACCGGCGTCGAGGTTTGCGGTGGCCGTGGTTCGGGCGTGCTCGAGAACGGCGATGTGGTGCACCATACGGCGAGCTGGCGGCGGCGTTGGCTTGCTGCGAGGCCCCTGGGCACCTAGTCGTGCTCACGCGCGAGCTTTGCTAGCTCTAGCTACGGCGGCGACAGAAACGGCGGCGACCGGCTCTCGGCTCTGGTGGAAAACGTGGTTAGAGGACGAGTTAGACGCGGGGAGGAGAGGCAAACGATGGCGGAGCTCACAGAGGTCTCGCGGAGAAGCCCAGCGTGGTCGGGGAAGCGTCGGAGGCGGCGAATCGACGGGCGGCGATCGTCGGGGCAGAGGACGATGATGAGCTCGATGGCGACATTCCTGGCCGTCCGGCACCGTGTGACTTGGTGAAGAGGAAGACGCTGTCGCGGGCGGAGCTCCTGCACGCCGAGGGGCGAGGGGGAGGCGGTGGTCGCGGCAGCAACGAGCGGCGGCGACGGTGGCGCTCGGGTTCGGCGAGAGAGAGGAAGCAGAGGGGAGGAGGGCCTCGGGGATGAGTGAGAGGGGTCGGGGGGGGGGGGGTGCGTGTCGACGTCCAGGGCGTCCAGAGCGACGTTGGGGAGGCGGTGGAAGCAGGAAGTGGCTCGGGCGTGTGCCGGCGCGCGGCGGCCACGCGCCCTCGTCCTTCTGGCGAGAGGTTGGTGGTGACTGGCACGGCCAGTGGGCCGGGCCAGCTTTGCCTAGTTGGGTAAGGACGGGTAAGCCTTTTCCTTTTCCTGTTTTTCTTTTTCTGTTTTGTTTTCTTTGTTCTGATTTAGTTTAGGAACTAAATCATTTTATATAATTCTGAAAATTATTTTGGAGGTTAACTGAATTATTTCAGGGCCCCACAAATAACTTTAGAATATTTGGACCATTTAAAATATATATAGCATTTAAACGGCTCCAATTCAAATACTTTTGTGTTAATTCAAAAATCCAAAGATGACCTAGAAATATATTCATAATTTTTGGGAGAGGTTTTCACCTTAACCAGAAATCATGAACTTTTCTTAGGGACATTTTGGGTTTGATGAAAAAGATATTAATCAAGCCTAGATGGATTGATTTAGTGCTAGGGTTTAAACAATCCCCATTTCAAGTTTAAAGAAATTTAGACATGATGACATGAATGCCTTAATGCAACTAATGACAAGCAAATTCTAGGGCTGTGACAATGGTATGATTGTTGTTCGTCCTACGGACTAAAACCCTCCGGTTTATATAGACACCGGATAGGGTTAGGGTTACACAGAATAGGTTCTAATGGTAGGAGATCTACATATCCGTATCGCCAAGCTTGCCTTCCACGCCAAGGAAAGTCCCATCCGGACACGGGACGAAGTCTTCAATCTTGTATCTTCATAGTCCAGGAGTCCAGCCAACGGTGATAGTTCGGCTATCCGGACACCCCCTAATCCAGGACTCCCTCAGCTAGGGTTTACACGGAGTCTGTTACAAGGAAGGAAATATAATATCCGGATTGCCAAGCTTGCCTTCCACGCCAAGGAAAGTCCCATCCGGACACGGGCCGAAGTCTTGAGTCTTGTATCTTCACTCTTCAATAGTCCGGACGTTGTACACAGGCCGGCTGTCCGGATACCCCCTAATCCAGGACTCCGTCACAAACCTCTGCACTTGGAGGCCCAACAACGTCTACAAGAAGAAGGTTGTGTAGTAGACATCAAGCAGTTTCTGGCACCGTTGCCGAGGAGGTGAGTGCTTGAAGGTATATCTTTAGATCTTGCAATCGAATCTTTTAGTTTCTTGTTTTATCACTAGTTTAGTTTATAAAAGAAAACTACAAAAAAATGGAATTGAGTTTTCCTCATACGCTTCCTCTTTTTAATATCTTTCGTGAGTATGATGGAAAACAAAATTGTGCTCAAGTACTATAAGAAGAATGCATTAAAATGTTTGGAACTAAATGTTTGAATGATGAGCATGATTTCAATGTTGTTAGTATGAACTCCTTGAATATCCATAGTACGAATGATGATTGCACTAGCTATGATGAAAATGTCTCCTATAAACATGTCAATTTTTTTGGAGTGCATTGGGTTTGCAAGTACACACCAAATAGGGAAGATAGATATTGCAAGAGGCATAAACACTTAGAAACTAAATTGTTGCAAGAAAGGCTAGATGTTTGTGCGGAAAATTTAAATTTTCTTGGCCGTACTTGTGGACTTTGCAATGAACAGGGTCATTTAGCTATCCGATGCAAATTGTTTCATGGTCTAATCGTGTCCAAAAATTGTGATGACTTGATTTCCCTTGCACATTATAATGAACTCAGTTTGCTTATGGGTAACGAAGAAATGAAACGTATAACTAAGCATCTTCCAGAATTTGCCTGTTATAAACTTATTGGTTTTGATCTAGAAGAAATTTATATGTATTGTGCGGTGAATTGCATTGAAAATCCTTATATTGCCAATTACATAAAGAAAATAAAGCAAATAGAAGATGAAGAGAATACTAATGAAAGGGAAGAGACTTCCCAATATCCTCCTATTATTTCTTATGATGAATCAGGTAATGAGGAGGAGCCTTCTATTCAACCAATCTCATCAATAAGGAACACCAAAAAGAGGATTGAACCCACACATGATGTGGTGAATAAGAATAAAAGAAAAAGGAAGAGAGGTAAAAAGATATCTCTCCCAAATAATGTTGCTCCTATTATTGCTGTGCCTCATGAAAATGAATCAAAAATAATTGTGGAAGATGATGCACTTGATGATGATCTCGTTATGCCTATTGCTTGTTGTGATGATTATGATTGGGAAGATTATGATACTTCTTATGATCTTGAAAATCTTTTTGGCACTTGCTTGGTAGAATATGATAATTGCTATACTATTGGTACTATCCATACTATTAATTATGAGAGTGATTATGATTATGATATGAAAAGGCCCAAGCTTGGGAATGCTATGTTTGATGAAGATGATGTTTTTGAGATTATATTTGCTGCAATTAATGTTTGTCCCAAGCTTGGGGAAGCTACGTTTAATGAATATGATATTTTTAGTCTCCCAAGTTTTGATATGCAAATTTATAATGATGATAGCATGCCTCCTACTTATGATGATTATATTGATGAAAGTGGGTTTGGAAGAGTGTCAACTTTAGGAAGTAATGATCCCACTATTTTGGAGGATGTTGAATCTTATAATATTTATGAAAGTGGATTTGGAGAGGTGATGACTTTATTTAGTTATGTATCCACTATTTCGGAAGAGGTTTCAATTGATTATGATGAGAACAAAGTTGCTACTTATGATGATTATTGTGGTGAAACTTATGCTATAAAGAGTAGTGTTGATTATATTTATAAAACTTGTCATGATTATGAGTACCCTTTCTCTGAACATTACTCTTTTAATGTGGAAACAATTTATAGTATTCAAGTCTCTTATGATACTCCCACTATTCCGAATGAGAAGAATTTTTCTTATGTGGAGAGTAGTAAAATTTCTGTGCAACTAGATCATGAAAAGAATGATTTAGGTTCTGGTTATATTGTTGAATTCATTCATGATGCTACTGAAAATTATTATGAGGGAGGAATATATGCTTGTAGAAATTGCAATAATATCAAGTTTCCTCTCTATGTGCTTAAAGTTCTGAAGTTATGCTTGTTTTCCCTTCCTATGCTAGTTGATTATTGTTCCCATAAGTTGTTTGATCACAAAATCCCTATGCATAGTTAGTGGTTTAGACTTAAATGTGCTAGTCATATTCTTCATGATGCTCTCTTTATGTTTCAGTTCTTATCTTTTATGTGAGCATCATTGAAATCATCATGCCTAGCTAGGGGCGTTAAACGATAGCGCTTGTTGGGAGGCAACCCAACTTTATTTTAGTTTCTTGCTTTTTGGTTCTATTTAGGAATAAATAATCCATCTAGCTTCTGTTTATATGTGGTTTTGTGTTTTAATTAGTGTTTGTGCCAAGTAGAACCTTTGGGAAGACTTGGGTGAAGTCTTTATGATCATGCTGTAAAAACAGAAACTTTGGCGCTCACGAGATTAGCTAAAACTTTTTACTGGAGAGTGCTATTTAGTTTATTGTTTTTGCAGATGATTACTAGACAAATTCCTCAGGTCCAAAAATTTATTTTAGAATTTTTGGAGTTCGAGAAGTTTGCGTTAGTTACAGATTACTACAAACTGTTCTGTTTTTGACAGATTCTGTTTTTCATGTGTTGTTTGCTTATTTTGATGACTCTATGGCTAGTAAAATAGTTTATAAACCATAGATAAGTTGGAATACAGTAGGTTTAACACCAATATAAATAAAGAATGAGTTCATTACAGTACCTTGAAGTGGTGTTTTGTTTTCTTTCGCTAACGAAGCTCACGAGATTTTCCGTTAAGTTTTGTGTTGTGAAGTTTTCAAGTTTTGGGTAAAGATTCGATGGAGTACGGAATAAGGAGTGGCAAGAGCCTAAGCTTGGGGATGCCCAAGGCACCCCAAGGTAATATTGAAGGAAATATGCCCTAGAGGCAATAATAAAGTTATTATTTATTTCCTTATATCATGATAAGTGTTTATTATTCATGCTAGAATTGTATTAATCGGAAACATGATAAATGTGTGAATACATAGACAAACAGAGTGTCACTAGTATGACTCTACTTGACTAGCTCGTTGATCAAAGATGGTTATGTTTCCTAGCCATAGGCATGATTTGTCATTTGATTAACGGGATCACATCATTAGGACAATGATGTGATTGACTTGACCCATTCTGTTAGCTTAGCACTCGATCGTTTAGTATTCTGCTATTGCTTTCTTCATGACTTATACATGTTCCTATGACTATGAGATTATGCAACTCCCGTTTACCGGAGGAACACTTTGTGTGCTACCAAACGTGCTCTACAGGTGTCTCCAAAGGTACTTGTTGGGTTGGCGTATTTCAAGATTAGGATTTGTCACTCCGATTGTCGGAGAGGTATCTCTGGGCTCACTCGGTAATGCACATCACTATAAGCCTTTCAAGCATTGCAACTAATGAGTTAGTTGCAGGATGATGTATTACAGAACGAGTAAAGAGACTTGCCGGTAACGAGATTGAACTAGGTATTGAGATACCTACGATCGAATCTCGGGCAAGTAACATACCGATGACAAAGGGAACAACGTATGTTGTGATGCGGTCTGACCGATAAAGATCTTCGTAGAATATGTAGGAGCCAATATGGGAATCCAGGTCCCGCTATTGGTTATTGACAAGAGAGGTGTCTCGGTCATGTATACGTAGTTCTCGAACCCGTAGGGTCTGCACGCTTAACGTTCGTTGATGATATTGTACTATGAGTTATGTATGTTGGTGACCGAATGTTGTTCGGAGTTCTGGATGAGATCACGGATATGACGAGGAACTCTGGAATGGTCCGGAAGTAAATATTCATATGTGGATAGTAGTGTTTGATCTCCGGAAAGGTTCCGGAATCCATCGGAAGGGGTTCCGGATGTTTCCCGAAATGTTTGGGCACGAGAACACTTTATCTGGGCCAAAGGGGAAAGCCCATGAGGTTTTTGGAAAGCGCAAAAGGAAGTTTTGCGGAGTCCAGGGGCCAGACGCCAGGGTCCGTGGCGTCTGGCCCTGGAGTCCGAGGACTCTTGCCTTTCGGGTGAAACCGACTTTGTTGAGGCTTTTACTCCAAGTTTCGAACCCAAGGCTCAACATATAAATAGAGGGGTAGGGCTAGCACCCAAGACACATCAAGAAACACCAAGCCATGTGCCGGCAACCCCATCTCCTCTAGTTTATCCTCCGTCATAGTTTTTGTAGTGCTTAGGCGAAGCCCTGCGAAGATTGTTCTTCACGAACACCGTCACCACGCCGTTGTGCTGCCGGAACTCATCTACTACTTCGCCCCTCTTGCTGGATCGAGAAGGCGAGGACGTCACCGAGCCGAACGTGTGCAGAACTCGGAGGTATCGTGCTTTCGGTACTTGGATCGATCGGATCGTGAAGACGTACGACTACATCAACCGCGTTGATATAATGCTTCTGCTTACGGTCTACGAGGGTACGTAGACAACACTCTCCCCTCTCGTTGCTATGCATCACCATGATCTTGCGTGTGCGTAGGAAATTTTTGAAATTACTACGTTCCCCAACAGTGGCATCCGAGCCAGGTTTTATGCGTAGATGTCATATGCACGAGTAGAACACAAGTGAGTTGTGGGCGATATAAGTCATACTGCTTACCAGCATGTCATACTTTGGTTCGGCGGTATTGTTGGATGAAGCGGCTTGGACCGACATTACGCGTACGCTTACGCGAGACTGGTTCTACTGATGTGCTTTGCACACAGGTGGCTGGCGGGTGTCAGTTTCTCCAACTTTAGTTGAACCGAGTGTGGCTACGCCCGGTCCTTGCGAAGGTTAAAACAACACCAACTTGACAAACTATCATTGTGGTTTCGATGCGTAGGTAAGAACGGTTCTTGCTTAGCCCATAGCAGCCACGTCAAAACTTGCAACAACAAAGTAGAGGACGTCTAACTTGTTTTTGCAGGGCATGTTGTGATGTGATATGGTCAAAGCATGATGCTAACTTTTATTGTATGAGATGATCATGTTTTGTAACCGAGTTATCGGCAACTGGTAGGAGCCATATGGTTGTCGCTTTATTGTATGCAATGCAATCGCCCTGTAATGCTTTACTTTATCATTAAGCGGTAGTGATAGTCGTAGAAGCATAAGATTGGCGAGACGACAACGATGCTACGATGGAGATCAAGGTGTCGCGCCGGTGACGATGGTGATCAGGACGGTGCTTCGGAGATGGAGATCACAAGCACAAGATGATGATGGCCATATCATATCACTTATATTGATTGCATGTGATGTTTATCTTTTATGCATCTTATCTTGCTTTGATTTGCAGTAGCATTATAAGATGATCTCTCACTAAATTTCAAGATAAAAGTGTTCTCCCTGAGTATGCACCGTTGCCAAAGTTCGTCGTGCCCAGACAGCATGTGATGATCGGGTGTGATAAGCTCTACGTCCATCTACAACGGGTGCAAGTCAGTTTTGCACACGCAGAATACTCAGGTTAAACTTGACGAGCCTAGCATATGCAGATATGGCCTCGAAACACTGAGACCGAAAGGTCGAGCATGAATCATATAGTGATGTTCACCATTGAAAGCTACTCCATTTCACGTGATGATCGGTTATGGTTTAGTTGATTTGGATCACGTGATCACTTAGAGGATTAGAGGGATGTCTATCTAAGTGGGAGTTCTTAAGTAATATGATTAATTGAACTTAAATTTATCATTAACTTAGTACACGATAGTATTTTGCTAGTCTATTTTGATTGAAGATAGATGGCCCGTCTTTGTTGTTCCGTTGAATTTTAATGCGTTCCTTGAGAAAGCAAAGTTGAAAGATGATGGTAGCAATTACACGGACTGGGTCCGTAACTTGAGGATTATCCTCATTGCTGCACAGAAGAATTACGTCCTGGAAGCACCGCTAGGTGCCAAACCTGCTGCAGGAGCAACACCAAATGTTATGAACGTCTGGCAGAGCAAAGCTGATGACTACTCAATAGTTCAGTGTGCCATGCTTTACGGCTTAGAACCGGGACTTCAACGACGTTTTGAACGTCATGGAGCATATGAGATGTTCTAGGAGTTGATGTTAATATTTCAAGCAAATGCCCGGATAGAGAGATATGAAGTCTCCAATAAGTTCTATAGCTGTAAGATGGAGGAGAATAGTTCTGTCAGTGAGCATATACTCAAAATGTTTGGGTACAATAATCACTTGATTCAACTGGGAGTTATTCTTCCAGATGATAGCATCATTGAAAGAATTCTTCAATCACTGCCACCAAGCTACAAGAGCTTCGTGATGAACTATAACATGCAAGGGATGGATAAGACGATTCCCGAGATCTTCGCAATGCTAAAAGTTGTGGAGGTAGAAATCAAGAAGGAGCATCAAGTGTTGATGGTTAATAAGACAACCGGTTTCAAGAAAAAGGGCGAAGGGAAGAAGAAGGGGAACTTCAAGAAGAACATCAAGCAAGTTGCTGCTCAAGAGAAGAAACCCAAGTCTGGACCTAAGCCTGAGACTGAGTGCTTCTACTGCAAGCAGACTGGTCACTGGAAGCGGAACTGCCCCAAGTATTTGGCGGATAAGAAGGATGGCAAGGTGAACAAAGGTATATGTGATATACATGTTATTGATGTGTACCTTACCAGAGCTTGCAGTAGCACCTGGGTATTTGATATTGGTTCTGTTGCTAATATTTGCAACTCAAAACAGGGACTACGGATTAGGCGAACACTGGCGAAGGACGAGGTGACGATGCGCGTGGGAAACGGTTCCAAAGTCGATGTGATCGCCGTCGGCACGCTACCTCTACATCTACCTTCGGGATTAGTATTAGACATAAATAATTGTTATTTGGTGCCAGCGTTGAGCATAAACATTATATCTAGATCTTGTTTGATGCGAGACGGTTATTCATTTAAATCAGAGAATAATGGTTGTTCTATTTATATGAGTAATATCTTTTATGGTCATGCACCCTTGAAGAGTGGTCTATTTTTTATGAATCTCGATAGTAGTGATACACATATTCATAATGTTGAAACCAAAAGATGCAGAGTTGATAACGATAGTGCAACTTATTTGTGGCACTACCGTTTGGGTCATATTGGTGTAAAGCGCATCAAGAAACTCAATACTGATGGACTTTTGGAATCACTTGATTATGAATCACTTGGTACTTGCGAACCATGCCTCATGGGCAAGATGACTAAAACGTCGTTCTCCGGAACTATGGAGCGAGCAACAGATTTGTTGGAAATCATACATACAGATGTATGTGGTCCATTGAATGTCGAGGCTCGTGGCGGATATCGTTATTTTCTCACACTCATAGATGATTTAAGCAGATATGGGTATATCTACTTAATGAAACATAAGTCTGAAACATTCGAAAAGTTCAAAGAATTTCAGAGTGAAGTTGAAAATCATCGTAACAAGAAAATAAAGTTTCTACAATCTGATCGTGGAGGAGAATATTTGAGTTTCTGAGTTTGGTCTACATTTGAAACAATGCGGAATAGTTTCGCAACTCACGCCACCCGGAACACCACAGCGTAATGGTGTGTCCGAACGTCGTAATCATACTTTACTAGATATGGTGCGATCTATGATGTCTCTTACTGATTTACCGCTATCATTTTGGGGTTATGCTTTAGAGACGACTGCATTCACGTTAAATAGGGCACCTGAGGGAGTCCTGGATTAGGGGGTATCCGGACAGCCGGACTGTGTACAACGTTTCGGACTATTGAAGCGTGAAGATACAAGACTCAAGACTTCGGCCCGTGTCCGGACGGGACTTTCCTTGGGGTGGAAGGCAAGCTTGGTGATCCGGATATTATATTTCCTTCCTTGTAACCGACTCCATGTAAACCCTAGCCCTCTCCGATGTCTATATAAACCAGAGAGGTTTGTCCTTAGAAGGCCGATCAGAATTACAATCACACCATCATAGGCTAGCTCTTAGGGTTTAGCCTCTACGATCTCGTGGTAGATCTACTCTTGTACTACCCATATCATCAATATTAATCAAGCAGGAAGTAGGGTTTTACCTCCATCGAGAGGGCCCGAACCTGGGTAAACATATGTGTCCCTTGCTTCCTGTTACCATCAGCCTTGACGCACAGATCGGGACCCCCTACCCGAGATCCGCCGGTTTTGACACCGACATTGGTGCTTTCCTTGAGAGTTCCTCTGTGATGTCGCCACAAGGCTCGATGGCTCGTCTCATTGTCAAGGACGACGTTACCTTGGAAGGGGCTCTGGCTGTAGGCCAGACGCTCCGGCTCGGTGGCTTCATCGTGACCGCTCCATCGGCGATGGCGCCGACGATGACTTCTCGGGTCATCAATCATAACCTTCGTGTCAGTTCGGAACTTGCCGAACAGATGGATCCAATGGAGCTCTCCTCCCTTAACAAACTCTTGGATTGCATGGCCGCTCTGGGAGTCGCTACAGACAACGACCGGGTTGGGCTTAAACCCGACCAAAGGGACATCAGATCCCCGCCGGTCACCCATGAGATAGCGATAGTGGAGGAACCACATGCGGATTGCCCCTCAACTTTGAGGACAAGTCATGTTCGGATCACCGAACTCCCCGAGCCAAAGACCCGCTCAAAGGAAAACCTGACCCAGGTCCTGGACTTAGAATCGGGCGTTGGGCCGAAAAAATTGGGCACTCCGGGTTCTGGGCTGTTGACCTCGGGACCGCCTGCGCCCTTTGTCGTTAGATCGGATCAAAATCCGGACTCTAAGCTAGACCTAAACTGTCTCTCCCGCATCAGGCAAGAGCCCCAGGAAACCGTACATCACTACTGGGCCAGATTCCTCCTTGCGCTTAACGAGGTCAGGGGCTGCCGGGAAGAGAACTTGGTCTCAGTTTTCTGCAAAAACTGCACGGACGAGGGACTCCTCAATGCTATAAGCCGCCGCGACATAGTGCGCTTCGCGGACTTGGCAACCATTGTACGGAAGTACTGTGCGATGGAGAGCGCTTGGAAGACCCAAACAGAATTTTGGGATAGTACTGCTCTCACAAAGACCTTTGTCCGAACTAAACGGGCAAACTCTCGTAAGTCGTCCGACACAACCCCCAAGAAACCAAAGCCCACCCCAGGGCGGGGATCCGTATTGGAAGAATGGCTCGACGGGCCATGTAAGCTCCACAGTATTCCGGATACAACGCCTATTCATAGCCTAAGGCATGTTGGATACTCCGGAAAGTGGCAAAAAGTGGTGAGGATCTCCTTGAGGGCTGTAAAGCGGAACAACATCCTGCCAGCGAACACAATACGGTACTAACAGCCTTCGAGACTTACACCTCGAACAATAGGCGCAAGCGAGCTCGTCGAAGCTCCGCTGAAATTTACCAAGTGGCAAAAATAAACCCTTGGAATGATACTGCTATAACTTTTAATGCCAGTGATGAACCTCGATTCCGGGCTGTCTGGGCACCAACAGCTCTGGTCCTTAGTCCGATCGTAGATGGCTTTCGGCTCACTAAAGTACTCATGGACGGCGGAATCGGATTAAATCTGATTTATGAAGAAACACTTAGCAAGATGGAGATTGATAAAGGCCGCATTGAACAAAGCGGCACGACCTTCAGGGGAATTATCCCCACTCGGGAAGCGCGATGCGCGGGAAAAATCACACTCGATGTGGTATTCGGCACCCCGGAGAATAATAGGTCCGAATAAATCACATTCCAGGTGGCTCCTTTTAGCAGCGGATACCACGCCCTTTTAGGGCGGGACGCATTTACAAGCTTTCAAGTTGTACCCCATTATGGATACATGAAGCTTAAAATGCCCGGACTCAATGGAATCATCACTCTAGCTAGTGATCCGGACGTTGCACTTCGCGGAGAAAATAAAACTGTAGCTCTAGCATTGGAAGCATTATCCGAAGCCCTAGCGGCCGAAGAGTTAACAACACTGCGGGCCACGGTGGACAGGGACGACATAATACTAGACAAGCGATCCAAGTCCACCTCATTTAAACCTGTAGACGACATAGTCAAGTTCCAGGTCCATCCAACGGACCCCACGAAGACAGCTTCCATCGGGACACAGCTGAGCCCCGCTATTGGAGCCGCACTACGAGATTTCTTATGCGAGAATTGGGACATTTTCGCCTGGCACCCATCGGACATGCCAGGCATCCCACGCAGACTGGCTGAACACAGCCTCAATATCCTAAAAGGATATAAACCAGTCAAGCAGACCCTAAGGCGATTCTCAGAGCCCAAACGACAGGCAATGGGGGAAGAGTTAGCCAAGCTACTCGAGGCCGGATTCATCAGAGATATCAAACATCCGGATTGGCTGGCAAATTTGGTGATGGTACCAAAGAAGGAAAAATCCTGGCGCCTATGCATCGACTTCGAATACCTCAACAAGGCTTGCCCCAAGGATCTCTTTCCCCTCCCTCGCATCGACCAAATCATCGATGCCATAGCTGGACACGACTCGCAATGTTTTCTCGACGCATACTCTGGATACAATCAAATAAAGATGGCGGAGTCCGACCAAGCTGCAATAGCTTTTATAACGCCATATGGCCCTTTTTGCTTCAACACTATGCCCTTCGGGCTCAAGAATGCCTGTGCAACCTATCAACGCATGATTCAAACATGCCTGGAAAAAAAAATCGGCAAAACAGTGGTAGCATATGTGGATGACGTGGTCATAAAAACTAGACACGTCGAAACCCTGATAGATGACTTGAGGCTCACATTCGAAAACCTCCGGACATACGACATTAAGTTGAATCCGGAAAAATGCGTCTTCGGCGTCCCATCGGGGAAACTGTTGGGCTTCATTGTTTCCAATAGAGGAATTGAAGCGAACCCGGCAAAAACCCGAGCTCTATACCAGTTGGCTATACCAACAGACCTCAAGCACATCCAGAAGCTAGGTGGATGCGGGGCCGCTTTGAGCCGCTTTATCTCCAGGCTAGGAGAAAAGGCATTGCCTATTTACCGCCTCCTGCGGCGCACCGAACACTTCGTATGGACGGATGTAGCCGCGGCCGGACTCGATGAAATAAAGACCTTACTGGCCAGTAATCCAGTCCTAACAATTGAACACCGGCGAGCCTATGCTATTATACATAGCGGCAACACACCAAGTTGTAAGCGCAGTACTCGTCGTTGAACGAGAGGTTGACGGATACAAATTCCCGCTCCAAAAGCCAGTCTATTACGTATCCACAGTTCTCACCCCATGCAAATCCCGATACCCGCACTAGCAAAAAATAGCATACGCGGTCTTCATGGCATCCCGGAAGCTACGACACTACTTTCAAGAGTGGACAGTCACAGTAGCTTCCGAAGTACCATTCAATGACATAATAAACAACTCCGACGCTACGGGCCGGATTGCTAAATGGGCCATCGAGATCCTCCCGTTTGATATAATGTACAAACCACGGCGGGCCATCAAGTCGCAAGTACTGGCCGACATTGTCGCCGAATGGACGGAAGCCGAACTCCCTAAAGAGTACGACGCATACTCCAACTGGATCATGCACTTTGACGGCTCTAAAATGCCGGCCGGATTGGGAGCAGGTGTAGTCCTGACATCCCCCACCGGAGACACGGTCCAGTACATCCTCCAGATATTATATACAGACTCCAACAATGCAGCCGAATATGAGGCTCTATTGCACGGTCTTCGGATGGCAATCTCTATGGCCATTCAACGCCTGGAAGTGCGCGGGGACTCAAACCTCGCAATATGACAGATAAACGGAGATTTTGATGCCAAGCACCCGAAAATGGCGGCCTACCGTAATGCTGTCCTCAAGATGTCAGCTCGTTTCAAGGGGCTCGAATTCCACCATGTGGCTCGAGAAAACAATCAAGCGGCGGATGTCCTCGCTCGCATCGGTGCAAAACGCGACCCTATCCCACCTAACATATTCTTGGAACGGCTGTTCAAGCCATCCGTAGTATGGGAAGGGGAGTCCGGCAATACTAGCACGGATCCGAATACATTCCCAGATTCCGAACCATCAGACATAGTCGGAGGTTCTACCCCCGAAATAGTGTCCTCGGCCCATGAAATCATGGCTGTAATCGCCCCATGGACGAGCCCTTCTTGGCCTACCTAAATAGGCAGGAGCTCCCTGAAGACCAAAATGAAGCATGCTGCATTGTCCGGCGTTCTAAAGCTTACAAAGTCTACAAAGGGGAACTCTACAAGAAAAGCGATACCGGAGTACTACAAAGATGCATCTCCGAAGAGGAAGGGCGACAGCTCTTGGCTGAAATCCATGTCGGCCTGTGTGGGCACCATGCCGCGGCTCGGGCGTTAGTCATCAAGGCCTTCCATACAGGCTTCTATTGGCCGACGGCCCGAGCAGACGCACAAGACCTTGTCCAACACTGCGTCGGTTGCCAGCTCTTTGCCAATCAGAGTCATATGCCCCCTACCGTTCTCCAAACAATCCCCATAACTTGGCCCTTTGCGGTGTGGGGGCTGGATATGGTCGGACCTCTTAAAGGGGGAAGCCATAAGAAGAAATACTTACTGGTCATGGTGGACAAATTCACCAAATGGATAGAAGCTAAACCAGTTAAAACGGCTGAATCCGGACCAGTTATAGACTTCATATCCGGTCGCATAATCGATACGGTGTCCCCCATAGCATCATCACCGATAATGGCTCAAATTTCACAGCCGACAAAGTGAAAACTTGGTGCGCAAAAATGGGCATCAAGCTCGATTACGCTTCCATCTACCATCCCCAAACAAACGGCCAGGTAGAGCGGGCAAATGGTCTCATTATGAGTGGCATCAAACCCAGACTAGTGCGATCCTTGACAGAATCGGATACGCACTGGGTGGAGGAGCTCGACTCCGTACTCTGGGGGCTCCGGGCCACGCCAAATGGCACCACCAGATATAAACCATTTTTTATGGTGTACGGCGCGGAAGCAGTATTACCTTGCGACATAATACATGATTCGCCACACGTACGCATGTACGAAGAGAAGGAAGCCGAGTTAGATCGGCAGGATAATTTGGATGCCCTGGAGGAGGAGCGCGATGTCACAAAAGCCCGTTCCGCATTCTATCGCCAGCAGGCTCGACGATACCAAAGCAGAAGTGCGGGCCAAAACTTACAATATTGGCGAGCTCGTTCTACGACTACCGGAGAAGAAGAAGGACAAAATCAAACCCAAGTGGGAGGGTCCTTCCGTCATTGACAAAATCCTCACCGGAGGAGCGTGCCGCCACGTAATGCATCGATAATGAGACTCGGGCGAACCCTTGGAACGCGGCAAGACTACGGAGATTCTACGCCTAGCGCCGAACACAATGTTCGTCTCCTAACTCCTCCCTTTTAATTATGCCCCATCCCCTTTTCCTTTCTCGACCTTTTTCTCCCTTCACACAAAGTATTCAATACAGTGCGGATTTCCGGATCACTCCGGCCGCACTAAGTGTATAAGCAATACCTGGGGGCTTCCTATACGGAAGCTAAAAATGATTACTCACATGGCTTTGTGCCCATCGCATATGCATTCTTTTTCCATATGTGCCTTTTCTTCACCATTATATGCATCGATATGACTTAAGATGTTGCCAATCTGGGTTGCCTGGCTCTTGTGTTTATGCCCTACGTCCCCGTTAATTCGGCTAGGGCATAAGGGGAGCACCTCTGTGATTGTTACTGCCAGTTCAGCCGGATGTGTACCTCAGACTGGGTGAAGCCGAAAGCTAGCTTCCTTAAGATAATATTCGGTCGGTGAACAAAAGATGTATTCGTTTATTATAACATAAATCCCCAGAAGTCTTGTATCCTGTGCCTTCGTTCGCAGTCCGGACATGTGCATCGTCACATGCGTACCCAGGGAAAGGAACCCCTAATGGAACTATTCTCTCTGGAAGATGTTTCTTACTATCCATGTAATATAACATAACTAGTTGGGTACTTGTCTGTTCAAGCACTTATGACCCCTACGCCTTGTTTCCACGCATACCCCGATTTTGTATAGCTGAGCGGGTATTCGGACACACCCCGGACTATAGGATCCGGGGGCTGAAGCGAAAAGGTCTGCCATGACAAATGATTCTAATCCGGCTAGGGGCTTATCATGCCCATTAAATTACACAGTCACTTGGACTGATTACATTCCTCCTCTATACCATCCAACATGCTATCTAGCTTACATCCTGTTGAGAATATCCAGTGGCTAACGCTACCTGGACATACACCAGACTAACGGGAATTTCTTGCCCATCGGGCCCTGCCAGTCCCACTTCGGCCATATGGTTCGGGTCCAGCTTGGTGTAGCGCGTCTTCACCGTTGCCCAGGCTTCTCTTGCTCCTTGCCGGCATGCTGATATCTTCCATAGGCAGGCGCCGCAGGCTCCTTGAAGCAGGTCCGCAAGTTCGCCCATGCCATTCGGGCAAGAGGCTTGATGGCCACAAAGCCCGAGCAACACCTGCATCACTTGCCGAGCTCGCTCGTGCGATTCTGAAAAGGTCTTGCAGTAAATCATGTGCAGATGAGGGCATCTCCTCCTCAGGGCGACCCGTTAACATTCCTGCAAGCAAAATTCTTTCAATACACTTCCTCGCCGAACTATACTACAGTTCGTCTAGGCACTTACTGTAAATGCCGCATTGAAGACTCCTGTTCTCCTTCACGGAGTCCGCCAGCTGAGCGCGGAGTTCTTTTAACTCCACGTCTAGCTGGACTTTGGCATCTTGAAGATCGTCCTTCTCCTGCCTAACTCGCGTAAGAATGCGCTCGCCAGCCTCCAGCTGCCTTTTGAGATGCGATGTGTCCTCTCTTACGCCCTCCGGATTCACCCCGGAATTGTCTGCACAATTTTCTGTTAGACTTTTGACATCAGCCATTTACTAACTGTTGCATCTTCATGCAATTATGACAAATGTTACCAGATGTGGGCTTTTGGGGTTCCTCTAATTTGGCAACTACGGCCCTAAGTTCGGCCTTGCATCCCTCCAGCTCCCGAGACAATTGCTCGTTCTTCTCTACAAGGACATGTGCATACATTGATCCTTAAAACTGTTGTTCCAACTGTTTGAAGTGTCAGGGGATACTACTATACATACTTATCAAAATTTCTTACCCGTATGTCTTGGGTATACTGGTTTGTCGCTTGGGCAAGCCCGCCCTGAGCAGCTCGGATGTATGCATCCACCAAATTGAAGGCATTAAAAGCCTCTTCGGAAAAGATATTGTTCTGGAGCACGGCCATCCGGCGCCGGTGATTCATGGTGCTCTCCACTTCGGAGTTCGTGGCCGAACACATATCTACATCCTCCGCCGGGGGACGATGCGGTGCTGGCCCTGTGTCCGCCTCCGCCCCCGAAGCCGGTTCTAGAACCCGACTGGTAGAGGCGTGATTGGTGGGGTCTCCGGGTATAGTCCGGCTATTCCTCTTCCTGCCAGACACGAAGGGCGCTGTCACATTTCAAATTCTATAATTACAGGGCAAATTACTACTTTACCTCTGTAGCGGTGTGTCAACCCTCACCGCCTTCCTCTTGAGCCTGCCCGATCTGGACGCCCGTTGCTGACGAGTCCCCAGAGGCTCGGCCCCTCGCTCCGTCCGTCGTTTCTGGAAATAGAAAGACACCTCATGGGTAAATTATAATACCTGGGAGGAGTCCTCTTCGAAGGATAGGTTCTTTTAGTTCGGCATACGCGCGACGCGGGGAGCAGTCCAGGGTAGTCAGCCATAATGGCCACTAGGGCGCCATCCCAGCTCGCTTGATAGAATACCCCGTTGGCAAGCTCCACAGTGATATCCGGATCCACTTTAAGTCCCGGATCTAGGGCCCTTCCAGGGTCCTCTGGTTGCGGGGAGGGGTTGAAGATTCCTTCTACGGCTCTCCTCAGTTCCTGCTCAGAAGCATTGATGCAAGTAATCTTAGCAGAAGTACGCTAGAGTAAGCAAAGCAGGGAAATAGAATGGCAACTTACCCACGCTGGGGGTTGTACATGGAGAATCCGTCCTGTGTTTTGATGCGAGGGAATTCCTCCTCTTCTCCTTTGTACAAATCGGACAATATCCTTGCCAAAGCGGCAGTGGAGTCCAGACCCTTACGACCGCAGCGGGAGGCGTCGTCTTCCCCGTTGAAATGCCACATGGGCTTCCCCCGATATTGGAGCGGTTGCACGCCTCGCTTTATGCATATCGCCATAACCTCAACTATCGTCAGTCCGGATTTGGCAAGTAACTTTATCCTGTTCATCAGGAGGAGTATTTCCCTTGTGTCCTCTTCTTGAGGGCCCCGGGGGTGCCAGCTTAGGCGTGCCCTTGGCGGGGCGTTGCTGAACTTGGGGAGACCTGTCCGGACTGGATCCGGAAGGGGAACGTCGTTTATATAGAACCACTCTGAAGGCCAGTTTTCTGGTGCCTTCTCAGGAGTGCCGAACAAGTATCCAGTCTCGGCAATGCGCCATGCTTCGGCCCCGCCCACATGACATAGGGACTCCCCCTGGGTGCGGGGGACGAGGCAGAACAGCTTCCTCCATAATCCGAAGTGTGGTTCGCAGCCCAAAAACAACTCGCAAAGGGCAACACATCCAGCTATGTGCAGAATAGAGGCAGGGGTAAAGTTGTGTAGCTGGAGGCCGTAGAACTCCAAGAGCCCGCGGAGAAACGGATGGATAGGAAATCCGACGCCCCTCAACAGATGCGGGATGAGGCATACACGCTCCTCTGGAGATGGATTAGGAGATCCCTCTGCTTGTTCCCCTCCGTCATAAGTGGCTATTCAGGCCCGGACGGGGACCATGAACGCCGGTGGGAGAAACCCTGGGTTTTTTAACTCTATCAAACGACTATGAGGAACTGAGCACTCTCCCCAATCCCCCGACTTGGAACGAGAAGGGCGAACAGAAGAGCTGCGACGGCCGGCCATGCTGGAATGGCTTTTCGCGGAGCGCTCTGTTGGATGCTAGCCCTGGGAGGGAGAGTGAGGTTTGGATCTGTGAATCCCCGTCCCTTCAAATAGATGGGTAGCCCGGGGGACCAAGGGTGGCGAATGCAAAAATGCCTCGACTACTCGCATTCGCTCGACACGTGGAGACGGTCATTACTGAAGCACTAAAGCCGAGGAGCACAACATTGATTGGAGGCCGGACACTATTCGTCGTAACAGGTACTTTGGGGTATTCGAAGAAGGAACCCGCCTTGCAATGCCGAAGACAATACTGCACGCCGGACTCATCGTCATTGAAGCCTGGTTCAGGGCTCTTGAGGAGTCTGGATTAGGGGGTATCCGGACAGCCGGACTGTGTACAGCGTCCGGACTATTGAAACGTGAAGATACAAGACTCAAGACTTCGGCTCATGTCCGGATGGGACTTTCCTTGGCGTGGAAGGAAAGCTTGGCGATCCGGATATTATATTTCCTTCCTTGTAACCGACTCCATGTAAACCCTAGCCCTCTCCAGTTTCTATATAAACCGGAGAGGTTGGTCCTTAGAAGGCCGATCACAATTAAAATCATACCATTACAGGCTAGCTCTTAGGGTTTAGCCTCTACGATCTCGTGGTAGATCTACTCTTGTACTACCCATATCATCAATATTAATCAAGAAGGAAGTAGGGTTTAACCTCCATAGAGAGGGCCCGAACCTGGGTAAACATCTGTGTCCCTTGCTTCCTGTTACCATCAGCCTTGACGCACAGATCTGGACCCCCTACCCGAGATCCGCCGGTTTTGACACCAACAGCACCATCGAAATCCGTTGAGACGACGCCTTATGAACTATGGTTTGGCAAGAAACCAAAGTTGTTGTTTCTTAAAGTTTGGGGCTGCGATGCTTATGTGAAAAAGCTTCATCCTGATAAGCTCGAACCCAAATCGGAGAAATGTGTCTTCATAGGATACCCAAAGGAGACTGTTGGGTACACCTTCTATCACAGATCCGAAGGCAAAACATTCGTTGCTAAGAATGGATCCTTTCTAGAGAAGTAGTTTCTCTCGAAAGAAGTGAGTGGGAGGAAAGTAGAACTTGATGAGGTAACCGTACCTGCTCCCTTATTGGAAAGTAGTTCATCACAGAAACCGGTTCCTGTGACATCTATACCAATTAGTGAGGAAGTTAATTATGATGATCATGAAACTTTAGATCAAGTTGTTACTGAACCTCGTAGGTCAACCAGAGTAAGATACGCACTAGAGTGGTACGGTAATCCTGTTCTGGAGGTTATGTTACTAGACCATGACGAACCTACGAACTATGAAGAAGCGATGGTGAGCCCAGATTCCGCAAAATGGTTTGAGGCCATGAAATCTGAGATGGGATCCATGTATGAGAACAAGGTGTGGACTTTGGTTGACTTGCCCGATGATCAGCAAGCCATTGAGAATAAATGGATCTTCAAGAAGAAGACTGATGCTGACGGTAATGTTACTGTCTATAAAGCTCGACTTGTTGCGAAAGGTTTTCGACAAGTTTAAGGGATTGACTACGATGAGACCTTATCATCCGTATTGATGCTTAAGTCTGTCCGAATCATGTTAGCAATTGCCGCATTTTATGATTATGAAATTTGGCAAATGGATGTAAAAACTGCATTCCTGAATGGATTTCTGGAAGAAGAGTTGTATATGATGCAACCGGAAGGTTTTCTCGATCCAGAGGTAGCTAACAAAGTGTGCAAGCTCCAGCGATCCATTTATGGACTGGTGCAAGCCTCTCGGAGTTGAATAAACGCTTTGATAGTGTGATCAAAGCATTTGGTTTTGCACAGATTTTTGGAGAAGCCTGTATTTACAAGAAAGTGAGTGGGAGCTCTGTAGCATTTCTGATATTATATTTGGATGACATATTGCTGATTGGAAATGATATAGAATTTCTGGATAGCATAAAGGGATACTTGAATAAGAGTTTTTCAATGAAGGACCTCGGTGAAGCTGCTTATATATTGGGCATCAAGATCTATAGAGATAGATCAAGACGCTTAATTGGCCTTTCACAAAGCACATACCTTGACAAAGTTTTGAAGAAGTTCAAAATGGATCAGGAAAAGAAAGGGTTCTTGCCTGTGTTACAAGGTGTGAAGTTGAGTAAGACTCAATGCCCGACCACTGCAAAAGATAGAGAGAAGATGAAAGATGTTCCCTATGCTTCAGCCATAGGCTCTATCATGTATGCAATGATGTGTACCAGACCTGATGTGTGCCTTGCTATAAGTCTAGCAGGAGGTACCAAAGTGATCCAGAGTGGATCATCGACAGTGATCAAGAACGTCCTGAAATACCTGAAAAGGACTAAGGATATGTTTCTCGTTTATGGAGGTGACCAAGAGCTAGTCGTAAATGGTTACGTTGATGCAAGCTTTGACACTGATCCGGACGATTCTAAATCACAAACCGAATACGTGTTTACATTGAACGGTGGAGCTGTCAGTTGGTGCAGTTCTAAACAAAGCGTCGTGGCGGGATCTATGTGTGAAGCGGAGTACATAGCTGCTTCAGAAGCAGGAAATGAAGGAGTCTGGATGAAGGAGTTCATATCCGATCTAGGTGTCATACCTAGTGCATCGGGTCCAATAAAAATCTTCTGTGACAATACTGGTGCTATTGCCTTGGCGAAGGAATCCAGATTTCACAAGAGAACCAAGCACATCAAGAGATGCTTCAACTCCATTCGGGATCTAGTCCAGGTGGGAGACATAGAAATTTGCAAGATACATACGGATCTGAATGTTGCAGACCCGTTGACTAAGCCTCTTCCACGAGCAAAACATGGCACCAAGGCTCCATGGGTGTTAGAATCATTACGGTGTAATCTAGATTATTGACTCTAGTGCAAGAGGGAGACTGAAGGAAATATGCCCTAGAGGAAATAATAAAGTTATTATTTATTTCCTTATATCATGATAAATGTTTATTATTCATGCTAGAATTGTATTAACCGGAAACATGATACATGTGTGAATACATAGACAAACAGAGTGTCACTAGTATGCCTCTACTTGACTAGCTCGTTGATCAAAGATGGTTATGTTTCCTAGCCATAGACATGAGTTGTCATTTGATTAACGGGATCACGTCATTAGGAGAATGATGTGATTGACTTGACCCATTCCGTTAGCTTAGCACCTCGATCGCTTAGTATTCTACTATTGCTTTCTTCATGACTTATACATGTTCCTATGACTATGAGATTATGCAACTCCGTTTACGGAGGAACATTTTGTGTGCTACCAAACGTCACAACGAATCGGGTGATTATAAAGGTGCTCTCTGGTGTCTCCAAAGGTACTTGTTGGGTTGGTGTATTTGGAGATTAGGATTTGTCACTCCGATTGTCGAGAGGTATCTTCAGGCCCTGCGGTAATGCACATCACTATAAGCCTTGCAAGCATTGCAACTAATGAGTTAGTTGCGGGATGATGCATTACGGAACGAGTAAAGAGACTTGCCGGTAACGAGATTGAACTAGGTATTGAGATACCTACGATCGAATCTCAGGGAAGTAACATACCGATGACAAAGGGAACAACATATGTTGTTATGCGGTCTGACCGATAAAGATCTTCATAGAATATGTAGGGGCCAATATGGGCATCCAGGTCCCGCTATTGGTTATTGACAAGAGAGGAGTCTCGGTCATGTCTACATAGTTCTCGAACCTGTAGGGTCCGCACGCTTAACGTTCGTTGACGATATAGTACTATGAGTTATGTATGTTGGTGACCGAATGTTGTTCGGAGTTTTGGATGAGATCACGGATATGACGAGGAACTCCGGAATGGTCCGGAAGTAAAGATTGATATGTGGATAGTACTGTTTGATCTCCAGAAAAGTTCCGGAATCCATCAGAAGGGGTTCCGGATATTTCCCGAAATGTTTGGGCACGAGAACACTTTATCTGGGCCAAAGGGGAAAGCCCACATGGTTTTTGGAAAGCGCAAAAGGAAGTTTTGCGGAGTCCAAGGGCCAGACGCCAGGGTCCCCGGCATCTGGGTCCAGACGCCGGGAACCCTGGCGTCTGGCCCTGGATTCCGAGAAGGACTCTTGCCTTTCGGGTGAAACCGACTTTGTGGAGGCTTTTACTCCAAGTTTCGACCCCAAGGCTCAACATATAGATAGAGTGGTAGGGCTAGCACCGAAGACACATCAAGAAACACCAAGCCGTGTGCCGGCAACCCCGTCTCCTCTAGTTTATCCTCTGTCATAGTTTTCGTAGTGCTTAGGCGAAGCCCTACGAAGATTGTTTTTCACCAACACCGTCACCATGCCGTCGTGCTGCCGGAACTCATCTACTACTTCACCCCACTTGCTGGATCGAGAAGGCGAGGACGTCACCGAGCCGAACGTGTGCAGAACTCGGAGGTGCTGTGCTTTCGGTACTTGGATCAGTCGGATCGTGAAGTCGTACGACTACATCAACCGCGTTGATATAACGCTTCCGCCACGGTCTCACGAGTGCGTAGACAACACACTCCCCTCTCGTTGCTATGCATCACCATGATCTTGCGTGTGCGTAGGAATTTTTTTGAAATTACTATGTTCCCCAACAAATATTCAAGGACAACCAAGAGCCTAAGCTTGGGGATGACCCGGAAGGCATCCCCTCTTTCGTCTTCGTTCATCGGTAACTTTACCTGGAGCTATATTTTTATTCGCCACATGATATGTGTTTTGCTTGGAGTGTCATTTTATTTTCTTTAGCTTTGCTTGCTGTTTGAATAAAATACCAAGATCTGAAAGTCTTAAATGTTAGAGACTCTTCACATAGCTACATAATTATTTAACTACTCATTGATCTTCACTTATATATTTTTGGAGTAGTTTGTCATTTACTCATGTGCTTCACTTATATCCTATGAGTAAATGGTTGAATGATTGAAATGTCATAAATCTGAAATTATATAAGTTTCATATGACTTTCCCATGGGGAGTAATGCCTTCACATATAAGAAGTAGAGGTGGTAAATTTATTGAAGGTTAGCAAACATTGTATTGGTCACTTGAATAATTCATGAAAGAATATTGAAGGAAGGGAGGTTTCACATATAAATATACTATCTTGGACATCTTCTACGATTGTGATCCCCATTAATTATTTTCAAACCTGAGCAAATTAGTTGAAGTTGGACAAGGAAGACAACATAATGAGTTATGCTTGGGTATATTTTTATAAGTTATATTGTTTTGGATCCTCTAACATGTGGTTCTTGCTATTTAGAATCCTTTGGTAGCCAAAATATCTGTACTAAGCGGGAATACTGCTTGTGCATCCAAATTCCTTGAACCAAGTTCTTCCATGAGTGTCCACCATATCTACCTATATGTGGTATTTACCTGCCGTTCCAAGTAAATTTGCATGTGCCAAACTCTAAACCTTCAAATAATAATCTGTTTTGTATGCCCGAATCGCTCATGTAGCGACTACGGGTTAGCAGTATCTTCCATGCTAGGTGGGTTATTCTCACGATGAGTGGACTCCGCTCATCATTCACGATAAAGTGGCTGGTAACTGGGATGCCCAGTCCCATGATCAAAAGATCGAAATCAAATCAAAAATAATTGCAAACAAAACTCCCCCAGGATTGATGTTAGTTGGAGGCACCCGTTGTTTCGGCAAGCCATGGATTGATGATTGTTGGTGGAGGGGGAGTAAAAATCTTTACCTTTCTGTTTGGGAACCGCCTATAATGTATGTAGTATGGAAGATATTGGGAACTCTCGGTCGTTATGTTGACAATGAAAGCATACCTCTCAAAATTATTTTCATCTCTGTTTTTGCTTCAAGCTCTGGCACCTCTGCAAATCCCTGCTTCCCTCTACGAAGGGCCTATCTTTTACTTTTATGCAAGAGTCAGTAGTATTCCTTATCATTCCAACCTACTCTTTAGTTGTCAAGCATGATCTGATGGAAAGATCTAAGCATATATGGCCATTCAAATATATTTGAGCATGAATTTATTATTGGTGACTTTACCCTTGAGGTAAAAGGTTGGGAGGCGAAACATTAAGCCCCTATCTTTCTCTGTGTTTGATGAATACTATTTGTTCTAAAAATATGCTTTGACTGGTAGCAATCATGGAAGACTAAATGATTGTTGAGTATGTGAAGTTTGTTGAATCAAAGCTCTGACATAGAATCTTCCTGAAAATAAGATGAATTGTAATTGTTTGATGACTAATAACACGGTTTGTTAGTTTTCAAGAAGGTTTATGATCTATGCTTTAACATTGTGAATAGTTTGTTACTTGATCATGCTAAGTTTTATGATATGAGCTACTGTTATGACATATAATGATGCTAGAAAAGGTGACTGAAATTATCATTGATCAACCTTATGCACCTGCTAGCATTCACACTTCATAAATTCTTTCTTTTATCATTTACCTACTCGAGGACGAGCAGGAATTAAGCTTGGGGATGCTGATACATCTCCAACGTATCTATAATTTATGAAGTATTCATGCTATTATATTATCTGTTTTGGATGTTTATGGGCTTTACTATGCACTTTTATATTATTTTGGGACTAACCTATTAACCTAGAGCCCAGTGCCAGTTTCTGTTTTTTCCTTGTTTTTGAGTTTTACAGAAAAGGAATATCAAACAGAGTCGAAACGGAATGAAACCTTCTGGAGAAGTTAAATTTGGAAGGAAAGCAACCTGATAGACTTAGAGTGCACGTAAGGAAAGAAATGAGGGAGCCACGAGGTAGGGGGCGCGCCCACCCCCTAGGGCGCGCCCTCCACCCTCATGGGCCCCTCGTGGCTCCCCTGATGTATTTCTTCCGCCTATATATATCCATATACCCTAAAACGATCAGAGAACAGAATAGATCAGGAGTTCTGCCGCCACAAGCCTCTGTAGCCACCAAAAACCTCTCGGGAGCCCGTTCCGGCACCCTGCCGGAGGGGGGAACCCTCACCAGTGGCCATCTTCATCATCCCGGCGATCTCCATGACGAGGAGGGAGTAGTTCACCCTCGGGGCTGAGGGTATGTACCAGTAGCTATGTGTTTGATCTCTCTCTCGTGTTCTTGATTTGGCACGATCTTGATGTATCGCGAGCTTTGCTATTATAGTTGCATCTTATGTTGCTTCTCCCCCTCTACTCTCTTGTAATGGATTGAGTTTCCCCTTTGAAGTTATCTTATCGGATTGAGTCTTTTAATGATTTGAGAAAACTTGATGTATGTCTTGCCGTGCGTATCTGTGGTGACAATGGGATATCACGTGACTCACTTGATGTATGTTTTGGTGATCAACTTGCGGGTTCCGCCCATGAACCTATGCATAGGGGTTGGCACACGTTTTCGTCTTGATTCTCCGGTAGAAACTTTGGCGCACTCTTTGAGGTTCTACGTGTTGGTTGAATAGATGAATCTGAGATTGTGTGATGCATATCGTATAATCATACCCACAGATACTTGAGGTGACATTGGAGTATCTAGGGTACATTCAGGTTTTGGTTGATTTGTGTCTTAAGGTGTATTCTAGTACGAACTCTAGGGTTGTTTGTGACCCTTATAGGAATAGCCCAACGGATTGATTGGAAAGAATAACTTTGAGGTGGTTTCGTACCCTACCATAATATCTTCGTTTGTCCTCTGCTATTAGTGACTTTGGAGTGACTCTTTGTTGCATGTTGAGGGATAGTTATATGATCCAATTATGTTATTATTATTGAGAGAACTTGCACTAGTGAAAGTATGAACCCTAGGCCTTGTTTCCTAGCATTGCAATACCATTTACGCTCACTTTTATCATTAGTTACCTTGCTGTTTTATATTTTCAGATTACAAAAACCTATATCTACCATCCATATTGCACTTGTATCACCATCTCTTCGCTGAACTAGTGCACCTATACAATTTACCATTGTATTGGGTGTGTTGGGGACACAAGAGACTCTTTGTTATTTGGTTGCAGGGTTGCTTGAGAGAGACCATCTTCATCCTACGCCTCCCACAGATTGATAAACCTTAGGTCATCCACTTGAGGGAAATTTGCTACTGTCCTACAAACCTCTGCACTTGGAGGCCCAACAACGTCTACAAGAAGAAGGTTGTGTAGTAGACATCAGTGCAACCTATCAACGCATGATTCAGACATGCCTAGAAACACAAATTGGCAAAACAGTGGAGGCATACGTAGACGACGTGGTCATCAAAACAAGACACGTGAATCCTTAATAGACGACCTGATGCTCACGTTCGACAATCTCCGAACATATGACATCAAGCTCAATCTAGAAAAATGCATTTTCGGCGTACCCACCGGAAAGCTCTCGGGCTTCATCGTCTCCAGTAGAGGAATTGAAGCAAATCCGGCTAAAATCCGAGCTCTGTCACAGTTGGCTATCCCAACAGACCTCAAGAAATCCAAAATCAACTGGATGCGTCGCTGCCCTAAGCCGCTTTATCTCCTGATTAGGAGAAAAGGCACTACCCCTTTATCGCCTTCTTCGACGCACCGAACACTTCGAGTGGACGGATGCGGCCACGGCCGGATTGGAAGATATAAAAGCCGTTTTGGCCACCAACCCAATCTTGGCCGCGCCAAATGTTGGCGAACCAATGTTGTTATATATAGCGGCAACACACCAAGTTGTAACCGTGGTGCTCGTCGTTGAACGAGAGACGGACGGACATAATTTCCTGCTTCAAAAGCCGGTATACTATGTATCCACTGTCCTCACTCCATGCAAATCACGGTACCCACATTATCAAAAGATAGCATACGCGATCTTCATGGCATCCCAAAAATTACGACACTACTTTCAAGAGTGTTCAATTACGGTGGCCTAGGAAGTACCACTCAATGACATAATAAATAACCGCGATGCCACGGGCCGGATTGCTAAATGGGCTATCAAGCTCCTCCTGTTCGACATAACATATAAACCACGGCGAGCCATTAAGTCGCAAGTACTGGCCGATTGCGTCGCCGAATGGATGGAAGCCGAACTCCCTAAAGAGTACGGCGCATACTCCAATTGGATCATGCACTTTGACGGTTCAAAGATGCTGGCTGGTCTAGGGGCAGGCGTCGTCCTGACATCTCCCACCGGAGATACAGTCCAATACATACTCCAAATACTATACACAGACTCCAACAATGCATCAGAATATGAGGCCCTGTTGCATGGTCTCCGGATAGCAGTCTCCATGGGCATTCAATGCCTAGAGGTGCGTGGGGATTCGAACCTTGCAATATCTCAAATAAATGGAGACTTTGATGCCAATGACCCAAAAATGGCGGCTTACTGCAACGCCGTCCTCAAAATGTCAGCTCGGTTCGAGGGGCTTGAATTCCACCATGTGGTCCGAGAAAAAAATCAAGCGGCGGTTATCCTCGCCCACATCGGCGCTAAGCGCGACCCTGTCCCACCCAATATCTTGTTGGAAAGTCTGTTTAAGCCATCCGTGGTATGGGAAGGAGAGACCGGCAACAACAGTCCGGACTTGGCCACAACACCAGATACCGAACACTCTGGCGTAATCAGAGGCTCTGCCACCGAAATAACACCTTCCGCGCACGTGATCATGGCTGTCATCGCCCCGTTTACGGAACCCTTCTTGGCCTACCTAACTAGGCAGGAACTACCTGAGGACCCAAACGAGGCATGTTGCATTGTGCGGCGGTCTAAAGCCTACAAGGTCCACGAGGGAGAGCTTTATAAGAAAAGCGCTGCCGGAGTCCTTCAAAGGTGCATCTCCGAAGAGGAAGGACATCAACTTTTGGCAGAAATTCATGCTGGACTTGGCGGCCACCACGCCACAGCTCGGGCCCTTGTAAGCAAGGCCTTCTGTACGGGTTTCTACTGGCCGACGGCCCGAGAAGACGCACAGGACCTCGTTCAACGTTGCGTCGGTTGCCAGCTTTTTGCAAACCAAAGCCATATGCCACCTACCGCTCTCCAAACAATCCCCATCACTTGGCCCTTTGCGGTCTGGGGGCTTGATATGGTCGGACCCCTTAAAGGGGGAAGCCATAAGAAAAAATACCTATTGGTCATGGTGGATAAATTCACCAAATGGATAGAAGCCAAACCAGTTAAAAGGCCGAATTCGGACCAGTGATAGACTTCATATCCGGGGTTGTACACCGTTATGGTGTTCCCCATAGCATCATCACCGATAACGGCTCGAACTTTACAGCCGCCGAGGTAAAAACTTGGTGTAGCAACATGGGCATTAAGCTCGATTATGCCTCTGTCTATCACCCACAAACCAACGGTCAAGTCGAGCGAGCAAATGGTCTTATCATGAGCGGCATTAAACCCAGATTAGTGCGATCCTTGAAGGAATCAGATACGCACTGGGTCGAGGAGCTCGACTCCGTACTATGGGGGCTGCGGACCACGCCGAATCGCACTACCGGATACACACCGTTCTTTATGGTGTACGGCCTTGCGGTATGCGCCTCGCGAGATAATTCATGAATCACCTCGAATGCGCATGTACGAAGAGAAAGAAGTCGAGCTTGATCGACAGGACAGTTTGGACGCCCTGGAGGAGGAGTGTGATGTGGAAAAAGCCCGCTCCGCATTCTATCAGCAGCAGGCTAGAAGGTATCAAAGCAAAGAAGTACGGGCCAAAACGTATAACGTTGGCGAACTCGTTCTACGCCTATCGGAGAAGAAAAATAACAAGCTCAAGCCCAAATGGGAAGGACCCTTCATTATTGACAAAGTTCTGACCGGGGGAGCGTACCGTCTGCGGGATGCGTCGGACAATCGACTCGAGCCAAACCAATGGAACACAGCCAGACTCCAAAGGTTCTACGCATAGTGCCGGACTCTATGTTCGTCTCCTTACCTCCATCAATTTTTTATATATCTATTATCTGTCTTTTCTTTCTCTCTTTCTTCCCTTTTTCTTCAAGGCCTTAAAAGTCTAAAATATGTCTTTACTACACAATCTTGACGCGCTAGGTGTGCTCATTATACCTGGGGGCTTCTTATACAGAAGCTTAATATAACTATGTTTCGGGCTCTATGCCCCCCGCACATGTGTTACTTTTCCACATGTACCTTTTCTTCGCCATTATATGCATCAATATGACTTAAGTTTTGGCCAAGCTGGGTTGCCTAGCTCTTGTGTTTATGCCCTACGTTCCCGTTAATTCGGCTAGGGCATAAGGGGAGCACCTCTACTATTGTTACTTCCGGGTCAGCCGGATGTGTACCTCAGACAGGGTGAAGCCGAAAGCTAGCGTTCTTAAGGGAATATTCATTTGGTGAACAAAAGATGAGTTTTATTTATTGTAATACATGCCCCCAGATGTTTATATCCTGCATCTCTGTTCGCAGTTCGGACATGCACATTAATGCATGCGTACCCAGGGAAAGGAACCCTAAACGGAACTATTTTCCCTGGAAGATGTTTCTTACTATCCATGTAATATAACATAGCTAGTTGTGTACTTGTCTGTTCAAGCACTTATGACCCCTACGCCTGGTTTCCATGCGTACCTGATACGTCTCCAACGTATCTACTTTTCCAAACACTTTTGCCCTTGTTTTGGACTCTAACTTGCATGATTTGAATGAAACTAACTCAGATGACGCTGTTTTGTAGAACTATCATGATGTTGTTTTATGTGTAGAAAAGAAAAGTTCTCGGAATGTCCAGGAAATCCACAGAGGCACTTTTTGGAATTTATAAGAATTATTGGGCGAAAGAAATACATCAGGGGGTGCAAGGCCTGTCCATGAGATAGGGGGGCACGCCCCCCTAGGGCGCGCCCCCCTATCTCGTGGGCCCCCTGGACCTCCTCCGACCTCAACTCCAACTCCATATATTCTGTGTCGGGGAGAAAAAAATCAGATAGAAAGTTTCATCACGTTTCACGACACAGAGCCGCCGCCAAGCCCTAATCTCTCTCGGGAGGGCTGATCTGGAGTCCGTTCGGGGCTCCGGAGAGGGGGATTCGTCGCCGTCGTCATCATCAACCATCCTCAACCACCAATTTCATGATGCTCACCGCCGTGCGTGAGTAATTCCATCGTATGCTTGCTGGACGGTGATGGGTTGGATGTGATTTACCATGTAATCAAGTTAGTTTTGTTAGGGTTTGATCCCTAGTATCCACTATGTTCTGAGATTGATGTTGCTATGACTTTGCTATGCTTAATGCTTGTCACTAGGGTCCGAGTGCCATGATTTCAGATCTGAGCCTATTATGTTTTCGTGAATATATGTGTGTTCTTGATCCTATCTTGCAAGTCTATAGTCACCTATTATGTGTTATGATCCGACAACCCCGAAGTGACAATAATCGGGATACTTCTCGGTGATGATCGTAGTTTGAGGAGTTCATGTATTCACTATGTGCTAATGCTTGTTCCGGTTCTCTATTAAAAGGAGGCCTTAATATCCCTTAGTTTCCGTAAGGACCCCGCTGCAACGGGAGGGTAGGACAAAAGATGTCATACAAGTTCTTTTCCATAAGCACGCATGTCTATTCACGGAATACATGCCTACATTACATTGATGAATTGGAGCTAGTTCTATATCATCCTATGTTATAACTATTGCATGAGGAATCGCATCCGGCATAATTATCCATCACTGATCCATTTCCTACGAGCTTTTCATATATTGTTCTTCGCTTATTTACTTTTCCGTTGCTACTATTACAACTACTACAAAAACCCAAAAAAACGTTTATCTTTACTTTTGCTACCGTTACCTTTATTACCATACCACTTTTGCTACTAAACACTTTGCTGCAGATACTAAGTTATCCAGGTGTGGTTGAATTGACAACTCAACTGCTAATAATCAAGAATATTCTTTGGCTCCCCTTGTGTCGAATCAATAAATTTGGGTTGAATACTCTACCCTCGAAAGCTGTTGCCATCCCCTATACTTGTGGGTTATCAAGACTAATTTCTGGTGCCGTTGCCGGGGAGCATAGCTCTATTTTCTGAGTCACTTGGGATTTATATTTGTTGATCACTATGAAGAACTTGAAAGACGCTAAGACCAAGATTTTGCCCTCAACTACGAGGGGAGGTAAGGAACTGCCATCTAGCTCTGCACTAGATTCTCCTTCCGTTATTAGTAAGCTTGCGACACCTAAACCTGCTACTGCTATGAATTATGATATGTCGCATGTTATTGATGATGCCACTTCTGCTATGCATGATGAAACTACTTCTGTGCGTGATACTACTTTGCCATTAGGTGAATTTCTAGATGAACAACTTGCTAGAGTTAGGGGGAATGAAAATATTAAAGATCCTATTACTAATGATAGTGATGATGAAGGTTCCCCCAATGATTATGTATTACCTGTTGTTCCTAAGGGTTATGTTATGAATGAAAAAGCTGCTATGGAAATCCTTGCTTGCAATGATAGAAATGATCTGAAGAAATTATTAGCTAAATGGAAGCAGCGGTCTCTTAATGCTAGAATGAAACCCGATCCTGCTTTTGCTACTTCACCTATCTGTGTTACTGATAAGGATTATGAATTCTCTGTTGATCCTGATATTATTACTTTAGTTGAATCTTATCCTTTTTTATGGCCTCAAATCTGAAACTGGTGTGGCACATCTTACCAAGTTGAATGATATAGCCACCTTGTTTACTAATGATGAGAAGTCTCGCTATTTATATATCCTTAAGATATTTCCGTTCTCATTAAAGGGTGATGCTAAGACTTGGTATAATTATCTTCCTCCTGGTTGTGTGCGTAGTCCCCAGGATATGATTTATTACTTCTCTGCTAAATATTTCCCTGCTCATAAGAAACAAGCTGCCTTATGGAAATATATAATTTTGTGCAAATCAAAGAAGATAGTCTCCCACAAGCTTGGGGCAGGCTTCTCCGGTTACTTAATGCTTTGCCTGATCATCCTCTTAAGAAAAATGAAATACTTAATATCTTTTATAATGGACTAACCGATGCTTCCAAGGACTACTTGGATAGTTGTGTTGGTTGTGTTTTCAGGGAAAGAACAGTCGACGAAGCTTGTCGTGGTATTCTCACGGGGGGGGGGGGGGTGCAAGACGACATATGCCACAAGGTGGCTTCGGGGGTGGGCAAGACTGCTGCGGATAGGCCCGGGAGCGGGTATCACGAGTAGCACGCTGCTAGTTTACCTGTGTTCGGGCTCTCCGGAGAGATAACACCCTACTCCTGCATGTCTGAGTATATCCGGTATATCTGGTGCAGAGTGCTCTCGAGCTGTATTCGAGGTCGATGCCATAGGCATCTGCCTCAGATATGCCTCATATGTGGCATGCTAGTGGCCGGCCATGCTCATGGCCGTGAGCATGCATGTGGGTGCTCATGCGTGAGTCCATCTCCTGATGGATGGATGCAGCTAGCTTATATAGGCATGGCTAGCTTGATATGTAAGCTATGTGGGTAGCTTAGGAAGTAAGCTAGGTAGGCATGGTGGGGTGTCATCCTTGTCCCCTGGGTCACTTCATAAATAGTGCCAGGGGACAAGTGACACTGTACATGATGGCTGGGGTGTCATGTGAACAGTGCCAGGTACGGTCGTCACGTCGGGGTCGCGTCGGGTTGCAGTCGGCAGTCGGCTGGTGGCGCAGTCGGCAGCCAGCAGTCGGCCTGGTGGTGCAGTCGGCAGCCCGGAGTCGGCCTGGTGGTGTAGTCGGCAGCCCGGAGTCGGCCTGGTGGTGCAGTCGGCAGCCCGGAGTCGGCCTGGGCGGCCGGGGAGTCGGCAGCCAGCAGTCGGCCTGGTGGTGCAGTCGGCAGCCCGGAGTCGGCCTGGTGGTGCAGTCGGCAGCCCGGAGTCGGCCTGGGCGGCCGGGGAGTCGGATTGAGGGGCTTTGCTAGCCCCGATGTCTTGGATTATCGTCTTGCCGTCTTCGGGGTATCCGTGTCCAATTACTCCTACAGTAGCCCCCAAGCCTCCGGGCAACTTGGCAAAGTTGGGCGGAGGTTTTTTGGCGAGTGTTCGTGGAAATGATCATGAAAAAAGACAAAGTTAGTCCACGCGGATATATCAAATGATTGCTTTTAGCATTGCAAGTTTTATGCGGAGGGTGCCGACTCGATTTCATCCGAGCCCCCTTAATCTTTTTCGTGTTCCCTCCGCTTTTTGGCTTTTGCTCTCGCTCGCCGGACAGCCGCTCTGCGGTCTGTGGCTGAGAGTGGGCATGAAGTGGAGTGTACAGTACTCAAAGTCTAGGAGCAGATTCAACCGAGTTGATACTTGTAAAGGAAATGGTCGGGTCGCCCGAAGCGTTTCTCTTCCCGGGCGTTTTTCGCGTGGGCGGCCTCCACCGTTCACTCTTGCTAGCCAGACAGTCGCTCCGCGGTCTGTGGCTGAGAGGTGGGCCTTTGGAACTACACACGCTACTAAGCCGTCTGCGGGAAATAACGTCTCAGGCCAAGCGGCCAGCCCCCGGGCCAACTCTGGCTGGCGCCGGGGCGAACAGTGATGCAACTGTAATGAAATGCGAAGGTAGCCCCCGAGCATCGCTCGGGGTTATCCATGCTCTTGTGGTGCAAAAAATATGCGGGTGAGGAGCTCACATTGATTTTCATGTAGCCAAGGCAGAGTTTGCCTAAGACAGCCGGCGCGGCCCCGGCGCTCGCGGAGCGCGCCGGCGCACCTGCTGGGTGTGGCCTTCGAGCCCCCGGGTGCTCGAAGCGGGGCTCCGGCTGGTCAGGCTCGACCAGCCAGGCGGAGAGGCGTCTTGCAATGCCCTTCTTCTTCTTTTTCTCTTCTGCCGGCTGCTGGCAGCTGGACAAAACTCTTCTCTTATGCGCAATCTTGGCGAAGGCCGACTCATTGGTGTAGCCCCGAGATTCGGGCTGACTGGCTGAGCGGTCAGGCGGATCTGAACTACTTTGTCTTCTTCTTGGCAGGGCGTCAACAAGTTGAGTTGGTGTAGCCCAGATTCGGCCGGCTGGCGCCGGGCCGGATCTCCCGGCGACTACTTTGTCTTCTTCTCTTTCTCTTTTTTTTTGGAAGCCGGCCTCAGACTTGGTCAGTCGGACCTATCTTCCTTTGCACGAGGAGCCGGCTATAGCGGGTAGTCGGCCCTTTCCTTTTTCTCCCAGCCGACCTCTCTTTTTTTTTCTTTCTTTTTTTTAGCCATGGGCAGTCAGCCCTGTGACTTTCTCCCCAACCGGCCCCTACTCCTTTCTTCTTTCCACCCGAGTCTCTGAGCGGCTGGGCAGCCACGGCCGGGCACGAAGCGCGACTGGGCCGGCCAAGGGCGGGCGAGCAGAACCAGGCAGGCGCTGGGCGGCGCCGGAGATCTAGGGCGAGCCGGGTGGGAGGAGTGGCGAGGCGGCCGAGCCAGAGGGCGCGGGAGCCGGCTGGTTCTTGGCAGGTGGAAGGCGGCCAGCGCTGGAGCCGGCAAGCGGCCGGGTCGCCGGGCGGAGACGGCAGGCGGCAGGCCCGGCCGGGTCGTGGCGGAGCCGGCCGTCCGGCTGCGGCGAAGACGGCAGCGGCGGGCCTAGCTGGTCGTGGGCGGAGCCGGGTTGGAGCAGGCGAGGCGACTTCGAGCCGCCCAGGCCGGCTCGTGGACGCGGAGGGAGCCGGCCAAGGCGGGAAGCCGGCGTGGGGATCTTCGACGCGGCGATGGAGAGGCGCGCGGGAGTCGGCCTTGACGCGGACGGAGGAGCCCGGGATCGAGTGGCGCGTGAGGTGGCTCGCCAAAGCCGGGCAGCGGCCGGGCCAAGACGGGGCTACAGCCGGCGCTGGCGGAGGAGCACGCTGTAGCCGGGCAGGCGGCGCAGCCGCGCTGGTGGCGTGCCGAAGCGTGAGGGCAGCCGTGGCGCAGCGGCCGGGCGGAGAGGCGAGGCGGGCGCCCGACACGAGGCGGAGCGGAGCAGTCGGCTGGGTAGGTCACGCGCGGGAGCACCCGGGGAGGAGAGCGCCGCACGGGAGGGGACGAAGGCGAGGCGGCAGCCGGCCTGAGTAGCGAGCCGACAGGCGAGCGCGGCCGCAGAGGAGGCCGGAGCACGGGAGCCGGCCAGCCGCTGGAGGCCCGACGCTGGCGGGCGGGAGGCGGCAAGCTGAACGGAGCCGGGCCAGACCACGGCATCGCGGGCGGAGACGGCGAAGCGGCGTGCCGACGCTGCGAAAGCGCAAGGCCGGCCAGCGGGGCTTCCTCGAGAGCGGCGACGGGAGGGCGAGGGACGTTGGAGGGCGGCAAGCCGCCCGGTTTGGCGTTCGGAGATTGTGGCCGGGCCGCACCCGTCGACCTGCGGGGGATGACCCGGGCCTGAACACGGCAGCGGGGCAGCACTCAACAGCGGCGGCAACTTGGCATGCTGTAGAGCAGTGGTCATGGCCGTAGGTGGCACATGGGAGGAGGAGGTCGACCTGGAGGCGGCCCGAGCATGGCGCATGGAGAGAGGCGCTGCAGGGCGAGACGCAGCCATGGCAGAGCGTCGCGCGGGAGGAAGCCGGCGTGTGTGCAGATGGCAGCAGCATATGAGCTAGCGACTAACACACTTGTGTCTGGATGATGTCTGATTTGCATCTAACCAATGTACGGATAGTATCTGTGTAGTGTATGGCCAATGTACAGGCGATAAATGGAGGAGCGAGCGCTCGTGTGCCGGCCAAAGCAAGGCGCAACGCGGAGGGAAGCAAACGCAAGCGGCGCGTGGATGGCCACGCGATCGAACGAGCGAGGCCCAGCGTCTGCGGTGACGCAGTAGCCGGCTCGCAACGGTGGCGGTGAGGAAGGCGCAACCGGCGGCCAGGACGTGCACCCCTCGCGGCCGCTCTGGGGGCGTGTCGGTGTCGAGCCCCCGAGCGTTACCAGAGAGACGGCGCGACGCCGCGGTGATGATGACGAAGATGATCCCGCCCGGACTGCGAAACCAGCAGCAGCGCGGTAGCATAGTACCGCCCCACGGTGGGCGCCAAATGTCGTGGTATTCTCACGGGGGGGTGCAAGACGACATATGCCACAAGGTGGCTTCATGTGAGGGCAAGACTGCTGCTGATAGGCCCGGGAGCAGGTATGCGAGTAGCACGCGCTAGTTTACCCAGGTTCGGGGCTCTCCGGAGAGATAACACCCCTACTCCTGCATGTCTGAGTATATCTGGTATATCCGTACAGTGCTCCTCGAGTACATGTCGAGGTCAGTGCCATAGGCATCTGGCCTCGTATATGCATGATGGGGTGTCATCCTTGTCCCTTGGGTCACTTCATAAATAGTGCCAGGGGACAAGTGACACTGTACATGATGGCTGGGGTGTCATGTGAACAGTGCCTGGTACGGTCGTCACGTCGGGTTGCAGTCGGCAGTCGGCTGGTGGCGTAGTCGGCAGCCAGCAGTCGGCCTGGTGGTGCAGTCGGCAGCCCGGAGTCGGCTTGGTGGTGTAGTCGGCAGCCCGGAGTCGGCCTGGTGGTGCAATCGGCAGCCGAGTCGGCTGGTTTGGGAGTCGACATCAATGATCGGCCTGGTGGTGCAGTCGGCAGCCCGGAGTCGGCCTGGGCGGCCGGGGAGTCGGACTGAGGGGCTTTGTTAGCCCCGCTGTCTTGGAATATCGTCTTGCCGTCTTCGGGGTATCCGTGTCCAATTACTCCGACAAAGCTGAAATACTATTGAATAATATGTTGACTAATGAAAATAATTGGACTCTTCACGAGCCAGGTTCACGAAGTAATTCCTGAACCAATTGAGCCAACCCTTGAGCCTATTCCTAAACCCACTCCGAAGAAGAGAGGTGTTTTATTTCTCAGTTCTGAAGATATGCAAGAGGCAAAGAAATCAATGAAAGAAAAAGGTATTAAAGCTGAAGATTTTAAGAATTTACCTCCTATTGAAGAAATACATGGTCTTAAATTACCGCCTGAAGAACCACATTGTCTTGATAACCCGACACAGGTAGTGAAGGTAAATTCTCTCTATAGATATGATAAAGTTGAAATAACCTCTACTAAATTTCATAGCCCATGCTTAGATGAATTTGATAACTTTATGGCTAGGCAAGAAAGTTTTAATGCTTATGTTGGTAGATAGTTAAAGAATAATGCTTTCGAGATAGGACGCGTAGGTGATAATCTGTCTAGAGTTAAAGATGAACTTCACCGCGTTAGCATATATGCTTCTATGGTTGCTACTCAAGCTGAGCAAGTACTCAAAGCTCAAAATGATTTGCTTGATCAATTAAATGATAAAAATGACTTTGCTGTTAGAGTGGCTACTAGAACTGGTAGAATGACTCAGGAACCTTTATATCCTGAATGCCACCCTAAGAGAATCGAGCAAGATTCTCAGTTTAGAGGCACCTAGTTCTTCTAAAAAGAAGAAGAAGGATGTGACGCCCGGGTATTTAAGCTACAGTAATCCCCTCCTATTGTTGCCATGTCATCGCAGTTAATTTGCTAAACCTCACTTTGATCCAAACCCGAAAAATTCAAAGTTAAAATAAAGTCAAATTATTATTTCTTCAACCGGTAAAACAAAAATGTTCGGTCGGTTGCGAATATTCACTAGGTAATTATGTGGGGAGTTTCAACTTTAACTAAAATTGTTTACTACCTACACTAAGTACATAACAGTAGCTAAATAAACAAAACAGAAAAAAGGGAAAATAGAAACCAAAGAAAAAAAGGCAAAGCCCCCCCTCCCCCTGGGCCATTCGGCCCAACTGGGCATCGAGGCCACCAGGAGGCCCACCCCATTCCCCCTTATCTCCCCGAGCGACCGAACCCTAGCTCGGTCCACCCCCACTGCTCCCGCACTCCCCCCACTCCCCTCACGATCCCCTTCTCCTCCCCCCACCGATCTGGATCGGGATCGGCCCCGATCCCGTCGACCCCGCTGCCTAGCGCTCGCCGCCGCCCGACGCCGCCTCGCCGTTGGATGCCGGGCGGCGCTCCCCACCTGCTTCTCCCACGGTGCCCCTACCCCGTCGTCGGCGCTCACCCGTCCCGCCCCGCCTGGACAACGGCGCCGCCACCCGGAGTGCCTCGTCCTCCCCGCCGGTCTGCATCCTTCGACGCCGTCGTCCTCATCGACCACCTCGACCCCCGCTGCTCTTTCCCTACTGGCCCTGTGAGCACGCACTGCTCCCTCCTCTCTCTACCGTGCCGCGTGCCCGCTCCGTCGTGGCCGCGCCCTCTCCCCCGGCCTCAGATCCTCTTCCCTTCCCCGTTCGGTCACCGCGGCCACTACGGCCGCCCAGCGCGCCGGTCGTGCTCTCGCGCTCGTCCGGCGGTTGCCAGCGCAAACTCGCTCCTGCACGCCCGGTAAGCCGCGAGACCAGTCGGGCTGCGCTCACCTCGTTCACGGAGACCCCGCGCCCTAGCCTTTCGCCGTGTACGCTCGATGAGCTGCTCAAGGCGCTAACGGCCTCTGCCAGTCCGCCTGCCGGACGCCCACGCCTCGCTTCGCGCCACGGCTGCGCGTGCGCCGCCCGCCCACACGGGTCGTGCCCGCCGCCGCTTCGCTCCCCGTCCGGCCCATGCTGGCCTCACCGCGCCCGGCCTGGTGACCTGCCAGGTCCGCCGCCCTCCCGGCGCCCGTGGGCATCGCTCGCTTCGAAGTACGTGCCCAGCCTTGCACCGCTTTCGCTTTACCGGGCAGCCACGCCTTGCCGGAACCCGCTATGGCCCTTAGGGCCAATGACATGTGGGGCCCCGCCCCAGAACGTTTAAAAAAAGAATTAAGAATTTAAAAAATATATAAATAAATAATTAATAATAAAATTAATTAATTAATTAACTACTGATTAAATTAACTAATCATGATTAAGTAACCTAATCATAGGTAAACTAATTAACGTTGTTTAATTAACTTGCTAATTAAACAGTGTATGACATGCGAGACCCACCATCAGATTGACCCAGTCAACCTCTATTGACTGCTGACATTAGCAATCACTGTTCTGGATAATCTTGCATTAGAATAATTAAATAAATCCTGAAAATGATTTAAATCTTTTAAAATTAATAGAAAATAAACCGTAGCTCAGATGAAAATACTTTCTACTTGTAAGTTGCTCAGAATGACGAGGCGAACCCGGAAACACAGCCCGTTCCTCCGCCACACACCCCTAACCTATCGAACTCGCAACTTTCCCCCTCCGGTTCATCTGTCCGAAAACGCGAAACCCCGGGAATACTTTCCCGGATGTTTCCCCCCTTCGTCGGTATCACTTACTACCGCGTAAGGGCATACCTAGCACCGCGTATTGCCTCATTAGGGTATGTGATGCTTTGTTTGCTTCAGTATTCTTGTTTCTTCCCCTCTTCTTCTCCGGTAGACCCGAGACCGGCGCTGATGCCACCGAAATGCGACTACGTCACGCCACGACCCTTCTCCCTCGCATAATGAGCTTCCGTGCAAGCCCCCTGATCACCATATATCGCCTATTCTACTCTATACCGCTTGCATTAGAGTAGTGTAGCATGTTACTACTTTGATTAATCCTATCTTTGCTGCATAGCCTTTGTCCTTGCTACTCATTTGTTGTTACCTTTACCGCTATCCTACTGCTTAGTATAGGATGCTAGTGTTCCATCGGTGGCCCTACATTCTTGTCCGTCTGCCATGCTATACTCTTTGGGCTGTGATCACTTGGAGGTGATCACGGGCATATACTATATACTTTAAACTATTACATTACCGGAGATGTTGTTAGGAGATGGGGGCTAAAAGGACAGGTGGCTCCATCCCGGTAGAGGTGGGCCTGGTTACCCGACGGCCCCCGACTGTTACTTTGTGGCGGAGCGACAGGGCAGGTTGAGACCGCCTAGGAGAGAGGTGGGCCTGGCCCTGGTCGGCGTTCGCGGATACATAACAAGCTTAATGAGATCTTGGTATTTGATCTGAGTCTGGCCATTTGCTCTATACTGCACTAACCAACTACGCGGGAACAGTTATGGGCACTCGACGTCGTGGTATCAGCCGAAACGCCGTGGACGTCGTGGCCCGGCGGCGCTGCCGGATTGACCGGAACGCTGTTAGGCTAGGTTCGCTTCCGACCACGTCACATAGCGTGCGGCTGTGCTAAGGCGATGGGCCCAAACCCTGTGCGCTTAGGTTTAGACCGGCGTGCTGACCTCTGTTGTGCCTAGGTGGGGCTGCGACGTGTTGATCTTCCGCGGCCGGGCATGACCCAGAAAAGTGTGTCCGGCCAAATGGGATCAAGCGTGTTGGGTTATGTGGTGCACCCATGCAGGGAAGTTAATCTATTCGAATAGCCGTGATCTTCGGTAACAGAACGACTTGGAGTTGTACCTTGACCTTATGACAACTAGAACTAGATACTTAATAAAACACACCCTTTCCAAGTGCCAGATACAACCCGGTGGTCGCTCTCTCTCGTGGTTACGAGGAGGATCGCCGGTAGGATATTGCTATGCGATGCTACTTGGAGGACTTGATCTACTCTACGCTACATGCAAGGCGGAGGCTGCGAAGCGTTTAGTCTTCGATAGGATTAGCTATCCCCTCTTTTTCTCGGGCATTCCGCAGTTCAGTCCAATCGATATGGCCCTTTACACATATATCCATGCATATGTAGTGTAGCTCCTTGCTTAAGCAGTACTTTGGATGAGTACTCACGGTTGCCTTGTTTCCCCTTTTCCCCCTTTCTTTACCCGGTTGCTGCGACCAGACGATGGAGCCCAGGAGCCAAACGCCACCGTCGATGATGACTACTACACTGGAGGTGCCTACTACTACGTGCAGCCCACCGGCGACACTGTGAGTAGTTAGGAGGATCCCAGGCAGGAGGCATGCGCCTCTTTCGATTTGTATCCCAGTTTGTGATAACCTTCTTAAGGCAAACTTGTTTAACTTATGTCTGTACTCAGATATTGTTGCTTCCGTTGACTCGTCTATGATCGAGCACTTGTATTCGAGCCCTCGAGGCCCCTGGCTTGTATTATGATGCTTGTATGACTTATTTATGTTTTAGAGTTGTGTTGTGATATCTTCCCGTGAGTCCCTGATCTTGATCGTACACATTTGCGTGCTGATTAGTGTACTACTGAATCGGGGGCGTCACAAGTTGGTATCAGAGCCGACTGCCTGTAGGAATCCCCCTTCCATACTCCTTGGCCGAAGTCTAGTCTAGTCGTTAAAAAACTTTTACTAACATGGTTGTGTGGCTTACGGGCCCATGTCGCCATTGGATGGTATTAGGATTCTTTTACTCCTCGACCTTTACTCTGGGACTCTGATCTCTCCTCTATTCTGGTTAAATGAATTTTACTAAATCTAACATTAGGATCTCGTTATCACTTTCACCCGGAGAGCCCTTAATATTGCTGATCGTCTGCTGCACCAGAAGACCCTGAAGATACTCTCCGCTGTTAACTCGAGAACTTGTGTTCATCGCGTTTGCAATTCCCTTCCACCGTAAACCCTTATGGATAACTACTTGCAGTTGTTATTCTTACCCTCATCCCCAGTTGGTCTTGTTATTACAAGATACCCTGAAAAACTCGTCGTTGTTTCGATAATCCTTTGAGCTTACTGCCATGATGTTCCTTGTCACCTGAATACCCCTACGGTTAATTCTCGCACTTATTGAGTATTCGCTCATCCCCCAGTTGTTCCTGTGTTACACAAAAGTCTTCGAAATACCATTCGATATTCCGAAAATCCTCAGCAACCTATTGCTCTGGAATTTCTTGTTTGCTTTCATTATGATTAATCCCATAAGTATAGTAATCATATTAGCATCCTTTGTCACCATCATTTTTGGGTCCGTTGATTCAATACATTGTGAATGTTGACAATCATCAGTCGAGTCCTAGGATTATCTTTCCGGCTCAGACGTCATTTTGAACATGAGCTGGTTCTCGACCAAACTATCTGTCGTCGATTGTGCCTCTGGTATATACAATTGATCCATCATTGATCAGAACGTCTGCTTCTGATCCCTTGTTTTGGAAATCATAATTCCTTTGCATTTAAGATTTTAATTATTAAGATGATTCCATAACTTGTTGCATTCGCATTCTTTCTTCCTCTGTTTGGGTATCGATACTCACCTCAGCTCCACTGTGGATCGCCATATCCACTGTTGGATTATTATATCCGACAGTGTCCTTCATAATTAATCACCTTGTGAGTCCTTCTCCGACACATAATGCCTTTGTTAAATTGTATCCTTTCCTTTTGTTATCCATGCTCTGCTTTCGAGCTGGTGATACTTACTCTTGAAGCTTATGGTATATGTTCGTAAGAAGCCCCGACGGGATTGAACCAACTCCTTCCCTCATCGGTGTGAACCCGAAAGATTTCACGAGTCATACTTATCTGGTATTGCACCAGGTAAAATTTCAACAACTAATGCCATCTTCGAAATACGAGAGGTGAATGGAAGATTATGCATTGAGGAAGTGGGAGTCGACTTTGAACTTTGTGTTCATGCCCATGGACGCGATGTATATCCTATCATGGAAGCTTCTTGTAATAATAACTATTTCCTTGATAACTAACATATGGTTTCTGTGAATTGATCCCTTGCAACCGTGGTTCCAACCATGATTGTTCTTCTTTGATTCCATTTCTCGGAAAAGTTAAAACAATTGTCTTCTATGGATCAATACACCAGTCCAACCTTTACTTTGATCTTGTGTCGAGTATTACCCCCCTGGTATCTCGAGATTATCATGAAACTGCATAACTTCTTATGAGTTCTTCATCAAGTGCTACCTTCCCACTGATTCCAATTTTTCACGGGCTCGAGTTATTAAACACTCAAAGACACCGATAACTGAACCGAGTCCACTCACGGTTCAACAACTCTTGATAAGCTTCTATAAGTGCGAAGTTTGTACCCGATCACGCCCATTCCTAGCCTATTTGGCTATATCATTGTCGTGATGAATTTAACTGTGCTACCCGGTCCTTCTTCTCGGAGCACAATTTTCGACGATGAACTAACCTTACGTCGATCCTCATCGTCATATCATTTCGCCTTGAACAACAAGATTGGTTTCGAGTTTGTGTCATACCCATGTGTCGGATTTCGGGTTCCGGTAGACCCTTGAGGTTCAAACACTGGGGTGCGCGCGGAGATCCAACCCTCCACCGTCTCGCACCTCGCCGAATCGCTGGGACCTAAACTAATAAACGGAACAGCACAAGAGACACAAGATTTATACTTGTTCGGGCCACCATTGTGGTGTAATACCCTACTCCAGTGTGTGGTGTGGCGGATTGCCTCTTGGGCTGATGAGGAACAATACAAGGAAGAACAGCCTCGTGAGGGTCTGTTCTTGGCGGGTGCGATGAACTGCTAGGTGGTGTTGACCGCTCTAGCTACTGGTTTCTTGATGAGGATTCAGATCTCTTTGCCCTGGGGGTGGCTACTCCTACTTATAGGCGAAGGCCCTGGGCCTCTTCCCAAATATTGAGCGGGAAGGGCGCCAACAGTTGGCCATTTTGAAGGGGAACAGCGGGTACACTTATCCTGACTAAAGTTGGTCCTCGCCTGCCAAAGGCTCTGGTGATGACGCCTTTGCTTGGGCTCCACGATGACTCCTTCCTGCCGTTGGGCTGGTCTTGGTCTTGTTGCACCGAAACGGATGCCTTTCCTTGATGCTCTCGCCTGCGCTTGCTCCCTTTGCACCAAAGAGGAAAGGAGGACACTGCGCGGGCTGGCGCCCGACTGGCGCCCTTGGTTGTCATGGCTTGCGTCATGGGCACCTCGTGAGGTACCCTGCCTTGAACTCTCCGCCTCCTCATGAGCCAGCCTGACGAGGCCGTGCACGAGGAAGCTCTCGCCGTCCGCCTCATGAGGCTTGGCCCCTCGCGAGGGTCTTGAGCTTGCGTTGATGAAGATGGGCCGTGCTTGGTCCTCCTTCGAGCCACGCCACAGGCCGCAGGTAGGCAAGTCTATGGACCCCCGTTCCCAGAACACCGACTATAGCCCGCGGGCCCACGGCGCGCCCGAATTTGGCCGAGCAGAGAGGCGAAAGGGCAAGTGCGAAGCGTCGCGGGCCCTAACAGCCTGCGGCCTTGGGCGCCGCGTGGCGGTTGATTGGACGTGGGCGGCATTGTTCCCCCACGCCTCCTTATTTCGTGCCTTGCTAGGCGGACACGCTGCTGTACACATCCGTTCCCCCTTCTGCTGCTTGAGCGCTCCCTGTCCTTCTTTCTCTCAAACTCCAGCTCTTGCATCCACTCTGATCTCGAACCTTCCCCATCTCCTTCCTGCCGTCATGGCCCCGGCAAGGAAGGGAAAAGGGAAGAAACCCGTGCCGCCGCCTCGCTCGTCGTCGACGGCGGCCCCCGCCGTCGATCGGCCGGTCATAGTCAGCCGAGAGGGCCTGGGCAAGGTCCGCTCGGCCCTGGCCACCATCTACAATGAGTGCGGGAGGACGACAGCCTGGCCTGTGTCTCGCTTCTCCGTTGACAGGATTCCCACCGAGGTCCGGTACTTCGCCGACGCCCTTTGGGCAGGACTGGTTCCCCCCTTCTCAGATTTCTTCAATGCTGTGCTTTCCCATTACCAGATCCATATGATGCATCTGGGTCCTGAATCCATCGCCCTTCTCGCGGTATTCACATTCGTTTGTGAGGCAATGACGGGCATCATTCCTTCGGTTGCCTTGCTGCGCCACTTCTTCTCTCTCCGCCTCGTCGACCCCATTCAATGCTCGGGGTGCGTGAGCTTCATCGCTGCGCCCGAGACAGCGGCTTCCGGAATTGACTTCAGTCTTCCCCGCCCTACTTTGGGTTTCGCGAGCGGTGGTCAGACGTGGGCGTTGGGGTGCCCAGCCTCGCTAACGGAGCCATCTCGCTTTCTTGTCCCCAACTCAGGCTGGGGCCAAGTGACTCTCGCGGGCCCCCGATTTGCCTTCGTTTGGCACCGCTTCGAGTTCCTGAGAAAGCTTGGCGTGACAGCGCCCAAGGTGGTGAAGGAGTTCCTGCTATGCCGTATCGCTCATCTCCAACGCCAATCCCACCGGATGTGGGATTTCAGCGGGCCTGATGATCGTATGAGGCTCCAGAAAGAGGACCTGACGCCTGAAGTGCTGCGGACAGTGCTCCTAGTCCTGACTGGTGACCCCAACCCCGGCGGCATCTGGCATGGAGGGGCCTTGCTATACCTGTGCCAGAACAGGGGCGACTTTGTGAACCAGATGCCTGTCTTTGACGAATGGGGGCTGTGCCCCGCTCGCCTCCAGGGGCCTCGCGAGAATCCAGTGACGGTGACTGCCCTTCCAGTCGGCCAAGGTGGCTCCTCCTCAAGTGGCGGGGCAGGGAGGAACGAGCTGCCAGAGGCCGAAGGGACCCCCGCCGGGGTGACAGCGCCGGGCGACGCTCATGAGGGAGCAGCTCCTGAGGCTCATGCCGCCCGTGGGCTGAGGGCGGCAGCCGCTGCCTGATGCTGCGGATGAGGCCCCCGAGGCCCCTCCTGTTTCTCTTGGTGAGGCGACCAGCAGCGCGCGTCAGGCGGACGCCCCTGACGCAGGTTGCCTTGATGCTTCTCCCTCGTCGCAGGCTGACCTCTGCGCTCAAATCTTGGGTCACTTCCGCATGGACTTCGAGGGCCTCCGGAAGAGAAGGGAGGCCCTGGGCGATAATTACCCTTGTCGCCTGCTGAAGCGTAGGAAGTATTTCGCCACCGATGAGTAAGCCTTCTCCTTCTCCAGCTCCTGATCCTTCTGCTGCTTGTACTGATCCTTGCCCTGCAGGCCCCTTCCTGCCGAACTCACGGAGACGGGCGAGGAGTCGTCCCCCTCGGCTTCGCCTCCCTCGCCCTTGAGTGCTCCGAGCGGTGGAGCCCTTGTGGTGAGGGCGATCGGGGGACGAACCGCCCGAGGCGTCGAGGCCCTGCGCGCCTCGCGACCCTTCTTCGCGAGCCTTCTCGTGGCATAGCTAGCCTGCCGTGGGCTTCTCGCCTGGTCGTGGACGGCGATTGGCTGAGGCGCTTCCTGCGCTCTTCATCTAGGTGTGGGCTGGCTCCAGGCCGGGCTTCTGGCGCGGCGTGCCCGGCCGTCGCGAGGGTGCCAGCCCCCAGCCCCCTGCCCGGAGGGGGAGTGCTGATCCGTGGCTCCCGGCGCCCGCTTGGGGCGTTGATGGTGTGGAAGACGTGCACGAGCGCGCCCGGGAGCGCCGCACCCTTCGCCAAGGATTTCTTCGAAGGGCGGCTGCTGCGGTGAGCCTTCTCAGTGAAGAGCTCGCTGACGAAGACGCGCGCCTTGAGGCCGAGGGCCTGCGCCTGGCCGCAGAGAGGCGTGAGCTGGAGGGCGCTGTCGCCCTTGCGCGCCATCAGCGCGATCTTGACGATGAGGAGGCCAAGGCGTCACTGGCAGCCTCTCGGGAGGCCTGTTCTCGAGCTGTCGAGGAGGCCCGGGAAGCTAACAGGCGGCAAGAGGCGGCGGAGGAGCAGGCACGGGAACTCCTGGCCCGGTGTCACTCACTGGAGGAGCAAGTGGAGCTGCGCGAGGCAGCCCTTGCGTCGATGAAGGTGGCCTCCGGCGACCCGACGGAGCTCCGTGGCGCGAGGAGGCGCGGACGCTTGAAGCCGCTTGAACGCGCTACAGTAATGATCGCTTGGAGACGAGGGAGCGCTTGCACGCAGGCGGAGGATGAGGTCGCTGCACGGGAAGCCCGCGTCCAGGAGGAGGTCGGACGCCGAGTGGCGACGGCGCGCTTGAACCTCGAGCGCGAGTTCGAGGAGAGGCTGGGGTTGATCAGGGCCGAGGCTGAAGGCAGGACTGCTGCCTTGAGGGCCAAGCTGGAGGAGGCGACGCGGGCGGGCCGATGCTCTTGGGCCACCCTCGAGGTGGCGCAGGGGAGTCAACCACCTCTCAGGCCGAGGTGCTCCTTCTTCGCCAACGGGTGGAGGAGGCCGAGGCCGTCGCGCGCCAGAATGCGGACGAGATACGTCAGCGGCGAATCCTGGAGCATGAGCACAACCCCATGCTCTCCATGCTTCGGGAAAGAGCCAACACAGCCTTGGGTAACATCTGCGAGGTGGCTGTTGGCGAGCCGCACGCGGTTAAATACACCGGCAACCTTCAGTTCTTCACCGATGTGGTGGCGCGGTTGGAGGCGTGGTCGGTCAGGGCCAATAGGTTGGTGTAAGAGAGGAGCCGTGCGCTGCTTGGGCGCGCCTTTTCTCGTGTCTTCAGCCTTCTCCGGAACATGGACCCCCACTTCGACTTTGACGCAGCCATCGCCCGATTCCCAGCCGTCCGGGCGACTGGCGACCTTGGGTGGAAGACAATGTGGATGCTCCTGTCAGGGCCTTTGCTTCGGACAACGACGGCGTGATCGTGGCTGCTGATGAGGGCGGCGTGGTGAACGGCCCTGACGCCACCGATGGCCACGCAGACAGTGACGGCGAGGCCAGCAACGCCAGCAACGGCCCGGGAGGTGCTCCTGAGGATGCATTGGGGGATTTATCCGACTGATTATGTATTGTCCCTATTCCATTACCCTGCATGAATAGAACTCAGGCTTTGGCCTGATGGCTGTGAGAGCATTTTGGCAGGGGGAGCCCCTCATGTAAAACTTGTGTTCATCGTATTAGCAGGTGTTACATCACCCATACGCCCGCGCCAAGTGGTTGGCTAAGCGACGTGCTGGTTGGCCAGTTTAACTTTGTTTCGTACGAGCCCTGAGATAGCCGGTGGGAGGCTGCAGTGATCCGAGTGTCTCCTGATTGAATCCGTAGGACCTGCAGTAAAAACCCTCCAAAGAGGATGCGGCGGCGGCAGGCTGGGCCGCACGCAAGCTAGGCCTGGCCCGGCTCGCGAGGGGAGGCAGCTGAGGCGGAGTGGTAACCGAAACGCGAGAGATTTGCTCGAATGAGACTAAGCACCCCTTCCCCGAACACACGCAAATCTCAAATTCGAATCCAACTTAAATCCAGCGGGGGAAAGCGACAACCAAAGGGAAAGGCGAAGAAAGCAGAAGAAAAGCCGCGTCCGGCACCTAGTCTAGTCTTGGACGTCTTCTCACCAGCGCGGAGCTAAGTGCTGCCACTAGGCGTGGGAGGGAGCCCCAGGGCCTGAGCCGACACCCCTGAGACTCTGGGGCGTGTACAGCCCCACTCATTATTACGTGAGAGTGTCACGGGGCGGCGAGCTTCACAGGCACTGGGCCTTCTTCACAGGTACCGGCCTTGCTTCATATCGCCAGACGAGGGCCCCGCCTTGCGCCACACTCTAGTGCCATCAACAACGACCGGAAACCAGGACGCCACCGATGGGGTAGAGCGGTTGCCACCGGTTCCCCCGACGACCACGGGTCCTCCGCTAGGGGCAGGCCCTGAGGCACCTCCTCAGCAGAGGGCCTACCTCCTGAGAACGCCTTGCTCCGAACGCCGCGGTGGTGATGTTGGATCTCGGCCCCTCTCCTGCAGCTCCCTGCGCCCTCCTCCCGAGGGGTAGGAGACTGCGGGAGCGGGGCAGCTGCTCGCCGCGGCGACCTAGACCTCCTGTGATCCATGATTAGCGTATGCTTGCTCCTGAGGAAGTAGTGGTACCCGATAATCGTCGCCCCCGGCGCGACCAGTAAGCCAATCCCGAGGCTCCTGGAAGAGCTCAGCTGGGCGCCTCATCCCCAGCTTCGGGCTGAGGAGCGAGCCTTGTTCTCCCTCATGCGGGTGCCCTTGGTCCATCATGTGGGGCACGTATTCTTCTGGCGCCGTCATCCCGAAGGCCACGTCGTAGTGCTTCAGCGTGCCATGCGGCTTCGCTTGACGCTACCTTGTGGGGTGGTGGCGCGGCGGTCCACCTGGGCCGTGGGTTACGTCGAGTCCTTCTTCTCCGCGGACCGGGGGCGGGGGCAACCCCGCCGCCGTTCCGGTGCTGACAGCTTCGCCGGTGTTGGAGTAGCTTTGGAGTCCGCGGGCACGCGTGGAGCCCCCGCGCGGGCCGCCCTGGGCCTGAGATGGAAGCTTGGTGCAGAAGGGTGAGCCTCGAGGCGGCGAAGCCAGAGCTTTGCCACTCGCTCCAAAGAAGACGTCGCGGCCGCTCTCCAAAGCAGCCTACACCGCAGCGGCTCTCGGGCCACCGTGAGCGCGCCCTTGAGTTCGCTTTGCTCGGCGGGTGTACGGTGACGTGGTCGCGGCGTGATAGGAGGCCCTTGCTGCCGACCGCGCCTGCCGCGGTATGAGAGCCGACGAAGCCTGTCCGCGCCGCCCGCGGCCCGCAGCGCCCTGCGGACCGCGAGCTGTCTGGGGCACGGGGTCGCCCGAGGCGAGCGGCTCTGCGCGGGCGGGCCACGCCGCCTAAGGATTTGGGTTGCCCGCTTGGTCACCGGACATGGTGATGACGATGCGACGGAACACGAGGTGGATTCCGGCGCACCCCTACCCGGCGCGCCAAATGTTGGATTTCGGGTTCCGGCAGACCCTTGAAGTTCGAACACTGGGGTGCGCGCGGAGATCCAACCCTCCACAGTCTCGCACCTCGCCGAATCGCTGGGACCTAAACTACTAAACGGAACAGCACAAGAGACACAAGATTTATACTGGTTCGGGCCACCATTGTGGTGTAATACCCTACTCCAGTGTGTGGTGTGGTGGATTGCCTCTTGGGCTGATGAGGAACAATACAAGGAAGAACAGCCTCGTGAGGGTCTATTCTTGGCAGGTGCGATGAACTGCTAGGTGGTGTTCAGTCGCTCTAGCTACTGGTTTCTTGATGAGGATTCGGATCTCTTTGCCCTGGGGGTGGCTACTCCTACTTATAGGCGAAGGCCCTGGGCCTCTTCCCAAATATTGAGCAGGAAGGGCGCCAACAATTGGCCATTTTGAAGGGGAACAACGGGTACACTTATCCTGACTAAAGTTGGTCCTCGCTTGCCAAAGGCTCTGGTGATGACGCCTGCTTGGGCTCCACGATGACTCCCTTCCAGCCGTTGGGCTGGTCTTGGTCTTGTTGCACCGAAACGGATGCCTTTGCTTGATGCTCTCACTGCGCTTGCTCCCTTTGCACCAAAGAGGAAAGGAGGACACTGCGCGGGCTGGCGCCCGACTGGCGCCCTTGGTCGTCATGGCTTGCGTCATGGGCACCTCGCGAGGTACCCTGCCTTGAACTCTCCGCCTCCTCATGAGCCATCCTAACGAGGCCGTGCCTGAGGAAGCTCCTCGTCGTCCGCCCCGCGAGGCTTGGCCCCTCGCGAGGGTCTTGAGCTTGCGTTGATGAAGATGGGCCGTGCTGTGCCTCCTTCGAGCCACGCCGCAGGCCGCAAGCAGGCAAGTCTGGGGACCCCCGTTCCCAGAATGCCGACACCATGGTTCCAATAACCTTCCGCTTCATCATTCCTTTGACTCGATATCGTCGCTGATTGATTACATCTTCATGAAATCTTTCGACAAATGTGTCGTGATCATCATCAACCTTATGAGCTCTTCCAGGATATCAATCGGATTCATGAAGAGAAATACCATCCTTGCCCTCGATGAGTCGTGTTATCATCGGCCACTTTATTGCCTTCCCTCCGACATAAACTTGTTCGTGTTACGTGTTATACCTTGAGTTCGTTGCTACCCAAAGACCTTTGTTCTTCTTTACCTTGGAAGTATTGCCATCTTTTATGTCAAGAAAGTCGTGAGAATTTCACCACCTCTTAAGAGATCTTGATAGAGGTGATACTTCTCACCATCACCATTCTTTCTTGGTTCCCGTGTTGATTCCAACAAGTGAATGGGTGATAGTTCATTCTAAGTCTTTCGATAATTGAATCACCATTCTAACATTGGTCGTGCAACCCAGCCCATATTTCGGGTGCACCTTTCAACCAATGATTAATTATGTATGTTTTCCTCGAGCATATCCCATTATATCATTTGATCTAAAAAATGTTATCTCCTTGTTCACATAATTGTGGAAATCCATCCTTTGAAATTCTCAATGAATTGTTGCTGAGTCCATCAGCCACCTCCTCATCCCCTCCTTCGTTTAATGATGAACTATTGCTTCAGGAACCCGCTCCCATAGTTCATTCCCGAGAATCTTACAATGTCATCTCGACAATGTGTGTTGCACCTTTCTTCTCAGGCATCCTGAGTCTGAGTTATCCTGACACCAATCAGATCTGAATCTCGGTCAGATATGATGGTTGGAACATATTTCCAAGAGTTATAGCGATGGTCTTTATGTGACCCTGTAAGGTGTTGTCGTGCCTAGCACACCTGGCTGGAGACCCTATTGTTATAGATTCCTTTTCAGCAAGGTTATTCATTCTTCCATGAGGAAATTGTATGACTTATTTTACAAGTTATTCCTGATGGATCCTTGGTGTTTCCAGAGTTTGGTCTTCACCTGATGACCATGTCAATGCTATCTCGAAGCGTGTCTATGGTACTCCGATTTTCAACAAGAACATTTGAAGCCCAATGCTAAATGTTTCCTACTTAAATCATCCAAACACCGTTGTATGGGTAATGTCATAAAATTCCTCTCCCCTTACCTAAATGGTTTTCTACTTCTATCCTGTCATGGATATCATTCTCTACTTGTCCTTGGTAAGGATATACCCTTGAAATATGTTTTGAAACACATTTTCCTTTCCATTGTTCTGTTTAAACCTGATAATCACTTTTCCTTTCCATTGGTTTGTTTAAACCTTCTTGTGATCTATATAATATAAGCAGTAATATATCCCTGCTTAGATAAACACCTCGTTGTACCACTCTGTCAGAAAGACCCTGTTACTTTTGTTGATGAAATTTCGGTAACCACCGATGGACGAGAACTTTGCCTACTGGTCCGCCTCGTTCAACGAGCAGGAAAATGGTTCTCTTCATCCCTCACCCTTGGTACCGATGTTGTTGCCAACATAACCGACAGACTATCCACTGACATGCCTTGCTTACATGATCGTGCAAGATTTCACCACCCTTCCAACTTTTAACCACATGGTGGGCCCATAACCCACCGTTCCCCAGGATCGAAACCTGACTCTCCTATACACCCCCTGTTCCCAAAGTTATTCCTCCCGCGTGGGCTCGTATGTAATTCATGAGCCACCTTCTGATGAGATCATCAATTCAGGCATCGGAAACAATAATTATTCCGTTGCTTGAAACCCCTTTCACCTTCTGACTAGGCATTGAACGATTGCATGGCTTCCTGAAACTTCTTGTTGGACCTTCCTGTTAGAGTGGCTACTAGAACTGGTAGAATGACTCAGGAAACCTTTGTATCCTGAAGGCCACCCTAAGAGAATCGAGCAAGATTCTTAGTTCAGAGGCACCTAGTTCTTCTAAAAAGAAGAAAAAGGATGTGACGCCCGGGTATTTAAGCTACAGTAATCCCCTCCTAATGTTGCCATGTCATCGCAGTTAATTTGCTAAACCTCACTTTGATCCAAACCCGACAAATTCAAAGTTAAAATAAAGTCAAATTATTATTTCTTCAACCGGTAAAACAAAAATGTTCGGTCGATTGCGAATATTCACTAGGTAATTATGTGAGGAGTTTCAACTTTAACTAAAATCGTTTAGTACCTACACTAAGTACATAACAGTAGGTAAATAAATAAAATAGAAAAAAGGGAAAATAGAAACCAAAGAAAAAAACAAGGCAAAGCCCCCCCTCCCCCTGGGCCATTCGGCCCAACTGGGCATCGAGGCCACCAGGAGGCCCACCCCATTCCCCCTTATCTCCCCGAGCGACCGAACCCTAGCCGGTCCACCCCCACTTGCTCCCACACGAACCCCACTCCCCCACGATCCACTTCTCCTCCCCCACCGATCTGGATCGGGATCGGCCTGATCCCGTCGACCGGCGCCAGCCTTCGCCGCCGCCAGCGCCGCCTACGCCGTTGGATGCCGGAGCGCCCCCCACCGGCCTCGCTTCTCCCACGGTGCCCCTACCCCGCTGCCGGCGCTCACTCGTCCCGCCCGCTTTGACAACGGCGCCGCCACCCGAGTGCCTCCTCCTCCCGCCGGGTTCGCATCCTTCGACGCCGTCATCCTCATTGACCACCCGACCCCGCCGCCCTTTCCCCTCGGCCCGTGAGCACGCATCGCTCCCTCCTCTCTCTACCGTGCAGCGTGCCCGCTCCGTCGTGGCGCGCCCTCTCCCGCCTCGAGATCCTCTTCCCTTCCCCGTTCGGTCACCGCGGCCACTACGGCCGCCCGCGTGCCCGGCGTCGTGCTCTCCGCGCCCGTCCCGCGGTTGCCAGCGCCTGACTCCGCTCACACGCCCCAGCCGACGCCGGGGACCAGTCGGGCTGCGCTCGCCTCGTCGCCACGGAGACCCGCGCCTAAGCGTGCTCTCCGTGGCCACGCTTCCGTGAGCTGCCGCGTGCGCCAACGGCCTTCGCCAGTCCGCCTGTTGGGCGCCCACGCCCTTTCGCGCCACGGCTGCGCCGTGCTTCTTCCCGCCCACACAGGGCCGTGCCCGCCGCCGCTTCGCTCCCGTTAAGCCCGTCTTGGCCTCACCGCGCCCGGCTGGCGACCTGCCAGTCCGCCGCCCTCCCGACGCCCGTGGGCATGCGCCGCTCGGTCATGCCCACCCGCACCGCCGCTTTGTTCCGGCAGCCCAGCGGCCGGAACCATATAACCCCTTAGGGCCAATGACATGTGGGGCCCCGCCCGAGAACGTTTAAAAAAAGAATTAAGAATTTTAAAAAATATATTAATAAATAATTAATAATAAAAATAAATAATTAATTAACTACTGATTAAATTAACTAATTATGATTAAGTAACCTAATCATTAGGTAAACTAATTAACTCTGTTTAATTAACTTGCTAATTAAACAGTGTATGACATGCGGGACCCACCATCAGATTGACCCAGTCAACCTCTATTGACTGCTGACATCATGCTGACGTCATGCTAACATCAGCAATCACTGTTCTGGATAGTGGTGCATTAAAATAATTAAATAAATCTTGACAATGATTTAAATTTTTTAAAATTAATAGAAAATAAACCGTAGCTCAGATGAAAATACTTTCTACATGTAAGTTGCTCAGAACGACGAGACGAACCCGGAATCGCGGCCTGTTCCTCCACCACACACCCCTAACCTATCGAAGTCGCAACTTTCCCCCTCCGGTTCATCTGTCCGAAAACGCGAAACACCAGGAACACTTTCCCGGATGTTTCCCCCCTTCGTCGGTATCACTTACTACCGCGTTATGTCATACCTAGCACCGCGTATTGCCTCATTATGTTTTGTGATGCTTTATTTGCTCCGTATTTACTGTTTCTTCCCCCTCTTCTTCTCCGGTAGACCCCGAGACCGGCGCTGATGCCATCGAGTACGACTACGTCACCGACGACCCTTCTCCCTGTACAACAGAGCTTCCAGGCAAGTCCCCCCCCCCTTGATCACCAGATATCGCCTATTCTTCTCTATACTTCTTGCATTAGAGTAGTGTATCATGTTACTGCTTTCAGTTAATCTTATACTGATGCATAGCCTGTCCTTGCTACAACTGTTGTTACCTTTACCTGCTATCCTACTGCTTAGTATAGGATGCTAGTGTTCCGTCAGTGGCCCTACATTCTTGTCCGTCTGCCATGCTATACTACTGGGCTGTGATCACTTCGGGAGGTGATCACGGGCATATACTATATACTTTACACTGTTACATTACCTGATACTTGTTCGGAGATGGGGGCTGAAAGGACAGGTGGCTCCATCCCGTAGAGGTGGGCCTGGGTTCCACGGCCCCGATCGTTACTTTGTGGCGGAGCGACAGGGCAGGTTGAGACCGCTTAGGAGAGAGGTGGGCCTTTGGCCACAGTCGGCGTTCGCGGATACTTAACACGCTTAACGAGATCTTGGTATTTGATCCGAGTGCGGCCATTTGGTCTATACGCGACCGACCAACCACGCGGGAACAATTATGGGCACTCGACGTCGTGGTATCGGCCGGCACTTCGTGACGTCACGGCCGAAGCGGCTGCGCCGGATTGGACTGGAACGCCTGTTAGGCTAGGTCTGCTTCCGGCCACGTACGCAACGTGCAGGTGTGCTAAGGGCGATGGGCCAAAACCCCTGTGAGCTTAGGTTTAGACCGGCGTGCTGACCTCTCTGTTGAGCCTAGGTGGGGCAGCGACGTGTTGATCTTCCGCGGCCGGGCATGACCCAGGAAAGTGTGTCCGACCAAATGGGATCAAGCGTGTTGGGTTATGTGGTGCGCCCCTGCAGGAAAGTTAATCTATTCGAATAGCCGTGATCTTCGGTAACAGGACGACTTGGAGTTGTACCTTGACCTTATGACAACTAGAACCGGATACTTAATAAAACACACCCTTCCAAGTGCCAGATACAACCCGGTGGTCGCTCTCTCTCGTGGTTACGAGGAGGATCGCCGGGTAGGATTATTGCTATGCGATGCTACTTGGAGGACTTGATCTACTCTACGCTACATGCTTTGTAAGGCGGAGGCTGCCAGCGTAGTCTTCGGCAGGATTAGCTATCCCCTCTTATTCTCGGCATTCTGCAGATTCAGTCCATCGATATGGCCCTTTACACATATATCCATGCATATGTAGTGTAGCTCCTTGCTTATGTAGTACTTTGGATGAGTACTCACGGTTGCCTTGTTTCCCCTTTTCCCCTTTCTTTACCCGGTTGCTGCGACTGCACGATGGAGCCTGTGAGCGAGACGCCACCGTCGATGAAGACTACTACACTGGAGGTGCCTACTACTACGTGCAGCCCGGCGACGACCGGGGAGTAGTTAGGAGGATCCTGTGCAGGAGGCATGCGCCTCTTTCGATCTGTATCCCGCTTTCTTCCTAGCCTTCTTAAGGCAAACTTGTTTAACTTATGTACGTACTACGATATTGTTGCTTCCGCTGACTCGTCTATGATCGAGCACTTGTATGCGAGCCCTCGAGGCCCCTGGCTTGTATTATGATGCTTGTATGACTTATTTATGTTTTAGAGTTGTGTTGTGATATCTTCCCGTGAGTCCCTGATCTTGATCGTACACATTTGCATGCATGATTAGTGTATGATTGAATCGGGGGTGTCACAAAGGAAAACGATAGAACTTTGCATGCTTCTAGTGAACCTACCGTAGACACACCTGAGAATCCCAATGATATGTCTATTTCTGATGCTGAAACACAATCAGAGGATGAACATGAACCTAGTGATAATGTTAATGATTTTGTTCATGTTGATGCTCAACCTAGCAAAGACAATGATGTAGAGAATGAACCTGCTGCTGTTCTTGATAACCCACAATCAAAGAATTAACATTATGAAAAGAGAGATTTTGTTGCTAGGAAGCACAGTAAAGAAACAGAACCATGGGTTCAGAAACCCATGCCCTTTCCTCCTAAACCATCCAAGTCAAAGGATGATGAGGATTTTGAGCGCTTTGCCCGAATGATTAGACCTATTTTCTTACGTATGCGCTTAAATGATATGCTTAAAGTAAATCCTTATGCTAAGTATATGAAGGATATCATCACAAATAAAAGAAAGATACCGGAAGCTGAAATTTCCACCATGCTTGCTAATTACAGTTTTAAGGGTGGAATACCAAAGAAACTTGGAGATCCGGGTGTACCAACTATACCATGCTCTATTAAAAGAAATTATGTTAGAACTGCTTTATGTGATCTTGGAGCCGGTGTTAGTGTTATGCCTCTCTCTTTATATCATAGACTTGAATTGAATAAGTTGACACCTACTGGAATATCTTAACAAATGGCTGATAAAACAACTGCAATACATGCCGGTATTTGTGAGGATGTGCCTGTTGTGGTTGCAAATGTCACTATCTTAACGGACTTTGTTATTCTTGATATTCCCGAGGATGATAGTATGTCTATTATCCTTGGTAGACCTTTTCTTAATACTGCAGGGGCTGTTATTGATTGCAACAAAGGCAATGTCACTTTTCATGTTAATGGTAATGAGCATACGGTACACTTTCCGAGGAAACAACCTCAAGTTCATAGCATCAATTCAATTGAAAAAGTTCCATCTATCATTTTTGGAGGTTTTGAATTTCCTCTCCCTACTGTCAAGAAAAAGTATGATATTCTTATTGTTGGGGATTTTCATATCCCCGTTGAGGTAACTTAGTGTTATTTTAAATTTCTCCGATTCCGTGTTATTCGAAATGAGTTTGTTAACAAGACTTGATCAATCTTGTTAGTGGGTTCATTTTGATGATCACAAGATGGATGAAACTAGAAGGCACAACCTTCTGTACCCTCTTTTTACTTTCTGTTATTTAGAACAAATAAAGCAAAAATAGTATTATCCGTCTATTTTTTGAATTATCCGTGCATTAAAAAATAGTCCAAAAATAGAAGTGCTCCAAATGCCCTACAAATCTAGTATGATTTTTTCTGGAATATTTGAGGATTTTAGGCGCTGAAAACACTGCAGGAGGGCCAAGCACCAGGCCACGAGAGAGGAGGGCGCCCCCCTTGTAGGGCGCGCCCCCTATCTCATGGGCCCCTGGTGGCTCCCCTCCACTTATGCCAGCACCCACACACTTCATCTTCTACCCAAAAAATTCCCCATCCAGCTCAAGCACGAGTTCTAGCTCATTTTGCTGCGATTTTCGATCTCCTTGCTCAAAGCTCCATTCACAAAACTGCTTTGGGAGATTGTTGTTGGTATGTGACTCCTCCATTGGTCCAATTAGTTTTTTTTCTAGTGCTTTATTCATTGAAATTTTTTGCTGCATAGGTGACCATGTTCTTGAGCTTGCATGTTAAATTTTTGAGGTCCCAAGCAATTCCAATGCATGATATAGGCTCTAGGCACTTGTAGGAGTAGTTGCTATCAATCTTGTTTAGTTTTATTCACTTTTGTTTTGAAGTTACTAAAATTTCAGAAATGTCCAGAAAATTTTAAGGAGGCTCTTTAAAGGCTCTTCTAGCCAAAGCTCTAAGGAAAAACAAGACAAAGAGAAGGAAAAACCCAAGTATAATCTTCCTCGCTTAGAGGAAGTACGATCGTGTGAATGGCCATGCGAGGATTTCTTGAAAGAGGCCAGAATTCATGAAGATTTTTATGCTTTAATCGAGACTGCAGGCCTCACCAGTTTCATCAACGACCGAATCAATCAATATCTCTTACTCACCAATACTTTCGTGCAAAACTTTTATTATTATCCTAAGAAATCACCGCCTGCAGTATCATTTCATTTATATGATGAATTCAAAGAAATGTCTTTACGTCATTTTTGTGTGGTATGTAGGATAACTTATGAGGGAGAATTAGATGAACCCCATCGTGAAGATGTGGGTGGCTTTGTTAATACTATTGCTTTAGAGGAGCCAAAGTAGGGCTCCGAGGCAAAGGTCTCTAGCATACACTTTCCTGTTTTATGCTATTTTGCTATATTTGCTAGTAGATGCTTGATGGCTCGTGGAAATAGTGGAAATTTGAGCGTTCCAGATATTATCATTCTTCATCATGCTTTGCTAGGAGACAATACTTTTAGTATGGGTTCCGTCGTTGCTAAACGGCTAGCCCTAAGGCCCCATATTTGGAGGTATATATGCTGCACGTCTTGCTGAACATTTTCAGATACCCATTAGGCACCATGAGGAGGAGGAGACAAAATTACCTCCTCACATTTTAGATTACAAGAGCATGGTAGGACACAAGTTTATTGTTGACAACGAAGAGAAGATGCTCTTGTATAACCTTAGATTTAATAAGAAACACAATGAGACTATTATTTTGCCTCTGCCTCTGTTGTTTGATTTGACTGCAGATAATTTTCTTGTTACAACGGAAGCGGTGTACAATCACCGAGATCAAGCTTTTACTCCAGAACCTGAACCTGAGCCGGAACCTGAACTGGACCCTTATCGTGCATCATCTGTCCTGTGGGATCCGGAGATGACCAGCCAGTGGTATCCTGATTACACCTCCCATTACACCGGGGAGAGTAGCGGTGGTCCTTGGTAATATACCAACTTAGGCCAAAAGCCTAAGCTTGGGGGAGTACGTATTTCTCACCGACTTTACATTCATGTTCACACACTAGTCGTCGGTGCTCACACTCTTTCATTGTATTATCCATGCTAGTTTAATTTTCTTTTTCTAGTTTTCTTCTTGCATGTTTGATAAACCTTAAGAAAAACCAAAAAAATTAGTTAGTTTAATTTCCATGCCTGTAGTAGAAATTAAAATGAAAATCCAAAAAGATTTCTAGTTCTTCTTCTTACTTGTTGGGAGCTTTCCCGTGTAAATAGTTTTATTTTCTTTTCTTTCTTTTGGGGGTCAAGAAGACCATATTGAAAATGCTTAGTGGCTCTCATATGCATGATTGTTATTTAATATAGAGCCCATATTACTTGTCTTCTCTCTTGAGTTGAATGCTTGCAGATTCCAGCTTAGTCCAATGCACGTGCACTCTTATTATTATACACATCGTTCGGTCGTGCGAGTGAAAGGCAATAATGACGATATATGATGGACTTATTGGGATGAGAAAAGCTGGTATGAACTCGACCTCTCTTGGTTTTGTAAATATGATGAGTTCATCGTTCCTGAGTCAGCTTATTATGAATTAAACATATTTGCAATGACATTTAGAGATTATAGTTACTTGTGCCATGCTTGATTAGCTATGAGTTATAATGGTTTACCTTGCGTGCCAACATGCTATTAGAATGATTATGATGTGGTATGATGGGATGGTATCATCCTTTGAATGAATTGAGTGACTCGACTTGGCACATGTTCACACATGTAGTTGAATCAAATCAACATAGCCTTCATGATATTTATGTTCATGGTAGATTATATCCTACTCATGCTTGTACTCGGTGTGAATTAATTTTAATGCATGTTTACGACTGTTGTCGCTCTCGCATGATTGGTCGCTTCGGTCTTTTGCTAGCCTTCACTTGTACTAAGCGGGAATACTGCTTGTGCATCCAAACTCCTTAAACCCCAAAGTTGTTCCATATGAGTCCACTATACCTTCCTATATGCGGTATCTACCTGCCGTTCCAAGTAAATTTGTATGTGCGAAACTCCAAACCTTCAAATGAAATTCTGTTTTGTATGCTCGAGCATCTCATGTTTCAACTAGGGCTGCCTATATCTTCCATGCTAGGAGGGTTATTCTCAAGAGGAGTGGACTCCATTCCTCATTCACGAGAACGGGCCGGTAACCGGGATGCCTAGTCCCATGATCCAAAAAGATCAAAGCAAATCAAAATAATTAAACAAAACTCCCCCAGGGCTGTTGTATGTTGGAGGCACTCGTTGTTTCGAGCAAGCCATGGATTGATTCTTGTTGGTGGTTGGGGGAGTATAAACCTTTACCATTCTGTTTGGGAACCGCCTATAATGCACGTAGTATGGAAGATACAGCCATCTCATAGTTGTTGCGTTGACAGCGAAAGTACGCCGCTCAAAATGTTATCCAATCTCTATTTTAAAATCGAGCTCTGGACCTATACAAATCCTTGCTTCCCTCTGCGAAGGGCTTATCTATTTACTTTTATGTTGAGTCATCATCCCTTCTTATTAAAAGCACCCACTGGAGAGCACACTGTCATTTGCATTCATTATTATTGGTTTATATTGGGTATGACTTGGCTGGATCTCTTTTACCATGAATTACAATGTTTAGTCAGTCCTTGATCTTTAAAGCTGCTCTGCATTTATGTTTTGCGGTCTCAGAAAGGTCTAGCGAGATACCATTTTGTTATATCATGTTATGATTATTTTGATAAAGTGTTGTCATCCGAGTTTTATTATTATGGCTCGCTAGCTGATTATGTTATTGATATGAGTAATTGTGAGACCTATGTGTTATTGTGAGTATGGTTAGTTCATAATATTTGCTGAAACTTGAATGCTGGCTTTTCATGTTTACAACAACAAGAGCAAACAGAGTTTCTAAAATTTTTTGTTATCACTTTCAGTTTATCAACTAAATTGCTTGAGGACAAGCAAAGGTTTAAGCTTGGGTGAGTTGATACATCTCCAACGTATCTACTTTTCCAAAGACTTTTGCCCTTGTTTTGGACTCTAACTTGCATGATTTGAATGAAACTAACCCGGACTGACGCTGTTTTCAGCAGAACTACCATGATGTTGTTTTATGTGTAGAAAAGAAAAGTTCTCGAATTTCACGGAAATCCACGGAGGCACTTTTTGGAATTTATAAGAATTATTAGGCGAAAAGAATACACCCGGGGGCTCAGGGGCCTGTCCACACGTCTGGGCGCCCCTAGGGCGCGCCCCTATCTCGTGGCCCCCGGACCTCCTCCGACCTCAACTCCAACTCCATATATTCCGTCTCGGGAGAAAAAATCAGAGAAAGTTTCATCGCATTTCACGACACGGAGCCGCCGCCAAGCCCTAATCTCTCTCGGGAGGGCTGATCTGGAGTCCGTTCGGGGCTCTGGAAAGGGGGATTCATCGCCGTCGTCATATCAACCATCCTCCATCACCAATTTCATGATGCTCACCGCCGTGCGTGAGTAATTCCATCGTAGGCTTGCTGGACGGTGATGGGTTGGATGGGATTTACCATGTAATCAAGTTAGTTTTGTTAGGGTTTGATCCCTAGTATCCACTATGTTATGAGATTGATGTTGCTATGACTTTGCTATTCTTAATGCTTGTCACTAGGGCCCGAGTGCCATGATTTCAGATCGGAACCTATTATGTTTTCATGATTATATGTGTGTTCTTGATCCTATCTTGCAAGTCTATGGTCACATATTATGTGTTATGATCCGACAACCCTGAAGTGACAATAATCGGGATACTTCTCGGTGATGACCGTAGTTTGAGGAGTTGATGTATTCACTATGTGCTAATGCTTTGTTCCGGTTCTCTATTAAAAGGAGGCCTTAATATCCCTTAGTTTCCGTAAGGACCCCGCTGCAACGGGAGGGTAGGACAAAAGATGTCATATAAATTCTTTTCCATAACCCGTATGACTATTCACGGAATACATGCCTACATTACATTGATGAATATGAGCTAGTTCTATATCGCCCTATGTTATAACTATTGCAAGAGGAATCGCATCTGGCATAATTATCCATCACTGATCCATTGTCTACGAGCTTTTCATATATTGTTCTTCGCTTATTTACTTTTCTGTTGCTACTATTACAACTACTACAAAAACCCAAAAACATTTATCTTTACTTTTGCTACCATTACCTTTATTATCATACCACTTTTGCTACTAAACACTTTGCTGCAGATACTAAGTTATCCAGGTGTGGTTGAATTGACAACTCAACTGCTAATACTCATGAATATTATTTGGCTCCCCTTGTGTCGAATCAATAAATTTGGGTTGAATACTCTACCCTCGAAAGCTGTTGCGATCCCCTATACTTGTGGGTTATCATTACCCCGTTTTTACATATCTGAGCGGGTATTCGGATACACTCCGGATGTCGGGTCCAGAGGTCAAAGCGAAAAGGTTCGACATGACAAATGATTTACAATCCGGCTAGGGACAATACATGTCATTTGAAGTACACAGTCACTTAGACTGACTAAATTCTTCTTTTATACCATCCAACAGGCTGTCTAGTCTACAATCCTGTTGGGAATAATTTGCGGCCAATTTCACCTGGGGTCCGACCTCGGCCATGTGGTTTGGATCCGTCTTGGTATATCGAGTCTTCACCATGGCCCAGGCTTCCCTTGCACCTTATCGGCAGGCAGATATCCTCCATAATTGGAAGCGCCGCCACGCTCCCTTAAGCCCCTCTACAAGCTCCCCCCATGCCTCCTGGCATTGAGGCCGACGGCCACAAGGCTTGGGCAATGCCCTGCATCACCTGCCGAACTTGTTCGTGCAGGTGTGAGAGCTCTGGCAGAAGATCACCTGCAGACCCGAGCATCTCCTCTGCGGGACGACCCGTTAGCATACCTACAGATATAACTCTGTTAGCCGGTTTCTTCGCTGAACTCTATACAGGTTCGTTCAAGCACTTACTAAAAATGCCGTGTCGAAGCCTCTTATTCTCCTTTACGGAGTCAGCAAGCTGGGCCCAAACATCTTTCAGTTCAACGCCCAGCCGGATATTGGCATCCTGGAGATCATTCTTCTCCCGCCTAACCTGCTTAAGCACACGCTCGCCAGCCTTTAACTGTCGTTGAGCATGTTGCTCATCCCCTCGCATGACCTCCCGATTCATTCCGGGATCATCTTCAGAATCTATTGTTAGATTTGCATGCATGCCGCATACTATCAGGTACATGTCATTCCTTTTGATAGAGACAAGTGTTACCAGAGGGGGCCTTCTCGGACTCCTTCATTGCCGCAACTGCGGCCCGTAGCTGGGCTTTGCACTCATCCAGCTCTCGAGACAACTGGGTATTCTTCTCCATAAGAACCTACACAAATAATGATCCTTAAATCAGTTGTGTCAACTGTTTCAAGTCTGAGGGGCTACTGGTATACATAATTATCAGATTTTCTTACCCGTATATCCTTTACATACTGGTCCGTGGCTCTGGCAAGACCATTTTGAGCAGCTCGGATGTACGCGTCTCCTGAGTTGAAGGCATCGAACGCCTATTATTGGGAGAAACAAGCGTCGTGGAGTACGACCCGACGATGCCTGTGATTCATGGCACTCTCCACTTCAAAATTCATAGCGGACAGCCTATCCGCATCCTCTGTAGGAGGAACATCCGGTGTTGGCCCCTTGTTAGCGTCCACCTCTAGGTCCGGCTCTGGAGCCCGGCTGGTGGAGGCGTGGCCGACAACCTCTCCGGATATAGTCCGGCGAGCGTTTTTCCTATTAGGAAACATGGATGTTATTATATTTTAAAAGACGATAACCACGGAGCGGGGTTCTTTTTCATACCTCTGCGACGGCGTCTCAGTCCTGACCACCTTCCTTTTAAGCCTACCCGGCTTTGGTGCCCCTTGTTGGTGAGTCACTACGGGTTCGGCATGGCGTCCCGAGGGCCTTCCCTGTACGACACCATATGTGTGCGGTAGGTGAAGTGAATAAAAAGGGATCCTTCTCGGAAGTTGGGACTCCGGTTTTACTTACATGTGATGCAGGGAGTAGTCCAGGATAATCGGTTATGATGGCCACCAGGGCATCGTCGCAGCTTAATTGATAGAACATCCTGTCAATAAGCTCCACAAATGTGTCCGGATCTTCTTCGAGTCCAGGGTCGAGGGCCCGGTCAGGGTCCTCTAGTTCTGGAGGCGGGTTGTGGACCTCCCTCACAGCTTTTCGTAGTTCCTACTATGAAATGGCAATGTAAAGACTTATGACGAAGAATGCGGGAAGGTTTGGAGTAAAAAGTAGCAACTCACCCAGCTTGGGGGGTTGTACATGGAGAATCCATCCCGTGGCTTAATGCGGATGAACTCGTCTTCCTCTCCTTTGTATAAATCAGACAGAATTTTCGCTAGAGCAGCGACTGAGTCCGTTCCCTTACGACCGCAGCGGGGGGCATCGTCTTCTCCATTGAAGTGCCACATGGGTTGTCCCCGATATTGAAGTGGCTAGACCCCCCGCATTATACATATTTACATAACCTCGATTATTGTCAATCCTGATTTGGCCAGCGTCTTTATCCGGCCCATCAGGTAAAGGACTTCTCCGTTATATTCCCCCTGGGGGGCTCCGAGGGCGCCAGCTGCGGCGTGCTTCAAGGGAGCATTGTCGAACTAAGGAAGGCCCATCCGAATAGGTTCCGGAAGGGGGATGTTCTCCATATAAAACCACTCCGAAGGCCAGTCTTCAGAGGTTTTCTTCGGAGTACCGGACAGGTATCCGGTCCCGGCGATGCGCCATATGTCGGCTCCGCCCACTTGATATATTGACCCCTCTTGTGTACGGGGTACGAGGCAGAATAGCCTCTTCCATAGCTCAAAATGAGCTTCGCAACCCAAAAATAGCTCGCAAAGGGCGACGTAGCCAGCGATGTGTAATATGGAGGCGGGAGTAAAGTTATGCAGCTGGAGGCCATAGAACTCTAGGAGCCCGCGGAGGAACGGATGGATTGGAAATCCGAGCCCCCTTAATAAGTAAGGGACAAGGCATACCCGCTCCCCCATGGATGGGTTGGGAAAGCTCTCCGCTTGCTCCCCGCCGTTGTAGGTGGCGAGTCCGGCTCGAACGGGGACCATATACGCTGGAGGGAGAAATCCCTGGGTCTGTAACTCTACTAATTGGCTGTGAGGGATGGAACACTTCTTCCAATTTACTGGCTTAGGGCCACGGGAGCGAGAGGAGGAGCTGCGATGGCCGGCCATGATGGGATGGACTTTTTCAGGCGCGCTCCGATGGATACTCGCTGTGGGAGGATGGTGTGATTTGGATATGAGGATCCCTGTCTCTTTAAATAGACGATTTACTTACGTGGTTAGGGTGGCAAGTGTAAAAATGCCCCGACTTCTCGCATTCGCTCGACACGTGGAGGATAGCCTTAATTGGGCGCAGAAGCCAAGGTGTGCAACATTCATGGGAAGCCGGACACTACTCGACAGATACTCAGGATTTGGAGAAGAACCCGCCTTGCAATGCGGAAGACAATCTGCGCGCCGGACTCATCGTCATTGAAGCCTGGTTCAGGGGCTACTGAGGGAGTCCTGGATTAGGGGGTCCTCGGATAGCCGGACTATATACTTCGGCCAGACTGTTAGACTATGAAGATACAAGATTGAAGACTTCGTCCTGTGTCCGGATGGGACTCTCCTTGGCGTGGAAGGCAAGCTTGGCAATTCGGATCTGTAGATCTCCTCCCTTGTAACCGACTCTGTGTAACCCTAGCCCCCTCCAGTGTCTATATAAACCGGAGGGTTTAGTCCATAGGACAAGAACAATCATAATCATAGGCTAGCTTCTATGGTTTAGCCTCTACGATCTCGTGGTAGATCAACTCTTGTAATACTCATATCATCAAGATCAATCAAGCGGGAAGTAGGGTATTACCTCCATCGAGAGGGCCCGAACCAGGGTATACATTGTGTCCCGCGCCTCCTGTTACCATCCGCCTTAGACGCACAGTTCGGGACCCCCTACCCGAGATCCGCCGGTTTTGACATCGACATGCACAACAATACAAAATTCTACCCACGACTATTGGACATCCCATTGCAGAATTGAACCAATCAGTTAACTAAACACCACAACAAAATGAACCAAACTTTAACTGAGCACCACATTGCACAATATAACATACTCCTAATAGAAGATCAGAGAGTTAACCAAACAATTAACTACATCCAATTGTAACAATTATATTTGTTTCTCATGTATTTACTAAAGCCAAATTCAATTTATTCCTCACATGGTATACAATAACAAAATGCACCCACAATTTTGTAAAGATAAATTTGATTTATTTCTCACATGGAAGACAATACAAAATTGCAGCCTGAAGAATTGAACATCACATTTGCAGAATTGAACCGCATGCTTAATCAAGACTACAACTAATTAACAAAACAATTAATAAGTGAGCACCACACTACATGACATATAGAACATATACACTAGAGCAACAGATTGCATGGTGAAATTAGATAGCACAATTCACTAGAATTTGTGAAGGAAAGGCAGGAGCAGCACACGCAACGGGTAAACCGAGCATGCTTAACTGGTGTAGCTAGTTATTGGCAAGGTACTCCTTCAAGATCTAGGGGTCGACACGAATGGCAGCCATCGCGACATGATCTGTGCGTGCGGCCGCGATTTGCTTCTACGATGCCAAATGCTCCTTGAGGTCCTGGCTATACTGCTTGCACCATGGCTTAGGCCGGCGCTTTTTTAGTGGAGGGGTCAGTGATTTGGGTGGAAGGTTCGCGCTCATGCCGGTGGTCGGGGCATGTGGGATGTGGAAGGAGGAGGAGGATGGGGATCGGGTGTGGATTACCTGCCTGGATAGAGGAGGCTGAGCAGCATGAAGGAGGGTCGCCGGTGAGGAGGCGGCTGTCGGCGTTTTGGGAACGGGGGTACCCAGACTTGCCTGCCTACAGTCTGCGGCGTGGCTCAAGGGGTGGCCCAGCATGGCCTATCTTCATCAGCACAAGCTCAAGACCCTCGCGAGGGTCCAAGCCTCGAGGGGCGGACGACAGGAAGCCTCCTCAGGCACGGCCTCGTCAGGCTGGCTCGCGAGGAGGCGGAGAGATCAAGGCAGGGTACCTCATGAGGTGCCCATGACGCAAGCCATGACGACCAAGGGCGCCGGGCGGGCGCCAGCCCGCGCAGTGTCCTCGTTTCCTCTTTGGTGCAAAGGAGGCAAGCGCAGGCGAGAGCATCAAGCAAAGGTAGCCATTTTGGTGGAACAAGACCAAGACCAACACAACGGCAGGAAGGAGGTCATCGTGGAGCCCGAGCCAGTGTCGTCGTCAGAGCCTTTGGCAGGCGAGGACCAACTTTAGTCAGGATAAGTGTACTATATGTTCCCCTTCAAAATGGCCAACTGTTGGCGCCCTTCCCGCTCAATATTTGGGAAGAGGCCCAGGGCCTTTGCCTATAAATAAGACTAGCCACCCACAGGGTAGAGGCATCTGGAATCCAGAGAGAGAGAGAGCGACCGAACTCCCCCTAGCAGTTCATCGCACCGGCCAAGAATAGACCCTCACGAGGCCGTTCTTCCTTGTATTGTTCATCATCAGCCCCTGAGGCAATCCACCACACCACACACTGGAGTAGGGTATTACACCACAATGGTGGCCCGAACCAGTATAAACATTGTGTCCCTTGTGTTGCTCTTTGTGTAGTTTAGATCCTTGCGAGGCGACGAGGTGCAGGTTGGTAGGGGGTGAGATCTCCGCGCGCACCCCAGAGTTTGAACCTAGAGGGTCTGCCGGAACCCGAAATCCGACATTTGGCGCGCCAGGTAGGGGTGCGCCGGAGCTTTCCCTTCAGCCGACCCGCTCTCCGCCAACATTGCGATTCGCCCTACGATGAGCAGCGCGCCACCCACTCCGGTCGCCAGCGCCGGCGCAGGGGCCAGGGGGCTCCGAGCCTTGGCCCCGGCCTTGCGACAGGTGCAGTGGCCGAACAAGTTCAAGCCGGAGACGCCACCGCGCTACAACGGCACGACTGATCCACTGGCCTTCCTGCTGGCGTACGAGGAGGCCGTCCTCGAAGCAGGAGGCGACGACAGGGTCATGGCTAACTGGCTTCCCATGGCCCTCACCGGCGCCCCGCGCATGTGGCTGCTCCACCTTCCGGTGCTTGGTGGCCTCTTGGGAGGAGTTGCGCAACCTCTTCCTCGCCCAAAGCTGCAGGCCGGGCGCCCCCGGTCGTCGCAGCTCTCCTGGGCGGCTCACAGACACCACCTTCAGGCCGCCGCGTCAAGCCACTCGTCCGCCAGATCGGTGCGGCCTCCGCGCGGCAGGGGGCTCCCCCAGGTCGATCGGCGCCCAAGGCCGATCTGGCCTTCAGCTTGGAGGACCACCCCGCCAACTCAGCCTGCTCGGGCGCGCTCCCAATGTTGTGCACCCCCACCATCTGCCAGTGGCCGTCACCAGACTCTCATTGACGGTGTGGGCCTCGGCATGCTCTCGGTTGAAGCCTTCAGCCTCCTCCACATACCGCGGGCAGCTCCGGCCCTAGCAGGCCCTTCTTGGGCGTCGGAGGCGGTTCAGCCGGCTCCCTGGGGCAGATCCGTCTTCCGGTGACCTTCGGCACCTACGACAACTTCCGCACGGAGCTAATCGACTTCGACATCGCCCCCATCAGCCTCCCATACAACGCCATCCTCGGCTACCCAGCACTAGCCCGATTCATGGCCGCGACTCACCCAGCGTACAACCTCATGAAGATGCCCGGGAGCAACGGCGTCCTCACCGTGTCCGGAGACGCCGGGGATGCGTTGCAAGTGCTCAAGCTCGTCTTCAAGACTGCGGCGGCGGCACAGCCCGCCGACTCAGACGCCCCTGAGCCCAAGGGGGCTGCGCCGGCCAAGAAGAGGCAGCTGTTCACCTAAGACAAGGCAGAAACCAAGCAGATAATGGTCGACGAGGATGGTTCCACTAACGCCACCTTCACCTTAGGCGCCAACCTCGAGCCCGAGCAGGAGGAGGCCCTGGTCAAGTTCCTGCGCGTGAATAAGAAGGTATTCGCATGGGAACCAGATCAGTTGGTAGGGATGCCAAGAGGCGTAATCAAGCACCAGCTCAACGTGTGCCCCAACGTACGCCCCGTGAAGCAGAAAGCGAGTCGGTAGTCCACTGAAAAGCAGGCTTTCTTCGTTCAAGAGACCCGCAAGCTAGAAATGGCAGCGGTCATTCGCGAGGTCCGATACCCAGATTGGTTGGCTAACCCGGTTGTCGTGCCAAAGAAAGTGGGGAAGGAACGCATGTGTGTCGACTTCACCAACCTCAACAAAACCTGCCCGCAGGATCCATTCCCGCTCCTCAGATCGATCGGATCGTCGATTCCACCGCCGAAAGTCACGACCTGTTATGTTTCTGGATGCCCTCTCCGCTATCACCAGATCAAGATGGTGGTAGAAGACGTGGAAAAAACGGCTTTCCTGACCCCGTGTGGAGTGTACTGCTACACATGCATGCCGTTCGGGCTGCGCAACGCAGGAGCGACCTTTCAGCGGTTGATGCACATCACCTTGGGTCCGCAGCTCGGGAGGAATGTTGAGGCTTATGTCGATGACATTGTCGTGAAGTCTAGGGAGGCCAAAACCCTGATAGAATACCTAGAGGAAACCTTCGCGAGCCTCAATGCAGTGAACCTGTGGCTCAACCCGGAGAAGTGTGTGTTTGGGGTCCCCTCGGGCAAGCTCTTGGCCTTCCTCGTGTCCCATCGGGGCATCGAGGCTAACCCAGAAAAGGTCAAGGCAGTCAAGGACATGAGCCCGCCGAAGACCATCAGATAAATGCAGAAGCTCACTGGGCGCGTGACCGCACTAGGACGCTTCATCTCCAAGTTGGGGGAACAAGCGCTGCCCTTCTTCAAGGTAATGAAGAAAAAGGGCCCCTTTGAATGGACTGAAGAGGCCGACAAGGTGTTCCAAGATCTCAAAAGGTACTTAACCAGCCCTCCGGTAATGGTGGCTCCGCGCCCCCAAGAGCCCCTGGTGCTCTACCTTGCAGCCACCCCTACTCTTGCCACTTGTGCGTACTGTGGTGGTTAGGGAGGAGCGTCGGACCGAACCGTGGCAGCTGCCCGGGTCAAGGCGAAGCAGGATCAAGGGGGCTCACAGAGACCACTACCACAGCTGGGAAGGATCAGCCGCCGCAGGGAAGCGCACTCGGAATAGAAGAGACCCCTCCCCCTGGCGACTAGCCACTTGGGGCTCCACTATCTCAGGAGGCTCCACGGCCTCCGGAGGTCGCCATCAGCACCAACGCTCCTGACCCCGCCGAACACCCTGTGTACTTCGTCAGTACAGTGTTGCGGGACACGAGGGTGTGGTACCCCATGCCCCAGAAACTCCTCCTCGTGCTCTTGGTGACTTCGCGCAAGCTGCGGCACTATTTTCAGGGCCATCCCATCAAGGTTCTCTCGGCGTACCCCTTGGAAAGGGTGCTCAGGAGCCCCAACTCAGCTGGAAGAGTCGCTTAGTGGAACATCGAGTTGGAAGCATTTCAGCTAGAATTCAGCACCACCAGAGTCATCAAGGGAGCCGCGCTAGCGGACTTCGTGGCGGAATGGACAGAGGCGCCAGGCCTCAAGGCTGATGAGGATCGATCCCTCTCCCCAGGAAGCGAGGCACCGGACGGTTGGATCATGTACTTCGACGGGGCGTTCTCCAGACACGGCGCGAGGGCTGGCGCAGTTGAGGGAGTCCTGGATTAGGGGGTGTCCGGATAGCCGGACTATGACCTTTAGCCAGACTCCTGGACTATGAAGATACAAGATTGAAGACTTCGTCCCGTGTCCGGATGGGATTTTCCTTGGCGTGGAAGGCATGCTTGGCGATACGGATATGTAGATCTCCTACCATTGTAACCGACTCTGTATAACCCTAACCCTATTCGGTGTCTATATAAACCGGAGGGTTTTAGTCCGTAGGACGAACAACAATCATACCATAGGCTAGCTTCTAGGGTTTAGCCTCTTGATCTCGTGGTAGATCTACTCTTGTACTACCCATATCATCAATATTAATCAAGCAGGAGTAGGGTTTTACCTCCATCGAGAGGGCCCGAACCTGGGTAAAAACATTGTGTCCCTTGTCTCCTGTTACCATCCGCCTAGACGCACAGTTCGGGACCCCTACCCGAGATCCGCCGGTTTTGACACCGACATTGGTGCTTTCATTGAGAGTTCCTCTGTGTCATCATCTTTAGGCCCGATGGCTCCTCCGATCATCAACAACGATGCGCTCCAGGGTGAGACTTTTCTCCCCGGACAGATCTTCGTATTTGGCGGCTTTGCGCTGCGGGTCAATTCGCTTGGCCATCTGGAGCAGATTGAAAGCTACGCCCCTGGCCACCAGGTAAGATTTGGAAGTTTGAACTACATGGATGACGTCCGCGGAGACTTGATCTTCAACGGATTCGAGCCACAGCCAAGCTTGCCGCACTGTCACGAGGGCCATGATCTAGCTCTGCCGCCGAACAGTGTCCTGGAGGCCGCACCAGAGTCCGCTCCGACCTTTAGCTCGGAGCCGACCGCTCCGATCGAGGACGGGTGGCTGGACATCGCCTCGGGGCTGTGATATCTACGGCTATTGAGCCGTACACCTACCCCGCCCTTTGCGAAGCTCGTGACTCCACGGTGTCGGACTCCCCTCCGGACTCCGAGCCTTCTGCACCCCTGCCAATCGAATCCGATTGGGCGCCGGTCATGGAGTTCACTGCCGCGGACATCTTTCAGCACTCGCCCATTGGCGACATCCTGAATTCACTAAAGTCTCTCTCTTTATCAGGAGAGCCCTCGCCGGATTACGGTCAGGAAGGTTGGGATGCGGACGACAAAGAAAATCAAAGCCCACCCACCACCCACTTCGTAGCCACTGTCGATGATTTAACCGACATGCTCGACTTCGACTCCAAAGACATCGACGGTATGGACGACGATGCAGGAGAAGACCAAGAAGCAGCGCCCACAGGGCACTGGAAGGTCACCTCGTCATACGACATATACATGGTGGACATCCCAAAAGATGGGAATGACGATGGAACAGCGGAGGATGACCCCTCCAAGAAACAGCCTAAGCGCCGGCGTCAGCGGCGCCACTCTAAATCCCGCCATAGAAAAAACGGTGATTCCGGCACGGGAGACAATAACACCCCGGACAGTGCCAAAAACAACCCCCTCCAGCAGGGTTCCGCACAGGAGGATGGAGAAGCCAGCCCTCATGAGAGAGCGGCAGAAAGAGAGGTAGAGGACGATAATTACACGCCTCCCTCTGAAGATGAAGCAAGCCTCGACGACGATTTAAATTGCGTGCCCGAGGATCCCGTCGAACAAGAGCTGCTTTCACGCAGGCTCATGGCCATGGCAAGCAGCCTCAAGAAAAGGAGCAACAACTTAGACCTGACCAAGACTTGCTAGGCGACAGATGGTGAAGTCCTTGCGGCCAAGAGTATGAACTCGAGCGCCCTCCAAGAGCTACCCAAGACACAGTGCTGCTACCCGATTAGAGGAGGAAGCACCCAAACCTACATCACCAGTGCATGATATGGCTGACCGGCCACCTCGTGGCCGCGACAGAGAGGCCTCTCGGCCCTCAACTCAAGCCGCACCCCGGCGCCGCTCAAAAAATACAAAGGCGCGGGGAAATGCGCCAGACCTGCGAGATATATTGGAGGACAAGGCAAGGCAAACAAGATCGATCTACGGATCGCGTGGGCGCCCCACGACACGTGACGATAACCGTCACGCCGGATATGGAAACTCCGGCCGGGCCGAACACAGTAGACAAAGCTCATTTGAGTTGCGTCGTGATATAGCCCAATACAGAGGCGCCGCACACCCACTATGCTTCACAGCTGAAGTGATGGATCATCCCTGAGGGTTTCAAACCCATAAACACTGAATCATACGATGGCACAACAGATCATGCGGTTTGGATCGAGGACTATGTCCTTCACATCCACATGGCCCGCGGTGATGATCTACTCGCCATCAAATACCTCCCACTCAAGCTTAAAGCACCAGCCCGGCATTGGCTTAACAGCTTGCCAGTAGAGTCAATTGGTTGTTGGGAAGACCTGGAAGCCGCATTTCTCGACAATTTCCAGGCCACATATGTGCGTCCACCGACGCCGATGACCTAAGCCACATAATTCAGCGGCAGGAGGAATCGTCCAGACAATTCTGGACACGGTTCCTAACCAAGAAAAATCAAATCGTCGATTGTCCGGATGCCGAGGCCCTTGCAGCCTTCAAACACAACATCCGCGATGAGTGGCTTGCCCGGCACCTAGGACAGGAAAAACCGAGATCCATGGCAGCCCTCACAACACTCATGACCCGCTTTTGCACGGGAGAGGAAAAGCCGAGATCCATGACTAGCTCGTAGTAACAACATGACCAAGAGCCCTGGTTATTCGGATACCAAGGACAGCAATGGCAGGTCGCATCGCAACAAGCACAAGCACCACATTAACAGTGATAATGCTGAGGATACGACAGTCAATGCCGGATTCAGAGGCTCTAAACCCGGTCAGCGGAAAAAGCCATTTAAAAGAAATACTCTGGGCCCGTCCAATTTGGACCGAATACTCGATCGCTCGTGCCAGATACATGGCACCCCCGAAAAGCCAGCCAATCACACCAACAGGGATTGTTGGGTGGTCAAGCAGTGACGAGCAAGTTAAATGCCGAAAACAATGACAAGGGGCTACATAGTGATGACGAGGATGAGCCCCGGCCGCCGAACAATAGAGGACAGAAGGGCTTCCCCCCGCAAGTGCAGACGGTGAACATGATATACGCAACCCACATACCCAAAAGGGAGCAGATGCGTGCACTAAGGGACGTATATGCTATGGAGCCAGTCGCCCCAAAGTTCAACCCGTGGTCTTCCTGCCCGATCACCCCACTAGCATCCGCCATGGCGGATTCGCCGCATTGGTTCTAGACCCAATCATTGACATATTTCACCTCACTAGAGTCCTAATGGATGGCGGCAGCAGCCTGAACCTGCTTTATTAGGACAAAGTGCGCAAAATGGGCATAGACCCATCAAGGGTTAAACCCACGAAGACGACCTTTAAAGGCGTCATACCAGGTGTAGAGGCCAACTGTACAGGCTCAGTTACACTTGAAGTGGTCTTCGGATCCTCGGATAACTTCCGAAGCGAGGAGTTAATCTTCGACATAGTCCCGTTCCGCAGCGGCTATCACGCACTGCTCGGACGAACCGCATTTGCAAAGTTCAATGCGGTGCCGCACTATGCATATCTCAATCTCAAGATGCCAGGCCCTCGAGGAGTCATTACGTTCAATGGAAACACCGAACGCTCTCTCCGGACGGAGGAGCATACGGCGGCTCTCATGGCGGAAGTACAAAACAACCTCTTAAGGCAATTCTGGAGTCCGGCTATTAAACGTCCGGACATCGTCAAACGCGCCCGGAGTAACCTACAACAAGACCGCTTGACATGTTCCGAGCACGCACAGCAATGCGGCCCAAGCCCCAGCCCTCGCGAAATTGCGAAACCATTACTGCGCGTACATAATTACGCTCTGGAAATACCATGGGCATAGGGGAAGGGGCACGACCACGGCATGCCCAGAATGCGGCTCAACCGCACCAGGGGCTCCCGATTGTGTCATTCTTTTCTTCTTTCTTTTTAGTTTCAGGACTCCGTTCTCACGAAGCCCTGTCCGGCATTAGAATCGCCGAACAAATGCGAGTCTACTCAATAATTATATCTTTGGAGCATTCATCCGCTATAAGGCAGGCGCCATTCAGGACGCCCTCATAATACATTTCAGGCTTGCGATGCTCCTTCTTCGGTGGTGGTCCGTCCGTCACAAGCTTCTCAGCGTCCATCTTGCCCCAGTGCACCCTAGCAAGTGCAAGGGCCCTACGGGCACCTTCGATGCAGACGGAGCGTCCACCAGCCGCCTCACCAGCCCGAAGTAGCTCCCAGGCATGGCTGCCTTAGGCGACAGCCGAACTATGAGGCCTTTCATGGCCTGTTCGGCCACCTTATGGAGCTCGACCAGCTGCTTCAGCTGGTCGCTTAAAAACTGCCGGGTGTCCGGCCTCGACATCTTGAGACAGAACACCTCCTCCGTCGAGCTTCCCTCTTCGCTCGGTAGAATGCGGCAGCATCAGACACTGCTTCTTGAGGCAGATCTGTGAATGCTCTGGAGAGCTCGGATTCGGGTAAGTAACAGATAATTCACTTTCACATGCTTGCTTTGCATATAGAATGCCTTACCCGCCGCTATCTTCTTCATCGCCTCAATTTCCTGGAGGGCTTTTTGGGCTTCAGCCTTAGCGGCTTTGGCCCTCTCAAGGGCCGAGGCGAGCTCGGACTCTCGAGTCTTTGAGTCACGCTCCAAACTCTCGTGTTTTTCCACGAGAGCCTGGAGCTCTTGCCGCACCTCCGCTACCCCCGCCTCCTGCTTCTCTCGCTCGGTGTGTTCCGCGGCCGCATTGCTTTCGGCCTTGGACACCGCTTCCTTCAGGGTCGCCACCTCGTTCGTGGCCCCTGCAATATTCACGTTATTCCTGTGATCTTTTGCAACCACATCTTTTAAATACTCCTATAAGGTATTACTTACCATCCTTGTCCTCGAGCTGCTTCTTGGCAAGTCCGAGCTCGTTCTCGGACCGCTCAAGGCTCTGCTTTAATGCATCAACCTCCGTAGCCGGTGCGGCAGAGGTCAGCAGCGCAGCCTGCATTCCCATATTAGACTCCTGCGTATATCTTTTTAGATCCTTAGTTTGGCTATTTCTTTTCCGACCACCAAACTGAGCATCAGGGGCTACTGTCTATGCGGTATTATTTTTACATATCTTAAATACATACCTCAAAGCCTGTTAGAACGCTGGTACAGGCTTCAGTCAGCCCGCTCTTGGCGGACTGAACCTTCTGGATCACCACACTCATAACAGTGCGGTGCTCCTCGTGAATCGAAGCGCTGTTAAGCACCTCCATCAAATCATCCGGTGCCTCCGGTTGGACGGAGGTCACCGGCGTCGCAGTCTTGCCCTTCTTACGAAGGGGTCGCCTGTCGGACTCCGGAACCACTGAAAGTTCCGGTACGGAGTCTGGCACAGGGCCGGACTTAAAGCCATTTGGGGTTTTATCCCCTTTGAGCCCGGGTTCCGGGAGGTCGCCTTGCGGTGCCTCCATAGCCACCTCCTCCTGACTTGGCCCCTTTTGGGAGTCCACCCCGGCGTCATCCGCGGCGGGAGGAGACGAGGCGGTTGGAAGTGAGGTGCTATTCACCTCCGACGAATCCAGTGAGCCGCTCGACGAATCGTCGAGCCCATTCTTGGGCGGGCTGCATGGTTATATTTGGCGTTATAAGATGTTGTGCGACAAATGTAACACCATGAGTTATTCTGGTCTCCGGACACTTACGATTTCGCCAGGGGCTTGGTCCTTGGAGCCCACCCCTCTTCGCCGTCATCGGCATTGGCGGTGTAGTCCGGAGGAAGGGTCCTTCCCTTCTTGGACCTTCAGCCTCCCAAGTTGGGGCGGCCTTCCTTTTCTTCTCTCCCCCCGCTGGGGGAGAGGCCTCTTTTTCCTCCTCCTCGTCTTAGCGGGAGGAGTCCGCCTCGGCGTCATCGGATGATGAGTCCGACAGCACCTGGCGCCGGGAACTCCTTCGAGTTCTCGTGGCCTTCTTCTTGGCCTTCTTTTCCGGCACCACGTGAGGTGCCGGAACCAGCAGCCCCATCAATCAGGCGTCCGCTGGGTCTTCTGGCAAGGGAGTCCGACAGTCGATCTGTCCGGACGTCTTCAGCCAGTCCTGTCAAAGGTGAGGGAGTTTTAGATCCCGCGTAGAGTCAAACTATGAAAAAAGAGTCCCGTAAAGGGTAAAATAACTTACCTCGCTCGCTTGATGCTGCGAGCCGAATCCGCGATCTTTGGTAGCTGATGCAGGAGCTTCGGTGCCCTTGAACAGCACCTTCCAGGCATCTTCGTACGTAGTGTCGAAGAGCCGGCTCAAGGTTCGGTGCTGTGCCGGATCAAACTCCCACAAGTTGAAGGCCCGTTGCTGGCATGGGAGGATCCGACGGATGAGCATAACCTGGACTACGTTGAAGAGCTTGAGCTTCTTGTCCACCAGGTTTCGGACGCAGATTTGGAGTCTGGTCAGCTCTTCCGAATTACCCCACATCAGGCCCATCTCATTCCATGAGGTGAGTCGTGTAGGGAAGCCAGATCGGAATTCGGGGGCCGCCGCCCATTGAGAGTAGCGCGGCTCGGTGATGTAGAACCACCCCGATTGCCACCCCTTTATGGTCTCCACGAAGGAGCCCTCGAGCCATAGGACGTTGGCCATCTTGCCCACCATGGCACCTCCGCACTCCACTTGGCGGCTGCCCACTACCTTCGGCTTGGCGTGACGACACCGTGGTGGAGTCCCAAAAGGGGCCCAGCCAGGAGGAGGTGGTCCTGGAGGCGCCGCAAGGCGACCCCCCGGACTCCGGGCGCAAAGGGGGTGAAACCCCAGAGGGCTCTAAGTCTGGCCCTGTGTCGGACACCGTACCGGAACCTTCAGTGGTTTCGAAGTCCGGCAAGCGTCCCCTTCGTAAGAAGGGCAAGACTACGACGCCGGTGACCTCCGTCCATCCGGAGGCACCGGATAGCTTGCTGAAGGCGCTTAACGGTGCCACCATCGACGAGGAGCACCGCACTGTTATGAGTGTGGTGATCCAGAAAGTTCATTCCGCCAAGAGCGGGCTGACTGAAGCCTGTACCAGCCTTCTAACAGGCTTTGAGGTAAGTTTAGAATATGTAAAAATATTACCGCATAGACAGTAGCCCCTGATGCTTAGTCCGGTGTTCGGAAAGAAAAGCCGGACTGAGGATCTAAAAAGATATACGCAGGAGTCTAACATAAGTATGTCAATATGGGAATGCAGGCTGCGCTGCTGACCTCTGTCGCACTGACTACGGAGGTCAATGCATTGAGGCAGTGCCTCGAGCGGTCCGAGAACGAGCTCGGCCTTGCCAAGAAGCAGCTCGAGGACAAGGAAGGTAAGGAATACCTTATTAAAATAATACCTTATAGAAAGGATTTGGTAGCAAAAATGACAGGACTAACATGGGTATTGTAGGGGCCACGAACGAGGTGGCGACCCTGAAGGAAGCGGTGTCCGCGGCTGAAAGCAAAGCGGCTGCGGAATGCACCGAGCGAGAGAAGCAGGAGGCGCGGGTGCCGGAGGTGCGGCAAGAGCTCCAGGCTCTCATGGAAAAACACGAGAGTTTGGAGCGTGACTCGAAGACTCGAGAGTCCGAGCTCGCCTCGGCTCTTGAGAGTGCCAAAGCCGCTAAGGCCGAAACCCAAAAAGCCCTCCAAGAAATTGAATCATTAAAGAAGATAGCGGCAGGTAAGGCATTCTTTATGCAAAGCAAACATGTGAAAGTGAATTACCTATTACTTACCCGAATCCAGAGCTCTCCAGGAGCATTCGCAGATATGCCCCGTAGTGTGTCTGATGCTGACGCGTTCTACCGCGCCAAGGAGGGGAGCTCGACGGAGAAGGTGTTCTGGTCTCAGTACGCTGAGGCCGAACATCTAGTGCCCCTGAGCGACCAGCTGAAGCAGCTGGTCGAGCTCCATAAGGTCGCCGAACAGGCCATGAAGGGCCTCATAGTTCGGTTGTGGCCATTGGAAGCCATGCCTGGGAGCTACTTCGGGCTAGTGCGGCGGCTGGTGGACGCCTGTCCATGGATTGAAGTCATCAAACGCTCCGTCTGCATTGAAGGTGCCCATCGGGCCCTTGCCCGTGCTAAAGTGCACTGGGGCAAGCTGGATGCGGAGAAGCTTGTGACGGACGGGCCACCGAAGGGCAAGGAGCATCGCAAGCCCGAAATGTACTATGAGGGTCCTGAAGGGTGCCCTCCGTATAGCGGGTGAATGCTCCAAAGATGTAATTTTTGAATAGACTCGCATTTGTTATCCTGTACGCTGAAAACTTGTTCATATGCGCTAAGCAACGCTTGTGAATTTAAAATATTACCTTCTGTGCGTCCGTTTATCAAATTTGAGAGATGGCAAGTCGTTGGCTTTAGCCCCCATGCCACGAAAGTCTTTGGGGTGTTCGGGATAAACTTGAGTGCTCTTGTTCCCATTCTTGGGTCCTTCGAGGGAGGTGCTCAACGCAACGAACAAGGCAACCGGACTTATAGTGCTTGAACACTCTCACTTAGCCATAGAATTCTATAATTTTAAATTTTGGCGAAGCCCCTAGTATTCGGAAGACCGAGTTCGGGGCGCTATCCACGCCTTGGCCGGATAATGCCGACTACTCGCTCTAAGCGGCATAAGTCTTTAGGGACCCGAAAAAACCTCTCGAACAACGACCGGCTCTCGCCCTATCATGACGGTCAGTTTTAGCTTTCCATCGAGGTGCTCAACCCAGCTCAACCGGGCACAATCGCAGTGGTTCTCCCGGCGCTACCTTAGCCGATATAACGGAACGTAAGGTACCAAAACATGGGAGCCAGGCAAACCCAACTATTGACCCAAGACATGATTCGAGCCAATGCATATAATGCTATAAGTTCGGGTGCTGCACTTGTGAAAGTGTTCGGACTTATCACACCATACTTTTGGGGTACTTAAGCCCCTGGTGTATTGGCCGTACCAAAGTGTACGGGTGCAACATGTCATGAAATGAACATATATATATAGATAAAAGGAAGGAGTGCAATAATAGGCAAAAGCTATGTATTGTTTATTCAAAAAGGTACTGCAATGGAAGCAGAACGATACAAATAGTGCGATAAGCAAGGGATGAGACTATTTAACATGTCCCCCTCCAGGGGTAAGCTGCAGGATGGTATGTAAAACAGGTATAATGCTCGTAGTAAAGACCACCTGGACACTCGACGTAGCTTTCTGCTTCCCTTGCTGTTGCATCGTGAGTTCAGCAATTCTAGTGCCAGACAGGACTTCTGGAAAATGGAGTCCTGAAAGTAAGAAAAAAGGAGAAAGAAAAATAATGACACAATCGGGAGCCCCTAGTGCGGTTGAGCCGCATTCTGGGCGTGCCGTGGTCGTGCCCCTCCCCTTATGCCCATGGTATCTCCAGAGCGTAGTTATGTACGCGTAGTACTGGCTTCGCAGTTTCGCGAGGGCTGGGGTTCGGGCCGGATTGCTATGCGTGCCCGGATCGTGCCAGGCGGTCTTGTTGTAGGTTACTCCATGCGCGCTTGACGGTGGCCGGACGTTTAATAGCCGGACTCGAGAATTGCTGTGAGAGGCTGCTTTGCACCTCCGCCGTGAGGGCCGCCGTGTGCTCCTCCGTTCGGAGGGAGCGTTCGGTGTTTCCGTTGACCGTGATTACTCCTCGAGGGCCTGACATCTTGAGCTTGAGGTACGCGTAGTGCGGCACCGCATTGAACTTTGCAAATATGGTTCGTCCAAGCAGTGCGTGATAGCTGCTGCGGAACGGGACTATGTCGAAGATTAACTCTTCGCTTCGGAAGTTATCCAGGGATCCGAAGACCACTTCGAGTGTAACTGAGCCTGTACAATTGGCCTCTACACCTGGTATGACGCCTTTAAAGGTCGTCTTTGTGGGTTTAATCCTTGAGGGGTCTATGCCCATTTTGCGCATCGTATCACGATAAAGGTGTTCAGTTGCTACCACCGTCCCATCGGGACTCTAGTGAGGTGAAATCCGTCGATGATTGGGTCAAGAACCAATGCGGCGAATCCGCCGTGGCGGATGCTAGTGGGGTGGTCCCTTCGATCAAAGGTGATCGGGTAGGAGGACCATGGGTTGAACTTCGGGGCGACTGGCTCCATCGCATATGCATCCCTTAGTGCATGCTTCAGCTCCCGTTTGGGTATGTGGGTTGCGTATATCATGTTCACCATCCGCACTTGTGGGGGGAAGCCCTTCTGTCCTTTATTGTTCGGCGGCCGGGGCTCCTCCTCATCATCGCTATGCAGCCCCTTGTCATTGAGTTCGGCATTTAACTTGCCTGCCTGTTTCAAGACCCAACAATCCCTGTTGGTGTGGTTGGCTGGTTTTTCGGGGGTGCCATGTATTTGGAACGAGCGATCGAGTATTCGGTCCAAATTGGACGGGCCCTGAGTACTTCTTTTGAACGGCTTTTTCCGCTGACCGGGTTTAGAGCCTCTGAATCCGGCATTGACTGACGTATCTTCAGCATTATCGCCGTTAATGCGGCGCTTGTGCTGGTTGCGACGCGACCTACCATTGGTATCCGAACTACCAGGGTTTTTGGTCAAGTTGTTGCTACGAGCTAGCCAGCTGTCCTCTCCCGCGCAAAAGCGGGTCATGAGCGTTGTGAGGGCTGCCATGGATTTCGGCTTTTCCTGTCCTAGGTGCCGGGCCAGCCACTCGTCCCGGATGTTATGTTTGAAGGCTGCAAGGGCCTCTGCATCCGGACAGTCAATGATTTGATTTTTCTTGGTTAGTAACCGTGTCCAGAATTGTCTGGCGGATTCTTCTGGCTGCTGAATTATGTGGCTGAGGTCATCGGCGTTTGGTGGTCGCACATATGTGCCCTGGAAGTTATCTAGGAATGCGGCTTCCAGGTCCTCCCAACAACCAGTTGATTCTGCTGGCAAGCTGTTAAGCCAATGCCGAGCTGGTCCTTTAAGCTTGAGTGGGAGGTATTTGATGGCGTGTAGATCATCGTCGCGGGCCATGTGGATATGGAGGAGGCAGTCCTCGATCCAAACCGCGGGATCTGTTGTGCCATCGTATGATTCGATGTTTACGGGTTTGAAACCCTCGGTGATTTGATGATCCATCACTTCGTCTGTGAAGCAAAGTGGGTGTGCTGCGCCTCTGTATTGAGATATATCACGACGCAGCTCAAATGAGCTTTGTCTACTGTGTTCGGCCCGGCTGGAATTGATGTATTCGGCGTGATGGTTATCATCATGTGTCGTGGGGCGCCCACGCGATCCGTAGATCAATCTTGTTTGCCTTGCCTTGTCCTCTAATATGTCTCGCAGGTCTGGCGCGTTTCCCCGTGCCTTGGTACTTTTCGAGCGACGCCGGGGTGCGGCTTGAATGGAGGGCCTAGAGGCCTCTCTGTCGCGACCACGGGGTGGCCGGTCGTCCGCATCATGCGCTGGTGATGTAGGTTTGGGTGCTGCTTCCTCTAATTGGGGCAGCAGCCTGCGTTTTGGGTATCTCTTGGAGGGGCGTTCGAGTTCATACTCTTCGGCTGCAAGGACTTGATCCATCCGCCACTAGCAAGTCTTGGTCAGCTCTAAGTTGCTGCTTTTTCTTGAGGCTGCTTGCCGTGGCCATAAGCCTGCGTTTGAAACGCTCCTGTTCGGCGGGATCCTCAGGCATGACAAATTCGTCATCGTCGAGGCTTGCCTCATCTTCGGAGGGAGGCATATAATTATCGTCCTCCACCTCCCTGTCTGCCGCTCTATCATGAGGGCTGGCTTCTCCCTCCTCCTGTGCTGAATCCTGCTGGAGGGGTTTGTCTTCGGCACTGTCGGGGGTGTTATTATCTCCCGTGCCGGAATCACCGTTTTTGCTGTGGCGGGATTTAGAGCGGCGCCACTGACACCGGCGCTTGGGCTGTTTCTTGGAGGGGTCATCTTCCGCTGTTCCATCGCCGTTCCCATCTTTTGGGATGTCCACCATGTATATGTCATATGATGAGGTGGCCTTCCAGTGCCTCAGAGGCGCTGGTTCTTGGTCGTCTCCAAAGCATCGCCGTCCATACCGTCGATGTCTTCGAGTCAAGTCGAGCATGTCGCTTAAATCATCGGCGGTGGCTACAAAGTGGGTGGTGGGTGGGCGTTGAATTTCTTCGTCCGTCTGCATCCCAACCATCCCGACCGTAGTCCGCCAGTGGCTCTCCTGATAAAGAGAGAGACTTTAGTGAATTCAGGATGTCACCAAAGGGCGAGTGGTGAAAGATGTCCGCGGCAGTGAACTCCATGACCGGCGCCCAATCGGATTCGACTGGCAGGGGCGCGGAGGGTTCGGAGTCCGGAGAGGAGTCCGACACCTTGGAGTCATGGTCTTCGCAAAGGACAGGGATGGAGTTCGGCTCAATCGCCGTAGAGATTGTAGCCCCCGAGGCGGTGTCCAACCACTCATCCTCGATCGGCGGAGTCGGCTCCGATCTAAGGGTCGGAGCGGACGCTGGTGCGGCCTCCGTGGCACCGCTCGCGGTAGAGCTAGATCGTGCCCATCGAGGGCGGTCTTGGGCGCTTGGCTGTGGCTCGAATCCGTCGAAGATCAACTCTCCGCGGATGTCGGCCGTGTAGTTCAAACTCCAAAATCTGACCTGAGGGCCAGGGGCGTAGCTTTCGATCTGCTCCAGATGGCCGAGTGAATTGGCCCGCAGTGCAAAGCCGCCGAAAACGAAGATCTGTCCAGGGAGAAAAGTCTCACCCCGGACCGCGTCGTTGTTGATGATCGAAGGAGCCATCGGGCCTAAGGATAACGACACAGAGGAACTCTCAATGAAAGCAGCAATGTCGGTGTCAAAACCGGCGGATCTCGGGTAGGGGGTCCCGAACTGTGCGTCTAGGCGGATGGTAACAGGAGACAAGGGACACGACGTTTTTACCCAGGTTCGGGTCCTCTCGATGGAGGTAATACCCTACTCCTGCTTGATTAATATTAATGATATGGGTAGTACAAGAGTAGATCTACCACGAGATCAGAGAGGCTAAACCCTAGAAGCTAGCCTATGGTATGATTGTTGTTCGTCCTACGGACTAAAACCCTCCGGTTTATATAGAAACCGGATAGGGTTAGGGTTACACAGAGTTGGTTACAACGGTAGGAGATCTACATATCCGTATCGCCAAGCTTGCCTTCCACGCCAAGGAAAGTACCATCCGGACACGGGACGAAGTCTTCAATCTTGTATCTTCATAGTCCAGGAGTCTGGCCAACGGTGATAGTTCGGCTATCCGGACACCCCCTAATCCAGGACTCCCTCATAGGCCGTAGTAGAACATGAGCCCCCGGACAAATGGCTGAAGTGGAAACCCTAGTCCGCTGAGGAAGTGGGGGAGGAACACCACCCTCTCATGGGGCCTAGGGGTGGGGATGAGCTGCCCCTTGTTGGGGAGCCGATGCACGATGTCGTTGGACAAGTATCCGGCCTTCCGCAGCTTTTTGATGTGCCCCTCCGTGACGGAGGAGGCCATCCACTTGCCTCCCGCTCCGGACATAGTTGGAGAAGGTTGAGGTAGGGTGTGCAGACTTGGGCGCTGGAGCTCGAGTACGCGGAAATGGATAAACAAAGGAGGAAGAAGGCGTGTGTGAAAAAAGTGGATCCTTATCCCCTTATATGGACGGACAAAGCTATGCGTCCCCACCGGCCTGATAAAACTCGCTTATCTCCCAAGCGCCGCAATCAATGGCGCGGTTGGGTTACCCACACCCGTATTGATGAGAATCCCAGAATAAGGGGACACGATCTCTGCTTTGACAAGATGTGCCAAGGAAACTGCCTCGCTATATGTGCTGAGGTGGCACAGTGAAAACGATTTGAATAAAGGCTTGGCCGTGGTGTGATGTCATGCCACGGAATACGTCAGCAGATTGAACTAGTGTAAATGTTATTCTCTCTACGGTGGTATGTGGAACTTATTTTGCAGAGCCGGACACTATCGTTTTTCTCAAAATCTTCTATGAAATATTCGGAGGAGGAACCCGCCTTGCAATGCCGAAGACAATATGCGCGCCGGACTCGTCTTCATTGAAGCCTGGTTCAGGGGCTACTGAGGGAGTCCTGGATTAGGGGGTGTCCGGATAGCCGGACTATGACCTTTGGCCGGACTCTTAGACTATGAAGATACAAGATTGAAGACTTCGTCCCGTGTCCGGATGGGATTTAACTTGGCATGGAAGGCAAGCTTGGCGATACGGATATGTAGATCTCCTACCATTGTAACCGACTCTGTGTAACCCTAACCCTATTTGGTGTCTATATAAACGGGAGGGTTTTAGTCCATAGGACGAACGACAATCATACCATAGGCTAGCTTCTAGGGTTTAGCCTCTCTGATCTCGTGGTAGATCTACTCTTGTACTACCCATATCATCAATATTAATCAAGCAGGAGTAGGGTTTTACCTCCATCGAGAGGGCCCGAACCTGGGTAAAAACATCGTGTCCCTTGTCTCCTGTTACTATCCGCCTAGACGCACAGTTCGGGACCCCCTACCCGAGATCCGCCGGTTTTGACACCGACAGTAGTGCTTATATCTCCTACTCAAGACAAGTTCTACTACGCTGTGCAGCTATGTTTCTAGCACGGAGAAAAGGTCTCCAACAACATAGCAGAATATGAGGGCCTTATAGCAGGCTCAAGGTCATGATTGCCACGGGAGTGAAGCGCCTTACCATCAAGGGCGATTCACAACTCCTCGTCAACTTCTCCAACAAAGTATACGAGCCGAGGGATGAGCACATGGAAGCCTACCTCACAAAGGTCCGCAGGATGGAGAAGCAGTTCTGGGGACTGGAGTTGCAGCATGTGCCTCGTGGCACCAATCAAGAGGCTGATGACATCGCCAAACGGGCATCCAGGCGGCTACCTCAGGAGCCCGACGTCTTCGAGGAGCGGCTCTTCAAGCCCTCGGCAACGCCATCGCTGTCAAGCACGGTGCAGCCTCGGGAAGAGCTCCCCCAGCCACGTGCCTCGGGAGCCCTGGTCTGTGGCCCGGCCTTGGGAGCGCGTCTGCTCCTAACGCTGGAGCCTCAGGAGGAATGCTGGATTGCAGAGCTCCGGAGCTACCTGACGCAAGGGACCTTGCCAGAAAAGGAGGAGGAAGCGGAGCGTGTGGCGCGGCAAGCCACGGCATACTGCATCAGGGATGGAGAGCTCTACCGGAAGCGACCAAATGATGTGTCCCTGCGTTGCATCTCCAGGGAGCAAGGGAAGGAGCTGCTGGCAGACATACACGGTGGAGACTGTGGGCATCATTCGTCATCACGGACCCTCGTTGGCAAGGCGTTCCGCAGCGGGTTTTATTGGCCCACTGCGCTCAATGATGCCGTGGAGCTAGTGAAGGCTTGTGAGGCCTGCCAATTCCATGCCAAGCAGATCCATCAGTCGGCGGGAGGTCTGCAAACTATACCCCTCTCGTGGCCATTCGCAATCTGGGGGCTGGATATCTTGGGCCCGTTTCCTCGGGCGCCAGGAGGCTATCGTTACCTCTACGTCGCTGTAGACAAGTTCACCAAGTGGACTGAAGTGGAAGCCGTCCGCACCATCCCCGCAGGTTCTGCGGTCAAGTTCATCAAGGGCATCGTGAGCCGGTTCGGGGTGCCGAACCGCATCATCACTGACAACGGTTCGCAGTTCACCAGTAACCTCTTCAAAACATATTGTGCTAACCTTGGGACGCAGGTATACTACTCTTCGGTAGCGCACCCGCGGAGCAACGGTCAGGCCGAGCGGGCCAACGCAGAGGTCCTGAGGGGCCTCAAAACCAGGACATTCAAGAAGAAGCTGGAGGCCTGCGGCAGAGGCTGGTACGACGAGCTTCAGTCCGTGTTGTGGTCCATCCGCACGACCGCGACCAAGCCGACTGGCGAGACCCCATTCTTCCTGGTCTATGGAGCTGAAGCAGTCCTCCCTCACGAGGTCAGGCATCGTTCCGCACGTGTCCTGGCATTCGACGAGGCGCATCAGGGCGCCATGCGGGGGACAGACCTCGTGCTGGGGGAGGAGCATCGTCGAGAAGCCGCGCTACGAGCGGCGAGGTACCAACAAGCACTGCGGCGATATCACTGCCGCAACATTCGCCCCAGAACTCTTGAGGTAGGGGACCTCGTGCTCAGACGGGTTCTCTCCAGGGAGGGACTGCATAATCTTTCTCCCATGTGGGAGGGCCCGTTCAAGGTTGTTCATGTTTCCAGGCCCGGATCCGCGCGCTTGGAGACTCAGGAGGGGGTGCCCGTCCAGAACGCGTGGAACATCCAGCACCTCCGGAGGTTTTACCCCTAAAAAGGCCCGGTGCCTGTGAAGAAGGCAAACGCCTGTGAAGCTTATCTTTCTGAGAAAGGCCCAGTGCCTATGAAGAAGGAGAATGCCTGTGAAGTGGTTGCGTTTTGGAAAAGGCCCGGTGCTTGTGAAGAAGGCAAACGCCTGTGAAGCTTATCTTTCTGAGAAAGGCCCGGTGCCTGTGAAGAAGGCGAATGCCTATGAAGTGGTTGCGTTTTGGAAAAGTCCCGGTGCCTGTAAGATGGCCAACGCCTGTGAAGCTCGCCGCCCGTGACACTCTCACGTAATAATGAGTACATGCTGTACATGCCCCGGAGTCTCAGGAGCGCCGGCCTCAGGCCCTGGGGCTCCGTCCCACCCCTAGTGGCAGCACTTAGCTCCGCGCTGGTGAGAAGACGTCGAAGACTAGATTAGGTCCCGGACGAGGCTTTTTTCATTTGCTTTCTGCAGTTGGCTTGTTCATTGTCATTTGAAGTTTTATTGAAGGTGTTGCCATCTTTGGCTTGCGACTCTTTTCCTTCTTCTCTCTCCTACCTCGATTTCTCTCGCGCGAGTCTTGTGAGGGAGCAACGCATGCATCCTCGCGAGTGTTTTCTTCTCCTACTGTCTGAGGCTTCCCTAACCGGGTTCGCTACGGAGCACCCCTCTAGTCCGTGCCCCACGGGCACCGCGAAGCGAACACAGGACCTGGGTCGGTCGCCTCCACGACTGAGGCCGGAAGCTACCTCTCCTGGCTAATCTTTGCAGGGCATGAAGTGTTCGACGAGGCCTCGGCATCGGGTGGCGAAGACCGCGACAGGTCGCCCCAAGCTAAGTAATCTCCACGTGCAGGCGTGTGGCACAGAAGCCTAATACGAAAGTAGCAAAAATTGTATGATAATTAAACGGCAACAGTCCAAGGACGCCCCCGCGGGGCCCTACACTACTGTCTCTTTGCGCAGGGAAAGGAAAATAACAAGACAGGCGCGCCTCGCTTGACACCAACTTGCAGCGGAGGCTCGACCTGCCTCCCGAGCTCAAGCAGACTCCCTCTCGCGCTTCACCGAGGCGCAACGGTGGGCGGACCCGCTACCTCCCTCCAGGCGAGCGCGGCGGTGCGGAGGCTGGTCACGGCCAGCGCTGGAGGAGCCGCTGTCCGAAGAAGAGTCGCTGAAGCTTGACGAACCTCGAGCGCTGCCAACCACGTGTGCGCTGCCATCTTCGTCCCGATCGCCGCTGGGACTAGGCCCACGGCCGCGGTCGTCGTCCTCGGGGCAGCACCCGGCGCGGCGACCGTCTTCCCCGAACACCCTCACATAGAGGGTGGCGTCGCCGTCGAACTTGAAGTGCAGGGTGCACCGCCGGCTCAGACCTCGCGCGCCGGAAGACGTTTGCCAGCCGCGGGTCAGGGCCACGCTCCCGGGGGTGGAGACCTCCAGCGAAGCCCAGGAGGCCCGGCTCCAGCAACCGTCCGCCTGCAGCCAGAGGCCGCCCGGGGCGCCGGCCGGAAGTTCACCTAAAAGGAAGCGGGAAGTTAGAGTCTTTGGTCGGCTCCGCCGACCACACAACAAACTCCGGCAGCACCTCTTCCGAATGGAAGCGCGGCCTAGGGGGTCGCGCGGCTGTAGCGCGCCCCCCATCAACGGCCTGGCGCCCGTCGCCGCGCGGGAAATCACCTCCACGGCCGCGAGGATCCGCTGCGGGAGCCACAGGGTGCTTGCAAGGACGACCTCGACCGCGCTTGGCTGGGGGGGAGTCAGGCTCCACCTAGCGGGCCTTTCCCTTCTCCGCGACTGAGAACCTCTTCGGCGGAGCCATGAAGAAGAAGGAGAAGCGAGAAGAGATGGACTGGAAGGGCACGCGCCATCCCGTACTTATAGCCGGGGGAGGCCAACCGCCGACCCCCACGATCACAGGTAATCATGACCCACTTTACATGCAGGGACTTGTCAATTCGTGCAGTCGCCGAGGCGTCGTGGGGAAGCAGAGACGCCCACGTCCAATCAACCGCCACGCGGCGCCCAAGGCCGCAGGCTGTTAGGGCCCGCGGCGCTTCGCACTTGCCCCTTCGCTTCTCTGCTAAGCCAAGTCCAGGCGCGCCTTGGGCCCGGGGGATATTGTCGGCGTTTTGGGAACAGGGGTACCCAGACTTGCCTGCCTGCGGCCTGCGGCGTGGCTCAAGCGGTGGCCCAGCACGGCCCATCTTCATCAGCACAAGCTCAAGACCCTCGCGAGGGGCCAAGCCTCGCGGGGTGGACGGCAGGAAGCCTCCTCAGGCACGGTCTCATCAGGCTGCCTCGCGAGGAGGCAAAGAGATCAAGGCGGGGTACCTCACGAGGTGCCCATGACGCAAGCCATGACGACCAAGGGCGCCGGGCGGGCGCCAGCCCGCGCAGTGTCCTCGTTTCCTCTTTGGTGCAAAGGAGGCAAGCACAGGCGAGAGCATCAAGCAAAGGCAGCCATTTTGGTGCAACAAGACCAAGACCAACACAACGGCATGAAGGATGTCATCGTGGAGCCAGGCGTCATCGTCAGAGCCTTTGACAGGCGAGGACCAACTTTAGTCAGGATAAGTGTACTAGATGTTCCCCTTCAAAATGGCCAACTGTTGGCGCCCTTCCCGCTCAATATTTGGGAAGAGGCCCAGGGGCTTTTCCTATAAATAGGACTAGCCACCCACAGGGTAGAGGCATATGGAATCTAGAGAAAGAGAGAGAGAGAGACCGAGCTCCCCCTAGCAGTTCATCGCATCGGCCAAGAATAGACCCTCGCGAGGCTGTTCTTCCTTGTATTGTTCAGCATCAGCCCCTGAGGCAATCCACCACACCACACACTGGAGTAGGGTATTACACCACAATAGTGGCCCGAACCAGTATAAACATTGTGTCCCTTGTGGGCAGGTTGGTAGGGGGTGAGATCTCCGCGCGCACCCCAAAGTTCAAACCTAGAGGGTCTGCCGGAACCCGAAATCCGACAGCGGCGGCGCTGCAAGCAAGGAGTGAAATTTTCATCTTGGAAAGGAAGGCAAAAAGAGGGGAAATGTGGCTTTTGGTAAGGGTTAGGGGGTGGCGAGGTAGATATTTCCGCGGAAGCCGAAAATCTGGAATCGCTTTAGCCAAAAACTAGCGCACAAAGTGTCATCAGGCACGGTCCCTTATTCAGAACTATGTACGATATGTGGACATCACAAACTATTCAGATAGCTTAACCCGTGTGTGATGAGTTTGAAAGTCAATAGTTTTGGTTCGAATTTCCATGGTTACTGTGGTCATCCACGTCATTGCATAATTTGGATACACAAAGGAGACTACAGCATGCCCACACTTCTTAATCAAGCAAGTTCAGCAATTAAACAGAGATAGCTGACCTAAACATTACTCTAACAAATTAAAGACCGGCTCTTGTAATTAAACAAAACAAAGAGTACTACTACGGCTGGTGCTCGTCGATCTCCGCTGCCGCCTCCATGTCCAGCTCGCGCCCGATGATCTCCTCGGAAGGGACTCCATGGCATCCGTCGCACCATACTCGGCAAGCATCTCGCCATCCGCGTCCGCCATCTCTTTGGAAAAGGCCGCCACGAGCTGGGCGTGGGAGGCAATCTGGGCTTGGACGGGCTCCATCGTCGCATGGTATGCGGCGGAGGAACGGACGGCTGCTTGAACGCTCTCGGCGATTGCCAGCTCTTCGGCCATGGGTTGCCGACCATTGTTGGAGAAGCTTCATTCCATTTGTGCGGTGACCACCCGGAGCTGGGTGTGGGCGGCCTCGACATGGTCGTGGGCGGCCTCCATCAAGGCTAAGGCCGCCGCTGCGGAATGGGCAGCTGCTGTGCCGCTCTCACCAGTTGCTATCCCCGTGGCAGATGTTGTTGCCGCCACCTGAGAAGCAATAGCAGCCATTTGGGGTGCCTTTGCCGCCCGACCGCAAATTGTGGCCGCGCTCATGCACCTTGTTAGCACACACATGGCAGTTGTGGCCGCGCTGTCGCCGGAATGGGCCACCGAAGTTGCCCTCACGATGCGGGTCCACGTGCCCATCTTTCACCGGCGACGATTGAACAGTGAAATGATATTTGGGAGCGAGCTAGTGTGCTTGAGACGCCGGCTGTGGACTGTAGCCGACACACCTTCTCGCGTAAGCCATAGGCGTACTATACACCGACAGTGCTCCAAGATATTTTGTACTACATCTCACACGGTTGCTGATAATAAACTGTGTGCAATCTACTTGATTTTTCATCTTGATTTGAATTACATAATGGGGTCACAGCGCAATGGACGGTGTTTTAATTGCTAGACCTTTTATCTGGAGTGAACATGCAACTATATGTGTGTCGTAAAAGAATTGGAATTATTCAAGGTTCATTTGAACATTTTATACATTAAATTGGTTTTCTAGCCATTTCTGGTGAACAATTCAAATTTGAACTACATGCACATGCTCTAGTGCATATAAATTGGTTGAAAAATCAAATATGTGTCCTTGGGTGCATGCTTAGGTCCCATGCAAGAAATGGGAATGAATTTCAAACACCAGGGCACCGTTGATTGTCGGCAAAACATTGAGATGCCTGGTTTTTAAATTCTAGTAAATCCAAAACTCATCTAAAATTCATGAAACTTGGCATGTTATCATGGAGCGGCATCAACATGCCATGGTACAAATTTTGTCCCATTTGGGGCAAGTTTGGGTATATGCTTCTCACAAACCGGAGCTTCTCACAACAAGCATGTTGGTTTTCGGTAGGGAACGTCCCACCTTTGGGAACGAAACGATATCCATTTCCTCTTATTGGTTTCAAATTTTTCTCTCGTGTTAACGTAGAACAACAGGAGTGTTGTGTGAATTTTTGTGATTTTTCGGGGTTCGTTTGGACATTTTTTTGCATTAACTGAGTTTTCAATGCATTTATGTGAACAATTCAAATTTGAACTACATGCACATGCTCCAGTACATATAAATTGGTTGAAAAATCAAATATGTGTCCTTGGGTGCATGCTTAGGTCCCATGCAAGAAATGGGAATGATTTCAAACACCGGGGCACATTGATTGCCGGCAAAACGTTGAGATGCCTGGTTTTTAAATTCTAGTAGATCCAAAACTCGTCCGAAATTCATGAAACTTGGCATGCTATCATGGAGCGGGATCAACATGTTGTGGTGCAAATTTTGTACCATTTGGGGCAGGTTTGGGTATATGCTGCTCACAAACCGGAGCTTCTCACACCAAGCATGATGGTTTTCGGTAGGGAATGGCCCACCTTTGGGGACGAAAAGATATCCATTGCCTCTTATTGGATTCAATTTTTTTCTCATGTCAACATAGAACAACAGGAGTGTTGTGTGAATTTTTGTGATTTTTCGGGGTTCGTTTGGACATTTTTATGCATTAACTGAGTTTTCAACGCATTTATGTGAACATTTCAAATTTGAACTATATGCACATGCTCTAGTGCATATAAATTGGTTGAAAAATCAAATATGTGTCCTTGGGTGCATGATTAGGTCCCATGCAAGAAATGAGAATGAATTTCAAACACCGGGGCACCATTGATTGCCGGCAAAACATTGAGATGCCTGCTTTTTAAATTCTAGTAAATCCAAAACTCGTCTGAAATACATGAAACTTGGCATGCTATCATGGAGCAGCATCAACATGCCGTGGTACAAATGTTGTCCCATTTGGGGCAGGTTTGGGTATATGCTTCTCACAACAAGCATGATGGTTTTCGGTAGGAAACGTCCCACCTGTGCGGGTGAAATGATAACCATTGCCTCTTATTGCTTTCAAATTTTTTTCCCGTGTCAACATAGAACAACAGGAGTGTTTTGTGATTTTTTGTGATTTTTCGGGGTTCGTTAGGACATTTTTATGCATTAACTGAGTTTTCAATGCATTTATGTGCATAATTCAATTTGAGCTACATGCAAATGCTCCAGTCCATATAAATTGGTTGAAAAATCAAATATGCGTCCTTGAGTGCATGCTTAGGTCCCATGCAAGAAATGGGAATGAATTTCAAACACCGAGGCACCATTGATTGCCGGCGAAACATTGAGATGCCTGGTTTTTTAATTCTAGTAAATCCAAAACTTGTCTGAAGTTCATGAAACTTGGCATGCTATCTTCGCGCGGCATCAACATGCCATGGTACAAATTTTGTCCCATTTGGGGAAGGTTTGGGTATATGCTTCTCACAAACCGGAGCTTCTCACAACAAGCATGATGATTTTCGGTAGGGAACGTCCCACCTTTGGGGACGAAACGATATCCATTGCCTCTTATTTTTTTAAAAAAAATTCTTGTGTCAACATAGAACAACAGGAGAGTTGTGTGAATTTTTGTGATTTTTCGAGGTTCGTTTGGACATTTTTTTTGCATTAACTGAGTTTTCAATGCATTTATGTGAACAATTCAAATTTGAACTACATGCACATGTTCCAGTACATATAAATTGGTTGAAAAATGAAATATGTGTCCTTGGGTGCATGCTTAGGTACCATGCAAGAAATGGGAATGAATTTCAAACACCGGGGCACCGTTGATTGCCTGTAAAACATTGAGATGCCTGGTTTTTAAATTCTAGTAGATCCAAAACTCGTCCGAAATTCATGAAACTTGGCATGCTATCATGGAGCGGCATCAACATGTCGTGGTATAAATTTTTGTCCCATTTGGGGCAGGTTTGGGTATATGCTTCTCACAAACCGGAGCTTCTCACAACAAGCATGATGGTTTTCGGTAGGGAACATCCCACCTTTGGGGACGAAACGATATCCATTGCCTCTTATTGCTTTCAAATTTTTTTCCCGTGTCAACATAGAACAACATGAGTGTTGTGTGAATTTTTTGATTTTTCGGGGTTCGTTTGGACATTTTTATGCATTAACTGAGTTTTCAATACATTTATGTGCATAATTAAAATTTGAGCTACATGCAAATGCTCCAGTGCATATAAATTGGTTGAAAAATCAAATATGCGTCCTTGGGTGCGTGCTTAGGTCCCATGCAAGAAATGGGAACGAATTTCAAACTCCGGGGCACCGTTGATTGCGGGCAAAACATTGAGATGCATGGGTTTTAAATTCTAGTAAATCCAAAATTCGTGTGAAATTCATGAAACTTGGCATGCTATCATGGAGCGGCATGCACATGCCGTGGTATAAATTTTGTCCCATTTGGGGCAGGTTTGGGTATATGCTTCTCACAACCGGAGCTTCTCACAACAAGCATGATGGTTTTCGGTAGGGAACGTCCCACCTTTGGGGACGAAACAATATCCACTAAAAAATACACTTTCGTGATGATACGTGTTTGTCACAGTAGGTCGCGTTTATTGTCATGTATGTACATCCATGACAAATTTATGACAGAATCAAGATAGTCATACATGTGCTGTCGTAGAAGTGTTCCATGACATTACGAAAATTATCATCAAGGAAGTGTCCACTTCCATGACGATAAATCGTGCGTCACAGAAATGCTTTCGTCAAGGGTGACCGACACGTTGCATCCACCGTAATGGAACGCCATTAAGCTATCGGGTCGGGTTTTGGATCCGATAACCCGTTAACAGCCCTGACCAATGGGGATTTTCCACGTGTAAAATCATCATTGGCTGGAGGAAACACGTGTCGGCTCACCGCTGGGACAGATGTCATCCACTCATTGGACAGAAGGCGCCTATGATACATCGACATGTGGCACGACCCAACAAGTTTAATTGGGCCGGCCCAATTAAAGGCCCACAAGTTTTGCGGACCATAATGGGCCGACACAGCTAAAGGCCCACAAGATTTTGCGGACCATAATGGGCTGGCCCAGCTAAAGGCCCACAAGATTTTGCGGGCCATAATGGGCCGGCCCAGGTAAAGGCCCACAAGATTTTGCAGACCATAATGGGCCGGCCCAGCTAAAGGCTCACAAGATTTTTGTGTGCCATAATGGGTCGGCCTAGGTAAAGGCCCACAAGATTCTTGCAGATCATAATGGCCCGGCCCAGCTAAAGGCCCATGAGATTTCGCCGACATTAATGGGCAAGCCCAGCTGTAGGCCCACAAGATTTTGAGGACCCTAATAGGCCGGCCCATTAACTGGCTGCCATGTTTTGGGCCAAATGCCGGCCCATATCTGATCCAGTCCATTAATGGCCTGCCACGTTCCGGGCCTAAAAGTGGCCCATATGAGATCCGGCCCGTTATAAGCCAACCACCTTCTGGGCCAAATTACGGCCCAGATCAGGCTTTGGGCTCAATTATGGCCCATATCAAATTCGGCCCGGTAACTAGACACTATGCTTTTGGGCCCACTTGCTAAAGGCCCACTTAGTAATTCGGCCTGATATTAGGTTTGGCCTGTTAAGGGCCGTTTAACATTTCGGCCCTATATTAATTTCGGCTGTTAAAAGCCCTTCATATAGTTGGGCCTAACTACGACCCGATTTGCATCCGGCCTGCTCGCAGCCGATATCTGATTGGGCCAAACAAGGACCGAGACAATTTTGGCCTATTAAAAGCCCGTGATTTGATTCGCACAATGATGGGACGGGGTTCGTTTCGGGCTGCTGCCGACCTGTGAGCTGTTCGGCACATTTCAGGCCCAACCTACATCGTGATTGCATGACGGCCCTATTATGTACCGTAATTTTATGGTTTGGCCGGTTTACTGCGAAGACAGGATATATATACAGTAAAATAACTGCAGCATCGTGAATAAGAAAAAACCTAGACTATACAATAAAGAAATTACGGCATATTACATGGGCATCAAAGTTCGCCACTATGATAATAAAGCACAAGGCAGAGATTACATACACTGGCATCGAAGATCGCCACGGTGCAAATAAACACGCCGACAAAATAATATACAAAACCGATAGCACTTCAATAGAGTTCAAGAAAGGTTAGCCCTCATTGGGAGCTGCAGCAATAAGCATTGAGCAAGATGATGAGACTGCGCTTGTTCAACACTTATATCTTCCTCACTCTGAAAGATAAACAAGCAGAGCAATGACATGTCTTGCACGTTAAAGTATCAGTGCTGACAATTCATCACATTTCTTACTGACGAATAAAGTGACACAGTTTAAAATTGCATTAACACAATATGGTATTGTTCAGGTCAAGGCATGGCAGGAAATGACATTGTGAAGGAGTTGGCAGCTTCACGACAACACTGGATTACAGATCAAGAACTCATAAGTATCAATGGTTAGTATGCTGTCAATTTATACCATTTCAGATTGGCAAATAAAGAGACGGTTTAAATAATAGTAGAATGATATGACATTGTTCATAGTTAAGACATTGCAGAATATGACATTGTGTCGTAGTGGGTAGGTTCACCACACCACTGGATTACTTAATGAAGAATGAGAAGCATACATGCAAAGGCAAAAAAGAAGATCACTTGCTCTATATAGTTTAATTTACATGGTATGAAGAAGGAACTTGGTTGTACAACTTAAAACTTAAATTGAGAAAGGACAAACTTTTGTTTATGAACTACAAAATAAACTTTAAATAAGCAATTTGATGCAAACACCAAAAATAAACAGCTGTTGCAGTCATGCGTAACCAAATATATACAACAAAGTTTGAAGGCTTGAGATGGACAAACTTACATTATTGGTGAAGACAGGCTCTATAAAGGCCTTGTCCATGCTGATGGGGGGGCAATTCAAGAAGTTTACCACAGAATCTTCTTCAAAAGCATTGCCTTTATTCTACATTTTGTTAAGAGTAAATATAGATGTGATAATATACGAAAAAATGGAGAAAATTTAAGATAATATGAAGAGTGATGCTACATAACCAAGTAGGTATAAATGTAAGTGCAGCAATACAGGCAAAAGGTACAACCAAGAGTAATGCACAACTAAAGTTCTTCAGTACCAACCTTATGGTAAGAGTAAATATAGATCTGATGTGTAGGAAATGGAGGGCAAAGGAAAATAAGCTGCAGAGTGATGGTACATGAGAAACTACCTGTCATTATAAGTACACTGATAAAGGACAGCATGTACTTACAAGAACAATGCAGAGCTAAAAAACATTGGCATTGGATATATTCTACACTAATGTAACCATTCAGACAAATCAGATAATTTGGAGCGAACAATTGATAAGCAAGCTATCATGCATACTGCTGTCACATAATGAACCAGGTATGTATGCAAGTACAGTGATACAGGACAACATGTACTAACAAGAGCAAAGCAGTGGGCAGCACATTTGCAATATCCTGTCATTCTTTTCAAACCAGAATTCTTCTTCGAGCAGATTTCCTGCAAAAAAGATCCGTAAGCCACATGCGGAAAAGTAGAAGTTCAAATTGTCATGTGATTTCATAGACAGTACCTCATCCTGGGAACGAGACCAAAGGCATAACAAGGTTTTTCCATTCAATGTCTTCTAAATTTAGCACAGGAGACTTCACCGGAAATTCGTTTATAGACTTGCCATCAACATGTGATTTCCTCAGGTAACACCGATACTGCTGCAATGCTTCCTTGAAAAGCACAAGCAAGCTTTTCTCATCATGACTATCCAGATTGACCCTCGCCTAGTTACAACAATGTAATGTAAATCATTGATGTGTTCAATCAGCAGAAAACAGGAAAATAATAACCATGAATAATAGCACTTACACGTAAGTTGGACAGGAAGATGTGAAAATGGTGTTTGTCTTCACTATAATCTTCCCATGATGGGAATATATGCACGTAGTCCCTGCAGGAATGGGGTTCCAATCTGCAGGAATTGGCCGTCTCTGCAGTTGGGATATGTCTTCGGCCGGTGGACTTGCTGTACTTTTTGCCGGAGTGGGTCTGTGGTACAGCTGGTGCTATGGCAAATGAAATCGGTTACCTTTTGCTGGAGTGCAGGTCCTATGTGGTGGGGCTAGTGGTGTGGCCAGTGAAGTATGGGTACAGTCTGCTGGAGTCGGTCCTACGTTTTGTGTCACTGGTTGTACAGCCAATATAAGTGGGGTGTTGTCTGATTTCTCCGGCACCACCATGTTTTTCAAGGACTTTGCTGGTGCTCCTTCGTGTTCGCAATCACCCTCTTCCTTTTTGATGTCTGATGCACAAGAACAACATTTGAGTGGAAAAACATGGTATGATGGCAGATGGAATATGTATTGATAATAGATGGGCATGGCATCTCGACATATATGATGAGTAAACTAAGCAGATGGCGGTGCAACAAAGTAGAAGAAATGCAAGACAACATATACAAGATACCCGCAATCAATAAAACTTTGCCAAATTAGAACAGGCACCTTGATGGGTGAACAGGACAGGCCATCTTTCTTAGACTCCTCGAGGTTAGAATAGTCATTAGGATCATATACTGAACAAGAATCAACAGGTGGGGAGTGTATGAGTTTCATTGCATCCAGAATGGCACTCAATGCCTTGGTGCCAATTTTGTAAGTCATTGCAGTGTTTAGCTTCAAGAGTGGACTGCTGCTAGTGTGACACAGAGCAACTACACAGATCATAGTGTAGATATAACGGGAAAACCTTAAGTATCAGAGTAAAATCAGCAAAGTGGAACTTGCAGGAATATATGTGCTAGTATTGTCGGTACGGCTAGAAAGGCTTCGGATACCAGCTCTCTTCAAGTGAAGGTGCGGTAATCAGTTAATATCGATGTAACTCTCAAAGGCGACACAACTCCCCGCATTTCCTTGCTATTCTTATAGGATTCAAGTGGGCAGGCCACTACAAATCCTATTCCTATGTTTACAAGATCCTACGAACCAAAGAGGCTCAAAGTGCCCATCACAACCTAATCGTATAGACCTCTACACTACAAATGTCCTGCTCATCTTCATTACAAGGAACATCTTGTACTATTAGCATACTCCCTCCGTTCCAAAATATAAGTCTTGGTAGAGATTTCCACTATGGATCACATACAGGTGTATCCAGATACATTTTAGAGTGTAGATTCACTCATTTTGCTCCATATGTAGTCCATGGTGGAATCTATACAAAGACTTGTATTTAGGAACAGAGAGAGTACATATTAAAGAAGAACGGAAGAGGAACATGGTAAAGAAGAGCAAGCAGATTTTGGATAATAAAATGTTGGTTGCGCAGTGCCCACACATGATGAACCAGAGCACATTAAGAATGCAACTCCCAGCTGCCTCTCGACCATTTCAGGCAGTTGGATGAAGATCCTACGTCTCCTAACCCTGCTTCTTCCTCGTCTCTGATTCTTCCCATACAAAACACCGCACGGGCCGCCGGCCGGACCACCGGCCCCCACCTCCTGTGTTCCTCTGCCACCCCCACCCCCACCCACCTCGAGTTTTCTTCGTCCGGCGAGGCCCCACAACCACCCGAGCCCCTTCGATCGCACCGGCAAACTTTGACGAGCTCTGAAAAATTGACTGACCCAATTTTGAAATTTAGTCTACTGTGATTTAACTAGTGTGGAATATAAAAGGGGAAAACCATAAGCATTGGGAGTATAGTGTTGAGCGTGCCATGGCGGATCTGAAGGTGCAAACCGGACAAAGGCAACTTCGCAACCAAGAGAAGAAATCAGAGTAAAGCAGTGGCGATCTATTTTCTTGCTGCGATAAATAAGTAGAGTAGATACGAAAGAGTACCGCCTCTGGTGCGGCGCCGTGTACGCATCTGTTGAGAATTTGACGGTGCTGCAGTAGCAATGGCTGTCGGCGGCGTGGAAGCAGATCTAGGAGGGTAGACGGTGGCTGCGGGGCGCGGTGGACGAGACGGTCGTAGGAGCGGCGCCGGCAAGGTGGACGATGGCGGGGATGAAGCGAGAGAACGGGATGCAAGGATCCCGGTCCGAAGGCGTGGATGAGAGAGGTCGATCTCTTGTAATGGACGGAGGCGTCGGGGTATCAGCTCCGGCATGGTGGAGGAGGACGGCGGTGGATGGGGTGGCGGACGGAGGAGGGTGGGGTGGAGAGGGTGTTTTGGCGCCCACGGAGTACCTAATGGGGAAAAGGGAGGTAGAGAGGAAGGGGGAACCATGTATTCAGGGCACTTGTCTCAAATGCGAGGAAATTTACAAACTTAGCCCTGCTTCAAATATCTACTACATCACAAAGAACATCGATCGGTTGGGGATAGGACGGTAATGTCGCATACACGAATATTTGCCGACGAGAGTTTGTTTTTGGCGCCCACCATGTATGAATATGAATCGGGAAGGAGTCGATTTCGCCGAGGACACATCAGTGTTTGGCGCCCACCGTGTATGAATCCGGGTGAGAGGCGGTTACGTCACGTTTGGGTGAAATTACAAACCTACCCCTATCGAAACCTATAGAAATCCAGCAGATAGGCTTTGCGTGGCAGGGATAGGCAGTAGTGATTTCCATCTCGCAGATTTTGGTTTCGGGCGGTTACTGCGACTTTCCCCGCTTCGTTCAAATTTTGCAGAGTGCACGTTTACCGTGCCAACTCAATTCGAATCCCGTTTGTATTCTATTTTTTCGGCGGATCCATTTTCAATTGGAATTACATTCTATATACATCAATTTTTTTATATATACTTACAAAAGCACAACAAAGAATTCTGCTCCTTTATATGTATAATATGATTTACAAATACAACGATCTCGAAATCTTACGGTTGAATTCGAAATTTTTTAACCAAATTATGTTCTACTAAAATGTATGGATCAGTAATACCTACATATTAAATAACATAGATGTGCGTGAATTCATATGAGTATGCATGTTTGATAGATCAATTTTGGTTCGAATATGGATTACATGTATCATCATCTCGAATTCAAATATTTGAATCCCTTTTTTGTTCACTCCTTTCATGTCCATCTCTCTCACATGCATGCTTCTTCACGTAGCTATCACTCTCTTTTCTGCAGCTCACCCGCATGCTCACTTCATGTTTCTCCTATCCTCGCAAACATTGTCTCTCGACGTCTCCCTTGAGAAGTGTCACACCCTCCCTATCATTATACATTACACGGTTTTCATTATCTCTCACGTCTCTACTATTATCTGGTACTCGGTACCTAAGCTTTCTTTTTCATCGCCACACACGCAGTCTCCACTCGTTTTTCACTTTGTCTTTCTCTCTATGGGATTCTCTCACAGACCCTATATGTATCTACATATGACTCATACCACTAAAATTACTCTCTCTCTCTCATGTAGACACAACATTTGTTGCGGTCTCCTTTTAAATCTCCATCCTGCATCGACATTATTCATTTGTTTACCGATCACACAACCCCGACTACCGTCTCCTCTCTCTCTCACACAGACACACACACACACACACAACTCCTTCTTCCACTCCCCTTCCCGACTACTGTCTCTCTCTCACACACACAAAACTCTCGCTTTCGCACCCCGACTCGTACTTCTCTCACAAACATTTATCGACTAGCTAGCCTCTAGATAGGTTTATACACCCGCACACTCATGCTTCCACCATTGCATACATGTCTCTCTCCTGCTCCTTGTATCTATGTAGATTTTTCTTCCCTTCTCGAGACACTCCCTCTCGATCGTGCACACAGGCACTATCGCCTCATTTTAAGCTGATGCCTATCGCACACACACTCCTTGTGTCTTTGTCACACATGCACTGCGTCCTCCTCCACTCTTCCTCTCTCTCACAAACACATGGGCTTTTTGCAACAACTAGCAAGATGCCCATGCGTTGTACGGAACATCAAGATGCATTTGTATGAGTAGTTTATCTTGTGGGGGGAAAGGATGAACGAGGAAGGCCTTATTTGCAAATGTGGAGAGGGGTGTGGGTATCTTTACAAAATTTCCATAGTTTCCTTCCTATCCGTCAGATATAGATCGGACGGCCTATATTGCAGGATGGCAGGCACACGATCATCACCGACAATGATTTTTATAAGAGTAGGGATAAAAAATAAAGTTGGTGATGATGGTGGGCCTGCCATCCTGCAATGTAGGTCGTCTGATTTATATCTGACGGATAGGAAGGAAAATATGGCAATTTACCCGCACTCTTCACCACATTTGCAGATAAGGCCTTCACTCGTTCATCCTTTTCTCCCACAAGATCTTGATGTTCCGTGCAACGCACAGGCATCTTGCTAGTAAGAGTAGAAATTAGACATATACCACTTCTCGAATCTTGAAACCAACAACATTCCTCCCTTATCTCATCAAAAACGCCAAAGGAATATATTTTGAGTGAAACATAACATATTTTTAGTGATATATGTATTTCAAAACTAGACTTTTTTTTCTATCAAATCGGTGAATATGTAATAATCTACTTTGATCGTGTGGCAACGCATTGGCACATTGCCAGTAGTTATTATAATTTTTTGGACACCAGACAAACGGTAGAGTACATATACGAAGAGAAGAGGCGCACGCACGCAGTCGGCCTCTCGCTGTCTCGCACACATGAGTGTTACCTAAAGGCGACGTTACCAAATAAACACTAAAACCCTAGGTGCACGATTGCGGCATTCGCGGGTACCAGGTACGTGGTGGAGCACCTTTGTAGGAATAGTCAGCTCGCGTGATAATTTGATCCGTAGGAGTTGATGGTCGGGACCACAGGTGAACGACTTGGAGCGCGGTGGCTCGCCAGTTGCCACAGATCGAGTAGCCACATTTAAAATATCGTTTTTCTAGCAAGGTTAAGAGTTCCAATTTTCAATGGCGTGTTATAAGTACTAAGTAGTTTTCAGAACGATTGGTATGGAGCGAAAATGGAATTCATAGTACTACGTACCTCCTTGGCGTATGGTTGTATGGTTTTTTTTTGCGATGGAGGTTGTATGGGTTTATGTTGCAAGATGTTGAACCTGGTAGTTCTAGGGCAAATACTATGGTTTAGATTTAGATGCTGGTTTCAGTAATCAAAATCGGAAGGGGAAACCCTTCTTTGATTAAAAAAACTACTACCTCCATTCTGGTTTACTAGTCCCCATCGTACTTTGGGTCAAAGTTTGTCCACGAATTTTACTTGTAAAATGTGAATGGAAAACGAGATTTTGTTATACCCAAAAAAAGGACTGGAGGGAGTGATTGCTCGACAGACGCGACCTCTCATAAGCTAGGTGTTGAACGGTAGCGCCGGCCAAGAGGGCACTTTTCGGCTGCAGCCTACTGAGCACGCCTCCTCGCCGCGTGCAACCAGCTTAAGACTGCCCCGCCTGCCTTGATTAAATCCGCGCGTGTGCCGGCTACACGTCACGTCCTTCCGCGAGCCGGCAGGCATTTTATAACACAAAAAATGACTAAAGTATAATTAATTTACGCATGGTCTTGACTTGTTGTGCTCGCACTGGTAGCAGGAACTAGTAGAGGTTTTTTTTTATTTATAACTCTCCTCACATTTTTTTTGGCTTTGAAATGAATCATGGTTGTGGACATTATGTATGAAATGTGCAGATATATATGAACATGAGTTTGATGTGGAAGTTGAACTTGGAATGTCGGGCTTGCGCGTAAACTATACCATGTCCAATGCTTCGTCTGTTATTGTTTGGAAAGTAATTGCTGTTATTACATGACCTGAAAAAAAACATTTTGTGCCACATCAGTAGATGCACGGACATCACAACAGGCATGTTGACTGGATAAACATTTGAACCTAGATATTATGAAGGAAATTTTGTATTGACAACAGTTTTAGATAGCAGGAGATGCCTAGCCTGCTCTGCCTCTGCTAGTTTATTTCTGGCTTCTTCCATCTCTTCTTTGGCTTGGGTGCAAAGAGCATCTGATTGATCTTTTCGCTTCTTCAGGAACTCAGCTACATTCTCAAGGGCTGTTGCACGCTTTCTTTCAGCCTTTACTAATGCCACGAGGACACGAACAGCTGACGACTCCACCTGGCTTGTGTGTAATCCAGCATCATGTGGGAATTTGCACCTTGTGTCTAATCCAGCATCATTAGGGAACTGGAACCTTGTGTGTAATCCAGCCTCATTTTGGAAACATGATCTCGAGGTTGACCATACTTCCCTCCTTGCAGGAACTGCATCCTGACATGAAGTTACTTCTTTTTTAGATCAATACTTAGAGCAACCTAGATCCATTTAGTAGAAGCTAGATAAACAGAAATCGGAGAAGTGAATTCAAAAGGAAATAAAAATAAAAACAGACTACAAGGTGAGAACACCCACTTCCTACATAAAGCTAAAAACGAAAGCATTAGGACGATTAAGACTCTTCTTATTACACATCGAAGAACACCACGCTTAAGAGAAACAGAAACTACAACATATACACATCGAAGAACATGAGGCTACACTAAACTAATTGAAAGGGTGTTACTTACCAAAGCTCGTTTTACAGGTTCGGTGCAGCTCCTCTTTAACTTGCCACGCTCCTTGAAGATGTCCCGAATATCCCATGTTCGGTCTTCATTGCTCCTCTGCATGTTACTTTTCGTGGTTTTAAAATCTCAACATGGCAAGAAAAATATACTACTAGTAATACTCGCGCATCTTGCGGGCAACATTAAAGCACTAAATGCGCCATGTTAGAGCATCTCCAACAGAATCACAACGGGCGCTTCAAAAAAGCGTTAAAGGTGCTGAGATCGAGAAGTAGATAGAGTAGAGGATAGTTCTCAGCATAGATAGATAAAAAAAGATAATTCAACTACTCCTCGTTGTCCGACTCCTCCTCGGTGATGTCCTCCTCCGACGTCTGACTATAGGCGTGAAGATACCGATCATCGTCGGATTCCCAGGGCGACGCTGCTACTAGCATCATGTTGAATTGAGCGTCCGCTTTTATCCTACGCTTGTCCTCGTGATAGGCGGCTCGCTCCGCCCTCCTCTTATCCCTCTATTCCCTCCTTTGCGCGTAGAACTCGCGCTCGTTGATGATGTCCTGCGGGAAGTGTTGGCGCCACAGCGCCATGGCTTCCTCGTCCATCTCGGCGATGCTGAGATGGTGCTCCCGCCTCCGGTTGTCGCGACGATCTTCGTCGGTGCTAAGCCGCGGCAGAGGCGCGAGCTCCTGCGCCTGCTCCCCCGTCGACACGTTGGGGAAGTTCAATGTTCTATGAGGCCACCGGAGTCGCCACGCCGCCACGTCATACGCACCGGCGGCCTCGTTGGCGGTGTCGAAATTTCCGAGGCCGAGGCGCATCCCGCGGAACCGGATCTCGGTGGAGAAGCCGCCGGAGGGGCGCGCGCGGACGCCGCGGTATCCCCAAGTTTCCTGGCGACGCGGCGGCATGGTGCTGCGGCGGCGGCGAGGCGAAAATGAGCGGGGAGAGAGCGGTGGCAAGGCACAGAGCGGTGGGAGGGCGTTGGATTTTATAAAGCACGCCGGACGCCGCGCGCCAAAACTAGCGCACGCCCGGCCACTTTTTCCCGCGCGCGCGATCCTTTCCCGACGTCTCTGCTATCTCTAGTCTCTTCTCTACTGTTACTAGCAAGAGGCCCATGCGTTGCATGGAACATCAAGATGCATTTATACGAGTTGTTTATCTTGTGGGAGACGAAGATGAACGAGGGAAGTCCTTATCTGCAAATGTGGAGAGGGGTCCGTGTATCTTTTAGCAAAATTGTCATAGTTTGCTTTCTATCCATCAGATATAGACCAGATGGTCCATATTGCAGGATGGCAGGCACACCATCATCACCAACTCGGTTTTTTATAAGAGTAGAGATATTTATTTTTTATTTAATATTTAATATTTATCTATACTTCCTTTACTGTCTACTTTTTTTCTCTATACTTTTTTTCTTGCAATATAGGCCGTCCGATTTATATCTGACAGATAGGAAGGAAACGAATGGGAATTTTGCAAAAAGATACCCATACCCCTCTCCAGATTTGCAAATAAGGCCTTCCCTCGTTGATACTTTTCTCCCACAAGATAAACTACTCATACAAATGCATCTTGATGTGTGCAACACATGGGCATCTTGCTAGTTCTAAAAACCTTTCCATCATTTGCCACACTACTGGTTGCAGATGAAAAACCTACACAAGCACAGCGCAATACAGGAGCGATGCACAATTACAAGCTGATATTCTGTTGGACAATGGAGGCTATAACCAATTACTATTACGGGAACAATAGCACCCAGGAAATTTGAAGGGTAGGTATGAACAAAATTGGAACTGCACATGTACTGCTAAGTGATTCAACACACACATTACCAATCGAGGAGGATAACGATGGTCGCGGCGACCTCTATGAGTCATGGTCAGCAACGGGAGTCAGTTCATTGTCCATGACGGTGGTACTTCTACGCTTGGCGTTGGCTTCCGGGAAGCAGATCCGAGACTGTGGAAGACGATGACGGGGAAGAGCCTCCGTGTACGACGATGACGGTGGACCGGCTCCAGTGCGGCGTACGAGGTCGTCGATGAGGCAGAGGCACTGCGAAGGATGAGTGTGCCGATGTAAAGCGGAGGAGCACGAAGGCTGCAGTGCCGTGGAGAAGTCTATTTTGCGGTGGGGATAAAAAATGGGGAGTACTCAGGTGTACTACTCTGGGTGTCGGGGTGGGGTTGGCTGGGTAGGGTGAACCTGAAGTTACGAAAACAGCCCCCTACCAAGCGTCATCCGTAGGCCTGTTCCGAAGGCTATGATGGTAACTTCCCACTGCTCGAATCAGGGTCGCGGGAGATTTCCCCCCCGACCTCAAAACTTTGTTACACCGGACTCTTCGTGTGGCGTGTTGAGTGATTCGGCTAAGCAACTAGCGAGTAGTAGTAGTAAACTCTGCATATTAGGTTTGACCGAAGTCAAACTTCCTAAAGTTTGACCAAGTTTATAGAAAAATATAAACATTTACCATAACAAATATGTATGATGTGAAAGTACATTCAATAATGAATCTAGTGGTATTTATTTGTTATTGTATATGTTAATATTTTTTGTTATAAGCTTTCTGAGAGTTTACAAAACTAGACTTTGACCAATGCTAATCTGCGGACTTAAATAAAAGCGAAGGAGTACACATTTGTTTTCTTAGTTTGTAGTGAACTAATCATTTGTTGAAATTGTGAAATAAATATATTAGGCTATTGACTTGAATGTAATGGTCTATACAATTCAATAGTTACAATCATTGCCGAATCCCAAGATGTATACAAGGTCTATAGTACTTCACAACATGCTCAAACTCACATAATCCCAGTCAAATGAGAATCTAAATGCATTTCATAGTTATTACTTTGTAGGATGCAACAAAAACAACCATAACTCTACATCAGCCATTAGAAGCAACATTTTGACATATCCCAATGTGTGAATGAAACGTGCAGAGAGAGCTTTTGATGATGGAGCAGATAGGGTGGGAAATATTGTATGTATGTGGACGAGTGAGTAGGAGAAAACCTAACGAGACAGAGGGAGAGAGATAGAGAGAGAAAGAGAGAGGAAGAAGTTAGGTCTTTGAGAAAGATGGAGACATGTAATATACGTGAGATGCGTGTGCATCCAGATTCTGTACACGTGGAAGGAGAAGAGACAACATGTTTGATGAGAGAGCTGGAAAAACATGGACGAGAGGGGAAGGATCTCGTGGGTTGAGGGATTGACAATTTTGTCTTGCGGGGAGAGAGGGATTGGTAATTTTGTGCAAGAGAGAGAGAGAGAGGGTGGGGGGAGGAGTCAGCCAGCCGTCGTCACATCACCCTGCTTTCAAATGACCCCGCGTTCTCTAGCACGGCGTAGTCGCCGTCTTCGATCTGCTCGATGCCCTCTTTGAAGATTGATGTGTTGTGCATGTTGGGGTGCAAAGAAGCACACGCGAGAGTGGTCGCCGTATAACCTTGGATGGGGATGAATTGTGTGCTCGGGGGAGTGTGTGTGTGTGTGTGTTGTGCTGCGTGTGTCTGTGTGTGTGTGTGTGTGTGTGAGAGAGAGAGAGAGAGAGAGATATTGAGAGAAAACAAACCTAAGGAGAGAAATGGGTATTCACAAAGAGATTGTGCGGGCCTTGAGGTGGGCAGGGGCCGGGTGAGGGTGTCAAAATGTGCGCGTTGATGCATGTGTTGCATGCGACCGTGCGAGGGACAGACGAATCGAGAGAGATGGTTGTTGTGTTACGGATGCTCCTCTCTCTCTCCCCCTCCCTCTCTTTCTCTCTCTCACAAGTAAACGAGAAGACCGTTCTCTCATGTATACATAACGTATCAGCATATCTGTCTATGTCTCACTCATGCATGATCATTTGCACATTCACACCTCTCTATGTCTGTATCACACGCGCACTGTCTCCACATTGCCCTTCCACCACAACACACATATGGACACATACACACGTTCTCTCTCAGTCACACACACAAAATCAGTATTAAAAAACTAGGGCGCACCTAAACGCGTCCAAATCCAAATAAACACGAACTGGAGTTAAATTCAAATATATGGAAATATTGCAGCGTCAAGAACTTTCCCAGGAAAAAAAAGTTGAGTAATATTCGAGGATTGTTTTCACACACACAAAAAGGTTCGGTGGATGTCCTTCGAGCGCGACACGGTGACGCACTGTTCGATCGACCGCGCGGCCGCGGTTCACACGCTTGCACAGGATTCCGTATCGTGGCTGTGGTACTAACTAATAAAAGCGCTGCCTAAGTCTAATGTTTACGTGTACTAGTACGGTTTTCTTTTAAGTTTGACCAACCTTATATAAAACTAAAGTAAGCTACACACGCGCACTCATCAATATGCTGCCGCCGCCGTTGCGCATGCCGGCGCCCACCTGCTCCGGCCAACAATTTCTCGCCCATCACCGCCATGTCGCCGCCATCCCTGTGCCATGAAGCCGAAGGCTCGCCCGCTCACATCGTCTGCAGTCCCTCCTCGCGATGCCCCCGCGCTGCCAAGCACGCGAGCAGCTGGTGGAGCCGCGTCTATGCATGCAGCGTACGAAGAGGAGGACGAGCGCGTGCTCCAGCACACCGGCGAGGAGGAACTAGCGTGTCATTGTTGTCTCCGCCCGCGCGGAGGAGGCTCGCATGGTGGCTATCGCGGTGGAAGTCGGTCGCGCGCGCGTCGAGCCTGCAAACCGGGTGCGGACGCGGAATCTACCTTCGAGACCTTGAATGCCACGTGGATCCTGCAATCTGATGGAGCAATTTGGGTCAGTTGACTCATGTGAGCCGTTTGATGCAACATGGATGGGTAGAAGGGCTTCTTCCACCTCTTCTACCGTCTTCTTCCTTCGCTCCGTCGAACTTCTTTCACAAATCGACTGACCCAAATTATACTCCTAGTACGAACGTATTAAGTATAGTAGGAACAGGAAGATACGAGTAGTCTACCAACTGCAAGAAGAACAGTAGTAAGACATAGTACTAGTACTACATTACGTACTAAAGAGTTCAAATAACGAGAAACAACATACTAAGTATAGTTCTGTTGGGGCCTCTGCACAACACACCCTTGAAAATAAACTAAGCAACTAGTCCGCTTGACACTGCAGTAGAACCAGCATGAGCGACGGCACTGCCACCTACTCGGAGTCCGAGTCCACGTCCTTGACTTCATCCTCGTCCCTCTTCCTCTTCCTCGTCGCCGACGCTTCTTTGCTTGAACCGGACACTGGGCTCTGCTTGTTCATCCAACCCTTGTAGATATTTAAACAAAGGTAGGCATCCATTGCTGCCTACACGATGTGAGCTTCATCTAATGTCTTCGACTCCCATGCATCATGAAACTCGTGATGAGGTTTCTTCAGTTTAGCGTACTAAGGATCAATCATGGCTGCTGCCATGGTCAGCATTGAAGGTTGAGAGGAGGACACCAGGCTTGCCTTCTGGAGATCGAAGGGCTGGCCTACTGTCAGGACCGGATTTTCGGGATATTAATTCCCCAGAAAATGGCCCTTGTCCTCACCAGCCCCAGGATTACTGTTAGCTGATGAGACACCAACTTGATACAGAAGTTCCAAGCAAAATACAAATTATGTAGTACAAGACCATCCTGGCCTATGAGTACAACAAAAGGTTTCTAGTGGTTGATGGCGGAAGTGGTTTGTGGTTCATCAGCGTCTATGGGACTCCATTTCTCACAGGAATAGCTGACCAGGATAATTCCTATCTTCGCGAGGCAGCTTCATCATTGCGTAGGTTCCGGGGCTGTCATCGCATCGCTCCTCTCCATGCAAGAAATCTGGCCAAGACAATAGCCAGGGACAAGCCAGTGAGTACTCTGAATGTACTCGCAAACATTTTGAACACGGGTATAATATAACAAACGATAATCATGCTCTGAAATATCCTATGATCACAACGTCAGTCATAAAATAAAATCTCTGATGCACGCAAGCAGGGTATTTATATACATGAATATGCAATAACAGAGTAGTAATAAAATCGGGTGTTTGAAGCGATGCCTCGAAAGGTTAGTAAATAACGAGCATGCCTCAGTCGGGCGTCTGAGCGACACCGCATAAAGGGCTTATAAAGTAAATAAATTACAAGCATACCACAGTCGGGCGTCTAAGCGACACCATATAAAGGGCTTATAAAGTAAATAAATAACAAGCATGCCACATTCGGGCGTCTCAGCGACACCACATAAAGGGCTCATAAAGTAAATAAATAACGAGCACGCCACGAAGGCGTCAAATGCGACACCACATAAAGGGCTTATAAAATAATCACAGTGAATATCCAGGAGGTAGAACCGTCCCAGGGATACTCGATAATTCAAATAATATAATGGGTCAGTCCATAATAAAAATAAACCTAATCATCCCAAGTCACAAGTCATGATCCAAGTTCTGGTTTAACAGTTTCTCCTCCGAAGACCGACACTAAGAACGACACTTGAGCCATCCCAGACTGTAGTCGTTAACCACGGACACGGCTATTCGAATATATATAAACTCTGCAGAGGGTGTACTCTTTACCCACGAGTAACGGATTCCTTTAGTCCATCGGGACTAATTCCGTCTACGGTCTTTTAATTGAAAACACACCTGACACCACACACCAGCCTAACTTACCGGTGTCAGGAATCACCCACGACACATGTTAAGCAAAAATCTAAGTGGGGAGGCTACAACCTCGATTAGCATGGGATCACAAAATTTATACCGCGCGCAAACTAGGGGGAGCTACCCCTTCGGCTACAACCGAAAACACCCATGCCCCCGGACCAGGTGGCATGCCTACCGGAGGCCTCCGGTATCTTCCACCATGGCCTCTCTGTACGTGTGTGCTAGGAAAGGGGTGACAACTTACTGAACCGTACCCTACCTGTGGCAGGAACAAGTGGTAGTACGAAACAAGTATGGGGGTTAACGGAACAAGACTCGATCTATGGTCGACTCAGGAGGTTTAAGTATTCCCTGCATGGTTAGCATAACAAATATGTTTCAACCAACAGACAAAGTCACCACTCGTCATGCCTTACTTTGCCGTACCGGACACAACCATTTCAACAAAGACCGGAGACAAGCTCGTGTCTACCCAAGACAGAGGCTCTCCCGACTTCCTCCCGGTAGGCATGAAAGGTATACGAGGGTGTCTACTATCACAATATATCGAATGCCAACAGCACAGAATCATCAATATGCACATATGAGTATGATCATATTATCACATGAAATAACGAAAACTTTGGATCAAGGTGGTGTTGTGATCGTATCAAACAACACACAACAATATTATGCCAGGGTTCAGAATGCTTGCCTTCAAGTTGTGTAGAGGCAGGGTGCATCCTAAAACTTTTGAAAGTTTTCTTCTTTCTCCAAAAATCCTATTTAAGAAAATTTGAAATTAACACATAGTTTAAAAACAGCACAAAAAAAGTTGTTTGGAAAATTTTGAAATAAATATGAAAATAAACTAGACAATATTTGGGAAACAACAGAAAAAAATCAAGTCATTTGGACTTATATTTAAAAAGATAAGCCCAGTCAAAGTTTAGTCAAAGTTCTGTTTTTAAAAGAAACAGAAAAAGGAAAACGGTTACTTTGGAATACGCCTACTGAGATTGGTCACAGACTTACTCCAATACGCTTCCACCAGAGGAAAACGATTAGCCGGGTTACGCCACTAGTGGCTTGTTGGCTCACCGACAGGTGGTCCCCACTGTCGGGTTCATCTTCTCCCCGCCCGTGCGCCTCGACAGAGACAGGGGCCGTTTCCAACGGCGATCCCCGGCGACACAAGCCACCATTCGACGCACTCTCGATATGGGGGTGATCGGGAGGAGGCACCGCATCCATCTGAAGTGGTTGGGGTGCGGGGGAGCTTGAGGGTGAGAGCACCTTCCTCCATGGCGGAGGGGAAGCTTCGGGAGGGAATGGGGTTTGGCATACCGTGGCTCCCGGGTGAAAATGGAAGTGGGAAAGGGTTTTCGGTGTCGATTTGGAGCTAATTGAGGAGAGCATGGAGGGGAAGCAGCTCTGGTTGCTCGGAATCGACCAGAGGGCGGCGGCGGCCCAAACTGCCAGAGACAGAGAGAACGACGGCCTCTGGAGGAATGGGAGCTAGAGGGGCCTTGCTATGGCATCGAGGAGGGTTCATGCCCAGCGTCAAGAGCCCGGAGTGGGTTTATATAAACGCGGAGGCGGTTCGGCAACGCATCATGGATAAGGCGATGGCTCACCACCACTGTGGTTTTCAGGATGGCCGGCTGGCTTCAGGGGCTAACGACGAACTCTCTACTGTCCAAGGAGGCAAGCTGGCGCGCTGCGCTGGTTTGGGCGGTGCCGACCTGAGAAGGGGCAGGCTGCCGACGCCTGTGTGCCACCAAAAGGCTCGCTACGGCGGCGCTGCGAGGAGCTAGGGGTGGCAGCATGTCATGGGCGAACGGACAAGATCGTGGCTTGGTCCCTCGGGCAAGAAAAGACCAGGAGGTGCGAAATAAGCGCGACGCGGCGGCTCGGGCGCGCGGTTGCAGTTGGCGCACTCTGGGCGCGCCTAGTGCATGCCCACCAACCGCTCGGTGAAATGCCATGGCACCCCAGAGGGCTTGGATGATAATACAAGTTACCAGACTGGTTAGGGTGGTTACTAAAACTCTAGTGGACAAGCTGGCTAGGCAAATAAAGCCACTCTATAATGCTAACTAAAATCTATGCCAAAACGGTTCATGCACTCCAACTGTTCGACGAAATTCTAGGGGCATCCAGATGGTTTTGCAAGTAACCAAAATTTCCAAATCAGAGTCTCTTTAGATACTAGAAAACATGTCATGGTTGTTTTGGGAAAAATCAAAACTTGATAGTGCAAGTTTTTGAGAAAGCCAAATCTGGACAGAAAAGAAAGGCTGTTATTGCATGGACCAAAAATACTCCAATGGGTCCACTCTCCTGGACTTAAGGGTTTTGTAGGATGGACTATAAGCAGGAAAAAGAATCATGGGTAAAGGAGCAAGTTAAAATATGTGCAGTACAAATCATCAAGTTGGACCAGAATGAAAATGAGGTTGATTCACTCAAATTTTTCAAAGGACATAACTGGGTTTTGCATAAAGTTGAATAATATACTCCTATTAACATCCCAAAATTTTGGTGGAAGTTTTAAAGAAATATTTAAATAGGTTGTAGTGCAAAATTGCCCTTTGGACCAGATTTGAAAACTTGGTGTAGAGCTCAAAATCTCCAATGAGCAGAAGATATTTTTGCATAAAACTGATTTAAAAACATCACATGACATCTCCAAATTTTGGTTGGAATTTTAAATAAATTTATCAAATGGTTGTAGTTCAAATAGAGCTCCAAAACTAATGAAAAATCACTTTAAGGAATAAAGTTCAGAGAGCAACAATTATGCAAATAAATCCACTGATAATAGAAATGTTTTTCTTGAGAGGTTAAACAAGTCCAATAATATAATTGGAAAGTTTTCACTTGGGGTAAAAACTCCATAAAAATAAAGAAAAGAATGGTTCTGAAATCAAAAGAAAATCCAGAAAATAAAAGTTTAAGTTTCCTGGCAAAATTTTAATTAATAAAACAAGGTTAAAATTTTGGGGTGTCACACCTACAACGATACCTATCCGACGCAGGACATCCCCGTCATTCTTAAAGCCTACAGTAATGAATTTCAGTCTTTTGTCCTTGAGGAAGTTCTTAAAATCCTGGCACTCAACGTCGGCATGGCATATGTGGTAGACCAAGCAAACGTTATGTACGCAAACCTGGATCGCGGCAGGCTTCCTCCTCTCTTCATCCTTTAAATCCTTCTCTCATCCCAGGACTGTGGTGTACTCAACATCTAGCCCAGCGACCCACTCATCCGTTGAACTGTTGAACATGCGTAGGAAGCGAGCAAGCCATGCTTTCACCGTCACGGATCCACATGGGTGTAGATGATGATGAATTGATAGCCGGTGATGGATCTAACCTGGTACTCGGCGGCGACCACGGAGATTTGGGAGGCCATGGATTTTGGAGGAGGGTTAGGAAAAGTTTAACTGTTGTACCCCGCAAAAACTGGGAGCGAACTAAGGTGAAAGGACGGGACGACTGGGAGCGAACTGTTGTAAGGTAGTAGAAGACAGGGACGAGTACGGCGTGCGAACGGCGTGGGGTTGCTGGCTTGCCCGGTGGATAAACGGCTGCAAGCCCCCAAAGAGTTCTCGAGAACTATGCGGGACCCACTAGATGTCATGTCTACTAGACCCATATCGTAGGCCTAACGGTATAGCTTCTGCCTGTTCGCATGCCATGCCGGCGCGTGGATGTAACTTCACTTAATTCCGTCAACCACGCGCCTCCCACGACCTTCGCCTCCCTCACGCGGTCGGGCCCTTTGAGACTTTGACCGGCTATAAATGAGCAATTTTTTGCCTACTCCGCATGCATGATACTCCCACTGGTCCTTTTTACTCCCGTCAACCGTTTGCAAATTGTTTGACCAAATTTATACTTATTTTTGAACACCACCTCATATTAATTAACCAGCCACACCAGTACACTCATTCGATACAATATTCACCACACAGGGCGGTTCGTTATTTACAAGAATACCATCTAATCTATTGTCAAAGCTATACTTAGCGATTAAGTGTGCCACCTTATTGGCCGAACGGCTAATCTTTGACAATTGAAGATTGTTGATCAACTTCGAGATGCTCAACATGTTCATCTTCAGGTCACGCATATCAGACCTGTCATAGTCCCCCGATGCAAGAGACGCTACCACAAAAGCGCAATCAGTCTCTAAAATTACAGGATTATGAAGAGAAATACCTATGTAGAGACCGACAATGCAAGCCCTAAGCTCCGCTTCCTCCATGCTTTGACAGGCATCAATGAAATCCCACGACCAAATTTATACTAAAAATATCAATATCTACAATACTGATTATAATGAGTATAAGAACTACGTTTTATAATGAGTGTAAAAATATTGATTTGACATTGTGAATGTTGATACATTTTTCTATAAGTCTGGTGAAAGTAGAGGTACATTGACTTCAGACAAAACTTAAATGCACAGTGCAGACTTGTTCCTCCGTCCAGGTGCGTGCCATGTCCTATCTTGTCATCACAACAAGGTTAGCTATTAGAGTACCACTACCTCCCTTCTAGTTTAGAGCAAGTACAATAGAGCTGAGTCAACAGGCTATAAGAAATAAACTAGTATATTTCTGCTTAGTTGGAGGAAAGAGAAGAGGAGAGAGAAGGTAAGCAGGCTCTTCGTGAAGAGCCAGCTCTATAGCGATGCTCCTAGGCACTTTGTGAGAATGAAATGTGGGCCACATAATAAAAAGTAGTACACTTTTTTCATCTACTATTGTACATATTGACTATAAGATGGGATGTAGATGACATGGCACTGGCTTATAGCCAGCAGCTGGCTATACTATTAACCATGCTCTTAAAGGGCTCGATTCAAAAATTTCACCTACTCTTAGCAAGATAGTAGAGGCGGTGGAATAGTTTTTGAAGTCTACAAAAGTACTCAACTAGTGTTGTCATTCTTCACACAAAAATGTGTTTACCAATGCATGCATGAACACTAGTTACTCTAAACCCCCCTCTCTTCTTTAATTCTTTGCCACATCAGCATGTTTGCTACTATTCCCGTGTGCATGATACCAGCTAAGATACCACCATTATGGCCAACCTTAATCATCGCATGCAATAATTTAGTGCACCTTGAAATATGAATATGTGTGGGGCGTGTATGTCTTTAATGACTTGAGACTATACCTAGCCCGGCATGCAAGATGACTTACTATGCACCGTTCCCCATACCTGCAGGAAGCCCATTCGTCTCCAAATCTTTTCCTCTCCATGTGTGGAAACAATATGCTGCCAAACTCTCCTTCTCCCTCGTGTCCCACCACTCCACCCCGTGTGAAAAAATCTGCATGCATGACTCTCCTCCCCCACGTCCAATCCGCTGTGACCAGCAATATTTCCACCCCTTCGCTCCCCCGTAATTTACTCCAACAGATATGCCCACATTGCTGTTTCTTAACTGCAGGTGCATTGGGTCACTGATATATGGGCCCAACAGGTGTTCGACCCACATGTCGTGATGTAACTGGACCTGCAGTTAAGTTAGTGCAGCTCAGTCCATATCTTACGTAGGTGTGCTATTGCTCGCTATAAATACTGCGCCTCCGACGACATCGCTATCTCCTCCCCCTCACGTTCACGTTCATCGCTATCTCCTCCCCCTCCCTCTTACGTCGACCACCATGGCATTGCCCTCCCAAGCCCTAGGAGCCCTCGCTGCACCGCGCGGACGGCCACGCGTCGCTGTTCATTCCTCGCCGCCACTAGTCGAGGAGGACGTGTCGGTGTTCCGCTCCTTGCCGCTACACGATGCGTCGCCGTTCCGTTCCTCGCCGCCACTAGTCGAGGAGGACGCGTCGGTGTTCCACTCCTTGCCGTGACGCGATGCGTCGCCGTTCCGTTCCTCGCCGCCACTAGTCGAGGAGGACGCGTAGGTGTTCCGCTCCTCGCCGCGACGCGTCGAGGTGGACGCGTCGGCGTTCCCAATCTCGCCAGCACGCACGTCGGAGGACGCGTCGGCTCCTCTCTACGAGGAGAACGCCGCGCCGCCTGCCGAGCCCCCCAGCCTTGAGGAGCTTTGGAAAGAAATGGATGTCGCCTTGTGGGAGGCTTTGCCTCCAGCAGAGCGTGCCAAAATAGAGGCGGAGAAGAAAGCCGAGGAAGAGAAGCGCACCGCGGAACAAGCTGCCTGGGAGGCCTATGTCGCGTCCGAGAGAGTCAGGCAATTGGCTCTTTGGCATAAGGCTCGTGCGAGGGCCGTGAGAGTGGCGGGGGACGCCCGTGCCGACGCCTTGTGTGCAGTCGGGGCCAAGCGCCTCATCTACGCTTGGCAGTACGTGGACCGGGTGCACGCTTCCAGCGAGGCGGAGTACCTATTGGCGCCGGATCACCACACCGGTGAGATCGCGCTCGCCCGCCGGCAAGCCGCCAATCAGCACCTCGCGAGTTGCGAGGCTGAGGAAGAGGCGTTGTGTCGGCACGCTGGGAAACGGCCGCGCACCAGGGCACTCGTGGCGCGCCGCAAGCGCTCCTGCGAGCGCCGTGGCTTTTAGGAGGAGTATAATTTTTGTTTCGTAAGGCGATCTCATTAGTTTTGGGGCGCAAATGATAAATCCCGAACGTTGAGGAATTTTTAGCGTCCTTAATTAAGTATGTAAAAGGGAAAGTTTGGAGACCTTGTGTATTCGTACGCATTTTGCAAGTACGTGCATATAGCACAAACTTTACTATATACTATCGCACTACATGTCTCTCTCGATATATTCTTGCAGACTGTGCTACTCCCTCTGTCCAAGTCAATAGTCATCTTTGGTTGTGCACCGTGACCAAGGAGGGAAGACTTGTACACCTAGACGGAGGGATTACTACTATTACTTATGTACCTGCAAATGCACGTTTTAACATTATGATGCGGTTTTTGTATATGTAGAAAAATAGCGCTAGTCAAGCTTGTGAAACAATTCAATGCAAAACAAATGCAAAAATGCTCGTTTGATTGTTTACTTTTAGCTTCCTTCTCTATCGTTATTTCTCTGTCATACTTTGTAATGGAGTATCTCCTTTGGTTGGAAAGGCATGCAAATTTCCAAACCGCTTCCCTCATCTGTATTGAATTTTTTGCCTAACAAGTTGTGCCGTGCAATTGGAATTCCAACTTGAGTACTACTACTAGTAGGAGTACCAGGCCGATTCTTTTAGGCTTCTAGATTAGTAACATTTTATCAGTTAAATCTTTGGTCAAAATTTAGCACAAATTACAATGGCGAGGAATAAACCAGGACGGAGTAGTAGTTTAGAAGCCCAAATAAATGAGTGAGGCGCCTTCTTGTTACTCTCCACTGTGACTAGTCTTGTGGGAAAAGTTGGGGAAGCCGCCAAAAGAACTGGCCCTAGGAGTAGTAGCTAGAGATCGAGTGTGCGAGATGAACCGGATAAAGTAAATGCAGAGAGATGAAATGCAAAAAAGATGGAGGGATGTGATGGTTGCTTGTCCGTTTATTGTACCAGGACACTTATTACTGGGAGTGGTTGGGTTTTGTGATATGACGGCTTTACTGCCACGCCACGAGCAGGGTGAGAGGTGAGACTCCCGTGCAGCGCCGCCCTCTACACTTGTACTACATCGGTCGTGGTTTATTAGTCCCACATTGAATTTGGATGAAGATTTAATCGACAAAATGTTAGTGCATGTCAACAAAAACTATATCGTTGGATTCGTATTTGAACATAGTTTTGAATGATATAATTTTAGGTGACATGCATCAGTATTTATCGTACTATATATAATGTTAGTTCAATATTTGGTCGTACTAATCTATAGTAGTAAGGTGCCCGTCGTTGCAATCGAAGAGTGAAATGCATTGATCGGGGAGTTGTTTATTTTGACAAAGGATGTGGGGGTCATCTCATGTGTAACGGGTATCGATAGGTTTCTGGATATTATCTCATCTCTAGAGCTCACAAACATCCGGGTGAAATAGATAAAAAGGTATCTTTTGCAAACAAAAGCGTTCAACTGTTCAACCTGCATACAAAACTTGTGAAGAAATAACACTTATTGTGCTTTGTAAGAAATGATCTTTAAGAATTAGTTTTTGAGTGTCGATTGTTATACATGTTGGCTACAGATGACATGGCACTTTCTTATAGTCAACAGTTGGCTATACTATTAAGTAATATTAACCATGCCCTTATACACCTAGACGGAGGGATTAAATCAGGATGACTTGCAAGGGGGCAGAGGAGATGTAAGAAATGGTTCATCGTAACTCTTTCACCAGTACTGTAGTAAAAATTCATACATGGAAGATTCTAGACTAAACCATAAACGGATACAATTTTATTCATGCGCGATACTCCAATAGAGCAAGATCCTGCATGGAAGTCTCCACATGCTTAGACAGCGGATTACATTGAGCGAAGACTAATGATCAACATTATCCTTGATAATGCGTATTTTTTTTAGAAGAACAGGGAGGCTCCTCACCGGTTCCATTATCAAATGAAACCCAAAGTGTCTTACTGAGAGGAGCAGTTCAAAGGAAGGACTGCAGCAAAAGCCACTCTAGTTTAACGACAAGCTTACAGAATCAAAAGCGGCAAAGACACGGGCCATAAGCGCCCACACACACACTACATGTTTTCTAAGTGCACTTGATAATGCGTATGTCTAGGTGAACCTCCTTGGAGTCCCCGTGCACCGTGTCCGTGGGTAAAGGATAGAACAGTTGCCATGGGTTTTCCAAGTCCATATTGGCGGGACAGTACCAGCTCCCCAGAGTCCAAGTCCATTCGATGAGGCCGGTGTCGCCGCCCACGCGACCCGGAGGGGTAGTAACATTGACCACGCACCCGTACATCTGCCTCGTGTCAGTGTCAGCATCAGCGGCGTCACCCCTGACACACATTACAGAGACAGGGCGGCGGCCTGCGCGGGCCTCGTCGGTGGCCACGATCAAGAGGAAGACACTGCCGTCCTCCTCCGATACTAGCAGGCGGCGGTGATCCTCCAGCGACTCCGGCAAGGTGAACCGGTAGCACATCTCGTACTTGATGTTCTCCGCCAAGGGCCAGCAGTGACCACTGCACGCATCCGTGAGGTGATGCACCATGTCCGCCGGTGAGCCACAAAACGGCATTGGGCACTCATAGCAGTGGACGAAGGGCTCCTTGGAGGCATCGACCAGGCCGTCCATGAAACGACAGTGGTTGTAGGGGACGTTGTGCCAGTTGAATATATGAGCAAGTTACTACGAGATTTAATCCAAATAAGCACAAAATAAATCATGACGGCTATAACAGAGATGAAACTAATCATGTGGACTAGCATAGTAGTAGGATACAGAGTAGAAACATGAATTCTACCACGATTTGAACAGGAAGGATGAAACACATACGGTGCAATGGGAGCAGCACCGTTGGCGTTGAGGTTGTCGCCCATGTCGTTGAGGAAGAGGTTGCCGAGGTCGGTGAAGAAGTCGTCGTCGGTGCAGTCGTGGCTGCCAGCAGTCACGAGAGTGCGCTCCCCAGATTTCAACAGCGCCTGCCGAATGGAGCGCAGGAGGGAGTGGCTGTAGGGGATGTTGCGGCTGCCGAATGGAGCGCAGGAGTAGCACACGAAGCAGTAGATGGTGTCCTTACTAGTACTCGCTAGTCTCTATCTATCTATATCTATATATATCTACTCTTATAGAAAACCGAGTTGGTGATGATGGTATGCCTGCCATCTTGTAATATAGACCGTCCGATCCATATCTGACGGATAGAAAGCCAACTATGAAAATTTTACAAAAGATACCCGCACCACTCTCCACATTTACAGATAAGGCCTTGCCTCGTTCATCCTTATCTCCCACAACCTCGTGCTCCTCCCTATGTCTCTATCTCTACTACTCATCTTTGTTTTTATAACAAATCGAATAGTGTTGCGCCGTCCACTGCACGCCTGGCTGAACACGCCTCCTCGCCTCCATCATCACCAACTGAGTCTTTTATAGGAGTAGGAGTAGAGAAAAAACCGAGTTGGTGATGATGGTGTGCCGTGCAATGCACGGGCATCTTGCTATTTTTTTGCATATAAGTACAAACACCACGTAGACACGGTCTTTGAGCACGGTTCATAGTCGTTCCACGCTCGGACATTGAAGTTTGTAACTATTTTAGATTAGAAAATACTACTACTCCTCCGGTGCTAGTAGTAAAGTAGAGTCCTACTCTACTACTCTACTCTAGCAAGCTAGGGCATAATCTTGTAGTAGAGTCTTGTAGGGAGTACCGATCTTGTGATCACTCAAGCAAGTTATGCAGCATCGATATGACCCTACGCTGCTGGTATGTGTCTAAATAAGTCAAGCGGCGTGCTGTAGTCATCATCACATGTCCATTTCCCGCAGCACATATTCGCTTCTCCATCTTTGTCCGCACATAATATCGTCCAAGCTTCCATCCCCGCTAAGGCGCCTCCCCCCTCGTCTGAAACCCAAGCACTACCAATGGCAGAACCGAGCAGCGTCCGCCGAAAGAGTGGCTGGAATTCGCTCCCCACAGAGGTAATCAAGCTCATTGTTTCGCGTGTGGACAATCATAGTACCATGCCGCTCGCCGCGTCCTTGTCGGGGCTGTACCGTTTACTCAAAGCCCTCAGGCCGGAACTTCTTAAGCAAGCTCCTTGCTTACTGATGCCGCCTGATCTTCAGAAACGGCATGTCACGTAGCATAACGATCGTAGGCTGGCGAGCATCAACCCCCTTCACTACGATCCGATCCCCGTCAGCCTCAGCTACATTAACGGTATGTACTAGGTCGACATGAACACGTCTTGGATGGTGCTCATCGACGGTCGCGGCAGCTGGATGCTCGTGGAGGTCTACACCTGGCGATTGATCCCCCTTCCTTCGATTAACACTGCACTACTTTGGCACCGCGGCCCAGAATACTTGGAATCTTACAGTAGCCAACATGATACCAAGTTTGATTTGCTCAAGGTTGTAATCTGCCAAGTGCCCACAAGATATGCGAATTATAAAGACTTTAGGCTAATCACATTCTTAAACCGCGGTCTTGCCTATCTGACAGGTCACTACGTTAAGTGGATAAATCTGCACGTCCATCACAGGATCATACATCCTCCATGGTTCTCTGATGCCATTGAACACAAGGGCTTCATTTACGCTGTCGACTCCTTCTATGGTTGGACGTATTACTGGCCTACTCCAGTCATCGCTACAAACGGCTGTTACAGCAGTATGTTACTTTCCTATGATATCATGATGGCTTGCTTATATTACTGTCAACATTTACTGAAAAAAATATTCATGCTCATAACATGTTGTTCTTAAGATTGACTAAATCAAGAGCCCTTTTTTATTTTACTCCAACTTGATATGATGTTGTAGGCCGCCTGGTGTCCCTACCCTTCCTAATCGAGTAACCTTTCAAAGAAAAGCGGCATGGCAGTTGCAGGTGGTTCCTGGCTCGATCAGACGACGGTGAAAGATTGATGATCGTTCGCACATACCGGACGTGTTGTTTCGCGGAATACAATCACAGTCACTGCAAGGTCTTTGAGCAGGATCCCAGCTTCTCTGGGCCTTCAGGAATTTTTGACTGGAGGCTGGTAAGTAGCCTTGGTGCATGCTCTCTGTTTGTCAGACTGAATTATTCGATTAACCAGGAGATAACCGACGGCAAGGATCATGATGGCAGCGCGGTTTCGTTCATCAGGCAAAATTGTGTGTACACATCATACGATGCGTCTCTGCATGCACCATACCCTGATATGTGCCGCCACGCTCTGCAGCCCAAAGTAGGAGAGAGGTCGCATGAAGTGTCGGACTTCGACTCTGGCTGGAGTTTCCCTATCGGGGCACCCATTTGGTTCAAGCCGTTAGCCAATCTCCACAGCTTAATAAATAGTAACGTCTAACTGAGCCAGTTAGTTAGATGTGTACACTTGGTGTAGTAGGATCTTTATTTAGTTTGATGCATATACTTGTTGTTTTTTGGTAGCCCTTTTGTAATGATGGCTGATGTTTGGTTTAGAAGAAAGAGCTGCATCTTCACTCTTCCGCCTGCTTATCGCTTGTTGCACCCCCAATACAGTTCTGGTTGCTGCTTGTTTTCAATGTACAATCAGTAGTATATTTAAATGCATTGGTTGAATAAATGTGTTGTTAGAGCGACAAACACAATGTTTTGGAAGTCGTTGCTGCAGTTCGATCCTTTAGTGCCTGTACTGCATACATAGCTCATACTATTTTTAAATGACGGAACACATTTTCCACTTGTTGATAAGATGCAGCCCACCGATGAAGGCCCAATAGAGAAGCCCATAATTAGCTGGAAGGAGGCTCTCACATGAATCCGGCCCGGTACATGCTCATGGTCCCTAAACATAAATAAGTAAATAAATAAAGCAAAATGCTCCTGCACCAGTTCTTTGGGAAAATAGGTAGCCCAGTATTTCTTTTTGAAGAATACCCAAGCTAGGCCTATTTGTTTTCTCCGAATTACTGGGCTTCAAATATTTCAAAACTAGGAGGGATGCATTCCGTCCTGGCCAAAGAGTATGGTCAATGTATGTTAAAAGTAATATCAAATGGGGTTGAAAATTCCAAAAAAATTATAGCAAATGGGTTATTAGTATTTTTTTGTTTTTTCTTCACTGATATCTTATACGTATTTCATTGGATTTAACATGACATAGTACTAATTTATTTTTAAATTATGGATATTAATTTTGGATTAAGAATATTTCATTCCCCAGCAAAAATTTGTGAATTTTCAAAATTTCCCACATATTTAGTTAATTTTTTGACACTGGTACAGACCAGAAAATGGCCAGAATTCTAAAAATGGAAAACGGGCTGCAATAAATTCCATATGAATTAGAAAATGAGTAAAAGTTATAAAAATAATAGCAAATGGCTGACTTGTTTAGGCAAGGCTTTGTCAGTGAACACACGATTCTAGAAGCAGTGACTGTTGGATGTCCATCCAACGGCCGACGTGCTTCTTCAATCTCTGATCTTCCTTCTCCAGCCGCCTAAACTAGTGCCGGCGGGACTTCCTGCTCCCTCCTCTTGTGGCCCGTTGTGATGTCGCGCAGGCTTCCCCAGCCCACCCTACTCCCTCTGTTGGCCTGGCCGCACGCAATCAACTGCCTCCTTATTACGCGAAAAAAAAAGATTCCTCCCACTGACATCTGGGGCGCACCGGTTGGGAGGCTGACACCAGGCCTACTACGTTGGCCAGCGTCTGGGCTTGTCAACTTAGTCAACAAACGATTCTAGCAGCAGTAACCGTTGGATTTTAATCGAATGGTTCTGCTGCTTCTTGAATCGCTGCTCTTCTTGCACCAGCCGCCCAAACCAGCGCCGGGGAGACCGCCTGCTCCTGCCTCCAGTGGCCGGCTGTGCTGCCATTGAGGCCTCATCGCCTCCTACTACTCCCACAGCTGGCCAGGCCCTGCGGTGACGGCAGCCTCACACCACAGCCGAAGCAGTGAACCCTCGTACTCCTCTCCGCGTGGGCATCCACTACCGCGTCTTCCCTGGCTCCGCGTCGTCCCCTTCCTAGGCCTCGCCATCGTCCACCGCCTTGGTGCTCTTGGCGCGGCGTGGTCAATGTGGTCAACGACCGACTTCCATTGGAAGAGTACTGTACGTGGAGAGGCTGACAGCTAGGTCCACGGCCACAGCCCAGTTTTATTGTGATTTTCCAAGTAAGTCTCTTTGTCAGGCCTGTTGGGCTGCAAATCTTTCAAGACAAGTAGAGCTTTCATTCGGCTGGCCGAGAAAATGGCCCATCAGTAATGAGAAATGGGCTGTACATTTTTAAAACACATCAAACCGGCAATTAGTTTCAAATATCTTTTTTTTCATTTCGAGATTTTAAATTACATTAATTTTTATGTGTGGAGAATTTGTTGGATTTTATATTGATATACATTTATTTTTAAAATCATTTTGAATGTGAGTCGAGATTTCGGGATTAAAAACTGTTCAGACCACACCGAAATATGCAAAATTTCGTATAATTTTTTAACCATGGCCACAATATGGGCTGTAATGCTAACAAAAAGAATATGTGCTCCAAAGAAAACCTTAGGAATTAGCAAATGGGCTGTAAATTATTAGAAATAATGGCAGATGGGTTGTATGCCGTTTTCCACAGATTTGAGGCTTTCCTAAAAAAGGTTGGCGACAAGCAAAGGATCGTTGGATGGCCATCCAACGGCCGTCGTCTTCTTCAATCTCTGCTCTTCCCGCTCGGCCCGGCAAACAAGCGTCGGTGGGACTTCCTACTCCTCCTCCCATGGCCGCTGTGCTTTGCCTGAGCCTCACCGCCCCACCGTACTCCCATCGCTGGCCTAGCCATCCCTCTACTCACCCACACCTGCTGTTATTCTCCGGCGACGGCAGACGAACCAGTAAACCCTCATACGGTCGTACTCCCCTCCGCGTGGGAAACAACTGCCAGTCTTCCCTGCATCCCTGTCGTCCCCTTCCTAGGCCTCACCGTCGTCCACCGCCGTGGTGCTCTCGGCGCGGTGTGGTCAATGTGGTCAACGACCGACTTCCATCGGAAAATCTTGTGCATGGAGACGCTGACAGCTGGGTCCATGGCCGCAGCAAGGAAGTGCCTCCTTATTACGCGCAAAATAATTATTCCTCCACCTGACAGCGGGGACCCACAAGACGGGCCACCGTATTTCACGAAAAAACGTTTCCCCTGACTATTGGGACCCACCAGCTACACCTTCGCACGCAAGGAAGTGCATCCGGGCAAAAAAACAATTCGCCCCCCTGACTGCTGGGACCCACCAGCTACATCTTCGCATGCAAGGAAGTCCGTCCGGGCAAAAAAACGATTCGCCTCCCTGACTGCTGGGACCCACCAGCTACATCTTCGCACGCAAGGAAGAGCCTGACAGTCGGGACCCACCTGGTCGAAGCGTACGTAGCGTTGTCATTCTGGTCGTGACGATATGCGTACATCTTGGTCGTTGAAGAGGCGCGCACGTGTCGTAGTAGAGGCGCGCGACGTAGCATGTACACGCACGTCTGATGGCCAGGGTGCAAGAAAGAAAATACGGCCACGTATGTGTACATACGGGCGGGGTCTCGAACGCCTACTCGCGCATACGTACGTGCGTGGGTCGGAACGGAGAAACATCGTCGTCGTCGTGTTCATGAGGAGCCAACCGGCTGGGTCGGAACGGAATGTGTGGTCGTGTTCATCGGGAGGGCTTGAACGGAACAGGCGATGGAAATGAGGCCTGGCGTACCGCACAATGGAGGAAACAGACCTCCTACGTTCGGAACGGGGTCCTGTTGATCGGGAGGGGTGTGGCGTCTGACAAAATGGAGAAGCCCGACCTCCCTCAGCCGAAATGGGGTCCTGTTGATCGGGAGGGTGTGGCGTGCCGCCAAAGCGGACCAACGGACCTCCTACGGTCAAACGGGGTCTGTTGATCGGGAGGGTGTGGCGTGCCAAAAGCGGGCCAAGCGGACTTGTGTTGGGCGCTTCTGATCGAAGCAGGGGTCTGTTCATACGGAGGGTGTGGCGTGCCGCAAAAGCAGGACTCCACGGGATATTGTTCATCTCCACCGTCGACCTCCTCTAGCCTCCACGGGCTACCGTCGACCTCCTCCAGCCTTCACGGGCTCCTATTCATCCAGCCTCCACCGCGAGCTACTCCACCGGCTACTGTTCAACCACCCCTCCACGGGCACCCCTCCATCGTCTACTATTCATCCAGCCGTCCACACCACGGGGTCTTGTTCAACCACCCCTCCACGGCCACCCCTCCACCGTCTACTGTTCATCCAGCCCTCCACACCACGGGGTCCTGTTCATCCAGAGGCAATGCCGCCGTTCACTGTTCATCCACCCCCCCCCCCCCGCAACACTCACTGTTCATCCAATCTATCGGCTTCAGTTAGCAGCAGTAGCGAAGGAATCGCTCCATCGGGTTCAGTTTACAGCCATCGATCGATCGGGTTCTGTAACGCATAGCCTGCAGTGCAATCGATCGGGTTTAGTTAGAGCCCAACGCCTCACTCGGGTTTAGTTAGAGCCAACGCCTCGCACACACGCGCGTACGTGTACGAGAGAAACGCGCATCGCTCGGCCCCCGACCTCCCACCGTAACCGGGAACTCCCCGAAATTTTCCTCCCCTCGCTTCTACCACGGTTTTTTCTGTCATGGGCCGGCCCAAAGAATGTCATGCACCAGCGTCTCCGGCCCGCCAGGGACGAAAAGCCCATTTTCTGTCATGATTTTTGTCATAGAAGTAGGAGCCCACCACATCTATGATGATACCGGGTTTTGTCACAATTATCGTCATAGAAGTGTCATATGTATGACAGAAAAAAATTTCGTTCGGCCCAAAATGTCACGGGTGTGTCTTTTTTTTGTTGTGATCCATTGCCTCTTATTGCTTTCAAATTTTTTTCCCGTCTCAACACAGAACAACAGGAGTGTTGTGTAAATTTTTGTGATCTTACGGGGTACGTTTGGACATTTTTATGTATTAACTGAGTTTTCAATGCATTTATGTGCATAATTCAAATTTGAACTACATGCACATGTTCCAGTGCATATAAATTGGTTGAAAAATCAAATATGTGTCCTTGGGTGCATCTTAGGTCCCATGCAAGATATGGGAATGAATTGGAAATACCGGGGCACCGTTGATTGCCGGCAAAACATTGAGATGCCTGGTTTTTAAATTCTAGTAAATCCAAAACTTGTCTGAAATTCATGAAACTTGGCATGCTATCATGGAGCGGCATCAACATGTCGTGGTACAAGTTTTGTCCCATTTGTGGCAAGTTTGGGTATATGCTTCTCACAAACCGGAGCTTCTCACAACAAGCATGATGGTTTTCGGTAGGGAACGACCCACCTTTGGGGACTTAACGATAACCATTGCCTCTTATTGCTTTCAATTTTTTCTCATGTCAACATAGAACAACAGGAGTGTTGTGTGAATTTTTGTGATTTTTCGGGGTTCGTTTGGACATTTCTATGCATTAACTGAGTTTTCAATGCATTTATGTGAACATTTCAAATTTGAACTACATGCACATGCTCCAGTGCGTATAAATTGGTTGAAAAATAAAATATGTGTCCTTGGGTGCATGCTTAGGTCCCATGCAAGAAATGGGAATGAATGTCAAACACCGGGGCACCGTTGATTGCCGGCAAAACATTGAGATGCCTGGTTTTTGAATTCTAGTAGATCCAAAACTTGTCTGAAATTCATGGAACTTGGCATCCTATCATGGAGCGGCATCAACATGCCGTGCTACAAATTTTGTCCCATTTGGGGCAGATTTGGGTATATGCTTCTCACAAACCGTAGCTTCTCACAACAAGCATGATGGTTTTTGCTAGGGAACGTCCCACCTTTGGGGACGAAACGATATCCATTGCCTCTTATTGCTTTCAATTTTTTTCCCGTGTCAACTTTTAACAAAATGAGTGGTGTTTGAATTATTGTGTTTTTTTGGGGTTAGTTTGGACATTTTTATGCAGTAACTGAGTTTTCAATGCATTTATGTGCATAATTCAAATTTGAACTACATGCACATGCTCCAGTGCATATAAATTGGTTGAAAAAATCAAATATGTGTCCTTGGGTGCATGCTTAGGTCCCATGCAAGAAATGGGAATGAATTTCAAACACCGGGGTACCGCTGATTGCCGGCAAAATATTGAGATCCCTGGTTTTTAAATTCTAGTAAATCCAAAACTCGTCTGAAATACATGAAACTTGGCATGCTATCATGGAGCGGCATCAACATGCCGTGGTACAAATTTTGTCCCATTTGGGGCAGGTTTGGGTATATGCTTCTCACAACAAGCATGATGGTTTTTGGTAGGGAACGTCCCACCTTTGCGGGCGAAACGATATCCATTGCCTCTTATTGCTTTAAAATATTTTTCCCGTGTCAACATAGAACAACAGGAGTGTTGTGTGAATTTTTGTGAATTTTCGGGGTTCGTTTTGACATTTTTATGCATTAACTGAGTTTTCAATGCATTTATGTGCATAATTCAAACTTGAGCTACATGCACATGCTCCAGTGCATATAAATTTGTTGAAAAATAAAGTATGCGTCCTTGGGTGCATGCTTAGGTCCCATGCAAGAAATGGGAATGAATTTGAAACACCGGGGCACCGTTGATTGCCGGCAAAACATTGAGATGCCTGGATTTTAAATTCTAGTAAATCCAAAACATGTCTGAAATTCCTGAAACTTGGCATGCTATCATGGAGCGGCATCAACATGCCATCGTACAAATTTTGTCCCATTTGGGGCAGGTTTGGGTATATGCTTCTCACAAACCGGAGCTTCTCACAACAAGCATGATTGTTTTCGGTAGGGAACGCCCCACCTTTGCAGGCGAAACGATATCCATTGCCTCTTATTGCTTTCAATTTTTTTCCCGTGTCAACATAGAACAACAGGAGTGTTGTGCGTATTTTTGTGATTTTTCGGGGTTCGTTTGGACATTTTTATGCATTAACTGAGTTTTCAATGCATTTATGTGCATAATTCAAATTTGAGCTACATGCACAGGCTCCAGTGCATATAAATTGGCTGAAAAATCAAATATGTGTCCTTGGGTGTAGGCTTAGGTCCCATGCAAGAAATGGGAATGAATTTCAAACACCGGGGCACCGTTGATTGCTGGCAAAACATTGAGATGCCTCGTTTTTAAATTCTAGTAAATCCAAAACTCGTCTGAAATTCCTGAAACTTGGCATGCTATCATGGAGCGGCATCAACATGGCGTGGTACAAATTTTGTCCCATTTGGGGCAGGTTTGGGTATATGCTTCTCACAACAAGCATGATGGTTTTCGATAGGGAACGTCCCACCTTTGGGGACGAAACGATATCCATTGCCTCTTATTGCTTTCAATTTTTTTCCCGTGTCAACATAGAACAACAGGAGTGTTGTGTGATTTTTTGTGATTTTTTGGGGTTCGTTTGGACATTTTTATGCATTAACTGAGCTTTCAATGCATTTATGTGCATAATTCAAATTTAACTACATGCACATGCTCCAATGCATATAAATTGGTTGAAAAATCAAATATGTGTCATTGGGTGCATTCTTAGGTCCCATGCAAGAAATGGGAATGAAATTCAAACACTAGGGCACCGTTGATTACCGGCAAAACATTGAGATGCCTGATTTTTAAATTATAGTTAATCCAAAACTCGTCTGAAATTCATGAAACTTGGCATGCTATCATGGAGCGGCATCAACATGCCGTGGTACAAATTTTATCCCATTTGGGGCAGGTTTGGATATATGCTTCTCACAAACCGGAGCTTCTCACAACAAGCATGATGGTTTTCGGTAGGGAACGTCCCACCTTTGGGGACGAAATGATATCCATTGCCTCTTATTGCTTTCAATTTTTTTCTCGTGTCAACATAGAACAACAGGAGTGTTGTGTGAATTTTTGTGATTTTTCGGGGTTCATTTGGACATTTTTATGCATTAACTGAGTTTTCAATGCATTTATGTGCATAATTCAAATTTGAACTACATGCACATGCTCCAGTGCATATAAATTGGTAGAAAAATCAAATATGTGTCCTTGGGTGCATGCCTAGGTCCCATGCAAGAAATGGGAATGAATTTCAAACACCAGGGCACCGTTGATTGCCGGAAAAACATCGAGATGCGTGGTTTTCAAATTCTAGTAAATCCAAAATTCTGCTAACCATTCACGTGACGCCACATGTCTTGGTTTTAATTGTTGTAGGAGGTGCCGTGTGGACAGCTGCTTGACCTTGACTGAACGTGAGGCGTGCGAGCGCCGTCAGGTGCGCAGGCTGACCGAGAGGCGTGCAAGCTGTCCTTGAGTGTGTAGGCTCACCGGGAAGCATGCAAGCTGTATGCTACGCAGGCTCACTGGGAAGCGAGCCCTTTGACTTCCATGGCCGCCCGCCTTGCTCGTATTCTCTCCATTAATGGCGCCCAAGCCACAGTTGAATTCGCTTTTTAAATATAAAACACTCATCGCAAACGTTTTAGTTAGAACACCCGCATGCAAACCGACAGCTTCCCCAAGAAGCCAAGAGAAAATGTGCCGAGCAGGATTTCTGCAGCTCTTGATCGCAAATGTTTTAGATATGACACCCGTATGCAAAGTGAGAGCAGTGCAGGATTTGTGCATCCCTTCAACGCAAACGGTTGTTTTGGATGAGCCGTGTGCAACCACGTACAAAAAATTTGGTAAGATTTGTCAATCCTTGTAACACTGCGATTTGTCAAAGTATGAAGCTAAAAATCACTAGTAGTATCTAATTTTTGCAACTAAAATTTTGTAATTAAGCATAGTTTTCATTCATAGATTAAGCAGTCGTTCTTAATTTATACAAACAGTTCAACTCGACAGCTGAACCGACCAAACTTTTCCCCAATTGTTGCCAACCACGTACTAAAATAGCTAGTTCAACCATATATGCTAGCTAATTTTAAGTACGTTGTACAGTTCCACCACATCTATAGTAAGATGATCTGAACAACATAGCCCCTAAATACTACTACTACTACTACTACGGAGGGGCTTTGTACTACTTCCGGCTGCCTCTCCTCTATCGAGCACGCTCAGTACAAGGCGGAGGAGGAGGAGCCTACCGATGAGCTGTGCAACCGCAATGCGGTGCCTGCCGCTAATGCAGCTTCAGCGACGCTCGCCTCGAACGCCCTCTGCTGCTCCAGATGACCCCTCTCGAAGCGGTGGTTCCCCTCATAGATCTCCTGATTCCTCACCTCTGAGGCGGCATGTGCCGCGGCCATTGCGGCGATAAGGCTCTTTGCGTGCTCGACGAGGCGCTCCTCCTCCTCCCGCGGGAGCTCAGTGTAGCACGCAAGGTTGTCGTTGTCGCACGTGCGGGCATCCACCTCCGCCTCCCGCCATCGGGCGGCGGTGGCGGAGCAGGAAATGACCCCGGTGGTCGACGGTGGGCTGGCGGCCACGGCGGCCGACGACAAGGTGGCGGCCACGACCACCACCTCCCGCCTTCGGGCCGCAGTGGCGGAGCGGGTGATGGCCACAGTGGCCGGCAGTGGGGTGGCAGCATTGACGGCCATCTCCCGCCTTCGGGCCACGGCGGCGGAGCGGGCGATGGCCCTGGCTTTCGACGATGCTGTGGCGGCAACGGCGGCCAGCAATAGCTGCCGACGGGCACCGGCGGCGGAGCGTGTGGTGGGTGTTTCGCTCACACCCAACAGGGACGCCACGCGCACTACACTACGCCGAGGACTGTGGCGCCGCCGCGGTGTAGCCTCCCAGCTGGAGCTGTCCTCTGATGACGGCAGAGTGGATGAGCGGCGATGATGGACCGGTGGCATTGGCGAATGTGGGAGAAGCAGAAGTGATTAGCTACAGGGACGGAGGGGAAAATGCGACGCGGGACTCGTCAGCCGTGAGGGTTTTTATAGCAGGCCGGTAGGCTTTGGGATTTTGGGGAATTTCACCGAGTCGGGCGGGAAGGTTGCGCGGGAACCTGCGAGGTTGCACGGGAATGAGCTCACTGACGATTCATTGGCGCCACCGTTTGGCAAAAAGAACGCCCCCGCACGCTACGCAAGCTTGCGCCGTAAGCCGTCTGCGGCAGCGGGGTGACAAGACGTGCGAGAGGAGGACGAAAGGCCACGTACACTTACGGTTAATAAAAAAAATTGCGATTTAATTACCTACTATACCACCATCCTGGTTTATAAGTATGATTTAACTAATAATATACGAATGCATGTCGCCAAAGATTTTATAGTTGGATTTGTATTTGAACATAGTTTCCAATTATATAATTTTTAAAACATGCATTAACATTTTGTTCGTTAAATTTGAGGGCAAAGTATGGCATGGAGTGTAAAGGAGAGTATAGACTAGATGGAGGTGGTACCGCACGGCCGCTCTCTATGCAGCGACGCAACTGTCAGCCGTCTTGTAGGCGACCATTTCCTGTGTGTTCAACTGCTCTATGTGTGTGGTTGCTTGCGGTTCAGGCGGCCGCGGCGCGCTCTTCTCGCGTCCTGGTGCGCGCGCTCTGCTCTTGTGTCCCTCAGGGTGCTCTGCCCTCGTCCCTTCACGCGCGCTGCCAGTGTTTTGGGCCGGCGTATGATCACACACGTTCATGTGCAAGCGGTTGCGCCAGGCGCAGCGCGACGATGCAGTTACCCGCTGCAAAAACTGCCATGCGGACGCGCCGAGAATCCACGATGTCTGGCCCCCTTTTATTCCTGCGGCCATTTACCTTCATCTCTCGTCTCACACGACACAATAAGCACACCCACAAGGACACATACAGAGAGGACATCCAGCAGTTCCAATGGCGCTATCTCTCGTCTCACACGACACAATAAGCACACCCGCGAGGACACATACAAAGAGGACATCCAGCGGTTCCAATGGCGCTCCCCGTGGCTCCAATGGCGCTCCCAACGGCCGACAACGACAACGGCAGGAAGTTCACCACGCATCACGTAGTGGACAGCCACGCAATGGGGAAGGCCCTCTCGGTGGTGTACACGAACGATTCGGTCTCGGTGGAGAGCTCCATCCAAACTATGGAGCAGTTCCTTGCCGAGGACAAGTACCGAGTGGTCGGCTCCGACCTCGAGTACACCATCGGTCGTGCCGGGCACGATTAGAAGGTTGTCGTTGCCAAGTTGTGCGTGCGACATGACGTCCTCGCCTACCACTTCCACCTTGCCACAAGGCCTTGCAAGCGTTTCTCCAGGTTTATCAACAACTCCGACTACAGTTTCGCTACAGTGGACACCACCAACGATCTAAAAGCGCTCAAGGTTTCAGACTTGAAATGCCCGAATCTTCTCAACATCCAGCACCACTACAAGGTCTGGGGCAGCGACAAAAGCAAACTGAACTCCTGGTTGACCTCTCCTCAGCAATCATCGACCCCTACTACGCAAAGCTGAAGCAAGAGAGCAATAAGGACAAGAACGCCTGGCACAGTGTGTGGCATAAGAGACTGGATGAACAACATGTCAAGTACGCGGCCATGGACGCGTACACAAGCTACGAGATGTACAGGCGGATCGTTGACATGAGGAACTGTCTTATTCCTGACCCAGACGAGGGATCGAGCCACATAGCAGTGGCGGGAATTAGACGATCATTTCTCCTACTTTAGAATGCATGCAATTATTTATTGAGGTGTGTGCGAATGATCTATATAGTCACTTATGTAATTGGATGTTTATTTCAGTTATATATATATATATATTCATGTTATTCTCATCAGAGATGAGCAATTCACACGGCTTATTAGCAGCAATAAATACGTGTTATTATTGGTCTTCGCACACATTTGAGATTACGGACCTGTTTGCCGCGTATCACACACATCTTGTACAGTTGAACCGTTTCCATTGTATTGCCTAATCACACACAGTTCATCCCACTGAACCGTATGCTGTATATCGTACACGCCTTCATCTGGCTGCCCGTTTCTTTTGTTCCTCCTCATGGCAAACAGTTAATTGAGTTGAACCATATGCCCTACATCGCACACACAACGAAATTCTGAACCATGTTTGATGCATCAGTCATCGCAAACGTTTTGCACCTTTTTTGACGGTTTTGTTACACCACCTTTTGCGATTATGGCATCGCACACAGTTTTGTCGAAGGGTCTCTGATCGTAGTGTCGCGTTTGGACCATCCTGCAGTAGTGAGCTTCAAGAAGAAGCTTGAGGCGTGTGGCAAGGGCTAGCTCGATGAGCTAGGGTCCGTGTTGTGGTCCATCCACATCATCGCGATCAAGCACACCGGCGAGACCTCCTTCTTCCTCGTCTACGGGCTGAGGCGGTCCTGCTATCCGAGCTCAAGCACAGTTCCCCGCGAGTGCTGGCGTTCATTCAGGCACACCAAGATGACTCACGGTTGGGCGACTTGGTCCTCCTCGAGGAGGCCTCCCGCCAGGCCTCACTCCGCGCCGCGAGGTGCCAGCAGGCCTAGCGGCGCTACCACAACCGCAACATCCGGCCCCGGACTCTCGAGGTCGAGGACCTCATCCTGAGGCGGGTCCATTCTAGGGAGGGCCTTCACAAGCTCCCGCCCATGTGGGAAGGCCCGTTCAGGGTTGCTCATGTCTCCAGGCCAAGCGCTTCACACATGGAGATGGAGGACGGTGTCCCCATGCAGAACACATGGAACACCCAGCACCTCCGCAAGTTCTACCCATGACACTCTCACGTAATAATGAGTGGGGCTGTACTTGCCCCGGAGTCTCGCGGTGCGCCGCCTCGTGGGAGCTCCCACCCACGCCCCAGCGGAAGCCCCATTCTCTGTGTCAGCCGAACGATCAAACAGTGATCATGCCCACGCCCAAGTGGAGGCCCCATGCTCCGTGCTGGTGGGAAGACTAAGGAAGGCACCTGACGTGGTAGCCTTCTTCTTTTGTAAATAGATTTGAGAATTTCTTTGAATGAAGATTTAGAGTTTTGCGTTCTTGTTGAGGGAGGGAATGGGTTTTTGTTGCGGTGTTTGGTTGGATTTCATTTTTTGGCAACCGCGTGCGCCTCGCTCCTCCCTCATGAGCGGGGGCTGGGCATAGGGCATACGCTTGGGTTAGTCCCAATAGCCTTAAGGGCTCAGGCGACAGGAACCCCAGGCCACGGGCCTGCCCCCGCACGCCCTGCCTCACCAAGGCTGCTTGAGCCCTCACGAGACGCTCATGGGTGAGCCTGTGGACACGCCTCGCTCCCAACACTTTCCGCCTCAGGAACGTCACTACATCTCGGCCCTGACTGTACATCGTAACCCCACATACTGGCGCCGGTCGAACTCCGCTCGGGGGCTGTGCAAACGACACAGAGCACAAAAACAGACACAGAGGGGAACAAGCGTTGTGAGCGGCATAAAATGTTGTTCGATACATCATTAAAGGTTCTAGCAAAATATTCCTCGTGCACTCTCGGGGTCATGATCAGGTACCGACCAGAAAGAAGAGAAGGGATGCCTAAGGAGAGGCAAAGTTGCTACCCCCGTCATCAGCATCTCCGTGTTCCGCGGCCCCGCGAGGGCTCTCGAGGCCGTCAGGAGCGAACCGTGCACCCAACGCATCCACATCATCATCCACCCATTCCGTGAGGGCTTCGCAGATCATTGTCGGGATGGGGCCCATCATGGCCTTGAAATCAAAGTCGGGGTTGGAGCGAAGGAGATGGCTAAAGACACGCGTCGACGCCTGGGCGAGGAGGTCAGGACTTTCTTCTTCGACGAGCTTGCCCACCTTATCTGCGCCCTCTTCAAGACGCTCCACCACCCTGGTGAAGAAGGCGAGGTAGCCGACATCGTTGGGCACAAGCGAGATGGAAACGCTCTCTTTGCAGAGGGAGCACAGGGCGCGGAGAGCCCTCCCCTCGAGGTCCTGGAACATTTAGGAGTGCATGTGTTGTAGCCCTAGAGCATGAGTCGCCTCATCCGCCTCCCGCTCCATGAGGGAACTAACGTCCCCCACTTTCTGGTGGAGCGACGCTAGTTCGGCTTCGGCCATGGCTTGGGCGTCCAATGCAACCCTTCGTTGTTCGCCTGCCACGTCCAGCTTCTTCTTGAGGTCGTCGATCTCACCCTTCAGCTCTCCGCGCCGGGTGCAGAAACGGGCCTCCTGAAGCTTCAGCTTCTAGTGGTGGTCCTCGATGAGCATGCACCGGGCCTCCACGATCCTCTTGCTCGCCTCTGCTTGGATCCTCGCCTCCCGGGCGGCCTCGGAAGCATTGGCCATCTCTTCGTGCTGGGCTAGCAAAACCTCGGCGGCTACCACCTGGCGCTCCCGCACTTCCAGACGCTTGTGCTCCAGACTATGCTCGGACGCCACCAACGCCAGGTCCTCTTCGAGAGCCCGGAGGTTTGCCTCCCGCACCGACGCCCCCACATAGGTGGAGAGGGCAGTCTTGTGAGCCTGGATTTGTTGCTCCAGGGCGGCGTTCGAAGCAATAAGCTCCCTCTCGCGGGTCTCCACCGCTACGCGTCGCCTGCAGCCTCGGCCTCCTCGAAAGCACGCCCGTGTGCTTCCCTAGCCGCATCAGCGGACTTCTCATCCTTCGCGCGGGCAGACTCGTGCTGCAGCTTGCTGAGTTTGACGGCAACCTTGAGCTGACGCCAACCGCTCGCCAGGCGCTGGCGCTCGTCCTCAAGGTTCGCGTCGACACCCAGCAGCTCCGCCTCGAGCCGGCTCAGTGCGTCCTTCGCGTCTTGAAGAAGGTCATGCCTGACGGCGCTCCAGTTTCACAGAAGCGCCAAGGCCCGTTCGGGACCGAGCCCCGCACCCTCACAGGTCGCAGAGGTGTGAGGAGGCTTGGTCTCCCCCTCCGGAGGCTTGGGGCTGGATGGCTCCCTATCGGCATGGAAGCACGATCACCTATGGGGCAGGGGTGCCCCTTTGTGGTTCAGTGAGGGGATGGTCACATTGCACAAAGAGCAGAAATAGCAGGGGACGGCGCGATGATGTAGCTCTCTTTTACCCAGGTTCGGACCGCTTTGCAGAGTAAAACCCTACGCCTGCTTTGGTGGATTGGTCTGGAGGAACACAAAAGCGCGGCATGCTCTAGACCGACAAGGTTGCCTCGGCAAGAACAACGCGCCTGTACAAATGTTGAGGGATCCAAAATCCGAACCCTTTGCTAGGTTCCCTCGGGCCTCCTTTTATAGCGTAAGGAGCGACCACAATGGCAGAACAGTGAGTTCAGGGTGATTAGATAGCTAACAGTGCTATCATATCTAAGTCTGGCTGTCAGGACAAAGTGAATTAAATGCACTGCTAGGTGTCAAGCTGGTGCTATAGCCCGGCGAGCTTGTCGCGCTGCTTGTCTGCCTCTTCTTATTAGCGTGACACGTCCTCTGGACGGGTGTCAATAAAGCTAATCACTTCCTCACCATGTCGCCATGTGCTCGGTAAGATCTTCCTGGTTGCTTGATGGCTTGACACTGCACTGATTAATGACTTGGGTGCGGTGAGGTGGACCAATGTCGTCTTGGTGAAAACCTGATGGCAAAGAGCCTGGCGGGTTCTGGTCTTGGCGGCCCCGGAAACCTTGCCGGGGCGATCTGGGCTTGTCCTTCACGTCTTACCTCGACCTGGCCAGGCTCTCCTGCCCGGAAAGGGAGGCTTCCTTGTTGTGATTTCCTGTTGATTTAGCCTTCTTAATGATCTCCTTAATCTCAGGAAGAGCGGTTTCTCTGGCTTGTCTTCACGTCATGCATTGGTGCTGGAGGTATGATTGCCAGTATGCCTATGCATGAGTTCGGGCAGCAAACGTAAACGTTTGTTGCATCAACACTCCCCTTCTTTTCCCCTCGTGTGGGGTGTTGCCATCTGCAGGCCCAACGACCTCCCACAAGAGGTGGTAGGCCCGCGGCTGCCCCAAGTATCGACGAAAGTAGGCATGGCGAGAGATGGCCCGGGGGGAACGAGGAAGAGGCTCACCAGGGGGCGTCTCAGAAGTGCCGCGGCCACTCCCGCTGTCGGCATTCTGGGAACGGGGGTCCCCAGACTTGCCTGCCTGCGGCCCATAGCGTGGCGAAGCCAGCAGGCCGTACGGCCCATCTTCATCAACAAGGCATCCAAGACCCTCGCGAGGGTCCAAGCCTCGCGAGGCGGACGACGCAAGACCTCCTCTGGAGTGGCCTAGCCAGGCAGGCTCACGAGGAGCGGAGATATCAAGCCGGGGCAAACCTCACAAGGCTCTCGTGACATCAGCCATGACGAACGGCACCAGGCAAGCGCCAGCGCGCGCAGCGTCCTTATTTCCTCTTTGGTGCTAAGGAGGCCAGCGCAGGCGAAGCGTACCGAGGCATCACGCAAAGGTTTCTATATTGGTGCAACGAGACCAAGACCAGGAGGACGGCGAGACGGAGGTCATCATGGAGCCCAAGACGGCGTCACCACCAGAGCTTTTCGCAGGCGAAGACCGCTTTTGTCAGGATAGCTTGTACTAGCTGCCCCCCTTCAAATTTGCCCGCCGTTGTTGGCTCCCTTCCCGCTCGATATTTGGGAAGAGAACCAAGGCCTCTATAAATAGGTCTAGCCACCACAGTAGTAGGGACCGGATCTAGAGAAGCGCACAAGCTCGTACGCACAAGAACACCTCAGCCTCAAGAGGTTGTTCTTCCCTTGTACTGTTCATCATCAGCCCAAGAGACAATCCACCACCACCACACTGGAGTAGGGTATTACACCACCACGATGGCCCGAACCAGTATAAACCTCGTGTCTTCCTGTGTTGCGAGTTTATCGAGTTCGTCCGTGAGATCTTAGCGAGCTAGGGCTTAGATCGGTAGGTGGGAAAGACTTCGCGCGCACCCCAGTGTTCGAACCTTAAGGGATTGCCGGAACCCCACATCCGACATTTGGCGCGCCAGGTAGGGGTGCGCCGTAGCTTCCCTTCCATCAGTTTGTCGCTCCGTCGCTCCGTCGTCTCCATGGCGGACGCTCGCTGTGCTCGAGCTGAGCATCGGGCTGCCCTCGCCGCCCGCGTTGCTCAGACAGCTCCCGTTGGTGGCCCACCTCGTCGTTCTCCGTCTCCCGCCGCCAACGCTGCCATCGGCCCGGCAGGGAACGAGCAGCAGGCATCCTCGCATCATCCTTCGGTGCGGCAAGACGGCCGCACCGCCTCTCCATTGTTGACCCCTGCCGGTTCTTCGTCTCATGCGCGCCGTGCTCCCATGGAGGCACAGGCCGCGCTCCTCGCGGCAAACGAGCTCCTGCGCTACCGCCCCGTTGACGACCTCTACGAGGAGTGGCTCGACCGCATTGCCGAGCTCGTCCGTGCCGCAGGGGGCTCTCCAGCGCCGTCCCACTCTCTGCCTCCCCCTTAACCAGCCGCGGGCGATGGGGCTCATGGCGTGCCTCCACCACCACCTCAGCCCCAAGACGGCGCCTTGGCACCAAGGCGCGCGGCTCCGCGGCGTGATCTGCCGCGCCCGGCGCCCGTGCGCGAAGAGAGAAGCTGCCAAGAAATCCCGCGGCCGCGAGAAGCTGCACCTGCGCTCCCTGCTCCACCTCTTCAAGACCGAGCGCCACCTGCAGCGGAGCAGCGCGGACCTCGTCAAGACCAAGCTCCACCTCCGAAGCGGGCCCCGGCAACCACGGCTGGCTGCCGCGCCTTGACCCCCGAGCTGCGTAGCATTGCCTGGCCAGGCAAGTTCAAGCCAGATCTGCCTCCTCGCTACGATGGCACCGCCGATCCCGCGGAGTTCCTGCAGCTCTATGAGCTGAGAATCGAAGCAGCCAACGGCGACGAAAAAGTCATGGCGAACTGGTTTCCCATGGCTCTCAAGGATGGAGCTCGCTCCTGGCTCCTGAACCTGCAGCACGACTCGATCTCCTCCTAGGACGAGATGCGCGACCGCTTCGTCGCCAACTTCTAGGGCACTCGCGACCGCCCACTGGCCGCGGGTGATCTGCGCCGTATCAAGCAACAACCAGGAGAGACCCTCCAGAAGTACATCCAGCGCTTCAACAACAACCGCCTCAAGATCCCCAAGGTCACGGACGAGGCCATCATCTCCGCATTTTCCGACGGTGTCCGTGACGTCAAGATGAAGGAAGAGCCCGCCATCCACGAGGAGCTCTGCACCTCCCAGGAGTTGTTCAACCTGGCGACCAAGTGCGCAAGAGCGGAGGAGGGGTGCCTCTCTCTCCTTGAGCTGCCAGCCGTGGGCGCGGAGGAGAAGAAGGCCAAGGCCAAGGACGTAAAGCACATGGAGGCAGTTGTGCTCGCAGCAGAGCCCGACACCAAGCGGGGCAGAGATCAGCCCGAGTCATCCAAGAACGGCCGACCGTTCTGCGCCTTCCACAACCTGAACACCCACAACACCAGCGAATGTCAAGAGCTCAGAGCCATACGGGAAGGACGCTATGGTCGACACCCCGAGCGCAACGACCGGGGCTACGGCCGCGGAGGAGGACGAGGAGGCGGACGCTGGGACGACTATGGCCCGCGCCAGGAGTGGCGCGACCGGCCTCGTGAGGACCGCTGGCAGGACCAACCTCGCGAGGGTGCTTGGAGGGACCCGCCTCGTGAGGATCGCCCCCAGGGCAACACCGGTCTTCCCCCGCTGCCGCCACCAAGAAGGAACGACGACCACCACCAGGACGAGGGGGCTGGGGGCTTCCAGGAGCCGTGTGCGATCGCCTGCATCTTGGGCGGCGCCCAGGCCCCAGCCTCTCAGCGCATCTTCAAACAGTTCGCTCGCGAGGTGAATGCGGTGCTCCCCAAGCTCGAGGCCACGCGCCCGCTCAAATGGTCCCAATGCGCCATAACTTTCAACTCGGCGGATAAGCTCAAGAACGCAGCCACCTCTGGCGCCCTCCCTATGTTGTGCTCCCTAGTCAACAACAATGTGCAGGTCACCAAGACCCTCATCGACGGCGGCGCAGGGCTCAACATCATGTCTGTCGACACGTTCGACAACCTCCAAGTGCCATATGAACAGCTCCAGCCCACCAAGCCTTTCACAGGAGTGACCGACAGTTCCACCACACCGATAGGGCAGGTCCGCCTGCCTGTCACCTTCGGGGAGCGCAAGAACTACCGCACCGAGCTCATCGACTTCGACGTCGCGCACATCCGCCTGCCGTACAATGCCATCCTCGGGTATCCAGCCCTGGCCAAGTTCATGGCAGTCACCCATCACGGCTACAACGTTCTCAAGATGCCAGGAAGCGGAGGAATCATCACGGTCCCGTGTGAAGAGAGGGATGCGGTGTGCTCCCTCAAGCGCGCCTTTCAAGCTGCAGCAATCGATGACCCCGACCGCAGAAATGAATGCCCTCCGGAGGCCATCCCCAGAAAGAAGCAATCGCGCCGTGTAGGACCTCAGGGGGATGGCGTCGCGGCAGGAGCCTCGTTAGGATTAGCGCCCGCTTCAAGGGCGCCTCCCTCCATCGCATAGGAAGGCGCGCCGAACGCCCTCCTCAGGCAGGGCTCGGGGGCTCTCTTCTGGAGGGCCTCAGACCTTGCCAACCTCACGAGGGAGGCGCTTGGGCACCACTTGGAGGCGTGCTTCGCGGCACGTGTCCCTCAGGAGAGCACAGGGCAAGGAGTGCCCACCACTCAGGAGTTCATCACCAAGACCACTAGGGAACTACAAGATGCAAGGGCCATGCGCGGTGACAACCACTCACGAGGCGCAGCTCCGCATCCTGGCGAGGATGTTGGGCTGCGTGTCTGCATCGACGTCCCCGGGCTCAACAGGGCCGCATCTCTGGAGCGCTTCTGGCCATCGCGTGTGGGCTGCTGCGAGGGCCCACCACACAGCTACGTTCGCATGCCCTTCGGCTTGCCGAGCGTGGCGTCAGCCTATCAACGTGACCTGTGGCGTGTCCTGGCGGCTCAGGAGGCCAGGTACCACGCCGTCCTGGAGAAGATGGAGACGGTCTTTAGGGAACCTCCCGAGCCCCCAGAGCCTCCCGAGGCTCAGGGTCCCGGTGGCTCATGAGGAGTCGTTTCTTCAACGCACGCCTTCAGCTGCACCAACTCTACTTCGTCTACAGAACCAGGTGACATCTTCCAAGCTCGTTTAGCTGGGAGCGCCCCTCGGGCTGCATTATTCCCAGGCCACATGGGTCCGTCCCTGTGGCATGTATCCCTTTTGCTTACGTCTTTAGCTTACCTTGTTGGGGGCGCCACTCTGGCTGCATCATCCCCAACCCGATCGGGCCGGACCCGGTGGCATGTATCTTCCTGCATTTACCTAAGTTGATCTGCTCTCCATGCTTAACCTGCCAACTGCTACCACCTGCCTAATCATCGCCTCCCCCAGGGTGTCCACACAGGCACGGCGCTAGTGCATGGGTCCATCCCTGTCACTTCGACAAACCTGAGCGGTCGACCTCTGGCTCGCGGCACGCCCCACACACGTCACCTCACCAGGCCCTCAGTGCCTTCACCTCATCCAGAGCAACCAGCGGCAGGCTGACAGCTATAACGGCAAACCGTGTTTCTTCTTGTGCCAGTTCATAGGGATCCCGAGAGAAGGATAGCAGGCGGCACCGCGAGTCTCCTTTTCTCTCGTGCAATTCACTTGCGCGTTAAAAGGGGGGCTCCTGAGCATCGCAAGTCAGGAGCTCTAACTGGCTCTCCAGCCCTCACCCCCTGGCCTTGACCATGGCATCGCGACCTGGCATACCATCGGCGGATGAGCTCGCTCGAGGGCCGGGACCTGAGGACGTATAGCACTAAGGAGAGCATGAGGGGAGGGGAACTCGTACGGGCCGGCCTAGCTATGCCGCACGAGTAGGCGCACAGCTCCAGCGCAACATCAGGAGTCGCCGCTAAGTCGACAAGATAAGTCCCGCTCTCGGATCGGCCAAATATTGGGGCCTGATGATCACCCTCGCCTTGCCGCGACCCCGTTGCGGCCACGTCAACTCCCTCTCTTGCATTACTATGGCCGCTTGAGCGCTAAGGGGGACCTCCTGAGCATCGCGTCTCAGGGGCTCTTACTGGACCTCGGGCCGCACACCTCCTGGCCTTGACCACGACACGCGACCTGGCATACCAGCGACGGATGTAGCCGCCTGGGGACCGGGACCTGTCAGCGCAGAGCAACAAGCCGTCGTGTGGAAAGAAAGGGGGGACCGAGCCTTAACAGAACACGCGTTCGCTAAGTTTTCATAACAAGGAAAATAGGTACAAAAGACATTACAGTTCCTTACAAGCCCCCACGGGGTGATTCATGATTCTTCGCAGGAATCAAAAGCAGATACTAAGGGGAATCCTATCTACGCCCTTCCGTGGCGGACGCCATCATCAACAGTGGGCCACGGAGGGTCGGCGCCAACCCCATCCAGATTAGCGTCGGCGACGGCCGGATGCCGCGGCTCTGCTCCATGCGCGGCGAGAGCTCGGGGGCACGTAGCTATCGTCGCTCGTCTCCGAAGTCTCGTAAAGCTCAGGAGAGCTGCTGGACTCCCAAGGGCTACTATTGCTGGAGTAGCCGCGAGCAGCGCGCGCGTCATTTTGGTGCTCCTCTCCGGAGCAGCCCTCCAGGCAGCGGCCCTCGGCGTCGAAGACCTTGAAGATGAGCATGGAAGCGCCGTCGTACTCGAAGTGGATCGCGAGGGCGCCCCTCGCATGGCAGACCTTTGCGATCTCTCCCCAGCCGCGGGTCATGAAGATCTTGCCTGTGGGAACCGCTTCGATCTCCGCTCCGGTCGCCGGAGCGCTGCAGTCGGCGTGCTGCAACTAGAGCTCGAGAGGCCCCCTCGGCGGCATCGCATCGGAGAAGATCCGCGGGAAGCGGATCCAGGAGCTTGGAGGCATCGGCGCCCACAGCACCAACTCATGCGAGGAGTCAGCGGCGTGGATTCCAGGGGCGACGGCACGCGTCGCCGTGGCGCGGCGAACCCGGACACGGTGCGGGCGGTGCTGCTTGTCGCTCCGACCTCCCGAGCCCTCAGCTCAGGCGTACAAGGGTAGTGGGTACCCCGGAGGAGGCCGCTCGCACCAAGGCCTCGTCACCACCTACATCGCCGCTTCATCACGGCGATGGATCGACCTCTTCCTCGGGGGAAGTGGCCCCGGATCATCACGGGGAGCCTTTCCTTTCTCTTCGGTAGAAAACCTTCTGATGGGCGCCATTGTTGTCAGCAGTGGAGCAAAGAGGAAGAGCAAGCAAGAAAGGAAGAGATGGGCGATGGGGGCTCCGCCCCCTCCTCATTTATAGCAAGAGAAGGCCAACCGGCATCTCCCACGATCGCTGGTAATGATGGTTTTCCTTGCATGTCGCAGGGACTTGTCAAGTCGTGCAGTTGCTGAGGCAGCGTGGGGAAGCAGAGACGCCCACGTCCAATCAACCGTCACACGTCAACCGAGGCCATAGGATTTTGGGGCCCGCGGTGCTCCGAACTTGACCCTTGGTTCGCCGTGAACCCAAGCCCGAGCGCACCTTGGGCCCGGGGGCTACTGTCAGCATTCTGGGAACGGGGGCCCCAGACTTGCCTGCCTGCGGCCTACAGCGTGGCTAAGCCAGCAGGACGTACTGCCCATCATCAACAGGGCATCCAAGACCCTCGCGATGGTCCAAGCCTCGCAAGGAGGACGATGCAAGACCTCCTCTGGAGTGGCCTAGCCAGGCAGGCTCACGAGGAGCGGAGATACCAAGGCGGGGCAAACCTCACGAGGCTCTCGTGACGTGAGCCATGACGAACGGCACCAGGCGGGCGCAGCATCCTTATTTCCTCTTTGGTGCTAAGGAGGCCAGCGCAGGCAAAGAGTACCGAGGCATCAGGCAAAGGTTGCAATATTGGTGCAACGAGGCCAAGACCAGGAGAATGGCGAGATGTAGGTCATCGTGGAGCCCAAGACGGCGTCACCACCAGAGCTTTTCGCAGGCGAAGACCGCTTTTGTTAGGATAGCTTGTACTAGTTGTCCCCCTTCAAATTTGCCCGCCGTTATTGGCTCCCTTCCTGCTCGATATTTGGGAAGAGGACCAGGGCCTCTATAAATAGGTCTAGCCACCACAGTAGTAGGGATCGGATCTAGAGACGCGCACAAGCTCGTACGCACAAGAACACCTCAACCTCAGGAGGCTGTTCTTCCCTTGTACTGTTCATCATCAGCCCAAGAGGCAATCCACCACCACCACACTGGAGTAGGGTATTACACCACAACGGTGGCCCGAACCAGTATAAACCTTGTTTCTTTCTGTGTTGCGAGTTCGTCCGCGAGATCTTAGCGAGCTAGGGCGTAGATCGGTAGGAGGGAAAGGCTTCGTGCGCACCCCGGTGTTCGAACCTTAAGGGTTTGCCGAAAACCCACATCCGACACCCGTGCACGCGAGGTTGGCTGCGGGGACCAAGGGGAGTGTAGGTGCCCCCCGCCCCACTCCTCCAGTCAGTTGTGGGGAGGGTACCTTCTACTCGCGCGCGGTCATGGTGCCCAGGAGAGTCGTGTCTTCCACGCGCCCTGTGGCTGCGGTGGCGGCGGAGAGGCGGCCGCCGGGCTCGAGGGTGCCCTCGCGGCCCCACCAGGGGAGGACATGCGAGAAGGAAGAGTTCAGGGACACTAGTTCGCACGAAAAGGAAGAGCCGGGGTGCTTACTTGTCCGTGGCGATCCACTTCCTCTTCTTCAAAGCCCACGACAGCACGCCGAGGCCGCCTTCCAGTCGAATCCTCTTCCCAGGGATGTGAGGCCTGGGGATTGCTGCCATGGGATCCTGCGCGGGTTCGTCATGCCGGCAGTAGCGGCCATGCCCCTGAGTGAAGCGGCAATGGTGCCGGCCGACACAGGAACCAATTGCAGAGCAGTTGGGGGTGGCAGGCCAATGCCTTCTCCCGTCTCTGCTTGAGGTGCCTCGCTTGCAGAGCCTCCGGGGCCTCGGACCACCAGGAAGGGGTTGTCCCGAGGCCCCTCGTGGCCTTCAGGGAGCAGTCCCCACTGATCAAAGCGCGACATCCTCCTGACGAAGTCCACTCTGCTTGAGAAATTGTACAAGGGAAGCCCTTCCTGGGGGAGTGCGTTTTCTTCCCTGCCAGTCAAGATGCGGAGCACCCCATGCAACACATCGAGAGGCAGACAAGCTGTCTGGAGCCTTATTGCATCCTTGGGGCCGGATGAGGTCCACATGGGGCAGGAATGGCGCTGGAGGGGGGTTATATGACGACGGATGAGTTTGCCTACCACCGACGCCAACGTCACGCCTGCTGCCCTCAGGTCGGCCAACCTCGCCATGACCCATGATAGCCTTCAGTCAGTGAGCTTCTCGTGCTTCCACCCGAGCTCGCCTCCGCTGGAGATAGCGGAATTTGGAGCAGGGGGCTGAACTGGCCAGTGCTGACATATGCCCATTGTCTCTGGAAGCCCTTTGCTCCGTGGCAGACCTCCATGTCAATGCCTTCGCCTGCCATCGCACTCACGGCGAAGAGCGATAGGTACCCGGAGCACTGCGTGCCGGCAATCAGCCGGAGGGAGAAGAAATGGTGAAGCGGTGCCACCGAGGGGGCGATGCCTATGAAAGCCTCGCACGGGAACACGAAGGCAGAAGGGAGAAGAATGGACTTCGGGTCAAAGTGCAGCGCATGAATCTGATAATGCGATAGCACGGCATTGAGGAAATCCGAAAATGGGGGCAGCAGGCCAGAGAAGAGAGCATGGAGGTGAAGGGCAACGATGGTGGCCTCCAGCTCGGAGGAAGGCCGCAAAGAGGGCCAAACCCTCATTGCCTTTCACTCATTGGAATCTGCCGTGATCACCAGGAGGATCTTGTCGTGCCCCTCGGATTCAGTACCATGGACCGACCCAAGGCAGGTTCTGGCCCCGCTCGGTGACCCACCACCATTGAGGCCTTACCCCCTCTTGCTCCGAGGTGCCATGGCGGCGCGGCGAGGCGAGGACGACGACACAAGAACCAGCAAGAAAGGCGCAAACTTGCTTGGGAAGGAAGGAGCAAGATATGGGCGCGCATCCGGGTACTAGCGGTCGCGTGGCCCGCGCGGCCGGCTTTATGTCAGCCCGGGCGGTTGCTGAGGCATCATGGGGAAGTGGGGGCGTCACACGCCCCGTTGGGCGCCACACATCGAGCCTGGCTTGCAGGCAGTTTGGCCCTCATCGCTTCACCCTCTCTTATTCAACTCCGCCTCCAAGCAAGGCCGAGCATGCCGCGAGCCCGGGGGCTACTGTCGGTACTCTGGGACTGGGGGTTGATTGCTTGTATCTGCGTTGGTTTTTCCCTTGAATAGGAAAGGGTGATGCAGCACAACAACGGTAAGTATTTCCCTCAGTTATGAAACCAAGGTTTTCAATCCAGTAGGAGAACCCAGCAACACTATGTAAACTGTACCTGCACAGAAAGAACAAATGCTTGCAACACAACACGTAAGAGGGGCTGTCAATGCCTCCCCTGTAAAAAGATAGATTAAATTGTATGAGATTGGATAAATAGATCTTGCAAAAACACAAAGTAAAACAAATAAAGAAAAAAATGCAGCAAGGTATTTTTGGGTTTTTGGAATAATAGATCTGAAAGCAATATGATAAAAAATAGACCCCGGGGCCGTAGATTTCACTAGTGGCTTCTCTCGAGAAAATAGCATACGGTGCATAAACAAATTACTGTTGGGCAACTGATAGAAAAGCAAATAATTATGACGATATCCATGGCAATGATCATGTATATAGGCATCAAATACAAGATTAGTAGACCGACTCATGCCTGCATCTACTACTATTACTCCACACATCGACCACTATCCAGCATGCATCTAGTATATTAAGTTCGCGGAGAAACGGAGTAATTCAATAAGAATGATGACATGATGTAGACAAGATCTATTCATGTAGGAATATACCCCATCTTTTTGTCCTTAATAGCAATGATACATGCGTGCCTCGCTACCCCTTCTATCACTGCGTGAGGACACTGCAAGATCAAACCCATTACAAAGCACCTCTTCACATTGAAAGAAAAATCAATCTAGTTGGCCAAATCAAACCAAAGTTTCGGAGAATAAATATGAGGCTATAATAATCATGCATATAATAGATCAAATAAGACTCAAAAAAATATTCATGGATAGATCTGATCATAAACTCACAATTATCGGATCCCAACAAACACACCGCAAAATGTCATTACATCAAATAGATCTCCAAGAACATCGAGGAGAACATTGTAGTGAGAATCAAAAAGAGAGAAGAAGCCATGTAGCTACTGCCTACAGACCCGTAGATCTACGGTGAACTACTCACGCATCATGGGAGGAGCACAATTGAGGATGATGAACCCCTCCGTGATCGTGTTGCCCTCCGGCAAGGTGCCAGAATAGGGCTCTAGATTGGATCTCGTGGTTCAGGAACTTGCGGCGGCTGGAATTGCATTTCGTCGACTCCCCTAGGGTTTCTGCAATATCTGAGAATTTATAGAGCAAACAGGCAGTGGAGGAGACCTCCATGGGCCCCACAACCCATCAGGGTGCGCTAGGGGCCGATGGCGCGCCCTGGTGGGTGGTGGGCCCCATCGGCCTCCCCCTAGGTGCTCCTTGGCTCCCAAGTTGTCTTCTGGTGTGAAAAAATCTCCAAAAAGTTTTGTGGCATTTGGACTCCGTTTGATGCGATATTCATGAAGTAAAAAAAAGCAAAAAACAGCAACTAATACAGGCACTATGTCAATAGGTTAGTCCCAAAAATGATATAAAGTTTCTATAAAATGATTGTAAAACATCGAAGAATGATAATATAACAACATGGAACAATAAAAAATTATAGATACCTTGGAGACGTATCAGCATCCCCAAGCTTAATTCATGTTCGTCCTCGAGTAGGTAAATGATAAAAACAGAATTTTTGATGTGGAATGCTTCCTAACTTGTTCATCACATATTATTTTATTTTGTAGCATGGACATTTGGAATTTTAGATGATTCAAACTTTCAAAGCAATAGTCTATATTTGACATGAAGACTTCAATACTCAAGCATATTAACAAGCAACCATGTCTTTCAAAATATCAACACTAGAGAAAGTTAGCCCTAGCCCATCATGCTCAATCATTGATCCTTTCATGAAACACACTCGAATATTAGCTACATCCAATGCGCAAGTATGATCATAGTGCTCCCTAGTTGGTGCTTTATAAGAGAAGATGGAGACTCAAATAAACAATAAAAATTGCATAAAGTAAATAGAGAGGCCCTTCGCAGAGGGAAGCAGGGATTTGTAGAGGTGCCAGAGCTCAAAGAAAAAAATAGAGAGATAAAATATTTTGAGGGGCATGCTTTTCTTGTCAACGAAAATGACCGAGAATTCCCAATATTTTCCATGCTACATACATCATAGGGGGTTCCCAAACATAAAATAAAGTTTATTCATTTTTCCACCATTCTTTCACAATCCATGGCTAGTCGTATCCATGGGTGCCTTCCATACTCACACTTTCCAAGGAATTTATTATTTGACAACGTAAAGTAAATTTATTTTTCATTTCGAGACTCGGCATCCCTATTACCGCCACACTCTCGTGCAATGACAAGTGAATAAACACTCGTATTGAGAATAACACATCTAGCATGCAAAAATATTGACCGCCCACAATAAGCTTCATGAGCTGTACGGGCACACAAAAAGGAAATTCATTTTGAAAATTAGATTTGGCACATACAAATTTACTTGGAATGGCACGGAAATACCACATATAAGGTAGGTATGGTGGACTCATATGGCAAAACTTTGGTTTAAGGATTTTGGATGCTCAAGTAGTATTTATACTTAGTACAAGTGGAGGCTAGCAAAAAGATTGAGAAGCAACCAACCAAGAAACAAAAATTCTCATAAGCAAGCATTAAGCATAACTAACACTGAGTAATGCACCACAAGTAGGATGTAATTTGCATAACTATTGACTTTCATGCTTGCATAGGGAATCACAATCCTTAACACCAATATTCTTACTAAAGCATAATTACTCACCAACATGGCTCACATATTACTATCATCATATCTCAAAACTATTACAAGGAATCAAGTTTATTTTGTCCAATGATCTTCATGAAAGTTTTTATATCCCTCTTGAATATCTATCACTTTGGGACTAATTTCATATATCACCATTGCTTATAACAAGCTCAAACAAATTTAAGTGAAGAACATGAGCATAAATAAATTCATCTCTCAAAATAATATAAGTGAAGCATGAGAGGACTTCTTCAAAAAAATACTAACTCTCAAATAACTCTAAGTGAAGCATGAGAGTATTTCTTCAAAAATGAAAGCACCATCGTGCTCAAAACGATATAAGTGAAGCACTAGAGAAATTCCATAGCTCAAAAAATTTAAGTGAAGCACACACAGCAATTCTAACAAATTATAGCATTATTATGGCTTTCTCAACAGGTGTGTCCAGCAAGGATGATTGTGACAAACTAAAAAGAAAATCAACGAAAGATTCATATAATACAAGATGCTCCAAGCAAACTCATGATATGTGACGAATAAATATATAGCTACAAGTAAAATTACCGATGGTCGTTAGAAGAAAGAGGGGATGCCCAGGGCATCGCCAAGCTTATTTGCTTGGTTCTCCTTGAAAATTACATTGGGGTGCCATGGGGGATCCCCAAGCTTAGGCTTGACACTCCTTATTCCTTCGTCCATCGTGATCTCACCCAAAACTTGAAAACTTCAATCACACAAGACTCAGCAAAACTTCATGAGATCTGTTAGTATAATAAAGCAAATCACCACTTTAAGTACTGTTGCAAACCCATTCATATTTTATTATTGCATTATACCTACTGTATTCCAACTTTAACATGGCTTATATCTCCCAATAAACACCGTAGATTCATCAAAATAAGCAAACAATGCAACAAAAACAGAATCTGTCAAAAACAGAACAGTCTGTAGTAATCTGAAACTTTACCATAATTATATAAATCAAAAATTCTGAAAAATTAGGACAGCGTGGGAAATTTGTATATAAATCTTGTGTAAAAAATTCAGACACTTTTGTGATTTTTTAAAATTCTGCTGCTGGACACAAAAGTTTCTGTTTTCCAACAAGATCAAATCAACTATCACCCAACATGACCCCAAAGGCTTTACTTGGCACAAAAACTAATTAAAACATAAAAAACACAATCACAATAGTAGCATAATTGTGCAAACACTCGAGAACGGAAAAAAAAGGTAAAAATAAATTTTATTCATTGGGTTGCCTTCCAACAAGCGCTATCGTTTTATGCCCCTAGCTAGGCATAATGCATAGATTCAAGTATTGTGATCTTTAGTTTTTGCTGTATAGGTTACCCTCATGATTGATTCATATGGTGGCTTAATTGTTGTTCTAGGGAAGTGTTCCATGCCCTTTCTTAGTGGAAATTGAAATTTAATATTGCCTTCTTTCATATCAATCACGACACCTATAGTTCGTAAAAACGGTCTACCAAGTATGATTGGACAAGACGGATTGCAATCAATATGAAGAACAATAAAATCTATGGGCACATAGTTCCTATTTGCAAGAATAAGAACATCATTAATTCTTCCCAAAGGCTTTTTAATAGTACTGCTAAGTGCAAATTAAGAGAACATTCTTCAATAATGGTAAGAACAAACACATCGCATAGAGATTTCGGAATTGTGGAAACACTAGCACCCAAATCACATAAAGCAAAGCATTCATAATTTTTAATCTTGACTTTTGTGGTAGGTTCCCACCCATCATGTAATTTTCTAGGAATGGAAATCTCTAACTCCAATATTTCTTCCAAAGCTTTTAGCATCACATCTATGATATGTTTAGTGAAAGCTTTATTTTATCCATCATAGACATTGGGTGAATTTATCATGGATTGCAACAAAGAAATACACTCAATCAAAGAGCAACTATCATAATTAAAGTCTTTGTAATCCAAAAGAGTGGGCACATCACTAGTTAAAGTTTTGACCTCTCCAAATCCAATTTCATCAATTTTTTCATCAAGATTATCACCCTCCAAATCATGGGGACGGATTCTAGTTAAAGTTGACTCTTCTTCTGTCCGTTTATCATCATCAATATTAATCTTACTAAAAAAGGAATCAATAGAAGAAATACCAATCACTTTAAGATCTTCATCATTATTATGAAAGCGATCGGTAGAAATGCTCTTTCTAAAAATTCTATTTTAGCTCTAAGCATAGCGGTTCTTTTCTTACTTTCATCCATGGAAACATATAAATATTTAATTGATTCATTGAGATCAACTTTAGGTGGAAAAATTTTGATCTTGAAATTTTCTACGCCATGAGAAATTCTATCAATACTTCTAGACATATCATCAATCTTATTCAACTTTTCTTCTATCGTAGTATTGAAAACCTTTTGAGCATTGATAAATTATTTAATATTATTCTCAAGATCATAGGGGTTCCTATTATTACTGTAATAAGAACTACCATAGGAATTTCCATAATTATTAGAGGAATTTCCAGGAAAAGGCCTAGGATTAAAATTACCTCTATAAGCATTGTTATTAAAATTGTTTCGCGAGACAAAATTCACATCTATGAGATCACTATTTTGCTCAATCAAAGTATACAAAGGTACATCATTAAGATCAATAGGAGCATTTTTATTAGCAACCAATTTCATAAGAGCAGAACGATACAAATAGTCTGATAAGCAAGGGATGGGACTATTTAACATGTCCCCCTCCAGGGGTAAGCTGCGGGATGGTATGTAAAACAGGTATAATGCTCGTAGTAGAGACCACCTGGACACTTGACGTAGCTTTCTGCTTCCCTGGCTGTTGCATCGTGAGTTCAGCAATTCTAGTGCTGGACAGGGCTTCTGGAAAACGGAGTCTGGAAAGTAAGAGAAAAGAAGAAAGAAAAAGAATGACACATTCGGGAGCCCCTGGTGCGGTTGAGCCGCATTCTGGGCGTGTCGTGGTCGTGCCCCTCCCCTTATGCCCATGGTGTCTCCAGAGTGTAGTTATGTATGCATAGTACTGGCATCGCAATTTCACGAGGGCTGGGGTTGGGGCCGGATTGCTACGCGTGCTCGGATCGTGCCAGGCGGTCTTGTTGTAGGTTATTCCGGCGCGCTTGACGGTGTTCGGACGTTTAATAGCCAGACTCGAGAATTGATGTGAGAGGCTGCTTTGCACCTCCGCCGCGAGGGCCGCCATGTGCTCCTCCGTTCGGAGAGAGCGTTCGGTGTTTTCCATTGACCGTGATTACTCCTCGAGGGCCTGGCATCTTGAGCTTGAGGTACGCGTAGTGCGGCACCGCATTGAACTTTGCAAATGCGGTTCGTCCAAGCAGTGCGTGATAGCCGCCATGAACGGGACTATGTCAAAGATTAACTCTTCGCTTCGGAAGTTATCCGGGGATCCGAAGACCACTTCGAGTGTAACTGAGCCTGTACAATTCGCCTCTACACCTAGTATGACGCCTTTAAGGGTCGTCTTTGTGGGTTTAATCCTTGAGGGGTCTATACCCATTTTGCGCACTGTATCCTGATAGAGCAGGTTCAAGCTGCTATCGCAGTCCATCAGGACTCTAGTGAGGTGGAATCCGTCGATGATTGGGTCCTAGTGGCGAATCCGCCGTGGCGGATGCTAGTGGGGTGGTCCCTTCGATCAAAGGTGATCGGGCAGGAGGACCATGGGTTGAACTTTGGGGCGACTGGCTCCATCGCATATACGTCCCTTAGTGCACGCTTCCGCTCCCTTTTGGGTATGTGGGTTGCGTATATCATGTTCACCGTCCACACTTGTGGGAGGAAGTCCTTCTGTCCTCTATTGTTCGGCGGCCGGGGCTCCTCCTCGTCATCGCTATGCAGCCCCTTGTCATTGAGTTCGGCATTTAACTTGCCTTCCTGTTTGAAGACCCAACAATCCCTGTTGGTGTGGTTGGCTGGTTTTTTGGGGGTGCCATGTTTTTGGCACGAGCGGTCGAGTATTCGGTCCAGATTGGGCCAGACCTGAGTATTTCTTTTGAGCGGCTTTTTCCGCTGACTGGGTTTAGAGCCTCTGAATCCGGCATTGACTGCCGTATCTTCAGCATTATCGCCGTTAATGCGGCGCTTGTGCTTGTTGCGATGCAACCTGCCATTACTGTCCTTGGTATCCGAACTACCAGGGTTTTTGGTCAAGTTGTTGCTTTCTGAGCTAGCCACTGTCCTCTCCAGCATAAAAGCGGGTCATGAGTGTTGTGAGGGCTGCCATGGATTTCGGCTTTTCCTTTCCTAGGTGTCGGGCAAGCCACTCGTCGCGGATGTTATGTTTGAAGTCTGCAAGGGCCTCTGCATCCGGATAGTCAACGATCTGATTTTTCTTGGTTAGGAATCGTGTTCAGAATTTTCTGGCCGACTCTTCTGGCTGCTGAATTATGTGGCTGAGGTCATCGGCGTCTGGTGGTCGCACATATGTGCCCTGGAAGTTATCAAGGAATGCGGCTTCCAGGTCCTCCCAACAACCAATTGATTCTGTTTGGCGGGCTGTTAAGCCAATGCCGAGCTGGTCCTTTAAGCTTGAGTGGGAGGTATTTGATGGCGTGTAGATCATCACCGCAGGCCATGTGGATATGGAGGAGGTAGTCCTCGATCCAAAATGCAGGATCTGTTGTGCCATCGTATGATTCGATGTTTACGGGTTTGAAACCCTCGGGGATTTGATGATCCATCAATTCGTCTGTGAAGCATAGTGGGTGTGCGGCGCCTCTTATTGAGCTATATCACGACACAGCTCAAATGATCTTTGTCTAGTGTGTTCGGCCCCGGCCGGAATTGTTGTATCCGGCGTGACGGTTATCGTTGCTTGTCGTGGGGCGCCCACGCGATCCATAGATCGATCTTGTTTGCCTTGCCTTGTCCTCCAATATGTCTCGCAGGTCTGGCGCGTTTCCCCGTGCCTTGGTATTTTTCGAGCGGGGAGTGCGGCTTGAATGGGGGTCTAGAGGCCTCTCTGTCGCGACCACGGGTGGCGGCCGGCCGCATCATCTTGTTGGTGATGTAGGTTTGGGTGTTGCTTCCTCTAATTGGTGTAGCAGCCTGTGTTTTGGGTATCTCTTGGAGGGGCGTTCGAGTTCGTACTCTTCGGCTGCAAGGACTTCAGTCCATCTGTCAGCTAGCAAGTCTTGGTCAGCTCTAAGCTGTTGCTGCTTTTTCTTGAGGCTGCTTGCCATGGCCATAAGCCTGCGTTTGAAACGCTCTTGTTCGGCGGGATCCTCAGGCACGACAATTTTGTCGTCGTCGAGGCTTGCCTCATCTTCGGAGGGAAGCATATAATTATCGTCCTCCACCTCCCTGTCTGCCGCTCTATCATGAGGGCTGGCTTCTCCCTCCTCCTGTGCTGAATCCTGCTGGAGGGGGTTGTCTTCGGCACTGTCCGGGTGTTATTATCTCCGTGCGGAATCACCGTTTTGCTTTGTGGCGAGATTTAGAGCGGCCGTTGGCCTTGGCGCTTGGGCTGTTTCTCGGAGGGGTCATCCTCCACTTTTCCATCGCCGTTCCCATCTTTTGGGATGTCCACCATGTATATGTCATATGACGAGGTGGCCTTCCAGTGCCCTGTAGGCGCTGGTTCTTGGTCGTCTCCAGCATCGTCATCCATACCGTCAATGTCTTCGGAGTCGAAGTCGAGCATGTCGGTTAAATCATCGACAGTGCGGTGCGCTTGGCTGTGGCTCGAATCCGTCGAAGATTAAGTCTCCGCGCATGTCGGCCGTGTAGTTCAAACTCCCAAATCTGACCTGATGGCCAGAGGCGTACCTTTCGATCTGCTCTAGATGGCCAAGTGAATTGGCCTGCAGTGCAAAGCCGCCGAATATGAAGATCTGTCCGGGGAGAAAAGTCTCCCCCTGGACCGCGTCGTTGTTGATGATCAAAGGAGCCATCGGGCCTAAGGATGACGACACAGAGGAACTCTCAATGAAAGCACAAATGTCGGTGTCAAAAACGGCGGATCTCGGGTAGGGGGTCCCGAACTGTGCGTCTAGGCGGATGGTAACTGGAGACAAGGGACACGATGTTTTTACCCAGGTTCGGGCCCTCTCGACGGAGGTAAAACCCTACTCCTACTTGATTAATATTGATGATATGGGTAGTACAGGAGTAGATCTACCACGAGATCAAAGAGGCTAAACCCTAGAAGCTAGCCTATGGTATGATTGTTGTTAGTCCCTACGGACTAAAACCTCCGGTTTATATAGACACCGAGATAGGGTTAGGGTTACAGTCGGTTACAATGGTAGGAGATCTACATATCCGTATCGCCAAGCTTGCCTTCCACGCCAAGGAAAGTCCCATCCGGACATGGGACGAAGTCTTCAATCTCGTATCCTCATAGTCCAGGAGTCCGACCAACGGTGATAGTTCGGCTATCCGGACACCCCCTAATCCAGGACTCCCTCAGCTCCCTCGACGGCCAGGCGAGCCTGGTCAGGTCGAGGCTGCCCCCAAAGACAAGTCCCAAGAATTCCCCGGCAGGCTTGCCGGGGCCGCTAGTGGCCTACCACCCCGCCAAGGCTCCACCGCTCCACCGCATTGCAACACAAGTCACCCATTGGTGCGGTGTCAAGCCCCCAAGTAGCTGGGTGGCTGTCATTTGGCACGTGACAGTCATTTAGAAGGAAAATAACCTCCATATGACACCCTTCCAGAGGCATGTCAAGAAGACAGGTGGAAGATGACTAAGCGGCATGGCAGGCTTGCCGGGCTGCATCCACAGCGTGACACCTACCAGTGCAATTAATGATCTTTGTCTTATGTGCCAGAGTTAGGTATGATAGCATTGTTGGCTATCTAATCACTGAACAATGACTATTTTTCCATTGTGGTAACCCCTTAACCTATAAAAGGAGGGTCGTGGCGACTTTAAAAAGGATTCAGACCCCCGTGTACTTGTATGCGCGTATCTGCTCTCCACGAGGTGACCTTGCCGGGCTTGAGCGTCGTGTCTCCACCACGGTCCTCCCATCAATCCACCAAAGCAGCAGTAGGGTTTTACGCCTCACGGCGGCCTGAACCTGGGTAAAAATCACCGGTGTCATCTCCGCCGTGCTGTCCCATGGCCTCTGCTCTTTGTGCAACGTGACCTCTCCCTCCGCCGAACCACAAGGGGCCGATGGCTCGGTAGGTGATCGTGTTCCACCACGACATCTTTGGAGTGCCAGGTAGGGGGAGCGCGTGCATAAACCTGAGGTTGTGATCAGCGCGTCGGTCTTCATCATCATCCATGGCGCCCAAGAAGAAGCCAGGCGCAACAACTCATCCTTCCACCTCAAAGGCCCCCTCGCATGCGGCCGCGGATACTACGAGCGCGGCGGCGGTGTCAGGGGACGCGGGTGCCGTGGGGGACGTGACCGGCGCAGGCGGCGCGATCGTCATTTCCCCTGCGCCCGAAGCGGGAGTGGAAGTCGCCAGGGGAGGGCGGCATCAACAGCATCCTGTCGGTCGTGTCCCATAGGGCGCGGGTGGGGAGGACGTGCCACCGCCACCTCCCAAACGCGCTAGTGGGCGCAGCCGCAGCGACAACGCCTGCTCTGGTGCGAGTCGCGATCCCCTAGCTTCCCCGGGCGTGGCAACGGGGCACACGCTTCCTCTAGGGCAGGGTAACCCAAATGAAGCGCTGAACAGGGTCGTCGACCCTCAGGCGCAACCTTCTTGCCACTGTACCACCATGGCGGCTGGCTCGCGGCAACGAGAACATGGCGCCGCCACTACTAGCACGGTCAGTAGTCGTGCGACGTCGCGGTCTGCATCGTCATCCATGTTAAGCACTTCTTCGGAGGCCATGGCGCGTTCCCAACTCCTATTGAGATCCCCACCAGCGGCTGATCAGATGGATGACTGGAGAGCAACCATTTAGAGTCTGATCAGTTTCGCCGAAGCGGGAGGATCACAGCGAGCGGGCCCGCTACGGCGCCCGCAAGCAACAACCACGGCCCGAGCTGCTGACCGTGTTGAGGGGGATACTCCTACAGTACAGCCACCACCCCCCCCCACGACAGCCAACGCTGAGGCCACAGCCCGGACCGCTCAACCACGGGCCCGTCGAAACCAGCGGAATGTCCTGGCAGATTGGCGGAGGGAAGGTGCGCGCGTCACCATAGATCAGCTCCGCGAAACCCGCCACCAATTGACAGGCGCAATGGCCCCGACGTTGGCGAACCTGCGCCTAGTGAAGGCGGGTACTTGCCCTTCGAGGTCGGGTGCCCCGCCTTCACTCGCGAGCTGCGGCAAGTCCGTTGGCCATCTGCTCATGTCTTCAAACCAGAGATACCAAAGAAGTATGATGGAAGGCTGAACCAGGCAGAGTTCTTGAGCATCTACACCATCGCTGTTCAAGCTGCCGGAGGAAGAGACGAAAAGGTGTTCGCCAACTACTTCCCTTTGGCGCTCAAGCCAAACGTAAGGTCATGGCTGATGCACTTGCCAGAGAATTCCATCTCGTCCTGGGCCGACCTATGCAATGGGTTCGTCTGCGCCTTCACGGGCGGCCACCAAGAGCCAGGACGGCCCAGCGACATGCAACTCCTTCCACAGAAGGATGGAGAGAGTTTACGGCAGTACATGCAGAGGTTTAGCCGCGTGCACAGGAACATTCCAGATATCCACCCAGCAGCTGTGATTGCCCCGTTCCAGTCGAATGTGTGCAATAGGAGGATACGTTCTAAGATGAACGTCCGGTTGCCCAAGACTATGAATGAGCTATACACCCTGGCGGATAAGTGTGCCCGCACGGAGGAGGGGAGGCGACTCCCCGGATAAGAGGACGCTATCAAAGTCGATTCAGAGGACGACGACAATACCACCAACTCGAAGAGAAAGAATAAAAAGCGCAACAAAAAGTGCAAGGAGAAAGTAGTACTGTCGGTTGAGGCCTCTAGCGCCCCTAGTACCGCAAGAAGGCCAAGACCGAAGCCCCCGTCAAAGAAATTGCCGTGTGCACTGACTGCTGGGAGGTTGCGGGGCCCGAAAAGGCTAGGAAGACTGATTGACCGTACTGCAAGATCCACCGGACCAAGGGCCATGATCTCCAAGAGTGTCATCAAGTTGAGCAACTTGTCAAAAAGCAAAAAGCTGAGTATGAGAAGCACAACAAAGAGAGAGAACAAGAAGGTGCTAGCGGGAAGGGTCCTGGCAGCATAGGAGGTCATCGCGGCAAGGCTCCCCAGCAGCAAGAGAAGCCTGCTAGGGGCCGTGAGAAAGAGGAAGATGACGGTGAAACTGATGGTGGGGATGATGAGGAGACCAATGAGCAAGAGTTCCAGAAGGCCATCGAGGCCCTGTGCATTGACAGAGGAGCATCTTTGCACTCCTTTCACCGCCAGCTTAAATAGTGTGCGCGTGAGGTGAATACCGTAGAGCTTGCGGTGGGATCTCGGAAGCCACTCAAATGGTCCCGCGCGCCCATTATCTTGGACGAAGAGGACCACCCTGACCGCACAACAGCGGTAGGGTGTTTGCCGTTGTTGGTTTCACAAACATTCGCAAGCTCAAGTTCACAAAGATGTTGGTTGACGGCGGGGCAGAGTTGAATATGATCTCCCCCAAGGTAATCAACAAGTTACAGATAGCAGATGAAGAGCTCATGGTTACTAGCATGTTTCAAGGAGTAAGCCCTGGCAGGAGTCGTCCTAAAGGGAATATTACGCTGCCGGTAACATTTGGTGGAGAACTGAACTACCAGACCAAGAAGGTTGTGTTTGATGTGGTTGATCTCCCATTTCCATAAAACGGGATCCTTGGCCTTCCAGCCCTGGCAAAATTCATGGCGGCATCCCATTATGCCTACAACATGGTGAAAATGCCAGGGCCAATGGGTGTAATTTCCATCCCATCGGACAAGAAAGATGCAATCATCTGCGTGGATAAGATATACCGAGATGCGGTCGCTGCTGAGGCCACGGAAGCTGTAGTTCCCGCCAAGGCAAGGAAGAAAGGAAAAAAAATCTAGAGGGGATACCGGCAAGGAATCCGTGAAGTGTGCCACTCCGGTGTGTGCTGCTCCAATCGATGATTTTCCGGAGAGTTCCACTAGCAAAAGATCCAAAGTTGCCTCGCCTGCTATGAAGAAGGTCTCGGCAGGGCTAGTTGGCGCTCACGGTATGTTCACCATCAACACCACCCTTGATGACAAATAGGAAAGTGTGCTCGTTGCCTTCCTGTGGGCGAATGTCGATCTGTTTGCTTGGCAACCATCTGACATCCCCGGTGTTCCCAGGGAGGTAATTGAGCACAACCTTGCTATCTGCCCTCATGCCCAACCCGTCAAGCAGAAGGTCAGAAAACAAGCTTTGGAGCGGCAACAATTCATTGCCGAGGAGATTAAGAAACTTGAAGCTGCTAGTTTGGCCAGAGGAGTGTTACACCCTACATGGTTGGCAAACCCGGTGGTGGTACGCGAGGGGAATGCGAAATGGAGGCTCTGGATAGACTTCACGGACCCGAATAAGTCATGCCCGAAGGACCCATTCCCCTTGCCGCACATCGACCAGATCATGGATTCCACTTCCGGGTGTGATCTGCTTTCCTTCTTGGATGCACACTCTAGGTACCATTAGATATTCATGTCCAAGGATGACGAGGAGAAGACCGCGTTTATAACCCCATGTGGCGCGTACTGCTTTGTATGGATGCCCTTTGGTTTAAAAAGCGCTGGATCCACTTTTGCAAGAGCAGTACAAATTGGATTTGAGCCTCAGTTGCACAGGAATCTTGAAGCTTACATGGATGACATAGTGGTCAAAACCAAGGATAGATCAACACTCATTCAGGACCTAGAAGAGACGTTCGCGAACCTGCATAAGATCAACTTGAAATTGAACCCTGAGAAGTGTGTGCTCGTCGTTTGTCGGTGTCAAAACCGGTGGATCTCGGATAGGGGGTTCCGAACTGTGCGTCTAAGGTCGATGGTAATAGGAGACAGGGGACACGATGTTTACCCAGGTTTGGGCCCTCTCTATGGAGGTAATACCCTACTTCCTGCTTGATTGGTCTTGATGAATATGAGTATTACAAGAGTTGATCTACCATGAGATCGTAATTGCTAAACCCTAGAAGCCTAGCCTGTATGATTATGATTGTCCATATGGACTAAACCCTCCGGTTTATATAGACACAGGAGGGGACTAGGGTTGTACAAAGTCAGTTACAGAGAAAGGAACCTTCATCTGAATGCCAAGCTTGCCTTCCACGCCAAGGAGAGTCCCATCCGAACACAGGTGAGAGTCTTCAGTCTTGTATCATCACAGCCCATCAGTCCGGCCCATGTCCAACAGGCTGGACGCCCGAGGACCCCTTAGTCTAGGCCTCCCTCAGTAGCCCCCGAACCAGGCTTTCAATGGCGATGTGTCCGGCGTGCAGATTGTGTTCAGCATTGCAAGGCGGGTTCCTTCTCCGATGACTTCAAAGAGCTGTATTCGGCCTTCCATTTAATGTCGTACCCATCGGCTTCTATGCATCCATGGCTTCAGCTTCCACGTGTCGAGTGAATACGAGAGGTCGGGGTATTTTTTGCACATAACACCCCGGCCATGTAAGAGAGACGTCTATTTAAAGAGATTGGATCTTAGATCCGTCCCACACCACGCCGAAAATCCTCAGATCTCACTAGGAGGAACCACTCCAACATGGCCATCGCTCCCAGTTCTTCCTCCCGTCCCCACGGCTCCAAAAGAAGGCGATTGGGGAGATGTTCCGTATCCCACGGTCAGCTGGTGAAGCTGTAAACACAGGGATTTCTTCCCCCCGCGGATCTAGTCTCCGTTCGTGCATGATTGACTTCCTTCAATGGCGGGGCTCAGGTTGAGAATTTCCCCAATCCATCCAGGGGAACGAGTGTGCTTCGTCCCCTACTTGCTAAGAGGCGTCGGATTTCCAATCCACCCGTTCCTCCGGGGACTTCACAGTATTATGGCCTCCAACTGCACAATTTCATTCCTGCCTACATCCTGCACATTGTGGGTTACATTGCTCTTTGTGAGCTATTCCTGGGCTATGAGGCCCATTTTGAATTATGGAGGAAATTATTCTGCCTCGTCCCTCGTAACCAAGAGGGATCAATATTCGAAGTGGGTGGAGCTGAGGTATGGCGCGTCGCCGGGACCGGATACCTGTCCGGCACACTGAAGAAGGCATCCGAAGAGTGGCTGATGGAGTCCTGGACTAGGGGGTGTCCAGATAGCCGAACTATCATCACGGCCGGACTCCAAGACTATGAAGATACAAGATTGAAGACTTCGTCCCGTGTCCGGATGGGACTTTCCTTGGCGTGGAAGGCAAGCTTGGCGTCTGGATATGTAGATCTCCTACCATTGTAACCGACTACATGTAACCCTAACCTATCCGGTGTCTATATAAACCGGAGGGTTTTAGTCCATAGGACGAACAACAATCATACCATAGGCTAGCTCCTAGGGTCTAGCCTCCTTGATCTCGTGGTAGATCTACTGTTGTAATACCCATATCATTAATATTAATCAAGCAGGAGTAGGGTATTACCTCCATCGCGACGGCCCGAACCTGGGTAAAAACATCGTGTCCCTTGTCTCCTGTTACCATCCGCCTAGACGCACAGTTCAGGACCCCCTAGCCGAGATCCGCCGGTTTTGACACCGACAGTGGTGCTTTCATTGAGCGTTCCTCTGTGTCGTCACTGATAGGCCCGATGGCTCCTTCAATCATCAACAACAACGCGGTCCAGGGTGAGACTTTTCTTCCCTGACAGATCTTCGTATTCGGCGGCTTTGCACTGCGGGCCAATTCGCTTGGCCATCTGGAGCAGATCGAAAGCTACGCCCCTTGCCATCAGGTCAGGTTTGGAAGTTTGAACTATACGGCCGATCTCCGCGGAGACTTGATATTTGGCGGATTCGAGCCACAGCCGAGCATGCCGCACTGTCTCGATGGGTATGATCTAGCTCTGCCGCCGAACAGTGCCCTGGAGGCCGCACCAGCATCCGCTCCGACCCTTAATCCGGAGCCGGATTCCCCGATCGAGGATGACTGGTTGGACACCGCCTCGGGGGCTACGATCTCTACGGCGATTGAGCCGAACTCCATCCCTGTCCTTTGCAAAGACCTTGACTCCAGGGTGCCGGACTCCTCTCCGGACTCCGAACCCTCCGCGCCCCTGCCAATCGAATCCGATTGGGCGCCGGTCATGGAGTTCACTGCCGCGGATATCTTTCAGCACTCGCCCTTTGGCGACATCCTGAATTCACTAAAGTCTCTCTCTTTATCCGGAGAGCCCTGGCCGGACTACGGGGCGGAAGGTTGGGATCTGGACGGCGAAGAAATTCAACGCCCACCCACCACCCACTTTGTAGCCATCGCCGATGATTAAACCGACATGCTCGACTTCGACTCGAAGACACCGGCGGTATGGACGGCGATGCGGAGGCGACCAAGACCCAGCGCCTACGAGGCGCTGGAAGGCCACCTCGTCATCGACATATACATGGTGGACATCCCAAAAGATGGGAGCAGCGATGGAACAGCGAAGGGCGACCCTCCAAGAAACAGCCCAAGCGCCCGGCGTCGGCAGCGCGCTCTAAATCCCGCCACAACAAAAGCGGTGATTCCGGCACGGAGATAATAACACAGCGGACGGTGCGAAGACAACCCCTCCGGCGGGACTCAGCGCAGGAGGAGGAGATGCAAATCCGCCTGACGGTCTGCGAGAAAAGAGGTAGAGGGCGATAATTATCGCCTCCCTCCAAAGATGAGGCAAGCCTCGATGACGGCAATTTGTCGTGCACGAGGATCCCGCTTGAACAGGAGGGCGTTTCAAGCGCAGGCTTATGGCCACGTCAAGCAGCCTCAAGAAAAAGCAGCAATAGCTTAGAGCTGACCAAGACCTGCTAGCTGACAGATGGACTGAAGTCCTTGTAGCAGAAGAGTATGAACTCGAACGGCCCTCCAAAAAATACCCCAAACGCAGGCTGCTACCCCAATTAGAGGAAGCAACACCCAAACCCGTGGTCGCGATAGAGAGGCCTCTAGACCCTCCATTCAAGCCGCACCCTGACGCCGCTCAAAAAGTACCAAGGCACGGGGAAACACGCCAGACCTGTGAGACATATTGGAGGACAAGGCAAGACATACAAGATCAATCTACGGATCGTGTGGGCGCCCCACGACACGTGATGATCATCGTCACGCCAGATATAGCAAACCTGGCCGGGCCGAACACAGTAGACAAAGCTCATCTGAGCTACGTCGTGATATAGCCCAATATAGAGGCGCCGCACACCCACTATGCTTCACAGATGAAGTAGTGGATCATCAAATCCCTGAGAGCTTCAAACCTGTAAACATCGAATCATACGATGGTACCACAGATCCTGCGGTCTGGATCGAGGACTATCTCCTCCATATCCACATGGCCTGCGGCGATGATCTACATGCCATCAAATACCTCCCACTCAAGCTTAAAGGACCAGCTCGGCATTGGCTCAACAGCTAGCCAGCAGAATCAATTGGTTGTTGGGAGGACCTGGAAGCCGCATTCCTTCATAACTTCCAGGGCACATATGCGACCACCGGGGCGCCGATGACCTTAGCCATATAATCCAGCAGCCGGAAGAATCGGCGGACAATTACGGACTCGGTTCCTAACAAAGAAAAATCAAATCGTTGACTGTCCGTATGCAGAGGCCCTTGCAGCCTTCAAACATAACATCCGCGACGAATGGCTTGCTCGGCACCTAGGACAGGAAAAGCCGAAATCCATGGCAGCCCTCACAACACTCATGACCCGCATTTGCGCGGGAGAGGACAGCTGGCTAGCTCGAAGCAACAACCTGGCCAAACACCCTGATAGTTCGGATACCAAGGACAACAATGGCGGTCGGCGTCATAATAAGAACAAGCGCCGCGTGCAGCGATAATGCGAAGATACGGCCGTTAATGCGGATTGAAGCTCTAAACCCGATCAACGGAAGAAGCCATTCAAAAGAAATACCCGGGGCCCGTCCAACTTGGACCGAATACTCGATAAACATGCGGATACATGGCACCTGAAAAACCAGCCAATCACACCAGCGAGGGATTGTTGGGTGTTCAAGCAAGCGAGCAAGTTAAGTGCGAACTCAATGACAAGGGGCTGCATAGCGATGACGAGGAAGAGCCCGGCCGCCCGAACAATAGAGGTCAAAGGGCTTTCCCACACAAATACGGATGGTGAACATGATATCGCAACCCACATACCCAAAGGGAGCGGAAGCATGCACTAAGGGGCGTATATATGCGATGGAGCCGATCGCCCCAAAGTTCAACCCATGGTCTTCCTGCCCGATCACCTTTGATTGAAGGGACCACCCCACTAGCATTCGTCACGGCGGTTTCGCCGCATTGGTTCTTGACCCAATTATTAACGGATTTCACCTCACCAGAGTCCTCATGGACGGCGGTAGCAGCCTGAACCAGCTTTATCAGGATACAGTGCGAAAAATGGGCATAGACCCCTCAAGGATTAAACCTACAAAGATGACCTTTAAAGGCATCATACCGGGTGTAGAGGCCAATTGTACAGGCTCAGTTACACTCGAATTGGTCTTCGGATCCCCGGATAACTTTCGAAGCAAAGAGTTAAACTTCGACATAGTCCCGTTCGCGGCTATCACACCTTTGCTTCGGACGAACCGCATTTGCAAAGTTCAATGCGGTGCCGCACTACGCATACCTCAAGCTCAAGATGACAGGCCCTCGAGGAGTAATCATGGTCAATGGAAACACCGAACGCTCTCTCCGAACGGAGGAGCACACGGCGGCCCTCGCGGCGGAGGTGCAAAGCAGCCTCTCACAGCAACTCTCGAGTCCGGCCACTAAGCGTCTGGACACTATCAAGCGCGCCCGGAGTAACCTACAACAAGATCACCTGGCACGATTCAAGCACGCGTAGCAATCCGGCCCCAACCCCAGCCCTCGCGAAATTGCGAAGCCAGTACTACGCGTACATAACTACGCTCTGGAGATACCATGGGCATAAGGGAGGGGCACGACCACGGCACGCCCAGAATGCGGCTCAACCGCACCAGGGGCTCCCGATTGTGTCATTCTTTTTCTTTTTCCTTTTTCTTCCTTTTTATTACTACTCCGTTTTCCAAAAGCCCTGTCGGGCACTAGAATTGCCGAACTCAAAATGCAACAGCCAGGGAAGCAGAAAGCTACGTCGAGCGTTCAAGTGGTCTCTACTACGAGCATTATACCTGTTTTACATACCATCCCGCAGCTTACCCCTGGAGGGGGATATGTTAAATAGTCCCATCCCTTGCTTAGCGCACTATTTGTATCGTTCTGCTTTTATTTGCAGTTTCTTTCGAATAAAAAATACATAGCTTTTGCCTATTATTGAAATCCTTTCCTTATCTATATATATGTTCATTTCATGACATGTTGCACCCGTACACTTTGGTACGGCCAATACACCAGGGGCTTAAGTACCCCAAAATTATGGTGTGATAAGTCCGAACACTTTCACAAGTGCGGCACCCCGAACTTATAGCATTATATGCATCGACTCCGAATCATGTCTTGGGTCAATAGTTGGGTTTGCCCGGCTCCTGTGTTTGGCTGCCTTACGTTCCGTTCTATCGGCTAACGCGGCACCAGGAGAACCACTGCGATTGTGCCCCGGTTGAGCTAGGTTGAGCACCTCAGTGGAGAAAGCTAAAACTGACCGTCATGATGGGGCGAGAGCCGGTCGCTGTTCGAGAGGTTTTTTTGGGTCCCTAAAGGCTTATGCCACTTAGAGCGAGGAACCGGAAATTATGCGGCCAAGGCGTGGATAGCGCCCCGAATTCGGTCTTCCGAATACTAGGGGCTTCGCCAAAATTTAAAATTATAGAATTCTATGGCTAAGTGAGAGTGTTCAAGCACTATAAGTCCGGTTGCCTTGTTCGTTGCGTTGAGCGCCTCCCTAGATGGACCCAAGAATGGGAACAAGAGTGCTCAAGTTTATCCCGAACACCCCAGCACTCGTGGCAAGGGGGCTAATGCCAACGACTTGCCATCTCTCAGATTTGATAAACGGATGCACAGAAGGTAATATTTTAAATTAAAAAGCGTTGCTTAGCGCATATGAACACGTTTTCAGCGTATAGGATAACAAATGCGAGTCTATTAAAAAATTACATCTCTGGTACACTCATCCGCTATACGGCGGGCACCCTTCAGGAGGCCCTCATAGTGCATTTCGGGCGTGCGATGCTCCTTGCCCTTCGGTGGCCCGTCCGTCACAAGCTTCTCCGCATCCATCTTGCCCCAGTGCACTTTAGCACGGGCAAGGGCCAACAGGCACCTTCAATGCAGACGGAGCGCTTGATGACTTCAATCCGTGGACAGGCGTCCACCAGCCGCCGCACTATCCCAAAGTAGCTCCCAGGCATGGCTTCCAATGGCCACAGCCGAACTACGAGGCCCTTCATGGCCTGTTGCTCGACCAGCTGCTTCAGCTGGTCGCTTAGGGGCACCGGATGGTCGGCCTCAGCATACTGAGACCAGAACACCTTCTCCGTCGAGCTCCCCTCCTTGGTGCGGTAGAATGAGGCAGCATCAGACACACTACGGGGCAGATCTGTGAATGCTCCTGGAGAGCTCCGAATTCGGGTAAGTAATAGGTAATTCACTTTTACATTCTTGCTCTGCATAAAGAATGCCTTACCCGCCGCGATCTTCTTTATTGCCTCAATCTCCTAGAGGGCTTTTTGGGCCTCGGCCTTAGCAGCTTTGGCACTCTCAAGAGCCGAAGCAAGCTCGGACTCTCGGGTCTTCGAGTCACGCTCCAAACCCTCGTGTTTTTCCACGAGAGCCTGGAGCTCTTCCCGCACCTCCGTCAGCTGCACCTCCCCCTTCTCTCGCTCGATGCGCTCCGCAGCCGCTTTGTTTTCGGCCGCGGACACCGCCTCCTTCAGGGTCGCCACCTCGTTCATGGCCCCTGCGGTACCCATGTTATTCCTGTTTTTTTTGCAACCGAAACCTTTCTGTAAGGTATTTTTTAATAAGGTATTACTTACCTTCCTTATCCTCGAGCTGCTTCTTGGCAAGGCCGAGCTCGTTCTCGGACCGCTCGAGGCTCTGCTTCAATGCATTGACCTCCATGGTCCGGTCTGGCAGAGGTCGGCGGCGCCTGCATTCCCATATTGACATACTTATGTTAGACTCCTGCGTATATCTTTTTAGATCCTTAGTCCGGCTTTTCTTTCCGAACACTGAACTAAGCATCAGGGGCTACTGTCTATGCGGTAATATTTTTACATATTACCTCAAAGCCTGTTAGAAGGCTGATGCGAGCTTCGATCGGCCCGCTCTTGGCGGACTGAACTTTTTGGATCACCACACTCATAACAGTGCGGTGCTCCTCCTCGATGGAGGCGCTGTTAAGCGCCTCCAGTAAGCTATCCGGTGCCTCCGGTTGGACGGAAGGCACCGGCGTCTTACCCTTCCTACGTAGGGACCGCTTGCCGGACTCCGGAACCGCTGAAGGTTCCCTCATGGAGTCCGGACGAGGGTCGGGCTTAGAGCCCCTGGGGGTCTCGCCCCCCGCACGCCTGGAGTCCGGGAGGTTGCCTTGCGGCGCCTCCTGCGCCACCTCCTCTTGACCAAGCCCCCCTTGGGGCACCACCTTGGCGTCGTCCGCAGCGTGAGGCGATGAGGCGGCCGGAAGTGAGGTACTCTCCATTTACGACGAACCCAGGGACCCGCTCGACAAAGCGGCGAACTCGCCCTTGGGCGGGCTGCATGATTGTTCGGCATTAGAGAACACTATGCAATAAAAAAAGCCATGAGTATCCGGACACTTACGATCTCGCCAGGGGCTTGGCCCTTGTTGGCCAATCCTCCTCGTCGTTGTCGACGTTGGTGGAGAATTCCGGAGGAAGGGTTCTTCCCTTCTTGGACCCTCAGGCCTCCCTAGTTGGGGCGGCCTTACTTTTCCTCTCCTCCCCCGCTGGGGGAGAGGCTTATTTTTCCTCCTCCTCGTTCTCAGGAGAGGATTCTGCTTCAGAATCTGACAGCACCAGGCGTCGGGAGCTCCTTCGAGTTCCCATTGCCTCCTTCTTGGCCTTCTTCTCCGGCACCACATGAGGTACCAGAGCCAGCAACCCCGTCAATCGGGCGTCCGCTGGGTCTTCTGGCAAAGGAGCCGGACAGTTAACCTGTCCGGACATCTTCAGCCAGTCCTGTTAAAGGTTAGGCAGTTTTAGATCCCGCATAGAGTCAAACTATGAAAAAAAAGTCTCATAAAGGCTAAAATAACTCACCTCGCTGGCTTGACACTGCGAGATGAATCCGCGGTCTTCGGTAGCGGATGTGGGAGACTCGGTTCCCTTGAACAGCACCTTCCAGGCATCTTCGTACGTAGTGTCAAAGAGCCTTGTCAGAGTTGGGTGTTGTGCCGGATCGAACTCCCACAATTTGAAGGCCCGTTGTTGGCATGGGAGAATCCGGCGGATGAGCATCACCTGGATTAGGTTGACAAGCCTGAGATTCTTGTCCACCAGGTTTCAGACGCATGTTTGGAGTCTGGATAGCTCGTCCGAATTCCCCCATGTCAGGCCCGTCTCTTTCCAAGATGAGAGCCGTGTGGGGAAGCCAGATCTGAATTCGGGGGCCGCCGCCCATTTGGAGTTGCGCGGCTCGGTGATATAGAACCACCCCGATTGCCACCCCTTTATTGTCTCCACGAAGGAGCCCTCGAGCCATAGGACTTTGGCCATCTTGCCAACCATGGCGCCTCCGCACTCCGCTTGACGGCCGCCCACTACCTTGACACGACATTGAAGATCTTCAGCCATAAGCGAAGTGGGGCTGGATGTAGAGGAAGGCCTCGCACACGACGATGGACACCGAGATGTTGAGGATGAAATTCGGGGCCAGATCATGGAAGTCCAGGCCGTAGTAGAACATGAGCCCCCGGACAAATGGGTGAAGTGGAAAACCTAGTCCGCGGAGGAAGTGGGGGAGAAACACCACCCTCTCATGGGGCCTGGGGGTTGGAATGAGCTGCCCCGCGTCGGGCAGCCGGTGTGCGATGTTGCTGGACAAGTATCCGGCCTCCCGCGGCTTTGTGATGTGCCCCTCCGTGACGGAGGAGGCCATCCACCTGCCTCCCGCTCCGGACATAGTTGGAGAAGGTTGAGGTGGGATGTGCAGACTTAGTATTTGGGCGCTCGAGTCTTGGCGAAAATGGATGAGCAAAGGAGGAAGAAGGCGTAGGGTGAAAAGGTGGATCCCTATCCCTTATATGGACGGACGCAGCTATGCGTCCCCCACCAGCCTGGTAAAACTCGCTTATCTCCCAAGCGACATAATCAATGGCGCGGATGGGTTACCCACGTCCGTATTGATGAGAATCCCGGAATAAGGGGGCACGATCTATGCTTTGATAAGAGTGCCAAGGAAACCACCTCTCTAAACGCGCTGAGGTAGAACAGTAAAAAACGATTCATATAAAGGCCTGGCTGTGGTGTGATGTCACACCGGGGAATAAGTCAGCAGATCTATGCAAAAGTTATTCTCTCTACGGTGGTATCTGGAACTTGTTTTGCAGAGCCGGACACTATCCTGGTGTCCAAAACCTTCTATGAAGTATTCGGAAGAGGAACCCGCCTTGCAATGTCGAAGACAATATGCGCGCCGGACTCGTCGTCATTGAAGCCTGGTTCAGGGGAGCTCTTGAGGAGTCTGGACTAGGGGGTGTCCGGATAGCGAACTATCATCACGGCGGACTCCAAGACTATGAAGATACAAGATTGAAGACTTAAATCACGTGTCCGGATGGGACTTTCCTTGGCGTGGAAGGCAAGCTTGGCGATACGGACATGTAGATCTCCTACCATTGTAACCGACTCTGTGTAACCCTAACCTATCCGGTGTCTATATAAACCGGAAGGTTTTAGTCCATAGGACGAACAACAATCATACCATAGGCTAGCTTCTAGGGTTTAGCCTCCTTGATATCGTGGTAGATCTACTCTTGTAATACCCATATCATCAATATTAATCAAGCAGGAGTAGGGTATTACCTCCATCGAGAGGGCCCGAACCTGGGTAAAAACATCGTGTCCCTTGTCTCCTGTTACCATCCGCCTAGACGCACAGTTCGGGACCCCCTACCCGAGATCCGCCGGTTTTGACACTGATAGTGGCCTTCCGAGTGGTTCTATTTCGAGGATGTCACCCTTCCTGACCCAGTCCGAATGGGTCTTCCCAAATTTTCAAGCGCTCCGTTGAAGAAACGCCACAGCTGGCGCCCCAGGAGCCTCGAGGAGGAAGATAGCGCGGAAGTCCGTCAATTGATGGGCAAGATAAAGGTGCTCGCCTAGTCCGGACTATCAATAGTCGAGGTAATGGCGACTTCCATAGTGCGGCGGGTTCAACCACTCCAATACATAGGGCTTCCCATGTGGCACTATAATGGGGAATATGACGCCTCCCGCTGCGGTCGGAAGGGTCCGGACACCCCCACCGCTTTGGCCAAAATATTGGCCGAGCTGTACAAAGGGGAGAAAGAGGAGTTCACTCGTATAAAACGTCGAGATTTATTTTCCATGTACAATCCTCCTAGCTACGTGTGTTTTAATCCCACCACTTCTCCCTGAGTCACTTTTAATGGTCATTAACCCATCCATTTGTAACAGGAATGGCGGAAGGTTACCAAGGGGATCTATAGCCCCGACCCATAGCCAGAGGATCACAACCGGAACCTTGACACCAGATTCGAAGAGGATTCGGACATATTTGTGGAGCTTGAGGATGGAGTAGTCTACCAGACGAGCTATGACAGCATGGAAGTGGCCATCATCGCCGACTATCTGGGCCTCCTTCCAGCCTCGCATGTAAGTAAACAAGAGACATATTCTCCGAAAGATCTTCCTCAATACGCCTCAGCCACCGCACTATTTCGTGCTCCAAAGGGGAGGCGCCCGACGCCTCAATGTGCACAAGAGGCATCTCCTAGGAGAGCGGCACCCACGCCGAGCAAATCTTCAAAGAGGAAGGCGAACGAAAACACGGCAGAACCTTCATCAAAGAGGTATGGTCTTTTACTCATGCCCCGTGGTAGTCACATCAAACTGTAACAACATATGTCGTGTCGTATCAGGAAAAGCGTTCGCCAGACTATGTTCGGGGATCCTGCCAGCCGCGCCTCCACAAGTCAGGCTTCAGACCCTGCCTTAAAGGCAAGGGCTGATATGAGAGTGACGCCTGATTGTCCTTCGGCAGAGGATTCAAATGATGTATCCGTCACAAACTCCGAAGTGGAAAGCGCTATGAATCATCGGCGCCGGTGGGCCGCTCTTCGCGACCCCGGTTTTACAAGAGATGCATTCAACGCCTTCAGCTCGGCTGATGCATACATCCGAGCTGCTCGAGATGGGCTTACCAGAGATATAGACCAGCTTTTGAAAGATATGCGGGTAAGTACACATACATATTTGTACAAATCTGATAATTATATACCAGTTGCCCCCGAGACTTGAAGCAGTTGATACAACTGATTTAAGGATCATTGTATAACCAGGTGCTCACAGAGAAGAACAACCTATTGTCTCAAGAGCTGGAAAAGTGTCGGACCCAGCTAGCTGCTGCTACCGCCGAACTAGAGAAATCCAAAAAGGCCTTGCCTGGTAATGTTCCCCTCCATAGAGAAAACATAATTATATACCAGGAATATTAATAAGTTTTGCATTCCCCATGGCAGGATCGTCAGATCAACTGAAGGAGGCCCTGAAAGCCGCGCAAGCGGGTGAACAAGAGGCCAAAAGGCAAATGGTCGCGGGCGATCGTGTGCTGACACGGGTCAGGGATGAGAAAAATAAGCTGCAGGATTCCAACACCCTGCTGGGCGAAGAACTGAAAGATGTGCGAGCCTAGCTGTCTGACTCCGTGAAGGAGAATAAGAGACTACGAGGCGGCATATTCAGTATGCTTTTCAAACTTACCTTCCTATAGTTCGGCGAGGACAGGAACTGACAGATTTATGTGTGCGGGTATGCTGACTGGCCGTCCTAAAGAACAAATGTCCGGATCTCAAAGCGACCTGCTACAAGAGCTGTCCCAAATACACGACCGAGTTCGGCAAGCAATGCAAAGTGTTGCCAAGGCTTTATGGCCATCCGCCTCCCCTCCAGGAAGTATGTCACGACCGGTTTTCCAATAAAAATATTTATTTAGAAACCGATCTATTAATTCCAGTGTGAGGAAAATCCTCCTTACTGGTAGACAAAACCTTGATACAATAAGCCAGTAGCATTTAATATATTACAGGGTCGAGATGAGGTTGCTCAACAAATTATTACAAGCACGTCAATAATTATACATAGTGGTGGATATGACACAGTGGGGTGGTGGCATACTACTGACTCGAGGTAAAGTAGTGGAATAACACAGTGGAGTGGATAATATGACTCCTACTGGCGGCTCATCGGCGTCGAGGTGAGGCTCGATGAATTTATTTGGGTAGCGGAAGCGGATATAACATGATGACTAATCCAGGGTCGACGAGACTTACTGGGATTCCTCTAGGCGTCGGACTCGCTATCGAACTCTTCATCCATGAGATCGCCTTCGTCAGCATCTGGCCAAATCAACAAGCCAGGTGAGTACTTTGAAAGTACTCGCAAGACAGTTCGGACAAAATATATAACAAATGTATGCGTGAATGCATCATGAGTAATTTAACAATGTGCAATCAAATCAGTATAACAAGGTAAATGAAAAGGGAATCGGCGGTATTCCGCTCGAAAACCCAATAAAATAAACTGAAAACCGATCGGGTGTCTGAAGCGACACCTCGAAGGGTGAACAAATAAGTAAAGCATGCATGATCGAGGCGTCTAAGCGACACCTCATAAAGGGCTTATCTTGAAAGAAAAGACATGCGTGCCCGCGATCGGATGTCGAGCGACATCACGAAAGGGCTTATGTCAAAAGTAAATAAATAGCAATGCCACGCCGGACGTCGGCGACATCGCAAAAAGGGCTTATATCAAAAGTAAATAAATAACAATGCCACGATCGGACGTCTGGCGACATCGCAGAAAGGGCTTATATCAAAAGTAAATAAACAACAATGCCACGATCGGACGTACGGCGACATCGCGGAAAGGGCTTATATCAAAAGTAAATAAACAACAATGCCACAGTCGGACGTCTGAGCGACATCGCAGAAAGGGCTTATATCAAAAATAAGTAAACAACAATGCCACAGTCGGACGTCTGGGCGACATCGCAGAAAGGGCTTATACTTCATTATTCATAACTTACAAGAAAAGGTGCTCACGGAAAATATTCATCACATGATAGTAAACGGGTTAGTCCATCCACGGGAAATAAACATTTAACACTCATGTGGTTCTCAGGAGTTTCTGTCACCGGGACTGTCATTTGACAATATAAGATGAACACAACACTTGGATCTGGATAAGATGATTTCAAGGATTATTGACTCTGCAGAGTTTGTACTAAATTTTCCACAGCCAACGGAATTCCGTAGTCTCGAAGGACTAGTTCCGTTCTTGTATTTCGGAGGAAACACAGCTAACCAAGACACACCCATCTCACCTTACGTTGCGGGGAATCACCCTAGACAACGCGTTCAAGAAAAACTTTGAGACGGGAGATCACAATCTCGGATAGCATGGGATCAAATTTATAAGCCTTGGCAGCAAAGGGTGCCCCTCTTGGTCCCAACCGGAAACACCCATGCCCCCTGACCGGATGATAGGCTTTAATCCAGGGCCATGGAACCCTCATCCCGGCCTCTCGATTTGGTGTGTGCCAGAAAGCGGTTTGCAACTTACTAAGCCGTATACCTTGCGGAAAACATGTGGTAGCACAGAAGGGAAAACGGAAGGAACTGGACGGATTCATGTTGACACTTGGTCAACGGTCTGGCATAAGACTGGCATACTACAAAACTGCCATCTTACCCATTCTCATGCCAACTCATGGCCATGCAACTCATTCCCATCAACTCATGGATTTCCGAAACTCACTTGCCTCAACTTTTTACGTGACATGACTTTCATCGAGATGCTCATGAACATGCCATGAGACTAATTAATGCAAACATGCCCAAACACTCATCATATCAAAAGTTCAAACATGCTTGCCTGGTTCGGAGTAGTCGGGCCTAGCTCGGTGAAGTTCGCGGTTCCGTCACCTCCTTCGTATCTACGGTATACAAAAATACACGCACTACCGTAAATACCATGGGGTGCACAAAAATATTCCAAATATTTTTCAAATAAATCTGATAAAAAACTAGACAACATTTTGAAGAGGAAAGAAAAAGAATCACTCAAAAATCCTTTTTTGTTTAAAAGTTATAAGAGTTTTGGTCCAAGGACCTTTCTGTAATGAAACAGAAAACTCTCAGGGGTCTAAGCAGAAAAGTCCAGAAGACGATTCAGATTAGAAAGCGCCTTTGCCAGAATACGCTTTCGGAAACTGTTCGAAAAAAAGAATAGAGAGGCTAACGGGCGGGTCCCACCCGTCAGGTTTGAATATTCAAAAGGAGGCGGCAGAGCTCGTCGGCGCCCGAGAGCTGCGGTGGTCGCCTGCGGCGATCCACAATGACGAGGATCGGGGTACCACTGTTATCCGCGCCCCCTTCCGCGGCGGGGGGTGGGGGTGGTGTTCGCCGGCGAGCACCACGTCGACGGTGGCCCTTGCTCCAGCGGACGGTGGTTCGGGAAGTCGTGGGTCTCGTCGGAGAGAGTAGCTGGGGTCAAATTGAAGTGGGGGTTAGTCTCCTAGAGGTGCCATGAGGCTACGGGCAAGTCTAGGGCGGTGGAGGAGCTCTCACCAGAGAGAACGCTGCCGGAGCCCGAAGCGGACGGAGGTGGCCGGAGTTGAGGAAGAAGGGCCCCTCGAGGCTCTTCCAGTGGTGGGCGGGTCTGGTGAGATGGTGGGCGTGCGAGGTCGAGAGCGAGCTCCGAGGCGATATATAGCCGGCCCGAGGCGGTTGCCGAGAAGCAGGATAAGTCCGGCGACGATTCTGGCGGTCTTGTGGCTGGACGGTAGGTTTAGGAGCTTGAGCATCGACTAGGCGAACCTTTGAGTCCATCCCGGTGCCTAACTCAGCAAGGTAGGGGCTATTACGGCTGTCCCCAACGGAGCAACCGTGCGACGCGTCGGCGGCAGAGCGCGCCCGTGCGTGCTGTGCCACGGCGACGCATCTGCATGTGCCCAGCTGGCAAGGGAGACGGCCACGCGGAGCTCCCATTTGGCGTGGGCGGTGCCGAACAGCGTTGTGCCGCAGGGTGCCCCCTGTTGGCCGCCACGGGAGGTCCCGACGCCGCAGAAGACGCCGGCGCAGACAGGCCATGGTGCCACCGACGCCAGGAACCAGCCAAGTGCTCGTGCAGCGCTCTGGACAGGGAGGAGGAGCCATGCGCAACACGCCAAGTGTACAGTTGACAAGCGACCAGCCTCTGACGAATCTGAATTTCTGAATGTCTGAATTTCTCTAAAAGTGCATAGTGACAGTGCATGCTAGGTGTTCGACAGAATGATTTTGGCATGTGGGGATTTTTCCTTGAGCTGATTTTTGGTGGAGTGGCTTCTCATTGCAACTGGAGGTTGCCTGAATTTTAATTGGAATTTTTGGAGAAGAGGAGATATGAATTTCACCAAATTTGACAAATCTGGTCCAAACTTGGAGAAGCTGAAACTTGAAAATTTTGATAAGAAGAAGAGTAGATCTTGATGGTTCAAGGTTGTGGGTGCTAGGGACTATCCAGAGGAGTTGATTTGAGACCAAAGTTCAAAGGCATTAAGGTACTTGCTTTGCAATTCACCTAGGCTCAAAAATATGGACATAATTGTTTTGGGCAAAGAAATAAATGAAATAAAAATCCAAAAGTGAGTTGGACTGGTTGGGTCGAGAATATTTGGATTGTCCCAAAGTGTAAGGAGGGGTTTTGGGAAGATTTACCATAAGAGGCAAGATAAAACCATGGGTGGTTTTAAAATAATAGAAGAACCAAAACTCTAGGGTTCTCTTCTAAAAGAAAAATAAATCCCAAAAATAAATTTGAGAATGGGAGAATCAGAAGAAAGGTTTTTAAATAACCAACACCATAGTTGAAGAAGATGCCAAAGTAAAATCCTTTGCCAAAGGGGAATTTCTTGAGAGAAAGAGATTTTTGGAAGGGTTTAAATGAGCTCCTTCAAAACCAACAAAGTTTTTGTTGAAAACTAAAACAAAAATTTTGGAGTGTCACAACACCTGCCCCCTTAGGAAAAATCTCGTCCCCGAGATTTCAGCTGATTCTCAAATAAGTATGGGTGCTATGTCCGAAGAAAATCCTCTCTTTCCCAAGTGGCTTCACTCTCGGTGTGGTTGCTCCACTGAACTTTGAAGAACTTGATGGTTTTCTGTCGGGTCCTCCTTTCAGACTCCTCCAAGATTTTTGTTGGATGCTCTCATATGTGAGGTCTGGTTGCACGTCAATGTTTTCATGGGATACTTGCTTCTCTGGGTTGCTCATGCACTTCCTCAATTGCGAGACGTGGAACACATCGTGGACGTCGGATAAACCTTCGGGTAAGTCTAGCTGGTAGGCTACCGTGCCTCTCCTTGCCACTATGCAGAATGGTCCGATGAATCTTGGTGCCAGCTTACCTTTAATCTTGAATCGATGCAGGCCTCTCATAGGGGATACTCGAAGGTACACAAATTCACCGGGTTCAAAGCTGATTCCCCGATGTTTTTGATCGTAATAACTCTTCTTTCGAATTTGGGCTGTCTTGAGTCGATCCCTAATCACCTTAACTTTATCTTCAGCCTCCTTGAGCATGTCTAGGCCGAGGATATGGCTGTCTCCAGTTTCTGACCAATTTAGCGGGGTACGACATCTCCGCCCGTACAGAGCCTCAAATGGTGCCATTTGCAGGCTGGCTTGATAACTGTTGTTATATCACGAACTTCTGCGTATGGTAAGCTCTCTTCCCAACTGGTCCCATCGGTGAGGACACATGCTCTCGGCATGTCTTCTAGAATCTGGTTTACGCCTTGATTTGTCCATACATGCAGGGGTGGTATGCGATCTTGAATGCTAGTTGAGTTCCCAGAGCTTGTTGTAAGTGATCCCAAAATTGGGAGACGAAATGAGTGCCTCTGTCCGGTATTATTTTCTTTGGGACTCCATGTAAGCAGATGATACGGGAAAGATAAAGCCTAGCAAGCTTCTGAGTGGTGTGGGTTGTCTTCACGGGGATGAAGTGTGCTACTTTAGTCAGTCTATCAGTGATGACCCAAATGGCATTATTTCCGTGCCGTGACCGAGGTAGCCCAACAATAAAATCCATCCCAATCTCGTCCCATTTCCACTCGGGTATTTTATTTGGCTGTAAAAGTCCGGCCCGATTTACGGTGCTCGGCCTTGATGCGTTGACAAGAGTCACAACATGCGATGAGCGTGGCTATGTCCCTTTTAGACCGTGCCACCAATATTTTTCCTGAATATCCTTGTACATTTTGTCCCTCGGGATGTATCAAATACGGGCGGTGTGGCCTTCAGCTAAGATCTGCTTTTTAAGATCCTTGATATTTGGTACGCAAAGTCTATCTCCGTACCACAATATTCCACGCTTATCGATAACGAACTACGGGCCTTGCCCAAACTCACTTTCCGTTTAATGCCTTGATTGCTAGGGTGTCCATCTTTGAGCCTCTTTAATCGTTTCCATCGGGTAGGCTGTATTTCTAAATTTGATATGCTGCCTTCGGTGACTACTGACAAGTTGAGTTTAGCAAACTCTGTCGAAATTCAGGTCTCGGGTTTGGCGGGCCGTCGTCGTTTGGGCTAGGGTCCCGACTTAGGCGTCTGCCACTACATTTGCTTTTCTGGATGGTAGTGGATTCCAACGTCATAATCCTTCACTAGTTCCAACCAGCGTCGTTGCCGTAAATTCAGTTCGGTTGTGTGAAAATATACTTGAGGCTCTTATGGTCCGTGTATATCTCTAGCGGTTTCCAAGTAAAAAGTGTCTCCATTCTTTGAGTGCATGAATAACTGCTGCTAACTCTAGGTCATGAGTAGGATAATTTTCCTCATGCTTGCGAACTTGTGTGGAGACATATGCGACTACCTTGCCTTCTTGCATCAACACGCATCAGAGGCCTTTCCGGGATGCGTCACAATACACCTCAAAATTCTTGTGTATGTCTGTTACAATTAATACTGGTGCTTTCGTTAATTTCCTTTTTAATTCTTGGAAACTTTTCTCGCAAGCTTCCGTCCATTCAAACTTCTTGTCTTTCTTGAGTAGCTGCGTCATTGGCTTTGCTATGGTGGAGAATCCTTCAATAAATCTTCGGTAGTATCCTGCCATTCCCAAGAAACTTCAGACGTCCGTTCTACTGGCTGGTGGCTTCCCAAAATGGCACGGCCTTGACTTTTTCCGAGTCTATGGCAATACCCTCTTGGGTCAGTACGTGGCCCAGAAAACCTACTTGCCTTAGCCAAAATTCAAAGTTGCTGAATTTAGCGTACAATTGATGTTTCCTGAGTTCCCCTAGTACAATTCGGAGATGTTGACATGCTCTTACGGTGTCTTGGAGTATACCAGAATATCATCGATAAATACCACAACAAACTTGTCCATAAACTTCATAAATACTTTGTTCATGAGGTGAACAAAATATGCGAAGCGTTTGTTAGTCCGAATGGCATTACGGTGAACTCATACAATCCGTATCTGGAGGTGAAAGCCGTCTTGGGAATATCTTGGTTCGCACCTTTAATTGATGGTATCCCGACCTGAAGTCAATTTTGAGAATACCTTGGCCTCGAAGCGAGCTGATCAAATAAATCATTCATCCGTGGCATCAGATATTTGTTCTTGATTGTGACCATGTTAAGCGCTCGATAGTCTATGCACAATCTCGGTGTTCCATCCTTCTTTTGGCAAATAAAATTGGTGAACCCCAGGGTGAGGAGCTGGCTCGTATATAACCTTTGTCCAGTAATTCTTTTATTTGCTTCTTCAGTTCTACCAATTCGGATGGTGCCATTCTGTATAGTTTCTTGTATATGGGGGCGGTTCCGGGTGCTAGCTCAATGCTGAATTCTATCTCTCGATCTGGTGGCATGCACAGTAGTTCTTCGGGAAATACGTCTGGAAATTCACACACTACTGGAGCCTTGCTTAATTCAGAAATATCCACCTTGTTCAATCTTGATTGCCGGGATATTTTTCTTTCTTTGGCTGAAACTTTTATGGTCTTCCCATGGTGGTGGGTGAGAATCACGGTCCGGTTGAAGCAGTCAATAAAACCTTTGTTGGTGGTTAACCAATCCATCCCTAAGATGACATCCAGTCCTTTATTTTCCAACACGATAAGATTGGCGTGAAACTTCAACCCTTCAAACTCAATAATCACTCCTTGGCAATAACTCGGGTAACTTGCTTAATCGAGGGACTTGATGATCATAGATTTTTCCAAGGGAAGCATCGAAAAATTATTTTGCAAGGCAAAACTTTTGAAATGAACGAAAGTGAGAAGCTCGAGAATCAAACAAAACCATGGCAGGTATTGTGTTGTGAGGAAGCGTGCAGTCACGATATCTGGGGCGTTCTGTGCTTCCTCTTTGGTCACGTGGTTTAGATGACCCTTCCTGTGGTTGTTATTTGGGTTGAAATTGTTGCGCTTTGGCGCCGAATTATTGCCTCCGTTGTTCGGCTTTGGGGTCGAGTTCCTTGGTTTGGGGCACTTCTTGGCATAGTGCCCTTCTTCTCCACAAGCATAGCAGGTAACGCCTGGGCGGTAGGTGAACTCCTTATCCCTTGCATGTAAATTCTTGATTGGACGTGATACGTTTGTCGTGGGTTTGGGTGTCCAACCTTTCTGAATGTCTGTCTTGCTGCGGTGGTTGCGAGCATGATTATTCTGGTCCCTTTTTCGCTTACGGAAATCTTCCAAGCTGCGTCTCTCATTTTCCAAAGTAATGGCCTTATCCACCAGCGTCTTAAAGTCCGGGAAGGTGTGCACAACCAAGCGGCATTTAAGCGGCGAGGCGTCCAAATCTAGGAATTTTTCCATCTTCTTGCTTTCAGACATACACTCCTCGTTGGCGTAGGAGACAACAGAGTAAACTGACTGTTGTATTCTGACACCGTCATTGTCCTTTGCTTGAGGTCATCAAATTCTCTCTTTTTGATCTTCATAAGACTCTTAGGAATATGTGCCCCACGAAAACCTTCTTTGAACTCCTCCGGATTATATTATTTTCGTTGGGGTGCATGTGTAGGAAATTTTCCCACCACGATGCGGCTGCTCCAGTGAGATAGTGCGGTGCATAAAGTACTTTCTCAAGATCTGAACACTGGGCAATAATTAACTTTCTTTCCATGTCTCGAAGCCAGTCCTCGGCTTCAAGAGGTTTGTCAGTGTGAGAAAATGTTTGGGGGCCGCGTCTTCTGTAGCTCAGATAACTTTGATTGCTGCTGATACTATCCACGGTGATTTCCCATATTGATGACTTGGTTCATCATCTCCTGATGTTGTTGCTGACTTTGCTCATAAAGACCGCACATTTGGGAAAGTGCTGTTTCACTGTCCTATTGACTTGACTGCCCCTGTGTGAAATTGTTGCTGGGTTGTGTGCCATAATTTTGCTCTGGCGGAGTTGGCATGGAGCGCGTCCAAGGACGAGACATTGTTCACTCTGGGGATATATTTTGTAAAACTCATAAGAAAAGAAATTGAGTCGCAAAAGTCAATAAATTCATGAAGACGGAAAAAGTCTCAAATGCTCCAAGATTTTTCAAGAGAATAAGCGTTTGCATACGAAGAAGGACTGCTCATTACATATCTTACACGCATAGCGGTAATTATACAATACATTACTCGGGATATGAGTACATATTCTGACATGTTATTTAGGCTAGTGCACTCCTCCGGTTCCTACATGATGCGCAAACAAGCTACTTCTCACAGCCTATGTACATATAAACATATCGCACAAGTCGGTACATCGCATGGCGGCTAAGCGTACTCGATCGGAGATGGTAAGGATTTCCCTTGGCCTGCCAAGGGTGAGTTGATGAAATTTGGGGACTCAACCTCCTCTTCGGTAATAGGCTCCGGACATGAAGTGCTGCGCTGAGTTGGTGGAGCATGTGCCCTATCTTGGGACAACACGAACATGAGCGGGCGCAAGGGGTGGTGCGAGCAACTGGAGTAGGCGCAATGACATGGTTGAACTCATCAGTGGTAGGCAGGCGACGAGTAGTGGCGAGAGCAGTAGGAGCAAAAGATGCTGATGACGAGACGAAAGTCAGTGGCGGTGCGGTGCGTAGGAGCTCCCTCCTGTTGGCGGCACAACCATGGACTGAGTCCATGCGGGCAGCCACAAAGTCGTCCACCAGGTTGTCGAAGGGTGCCTCCAAAGCCCGGAGATACTCGATAAGCATCTCAAAAGCCTCGTCTCGTTCTCCTCTGGGGCAAGAGAACGCGTAGTGGCAGGTGTATGTCACGTGACATGGAAGGTAGCGGTAACGATGAGTCTTCATCGAAGGAAGGATGTCCCTGAGACGAGCTATCGCCTCACGGGCTGCCATCTGCAGTGCATGCTTCTCCGTAGGCATGGCTCCCCCCAAGAACCGGAAACGCTCAACTCGCCCTCCCTTGAATTGCACCGCGGTCTGGTGCATGGTTAGACGGTCATTGACCTTGTGCTGAGAGAGTGAGAAGACTGGGCGCACAGATGGCCCCAGCGTGACTTGGACGATGAAGGAGAGAAGCTTGACGAACCCATCAGGCATGTTGGCGAACATCTGTGACTCGCAGTCGTTGCCAGCCATCTACAAAAGTAGGCAAAAATTCTGAATGGTCAAACCATAAATTTATGCTGACTGTCAGAAATTGACTACATTTGTAAAAAAATTAAAAATTAGCTCTATATGCTAATAACCGATTAGCGATCGCACCTAGTGGCTTCCTACAGTCAGCCTGGCTCTAGTACCAAGCTTGTCACGACCGGTTTTATAATAAAAATATTTATTGAGAAACCGATCTATTTATTCCAGTATGAGGAAAATCCTCCTTACTGGTAGACAAAACCTTGATACAACAAGCCAGTAGCATTTAATATATTACAGGGTCGAGCTGAGGTTGCTCAACAAATTATTACAAGCACGCCAATAATTATACATAGTGGCAGATATGACACAGTGGGGTGGTGGCATACTACTGACTCGAGGTATAGTAGTGGAATAACACAGTGGAGTGGATAATATGACTCCTACACCGGCGGCTCATCGAGCGTCGAGGTGAGGCTCGATGAATTTATTTGGGTAGCGGAAGCGGATATAACACGATGACTAATCCAGGGGGTTGCACGAGACTGTTGGGATTCCTCTAGGCGTCGGACTCGCTATGGAACTCTTCATCCATGAGATCGCCTTTCACAAGATTCGGCCAAATCAACAAGCCAGGTGAGTACTTTGAAAGTACTCGCAAGACAGTTCGGACAAAAGATATAGCAAATGTATGCGTGAATGCACCATGAGTAATTTAACAATGCGCAATCAAATCAGTATAACAAGGTAAATGAAAAGGGAATCGGCGGTATTCCGCTCGAAAACCCAATAAAATAAACTGAAAACCGATCGGGTGTCTGAAGCGACACCTCGAAGGGTGAACAAATAAGTAAAGCATGCCGCAGTCGGGTGTCTAAGCGACACCTCATAAAGGGCTTATACTGAAAGAAAAGACATCGTGCCACGATCAGACGTCGGAGGCGACATCACGTAAAGGGCTTATATCAAAAGTAAATAAATAACAATGCCACGGTCGAATGTCCGGCGACATCGCAGAAAGGGCTTATATCAAAAGTAAATAAATAACAATGCCACAGTCGAATGTCTGAGCGACATCGCAGAAAGGGCTTATATCAAAAGTAAATAAATAACAATGCCATAGTCGGACGTCTGAGCGACATCGCAGAAAGGGCTTATATCAAAAGTAAATAAACAACAATGCCACAGTCGGACGTCTGAGCGACATCGCAGAAAGGGCTTATATAAAAAATATGTAAATAACAATGCCACAGTCGGACGTCTGAGCAACATCGCATAAAGGTCTTATATCAAAAGTAAATAAACAACAATTCCACGGTCGGACGTCTGAGAGACATCGCGGAAATGGCTTATACTTCATTATTCATAACTTACAAGAAAAGGTGCTCACGGAAAATATTCATCACATGATAGTAAACGGGTTAGTCCATCCACAGGAAATAAACATTTAACACTCATGTGGTTCTCAGGAGTTTACATCACGGAATGACATTTGACAATATAAGATGAACACAACACTTGGATCTGGATAAGATGATTTCAAGGATTATTGACTCTGCAAAGTTTGTACTAAATTTTCCACAGCCAACGGATTTCCGTAGTCTCGAAGGACTAGTTCCGTTTACGGTATTTCGGAGGAAACACAGCTAACCAGTACACACCCATCCCACCTTACATTGCCAGGAATCACCCTAGACAGCGTTCAAGAAAAACTTTGAGACGGGGAGATCACAATCTCGGATAGCATGGGATCAAATTTATAAACGCGCGCTCTAAGGGGTGCCCCCCTCTTGGTCCCAACCGGAAACACCCATGCCCCCTGACCGGATGATAGGCTTTAATCCAGGGCCATGGAACCCTCATCCCGACCTCTCGATTTGGTGTGTGCCAGAAAGCGGTTTGCAACTTATTAAGCCGTATACCTTGCGGAAAACATGTGGTAGCATAGAAGGGAAAACGGACGGAACTGGACTGATTCATGTTGACACTCGGTCAACGGTCTGGCATAAGACTGGCATACTACAACACTGCCATCTTACCCATTCTCATGCCAACTCATGGCCATGCAACTCATTCCCATCAACTCATGGATTTCCGAAACTCACTTGCCTCAACTTTTTACGTGACATGACTTTCATCGAGATGCTCATGAACATGCCATGAGACTAATTAATGCAAACATGCCCAAACACTCATCATATCAAAAGTTCAAACATGCTTGCCTGGTTCGGAGTAGTCGGGGCCTAGCTCGGTGAAGTTCGCGGTTCCGTCACCTCCTTCGGTATCTACGGTATACAAAAATACACACACTAATGTAAATACCATGGGGTGCACAAAAATATTCCAAATATTTTTCCAATAAATCTGATAAAAAACTAGACAAAATTTTGAAGAGGACGGAAAAAGATTCACTCAAAAATCCTTTTCTGTTTAAAAGTTATAAGAGTTTTGGTCCAAGGACCTTTCTGTAATGAAACAGAAAACTCTCAGGGGTCTAAGCAGAAAAGTCCAGAAAACGACTCAGATTAGAAAGCGCCTTTGCCAGAATACGTTTTCGGAAACGGTTCGAGAAAAAAAGAATAGAGGGGCTGACGGGCGGGTCCCACCCGTCAGGTTTGAATATTAAAAAAAGGAGGCGGCAGAGCTCGTCGGCGCCTAAGAGCTGCGGTGGTCGCCGGCGGCGATCCACGGCGAGGCAGGGGGATCAGGGGATACCTCTGTGATCAGTGCACCCTTCCGCGTCGGGGGGTGGTGGTGGTGGTCACCGGCGAGCACCACATCGGCTGACCCTTGCTCCGTGGACGGTGGTTCGGGAAGTCGTGGGTCTCGTCGAGAGAGTAGGCTGAGGTCAAATTGAAGTGGGGTTAGTCTCCTAGAGGTGCCATGATGCTACTTGGCAAGTCTAGGGCGGTGGAGGAGCTCTCACGGAGAGAGAACGCTGCGGAGCCAAGCAGACGGAGGTGGCGGAGTTGAGGAAGAAGGGCCCCTCGGCGCTCTTCCGGTGGGCGGGTGCAGTGAGATGGTGGAAGCGTCTTGGGGGTCGAGAGCGAGCTCGGGCGCTATATATAGCCGGCCCGAGGCGGTTGCCGAGAAGCAGGATAAGTCCGGGCGAGCAATTACGGCGGTGCTGTGGCTGGACGGTAGGTTTAGGAGCTTGAGCATCGACTAGGCGGAGCACTGAGTCCATCCGGTGCCTAACTCCAGCAAGGTAAGGCGATTCACGGCTGTCCCCAATGGAAAGGCCGTTCGGCACGTCGACGGCAGAGGGCGCGCCCCGTGCATGCCAGGGCACGGCGACGTGCTGCATGCGTGCGCTGGCAAGGGAGACGGCCACGCGGAGCTCCCAGGTGGCATGGGCGGTGCCGAACGGCGTTGTGCCACAGGGTGCCCCCTGTTGGCCGCCACGGGAGGTCCCGACGCCGCGGAAGACGCCCGGAGCAGCGGCCATGGTGCCACCGACGCCTTGAGAACCAGCCAAGTGCTTTCGTGCGGCGCCTTTCACGGGCGGGGAGGAGGAGCCATGCGCAACGCGCCAAGTGTATAGTTGACAAGCGACCAGCCTCATTGAAACTGAATTTACGAATGTACGAATTTCTCACGAAAGTGCAAAGTAACAGTGCATGCCAGGTGTTCGACAGAATGATTTTGGCATGTGGGGATTTTCCTTGAGCTGATTTTTGGTGGAGTGGCTTCTCATTGCAACTGGATGTTGCCTGAATTTTGGTGGAATTTTTGGAGAAGAGGAGATATGAATTTCACCAAATTTGACAAATCTGGTCCAAACTTGCAGAAGCTGAAACTTGAAAATTTTGAAAAGAAGAAGAGTAGATCTTGATGGTTCTAGGTTGTGGGTGCTAGGGACTATCCAGAGGAGTTGATTTGAGACCAAAGTTCAAAGGCATTAAGGTACTTGCTTTGCAATTCACCTAGGCTCAAAAATATGGACATAATTGTTTTGGGCAAAGAAATAAATGAAATAAAAATCCAAAAGTGAGTTGGACTGGTTGGGTCAGAATATTTGGATTGTCCCAAAGTGTAAGGAGGGGTTTTGGGAAGATTTACCACAAGAGGCAAGATAAAACCATGGGTGGTTTTAAAATAATAGAAGAACCAAAACTCTAGGGTTCTCTTCTAAAAGAAAAATAAATCCCAAAAATAAATTTTAGAAGGGGAGAATCAGAAGAAAGGTTTTTAAATAACCAACACCATAGTTGAAGAAGATGCCAAAGTAAAATCCTTTGCCAAAGGGGAAATTCTTGAGAGAAAGAGATTTTTGGAAGGGTTTAAATGACCTCCTTCAAAACCAACAAAGCTTTTGTTGAAAACCAAAACAAAAATTTTGGAGTGTCACAAAGTATGGCGGAGCTCGTGGAGCTATTCAAAGGAGCACGACGGTGTATTCGATTATGGAAGATATCAGCCTGCCGAGAAGGTGCGCAAGAGGCCTGGGCCATGGTAAAAACACGGTACACCAAGCTCGACCGAATTATATGGCCCGGGTAGGTCCTAAAGGGTCAGATGGAAAAGAAATTCCAGTTAGTTTAGTATATGACCAAGTAAAGGTAGCCGCCAAATATTCCCAATAGGATTGTAAGCTAGACCGCCTGTTAGATAGTATAGAGAAAGAAGTTTTTGAGTCCAAGTGACTATGTACTTCCATTGACATAATCTTCCCTGGCCGGATTGTAAAATGATTGTCATGGCAGACCTTTTTGCTTCGACCTCTGGACCCGAGGATGCGGAGTGTTTCCAAACACCGAAGCGGAAATATAGACCAGTTTATGCGTGGAAACCAGGCGTAGGGGTCATGGTTGCTTAAACAGACAAGTTGTATCCGGCTAGCTATGTTATATTACATTGTAATTGTAAGAAACATCTTCCAGAGAGAATAGTTCCGTTAAGGGTTCCTTTCCCTGGGTGAACATGCGTTAGTGTGCATGCCCGAACTTTGATTGAAAAGATCACAGTGTATGTTACATCTGGGGGTTCATAGTGTAATGAGTGGAACACATCTTTAGTCTGCCGACCGATTATTCCCTTAAGAACGCTAGTTTTCGGCTTCACCCAGTCTGAGGTACACATCCGGATGACCCGGCAGTAACAATCGCAGAGGTGCTCCCTTTATGCCCTAGCCGAACAAATGGGAACGTACGGCATAAGCACAGCAGCCAGGCAACCCAGCTTGGCCAAAACTTAAGTCATATTGATGCATATAATGAGGAAAAAGACACGTGTGTGGTGAGCTTGATGCCCAGAAAATAATAATAAGCTTTTGTACAGGAAGCCCCAGGTATTATGGGCGTACATATTTAAGGATGCGTACGACATAGGTGTGTGGTTTTAGCCACACAAGAGCTTTAAAGCAAGAAAAAAGTTAAAGAGAGGAAAAAATAATGGAAACAAAGGGAGAAGAAGATGAACAAAGAGTTCGGCTCTAGGCGTAAAATCTTCGGAGTCTGGCAGCATTCCACGGGTTCGGCTCTAAGCGGTTGTCCGATGCGTCACGCAGGCGGTATGCTCCTCCAGTGAGAACTTCATCTACGATGAAGAGAGCCTCCCATTGTCACATCCCTAGCTTCTGGCAATGCACTAGTGCTGGCCTTTGGTGGTGCATCATGTTTAAGTTTCAATTGAACTTGAAATGGGGGCTAATAAAACCTAGCAGCAAATGAAACTCAACTAGGGTCCAAATAAAAATCATATTCACTGAACCCAAAATGCCTTCTAAAATGTTTATCATCTTTGCCTTGGTCTAGGAGCTCTAACAAAAATGGTGCACATATTTCTAGGTCCATTTTGGATTTCTAAATTAATTCATATGGTATTTGAATTGGGGCTAATAATTAATATAAAATATTTATTAGCTCCAATAATTCTGTTAATTGGTGTGGGTCTCTGGAATTTTCCAACTAGCTAGTCCCCACAAAAAAATTACCAGAACAAAATAAAATGATTTAGATCTTAGAACTAAATCAAAACAAATTACAGAAATAGAAAAGAAAACAAAATAGAGGGAAGGAAAGAGGCTTACCTGGCGCCTACCTGTGCGCCCTGCTGCTGAAGCCGGCCCAGCCCAGCCACCTCCCCCTTGATTGTCTTCCTCCTCTTGCCCGGAAGGCGGAGGGAAGTAGTGCACTGGCCTTTCGCGCCTGTGGCACGCAACAGCCTGCCTGGCCCCTCCCTGGCCAGCGCGACACTGGGATCGTTCCCCCGTGGCCTCCGCAACCCATCGACCCCTCGCTCACTCTTTCCCCCTCGCCCCCTCGCTCTCTTCACTCCATGGCCGACGCACGCCCAAGCTCGTCGCCGCCGTAGTCGTGCCCACAGCCGCCCTCGAGCCTCTCCGACCTATCCCCGAGCTCCGCCTCGTCCGCCTCGTCCTCTCCACCGATCTATTCGACGCCGGAAGCCCTGGACGCCGCCAGCATCGCCGTTTCCCTCGTCGGCCACCAAAGATCATAGTCGTCGATTCGCCGCCCCGAGCGCCTCCCCGAGCCCACGGAGCTGCTCTTCGACCTCACCGTGAGCCCCTGCTCCAAACCCCTCTTCCTCCCCTTGCGTTTGTGCACTCTAGCCCCATCCCCCGCCGCGCCCGAGAGCTCCTGCCACCAGCAATGCCGCTGCCGCCGCCCTAGTCACTGGAGCTCGTTTCCGAGCACTCCATCGTGCTCAGCACGCTCCAATAGCACATATCACGCCACCGCCGCCCTCCCCGTGCACCACAACGCGATCCCGCATGCAACCGAACTCCGGCCACCGCCGCGAGCTCCATTCCAGCGAACACCAGCCACCCCAGCTCCAGCCGGTACCATGAGTGGATGCGGGCGAGTTCTAGCTCCGCGTAGATGCCCTCAGCGCACCCAGCCGCTGCCTGTAGCTCAACTCCGGCGAGCCTCCGCCGTTGGTTTGGTCATCGCCGGCCGAACTCCGGTGACTGATGACGTGGCCGTCATTAGGCACTAATGACCCAGCTAAGCCACCCCTAGAGCCACTGCCATGTGGGCCCCAGTGCCTAAACTAATTAGTTTTATTTCTCTATTAGATTATTACTAACCATAGTGGGCCCCGCCTATCAACGTTGACTTGGCCACGTCAGCTTTGACCGGGTCCCACATGTCGACCTCTATGGCCGACAACTGTGTGATCGGTGGACCCGCTGGTCAGGTTTGACTGGACCGGTCAGTTGACGTGACGTCCTGACGCCAGTCGACGTGATAAATCCTTTTCTAGATTTATTCTTATTTAGGAAATTCCAGAAAATAGTGCTAACTTCTAAAAATCATATAAAATCAACTGTAACTCCAAATGAGATAAATTATATATGAAAAATGATCAGAAAAATCCAATCTATCCATCTATACCATTTTCATGCATTTTAGAACAACTTATAGATGATGTTTAGGACAAATCATATAAATGGCATTTGAATAATCACATATGGAGTTGAATTTGAATCTTTGGTTCAAAAAAATTTCATTTAATCTGGTTGCTAGTTGCATTAGCTCAAACCACATCATATTACCATGGCACATTCATGCATCATATTGTTGCATTGCATTGATTGTGTTCTTCCTTGTTTGTCGGTGTTTGTCCCCTCTCGATAGACGTGGTTCCGACGATGTGATCGATGACACCGATGAAGATCTATACTATCTTCAGAAGTGCCAGGCAAGCAAAACCCCCTTGTTCATTCCGATACAATCCCACTCTCTCGCTCCTGCTCTCTTTTACTGCATTAGGACAACAATGATTCATCTGTTACTTGCTGCGGTAGTTGAACCCCTTTATCCTCTGCATGACCTGTCATTGCCGCAGTAAATAGATGAAACCCACTAGCATGGGTAGGAGTTGTTTGAGCCCTGATGTGCCTACTCATTCATGCTTGTTTGTCATGCACCTCTTTGCTTAGAGTTGAGTCAGGTCTGATTCATCGGGGATGAATCGGAGGTGTGTGAACATGTCCTCCTGTGTGAGAGCTAAGTGTGTGAACACGATTTGGTAAAGGTAGCGGTGAGAGGCCATGTAGGAGTACATGGTGGGTTGTCTCATTGCAGCCGTCCTCGAGGCCCGAGTTACGTGTTTGTGATCCATGAATAGTTACTACCACACATTGGGTTCCGGTAACTCGACCCCTCTCGACTTATTAATCAACTCGATCTCTCTCCAGGAGTTGCAACTAGTTTCTGGTGTTTGTAGGTTGTGTTAGTAGTCTACCAAGTGGCACCCAGTACAGGTGGGCTTGGGACAGACTAGGCACCGTGGCCGGTAATAGCGTCGCCCGTTTGGTGGGCTTGGAACCACTGTACACATCGTTTGGGGCCGTGGCGACACCCGGCCGGATCTCCTTGCGGATGGAACCGAATAGGCGATAAACCTGGACGAGAGACTTGTGTGGTTAGTCGGTCGTGGCCGACTTCGCCGAGCTTCCGCTTGAAGGTTGCCGAGATACACGAGGTGTACATGGTGGTAAGTGGCGAGGCGTGTGTGAAGAAGTACACCCTGCGGGGTTAACATCATCTATTCGAATAGCCGTGTCCGCGGAAAAGGACTTCTGGGTTGCTGTCTGGTTCGTAGACAAGTGAAAGTGGATACTCTAAAGTGCGCCAAGATAAGCGTGAGTGCTATGGATGGCGATCTCGTAGGGAGGCGGGAGCGGATCCATAGTGGTGTATTGATATGGTGAATATGTGGACTCGTATGCGCCACGTCAAAAGAGTTACTTGCGATCGTAGTTCAGGGATAGCCCTTGAGTCAAAGCTGGCTTGCTGCGGTCAAACTCCACCACCCGTTTATTGATACCGATGCATATGTAGATAGTTACGATGTAAGTCTTGCTTTGGGTACATTTGTACTCACGTTTGCTTAATTTATGTTTTTGCAGAGAGACTTCCGTCTCGCTAGTAGTTCAGCGTGGACTTTGGCGTTTAGCTTGTTACCTCGGCTATGATCTTGTGCCCTCGGCAAGATCTCGGTAGATAGTCGAGCTTCTCAGCCTTTTTCATTTGTAGATGTCTGTAGTCAGACATGTTAAGCTTCCGCATGTGCTTGTTGCTTGTATGCTCTGTATGTTGGGTCATGAGACCCATGTTTGTAATATCTCGCTCCTCGGAGCCTAATGAATAAATACTTGAGTCGTAGAGAGTTATGTTGTGATGCCATGTTGTATTTACACATATCGAGCATATTGTGTGTATGTTTGAAATGCTTGGTATGTGTGGGATCCGACAATCTAGTTGTTTATCCTTGGCAGCCTCTCTTATGGGGAAATGTAGTCTAGTGCTTCCTTGAGCCATAGTAGTCCGCTTCTGACCCGATTCACGAGTCACCGCTAGCCCGGCCTACTGCTCGGGGCGCTTTGATGGCGGCATGTGTTTCACTTCGTTCTGTATGCATCCCTTCGGGAAATGTCACGCGGTGACATCCGAGTCTGCCTAGCTGCTACAGCCGGGTTCCCGGAGTCCAGTTAGCCAGTGCTACAGACCCGGATTCTGCAGCTGGCGGACCGACATGGTCGAAGTTGATTCATGTATGCCTGTCCCCATGGGTTAGTGCCGCTTTGGGTTCACGACTAGCCATGTCGGCCCCGGTTCTCTGTCATATGGATGCTAGCGACACTATCATATCGTGAGCCAAAAGGCGAAACAGTCCCGGGCCATGGTAAGCGACACCGTGGAATACCGTGCGTGAGGCCGCAAAGTGATATGAGGTGTTACCGGCTAGATCGATGTGACTTAGAATTGGGGTCCTGACAGCTTTGGTATCAGAGCCTGACTGCCTGTAGGTTTACCAAGCCAAATCGGTCGAAGTTGTGTCTAGAAATGCTTTAGTTATATATGGGAATTGATTGTGGAAGGGAACGTAAGGCTCTTTTTACTCCTTTACCTTATGGCCTTCTGATCTGGGTCATCCTCTTCTCTTCTCTGAGGGATTAAGAACTAGGTCTTCTCATCTATCTATCAGGATGACGAGTTGCTATGATAGAGACTTATAGGATTGATGGATTTACGCCCCAGTTTAGTTTCTACTACTTCTGTGTGTTGTCAATTGAACCAGAACCTTGTTACGATGTGGATAAGTGACTATGCAAATCCTTGTGAATGTCTCAAATCTTTTCCTGAGCATTTACAGTCGTTATGCTGTCCGAGTCATCCCAGGTCTCTAAATAGTCTGATGCATTTGCAAATCCTTTCTTTCCATTCCCGATGTCCTTTATGGTCAGAATAAGCACACTAACCGGTGCGTTGAGGTAATTTATTGCCTTGACATATATGTTGGAGCTATTATTATGACCCTAGGTGTTTTAGGGAGTCACCTAGTAATGTAGCCATGTTTTCTGTTTCCAGTGTGATGAATCTGGCCGTCATTCCCGAAAGCATCCCGTGATGCTACCTAGTAGTAGGTATTCTACTCCTGGGTTTTGAACCCAAAATTCACTCTACTTACCTCATGTTGATAGTGTTGCTCGTACCTTTTGGTTATTAGTAACTTTTGTGATAGTCCTCGAGGTCTGTGGTATTCCCTTCTTCCAAATACCATGAACCATTTTGGCAGAAGTTCTCTTGAACCGAAAGATCACAACAAGAGTGCTCTCAATGAGTTTCCTATCCTATGTTGTGAATCTGCCTATCCTACCTTCCCGCATGGGTTACCCGGAAGAAATGTTGAACTTGGTTCGACATACTAATCTATGCACCCACAACTCAGAAAATCATATGTTCCTTTGAGTTGTCCCCCTTTAGTTTGCCTTCTGACCTTCGTCTATCAATTGATAGTCAGGAGTAGTCGTGCATTCATGTTCATCAATGCCTTTTACTTCTGTGGTCCGTCAAGCCATTCTATTCGGAATGACTAGGAGAAACAAACTCCAGTACCTCATCCATATCTAGGATTGGGTCAAAGCAATTGTATTCCGCGGATCAAAATGCCAAACCCGCTTTTTCTCTGTTGTACCTTGGAGTGTTACCATCTTTATGTCAAGAGTGTCATGAGAATTGCACCACCTCTTATGAATTCTTGACGCAGTAATACTTCTTGCCATCATTGTTCATTCCTCGGTTCCCGTGTTATTGTAACCGGAATGCCGACAAGTGAACCGTGATGTGCGAAATCAATACTCCTAGCAACTCCGTTGCTTGGTAGTTAATGGACAATACTCTCATTCTTAGCGTGCTGGTTATTGAATTATCATTCTAAGACTGATCGTGCTACCTAGTTCATATTTCTGGTGCACACTTCGATCAATGAGTCAGGATTGTGCCAATCCCTCGCTTATTTGATCATATCGTCTTGCCCTGAAAAGAAAGATTGTTCTCGAACTTAGTAACATATCGGTGGGTCGTGATGTTCTGAATATCCTCTCGGAAGTATCACCAGGTTGTCCCCTGACTGTTATGTTGAGCTCGTGATCAAGATGGTTTCTTGCTATCCATCCCTTCTCCAAGAATCTGTGTTGGATACCCCTGAGCTAGTTCATTAAGCTAAACAACAACTTGGAGAGTTCGAAGATAAAAAGCTTTGCCGAATTTGGTTCTTTCTGAAGGGATATCTTTGTGTTTGTGTGTGTGTTGAAGAAAGATGGTATCTTCACCAATTGGTCCTCGTGATCAGTTGTTGAATCTATTGAATTGTCAAAACTTTGACTTGAGTATGGGCTATCTTCAAGTCAAATCAGAACCAACGATGTACGTAATGTTGTCTTACTCGTGGTTGATCCCTCGAGCATACACCATTACATCTTTTGTTAAGATCAATGCTATCACCGTGTTCACATGATGGTGGAAGTCCAGTGATATGGAAATTCCGATGAGTTGTTGTTGAGCCCATCAGCAGCATTTTGTCTCCCCCATGACTCATGTTGAACATAATTAGTGTTGGAAACTTTGTAAACAATGCCTTCATATTCCGTTCATGAAGCATATGTTTGGATGAAAGTAGCGACTTCCTCTAAGTTCACGTGCAATCGATGCAAGTTGCCGCCATGAATTCGAGGAGCTTGTTTTGCTTCCTTTGGAATCATCCCAAGTCAGTCATGCATTCGTGCGAAGTACTCTATGGTTTGGTAGATTAATTACCTCCACTCCATATGTGTTCCTAGCACACCAAGCCACTGATTGATCTGTTCAAGGAAAAGAAGTTCCTTCCTAAGACCCGGGCTTATACAAGGACTTCGATATCCCCAATGATGGTTCCCCATCTAAACTCGGTAGTGTTTTATTGTAAGACTACTATGTGTTCATGCTTGTCTAGGACAGCGTGTTCACATGTGTGTAGCAGAACCAGCTCATGTTTTGGAGCTTGCTATTGTAGTTCATTTCTTGAGAATCTCGCAACATCATCTTGTCGATTTGTGTTGCAAAATTTCTTTTCCAAACATGATGTCTGAAATGTCCTGTTACCGACCAGATCTGAATCTCAGGCAGATATGATGGTTGGAACTATTCCAAGATCTGTGATGTAGGTCCCGACAAGGTCGATGTTGGCCGACACACCTAGCCGAAGATCTATTATTGTAGCATCTTAACTGAGCAAGTTGACCATCCTCTCCATAAGGATGTCGTGCGACTTATTCTAGAAGTTGTTCCTTATGGATTTTGTGCTTCCGAAGTCCGACCTTTACTTGATGTTCAAGATACCAAACATATCTATGAATGTATTACGCTAACACATCAAGGAGAACATTATAAGAGGAGTGCTAAATGTCTCTCGATCGATCATCCAGATTTTGCTTCCTTGGCTCCGCTAAGGTAAAATTTGAGAAGGTGTTATCTTCCTTTGCATCTGTATCGTCCACCACTATTCATCATGGTAGTATGTTGTGTTGCCAGGATCCTTGACATGGATGTTGGTAAAACCTTGATGAATATGGAAATGCTCAAGTTCTTGAGAGCACGCGCAAGCAAAATCATTCCTTGCGTTGTCTTCAACAAGGTAGTCCACATCATCCATTCTAGTCCGAGTATGTCATTCTACTGAACTCCTCCAAATGGTCGATTGTGATTTGCCTTAAGCTGGTATAAAGAGTTTCAATGATCTTTGAATCAAAGGTAATTCTTTTTGCCACTTAAGGGATGATTCCATGAGTCACCTCCTCTAAGATGTCTCGTTATGGTATCATGGCAATTCAACTCCTCGCTACGTTGACAACAGTTCACCACCTTCTTAAGCGTGAAATTGTTGTTTACCAAGTGAAACCTTGTCATCTATCTCACTCCATTCCTTCAGATGTATGCTTTGTGTCTCAGCTCGAGAGATGTGTCAATGTCTCATTCCATGAGTTGATCCTGAGTTGTTCGATCTTCAAGAAGATCGATTCTTCTAGAGTTTCCCTTTCCTCTCCTTGTTATGTTAGTTGGGGGTCTCAGAGGAAGACATCGAGTCAATGACAGTGACGGAATCAACGTTCTTATGAAGTGCAACCTGGATCGTGAAGATTGCGTTAGTTGCGTTCCCCTTTATCTTACCCCACGTTTGAATCTCAGGACGAGATTCTTGTTTAGTGGGGGTGAGCTGTCACATCCCTAGCTTCTGGCAATGCACTAGTGCTGGCCTTTGGTGGTGCATCATGCTTAAGTTTCAATTGAACTTGAAATGGGGGCTAATAAACCCTAGCAACAAATGAAACTCAACTAGGGTCCAAATAAAAATCATTTTCACTAAACCCAAAATGCCTTCTAAATGTTTATCATCTTTGCCTTGGTCTAGGACCTCTGACAAAAATGGTGCACATATTTCTAGGTCCATTTTGAATTTCTGAATTAATTCATATGGCATTTGAATTGGGGCTAATAATTTATATAAAATATTTATTAGCTCCAATAATTCTGTTAATTGGTGTGGGTCTCTCGAATATTCCAACTAGTTAGTCCCCACAAAAAAATTACCAGAAGAAAATAAAATGATTGAGTTCTTAGAACTAAATCAAAACAAATTACAGAAATAGAAAAGAAAACAAAATAGAGGGAAGGAAAGAGGCTTACCTCGCGCCTACCTGTGCGCCCTGCTGCTGAAGCCGGCCTAGCCCAGCCACCTCCCCTGCGGGGTGTCTTCCTCCTCTTGCCAGAAGGCGGAGGGGAACTAGTGCCTGGCCTTCCTTGTGAGCATAGCTGCCTGCTGGCCCCTACTGCTAGCGCGACGCTGGGATCGTTCCCCCATGGCCTTCGCAACCCATCGACCCCTCACTCACTCTTTCCCCCTCGCCCCCTTTCTCTCTTCACGCCATGGCCGACGCACGCCCAAGATCATCGTCGTCGTAGTCGTGCCCACGGCCGCCCTCGAGTCTCTTCGACCTATCCCCGAGCTCCGCCTCGTCCGCCTCGTCCTCTCCACCGATCTGTACGATGCCGGAAGCCCTGGACGCCGCCAGCATCGCCGTTTCCCTCGTCGGCCACCAAAGATTGCCGCCGTCGATTCGCCGCCCCGGGCGCCTTCCCGAGCCCACGGAGCTGCTCTTCGACCTCACCGTGAGCCCCTGCTCCAAACCCCTCTTCCTCCCCTTGCGTTTGTGCACTCTAGCCCCATCCCCCGCCGCGCCCGAGAGCTCCTGCCACCAGCAATGCCGCTGCCGCCGCCCTAGTCACTGGAGCTCGTTTCCGAGCACTCCATCGTGCTCAGCACGCTCCAATAGCACATATCACGCCACCGCCGCCCTCCCCGTGCACCACAACGCGATCCCGCACGCAACCGAACTCCGGCCACCGCCGCGAGCTCCATTCCGGCGAACACCGGCCACCCCAGCTCCAGCCGCTACCACGAGTGGATGCGGGCGAGTTCCAGCTCCGCGTAGATGCCCTCAGCGCACCCAGCCGCTGCCTGTAGCTCAACTCCGGCGAGCCTCCGCCGTTGGTTTGGTTGTCGCCGGCCGAACTCCGGTGACTGATGACGTGGCCGTCATTAGGCACTAATGACCCAGCTAAGCCACCCCTAGAGACACTGCCATGTGGGCCCCAGTGCCTAAACTAATTAGTTTTATTTCTCTATTAGATTATTACTAACCATAGTGGGCCCCGCCTATCAACGTTGACTTGGCCACGTCAGCTTTGACCGGGTCCCACATGTCAGCCTCTGTAGCCGACACTGTGTGACTGACCAGTGGACCCCGCTGGTCAGGTTTGACCTGGACCGGGTCAGTTGACCGCTGACGTCACACTGACGCCAGGCTGACGCAGTAAATCCTTTTCTGGATTTATTCTTATTTAGGAAATTCCAGAAAATAGTGCTAACTTCTAAAAATCATATAAAATCAACCGTAACTCCAAATGAGATAAATTATATATGAAAAATGATCAGAAAAATCCAATCTATCCATCTGTACCATTTTCATGCATTTTAGAACAACTTATAGCTACTGTTTAGGACAAATCATATAAATGGCATTTGAATAATCACATATGGAGTTGAATTTGAATCTTTGGTTCAAACCAATTTCATTTAATCTGGTTGCTAGTTGCATTAGCTCAAACCACATCATATTACCATGTCACATTCATGCATCATATTGTTGCATTGCATTGATTATGTTCTTCCTTGTTTGCCGGTGTTTGTCCCCTCTTGATAGACGTGGTTCCGACGATATGATTGATGACACCGATGAAGATATATACTATCTTCAGAAGTGCCAGGCAAGCAAAACCCCCTTTTCATTCCGATACAATCCCACTCTCTTGCTCCTGCTCTCTTTTACTGTATTAGGACAACAATGATTCATCTGTTACTTGCTGCGGTAGTTGAACCCCTTTATCCTCTGCATGACCTGTCATTGCCACAGTAAATAGATGAAACCCACTAGCATGAGTAGGAGTTGTTTGAGCCTGATGTGCCTACTCATTCATGCTTGTTTGTCATGCACACTCTTGCTTAGAGTTGAGTCAGGTCTGATTCATCGGGGATGAATCGGAGGTGTGTGAACATGTCCTACTGTGTGAGAGCTAAGTGTGTGAACACGATTTGGTAAAGGTAGCGGTGAGAGTCCATGTAGGAGTACATGGTGGGTTGTCTCATTGTAGCCGTCCTCAGGAACTGAGTTATGTGTTTGTGATCCATGAACAGTTACTACCACACATTGGGTTCGGTAACTTTCGACCCCTCTCGACTTATTAATCAACTCGATCTATGTCCGAGGAATTGCAACTAGTTTACGGTGTTTGTAGGTTGTGTTAGTAGTCTACCAAGTGGCACCGAGCAGGTGGGCTTGGGACAGACTAAACACCGTGGCGGGTATGCCAAGCATCGCCCGTTTGGTGGGCTTGGAACCTGTACACATCGTTTGGGGCCGTGGCGACACCCGGCGGATTTCCTTGCGGATGGAACCCGAATAGGCGATAAACACAGACGAGAGACTTGTGTGGTTAGTCGGTCGTGGCCGACTCCTCGCCAAAGCTTCCGCTTGAAGGTTGCCGAGATACACGAGGTGTACATGGTGGTAAGTGGCGAGGCGTGTGTGAAGAAGTACACCCCTGCGGGGTTAACATCATCTATTCGAATAGCCGTGTCCGCGGAAAAGGACTTACGGGTTGCACATGCGGTTCGTAGACAAGTGAAAGTGGATACTCTAAAATGCGCAAGATAAGCGTGAGTGCTATGGATGGCGATCTCGTGAGGGAGGCGGGGCGTATCCATAGTGGTGTATTGATATGGTGAATATGTGGACTCGCGTGCATCACCTCAAAAGAGTTACTTGCAGTCGTAGTTCAGGATAGCCACTGAGTCAAAGCTGGCTTGCTGCAGTCAAACTCCACCACCCCTTTATTGATACCGATGCATATGTAGATAGTTCTGATGTAAGTCTTGTTGGGTACATTTGTACTCACGTTTGCTTAATTTATGTTTTTGCAGACAGACTTCCGTCTCACTAGTAGTTCCGCATGGACTTCGACGTTTAGCTTGTTACCTCAGCTACGATCTTGTGCCCTCGGCAAGATCTGGTAGATAGTCAGGCTTCTCAGCCTTTTTCATTTGTAGATGTCTGTACTCAGACATGTTAAGCTTCCGCATGTGCTTGTTGCTTGTATGCTCTGTATGTTGGGTCATGAGACCCATGTTTGTAATATCTCGCTCCTCGGAGCCTAATGAATAAATACTTGAGTCGTAGAGTTATGTTGTGATGCCATGTTGTATTCACACGTATCGAGCATATTGTGTGTATGTTTGAAATGCTTGGTATGTGTCTGATCCGACAATCTAGTTGTTTATCCTTGGCAGCCTCTCTTATGGGGAAATGTAGTCTAGTGCTTCCTTGAGCCATAGTAGTCCGCTACAGCCAGTTCACGAGAGTCCTACTAGGCCAGCACTACTGCTCGGGGACGCTTGATCGGCGGCACGTGTTTCGCCGTTCGTGTATGCATCCTTCGGGAAATGTCACGCGGTGACATTCGAGTCCTGCCTAGCCTGCTACAGCCGGGTTCCCGGAGTCCTGTTAGCCCAGTGCTACAGCCCGGATTCACACGCTGCTGACCGACATGCTCGAAGTTGATTCATGTATGCCTGTCCCCATGGGTTAGTGCCGCTTTGGGTTCACGACTAGCCATGTCGGCCCGGTTTCTCTGTCATATGGATGCTAGCGACACTATCATATACGTGAGCCAAAAGGCGCAAACGATCCCGGGCCATGGTAAGGCGACACCCGTGGGAATACCGTGCGTGAGGCCGCAAAGTGATATGAGGTGTTACCGGCTAGATCGATGTGACTTGGAATCGGGGTCCTGACACCCATTTGGGCCTGAGTTTGTCCTTTTCTTCTCTGGTAAGCATAGAACAAGTTAGCCAACGTTATAAGTCTTGGCCCGCACTTCTCTACTTTGATATCTGCGAGCCTGCTGTTGATAAAATGTGGAACATGCTTTTGCAACGTCGCGCTCCTCCTCCAGGGCATCTAAGTTGTCCTTCCGATCAAGCTCGGCCTCACTCTCTTCATACATGCGCACTCGAGGTGAGTCATGAATAATGTCACAGGGCAACACAGCCTCTGTGTCGTACACCATGAAAAAGGGTGTATATCCGGTAGTGCGATTGGGCGTGGTCCGCAGCCCCCAGATTATGGAGTCGAGCTCCTCAACCCAGTGCTTGTCTGATTCTTTCAAAGACCGCACTAGTCTAGGCTTAATGCCGCTCATAATAAGACCATTAGCTTGTTTGACTTGACCATTTGTTTGTGGATGATAGACGGAGGTGTAATCGAGCTTAATGCCCAGGTTAGCACACCAGGCTTTCACCTCATCGACTGTAAAATTGGAGCCGTTATCGGTGATGATACTGTGTGGGACACCATAACGGTGCACAACACCGGATATGAAGTCTATCACTGGTCCGGCTTCGGCCATTTTAACTGGTTTGGCCTCTAACCATTTGGTGAATTTATCTACCATGACCAGCAGATATTTTTTCTTATGGCTTCCTCCTTTAAGGGGTCCGGCCATATCAAGCCCCCAGACCGCGAAAGGCCAAGCAATGGGGATTGTTTGTAGAGCGGTGGGAGGCATATGGCTTTGGTTGGCGAAAAGTTGGCATCCAACACAACGTTGGACAAGGTCATGTGCATCTGCTCGGGCCGTCGGCCAATAGAAACCATTACGGAAGGCCTTGCTTACAAGGGCCCGAGCCGCAGCGTGGTGACCACCAAAGCTGGCGTGAATTTCGGTCAAGAGCTGTTGTCCCTCTTCTTCGGAGATACATCTCTGAAGTACTCCAGTAGCACTTTTTTTGGAGAGCTCTCTGTCATGGACCTTGTAGGCTTTCGAGCGTCGGACAATGCGGCGAGCCTCATTCTGATCCTCAGGGAGCTCTCGCCTATTAAGGTAGGCCAAGAATGGTTTGGTCCATGGGGCAATTACTGCCATGATTAGATGGGCCGATGGTGTTATTTCGGAGGCTCAGCCCCCGATGATGTCGGTATTGTGTTCGGAATCTGGGGGTATAATCGGGTCTGGACTGGTGTTGCCGCTCTCCTCTTGCCACACCACGGATGGCTTGAAGAGCCTTTCCAGAAATATGTTAGGTGGGACGGGGTCGCGCTTGGCGCCGATGTGGGTGAGGACATCCGCCGCTTGATTACTTTCTTGAGCCACATGATGAAACTCGAGCCCCTCGAATCAAGCTGACATTTTGAGAACGGTGTTACAATAAGTCGCCATCTTTGGGTCTTTGGCATCGAAGTCTCCATTTATTTGGGATATTGCAAGGTTTGAATCCTCGCGCACCTCCAGGCGTTGTATGCCCATGGAGACGGCCATCCGAAGACCATGCAGTAGGGCCTCGTATTCGGCAGCATTGTTGGAGTCTATGTATAATATTTGGAGCACGTACTGAAATGTGTCTCCAGTGGGGGCTGTTAAGACAACGCCCGCTCCTAAGCCTGCCAGCATTTTGGAGGCATCGAAGTGCATGACCCAGTTGGAATATGTATCGTACTCTTTAGGGAGTTCGGCTTCTGTCCATTCGGCTACTAAGTCGGCCAATACATGGGATTTAATCGCCCGGCATGGTTTGTATGTTATGTCGAATGGAAGGAGCTCAATGGTCCACTTAGCAATCCAGCCTGTGGCATCGCGGTTGTTTATTATGTCATTAAGTGGTACTTCGGAAGCCACAGTGATCGAGCACTCTTGGAAGTAGTGTCGCAGCTTCCGGGATGCCATGAAGATCGTGTATGCTATCTTTTGGTAATGAGGGTACCGAGATTTGCATGGTGTGAGGACGGTGGATACATAGTATACCGGCTTATGAAGCGGGAATTTGTGTTCGTCCTCCTCTCGCTCGACGACGAGCATCGCGCTCACCACTTGGTGTGTTGCCAATATGTATAATAGCATGGGTTCGCCGGTGTTCGGTGTGGCCAGTATTGGGTTGCTCGCTAAAAGAGCTTTTATTTCTTCCAGTCCGGCCGTTGCCGCATCCGTCCACTCGAAGTGGTCAGTGCGTTGGAGAAGGCGATAGAGTGGCAGTGCTTTTTCTCCTAGTCTGGAGATAAAGTGGCTTAAGGCTGCCACACACCCTGCTAGTTTTTGGACCTGTTTAAGGTCTGTTGGCACAACCAATTGTGAAAAAGCTCGGATTTTGGCTGGATTTGCCTCAATTCCTCTATTGGAGACGATGAAGCCCAGCAGTTTTCCAGCGGGAACGCCGAAAACACATTTTTCCGGATTGAGCTTAATGTCATATGTGCGGAGGTTGTCGAATGTAAGGCGCATATCGTCTATCAATGACCGGACATGCCTTGTTTTGATGACGACGTCGTCCACGTATGCTTCAACTGTCTTGCCGGTCTGTTTTTCCAGGCATGTTTGGATCATGCGTTGATAGGTGGCGCCAACGTTTTTAAGTCCGAAGGGCATAGTATTGAAGCAGAATGGCCCATATGGGTTAATGAATGCCATTGCGGCTTGGTCGGACTCCTTCATTTTGATTTGATGGTATCCGGAGTATGCGTCGAGGAAGCACAATGAGTCGTGTCCTGCAGTGGCATCAATAATCTGATCGATGTGAGGGAGGGGAAGGGACCCTTTGGGAAGGCCTTGTTGAGGTCTTTGAAATCGACGTATAGGCGCCAGGATTTATCCTTCTTTGGTACCATCACCAGGTTTGCTAGCCAGTCCGGGTGTTTTATTTCTCTAATGAATCTGGCCTCGAGTAGCTTGGCTAGCTCCTCCCCCATAGATTTCCGTTTGGGTTCAGAAAAGCACCGAAGTGTCTGCTTGACTGGTTTATATCCCTTCAATACGTTGAGGCTGTGTTCGGCCAACCTTCATGGGATTCCTAGCATGTTAGAAGGGTGCCAGGTGAATATGTCCCAGTTCTCGCACTGGAACTCTCGTAGCGCGGCGTCGACTTTTGGGTCCAGTTGTGCCCCAATGGATGCTGTCTTCTTGGGGTCCTTCGGGTGGACTTGAAATTTGACTATTTCATCTGCTCGTTTAAAGGAGGTGGATTTGGGTTGTTTGTCCAGGATTACGTCATCCCTATCCACAGTGGAGCGCAGCACAGTTAATTCTTCGGATGCGAGGGCTTCAGACAGTGCCTCGAGGGCCAGGGATGCGGTTTTGTTTTCGGTGCGGAGTGCTATGTCCAGATCACTAGCAAGAGTGATGATACCGTTGGGCCCATGCATCTTGAGCTTCATGTACCCGTAATGAGGTATAGCTTGGAAGCGTGTAAATGTATCTCGCTCCAATAGGGCATGGTATCCGCTGTTGAAACGGGCAACTTGGAAGGTTATCTCTTCGAACCGATAATTCTCCGGCGTGCCGAACACCACATCAAGTGTGATTTTTCCAGCACATCGCGCTTCCCGACTGGGAATGATTCCTCGGAAGGTCGTGCTACTTTGCTCGATGCGGCTCCTGTCTATTTCCATTTTGATGAGTGTATCCTCGTAGATGAGGTTTAGTCCGCTGCCGCCGTCCATGAGCACTTTGGTGAGCCGACCCCCAAGGCGGCGATGTGATCCAGGAGTTCGTTCAAAGACGACAACTCCGTCGGATCCATCCATTTGGGGTATTCGGAGTCAACACAGAGGCAATTTTGATGACCCGAGAAGTCATCGTCGGCTTAACGGCCAAATGGGCGGTCATGGTAAAGCTGCCCAGCTGGAGGGTTTGGCCTGAGGCCAGGGCTCTGATACGTCCATTTTGCATCATGCTTTTGTATCGATATTTATCGCATTATGGGCTGTTATTTCACGTTATGTCACAATACTTCTGGCTATTCTCTTTTATTTTACAAGGTTTACCTGAAGAGGGAGAATGCCGGCAACTGGAATTCTGGGCTGGAAAAGGAGCAAATATTGGAGACCTATTCTGCGCAACTCCAAAAGTCCTGAAACTCCACGGAATATCTTAAAATAAATAAAGAAAAAGAGTCGCAAAAGATGAAGGCCAGGGGGCCCACACCCTGCTCACGAGGGTGGGGGCGCCCCCCTAGGTCACGCCCCCTACCTCGTGGGCCCCCTGGTGGCTCTCCGACGCCCATCTTCTCCTATATGAAGTCTTTCGTCAAGAAAAAAAGAAGAGGCAACCTTTCGGGACGAGACTCCGTCGCCACGAGGCGGAACCTTGGCGGAACCTATCTAGGGCTCCGGCAGAGCTGTTCTGCCGGGGACACTTCCCTCCGAGAGGGGGAAATCATCGTCATCATCATCACGAACGCTCCTCTCATCGGGAGAGGGCAATCTCCATCAACATCTTCACCAGCACCATCTCATCTCCAAACCCTAGTTCATCTCTTGTATCCAATTCTTGTCTCCAAGTCCGGGATTGGTGCTAGTAGGTTGCTAGTAGTGTTGATTACTCCTTGTAGTTGATGCTAGTTGGTTTATTTGGTGGAAGATCATATGTTCAGATCCTTTATGCATATTATTACCCCTCTGATTATGAACATGAATATTCTTTGTGAGTAGTTACGTTTGTTCCTGAGGACAAGGGAGAAGTCTAGCTATTAGTAGTCATGTGAATTTTGTATTCGTTCGATATTTTGATGAGATGTATGTTGTCTAGCCTCTAGTGGTGTTATGTGAACGTCGACTACATAACACTTCACCATTATTTGGGCCTAAATGTAGGCATTGGGAAGTAATAAGTAGATGATGGGTTGCTAGAGTGACAGAAGCTTAAACCCTAGTTTATGTGTTGCTTCGTAAGGGGCTGATTTGGATCCATATGTTTCATGCTATGGTTAGGTTTACCTTAATACTTTTGTTGTAGTTGCGGATGCTTGCAATAGAGGTTAATCATAAGTGGGATGCTTTTTCAAGTAAGAACAGCACCCAAGCACTGGTCCACCCACAAATCAAATTATCAAAGTACCAAACACGAATCATAAGAACATGATGAAAACTAGCTAGACGATATTCCCATGTGTCCTCGGGAGCGCTTTTACTTATATAAGAGTTTGTCCAGGCTTGTCCTTTGCTACAAAAAGGATTGGGCCACCTTGCTGCACTTTATTTACTCTTGTTACTTGTTGCTCGTTACAATTTATCTTATCATCAAACTATCTGTTACCACTTATTTCAGTACTTGCAGAGAATACCTTGCCGAAAACCGCTTATCATTTCCTTCTGCTCCTCGTTGGGTTCGACACTCTTACTTATCGAAAGGACTACGATAGCTCCCCTATACTTGTTGGTCATCAAGACTCTTTTCTGGCACCGTTGCCGGAGGGTGTAGCTCCTTTGGTAGGTGGAATTTGGTAAGGAAAAATTTATATAGTGTGCTGAAATTTACTGTCACTTGTTACTATGGAAAGTAATTCTCTGAGGGGCTTGTTCGGGGTATCTTCACCCCGTCCGATGAAAGCAAAGAGTTGCTCCTCAACCTACTGAACCTATTGAAAATGAAACTCCTTTTGAATTTCCTTCGGGTAAGATGGAAAAACTGCTAGCTAATCCTTTTACAGAAGATGGAACAAAGCAACCTGATGAGCACTTAATATATGTGGATGAAGTTTGTGGATTATTTAAGCTTGCAGGTATACCCGATGACGTTGCTAAGAAGAAGGTCTTCCCATTATCTTTGAAGGGAGACGCATTGACATGGTATAGGTTATGTGATGATACGAGATCATGGAACTATAAAAGATTGAAATTGGAATTTCATCAAAAGTATTACCCTATGCATCTTGTTCATCGTGATCGCAATTATATATATAATTTTTGGCCTCGCAAAGGAGAAAGCATCGCTCAAGCTTGGGGGAGGCTTAAATCAATCTTATATTCATGCCCCAATCATGAGCTCTCAAGAGTGACAATTCTTCAGAATTTTATGCTCGGCTTTCTGATAACAATCGCACCATGCTCGATACTTCTTGTCTTTGGCTCTTTCATGATGAAGACTATTGAATTCAGATGGGATTTATTGGATAGAATTAAACGCAACTCTGAAGATTGGGACCTCGACGAAGGTAAGGAGTCAGGTATGACACCTAAGTTTGACTGTGTTAAATCTTTTATGGATACTGATATTTTCTGTAAGTTGAGCACTAAATATGGACTTGACTCTGAGATAGTAGCTTCTTTCTGTGAATCTTTTGCTACTTATGTTGATCTCCCCAAGGAGAGGTGGTTTAAATATCATCCTCCCATAGAAGTAAAAGTAGCTGCACCTATTAAAGTTGAAGAAAAGACTGTCACTTATAATGATCCTATTGTTCCTACCTCTTATGTTGAGAAACCACCTTTCCCTGTTAGAATAAAGGATCATGCTAAAGATTCAATCAGTGGTTCGTAAAAGCAATATTAGAACTTATACACCTCTGAGCAAGTCAAAGTAGAACCTAATATTGCTATTGTTAAAGATCTCTTGTCTGATAATATTGATGGGCATGTTATTCAATTCTGTGGTGAATCTGCTAGAATTGCTAAACCTAGTGTTAAAGATAACAATAGACCTGTGGTAGGCATGCCTATTATTTCTGTTAAAATAGGAGATCATTGTTATCATGGCTTATGTGATATGGGTTCTAGTGCTAGTGTTATACCTTATGACTTGTATAAAGAAATCAAGCATGAAATTGCACCTACTCAGTTAGAAGAAATTGATGTCATAATTAAACTTGCCAATAGAGATACTATTTCACCAGTGGGAATTGTTAGAGATGTTGAAGTTTTGTGTGGGAAAACCAAATATCCCGCTGATTTTCTTGTTCTTAGTTCCCCACAAGATAGCTTTTGTCCCATTATATTTGGTAGAGCCTTCTTGAACACTGTTAATGCTAAGATAGATTGCGAAAAGAATGTTGTTACTATTGGCTTGGATGATATGATACATGAGTTTAATTTCTCTAAATTTAGTAAACAACATCGTGAGGAAGAATTGCCTAGTAAGGATGAAATTATTGGTCTTGCTTCTATTGCCGTACCTCCTAGTGATCCTTTAGAACAATATTTGCTAGAACATGAAAATGATATGTTTATGAATGAGAGAAGGGAAATAGATGAAGTATTCTTTAAACAGGAACCTATTCTGCAACACAATTTGCCTATTGAAATCCTAGGGGATCCTCCTCCACCCAAGGGTGATCCCATGTTTGAGCTTAAATTGTTGCCTGATAATCTTAAATATGCTTATCTTGATGAAAAGAAAATATATCCTGTTATTATTAGTGCTAACCTTTCAGAGCATGAAGAAGAAAGATTACTGAAAACTCTGAAGAAGCATCGTGCCGCTATTGGATATACTCTTGATGATCTTAAGGGCATTAGTCCCACTCTATGTCAACATAAAATAAATTTGGAAGCGGATGCCAAACCAGTTCGTGATCCTCAACGATGTTTGAATCCTAAAATGAAAGAAGTGGTAAGAAAATAAATACTCAAGCTTCTGGAGGAAGGTATAATTTATCCCGTTGCTGATAGTTAGTGGGTAAGTCATGTCCATTATGTCCCTAAAAAGGGAGGTATTACTGTTGTCCCTAATGATAAAGATGAATTGATCCTGCAAAGAATTATCACAGGTTATAGGATGGTAATTGATTTCCGCAAATTAAATAAAGCTACTAAGAAAGATCATTACCCCTTACCTTTTATTGATCAAATGCTAGAAAGATTATGCAAACATACACATTATTGCTTTCTAGATGGTTATTCTGGTTTCTCTCAAATACCTGTGTTGGCTAAAGATCAACCAAAGACTACCTTTACTTGCCATTTTGGTACTTTTGCTTATAGACGTATGCCTTTTGGTTTATGTAATGCACCTGATACCTTTCAAAGATGCATGATGGCTATATTCTCTGATTTTTGTGAAAAAAATTGTGAGGTTTTCATGGAAGATTTTAACGTCTATGGTTAATCTTTTGATGATTGCTTGAGCAATCTTGATCGAGTTTTGCAGAGATGTGAAGAAACTAATCTTGTCCTGAATTGGGAAAAGTGCCACTTTATGGTTAATGAAGGTATTGTCTTGGGGCACAAAGTTTCTGAAAGAGGTATTGAAGTTGATAAAGCCAAGGTTGATACTATTGAAAAGATGCCATGTCCCAAGGACATCAAAAGTATAAGAAGTTTCCTTGGTCACGCCGGATTTTATAGGAGGTTCATTAAGGACTTCTCACAAATTTCTCGGCCTCTGACTAATTTATTACAAAAAGATGTACCATTTGTCTTTGATGATGATTGTGTAGAAGCATTTGAAATACTTAAGAAAGCATTAGTCTCTACACCTGTTGTTCAGCCACCTGATTGGAATTTACCCTTTGAAATTATGTGTGATGCTAGTGATTATGCTGTAGGTGCTGTTCTAGGGAAAAGAGTTGATAAGAAATTAAATGTTATCCATTATGCTAGTAAGACTCTAGACAATGCTCAAAGAAATTATGCTACTACCGAAAAGGAACTTTTAGCAGTTGTATTTGCTTGTGATAAATTCAGACCCTATATTGTTGATTCTAAAGTAACTATTCACACTAATCATGCTGCTATTAAATATCTTATGGAAAAGAAAGATGCAAAACCTAGACTTATTAGATGGGTTCTCTTGCTGCAAGAATTTGATTTGCATATTGTTGATAGAAAAGGAGCTGAGAACCCGTTGAGATAACTTATCTAGGTTAGAGAATGTTCTTGATGACCCACTACCTATTGATGATAGCTTTCCTGATGAACAATTAAATGTCATAAGCACTTCTCGTAGCACTCCATGGTATGCTGATTATGCTAATTATATTGTTGCTAAATTTATACCACCTAGCTTCACATACCAACAAAAGAAAAAAGTTTTTATATGATTTGCGACATTACTTTTGGGATGACCCACATCTTTATAAAGAAGGAGTAGATGGTGTTATTAGACGTTGTGTACCTGAGCATGAACAGGAACAGATCCTACACAAGTGCCACTCCGAGGCTTATGGAGGACACCACGCTGGAGATAGAACTGCACATAAGGTATTGCAATCCGGTTTTTATTGGCCTACTCTCTTCAAGGATGCCCGTAAGTTTGTTTGGTCTTGTGATGAATGTCAAATAATTGGTAATATTAGTAGACATCAAGAAATGCCTATGAATTATTCACTTTTTATTGAACCATTTGATGTTTGGGGCTTTGATTATATGGGACCTTTTCCTGCCTCTAATGGATATACACATATTTTGGTTCTTTGTTGATTACGTTACTAAGTGGGTAGAAGCTATTCCAACTATTAGTGCTGATCATAACACTTCTATTAAAATGCTTAAGGAAGTTATTTTTCCGAGGTTTGGAGTCCCTAGATATTTAGTGACTGATGGTGGTTCACACTTTATTCATGGTGCTTCCCGTAAAATGCTTGCTAAATATGACGTTAATCATAGAATTGCGTCTCCTTATCACCCATGATCTAGTGGTCAAGTTGAATTGAGCAATAGAGAGCTCAAATTAATTTTGCAAAAGACTGTTAATATGTCTAGAAAGAATTGGTCCAAGAAACTTGATGATGCATTATGGGCATATAGAACTGCATATAAGAATCCTATGGGTATGTCTCAGTATAAAATGGTCTATGGAAAAGCATGTCACTTACCTCTCGAACTAGAACATATGGCATATTGGGCTATCAAAGAGCTCAACTATGATTTCAAACTTGCCGGTGAGAAAAGGTTATTTGATAGTAGCTCACTTGATGAATGGAGAACCCAAGCTTATGAAAATGCTAAGTTGTTTAAATGAAAAGTTAAAAGATGGCATGACAAAAGGATACAAAAGCGTGAGTTTAATGTAGGTGATTATGTATTGCTATACAACTCTCGTTTAAGATTTTTTGCAAGAAAACTTCTCTCTAAATGGGAAGGTCCCTACGTTATCGAGGAGGCCTATCGTTCCGGTGCCATAAAAATCAACAACTTCGAAGGTACAGTTCCGAAGGTGATAAACGGTCAAAGGATCAAACATTATATTTCAGGTAATCCCATAAATGTTGAAACCAATATTATTGAAACCGTAACCCCGGAGGAATACATAAGGGACACTTTCCAGAACGTTTCAGACTCCGAAAAGGAGTAGGTATGTGGTACGGTCAGTAAACCGACTCCAAAACAATTTTTAAGGCAATATTTCTCCATTTTGGAATATTTAGAAAAATAGAAAAATATGTAGCAGTCTGGGAAGGACACGAGGGCCCCACGAGGGTGGTGGGCGTGCCCTACCCCCTGGGTGCGCCCCCTACATCGTGAGCACCCCGTGTGCCCTCCGGGCTCCGTTTTCTTGCACGATACGTATTTTGGTCGATAAAAATTCATTATATATTCTCCCGAAGGTTTTGACTCCCGTATCATGCAAATATCCTCTTTTCTTGTTTCTAGCTGTCTCCTGTCAGGGTTGTCCAGGCCAGGCATCATGTCGTCCCCCTCCTCCAACAATGGTGACAACGATGCTTGGTTGAAGAAGATAGAGCTGAAGAGGGAAGAACCCATGGAGATCAACAAGGATGAAGGGATCAAGAAGGCCATGGAGGACCAAGTTCCGGCAGCAGAAGACATCTTTCAATTTGATCATAATCTTCTTACCCCAACTGAGATCGAAGCTTTCAAGACGATTGAGTTAGCTTCATTATATAGAACAAGTATCTCACAAGTGAAAATATTTTGTTGAAGGAGCATATTGATGCACTCAAGGGCATTATCCGCAAGCTGGAGGACCTCTTACGCTCGATGTGTGACTATCCATCAGCACCACCACCTTCTTCACCAGCAAAGGAGACATAATGACATGGGTATGGGCACTCCCCTTGGCAACTGCCAAGCTTGGGGGAGGTGCCCCGGTATCGTATCACAATCACAACTCCTACCTTTGCCGTTTTTCTTAGTTCGATCCTTTTAGTAGTATCTTGATTTAGTTGAATAAAATCATGGCATGATCTAGTTTTGAGTTTTGCTTTATGATTTCTCTATGTAATCGAGTCCGTGAGCTATATATATAATAAAGAATAGTGTTGAGTCAAGGGCTTGATTATTTTGCCATGATCTTGGGTGAATAAAAGAAAATAAAGAGAAAAAGAATAAAAAGAAACAAAGAGTTCATATTGATCTTATTGAGAGTAATGACTTCACATAGAAAGAGTATGATGATTAAAAGTTGTTGGGAGTTGGCAACCATAGCTTTGGTCATCGTTGCAATTAATAGGAAGTAATAAAGAAAGATAGGTTTCACATATAGATATATTATCATTGACATCTTTTATGATTGGGAGCACTCATTAAAATATAACATGCTAAAGAGTTGATGTTGGACAAGGAAGACAACGTGATGAGTTATGTTTTCTTATATCTGAGATAAAGTATGTTGTCATGGATCCTCTAACATGTTGAGCCAGCCTTTCCCCCTCATGCTAGCCAAATTCTCAGCACCAAGTCGAGATACTACTTGTGCTTCCAAAAACCATTAAACCAGTTTTGCCATGAGAGTCCACCATATCTACCTATGGATTGAGTAAGATCCTTCAAGTAAGTTGTCATCGGTGCAAAGCAATAAAAATTGCCCTAAACATGTATGATTGATTGGTGTGGGAGAAATAAGCTTTATACGATCTTGTGATGTGTAAGTAATAAAAGCGACGGACTGCATAATAAAGGTTCATATCACAAGGGGTAATATAAAGTGACGTTCTTTCGCATTGAGATTTTGTGCATCCAACCATAAAAGCACATGGCAACCTCTGCTTCCCTCTGTGAAGGGCCTATCTTTTATTATTATCCTCTACCTTATGCAAGAGTCAAGGTGATCTTCACCTTTCCTTTTTCATTTCATCCTTTGGCAAGCCTAGCATGTTGGAAAGAACATGATATATATATATATATATATATATATATATATATATCTAATTGGATGTAGGGGAGCATGAATTATTATTGTTGACATTACCCTTGAGGTAAAAGGTTGTGGGGCAAAACTATAATCCCCTATCTTTCTCTGTGTCCGATTAAAACTCCGTAACCACAAGTATTGCGTGAGTGTTAGCAATTATGAAGGACTAAATGATAGTTGAGTATGTGGACTTGCTTTGAAGCTCTGACATAGACTCTTTCCGATGTGATGATAAATTGCAATTGCTTCAATGGTGAGGTTATAGTTTGTTGGTGCTCAATAAGGTTTCTGATTCATGCTTTTACATTGTGAAAAGATCATCACTTGAACATAAGTAATCATATGACAAAATCTATATGTGTTGCTGTTATGAGAACAATCATGATGCCTTCATGTCCGTATTTTATTTTTATCGACGCCTCTACCTCTAAACATGAGGACATATTTATTGTTTTCGGCTTTTCTCTTGAGGACAAGCGAGGTCTAAGCTTGGGGAGTTGATACGTCCATTTTGCATCATGCTTTTATAACGATATTTATCGCATTATGGGCTGTTATTTCATGTTATGTCACAATACTTATGGCTATTCTCTTTTATTTTACAAGGTTTACATGAAGAGGGAGAATGCCGACAGCTGGAATTCTGGGCTCGAAAAGGAACAAATATTGGAGACCTATTCTGCGCAACTCCAAAAGTCCTGAAACTCCATGGAATATCTTAAAATAAATAAAGAAAAATCGTTGCCAAAGATGAAGGCCAGGGGGCCCACACCCTGCTCCTGAGGGTGGGGGCGCCCCCCTAGGGCGCGCCCCCATACCTCGTGGGCCCCCTGGTGGCTCTCCGACGCCCATCTTCTCCTATATGAAGTCTTTCGTCAAGAAAAAAAGAAGAGGCAACCTTTCGGGACGAGACTCCGCCGCCACGAGGCGGTACCTTGGCGGAACCAAACTAGGGCTCCGGCAGAGCATTACTCAGGGGACACTTCCCTCGGGAGGGAAATCATCGTCATCATCATCACCAACGCTCCTCTCATCGGGAGAGGGCAATCTCCATCAACATCTTCACCGGCACCATCTCATCTCCAAACCCTAGTTCATCTCTTGTATCCAATTCTTGTCTCCAAGTCCGGGATTGGTGCTAGTAGGTTGCTAGTAGTGTTGATTACTCCTTGTAGTTGATGCTAGTTGGTTTATTTGGTGGAAGATCATATGTTCATATCCTTTATGCATATTATTACCCCTCTGATTATGAACATGAATATGCTTTGTGAGTAGTTATGTTTGTTCCTCAGGACAAGGGAGAAGTCTTGCTATTAGTAGTCATGTGAATTTGGTATTCGTTTGATATTTTGATGAGATGTATGTTGTCTAGCCTCTAGTGGTGTTATGTGAACGTCGACTACATAACACTTCACCATTATTTGGGCCTAGAGGAAGGCATTGGGAAGTAATAAGTAGATGATGGGTTGCTAGAGTGATGAAGCTTAAACCCTAGTTTATGCGTTGCTTCGTAAGGGGCTGATTTGGATCCATATGTTTCATGCTATGGTTAGGTTTACCTCAATACTTTTGTTGTAGTTGCGGATGCTTGCAATAGAGGTTAATCATAAGTGGGATGCTTGTTCAAGTAAGAACATCACCCAAGCACTGGTCCACCCACATATCAAATTATCAAAGTACCGAACGCGAATCATATGAACATGATGAAAACTAGCTTGACGATATTCCCATGTGTCCTCGGGAGCGCTTTTCCTTATATAAGAGTTTGTCCAGGCTTGCCCTTTGCTACAAAAAGGATTGGGCCACCTTGCTGCACTTTATTTACTCTTGTTAGTTGTTGCTCGTTACAATTTATCTTATCACAAAACTATCTGTTACCACTTATTTCAGTACTTGCATTATCATTTCCTTCTGCTCCTCGTTGTACTACTAGAAAAAGGGCTATAGATGGGATTGACACTAATGGCGCACCAGAAAGTTGGTGCGCCATTAGTATATACTAATGGCGCACCACCTACAGATACGCCATTAGTGTTGAAACTACTAATGGCGCGCCATTAGTATGCCAAAGCACCTGGTATACATGGCCCCCTGGGAGGCATACTAATGGCGCACCGTTGGCTGTACTAATGGCATACTACATGGTGCGCCATTAGTATACCAGATACTAATGGCGCATCAGTGGTGCGCCATTAGTAAAAAATACTAATGGCGTGCTAGTAATGGTGCACCGGTAGTGCGCCATTAGTAGGCAAAACCGGTGCGCCATTAGTAGGCCTTTTCCTAGTAGTGTTGGGTTCGACACTCTTACTTATCGAAAGGACTACGATAGATCCCCTATACTTGTGGGTCATCAAGACTCTTTTCTGGCGCCGTTGCCGGAGGGTGTAGCTCCTTTGGTAGGTGGAATTTGGTAAGGAAAAATTTATATAGTGTGCTGAAATTTACTGTCACTTGTTACTATGGAAAGTAATTCTCTGAGGGGCTTGTTCGAGGTATCTTCACCCCGTCCAGTAGAGCAAAGAGTTGCTCCTCAACCTACTGAACCTACTGAAAATGAAACTCCTTTTGAATTTCCTTCGGGTATGATGGAAAAATTGTTAGCTAGTCCTTTAACAGGAGATGGAACAAAGCAACCTGATGAGCACTTAATATATGTGGATGAAGTTTGTGGATTATTTAAGCTTGCAGGTATACCCGATGATGTTGCTAAGAAGAAGGTCTTCCCTTTATCTTTGAAGGGAGACGCATTGACATGGTATAGGTTATGTGATGATACGAGATCATGGAACTATAAAAGATTGAAAATGGAATTTCATCAAAAGTATTACCCTATGCATCTTGTTCATCGTGATCGCAATTATATATATAATTTTTGGCCTCGCAAAGGAGAAAGCATCGCTCAAGCTTGGGGGAGGCTTAAATCAATGTTATATTCATGCCCCAATCATGAGCTTTCAAGAGTGACAATTCTTCAGAATTTTTATGCTCGGCTTTCTGATAACAATCGCACCATGCTCGATACTTATTGTGCTGGCTCTTTCATGATGAAGACTATTGAATTCAGATGGGATTTATTGGATAGAATTAAACGCAACTCTGAAGATTGGGACCTCGACGAAGGAAAGGAGTCAGGTATGACACCTAAGTTTGACTGTGTTAAATCTTTTATGGATACTGATATTTTCCGTAAGTTTAGCACTAAATATGGAATTGACTCTCAGATAGTAGCTTCTTTCTGTGAATCTTTTGCTACTTATGTTGATCTCCCCAAGGAGAAGTGGTTTAAATATCATCCTCCCATAGAAGTAAAAGTAGCTGCACCTATTAAAGTTGAAGAAAAGACTGTCACTTATAATGATCGAATTGTTCCTACCTCTTATGTTGAGAAACCACCTTTCCCTGTTAGAATAAAGGATCATGCTAAAGCTTCAACTATGGTTCGTAAAAGCAATATTAGAACTTATACACCTCCTGAGCAAGTCAAAGTAGAACCTAATATTGCTATTGTTAAATCTCTTGTCTGATAATATTGATGGGCATGTTATTCAATTCTGTGGTGAATCTGCTAGAATTGCTAAACCTAGCGTTAAAGATAAACATAGACCTGTGGTAGGCGTGCCTGTTATTTCTGTTAAAATAGGAGATCATTGTTATCATGGCTTTTGTGATATGGGTGCTAGTGCTAGTGTTATACCTTATGACTTGTATAAAGAAATCAAGCATGAAATTGCACCCTCTTGAGTTAGAAGAAATTGATGTCACAATTAAACTTGCCAATAGAGATACTATTTCACCAGTGGAAATTGTTAGAGATGTTGAAGTTTTGTGTGGGAAAACCAAATATCCCGCTGATTTTCTTGTTCTCAGTTCCCCACAAGATAGCTTTTGTCCCATTATATTTGGTAGACCCTTCTTGAACACTGTTAATGCTAAGATAGAGTGCAAAAAGAATGTTGTTACTATTGGCTTGGATGATATGATTCATGAGTTTAATTTCTCTAAATTTAGTAAACAACATCGTGAGGAAGAATTGCCTAGTAAGGATGAAATTATTGGTCTTGCTTCTATTGCCGTACCTCCTAGTGATCCTTTAGAACAATATTTGCTAGACCATGAAAATGATATGTTTATGAATGAGAGAAGGGAAATAGATGAAGTATTCTTTAAATAGGAACCTATTCTGCAACACAATTTGCCTGTTGAAATCCTAGGGATCCTCCTCCACCCAAGGGTGATCCCGTGTTTGAGCTTAAACCGTTGCTCGATAATCTTAAATATGCTTATCTTGATGAAAAGAAAATATATCCTATTATTATTAGTGCTAACCTTTGAGCATGAAGAAGAAAGATTATTGAAAACTACGAAGAAGCACCGTGCCGCTATTGGATATACTCTTGATGATCTTAAGGGCATTAGTCCCACTCTATGTCAACATAAAATAAATTTGGAAGCGGATGCCAAACCAGTTCGTGATCCTCAACGACGTTTGAATCCTAAAATGAAAGAAGTGGTAAGAAAAGAAATACTCAAGCTTACGGAGGCATGTATAATTTATCCCGTTCTTTGATAGTCGATGGGTAAGTCCTGTCCATTATGTCCCTAAAAAGGGAGGTATTCTTGTTGTCCCTAATGATAAAGATGAATTGATCCTGCAAAGAATTATCACAGGTTATAGGATGGTAATTGATTTCCAAAATTAAATAAAGCTACTAAGAAAGATCATTACCCTTACCTTTTATTGATCAAATGCTAGAAAGATTATGCAAACATACACATTATTGCTTTCTAGATGGTTATTCTGGTTTCTCTCTAATACCTGTGTCGGCTAAAGATCAATCAAAGACTACTTTTACTACTTCCTTCTTGATTGATCTTGATGAATATGAGTATTACAAGAGTTGATCTACCACGAGATCGTAATGGCTAAACCCTAGAAGCCTAGCCTGTATGATTATGATTGTCCCTATGGACTAAACCCTCCGAGTTATATAGACACCAGAGGGGACTAGGGTTGTACAAAGTCGGTTACAGAGAAAGGAATCTTCATATCCGAACGCCAACCTTGCCTTCCACGCCAAGGAGAGTCCCATCCGAACATGGGTGAGAGTCTTTGGTCTTGTATCTTCACAGCCCATCAGTGCGGCCCATGTCCAACAGGCCGGACACCCGAGGACCCCATAGTCCAGGGCTCCCTCAGCGTCCCCTCCGGCAAGATACTTGGCTTCTTTGTATCTCACGGGAGGATAGAGGCCAACCCCGACAAGATCAGGGCGATCGAGCAGATTCAAGCACCAAAGACGGTCAAGGGCGTGCGGCGTTTGACTGGATGTGTTGCTGCATTGAGTAGGTTCATTTGCAAGTCTGCCGAGCGCGCCCTGCCGTTCTTTAAAATTCTAAAGAAGGCATGGCCCATGAAGTGGACCCCGGAAGCAGAAGCAGCGCTGCAAGACTTAAAAGCATATCTTTCCTTTGCTCCCACCTTGGTTGCTTCTAAACCAGAAGAGTCGTTGCTGCTATACTTAGCGGCAACCAACCAAGTGGTTAGTGCAGCGCTGGTGGCGCAGAGGGAAATAGATGAAGGAGCAGCCGCAGCTACTGTCCTTTCGGGAGACGAAAATGAACCAACCCCGGCAAGGTCAGATGCAGATCAGGAGAAAGAAGAGCAGGAGAGCGAAAGTAATCCCAAGACCACAACAAAGAAGAAGGTAGTGCAGCGGCTGGTGTACTTTGTTAGCTTCCTGTTACAGGGGGCTAGATCAAGATACTCTGGAGTGCAGAATTTGATCTCTGGTCTCATCATGGCCTCGAGGAAATTGCACCACTATTTCCAATCCCATGAGATCACAGTTGTCACTCGCTTCCCTTTGCAGCGCATACCGAGGAAGCCTGAGGCCACCGGCAGGATACACTAGTAAGCGTCGGTGCTAAACAAACGGTTTTTAACCCCTTTCCGCGACGGCCTTTGGAACCGTCGCCAAGTGAGTGTGGGCGATAGGGGGGTCCTTCCCACACGACCCGTAAACGAGGGGATATGCCCTCCGCACACACGCCGACAAAATGAGGTCGTGTGCGAGCGTGGCGCTCAAATCACGGAAATCGTCTGATGAGAGCTAAAAATACAATTATACGGCAAATTGTTTTCGGTCGCAAGTACATCCCACACAGTCAGTCCTCGCTAAACATTTCCATTCGTATGTACATCCCAAAAGTCGCTCAAAGGAAAACATTTCCGTTCACAGGTACATCACACACAATTTTTCCGTTAAATCGTTTGTGATAGCGTTGCCATTGCACACGATATTAATAATTTTATCGTTTGCGTTATTGGATGCATCACACATGGTGCGTAGAAGAAACTGTGTGGCAAAGGCTGTCCATCACACACACTTTTTATTTCATAAATGTTTGCACAATGTGGCCTAACGCAAACAGTTTTCAAGAGAAAGTCGTGTGTGCAGTGGAGATTGATCGCACACGTAGTGGATCCTAGAAACGTTTCTGATCTCCACGTATATCACAGATGTTTCGCTTTCGCAAACCGTGTGCAGTGTAATCCCTAATTAATCCAATTAATCCCTAATTTAAAAATCACATGTTTTGAATCTGAAAGTAGGCAATCACTTATTTCATATCCAACCATGTTTATTACAAATATAGATTCAACCACGAATCCATAATTCGATGCACATGTACATATACTGAAGAACTACAGAAGCACCAAGTAAAGAATGATGAACCAGAGTTGTACTAAAGACTATAAAGAGAGAGGCGAAAGACATTCTGGTTGCTGGAGAAGGTGAAGCGGAATGCCCATATTGTGTCCTCTTCCATGCGTAATGCATGCATGACTCTAGGCCAACCCCTTGTGATGGCTGCCCGTCCATACTTCACTGTCTTCATTAGGACTTCTCGGTGCTCATTGTAGTCTGGATGAAATACTTTAACCTTCATTGCGTGTCCACCAATCATGTACTTTGCGAGGTGATATTGAGTGAACTGCTTCGGGAACCACTGAGAACAAAAAAGATTCAGACATTGTTGTCTAACAACTCATTATGGGCAGTAAAAAGAGAAGGCTGCAGAGTTTGTAGTTACCATCCTACAGCTCACTGTTGTGTTGGATAGAGCATAAACAAATAATTTGCTTGCCACCATTCGTATCTTTTTGCTAATAATCCTTATTAGTTTCCTCACTTGATGCTTGTTCATCAATATATCATTGCCCCATACGCAAAAGGGTCGATGCGTGGATCCTTGCTAAGGGCATATGTACCTACAAGCAACAACTCAATATTAGAAGCTCACTAGTGTCTAGGCCTTGATCTATATGCACTACATATGGAACGACGGGGGGAGTACAAGCTGAGGGATGAAGCTAACCTCGGCGGAAAATGGTGGCCACTCACTACAAAAAAAATACACTTCCGTGATGATACGTGTTTGTCACATTAGGTCGCGTTTTTTGTCATGCATGTACATCCATGACAAATTTATGACAGAATCAAGATAGTCATACCTGTCTTGTCGTGAAGTGTTCCATGACATTACCAAAATTATCATCATGGAAGTGTCCACTTCCATGACGATAAATCGCGCGTCACAGAAGTGCTTTCGTAAAGGGTGACCGACACGTGGCATCCGCCGTAATGGAACGCAGTTAAGCTATCGGGTCAGGTTTTGGATCCGATAACCCGTTAACAACCCCGACCAATGGGGATTTTCCATGTGTAAAATCATCATTGGCTGGAGGAAACACGTGTCGGCTCATCGTTGGGACAGATGTCATCCACTCATTGGACGGAAGGTGCCTATGATATGTCGACATGTGGCACGGCCCAACAGAGGCCCATTCCTGTGAAAAGGCCGGCCCAGTAAAAATTAGCATGCCAGCCCATATAAGGCCTACTTGTGTCAGGTCCATTTAAGCCCACGGCCTGTATGAGATGTGCTGATCCGACCCGTCAACGGCCCGTTAAAGATTTGACACCATTGCAGCCCATCGTCAGTTCGAGCCCATTAACAGCCCGCTATATATTTGGGCTCAATACGGTCCGATGAGATTTCGGCCTGTTACGGCCCATTTAATGGATGGGCCAATTTTCAGGATGTACATCTTTCGGCCTTTTAGCGACCCATTTAAATGTTGGGCTAGTTTACGGCCCGGTGTGTCTTTCAGCCTGTTGATGGCCCATAAATCTGATGGGCCATTTGTTGTCGGACCTGAGTTTCGGCCTTTTCGCGGCCCATTTAAGTGTTGGGCCAATTTTCTGGCCCGGTGTCACTTGTGTTGACGGCCCATAAATCAGTTGGGCCATTTGTAGTCGGACCTGAGTTTTGGCCTTTTAGCGACCCATTTAAGTGTTGGGCCAATTCCCGGCCCTGTGTGCCTTTCGGCCTATTGGACCATAAATGAGTTGGGCCATTTGTAGTTGGACCTTAGTTTTGGCCTTTTAACGGCCCATGCCCTTCATGGTCCAATACCAGCCCGGTTCCTCTTTCGGCCTGCTAAAGGCCCACAACCTGATTGGGCCATTTACAATCTGACACGACTTTCGGCATCTTAGCGGCCCATGGTCTTCATGATCGATACAAGCTTCTTTGTCTCTTTCGGCCTGCTAAAGGCCTACATAAGATAGTTGGGCCATATGTAGCCCAAACTTAGTAACGGCCTGTTAACGGCCCGTGAAATAAACTAGGGCCACCTGTTTCCCACTTTAATGTCGGCCTGTTAACGACCCGGTAGGTAAGAGGGCCGACCATTAACTTTCGGCCTATTAACTGCCCATTAACTTAATGGGCCCACTAAAGTTCGTACATGTCTTTAGGCCAAATTAGATAATTTGAGCCCATTACGACGAGCAATTATGCATAGGACCAAAACCGATCACGCAAAGGTACGACATACAAAGAATAACGTTGCACATCCAGCATATACTACAGGAAATTACATCCACTGGGCAATCAAAGATTGATGCCAGTGCAAATAAATGAGCAGAACCTAACCATCTACAACGTCACAATCTGCAACCTCAACACAGATGACGCCCATAAGCATGTTGGCAAGTTCTTTCTGCTTTGCTACACTTTCTCTGAAAACATTGATCAGTTGTTGTGTCGCACGACTCTGCACCTCTGATTCATCCACCATTTCCATCATTGCTTCAGCCATTAATTGGTTCACAAACATACATTTATTCCGTTGCATTCGAGATAGAGGATCTTGAGCAGATTAGGATGGCGATTTTGGCAGGCTTGTATTATTGATAGCGGAGAGTGTCTGACCACTGCATCATAACATAAATTAGGACGGGAACCAAACAGATTAATCATGAGTTATTGCCATATTACCTGGCCTAGATTTACTGGAAAGAAACAATGGGGTTGCCTTGCTGTTTTCAGAGTTTGTCTCCTTATCTTCAGCAGCCTGCACAAAATTAACACACTAGAATTGCTATCATTGGCCAACTCAGATAATAGGAAAGCAACATTGACACAACGAACGTTTGGGCAACTAGCCTACACCAAATTAACACAATATGGCACAGCTATCATCAGCCAAGTAAGGTAGTACGAAAGCAACATTGACACAATGAATGAATGGGCAACCAGAGAAGCACTACAATTCAGTAATGTGCGTGATATGAGATAGTACATTCATGCAGCTCAGTATGCAAAACTACCAGGCAGTTTTCCTTACAAAAATCAACATTGGCGCCTTTAACATTTTGCTACAACTAATTTTAGATCAGATAAAGGTTAGATTCACGCCGATTAACAAAATACACGTTGATGTAAAAATATAGTCATATACAACAGGTACATACATCAGCTTTGGAGCACAGAGAATTCCCACAAGATATTTTCCTCGAATACGATCCCAATGGAGGAAGTCTTCTATCGTTTAATCTTATTTTCTAAAAGAGAGATGGGTAAGAAACATGTAGAAAATATGATCAGAATGCTATAAAATTTCATGATGCGAGGATACGCACACGCTTCTTAGAATGGAGTTGACATTCTTTTGCTGGACTGGAGCAGACTAGTTCTTGCGCCACTGGAATCTGCTTATTATCAGTGGGACTTGGGTTTCTCTGTGCTGGAGTAGTATCTATGAAAAATGGAGTTGGTTTATTATCTCCTGGCGTTTGGATCTTTTGCAAAGACCTGGTTTGTAACCCTTCAGATTCTAACATAGCCGTCTTCCCCTTGCATGCCTTATATAGAAGAATGGTGATTCAGTTATAAAACATGCTGCTGAGAGATGGAATAGGTACTGAAGAATAGAAAGGCATGACATATTGACATGTATTCCCTCCATCCGGAAATAAATGGACGGGTCTAGGCGTATTTCAGTTCTAGACACATCTAGTTTTATCCATTTCTGTGACATTTAATCAGGATGGAGGGAGTATGATGTAAGAGCTAGGGATACGACAGGACAACACAGTAAAAAAACACTGAAAACCCCACTGCAGAACCAAAGTATTCAAACCCACTGATATGAGATAGTACACTCATGCAGCTCAGGATGCAAAATTACCAGGTAGTTTTCCTTACAAAAATCAACATTGTGGCCTTTAATCATACATTTTGCTACAACTAAATTTAGATCAGATAAAGGTTGGATTCACGCCGATTAACAAAATGCATGCTGATGTAAAATATAGTGATATACAACAGGTACTTACATCTACATTGGAGCACAGAGAATTCCTGCAAGAATCTTTCCTCATAAATGATACCATTGCAGAAATTCTTCTATTTGTTAAGCTTATTTTCTAAAAGAGAGATGGGTAAGAAACATGTAGAAAATATGATCAGCATGCTATAAAATTTCATGATGCAAGGATACGCACACTTCTTAGAATTGAGTTGACATATTTTTGCTCATTTGAGCGGACTAGTTCTTTGGCCACTGGAATCTGCTTATTATTAGTAGGAGTTGGGTTTCTCTTGTCTTGGAGCAGTATCTATAAAGCGGGAGTTGGTTTATTATCTCCTGGCGTTTGGATCTTTTGCAAAGGCCTTGTTTGTAACCCTATAGATTCTAACATAGTCGTCTTCCCCTTGCATGCCTTGTATAGAAGAATGGTGCTTTAATTATAAAACATGCGATGAGAGAGATGGAATAGGTACTGAAGAATAGAAAGGCATGACATATTGACATGTATTCCCTCCATCCGGAAAAAATGGATGGGTCTAGGCGTATTTCAGTTCTAGATACATCCCTTTTTATCCCTTTCGGCAACATGTAATCCGGACGGAGGGAGTATGGTGTAAGAGCTAGGGATACGACAGGACAACACAGCAAAAAAAAACACTAGTTGAATGGAAAACTATATGCTAGCGGAATACGTACAGAAATAACTAAGGCAACATACACGTGTATGATTGGGATGCAACAGAGCACTAGAATAGCACTTCAATGTAAAAAAAACATGGTATGGCAGACAGATGAAGTACATAATGATGTATAACAATGCATAAGATATTCAGAAGCATAATGTCCAAATTAAGCAGATGGCATTGCGATAGAGTAGAATGACAGCACTTGAATTTGAAAACATGTTATCATCAATGGAATAGGTACTGAAAAACAGGAAGGCATGACATATTTACATGCATGATCAGCATGCTAAGCACATGGAATTGCAACAGAGTAGATACACTCCAGGACATTATATGCATGTTGCACCCATATCACAGGCCAAGTTAGAGCAAGGACTGAGGGAGTCCTGGATTAGGGGGTGTCCGGATCGCCGAACTATCACCATTGGCCGGACTCCTGGACTATGAAGATACAAGATTGAAGACTTCGTCCCGTGTCCGGATGGGACTTTCCTTGGCGTGGAAGGCAAGCTTGGCGATGCGGATATGTAGATCTCCTACCATTGTAACCGACTCTGTGTAACCCTAACCCTATCCAGTGTCTATATAAACCGGAGGGTTTTAGTCCGTAGGACGAACAACAATCATACCATAGGCTAGCTTCTAGGGTTTAGCCTCTCTAATCTCGTGGTAGATCTACTCTTGTACTACCCACATCATCAATATTAATCAAGCAGGAGTAGGGTTTTACCTCCATCAAGAGGGCCCGAACCTGGGTAAAAACATCGTGTCCCTTGTCTCCTGTTACCATCCGCCTAGACGCACAGTTTTGGACCCCCTACCCAGATCCGCCGGTTTTGACACCGACATTGGTGCTTTCATTGAGAGATCCTTTGTGTCGTCATCTTTAGGCCCGATGGCTCCTCCGATCATCAACAACGATGCGGTCCAGGTGAGACTTTTCTCCCGGACAGATATTCAGATTCGGCGGCTTTGCTGCGGGCAATTCACTTGGCCATCTGGGCGCAGAATCAGCTACGCCCGCCATCAGGTCAGGTTTGGGAGTTTGAACTACACGGCCGACATCCGCGGAGACTTGATCTTGACGGATTCGAGCCACGACCAAGCGCGCGCCTTGCCTCGATGGGCATGATCTAGCTCTGCCGCCGAACAATGCCCTGGAGGTCGCACCAGCGTCCGCTCCGACCCTTAGCTCGGAGCCGACTCCACCGATCGAGGACGAGTGGCTGGACACCGCCTCGGGGGCTACGATCTCTACGGCGATTGAACCGAACACCATCCCTGTCCTTTGCGAATCCCGTGACTCCAAGGTGCCGGACTCCTCTCCCGACTCAGAACCTCCCGCGCCCCGGCCAAACGACTCCGATTGGGCGCCGGTCATGGAATTCACTGCCGCGGACATCTTTCAGCACTCGCCCTTTGGCGACATCCTGAATTCACTAAAGTCTCTCTCTTTATCAGGAGAGCCCTGGCCGGACTACGGTCAGGAAGGTTGGGATGAGGATGACAAAGAAATTCAACGCCCACCCACCACCCACTTTGTAGCCACTGTCGATGATTTAACCGACATGCTCGACTTCGACTCCGAAGACATCGACGGTATGGACGACGATGCTGGAGACGACCAAGAACATGCGCCTACAGGGCACTGGAAGGCCACCTCGTCATACGACATATACATGGTGGACATCCCAAAAGATGGAAACGGCGATGGAACAGCGGAGGATGACCCCTCCAAGAAACAGCCCAAGCGCCCGGCGTTAAGCGGCGCAGCTCTAAATCCCGCCACAAAAAACGGTGATTCCGCACGGAGATAATAACACCCCGGACAGTGCGAAGACAACCCCTCCACAGGATTCAGCACAGAGGAGGGAGAAGCCAGCCCTCATGATAGAGCGGCAGACGGGTGGAGGTGGAGGACGATAATTATATGCCTCCCTCCAAAGATGAGGCAAGCCTCGATGACGATTTAATCTGTTGTGCACGAGGATCCCGCCAACAGGAGGCGTTTCAAACGCAGGCTTATGGCCACGGCAAGCAGCCTCAAGAAAAAGCAGCAGCAGCTTAGAGCTGACCAAGACTTCCTAGTTGACAGATGGACTGAAGTCCTTGCAGCCAAAGAGTACGAACTCGAACGCCCCTCCAAGAGATACCCAAAAGCAGGCTGCTACCCCAATTAGAGGAAGCAGCACCCAAACCTACATCACCAGCGCATGATGCGGCCTCACCGGCCACCCGTGGTCGCGACAGAGAGGCCTCTAGACCCTCCATTCAAGCCGCACTTCAAGGCCGCTCGAAAAATACCAAGGCACGAGGAAATACGCCAGACCTGCGAGACATATTGGAGGACAAGGCAAGGCAAACAAGATCGATCTACGGATCGCGTGGGCGCCCCACCACACGCGACGATAACCGTCACACCGGATACAACAATTCCGGCCGGGCCGAACACGATAGACAAAGCTCATTTGAGCTGCGTCGTGATATAGCTCAATACAGAGGCGCCGCACAACCACTATGCTTCACAGGGCAGTGATGGATCATCAAATCCCGAGGGTTTCAAACCCGTCAACATCGAATCATATGATGGCACAACAGATCCTGCGGTTTGGATCGAGGACTACCTCCTCCATATCCACATGGCCCTTGGTGATGATCTACACGCCATCAAATACCTCCCACTCAAGCTTAAAGGACCAGCTCGGCATTGGCTTAACAAACCGCGGCGTAATCAATTGGTTGTTGGGAGGACACGGAAGCCGCATTCCTTGATAACTTCTAGGGCACATATGTGCGACTCACTCAGACGCCGATGACCTCAGCCACATAATTCAGCAGCCAAAAGAATCGGCCAGACAATTCTGGACACGGTTCCTAACCAAGAAAAATCAAATCGTTGACTGTCCGGATGCAGAGGCCCTTGCAGCCTCCAAACATAACATCCGCGACGAGTGGCTTGCCCGGCACCTAGGACAGGAAAAGCCGAAATCCATGGCAGCCCTCACAACGCTCAGGACCCGCTTTTGCGCGGGAGAGGACAACTGGCTAGCTCGTAGTAACAACTTGAACAAAAACCCTGGTAGTTCGGATACCAAGGACAACAATGGCAGGTCGCGTCGCAACAAGCGCAAGCGCTGCATTAATGGCGATAATGCTGAAGATACGGCAGTCAATGCCAGATTCAGAGGCTCTAAACCCGGTCAGCGGAAAAAGCCGTTCAAAAGAAATACTCATGGCCCATCCATTCTGGACCGAATACTCGATCGCTCGTGCCAAATACATGGCACCCGAAAACCAGCCAACCACACCAACAGGGATTGTTGGGTCTTCAAACAGGCAGGCAAGTTAAATGCCGAACTCAATGACAACGGGCTGCATAGCGATGACGAGGAGGAGTCCGGGCCGCCGAACAATAGAGGACAGAAGGGCTTCCCCCCACAAGTGCGGACGGTGAACATGATATACGCAACCCACATACCCAAGAGGGAGCGGAAGCATGCACTAAGGGATGTATATGCGATGGAGCGATCGCCTGAAGTTCAACCCATGGTCCTCTGCCCGATCACCTTTGATCAAGGGACCACCCCACTAGCATGCGCCACGGCGGATTCGCCGCATTGGTTCTTGACCCAATCATCGATGGATTTCACCTCACTAGAGTCCTCGATGGGCGGCGGCAAGAACCTGAACCTGCTCTATCGTGATACAAGGCGCAAAATGGGCATAGACCCCTCAAGGATTAAACCCACAAAGACGACCTTTAAAGGCGTCATACCAGTGTAGAGGCCAATTATGCAGTGCTCGATTACACTCGAAGTGGTCTTCGGATCCCTGGATAACTTCCGAAGCAAAGAGTTAATCTTCGACATAGTCCCGTTCCGCAACGGCTATCACGCACTGCTTGGACGAACCGCATTTGCAGAGTTCAATGCGGTGCCGCACTACGCGTACCTCAAGCTCAAGATGCCAGGCCCTCGAGGAGTAATCACGGTCAATGGAAATACCGAACGCTCACTTCGAACGGAGGAGCACACGGCGGCCCTCGCGGCGGAGGTGCAAAGCAACCTCTCACAGCAATTCTTGAGTCCAGCTATTAAACGTTTGGACACCGTCAAGCGCGCCCGGAGTAACCTACAACAAGACCGCCTGGCACGATCCGAGCACGCGTAGCTATCCGGCCCCAACCCCAGCCCTCGCGAAATTGCGAAGCCAGTACTACGCATACTGTCGGATTTCGGGTTCCGGCAGACCCTTAAGGTTCGAACTCTGGGGTGCGCACGGAGATCCAACCCTCCACCGTCTCGTACCTCGCCGAACCGCAGGGACCTAAACTACTAGAAAGAACATCACAAGAGACACGAGATTTATACTAGTTCGAGCCACCGTTGTGGTGTAATACCCTACTCTAGTTTGTGGTGTGGTGGATTGCCTCTTGGGCTGATGAGGAACAGTACAGGGAAGAACAGCCTCGCGAGGATCTGTTCTTGATGGGTGTGGTGAACTGCTATGTGCTGTCCCGTCGCTCTAGCTTGAGGATCGGGTCTCTATCTCTTTCTCTCTCCCTCTGGATTCCAAATGCCGGATCGTCCTTATCCTTGCAATCCCTCTCCCCCACTCTGAGTGTGGCTACTCCTATTTATAGGCGAAGGCCCAGGGCCTCTTCCCAAATATTGAGCGGGAAGGGCGCCAACAATTGGCCATTTTGAAGGGGAACAGCGGGTACACTTATCCTGACTAAAGTTGGTCCTCGCCTGCCAAAGGCTCTGTTGATGACGCCTGCTTGGGCTCCACAATGACTCCCTTCCAGCCGTTGGGGCTGGTCTTGGTCTTGTTGCACCGAAACGGATGCCTTTGCTTGAGGCTCTCGCCTGCGCTTGCTCCCTTTGCACCAAAGAGAAAAGGAGGACGCCATGCTGGCCGGGCACCGATCGGGCGCCTTTGGTCGTCATGGTTTATGCGTCATGGGCACCTCGCGAGGTACCTGCCTTGAACTCTCCGCCCCTCATGAGCCAGCCACTGACGAGGCCGTGCTCGAGGAAGCTCTCGGTCGTCCGCCCATGAGGCTTGGCCCTCGCGAGGGTCTTGAGTTTGCATTGATGAAGATGGGTCGCCCTGGGCCTCCTTTGAGCCACGCCAAGCCGCAGTGAGCAAGTCTGGGACCCCGTTCCCAGAACGCCGATAGTATCCCCTGGGCCCACAGCGCGCCCGGACTTGGCCGTGCAGAGAGGCGAAAGGGCAAGTGCGAAGCGTCGCGGGCCCTAACACCTGCGGCCTTGGGCGTCGTGTGGCGGTTGATTGGACGTGGCGCCTACGCAAGGCGGGTTGATAATAGAGCGGCATCTTCCTTGCCTCCTTTACTTTCTCAAGTTGCTGCTCAGATCCCCTTTCTTGCGCCTCTCCTCCCTACTTCCAAGACCTTCAGATCCACTCCGCCTTCGTGCCCTAGCCAGGCATGGCTCCTCGCCAGACCCCGGCCGAGTTCGGTACTCTCCTGCCTTGGACCCGCCCGAATGTGTCGGGCGAAGCGTTGCTCGATGCGCCCGGTTGGCGGAGGCGCAGGCGTCAATGGAGCAGCGGTGTTCAACGCTCCTCCGCCTCGAGGGTCGGGGTAGTACCTTCTACCCGTTCTTCGCGAGCGACATCATTGCCGGGTCCGGCGCCTCCTTCTCTCGAAGTTCTTCTTTTCCGTCCTCCGTCACTACAACATCCAAGCTCTGCACCTCCATCCCAACTCCGTCCTCCTTCCGGCAATCTTTGCTTACTATTGTGAGGCCCATGTTGGGGTAAAGCCCTCGTGGCCTTAAGGCGCCATTACTTCTTCCTCCGAAGGCCTCCCGTGGTTCCGCCACAGATGCGCGAGCTTTGTTGCATACGACGGAGCCATCGCCATTTCAAACCCTGGGAAGCGGATTGAGGGCTTCAGGAGCAAGTGGGTCTTGGTGGATGCTGGGCGGATCCACCCTCGGCTGATCCTGCCCACGGAACCCGCCGAGAGTTCCGACGACTGGTCCCGAGCGAAGCTTCGGGATCCCGCGCGAAGCTGGTGCTGGAGAAGATGGATGCAGATCTGAAGCCGGCGACGGCGCAGTAGCGGTTAACGGTGCGTATTCTTGAGGGAGTTCCCGGAGCACCAACTGGCTCCGCCACGCCAAGATTTCGCCTGGCGTGGACGCCTCACCTGAGCCCCGCCGCCCGCCGGCGAGGATCTGGCGACGGTCCTCCAGTCCTTGGTTGGGGGCGATGTGGCGAGACCGGAGGGCGCCCCCGCGCCCCTGTTCCTTCGCGAGGATTGGGAGCAGGTTGTGGGGTCCATGCCCGCCTTCAATGGGGACGGGCTCGTGCCCGCGGAGGCTCCGGAGGACCTGGTGGACGTGTCCTCTTCCGACTCCGGCGAAGAGGTGGAGGAAAGGGAGCCAGGAGAGGGGTTTGATTCTGAGTCAAGGGCTCCTTCCCTGCGGCGCAGGCCCCGCGCTCTCCGCCTCCCCGAGAGTGACGACGACGAGGATGAGGGTGAGCGGGGAGGCAGAAACCTGCCCCCGATCCCGAAGAAGGACCGGACTGGGCTGGTCCCCCGCGGGTCCGCCCTGGCCCCGAGGCAGTCCGCAGACGCGCCTCCTGCTCCTGGTCCCCTTGAAGCTGATCCCTGCAGCCGGCTCTCGGGCTTCAAGTATGGACGGAGGCTGCTCGAGTCCACCGGCGACGACCTGTAAGTGCCTGCTTCCCGTCTTGATTATTGCTCTGTCGACGGGATCTGATGTCCATGTTCTTCGGCCAGGCTGGCGCCCGCGGAGAAGAAGCTGAAGGGGGCTCCTGAGGCCCCATCCATGGCGGTGCCTCTTCCCGAAAAAGAAGATGATCCCGACGCCCAGGCCTCCCCTGCTCGGGCGTCCTTGCGAGGCCTGGCTGAGCCTGGGCTGGGTGAGCTTCAGCCCCCTTTGCCTGCATTTACCTCCGACGCGTCTTCTTGCTTGGCGCTGTTTCCATCGCTGTCGTGGCGCGCTGGTTCCGCCTCGGTAGCAGTGGTTACGCCGCCGCCATCTCCTCCTACTCCACCAATCGCTGTCTCTCCGACTCCTCCCACGGTCTCGGATCGTGGCCGCCGCTGAACTGGACTGGCTGCGCAGATCTTCAGGTGCCGACCCTCGCCAGGCCGGGCGGTTGGAGCTGGCCTCTGGCTGGATTCGCGCCGACGCTTCGATTCGAGCGGCGCTGGTCCAGGCCTCGACGGCTTGCGATGAGGAGAAGCAGGCTGTTCGTGAGGCGAAGGTAGCCCGCGATGCTGTCCTGGGGGAGGCAGCCAGCATCCAAGGTCGCTGTGAGACGCTGGAGGGCGAGCTGAAGGGCCTGCAGAACCAGCTTGCTGAGGAGGCCCGCCTCCGCCAGGAGCAGGAGGAAAGCATGAAGGCTCACGAGGCGGCCACCAAGGACCGGGAGGCCAAGCTGAAGAAGCGTCGTGACCGCCTAGACGCGCTGGAGCAGGAATTGGAGGCAAGGAAGGTCGAGTTGGACGCCAAGGCGCGGGTTCTTGCCGAAGATCGTGTGGCCTTCATGGATATGGAGGTGAAGGCTCGCGCCTTGCTGAGGGAGCTTTATGATAGCGGCCTGGAGAGCCCACTGGGCGGGCGCAGAGGACGGCCCCGCCAAGCTGCTTCCTTCCTGATTCGTGCTCTTGAAGATGTCTCCTTGGCCTTGACCCCACGGGCCGAGGCCGAGGCGCGTGTCTTGTCTTCTCGTGGTGCCGGCGGATCCTCACCCACATCTATCTTCGCGATCCCAGCGTCGACATGGACAGCCTCTTGGAGCCGGCAAGCGGCGAGCATGCAGCTGCCACGCCGAGGTCATGTGAAGGGTCGCGGAGGCTCTATTGGGAAGTTCCGGCCTTCAGCACCAAGCCAAGCGAGGCGCTGCCCCCTGCTGCTTCACGAGGCGAGCCCACTCCGGCTGCTCCACCGCCGACAAGTGACTCTGTTGTGGCTCTGTCTTGCTTTTAATTCGTGCACGTGTATCTTGCCTCGGGGAGGCGGGTAGACATGCGGTGGGTATTGCGATAACAGAGTGGACTGTAATAGTTGCTGATGAATACCTGGAAATTTGTGCTTCCTACTTGCGTATGTTCTACGCTTGAGCCCGGCCCCTCACAGATACCTCAGCCGCCATTAGCCCCGACCGAAACCAGTGACGAGACCAAGGAGTAAGGGGCTACGTGACAAGTTAGGCTCCTGAGTCGCACTGCTCAGGCGTCCCCCGGGGCGCACGAACAGCAAGTAGGGAGGTGAGGCGCGGGCGGATCCACCGTTCTACGTATGCAGAGCCCGGCCCCGCGCATACCTCAACCGCCGTTAGCCTTTCGGAACTAAGGGGTGAGGGGCTCAAACTGCATGCGTACCTTGGCTCTGCTCGGGGAGTGACGTGCGATGAATCAGGCCCGAGGGTCCTGGCTGGGTGGCGTGCGTCTGGGCGTGACCCAGGCGCAGCCTCGTGCCCAGCCCTCGCCAAGGCGCGCTCGATGGGGAGAGGCGCTATGCGATGAGGCCGGACATCGAAGCCTGGGCTCCCTGAGGTTGGTGCGACCCGGAGGCCACCCTCAGTTGTTTATCACCAGCGCGGAGCATAGCGCTTGCGCATGCGTACGGGCATAGCCGCTCCTCGGCAGTGTCGTCAGCCAGCACGGATCATAGTGCTTCCACTGGAACGTGGGAGGGGGCTCCCCTCGGGAGGAGCCTCAAGGCGATACATCCCCACCACGACACGTGATCGCACGGTAGGGCTGGACGAGGTGTATCTGGCACCCGTGAGCTAGCGCGGGACTCACGAGGCCCTACCTCAAAGGCGGGTTGCGCCTGCTCGGGCCTTATCTTCGAGTGTGTTCCTGCAAATTTGGCCAGATGCCGGTGCTCTACGTCTTCGGGTCCCGGCTCTCGGGCTGGTCTCAGCCGTCGCTGGCAAGCCAGGTCACGATGCCATGGACAAGACCAGAGGGTGAGGGCCGGAGAGCCGGTAGGGAGCCCCGAGTCCCGATGCTCGTGTACCGCCTTTAACGCACAAGCTAGGTTAGATGATGCAACTCTCACGCCCTCGGGTCCCGGCTCGGGCTGGTCTCACCGGCCGCCGGCAAGCCGTGTCGCGAGGCCATGGACAAGACCAGAGGGTGAGGGCCGGAGAGCCGGTAGGAGCCCCGAGTCGTGATGCTCGTGCACCCCTTTAACGCTGCAAGCTGGGTCGATGCAAAGCAACTTACGCCCTCGGGTCCCGGCTCTCGGGCTGGTTCAGCCGCCGTTGGCAAGCTGTGTCGCGATGCCATGGACAAGACTAGAGGGTGAGGGCGGAGAGCCGGTAGGAGCCCTGAGTCGCGATGCTCAGTGCACCCCTTAAACGCCGCAGTTGGGTTAGATGACGAAACCCACGTCTTCGGGTCCCGGCTCTCGGGCTGGTCTCGGGCGTCAGCCGGCAAGCTGTGTCGTGATGCCATGGACAAGACCAGAGGGTGAGGGCCGCAGAGCCGGTAGGGAGCCTGAGTCGCAATGCTCGTGCACCCCCTTTAACGTGCAAGATTCCGCCACCCAGAAAAGGCACCAAATAACAAGCATGGTGGAGCGAGAGCATAATCCTAAGGAAAAAGTAGGAAGGATACATGCCGCTAGGACTGGCCCGAGCGGCTTGGGGATGATGCAGCCCGAGGGGCGCCCCCAACAGGATAGGCTAACGACATGAAATAAAAGGGATACATGCCGCAGGGACGGACCCACGCGGCCTGGGAATTATGCGGCTCTGAAGGCGCTCCCAGCCGGAAATAAAACTTTAAGATGTCACCTGGTGATGTTGGGGATGAAGGGTTGTTGATGTAGCAGACTTGGTGGGCTGCGGGAGCCGATCCTCATGAGCCCCCAGGCCCAGGGGCCTCGGGAGGCTCCGGAGGCGCTGGCGGCTCCTCATGGGCCATCTCCATCCCCGCCAGGGCTGCAGCGTGCTTGACCTCTTGAGCCTCCAGGATGGTCCTCATGAGACGCTGGCTGCGGCAGCCAGCTGCTATTGGCGGTGCCATAAGGCATACGTCACGTAGGCTGTGGGGCGGACCCTGCAACGCCCCACTCGCGAGGGCCAAAGGCGGTCTTGAGATGCGGCTCGGCTGAGCCCTGGTATGTCGATGCAGACAAGCAGCGACCCCACCATCCTTGCTCGGATGGGGGCCACAGTGAGTGGCGTGGCTGCCCCTCATGACCCTTGACTCTGTGAGCTCTGAATGGCCTTGTGATGAACTCTTGAGGGTTCTGTCCCTCCTGGTCTTGCTCACCTATGGAAGCGTGCTTCAAACACGCCCACGTGGTGCCCAAGCGCCTCCCTCAAGACCTTGGCGAGGTCGGTGGCCCTCCAGGGGAGAGCCCCAGCCCCGCCTTCGAGGAGGGCGCGCCGGCTTTCCTATGCGATGGATGGAGGCTCCCCCTGGCCCGGTGTGGACCCTGAGGGGCCTGTCTCTTGAAGAGTCGGGTCGGTTGATGTCTTCTTCTTCTTGGGTGCGGCCTCGGGAGGCCTCCTGCTGCTGTGGTCTGGGTCTTCCAGCGACGCGGCCTCAAAAGCTCGCTCCAGGGAGCACACTACATCTCTCTCTTCACAGGGCACCGTGATGACTCCGCCGCTTCCTGGCATCTTGAGGATGTTGTAGCCATGGTGGATTACGGCCATGAATTTGGCCAACACTGGGTACCCGAGGATGGCGTTGTATGGCAGGCGAATGTGGGCGACGTCGAAGTCGATGAGCTCGGTGTGGTAGTTGTCGCGGGCCCCAAAGGTGACAGGAAGGCGGACCTGCCCGATCGAGACCGTGGAGCCGTCGGTGACTCCGGAGAAAGGCTTGGTTGGCTGAAGCTGACTGTAAGGCACTTGAAGATTGTTGAATGTCTCCACTGACAGGACTTTGAGCCCTGCTTCGCCATCGATGAGGGTCTTGGTGACTAGCACATTGCTGATGATTGGGGAACAAAGCATCGGGAGAACTCCGGCTGTGGCTACGCACATGAGCTGATCCATTGAAATTTGAACGTGATGGCGCCTGTTGACCACCAGTGAGGCGTGTGGACTCGAGCTTGGGGAGGACTGCATTCACTTCGCGGGCGAACTTCTTGAAGATGCGGTGAGAGGCTGGGGCTTGAGCTCCACCCAGGATGCAGGCGACCGCACGCGCTTCCTGGAAGCCCCCAGCCCCCTCGTCCTGATGGCGGTCTTTGATTCTCCTTGGCGGCGGCGGCAGCGGAGGGAGGCCTGCATTGCCCTGCGGGCGATCCTCGCGAGGTTGATCCCACCAGCCCCCCTCGCGAGGTGGGTCTTGCCAGCGGTCCTCGCGAGGTTGGTCGCGCCACCCTTGGCGCGGGCCGCGGTCTTCCCAGCGTCCTGCATTCCTTCCTCCTCGTCGGCCGTAGCCCCGGTCGCTGCGCTCGGGGCGTCTACCGACCCTTCCTTCACGTACGGCTCGGAGTTCTTGGCATTCATTGGTGTTGTGGGTGTGGAGGTCGTGGTACACGCAGTATCGGCTGCCCTTGGAGGACTCGGGCTGATCTCTGCCTCGCTTGGTGTCTGGTTCGGCCGCGAGCACGGCAGCCCCCTTGCGCTTCACGCCCTGGCCTTGGACATCTTCTCTTGGGATCCGCGGCGGCAGCTCGAGGAGGGAGAGGCGCCCCTCCTCAGCCCTGGCGCACTTGGTCGCCAAGTTGAACAGCTCCAGGGAGGTGCACAGATCTTCATGCATCGCCAGCTCCTCCTTCATCTTGACGTCGCGCACGCTGTCGGAGAAGGTGAGATGATGGCCTCCTCCATTACCCTGGGGATCTTGAGGCACGCGTTGTTGAAGCACTGGATGTACTTTTGCAGGGTTTCCCCTGGCTGCTGCTTGATTCGGCGCATGTCGCTCACGGCGGGTGGCCGGTCGTGAGTACCTTGGAAGTTGGCGATGAAGCGGGTACGCATCTCGGCCCAGGAAGAGATCGTGCCTGGGGCCAGATTCAGGAGCCAGGTGCGGGCCCCGTCCTTGAGCGCCATGGGAAACCAGTTCGCCATGACCTTTTCATCCCCGTTGGCAGCCTCGATGCCCAGCTCGTAGAGCTGGAGGAACTCCGTAGGGTCGGCGGTGCTGTCGTAGCGAGGAGGCAGGTCTGGCTTGAACTTGGCGGGCCACGCGACGCTGCGCGCCTCGGAGGTGAAGGCGCAGCAGCCTGTCGTCGCTGCGGGGGGCCTCGGACGACAGAGGGCTTGGTCTTGCAGGCCTCCCTGCGCCGCGGCTGGGGGCATCGCAGGGTCTTGACATGCTGGAGCGGGGAGCGCTCGGGCGGCTTCTTGAGGGCGAGGAACTTCTTGGCAGCTCTGCTCTTGCCGCGCCGGCACCGGGCGGAACGGGTTCCGCCCAGGGACCGCGCGCCTTGGGGCCAGGACGTCGTCTTGAGGAGGAGGCGGCTGAGGCGCCCCGAGAGCTTCCTCGCCCGCACGGCGCGGGGTGCGGTGCAGCGAGACGGACGGCGCGGGGTCGCCTCTTGCAGCGCGGACGAGCTCGGCGACGTGGTCGAGCCATTCTTCGTAGACGTCGTCGACGGGGCGGTAGCACAGGAGCTCGTTGACCGCGATGAGTGCAGCTCGGGCCTCCATGGCCGCGCGGGGCGCGCGCGACAAAGAACCAGCGGGGGTGAGCGAAGGCATGGTGGTGCGGCCGTCCCGCCTCATGGATGGGTGCTGGGACGACGCTTGCTGCCCGTTCCCCGCCGGGCCGGTGGCGGTGTTGACGGCAAGTGACGGGGAACGACAAGGACGCCCGCAGACGGGAGCCGTCTGGGCGACATAGGAGCCGAGGGCGGCTCGGCGCTCGGTGCGGGCCCGACGAGCGTCAGGCATGGTTGCGGTGGTCGGGGAAGAACGAGGCGACGAAAGGCAAATTCTGGCGCACCCCTACCTGGCGCGCCAAATGTCGGATTTCGGGTTCCGGCAGACCCTTAAGGTTCGAACTCTGGGGTGCGCGTGGAGATCCAACCCTCCACCGTCTCGTACCTCGCCGAACCGCAGGGGACCTAAACTACTAGAAATAACAGCACAAGAGACACGAGATTTATACTAGTTCGGGCCACTGCCAGGTGTAATACCCTACTCTAGTTTGTGGTGTGGTGGATTGCCTCTTGGGCCGATGAGGAACAGTACAGGAAAGAACAGCCTCGCGAGGGTCTGTTCTTGATGGGTGTGGTGAACTGCTATGTGGTGTCCCGTCGGTCTAGCTTGAGGATCGGGTCTCTATCTCTTTCTCTCTCCCTCTGGATTCCAAATGCCGGATCGTCCTTATCCTTGCGATCCCTCTCCCCCACTCTGAGTGTGGCTACTCCTATTTATAGGCGAAGGCCCTGGGCCTCTTCCCAAATATTGAGCGGGAAGGGCGCCAACAATTGGCCATTTTGAAGGGGAACAGCGGGTACACTTATCCTGACTAAAGTTGTTCCTCGCATGCAAAAGGATCTGCTGATGACGCCTTCTTTGGCTCCACGATGACTCCCTTCCAGCCGTTGGGGCTGGTCTTGGTCTTGTTGCAATCAAACGGATGCCTTTGCTTGATGCTCTCGCCGCGCTTGCTCCCTTTGCACCAAAGAGGAAAGGAGGACGGCGTTATGCTGGCTGGCACCGACCGGGCGCCCTTATTCGTCATGGCTTGCGTCATGGGCACCTCGTGAGGTACCCTGTCTTGAACTCTCCGCCCCCTCATGAGCCAGCCTGTCGAGGCCGTGCCTGAGGAAGCTCCTGGTCATCCGCCCCGCGAGGCTTGGCCCCTCGCGAGGGTCTTGAGTTTGTGTTGATGAAGATGGGCCGTCCTGCACCTCCTTTGAGTCACGCCGCAGGCCGCAGGCAGGAAAGTCTGGGGACCCCCGTTCCCAGAACGCCGACACGTACATAACTACGCTCTGGAGATACCATGGGCATAAGGGGAGGGGCATGACCACGGCATGCCCAGAATGCAGCTCAACCGAACCAGGGGCTCCCGATTGTGTCATTCTTTTTCTTTCTTCTTTTCTCTTACTTTCGGGACTCCGTTTTCCAGAAGCCCTGTCCGGCTCTAGAATTGCCTAACTCACGATGCAACAGCCAGGAAGCGAAAGTTACGCCGAATGTCCGTGTGGTCTCTTCTACCAGGCATTATACCTGTTTTACATACCATCCCGCAGCTTACCCCTGGAGGGGGACATGTTAAATAGTCCCATCCCTTGCTTATCGCACTATTCGTATCGTTCTGCTTTCATTGCAGTACCTTTTTGAATAAACAATACATAGCTTTTGCCTATTATTGCACACTTTTTTTATCTATATATATGTTCATTCATGACATGTTGCACCCGTACACTTTGGTACGGCCAATACACCAGGGGCTTAAGTGCCCCAAAAGTATGGTGTGATAAGTCCGAACACTTTCACAAGTGTGGCACCCCAAACTTATAGCATTATATGCATCGGCTCTGAATCATGTCTTGGGTCAATAGTTGGGTTTTCCCGGCTCCCATGTTTTGGTACCTTACGTTCCGTTATATCAGCTAAGGTAGCGCTGGGAGAACCACTGCGATTGTGCCCCGGTTGAGCTGGGTTGAGCACCTCAGTGGAGAAAGCTAAAACTGACCGTCATGATAAGGGAGAGCCGGGTCATTGTTCGAGAGGTTTTTTCGGGTCCCTAAAGACTTATGCCGCTTAGAGCGAGGAATCGGCATTGTCCGGCCAAGGCGTGGATAGCGCCATGAACTCGGTCTTCCGAATACTAGGGCTTCGCTGAAATTTAAAATCATAGAATTCTATGGCTAAGTAAGAGTGTTCAAGCACTATAGTCTGGTTGCCTTGTTCGTTGCGTTGAGCTCCTCCCTCGAAGGACACAAGAATGGGAACAAGAGCGCTCAAGTTTATCCCGTACACCCCAGCACTCGTGGCATGGGGGATGAAGCCAACGACTTGCCATCTCTCAAATTTGATAAACGGCTGCACAGAAGGTAATATTTTAAATTCTGGCGTTGCTTAGCGATATGAACAAGTTTTCAGCATATGTGATAACAAATGCGAGTCTATTCAAAAATTACATCTTTGGAGCATTCACTGCTTATAAGGCGGGCACCCTTCAGGACGCCCTCATAGTACATTTGGGACTTGCGATGCTCCTTGCCCTTTGGTGGCCCGTCCGTCACAAGCTTCTCAGCATCCAGCTTGCCCCAGTGCACTTTAGCACGGGCAAGGGCCCGACGCGCATCTTCAATGCAGACGGAGCGCTTGACGACCTCAATCCATGGACAGGCGTCCACCAGCCGCCGCACTAGCCCGAAGTAGCTCCTAGGCATGGCTTCCAGTGGCCACAACCGAATTATGAGGCCCTTCATGGCCTGTTCGGCGACCATGTGGAGCTCGACCAGCCAATTGGTCACCGGGTCGCTCAGGCACTGAATGTCCGCCTCAAAGATAATCGAGACCAAAAACACCTTTTGCGCCGAGCTCCCTCCTTGGCGCGGTAGAACGCGGAAGCATCGTACACACTACGGGGCAGATCTGCAATGCTCCCCGGAGAGCTCCGGATTCGGGTAAGTAATAGATAATTCACTTTCACATGCTTGCTTTGCATAAAGAATGCCTTACCCGCCGCTATCTTTTTTAATGATTCAATTTCCTGGAGGGCTTTATGGGCTTCGGCCTTAGCGTCTTTGGCACTCTCAAGAGCTGAGGCGAGCTTGGACTCTCGAGTCTTCGAGTCACGCTCCAAACTCTCGTGTTTTTCCACGAGAGCCTGGAGATCTTGTCGCACCTCCGCCACCCGTGCCTCCTGCTTCTCTCGCTCGGTGCGCTCCGGGGCCGCTTTGCTTTCGGCCGTGGACACCGCTTCCTTCAGGGTCGCCACCTCATTCGTGGCCCCTACAATACCCACGTTAGTCCTGTCATTTTTGCAACCAAATCCTTTCTATAAGGAATTACTTTAATAAGGCATTACTTACCTTCCTTGTCCTCGAGCTGCTTCTTGGCAAGGCCGAGCTTGTTCTCGACCGCCGAGGCTCTGCTTCAATGCATTGACCTCCGCAAATAAGGCGGTAGAGGTCAGCAGCGCAGCCAGCATTCCCATATTGACATACTTATGTTAGACTCCTGCGTATATCTTTTTAGATCCTCGGTCCGCTTTTCTTTTGAACACCAAACTAAGCATCAGGGCTACCGTCTATGCGGTAATATTTTTACATATTCTAAACTTACCTCAAAGCCCGTTAGAAGGTTGAAGCAAGCTTCAGTCTGCCCGCTCTTGGCAGGCCCATCGAACTTTTCCGGATCACCACACTCATAACAAAGGCGGTGCTCCTCGTCGATGGAGGCGCCCGTTAAGCGCCTCCAAAGCAAGCTATCCGTGCCTCCGGATGGACGGTGGTCACCGGCGTCACGGTCTTGCCCTTTCTTACGAAGGGGCCGCTTGCGACTTCGAACCACTGAAGGTTCGGTGACAGGAAGTCCCACACTGGCCGGGACTTAGAGCTCTTTGGGGTCTCTCCTTTGCGCCCAGAGTCCGGGAGGTCGCCTTGGGCGCCTCCAGACCACCTCCTCCTGGCTGGGCCTTTGGGACTCCACCGTGGTGTCGCTGCAAGGCCACGAGGAGAGGAGGCAGTCGGAAGTGAAGTGCTATTCACATTCGACGAATCCAGGAGCCGCCGACGGCGGCGAGCTCGTCTCTGGGCGGGCTACATGGTTATATTCGGCGTTAGAAGACACTATGCGACAAATAAAAGTCATGAGCTATTCCGAGTCCGGACACTTACGATCTCGCCAGGGCATGGCCCTTCGTGGGCTACCTCCTCGCCGTTGTCGGCGTTGGTGGAGAGAAGTCCGAGGAAGGGTACTTCCTTTCTTGATTCTCCTCTCCTCCCGATCAGGGCCTTCCTTTTCTTCTCTCACTGGGAGAGGCTTCTTTCCTCCTCCCCGCCCTCGTGGGAGGATTCCACCTCGTAGTCGCCGAATGATGAGTCCGACAACACTGGCATCGGGCGCCTTCGAGTCCCTCGTGGCCTTCTTCTTGGCCTTCTTCTCCGGCACCACATGAGGTGCCGGAGCCAGCAGCCCCGTCAAGCGGGCGTCCGCTGGGTCTTTTGGCACGGGAGCCAGACAGTTAACCTGCCCGGACGTGTTACGCCAGTCCTGTCAAAGGTAAGGGAGTTTAGATCCCACATAGAGTCAAACTATGAAAAACAAGAGTCCCGTAAAGGGCAAAATAGCTTACCTCGGTAGCTTGGCGCTGCGAGCTGAATCTACGATCTTCGGTAGCGGATGTGGGAGCCTCGGCGCCCTTGAACAGCACCTTCCAGGCATCTTCGTACGTAGTGTCGAAGAGCCTTTTCAGAGTTTGGTGCCGTGCCGGATCGAACTCCCACAATTTGAAGGCCCGTTGTTTGCATGGGAGGATCCAGCGTATGAGCATAACCTGGACTACATTGATAAGCCTGAGATTCTTGTCCACCAGGGTTTGGATGCAGGTTTGGAGTCCGGACAGCTCTTCCGAATCACCCCACGTCAGGCCCGTCTCTTTCCATGATGTGAGCCGTGTGGGGAAGCCGGATCGGAATTCGGGGGCCGCCGCCCATTGAGGGTCGCGTGGCTCGGTGATGTAGAACCACCCCGATTGCCACCCCTTTATGGTCTCCACAAAGGAGCCCTCGAGCCATAGGACTTTGGCCATCTTGCCAACCATGGCACCTCCGCAAGACTCCGGCTTACGGCCGCCACTACCTTCGGCTTGACATTGAAGGTCTTCAGCCATAAGCCGGGCGGGCTGGATGCAGAGGAAGGCCTCACACACGATGATAAACGCCGAGATGTTGAGGATGAAATTGGGGCCAGATCGTAGAAGTCCGGGCCGTAGTAGAACATGAGCCCCTGGACAAATGGGTGAAGTGGAAAACCTAGTCCATGGGAGGAAGTGGGTGAGGAACACCACCCTCTCATGGGGCACAGGGGGTGGGAATGAGCTGCCCCTCGTCGGGGAGCCGGTGCGCGATGTCGCTGGAAAAGTATCCGGCCTTCCGCAGCTTTTTGACCTGTCCCTCCGTGACGGAGGAGACCATCCACTTGCCTCCCGCTCCAAACATGGCTGGAGGAGGTTGAGGAGGGATGTGCGGACTTGGGCACTGGAGCTCGAGTGCACGGAAATGGATGAGCAAAGGAGGAAGAAGGCGTAGGTTAAAAGGTGGATCCTTATCCCCTTATATGGGCGGACGAAGCTATGCGTCCCCTGCCAGCCTGGTAAAACTTGCTTATCTCGCAAGCGCCGTAATCAATGGCGCGGTTGGGTTACCCACGTCCGTATTGATGGGAATCTCGGAATAAGGGGGCATGATCTCCGCTTTGATAAGACGTGCCAAGGAAACCGCCTCGCTAAACGCTCTGAGGTGGAATAGTAAAAACGATTCGTATAAAGGCCTGGCTGTGGTGTGATGTCACTCCACGGAATACGTCAGCAGATCTATGCAAAGGTTATTCTCTCTACGGTGGTATGTGGAACTTGTTTTGCAGAGCCGGACACAATTTTTGTGTTCAAAATCTTCTATGAAGTACTCGGAGGAGGAACCCGCCTTGCAATGCCGAAGACAATATGCGCGCCGGACTCGTCGTCATTGAAGCCTGGTTCAAGGGCTACTGAGGGAGTCCTGGATTAGGGGGTGTCCGGATAGCCAAACTATCATCGTTGGTCGGACTCCTGGACTATGAAGATACAAGATTGAAGACTTCATCCCGTGTCCGGATGGGACTTTCCTTGGCGTGGAAGGCAAGCTTGGCAATACGGATATGTAGATCTCCTACCATTGTAACCGAATGTGTAACCCTAACCCTATCTCGATGTCTATATAAACCGGAGGGTTTTAGTCTATAGGACTAACAACAATCATACCATAGGCTAGCTTCTAGGGTTTAGCCTCTCTCGATCTTGTGGTAGATCTACTCTTGTACTACCCATATCATCAATATTAATCAAGCAGGAGTAGGGTTTTACCTCCATCGAGAGGGCCCCAACCTGGGTAAAAACATCGTGTCCCTTGTCTCCTGTTACCATCCGCCTAGACGCACAGTTCGGGACCCCCTACCCGAGATCCGCCGGTTTTGACACCGACAAGGACCTTGTGGGGTGAAGAGGATTCATTATCTTTTTGCAAGTCTTGTGAAGAACTGCCTTTACACGTTCCATCACATTGGGTATCATTGACATCAAGTTTATTGGCCTTTACATTGCTCCATGAGGTTCTTGTGAAAAGTCAAACCTTGTCGGATTTCGGGTTCCGGAAGACGCTCCAGGTTCGTACTCTGGGGTGCACGCGGAGATCTCACCCCCTACCTACCTGCACCTCGTCGCCTCGCAAAGATCTAAAATACACAAAGAGCAACACAAGGGACACAATGTTTATACTGGTTCGGGCCACCATTGTGGTGTAATACCCTACTCCAGTGTGTGGTGTGGTGGATTGCCTCTGGGGCTGATGATGAACAATACAAGGAAGAACAGCCTCGCGAGGGTCTATTCTTGGCCGGTGCGATGAACTGCTAGGGGGAGTTCGATCACTCTCACTCTCTCTCTGGATCCAAGGTGGATCTCTAGCTTTCTTCCAGATGCAAGGTCCTGGATTCCTGGATGTCCATGTGTCCCACCTACCCTGTGGGTGGCTGGTCCTATTTATAGGCAAGGGCCCTAGGCCTCTTCCCAAATATTGAGCGGGAAGGGCGCCAACAATTGGCCATTTTGAAGGGGAACATCTAGTACACTTATCCTGACTAAAGTTGGTCCTCGCCTGCCAAAGGCTCTAACGATGACGCCGGCTAGGGCTCCACGATGACCTCCTTCCTGCCGTTGCGTTGGTCTTGGTCTTGTTGCACCGAAATGGCTGCCTTTGCTTGATGCTCGCCTCGCGCTTGCCTCCTTTGCACCAAAGAGGAAACGAGGGACCTTCTGCTGGCCGGGCGCCCACTGCACCCTTGGTCGTCATGGCTTTGGTCATGGGCACCTCGTGAGGTACCTCGCTTGATCTTCTCCGCCTCCTCGCGAGCCAGCTCGACGAGGTCGTGGCTCGAGGAGGCTTCTGTCAGTTCTCGCCTCATGAGGCTCGGCCCTCGCGAGGGTCTTGAGCTTGTGCTTGATGAAGATGGGCCGGCCACCCCTTGAGCAGCGCTACCAAGACGCCTGCACGAGCAGTAAGTCTGGGTACCCCTGCTCCGTAATCGCCGATCGTAGCTCCCCGGCCCCAAAGGCGTGTAACGCCCGGATTCGATGCGCCAGTGTCCGCCGCTTATTCGCCATCTTTGCCATGTCATGTGCTTGCGTGTCTCTCTTTGCCATGTCATCATCTGCATTTCATATCATGTCATCATGTGCATTTCATTTTGCATACGTGTTCGTCTCATGCATCCGAGCATTTTCCCCGTTGTCCGTTTTGCAATCCGCACTCCTATGTCTCCGGAGCCTCCTTTTACCTCTTTTTGTGCGGGTATTAAACGTTCTCGGAATGCCCCGAGGTTTGTCAAGCGGCCTTGGTATAGCACCGGTAGGCCGCCTGTCAAGTTTTGGATCATTTGGAGGTCGTTTGGTACTCCAACGGTTAACCGGGTAACCGCAAAGCCCTCTTTGAGTTGCAGCCCAGCACCCCTTCCAAAGTGGCCCAAAACCCAGCAAACTCCCCTCCTTGCTCTTCGCCGTTTGATCACGATCGCGTGGCCGAAAACCGCACCTCATTTGGACTCTCCTAGCTCCCTCTACCTATATAAACATCTCCCCCTCCGAAATTCGCGGATGAATTCGTCCCTAACCCTAGATCCCACCTCCTCTGCGCGCCGGACATGTCCGCCGCCGTCCGGACGAAACCCGCGCCGCCGCCCGCAGCCATCCAGGGCGCGCCACGTGTCCTCCGCCCGTCCCAGCGCCGCCCGGCCAGCGGAGCCCATCCGGGCCCGCAGCGGGCTGAATCCGGCGCCGCCCGGCCTCTCGTCCCCGCGCCTTCGCGCGCCCGTCGCCGCCAGCGGCTCGCGGCCGGCGCGCGCCGCCCGGCCCGCCTCCCTCCGGCCGCCCGCCCGCCACAGCGCCCTCCAGCCCGCTTCGCCGGAGCTCAGCGTCCGTCGCCGCAGCGGATCGGGAGGAGCCCGATCCGGCCTCGGTTCGCGTGCCCGTGCCCCGGTTGACTTTCCCCCCTTCAATTTTCATCTAAGTCCCGAGCATATGTGATATTTTGTGCCATTTTCATCACATCGTAACTCTGTGCATGTAGCTCCGTTTTGCGCGTGTAATATGTCAAAATGTTCGCCTCGAAGAGTAGATCATTTCATAACATTGCATCATTTTCATTTGAGCTCATCTTGATGCCCGAAATGCTGTTGGAAGAGTGCTATGTGATGTTAGTTTTTGTTTCTTAACAGAACATGTACTTTTGTCATTTTTGCTATGATTGATGTGTGCATCCTATGGACTTGAGTCCTACATGTGTTTTGTAATATGCCATGCCATCTTTCCAGGGGTGCTTGCTATGTATTTTTGTGAGTTGTATAGTTAGTGCATCAAGCTTGTTAAGTAGGGTACTTGCTGTTGCTGTTTTCCTGGCAGATTCTGTTATATTTTGTTGCCATGTTAACTTGATGCTACCGAGAGATCCATGCATATTTTGAGATACTTCAGTAAGGATGTTTTGTTCTACATGTCTTTCTCTATCCATCCATGCCCTTGTTTGCAATTATGGAGTGCCATAGCTTGAGTCAATCGAGCTCTACTTTTGCTATAAAATGTTCCTGGCAGATTGTTTACATGTTATTCAATTTTGCCAAGGTTGTTGTGGTTGATCCTTGCATGCTATGTTGTTGTTCTTGCCATTTATAGCTTCTATGCCATGTCTTCTTACTGTGAGTTGCCTTTCCATGCCATGTATTGCTCTGTGGTGAGTGGTTCAAGCTCACCAACATGCCTACTTATCGTTGTTCCTGCCATGTTTGAATCTGTAATATAACTTGCCATGTTTATATGGGTGCCATCATATCTTCTGGTCCTTTTTGGCTTATGGTCAGTAAGGGACTTTTGTTCTATGCATTTAGTAGTATCATTCCATGCCTTTGTTTGCCATGATAAGTTCCTGTAACATGTTGTTTCATAGCTCTAAACATTGCAACCTGATGTTATTTCTGCCAATAACTGAAACTGTTATTATTTGCAATCTTGACATGTGTTTTTGAGCATGTTCTAATTGTTTCTGGAGATAGCTCAGTGTTCATGTTTTGTCATGCTTTACCTGTAGATCATGCCCATGCCTTTTGTTATTACGTTGAGATGCTGTAGCATGTTGTTTTGATGCTTGCAATATGCTTAGTTGCTGTTTTGGACAGATTGTTGCTAGAACTTGTTTTGTGTGTATGTGTTGAACCGTTGCTCCGTTTTGAGAGTGCTCTATATGGAACTTGCTTGATTTTGCATGTAGATTCATATTATCATGTTGCATCCTTGTTTGGAGGTGTTTGCTTGATGTTTGCATGTATTTTGCATGAATGCCATGCTTAACTTGTTTTGCTCATATCTTCTAGGCCGTAGCTCCGAATTAAATGAACTTTATATGTAACTTGACTAGAATTTCGTGTAGATCATCGTGGTGCATCTTAACTTGCTGTTTAGCAACTTGAACATAAGGTTTATTCAGATCTGGACCAATTTCGAAATCTGCATATGAGGACTTACCGGAATTGTTATATGTTGTTTCCGGCCTCATTTAAACTTGCTTTGATGTGTTGTTCTTGTTTGCATCATCTCTTGCCATGAGTAGTTTCATGTAGTCTTGTCATGCATCATGCTTGTTGTGCATCTTGCCTTGTTCATGGTGGTGTGTTTACTTTGTTGTGTGCTTCTTCTTGTTAGTTCCTGCTATGCGTTGCGATCGTGGAGGATTCGCTCGCTCTCACGCTTGGTTCGCTTCATCCGCTCGTCTTCTTCATGGACTCGTTCTTCTTCCTTGCGGGATTTCAGGCAAGATGACCACTACCCTGGATCTCATTACTACCATTGCTATGCTAGTTGCTTCGTTCTATCGCTATGCTGCGCTACCTATTACCTGTTTATCAAGCCATCCCAAATTGACATGTCGGCCTCTAACCTTTTGTACCCTTCCTAGCAAAACCGTTGTTTGGCTATGTTACCGCTTTGCTCAGCCCCTCTTATAGCGTTGTTAGTTGCAGGTGAAGATGAAGTTTGTTCCTTGTTGGAACATGGAGATGTTGTTCCATCTCGAACATGTTTACTTGTTGGGATATAACAATATATCCTATTTAATTAATGCATCTATATACTTGGTAAAGGGTGGAAGGCTCGGCCTTATGCCTGGTGTTTTGTTCCACTCTTGCCGCCCTAGTTTCCGTCATATCGGTGTTATGTTCCCGGATTTTGCGTCCCTAACGCTGGGTCGGGTGATTTATGGGACCCCTTGACAGTTCGCTTTTAATAAAACTCTTCCAGCAAGGCCCAACATTGGTTTTACCATTTGCCTCACCTATGCCATTTTTCCCTTGGGTTTCCGGAGCCCGAGGGTCATCTTTATTTTAGCCCCCCCCCCCGGGCCAGTGCTCCTTCGAGTGTTGGTCCGAAACGGGCAGACTGCGGGGCCACCACGGGCAACTCGAGGTCTGGTTTTACTCGTAGGCTGACCTATCCGTGTGCCTCGAGAACGAGGGTACGTCGCGACTCCTATCGGGATTTGTCGGCACATCGGGCGGCTTTGCTGGTCTTGTTTTATTCTTTGTCGAAATGTCTTGTAGCCGGGATTCGAGACTGATCGGGTCTTCCCGGGAGAAGGAATATCCTTCGTTGATCGCGAGAGCTTATCATGGGCTAAGTTGGGACACCCCTGCAGGTATAAACTTTCGAGAGCCGTGCCCGCGGTTATGTGGCAGATGGGAATTTGTTAATGTCCGGTTGTAGTAAACTTGAAGCAAACTCTTCTAAAATACACCAACCGTGTGCGTAACCGTGAGTGTCTCTTTTCGGGGTGATCGAGAGGAGAACACGGTTTCTGGGTTATGTCTGACGTAAGTAGGAGTTCAGGATCACTTCTTGATCATTACTAGTTGGCGACCGTTCCTTTGTTTCTCTTCTCGCTCTCATTTGCGTTGGTTAGCCACCATATATGCTTAGTCGCTGCTGCAACCTCCCCACTTTACCCCTTCCTTTCCCTTTAAGCTTTGCTAGTCTTGATACCCATGGTAATGGGATTGCTGAGTCCTCGTGGCTCACAGATTACTACACCACCAGTTGCAGGTACAGGTTCATGCGATGATCATGACGTGAGAGCGATGTTTGCTTGTATTGGAGTTCTTCTTCTGCTCCTTCTTTGATCAGGGATAGGTTCCGGTCGGCAGCCCGGGCTAAAGGTGGTGGATGTCGCTTGAGCTTCTGTTTATGTTTCATCCGTAGTCGGATGTTGATCTTGTATATGATGTTGATGTATTCTTGTGGCATTTGTGCCTTATGTATGTATCCCCATCTATTATGTAATGTTGATGTAATGATATCCACCTTGCAAAAGCGTTTCAATATGCGGGTCTATCCTTGGTGGGACCTTCGAGTTCCTTTTGGATAGGGTCGCATATTGGGCGTGACAGCGTGCCTGGACTTGGCTTAGCGGAGAAGCGAAGGGGCAAGTGCGAAGCGCCGCGGGCCCTAACAGCATGCGACCTCGGGAGCCGCGTGGCGGTTGATTGGACGTGGGTGTCTCTGCTTCCCCACAACTGCGCGAATCAACAAAAGAGCGGCACCCATCTAGGCTTTTCCTCCTTTGCCTTCCCCGGTCATTGCCCAGATCCCCTTTCTTGCCCCTATCTTTCCTGCTTCTGAAATCCCCAGATCTGCTCCGATCCTGTGCCCTAGCAAGGTATGGCGCCTCACCAGACCCCGGCTGGAGCTTGGTACTCGCCTGCTTTTGACTCCCCGAACGTGTCGGTGGCAAGCCTTGCCCGAGCGCGCCGGATGATGGCGGCGCAAGGCAACGACGGGGCAGCGGTGGTCAAGGCTGGCTCCGCCCTTCCTGAGGACCAAGGAAGCACCTTCTATCCGCTCTTCGTGAGCGCCATTGCAGCCGGTCTGGTGCCTCCATTTTCTGAGTTCTTCTTTTCTGTCCTCCGCCATTACAAACTGCAAGCTCTGCACCTCCACCCCAACTCCGTTCTTCTCCTGGCGATCTTCGCCTACTATTGTGAGGCTCATGTCGGGGTGCAGCCCTCGATGGCCTTCTTTGCGCCACTCACTTCTACCTCCGGGTCTCTCGCGGGCCCATCTCCGCGTGCACGAGCTTTGTCGCGTACGGCAGCTCCAACGCCATCTCAAAGCCCGGGAAGAGGATTGAAGGCTTTAGGAGCAAGTGGGTCGTGGTAGATGCCGGGCGCATCCATCCTCGGTTGATTCTGCCCACAGAGCAGCCCACGCCCGCCGAAGATTGGTCTCACGCGGAACTCGTGGATCCCCGCGCCAAGCCAGTGCTGGAGAAGATGAACGCGGACCTGTGGCCGGGTAACATAGCAATGGTGAAGCTGACCGGGGCGTCGCTCCTGAGGGAGTTCCTGGAGCACGAGGTGGCCCCGCTTCGTCAGTACTCGCTTGCGCTGTGGAGGCCTCGCCCGAGCCCCGTAGTCTAGGCCGACGAAGAATTGGCCGCGGTCCTCCAATCTCTGGTAGGGGGAGACGTGGCGAGGCTGGAGGGCGCTCCCGTACCTCTGTTCCTTCGAGATGATTGGGAGCAGGTGGTGGACTCCATGCCCGCCTTCAAAGGGGACGGGCCTGTGCCCGCGGAGGTTCCCGAGGACCTGGCGGCCCTGACGATGGTGAACGTGTCCTCCGGCGACTCCAGCGGAGAGGAGGAAGAAGAGGAGCGGGGAGAGGGGCACGACTCCGAGGCGACCGACGGGGAGTCGAGAGTGCCCCTCCCCCGGCGCAGGTCCCGCGCTCTCCGCCTCTTGCCGAGCGACGATGAGGATGGTGATGAGAGGGGCGGCGAGAGCTTGCCCCTGATCCCGAAGAAGGACATGACGGGGCTGGTCCCCCGCGGGTCTGCCCCGGCTCCAAGGCGATCTACAGACGCGCCTCCTGCTCCCGGGCCTCTTGAGGCTGATCCCTGCAGCCGGCTCTCGGGCTTCAAGTCGGCCGGAGGTTGCTCGAGCTCGCGAGCGATGACCAGTAAGCGCTTGGTTCTTGTTTTACTTGTTGCTTTGTCGTTGAGGCTTGATATATGTATTCCTTGGCTAGGTTGGCGCCTGCGGCGAAGAAGCTGAAGGGGGCTCCTGAGGCTCCGTCGGGGGCAGCGCCTCCGTTCCCGAAAGAAGGCGATGGCAAGACGCGGGCCTCTCCTGCTCGATCATCCTCGCGAGGCCTGGCGGGGCTATGTAGCCCCCGGGCCCAAGCGACCCCTGAGGTATCCTTGCCTGATGCCACTGTCGCAGTCGTCGGGGCGCAGAAGGTCCCGTCTCATGATGCTGTGATCACGCTGCCGTCCTCTCCTCCTACTCCGCCAACTGCTGTCTCTCCGACTCCTTCTACTGTCCTGGATCATGCTGCTGCTGAAATGGACCGGCTGCGGCAAGATCTTCTGGGCGCCGACCCTCGCTTGGTGGCCGGACGCTTGGAGCTGGCCTCTGGCTGGGTTCGCTCTGATGCTTCGATTCGAGCGGCGCTGGTCCAGGCCACGACGGCTTGCGACGAGGAGAAGCAGGCCGTCCTTGGGGCGAAGGCCACTCGCGACGTCGCCTTGGGGGAGGTAGCCGATGCCCAAGGTCGTTGCAAGGCGCTGGAGAGCGAGCTGCAGGGCCTGTGCGACCAGCTTGCCAAGGAGGCCCGCGTCCGCCAAGAGAAGGAGGAAGACATGAAAGCTCGTGAGGCGGCCGCCAAGGACCGGGATGCCAAGCATGACCGGCGCCGTGACCGCTTGGGTGCGCTGGAGCAGGAGTTGAGGCGAGGAGGATCGAGCCGACGGCAAGGCGCGGGTCTCGCTGAGGACCGCGTGGCCTTCGCGAGCCGGAGGCGGCGTTCGCACTTTGCCGAGGTCGCCACGACAGCGGCTCGAGAGCCTGGCTGGCCGGGCGCCGAGGACGGCCTCCGCCAAGATGCTTCCTTCCTGGTCCGCGCCTTGAAGATGTCACCTTGGACTTGGCCCCACGGCCGAGGCCGAGGGGCGTGTCCTGTCTTCCGCTGCGCTAACGCTGCCCTTACCATCGTCTACCTTCGACCCGACGCCGACCTCGACAGCAGCTGGAGCCCGTGAGCGGCGAGCTTTGCCGCTGCCACCGCCGAGGCCGTGAAGGGTCGAGCGGAGGCTCGGCTGGCGAATTACTGGGCCTTTCAGACTAAGCCGGGCGAAGGCGCTGCCGATCCCGAGGCTTCACGAGGCGAACCGCGGCCAACAGCAGTTCGCCAAATGACGGTGCTGCCAACAAGTGACTCCTTTGTGGCTGGCCCTGCTTTCAGCTCCTACAACATGCATCATGCCTCGTGGAGGCGTTTAAAACTTATGCTTGACGTCGTGAAAACAGTTATGGACTGTAATATTTGCTTTTAAATTCCTTTGAGATTTCCGCTTTTCCTTCCTACTTGCTTATGTTCCCACGTCGGCAGAGTCTGCCCCCCCACAAGATACCTCTGCCATTGGCCCCACTGAAACCAGACGGGACGGGACCAAGGGGTGAGGGGCTACGTGACAAGTTAGGCTCTCGAGTCGCAATGCTCGTGGAGTCCCCCTGACGCATCTAACAGCAAGTAGAGAGGCGAGATGTATGGGTGAATTTACCATTCTACGTCTGCAGAGCCCGCCTCACAAGATACCTCAACCGCCATTAGCCTTTCGGAACTAAGGGGTGAGGGGCTAGACGACCAGTTAGGCTCCTGAGTCGCGATGCTCAGGAGTCCCCTTGACGTTCAAACGGCCTTCGTACCTTGGCTCCGCTCGGGGAGGGGTGTGCGATGGACCAGGCCCGAGGGGCCTGGCTAGGTGGCGTGCGTCTGGGCGTGACCCAGGCGCAGCCCCCGTGCCCAGCCCCCTCGCGCAGCACTCCCAGGGGGAGGCGTTGCGATGAGGCCAAACGTTGAGCTCCGGGCTCCCTGAGGTTGATGCGGCCGGGGGCCACCCTCAGTTGTTTATCACCGGCGCGGAGCATAGCGCTTCCGTATGTGTACGGGCATAGCCGCTCCTCGGCAGTGTCGTCAGCCAGCGCGGAGCATGGTGCTTCCACTGGTGCGTGGGAGGGGGCTCCCCTCCGGGAGGAGCCCCTGGGGCGTGTACAGCCCCGCCCTGACATGTGGCTGGCACGGTAGGGCCTGACGAGGTGTATCTGGGCACCCGTGAGCCAGCGCGGGACTCACGGGGCCCTACCTCAAGGCGGGTTGCGCCTGGCACTGGGCCTTAACTTGTGATGTGTTCCTGCAAATTTAGCTAGATGTCGACGCTCACGTCCCGGGTCCCGCCCTCGGCGGGTCTCGGTCCATTGGTATGCTGTGTCGCGTTGCCGTGGACAAGGCCAGAGGGTGTGGGGTGGAGAGCCAGTTGGAGCCCATGAGTCGCGTTGCTCAGTGTACCCCCCCCCCCCCCCGCCGCCTTTAACGTGCAAGCGGCCGACATGAACAGGCACCAAATAACAATCATGATGAGTCAAACACACAACCCGTATAAACGCAAGAGGGGTACATGCCGCTGGGTCTGGCCTGAGTGGCTTGGGGGTGATGCAGCCCGAGGGGCTCCCCCCAATAAAGTAAGCTAGGAACATGAAGCAAAAGGGATACATGCTGCGGGGACGGACCCACGCGGCCTGGGAATGATGCAGCCCTAGGGGGCGCTCCCAGCTGAAAATGAAACTCGAAGGATGTCACCTGGTAACGTTGAAGACGAAGGGATGCTGAAGTAGCGGACGTCGTGCGTTGCGGAAGCCGATCTTAACGAGCCCCCAGGCCTAGGGGCCTCGGGAGGCTCCGGAGGCGCTGGTGGCTCCTCGCGGACCATCTCCATCTCCGCCAGGACTGCGGAATGCCTAGCCTCTTGAGCCTCAAGGATGCTCCTCATGAGGCGCTGGTGCATGGCAGCCGCGTTCAGCAAACCGTAAGGCATGCGAACGTAGCTGTGGGGTGGACCTTCACAACGCCCCATGCGCGAGGGCCAGAGGCGCTCCTGAGAGGTGGCTCGGTTGAGCCCGGGTATGTCGATGCAGAGGCGCAGCCCACCATCTTCGCCTGGATGGGGAGCTACGGCGGGTAAGCAGCGGCTGCCACTCATGACTCTTGACTCCTGCAGCTCCTGAATGATCTGGCTGACGAACTCCTGAGGGTTTGGCCCTCCTTGCCTTGCTCCTTCCTGAGGGAAACATGCTTTGAAACACGCCTCCAAGTGGTGCCCAAGCGCCTCCCTCGTGATCTTAGCAAAGTCGGTGGCCCTCCAGGAGAGAGCCCCCGAGCCTTGCTCGAGGAGGGCGCCGGGCGCGCCTTCCTATGCGACAGAAGGAGGTGCCCCCTGAACAGGCACGGACCCTGAGGGGCCTGCCTCCTGAGGGGTCGGGCCAGGCGATGTCTTCTTCTTCTTGGGAGGAGCCTCGGGGAGCCTCCCGCTCTTGTGATCTGGGTCTTCAAGTGATGCGGCTTGAAAAGCACGCTCCAGGGAACACACTGCGTCTCTCTCTTCACAAGGCACCGTGATGACTCCACCACGTCCTGGCATCTTGAGGACATTGTAGCCGTGATGGGTCACTGCCATGAATTTGGCCAGAGCTGGGTACCCGAGGATGGCATTGTATGGGAGGCGAATGTGGGCGACGTCGAAGTCGATGAGCTCGGTGCGGTGGTTGTCGCGCGCCCCGAAGGTGACAGGAAGGCGGACCTGCCCAATCGGAACTGTGGAGCCATCGGTGACCCCGGAGAAAGGCTTGGGTGGCTGAAGCTGATTGTACGGTACTTGGAGATTGTTGAATGTCTCGACAGACAGGACATTGAGTGTTGCTCCGCCATCGATGAGCGTCCTGGTGACTTGCACGTTGCTGATGATTGGGGAGCAAAGCATCGGGAGGACTCCGGTCGTGGCTGCGCACTTGAGCTGATCCGCTAAGCTAAACGTGATGGCGCACACTGACCACCTGAGAGGGCGCGTGGGTTCGAGCCTGGGGAGGACTGCATTCACTTCGCGGGCGAACTGCTTGAAGATGCGCTGAGAGGCTGGGGCTTGAGCTCCGCCCAGGATGCAAGCAATCACGTGCGGCTCCTGGAAGCCCCCAGCCCCCTCGTCCTGATGATGGTCTTCATTTCTCCTTGGCTGCGGTGGCAGTCGAGGGAGGCCTGCGTTGCCTTGCGGGCGATCCTCGCGAGGCTGATCTCTCCAGCCTCCCTCGCGGGGCGGGTCCCTCCAACCTCCCTCGCGAGGCTGATCCTGCCAGCGGTCCTCGCGAGGTCGGTTGTGCCACCCTTGGCATTTGCCATGGTCTTCCCAGCGTCCTGCGTTTTTTCCTCCTCCTCTGCCGTAGCCTCGATCATTGCGGTCGGGGCCTCGACCGATTCGCCCTTCTCGCATGGCTCTGAGCTCTTGACATTCATTGGTGTTGTGGGTGTGGAGGTCGTGGTACACACAGTACCGGCTACCCTTGGAAGACTCGGGCTGATCCCTGCCTCACTTGGTATCTGGTTTTGCCGCGAGCACGGCAGCCACCTTGCACTTCACGTCCTTGACCTTGGGCTTCTTCTCTTCTGGGTCAGCTGCCGGTAGCTCGTGGAGGGAAAGGCGTCCTTCCTCTACCCTGGCGCACTTGGTCGCCAAGTTGAACAGCTCTAGGGATGTGCACAGGTCTTCATGCATCGCCAGCTCCTCCTTCATCTTGATGTCACGCACACTGTCGGAGAAGGCTAAGATGATGGCCTCCTCGGTCACCTTGGGAATCTTGAGGCGTGTGTTGTTCAAGCGCTGGATGTACTTCTGCAGGGTTTCTCCTGGCTGCTGCTTGATGCGGCGCATGTCGCTCACGGCAGGAGGCCGGTCGTGAGTGCCTTGGAAGTTGACGATGAAGCGGGTGCGCATCTCGTCCCAGGAGGAGATCGTGCCAGGAGCCAGGTTCAGGAGCCAGGTGCGGGCACCGTCTTTGAGCACCATGGGAAACCAGTTCGCCAAGACCTTCTCGTCCTTGTTGGCGGCTTCCATGCCCAGCTCATAGAGCTGGAGGAACTCCGCAGGGTCGGTCGTGCCGTCGTAGCGAGGAGGCAGGTCTGGCTTGAACTTGCCGGGCCTTGACGCTGCGTGAGCTTTCGGGCGGTGAAGGCGCAGCAGCCTGCAGTGGCTAAGGGAGGCCTTTGGTGACGAAGGGCCTGGTCTTGCGGGTCCCGCAGGCGCTGCCGGGCTGAGCAGCTGGGTCTTGGCATGCCGGAACAGGAGCGCGGTCGTGAGGGCCCGGTGCAGGGAGCACTCGGGCAGCTTCTTGGGGGCGAGGAACCTCTTGACAGCTTTGCTCTTGTTGCGGTGGCGCCGAGCGGAGTGGGTTCCGCCCAGGGGCCACGCGCCTTGGGGCCAAGGCACCTTCGTGAGTGGGAGGCGGCTGAGGCGGCCCCGGAGCTTCATCGCCTGCGCAAGGCGGGGCGCGGTGCAGCAAGAAGGACGCCGCGGACGAGCTCGGCGATGCGGTCGAGCCACTCCTCGTAGACGTCGTTGACGAGGCGGTAGCGCAGGAGCTCGTTTGCCGCAATGAGCGCGGCTCGAGTTTCCAGCGGGCACGCTGGAGCGGCGAGACGAAGAACCACCGGGCGAAGCGGCGAGTAGCAAGGCCGTCTCGCCTCACGGACGGATGTTGGGACGACGCTTGCTGCTCGTTCCCCGTCGGGCGGGTGGCGGCGTTGACGGCAGGCGACGGGGAACGGTGAGGGCGGCCACCGACGGGGGCCGTCTGTGTGACGCGAGTAGCAAGAGCGGCCCGGCGCTCGGCGCGGGCCCGGCAAGCGTCTGACATGGATGCGATGGTCGGCGAAGAACAGGGCGGCGGAAGGCGGATTCCGGTGCACCCCTACCTGGCACGCCAAATGTCGGATTTCGGGTTTCGGCAGACCCTCTAGGTTCGAAATCTGGGGTGCACGCGGAGATCTCACCCCCTACCTACCTGCACCTCGTCGCCTCGCAAAGATCTAAACTACGCAAAGAGCAACACAAGGGACACAATGTTCATACTGGTTTGGGCCACCATTGTGGTGTAATACCCTACTCAAGTGTGTGGTGTGGTGGATTGCCTCTGGGGCTGATGATGAACAATACAAGGAAGAGCAGCCTCGCGAGGGTCTGTTCTTGGCCGGTGCGATGAACTGCTAGGGGGAGTTCGATCGCTCTCACTCTCTCTCTGGATCCAAGGTGGATCTCTAGCTCTCTTCCAAATGCAAGGTCCTGGATTCCTGGATGTCCATGTGTCCCCCCTACGCTGTGGGTGGCTGGTCCTATTTATAGGCAAGGGCCCTGGGCCTCTTCCCAAATATTGAGCGGGAAGGGAGCCAACAATTGGCCATTTTGAAGGGGAACATCTAGTGCACTTATCCTGACTAAAGTTGGTCCTCGCCTGCCAAAGGCTCTGACGATGACGCCGGCTTGGGCTCCACGATGACCTCTTTCCTGCCGTTGTGTTGGTCTTGGTCTTGTTGCACCGAAATGGCTGCCTTTGCTTGATGCTCTGCCGCGCTTGCCTCCTTTGCACCACAGAGGAAATGAGGACACTGCGCGGGCTGGCGCCCGCCTGGCACCCTTGGTCGTCATGGCTTGTGTCATGGGCACCTCGTGAGGTACCCCGCTTGATCTCTCCACCTCCTCACGAGCCAGCCTAACGAGGCCGTGCCTGAGGAGGCTTCCTGTCGTCCGCCCCGCGAGGCTCGGCCCCTCGCGATGGTCTTGAGCTTGTGCTGATGAAGATGGGCCGTGCCGGGCCACCCCTTGAGCCACACCGCAGGCCGCAGGCAAGCAAGTCTGGGTACCCCCGTTCCCAGAACGCCGACAAACCTCAGAAAAGTTTGACCAGTATATGTGGAGAAAAACATTTACATCTGGAACGATCATTAGATTCATCACAACATGTACTTACTTCATACTATCATTTATCTTTGGTATTGCAGATATAAGTAATTTCTTTATAAACTTGGTCAAAGTTTCAAAAGTTTGACTTAAAAAAATGTTGTAACTACATTATCGAACAGAGGGAGTAGCTCTTTCTCTCTCTCTCTCTGATATCTCTCACGGGCCTCCCCTCTCACTCGAACTGTCTATACCGACGGATTATACGCTCACTGTGTCAGCGTATAGCTCTGTATATTGTTTAGTTGACCGGTCAACCAATCCACATGTTATGTTCTCAGCTCGTGTTCTGTATCTTGGTGTGCTGGCCCATGTGGCAGTTGCTGAAAATAAGTAAACTAGAGGGCAAACTTCTTGCGCGCGAAGGACGCACTCGCGCACAATTCATCACTGAGTGGCGGCATGCACAGAAGGACGCACTCGCGCACACCTAGCACACAACACACACCAGCACACGTGTACACCGGCGTCGCCGCCGGTTGAGATGGACGGCAAGGCAGCCAACAAGCGGAGGCCGCTCGAGCCAAAACCGTATCCGGCGAGCCTGGACTTCATCAGCAGCCTCCCCGATGACATGCTGCTCGTCATCATCGGCCTCCTCCCCACCAAATCTGTCGTGCGGATCGCCCTGCTCTCCCGTGGTGGCGCCCTCTGGCGCGCGTCCCCTCAACCTCACCGTCGACAGCTGCCTGCTGCGACGGGATTGCAAACGCATGGCCGCAGTCTCCAAGATCCTTTCATCGCACCTGGGCCAGCGGACGCCTTGACATCCGCATGTTCAGTACCAACTGCAAGGTCCAACCCAAGTTCGACGAGTGGTTCTTATCCCTGCCCTAGATCAGCTCGAGGAGCTCGGCTTTGAAGCTGGACGATGTCGCTCTCTGCCGCCGTCCGCGCTCCGCCTCACGCCAACGCTGCGCCGCGCCAGCTTCAGCTCCTGCTATCTTCCCCAGATTAATGCTGCGCCCGCCCATCTTCTCCCTCAACTAAAGCAGATCGACCTCTTCGACGTTGTCATCTCGAAGAAGGCTATGGAGCACCTGCTCCGCAGCTGTACTACGCTCGAGTACCTTCGTCTTGAGCAGATCCACGGGTTCATTAGCCTCCACATCACCTCGACGACTCTCCGATGGATTTATGTGTCTTGCTGGCCTCGCAAGAAGACATCAATTGGGAAGAGATCACTCCAGCTGTTCCACGTTATGGTCATTGAGAATGCGCCTTTCCTTGAGAGATTGCTTGTATCGGATCTAGAAGGTCCAACAAAAATCAGGTTCATTGACGCGCTGAAATTGACAGCGTTGGTGTACTCGTCTGCCAAATTCTCCGAACTCTTTATAGGACCCGTAATCATTCAGGTACAACACTCATCTTATTCTCCGTCTTCTTGAAATTCACATTTTTAAATTTCTTCTTGATGTATTTATGACCGTCTTCCAGAAAATGATTCCCACAAGCTTGACCTAGTCCATGCGCACAGTGAAGATCTTAGCACTAAAATCTATCGCCCCAATCTGGATCAAGTTGCCGGATTCCTTACATGCTTTCCATGCACGGAGAAGCTACTCATCAAGGTGAAACTTCTTTCCTATTAGTAAACGGTAATCGCAACGTAGCTCAATTTTTTCGTAATTTTCCCAAATTACGATGACAAGTGTAGTGTTCAAAACTACATCTACGCACTGCACCGAAAGAAATGTTTTTAGTATTTTTTCTCACGTGATCACCTGCAGCATTTTTATGTTGTACTACTATAGTAGCCTAGGCTAGTCATAGTGGAAAGTAACTTAGACTACTCCAGTAACTCTATGGTTACCCTAAGGGAAAGTACTACCTCCGTCCTGGTTTACTCTTCCAATTTTGTAGTATCAAAATTTGACCATAGATTTAACTGACAAAATGTTAATGCATGTCACTAAGAACTATACCGTTGGATTCGTATTCGAACATAATTTCAAATGGTGTAATTTTTAGTGACGTGCATTGGCATTTTCTTAGGTAAATCTATGGTCAAAATTTTATACTAAATACGAGTATATTCCTCCGTCCCAAAATTCTTGTCTTACATTTTATTAGATACGGATGTATCTAACACTAAAATGTAACTGGATACATCCGTATTTAGACAAATTTAAGACAAGAATTTTGGGACGGAGGGAGTACAAAAGTGGGCTATGTAGGCCAAAATACATGCCAAATTCACTTGTGATGCATTTGGCATCGATGCCCCTCCATTGCTCACCTGGTGCCCCAATCTGGATCACCTACTTTGCTCCGGTGCCAAATTAACTCACACAATGAAAAAACACTGCGTGGGAGAGAGAGAGGACCGAGGCAATAAAAAACACTAGTTTGGGAGAGTGAGAGGCTGGTGTAGTTGGTTTGATTGATTTGTTTATACATGTGGGTCTGTGTGCACAGCGGTGCCAACTCCCTCACATCGCGAGAGCGGTGCCAAAATCTTTTGATTTGACATTGATGCGTATTATGTGGCATACTTTTGCGAAATATGGCATTGGCCACATAGTGGAAGGCAACTCCTAGTTAAATGAGAGGAAACAAAAAGATAGAGAGAGAGGGAGAGAGAGAGAGTGAAAAATATCACTAGCCAGCCAACCCTATCTTATGAGCGAATGATATTGGTACCTCTTGATGACACGGCAATCTTATGCAGCCAGCTGCTCTAATATGTACTCTTCTTTTGCAGATAAAAAAAGACACGAAAGTGAAAAATGTGATGCACTATAACAATCTCATCGAATGCCTTGACCTCCATCTTACAGAAATTGATTTGATCGACTACCGAGGCAGCACATCTGAGATTAAATTGGCCAGGTTCTTTGTTCTGGAGGCAAGTGTGCTCAAGGTAATGAGGTTTGGCGTTCTCTGGCGCAACAATGAATGGCGTGCTGATCACCGCAAGCGCCTAAGCCTAAATGACAAAGTCTCCGCAGAAGCTGAATTTGTTTTTGAAACATCAAGTGGCCAGAGACTCGAAAACTTATTTGCCCATTAGTGACTTGTCGTATGGTGGATTTTAGTTTGTACGATAACGCTGCATCCACCTAAAGTAACGAAAGTTCTTACGTAAACTTCCTAGTAATTCCCTCTTCCTAGGTGCAGCATTACTCCTAACATTTGTAATATCAGTTTGAAACTTGTAATATTGCCGTGTCCTATTCCCGCGTTTTCAAAATCCTGCGAATCAAACAGGTCCTGAGTTGGTGATGATGTTGTGCCTCCCATGTTTCACCAATAGTCGTCGGATCTAGATCTGAGGCATACCAAACCAAGCTTCTCCATTTTTGCAGAAAGATGCCCGCACTTGTTCCCTATTAACAAACAACTCCTTGTCTCTCACAATCAGCCTTATCTCCTTCCCACCACATCTAGAAGGCCGTGGAAAAATCTGGTGCGATGGCCGCTGCCGTAGCCGTCCACCCCCAATCTTGGTGTTCCGTCCAATGCAGGGGCATCTATGCACGGGAAATTATGTCGAACAGGGCTAGTGACAGCGGACGGTGAGGCTGACTATGGTATGCCGAACACGGCGCCTATACTCAGGTGTCATCTCCGTCGCAGGGTCTTGTCACTTCACTGTGAGGAGCAGAACGTAATAATTTGACCAACGGGTAGTACAGTGCTAGTACTCCTAGGAGTACTACATTGGTAGTACTACTACTAGTACTAGTAGCACCACCGTCTGGATTTAGGAGTACTACCACGTCCATCTGGATTTTAGTATTTGACTAGCAATATCTAGTAATGCATGTCACAAAAAAGGTACTACTCCCTCTATAAATAAATACATGGTGTTTTATTCCTATCGGCGAGAGAAGATAATGTTTTTTTGCTAACTAGAGTACTAATAGGATTACATGCAATGAACTAAACACTGCATGTCATGTTTGGTAGTCTCAAGTCATTGAAAGCATGCACGGCCCACATCTCTCATTGGTTGATATGTCACGAAATAAGAAACAAGGAGGGCGTTAATGCACCGTGCCTAAGTGTTTTGGGATTATTTGGTTTTCGTAATGTGACTTACACAACATTTTTGTTTACATGCATTAACATTTTATTAGTTAAATCAAAGGTCAAAACTTGGCGCACAATGCAAAGGGGACCAATAAACCAGTAAACATGAAACTTCTCTCGTTTGGCCCCAACTAGAGGTCCAGTGAGATAACTATCAAGACCGCACGAGGGGGGGGCGCAGCTTCATTGACTTACGGCAACTGCCTTTGGGTGAATGACACGTGGGCCCAGGGGGTGGCTGGCCCACCTATCATACAGCCAAAGGCAGGTGCAGTAGAGGGCCGAGGAGTAGTACGAAATCCTACGCACCTACGCACGCTAACCAAGGGCAAGAGTGATCACTCGAATCGCAAAGATCGTTGATTGACTATTTTCATCCCTGGTTTATTAGTCTCCTTTGTAATTTGTGGCAATTTTGACCAAAGATTTAACTAACAAAATGTTGATGCATGTCAACAAAAATTATATTTTCGGATTCGTATTTGAACATAGTTTTGAGTGATATAATTTTTAGTAACATGCGTAAACATTTTGTTAGTTAAATCTGTGGTCAAAATTTGACACGGATTACAATGGGGCCAAATAAACCAGGACGGAGGTAGTAGAAGCTAAGCTAGACCCATGGAGGCGATGAGCGCGAGCATCAGCCGGCTGTACCAGATGGTCCATGACGCCGGCCTGCGGCCCGACAACGAGGAACGTCTACAGGTAGTATTGCTTGAGGCCACCATGGCGAGGGGCCGCTTGGACGATAGCTTCATCTCCTTGTTCGACGAGGTCCTCATCGGTTTCCTCGACAAGTTCACCGTCGTCAAGAAGCTCGCGGACGACTTTGACGTAAGCCTCCAGCCGACGCGCCCAGGCTCTGTGATGCCCGCCACCCTCAACGGCCACTATGGTGACAACCTCTTCGACGCACTGGTGGCCCTGCGACTGCCCGCCGTCGCGCCAGAGAATGTCCACCTCGAGGTCGCGCTCGCCGCGCAGCGCCTGGCGCAGCAAGACACCATCGACATAATCACCCACGTCTACGCGCATGCAAGAGGAGGACGATAGGACGCTGGCCTTCTTGGACCGTAGGGCAACCTTGGACGGCACTGTTCATAAGCACGTTGAGCTCGCCGCCAACGCCGCTGCTCCTCACACGTCGGTTGGTGACCCGACGCACTAGGGCGTGAGGATGTTGTTGATGGATCCGTATGTATTTTTATCTTTCCGTCAAATCAGTGTAGTAGTATATGATACTACAGTAATTATCTTACCTTCTGCATCAACTTCATAATTTTCGTACGTACTCCATGCATGAACGGCGCCAGAACCAAACTTCTCATTACTATATCGATCGCGCCATGGAGCAGAACCGAATTTTACAAGTTACGAGTTCAAAAGGAAAAGCCTGCCGTGCTCGCGTCGCACCCCCACACGGTTGGTCCGGCACACCGCTCAAGAGGGAATGCGTGTGGTGTTGCATTTTCACTTACAAGTGGGACCGTAGTTGAGCAAACCGACTATCGGCAAACCCCCATCCCGCCCACCGCGCGATGGCTGAGAAAATAGGAGGGAGAAGAGATGGCTGTAGCACGGACTCCAAGAAAATTGGTGGTGGATGGGACTCGTGTGGGTGGCGTGTGCCGTAGTGCTAGACGTGAATGCTAGTTATGGCCCATGCCACCCCACTATATCGAGCCTATATCAAGGTACATAGAACAAATTTCCTGCAGTCCGTGCTCAGCACTCCTGTATCTCTCTTCTCAGCCAGCTAGCAGACGCACGGAGCCCATCGTCTGTTTGCTCACATGCGGTCCCACATGTCAGTGAAAACGCAAGCGGACCCACTGAACCTGCACATCTTTCACCTCGACGTGCTGGTGATGAAAAACAAATCCAAGAAAGATCTTTCGTGGCCGCTTTTGGAGTTACTCAAGAGTAGTAAGATTCTATTTACAGTTTAACCCAAGATGCACATCTCGTGGCTTCAACTACCACTCTATTTTCTTTCATGACACAACATGGATGCTGGATGTTCCACGTGTCGGCAAAAGGAGGAAGAACCCGACCAAATCTTCGGTTGTGCTTTCGGATTAGACTAGTTGTGCTAACTTAAAATTTTATTGTGTACTCCTCCGTTCCAAAATACTTGACTTCCATTTGTCCAAAAATGGATGTACCTATATACTAAAAACATGTCTAGATACATATATATTTTGACAAATAGAAGGCATGTATTGTGCAACCGAGGGAGTAGAATGGATGCAAGTTTTTGTATTGGGAAGAAGAGTACATCCATATATTGATAGAGCGCAATTTAGTAGATGTTCTATCACTTTTAGCTAGCACAGAGGCTATAGATGAGATTAGTGCACTTGTTGATACTCCTACTTGGTATGCGTGTTGCTGCTTAGACGCAGAGAAAAACGGACCGGAGGGAGTACTAGAATAGAGGCTAGACATGAACTAGATGCGAGGAAGCAACGTCTACTTCTTTACACTCGAAGAAGAAAGAAGAACGCAAGATCGAGCCTCCGTAGATCAACAATGAATGCATCTGAAGGCACTAATCCAACTTACAGGAGTAGTAAAATGTATTCTTGTGGTTCTTGTTTTCTTTGGTCTTGCTTTTCTAGTCAAAATTATCGTTGGAGTTCGTGCAAAACGGAGGTCCGTTTGGGGTCGTGGCGTGCAGTTGGCCTTACAAGTGGGACCGCATGATTAAGGAAACCGACTATCGGCAAACCCCCACCTCGCTTGCCATGATGGCTGAGTTAGAGATACGATGAGGTTGAAGAGATTGCTCTAGCACGGACTCCAAGAAATATGGTGTCAGATGGAATTGTGCTGGTGGCGTGTGCCATACTCCTGGACGTGAATGCTTGTTCTGACCCATGCCACCCTACTACTCCTACTACTTACTACTCCCTCCGATCCCATTTAGTCTGCGTGTAAGTTTTCTCTGTTTTTTCCGCAATAGTCTGTGTGTTCCATTCTTTTAGCCCTCCCTTCCCAAGCTGCCCCTCTACTCCACTTTTTCCGTCTAATCCGCTGCATGCATGAACCAATCTGTTGCATGTGTAGAGAGAAATTAGTGGGCAGTCTAGCGGCATGCAGAGCGGGCCAGGGGCGCATGCAGAGGAGGGCCAATCCATTCACGAGAGAATTTACTGCATGTCACTTTCCTTGCCATCAACGCAGGGGCAAAACAGTCTAAACAAAGCTCAACTATTACCTCCTTGGTATGCGGGCTGCTTCTTATGCGCAAAGAAAAAAGAATCGGAGGGATTATATAGTACTACTAGTATCGAGGATTCGAGGTGCTGGTTACATAGTACAATATGGCTACAGTAAAAACACCCGCACGACGCGCGAAGCATGTGAAGCTAGTACAAATAGTATACTACTATTGTTGATTGGCCTCATCCGATAACCTGTTGCAATGCACGTAAAATTATGTATTCGTAAAATATTTTTTTGCCTCGTCTCACCACTAACTCACAGAAGCAACTCGAAAGCCATTCATAATTTTAGTAACTGTATCACAGGCATATCATTTTATTACATACAACAGGTCATCAACCCACATCGACAACGCATTTATACATTATAAATACTAAAGTTTTCACCACACAACAAATAACAAGCAATGAAATGAACTTCAACTCAACCATTCCTCGGTGTTGGAAATGCTTGCTTTGAACCACAAGTGATTCTCTGGGACATGCCATCCATTGTCGATCTGGAGACCAATGCAGGACTGATCATCCAGGCTGAAGCGGCCTACGATATCAGTACCAGGGTAGGGACCCACCCAAATGTCCGAGGTATAGACACAATTGCTTCTCATAAATGGTAGTAACGTTGTGTCAACAGCAGTTGGATCGCCTTTTCACCATCATTGGATATTTTTGTCCAAGGAAGAGCGAAGTTTTCTCCAAGACTATCAATTACATGCAGGGGAGAAGGAGTTGGCGCTAGCACACTAGTATCCATCCCGAATACCATGCAACGGGTGTTGGAATAGGTCCGGAGAGTGCGACCATGGGAGACTACACCGCTTCCTTAGCAAGAACATCATCAGTGGGCTGTATACACACGAGAAGAGGTGATCCATCAGAATTAGTTGCCAGGCGCCAAATAGTATATGGGCGCTGCTCGTCCTCATGCTCGTGATCATCACCATCATCATCTCCCCCTTGGTTATAAAAATCTTCAAGTATAGGTGGTGGAATGTTCACAGGACCTTGGAAACACAAGAAGAAGGTTAAATAGTAAAGCTGGCCATAGTGGAGGTAACATAAGTAGTACTCCCTCCGATTCTTTTTTCTTTGCGCATAAGAAGCAGCCCGCATACCAAGGAGGTAATAGTTGAGCTTTGTTTAGACTGTTTCGCCACTGCGTTGATGGCAAGGAAACTGACATGCAGTAAATTCTCTCGTGAATGGATTGGCCCTCCTCTGCATGCGCCCCTGGCGCGCTTTGCATGCCGCTAGACTGCCCACTAATTTCTCTCTACACATGCAACGGATTGGTTCATGCATGCAGCAGATTAGACGGAAAAAGTGGAGTAAAGGGGCAGCTTGGGAAGGGAGGGCTAAAAGAAGGGAACACGCACACTATTGCGGAAAAAAAAGAGAAAACTTACACGCAGACTAAATGGGATCGGAGGGAGTATCATGCACTTGGGACTCACAAACATGCTTATGTGGCAGGCAATTAAGGAAGAGAGAGATGGTTATAGTAACATAGGTAGATACCGTAACATAATAAATGTGATGCTACTATGTGTCATGCATGGCAATAAATGAGACCACCTATGATACTGATCTAAGATACTATGCACTAAAGGGAAACTTGCTAACCCGCATGCATCTGGATGAAACAATTATAATTATGGTGGAAGACAAACATACCGAAACAACGAGGATGCCATGCAAAAACAGTGCCACGAGTGGTGGTAGCAAACACAAGGCCCTCATATTGAATTGCATCACAGTACTCATCCGTGTACAGAAACTGATTTTTGAGCAATATCCATCCAGTCAAACCACTGAGGACGGCAACAAGCTTGTCGAAGATAGCAACAACTTCATAGTTGTTGTAATTCCAAGAGCGGTTGGGGACTCGAGAAATTGCTATCTTTCGTAGAAGACAGTCACCATGATTGTATTTGAATGTGCGTACAATACCGGTGTGCTCAACCTCTGGGCAGTCTGCTGAGTGGAACCCGGTCACGAGTGTACACATTCACAAGTTCCCACTCGCAGTTGGACCCAATGTAAACAACCCAATCTCCATTTGCGCATGCCCAAGCCTTGCCCTCAAGCGATGGCATCTTAACATCATACGTATCATCATCAAGCGGCATCAAATTGCACAGGGCGAGGCCTCCGTCGTGACGTGGCGCCACCATCGTGGTCACGCGAAGAAGATAGGGGAGATCAAACCGCTCCTTGACTCTCGGGTTCCTTGTAATGATATTATTAGTTGAGTCGAGAATGGGCTTGAAATGAACCTGCCATGCTAGCCGAGGTGATGACGTCAAGACCGATCAATGAGTTCCTCCACCATGTCATCTTTCAGATCGGGGCAAGAATAACGGGGTCGTTTCCGTCCTGTTCCCTCCATGGAGAAGACGATCGAACAATGGAGAAGAAAGGGTGAAGGGCTGAAGGAAAATGGAGGAGGGAGAGGAAGAGCGTGCGACAGCAGTTCCAAATCGAGAGGGAAAGGCGAAGAGTCGGTGGACGGTTGCCAGTTTGCCACGGTTCACGAAGGGGCGCCCCGGCCTACACGTCGGTTTGGGAATACTCCTACTACTCGCCATCGTCTCACTGATATGTGGAACGGGACCACATGTCAACGAAACATGGTGTGTAATTTCGCGTGCAAAATGCGATCTGGCCGCGTTGGCCCGAGGTGCCGCATTAGTTATCGACCTTTATTTTTTTTAACGGCGTGCCGTTCAGTTTTGAAGCACGACTAACTGGTACTGTACGCAGAGAAAATATAAACTACTCTACCACTACTCCACCTCCAGTACTAGTAGTATAAAGAAGATATATAGACTGGAGCTTCAGCGCTTTCTTTCCAAGGGCTGCCCACTTGCTTCTCACTACCACCCTCTCTCCAGATCTAAAAAAGACGGCCCCTCTCTCCCTCCTCACCGGTGGTCACAGATCCGCCGGGGAAGAAAAGGACGTGCAGCGTTGACGCAATCGTCGTCGGCGAGCGAGGTCATGCACTGACGACAAGGCCTCTTAGACCTAGCACCCGCGCGGGATGGCCTCCGTCCCCAAGCTCGCTGCCGTAGTGTGTGCGGAGGACGATGACCATGAGCGAAGCCACTTCCCGCCGACCCTCAGGTATGCTACCTCTTTTCTAACCATACCCTTGTTCTATTGCCCCATCTGGCACGTCATTGCATATGGATCTTTTTCCACTCCACCATCTTCCCAATTTGCGATCCTCTGCTCTCTCCAGCCACGTGAAGCGAAAACCATAATTTGCACTATTAAAGGAAACCCTACTTCATGCAGACTAATGCATATGCAGGTTGAATAAGGAAAGGAAGGGAGATTGTACTGTCCAAGAGAGTAGGCATCGAACCCGCATCTAGGTTGAAAAGGGGAAAATCAGTAGCTAAGGAACGAGTCTCATGTCTCTTGGTTGAAGAAGGGTAGAAAGGCATGACAACGCAATAGAGAATGACAGGTCGATCGGTTTGTTGTCCTCACATAGGAAAAATGTGGCTAAAGAGAACAAAAATGGGACGTAGTCCACATATGCTGCCTGGATATTTGTTGCTCTGGGCAACCATACCTCCCTCACCACTCTGCGTCTGTGGAGGTACATCGTCTTGGTGCGCCCTTTGTCCGAATGGGCCTCCCATGCTCTTATTGCACTTTTTTTCGTTCGTATAACACCAAAGATCCAAGTCAAGCAATGCTACTGCTAAAGTGATGCCACATTTAACTAATGCCGCTCTCGGTCTAATGCCACAGATAAATTTAAGCGGTGCCATTTAATGTCACCGGATCATTTCGAGGGTTAGCTGTTGATTGTGGATGTATTGAAGATTTTTCAGCTAAGGCATTCTAATGTTGTTGCACGTACCAAGATATACCAACGATGAAACTTGTTACTACCTTCAGATTTTTGCATTGTTAATGCTTATAGATTACATACCTCACTTTCATGAGATAAGTTAATTTTTTTGTATAGTGTCACCAAAATGCCAAGGCGCTGATGTTGTTTTATTTTGGTTAAACTGCACAGACAATTATGAAGACAAGAGGAAAGGTCAAGAGTGGGCACCTCCTCCTACGGCTGTTCTCTTGATTAGATTCGATCAAGTTTTATGTTTGATCGATTATCAAGATTGGGATAGCAATTTTAAGGTCCCCCGAGTTCGAAATGATATTTACCTTGGAGGTACATAGTTTGCAATTTTTTTATACTGTCATTAGTTAGTAATGCTAGTTACCTTCAGACTTCTGTATTTGGTTTAATGCTCATGCACAGCTAGTATACCAATGCTGAAACTTGTTACCTTTACATTTATTGTTAATTCTTATAGAAACCTCCCAGTGCTAGAGTTTATTGAAATTTGTTCAGTAAAACCATTGTATTGTACCCTGTAATAAACTAACTACTCTAATGTTGCACTAGCGACTGGATTAGTGTATATTTGTAGTATTCGAATGGTGTTGCATTAGCGTATGGACATAAAAAAGTGTGGCAAGCTTTCCCAGATATGTGCTCAAGAAAACTACTACCTGTTTTTCTAAATACTAGACATTTGGGTGCTTTATATTGAACCGCGAAAACGTCTTATATTATGGAACAGAGGGTGTAGAGTTCACTCGAATTATCCCGGTAAAGCTAGTCACACCTTTGTTAAAATTAATGTTCATTATGTTATCGGAGGAGGTCTGTATGTTTGTCTCTAATGCCTGTCTACTACATACCCGACATCATGATGTAATGTTAAGCCATTTCCTTTTGTACAGTGTCACTAAATTGTCAAGGCGCTGATGGCATTTTATTTTAGTAGAACTGCACAAAATTTGCTTAAAAGAAGAGGAAAGGTCAGGAATGGCTCAGTTTTTCAGAAAAAACTATGTATGCCTTCCGACATCACCGTTGTTGCTTTATTTATTCCTTCAAACAGGTGGTTAGAAACAGTCTTGCTACCTTTTCCCATTAAGAAATTGGAATGCTTATATTTGTGAGTCTATGCTTCAACTAGTGCCACTTTTATAGTAATCACACTTTCAATATCTATGCAAACAGGGATGCTCGATTTTAGTGGAGCTGCACAAAAGTCCAACTGGTTCAACATTAGGAGCATGTTTTTTTCCAAACCTTTATATCCAATTGGTGGCACTATGAGCTGTTCATTACGAAGGTACATGGTTTGCTACTATCTTGCTACTCTTGTTGTACTGTCATTAGATAGTAATACTAGTGGTTTGCATGTGAATTTGTTGGCAGGGTGGACCTACATTGGAGGTGCAGGACAGGATTCAATGATTGGATGCTCAATTTCGGTTGTATTGATTTCACCTCTTCCATCACTGCGAACATGGTGTGGTATATGTTTACTAGCTGCTTGATATTTATGCACACAGAGATGTCTGCCCGTTGCTATTTGGCAAACAAACAAAGTGTCCGCAATTTTGGTTGAACTGCACAAGAGAATAGTATAGTCACTTGCATGCAATTGCCATTTGAAAATAGACACAAAGATTGGATAGTCACTTCATGGACTGCAGAAAAGTAGTATTGTACTATTCTTTGTCCAACACTAGGTGCTTCATTGCTTTAAATCGATTATACAATGGGCATCATTTTCCCTAAGTTAAAGTTTGTACTCGAAAATAGTCTCATGGTGTGATCGAGAGAAGACCAAATCATATTGCGGTGGATGTTCCTCCATCATGTGTGGTTCATTCTCATGGTTCCATTTGTTGGTGAAACCACTTACGTTTGCAAGAGGAATTGTAGACTTCACAAACAAATTTATCTTTCGATCTGCATCTTGAATTATGGCCAAGAGAAGCATGCATGTTAGTAGGAAGAACAAATGTGTTTTCTAGATCTTTGCTTTTGGAGCTACATATTTGTATATGATCTGTGAATCATTGAGATGCATTAACATGTTGATCTTATGTATGGGAATCGTACTAGTTAGTTTTAGTTGCGACGCAAGATCCGAAGTGGCTGATCTTTGCTTTTGGAGCTACATATTTGTATATGATCTGTGAATCATTGAGATGCATTAACCGTTACTTATTTTTGTTCGCTCAGTGTTTACAAGTTACTGATCGATCACTAGCTAGGCTACAAATGCACTCTTGGCAGTTTTATTTGCGATGCAAGATGCGAAGTGGCAGTTTTTTGAATAAAAATGCCTACCTCTGAAGAAACTAACAAGCTACACTATCGATCCTACACGGATAAAAATGCCTACCTCTGAAGAAACTAACAAGCTACACTATCGATCCTACACGGATAAATAGCGGATCACGCATGTACTACCTCCTTTCCGGTTTGTGTGGCTCAATTCAAGAAACGACCTACCGATCCTACACGAATAAATAGCAGATCACGCGTACTAGTACCTCCTTTCCAGTTTATTGTGGCTAAATTCAAACCTCTCACCAACCAAGGTACTCCCTCCGTCCGGGTTTATTAGTCCCATGAGCAAAGCAGCAAGACCAAGGCATGGCAATAATTAACGGCATGCAGAAGTTTAAGCCTAATTAATTCCAGCAATTTAAGTGGCTGCATGCGTGCCCTCGGCTGCGACTCGTTGCATGCTGCTTCGCGTACTGCCTGCGAGCGATTCTGAGTGCCTGCATGCAGCCGGCCGTAATTAAGGCAGCTAACTGATGCAAAAAAAGATACGCTTTAATTGTTGCGGGCTTTTTAAATCCGTGAAATCATTATTGACAAGGAGGGAGATGATTCGAGTGCACTCATTTGACCGCCATGCCGGCGTGCGACCCAGACGGGATGGGACGGCACAGTCATAATTTCAGTTTCCCTTGTTTTCCACGGCAAGCTGGCGCTAAGCCATTATGCATTGAATTCCGATGACCGTCGCGCTACCTTCCCCCTATAAGTACTGTTTCCCAGCCTTCTCCAGTTCCACCGTGACCCAACTCGTCATATCCTCATAAGCCCCCACCGGCCCGACGTCGCTCTCCATGTTAGCCATGCCCCCGCCCGTCCGAGGTAGGCGACACCATAGGCGATCACCGCCGGAACTAGTGTTCGGTTTTTCACTGGTAGGCAGACGAAGGGAGGAGGCATTCTATCTATCTTTATATGGCAATGCGTAGATCGAGGAGTTGTTGGAGCGCGACCGCATGGCGGAGGAGTAGGAATTGTTGGAGCGCGACCGCCTGGCGGAGGAGCAGCGTATCACCGATTTGCGCCATCAGTGGGACATGGAGCAGCAACGCACCGATGCTCTGAGTCGCGAGCAGAGCGCCCGCAACTGGGCCGACTACGTGGAGGCCGGCGCCCGGCAAATAGCCCTGGAGGCTGTCGGGCACGCACGCGTTCGCAACGCCGACTTTTACTACCAGCTCGTCAAGTGGGCTTCCCGCTTGGAAGCTGAAGCTTCGGTGGACCACGCCGGCATGGAAAGGGCCAACGCAGCAGCAGCAACGCACTATCACACCTCCGCAAGTCCGAGGCGAGGCGTGGACGCGTGCCGGCGTTTAGCGCGTGTACCACGGCATCGTCTAGTTAGCTAAGAGTAAGTTAGTACTTGTCTAGTGGGAGTAGATAGTTAACTTGGCTATGATGGTTGTCAACGTGGAAGTTCAGTACTCTATATGTGGATCAGACCTGTTACTTTGCTCTGAATGATGAACTTTCCGTTTGAACGTATGGAATGGGCTGTTATTTTTTTAAATGTGTTGTATTTGTCCTCCACGGGTTTAGAGGCTGATTTGTTGGCCTAGCAAGTTGACGCGTACACAATCAGGAGATGATTGTACGTGGACAGGATGACAGCAGGGACCCGCCAAGGTCATGGCAGTACGCAAGCAAGTGCCTCCTTATTTCAAGCCAATAAAAAAATGGCTCCTCCTAGTGGATTTCGACATCCGGGTCCCATGCCATTGTCAACGTAGTCAATAAACGAGAGAATTACAACGAGCGGTCGACACCAAGGACCCAGCAGCTCGCCCGATTATTTTTGTTTTGGGTTAATTTGATAAATGCCTCAGAAATGCCACCGCAATTTCCAAACTTTGAAAATGCCATTTCATGCCATTTCTAGTGGCATTTTTGAAGTCTGGAGTGGCGTTTTTCAAAATTTGCAAACTTCTGCTGGCGTTTTTCAAAGTTTGCAAATTGCAGTGGCGTTTTTGAAAGTTTGCAAAAATTGCAGTGGAATTTTTATGAATCGCCATAATTGGAGTGGCATTTATCTAATTTGTTTTTGAGATGGAAGCAGGGTGTCAAGCTGGTCATGCGGGACACTCGGCTGTCTAGACAGCCTTTTCTTTTATGTTTACCACAGACCAGCCCAAGTAGTTTTTTTTTTTTCTTTTGAAAATGGCTAGCCCAGTTTTTTGTGATTTGTCAAGTAAGTCACTTTATCGTGCCTGTTGGGCTGCAAATCTTTCAAGACGAGGAGAGCTTCATTCGGTGGCCGAGAAAATGGTCTATCAAGAATGAGAAATGGGTTGTGCATTTTAAAACACATCAAACCGCAATTAGTTTCAAATATCTTTTTTTCATTTCGAGATTTTAAATTGCATTAATTTTTATGCGTGGAAAATTTATTGGATTTTATATTGATATACATTTATTTTTAAAACCAGTCTGAATGTGACTTGAAATTTCGGGATTAAAAACAGTTCTGCATCAAGACCGACATATGCAAAATTTCGTATAATTTTTTAACCGTGGCTACAATATGGGCTGTAATGCTAACGAAAAGAATATGGGCTCCAAAAAAACTCGTAAGAATTAGCAAATGGGCTGTAAACTATTTGAAATAATAGCAGATGGGTTGTATGCTGTTTTCCACAGATTTGAGGCTTTCCACAGATGGCATGTATATCGTTGGATGTCCATCCAATACCGCCGTCAGGCTTTCTTCAATCTCTGCTCTTCCTGCTTCCACCGTTCAAACAAGCGTCGGCGGGACTGCTGCTCCCTCCTCCCAGGCCGGTGTCTTTGCCGCGTAGGCCTCACCGCCCCACCGTACTCCCATCGCTGGCCTAGCCATCCCTCTACTCACCCACACATGCTGTTATTCTCCGGCGACGGCAGACAAACCAGTAAACCCTCTGTCGGTGTCAAAACCGGCGGATCTCGGGTAGGGGGTCCCGAACTGTGCGTCTAGGCGGATGGTAACAGGAGACAAGGGACACGATGTTTTTACCCAGGTTCGGGGCCTCTCGATGGAGGTAAAACCCTACTCCTGCTTGATTAATATTGATGATATGGGTAGTACAAGAGTAGATCTACCACGCGATCAGAGAGGCTAAACCCTAGAAGCTAGCCTATTGTATGATTGTTGTTCGTCCTACGGACTAAAACCCTCCGGTTTATATAGGCACCGAATAGGGTTTGGGTTACACAGAGTCGGTTACAATGGTAAGAGATCTACATATCCGCATCGCCAAGCTTGCCTTCAACGCCAAGGAAAATCCCATCCGGACACGGGACGAAGTCTTCAATCTTGTATCTTCATAGTCCAGGAGTCTGGCCAAAGGTCATAGTCCGGATATCCGGACACCCGCTAATCCAGGACTACCTCAGTAGCCCCTGAACCAGGCTTCAATGACGACGAGTCCGGCGCGCATATTGTCTTCGGCATTGCAAGGCGGGTTCCTCCTCCGAATATTTCATAGAAGATTTTGAGAACAAGGATAGTGTCCGGCTCTGCAAAATAAGTTCCACATACCACCGTAGAGAGAATAAAATTTACACAAGTTCAATCTGTTGACGTATTCCGTGGCGTGACATCACACCACGGCCAAGCCTTTACTCGAATCATTTTCACTGTCCCACCTCAGCGCGTTTAGCGAGGCGGTTTCCTTGGAACATCTTGTCAAAGCAGAGATCGTGTCCCCTTATTCCGGGATTCTCATCAATACGGGCATGGGTAACCCAACCGCGCCATTGATTGCGGCGCTCGGGAGATAAGCGAGTTTTATCAAGCCGGTGGGGACGCATAGCTTTGTCCGTCCATATAAGGGGATAAGGATCCACTTTTTTCACACATGCCTTATTCCTCCTTTGCTTATCCATTTCCGCGTACTCGAGCTCCAGCGCCCAAGTCCGCACACCCTACCTCAACCTTCTCCAACTACTTCCGGAGCGGGAGAAAAGTTGATGGCCTCCTCCATCACGGAGGGGCACATCAAAAAGCTGCGGAAGGCCAGATACTTGTCCGACGACATCGCGCATCGGCTCCCCAACAAGGGGCAGCTCATCCCCACCCCCAGGCCCCATGAGAGGGTGGTGTTCGTCCCCACTTCCTCCGCGGACTAGGGTTTCCACTTCACCCATTTGTCCGGGGGCTCATGTTCTACTATGGCCTAGATTTCCATGATCTGGCCCCGAAATTCATCCTCAACATCTCGGCGTTTATCATTGTGTGCGAGGCCTTCCTCTGCATCCAGCCCCTCTTCGGATTATGGCTGAAGACCTTCAATGTCAAGCCGAAGGTAGTGGGCGGCCGCCAAGCGGAGTGCGGAGGTGCCATGGTGGGCAAGATGGCCAACGTCCTATGTCTCGAGGGCTCCTTTGTGGAGACCATAAAGGGGTGGCAATCGGGTTGGTTCTACATCACCGAGCCGCGCGACTCTCAATGGGCGGCGGCCCCCGAATTCTGATCTGTCTTCCCTACCTCATGGATAGAGACGGGCCTGACGTGGGGTAATTCGGAAGAGCTGACCGGACTCCAAACATGCGTCCGAAACCTGGTGGACAAGAAGCTCAAGCTCGTCAACGTAGTCCATGTTATGCTCATCCGTCGGATCCTCCCATGCCAGCAACGGGCCTTCAACTTGTGGGAGTTTGATACGGCACAGCACCGAACCTTGAGCCGGCTCTTCGAAACTACGTACGAAGATGCCTGGAAGGTGCTGTTCAAGGGCGCCGAAGCTCCTGCATCCGCTACCGAAGATCACGGATTCAGCTCGCAGCATCAAGCCAGCGAGGTAAGTTATTTTACCCTTTACGGGACTCTTTTTTCATAGTTTGGCTCTATGCGGGATCTAAAACTCCCTCACCTTTGACAGAACTGGCTGAAGACGTCCGGACAGATCGACTGTCCGGCTCCCTTGCCAGAAGACCAAGCGGACGCCGGATTGACGGGGCTGCTGGTTCCGGCACCTCACTTGGTGCCGGAAAAGAAGGTCAAGAAGAAGGCCACGGGAACTCGAAGGAGTTCCCGGCGCCAGGTGTTGTCGGACTCATCGTCCGATGATGCCGAGGCGGACTCCTCCCGCGAAGACGAGGAGGAGGAAAAAGAGGCCTCTCCCCCAGCGGGGGGAGAGAAGAAAAGGAAGGCCGCCCCAACTGGGGACGCCGAAGGGTCCAAGAAGGGAAGGACCCTTCCTCCGGACTACACTGCCAATGCCGACGATGGCGAAGAGGGGTGGGCTCCAAGGACCAAGCCCCTGGCAAAATCGTAAGTGTCCGGACACCAGAATAACTCATGGTGTTCCATTTGTCGCACAACATCTTATAACGCCGAATATAACCATGCAGCCCGCCCAAGGATGGGCTCAACGATTCGTCGAGCGGCTCCCTGGATTCGTCGGAGGTGAATAGCACCTCACTTCCAACCGCCTCATCTCCTCCCGCCGTAGATGACGCCGGGGTGGAGTCCCAAAAGGGGCCAGCCAGGAGGAGGTGGCTATGGAGGCGCCGCAAGGCGACCTCCCGGAACCCGAGCTCAAAGGGGATAAAACCCCAAAGGGCTTTAAGTCCGGCCCTGTGCCGGACTCCGTACAGGAACCTTCAGTGGTTCTAGAGTCCGACAGGCGACCCCTTTATCAGAAGGGCAAGACTGCGATGCCGGTGACCTCCGTCCAACCGGAGGCACCAGATGATTTGATGGAGGTGCTTAACAACGCTTCCATCGATGAGGAGCACCGCACTGTTATGATTGTGGTGATCCAGAAAGTTTAGTCCGCCAAGAGCGGGCTGACTGAAGCCTGTGCCGGCCTTCTAACAGGCTTTAAGGTATGTATTTAAGATATGTAAAAATATTACTGCATAGACAGTAGCCGCCGATGCTCAGTTTGGTGTTCGGAAAAGAAATAGCCGAACTGAGGATCTAAAAAGATATACGAAGGAGTCTAACATAATTATGTCAATATGGGAATGCAGGCTGTGCTGCTGACCTCTGCCGCACTGACTGCGGAGGTTGATGCATTAAAGCAGAGCCTCGAGCGGTCCGAGAATGAGCTCGGACTTGCCAAGAAGCAGCTCGAGGACAAGGAAGGTAAGTAATACCTTATAGGAGTATTTAAAAGATGTGGTTGCAAAAGATCACAGGAATAACGTGAATATTGCAGGGGCCACGAACAAGGTGGTGACCCTAAAGGAAGCAGTGTCCAAGGCCGAAAGAAATGCGGCCGCGGAACGCACCGAGCGAGAGAAGCAGGAGGCGCGGGTGGCGGAGGTGCGGCAAGAGCTCCAGGCTCTCGTGGAAAAACACGAGAGTTTGGAGCGTGACTCAAAGACTCGAGAGTTCGAGCTCGCCTCGGCCCTTGAGAGCGCCAAAGCCGCTAAGGCCAAAGCCCAAAAAGCCCTCCAGGAAATTGAGGCAATGAAGAAGATAGCGGCGGTAAGGCATTCTACATGCAAAGCAAGCATGTGAAAGTGAATTATCTGCTACTTACCCGAATTCGAGCTCTCCAGAGCATTCGCAGATCTGCCCCATTACAGTGTCCGATCTTTGCCAGCATTCTACCGAGCCAAGAGGGAAGCTCGACGGAGAAGGTGTTCTGGTCTCAAGATCTTGAGGTCGGACACCCGGTGCCCTTATAGCGACCAGTTGAAGCAGCTGGTCGAGCTCCATAAGGTGGCCGAACAGGCCATGAAAGGCCTCATAGTTCAGCTGTGGCCTAAGGAAGCCATGCCTGGGAGCTACTTCGGGCTGGTGAGGCGGCTGGTGGACGCCGTTCCATGGGTTGAAGTAATCAAGCGCTCCGTCTGCATCGAAGGTGCCCGTAGGGCCCTTGCCCTTGCTAAGGTGCACTGGGGCAAGATGGACACTGAGAAGCTTGTGACGGACGGCCCACCAGCGAAGTAGGAGCATCGCAAGCCTGAAATGTATTATGAGGGCGTCCTGAAGGGTGCCTGCCTTATAGCGGATGAATGCTCCAAAGATATAATTTTCGAGTAGACTCGCATTTGTTATCATGTACGCTGAAAACTTGTTCATATGCGCTAAGCAACACTTTTCAATTTAAAATATTACCTTCTGTGCGGTCGTGTATTAAATTTGAGAGATGGCGAGTCGTCGGCTTCAGCCCCCATGCCACGAGTGCTGGGGTGTTCGGGATGAACATGAGCGCTCTTGTTCCCATTCTTGGGTCCTTCGAGGGAGGCGCTCAACGCAACGAACAAGGCAACCGGACTATAATGCTTGAACACTCTCACTTAGCCATAGAATTCTATAGTTTTAAATTTCGGTGAAGCCCCTAGTATTTGGAAGACCGAGTTCGGGGCGCTATCCACGCCTAGGCCGGACAATGCCGACTCCTCGCTCTAAGCGGCATAAGTCTTTAGGGACTCGAAAATCTCTCGAACAGCGACCGGCTCTCGCCTTATCATGACGGTCAGTTTTAGCTTTCTCCACTGAGGTGCTTAACCCAGCTCAACCGGGGCACAATCGCAGTGGTTCTCCTAGCGCTACCTTAGCCGATATAACGGAACATAAGGTACCAAAACATGGTAGCCGGGCAAATCCAACTATAGACCCAAGACATGATTCGGAGCCGATGCATATAATGCTATAAGTTCGGGGTGCCGCACTTGTGAAAGTGTTCGGACTTCTCACACCATATTGTGGGGTACTTAAGCCCCTGGTGTATTGCCCGTACCAAAGTGTACGATTGCACAATGGCATAAATGAACATATATATAGAAAAAAGGGAATTCAATAATAGGCAGAAGCTATATATTGTTTATTCAAAAGGGCTGCAGTAAAAGTAGAACGATACAAATAGTGCGATAAGCAAGGGACGGGACTTTTTAACATGTCCCCCTCCGAGGGTAAGCCGGGATGGTGTGTAAAACAGATATATTGCTCGTAATGGAGACCACTGGACACTCGACGTAGCTTTACGCTTCCCTGCTGTTGCATCGTGTGTTCGACGACTCTAATGCGGACAGGGCTTCGTGAGAATGGAGTCACGAAAGTAAAAAGAAAGAAGAAAAGAATGGCTGTCAGGAGCCCCTCGTGCGGTTGAGCCGTATTCTGGGCATGCCGTGGTCGTGCCCTTTCCCCTATGCCCATGGTATTTCCAGAGCGTAATTATGTACGCGTAGTACTGGTTTCACAATTTCGCGAGGGCTGGGGCTTGGGCCGCATTGCTATGCGTGCTCGGACGTGCCAGGCGGTCTTGTTGTAGGTTACTCCGGGCGCGTTTGACGATGCCCGGACGTTTAATAGCCGGACTCGAGAATTGCCTTAAGAGGCTGCTTTGTACTTCCACCGCGAGAGCCGCCGTATGCTCCTCCGTCCGGAGAGAACGTTCGGTGTTTCCATTGACCGTAATGACTCCTCGAGGGCCTGGCATCTTGAGCTTGAGATATGTGTAGTGCGTCATCGCATTGAACTTTGCAAATGCGGTTCGTCCGAGCAGTGCGTGATAGCCGCTGCGGAACGGGACTATGTCGAAGATTAACTCCTCGCTTCGGAAGTTATCCGGGGATCCGAAGACCACTTCAAGTGTAACTGAGCCTCTACAGTTGGCCTCTACACCTGGTATGACGCCTTTAAAGGTCGTCTTCGTGGGTTTAACCCTTGATGGGTCTATGCCCGTTTTGTGCACTGTGTCCTGATAAAGCAGGTTCAGGCTGCTGCCGCCGTCCATTAGGACTCTGGTGAGATGAAATCCGTCAATGATTGCGTCTAGAACCAATGCGGCGAATCCGCCATGGCGGATGCTAGTGGGGTGGTCCCTTCGATCGAAAGTGATCGGGCAGGAAGACCATGGGTTGAACTTTGGGGCGACTGGCTCCATCGCATATACGTCCCTTAGTGCACGCTTCCGCTCCCTTTTGGGTATGTGGGTTGCGTATATCATGTTCACCGTCCACACTTGCGGGGAAGCCCTTCATCCTCTATTGTTCGGCGACGGGCTCATCCTCGTCATCGCTATGTAGCCCCTTGTCATTGTTTTGACATTTAACTTGCACTGCTTGAACACCCAACAATCCTGTTGGTGTGATAGGCTGGCTTCCGAAGTGCCATGTATCTGGCACGAGCGATCGAGTATTCGGTCCAAATTGGACGGGCCCAGAGTATTTCTTTTAAATGACTTTTTCCGCTGACCGGGTTTAGAGCCTCTGAATCCGGCATTGACTGCCGTATCCTCAACATTATCGCTGTTAATGTGGCGCTTGTGCTTGTTGCGACGCGACCTGCCATTGTTGTCCTTGGTATCTGAATTACCAGGGCTCTTGGTCATGTTGTTACTACGAGCTAGCCAGCTGTCCTCTCCCGTGCAAAAGCGGGTCATGAGTGTTGTGAGGGCTGCCATGGATTTCGGCTTTTCCTGTCCTAGGTGCCGGGCAAGCCACTCGTCGCGGATGTTGTGTTTGAAGGCTGCAAGGGCCTCGGCATCCGAACAATCGACGATTTGATTTTTCTTGGTTAAGAAACGTGTCCAGAATTGTCTGGCCGATTCTTCTGGCTGCTGAATTATGTGGCTGAGGTCATCGGCGTCTGGTGGTCGCACGTATGTGCCCTGGAAGTTATCAAGGAATGCGGCTTCTAGGTCCTCCCAACAACCAATTGATTATGATGGCAAGCTGTTAAGCCAATGCCGAGCTGGTCCTTTAAGCTTGAGTGGGAGGTATTTGATGGTTTGTAGATCATCGCCGCGGGACATGTGGATATGGAGGAGGTAGTCCTTGATCCAAACTGCAGGATATGTTGTGCCATCGTATGATTTGATGTTTATGGGTTTGAATACCTCGGGGATTTGATGATCCATCACTTCGTCTGTGAAGCATAGAGGGTGTACGGCGCCTCTGTCTTGAGCTATATCACGACGCAACTCAAATGAGCTTTGTCTACTCTGTTCGGCCCGGCCGAAGTTGCCATATCCGGCGTGACGGTTATCCTCACATGTCATGGGGCGCCCACGCGATCCGTAGATCGATCTTGTTTGCCTTGCCTTGTCCTCCAATATATCTCGCAGGTCTGGCGCATTTCCCCACGCCTTTGTATTTTTTGAGCGGCGCCGGGGTGCGGCTTGAGTTGAGGGCCGAGAGGCCTCTGTCAGCTGACCACGAGGTGGCCGGTCAGCCATATCATGCACTAGTGATGTAGGTTTGGGTGCTTCCTCCTCTAATCGGGGTAGCAGCCTAAGTCTTGGGTAGCTCTTGGAGGGGCACTTGAGTTCATACACTTCGGCCGCAAGGACTTCGGTCCATCTGTCAGCTAGCAAGTCTTGGTCAGCTCTAAGCTGTTGCTGCTTTTTCTTGAGGCTGCTTGCTGTGGCCATGAGCCTGGGTTTGAAACGCTCTTGTTCGACGGGATCCTCGGGCACGACGAATTCATCGTCGTAGAGGCTTGCTTCATCTTCGGAGGGAGGCATGTAATTATCGTCATGTACCTCTCTTTCTGTCGCTCTCTCATGAAGGATGGCTTCTCCGTCCTCCTACTGAATCCTGCTTTGGAGGGGTTGTCTTAAAGCCTTTATCCGAGGTGTTATTGTCTCCCGTGCGGAATCACCGTTTTCTTTGTGGCGGGATTTAGAGCGGCGCCACGGACGCCGGGCGCTTAGGTCGCTTTCTTGGAGGATCATCCTCCATTGTTCCATCACCATTCCCATCTTTTGGGATGTCCACCATGTATATGTCGTATGACGAGGTGGCCTTCCGATTGCCACTGTGGGTGCCGGTTCTGGTCGTCTCCTGCATCGTCGTCCATACCGTCGATGTCTTCGGAGTCGAAGTCGAGCATGTCGGTTAAATCATCGACAGTGGCTACGAAGTGGGTGGTGGGTGGGCTTTGATTTTCTTTGTCGTCCGCATCCCAACCTTCCTGACCGTAATCCGGCCAGGGCTCTCCTGATAAAGAGAGAGACTTTAGTGAATTCAGGATGTCGCCAAAGGGCGAGTCTTTGAAAAGATGTCATGGCGGTGAATTCCATGATCGGCGCCCAATCGGATTCGATTGTCAGGGGCACGGAAGGCTCGGAGTCCGGAGGGGAGTCCGGCACCATGGAGTCACGAGCTTCGCAAAGGACGGGGTAGGTGTACGGCTCCATCGCCATAGAGATTGCAGCCCCCGAGGCGGTGTCCAGCCACCCGTCCTCGATCGGCGTGGTCGGCTCCAAGCTAAAGGTCGGAGCGGACTCTGGTGCGGCCTCCAAGACATTGTTCGGCGGCAGAGCTAGATCATGCCCCTCGTGACAGTGCGGCACGCTTGGCTGTGGCTCGAATCCGTCGAAGATCGGTGTAGTTCAAACTTCCAAATCTGACCTGGTAGTCAGGGGCGTAGCTTTCAATCTGCTCTAGATGGCCAAGCGAATTGGCCCGCAGTGCAAAGCCGCCGAATAGGAAGATCTGTCCGGGGAGAAAAGTCTCACCCTGGAGCACATTGTTGTTGATGATCGGAGGAGCCATCGGGCCTAAAGATGACGACACAGAGGAACTCTCAATGAAAGCACCAATGTCGGTGTCAAAACCGGCGGATCTCGGGTAGGGTGTCCCGAACTGTGCGTCTAGGCGGATGGTAACAGGAGACAAGGGACACGATGTTTTACCCAGGTTCGGGCCCTCTTGATGGAGGTAAAACCCTACCCTGCTTGATTAATATTGATGATGTGTGTAGTACAAGAGTAGATCTACCACGAGATCGAGAGGCTAAACCCTAGAAGCTAGCCTATGGTATGATTGTTGTTCGTCCTACGGACTAAAACCCTCCGGTTTATATAGGCACCGAATAGGGTTAGGGATACACAGAGTCGGTTAAAATGGTAGGAGATCTACATATCCGTATCACCAAGCTTGCCTTCCACATCAAGGAAAATCCCATCCGGACACGGGACGAAGTCTTCAATCTTGTATCTTCATAGTCCAGGAGTCCGGCCAAAGGTCATAGTCCGGCTATCCGGACACCCCCTAATCCAGGACTCCCTCATCCTCGTACTCCTCCACGTTGGAAACAACTGCCGAGTATTCCCTGGCTCCGTGTCGTTCCCTTCCTAGGCCTCGCCGTCGTCCACTGCCCTGGTGCTCTCGGCGCGGCCTAGTCAACATGGTCAATGAACGACATCCATCGGAAGTGGACTGTACGTGGAGAGGCTGACAGCTGGGTCCACGGTCGCACGCAAGGAAATGCCTCCTTATTACGCGCAAAATAATGATTCCTCCACCTGACATCTGGGACCCACCGAAAGGGCCTTTGTATTTCGCGAAAAAAACGTTACCGCCGCTGACAGCTCGGACCCACCAGCTATATCTTCGCACGCAAGGAAGTGCCTCCTTATTACGCCCAAAAAAAGAATACTCCCCCTGCTAGCTGGGACCCAGTATAGTGGGCCTACTAAGTTGACGGGGACGATGGGCTTTGTCAACTTAGTCAATATGCACGATTCTAGCTTGACTGACTGTACGATGTCCATCCAACAGCCGTAGTGCTTCTTCAACCTCTGGTCTTCTTGCTCCAGCCGCCGAAAGCAGCGCCGATCGTGCCGCCTGCTCCTGCCTCCCATGGCGGCTGTCTTTGCCCTTGAGGCCTCACCGCCCCCATACTACTCCCACCGCTAGCCAGCCATCCCTCCACTCCCTCACCCACACCTCGTTATTCTGCGGCGGCGGCAACAAGAGCCGAACCAGTGAACCCTCGTACTCCTCTTCGTGTGGGCATCCTGCCGCGTCTTCCACAGCTCCGCGTCATCCCTTCCTAGGCCTCGCCGTCGTCCCACCGCCGTGGTGCTCTCGTGTGGCGTGGTCAATGTGGTCGTGACGACTTCCATCGGAAGAATACTATACGTGGAGAGGCTGACAGCTGGGTCCACGGCAGCCGCAAGGAAGTGCCTCCTTATTACGCGGAAAATAATTATTCCTCCACCTGACAGCAGGGACCCACCGGACGGGCCACCAGTATTTCGCGAAAAAAACGTTTGCCCCTGACTGTTGGGACCCACCCGACAGGCCACTGTATTTCGCGAAAAAACGCGTTCCCCTGCTGTCACCGGACCCATCGGAAGTGCCTCCTTATTACGCACAAAAAAATGAATACCCCCCTGCTAGCTGGGACCCACCTTGGTGGGAGGCTGACTTGTGGCCTACTAAGTTGACGGGGACGGAGGGCTTTGTCAACTTAGTCAATATAAACGATTCTAGCTCCAGTGATCGTACGATGTCCATCCAACGGCCGTAGTGCTTCTTCAACCTCTGGTCTTCTTGCTCCAGCCGCCCAAAGCAGCGCCGGTCGTGTCGCATGCTCCTGCCTCCCATGGTCGGATGTCTTTGTCGCGGAGGCCTCACCGCCCCTACTATTCCCACCGCTGGCGGGCCTTCTGGCGGCGGCAACCCTCACACCGCGAACCCGGTGAACCCTCGTACTCCTCTTGGCGTGGGCTTCCACTGCCGCGTCTTCCCCGGCTCCCCGTCATCCCCTTCCTAGGCCTCGCCGTCGTCCACCGCCCTAGTGCTCACGGCGCGGCGTGGTCAATGTGGTCAGTGACCGAATTCCATCGGAAGAATACTGTACGTGGAGAGGCTGATAGCTGGGTCCTCGGCAGCCGCAAGGAAGTGCCTCCTTATTATGCGAAAAATAATTATTCCTCCACCTGACCACAGGGACCCACCAGACGGGCCACTAGTATTTCGTGGAAAAAAACGTATGCCCATGACTGCTGGGACCCACCCGACGGGCCAGCGTATTTCGCGAAAAAAACGTTCCCCCTGCTGTTAGCTCGGACCCACCGGAAGTGCCTCCTTATTACGCACAAAAAAATGAATACCCCCCTGCTAGCTGGGACCCACCTTTGTAGGAGGCTGACTTGTGGGCCTACTAAGTTGACGGGGACGGAAGGCTTTGTCAACTTAGTCAATATAAACGATTCTAGCTCCAGTGACCGTACGATGTCCATCCAACGGCCGTAGTGCTTCTTCAACCTCTGGTCTTCTTGCTCCAGCCACCCAAAGCAGCGCCGATCGTGCCGCATGCTCCTGCCTCCCATGGCCGGATGTGCTACCACGGAGGCCTCACAGCCCCCTACTATTCCCACCGCTGGCCAGGCCCTGCGGCGACGGCAGCCTCACACCATAGCCGAACCAGTGAACCCTCGTACTCCTCTCGGCGCGGGCTTCCACTGCCGCGTCTTCCCCGGCTCCCCGTTATCCCCTTCCTAGGCCTCGCCATCGCCCATCGCCTCGGTGCTCTCGGCGGCGTGGTCAACATGGTCAAGGAACGACTTCCATCGGACGTGGATCTGTATGTGGAGAGGTGATACCGGGTCCACGGCTGCGGCAAGGAAGTGCCTCCTTATTACGCAGAAAATAATTATTCCTCCACTCGGCAATGGGGACCCACCGGACGGGCCACCGTATTTCACAAAAATGTTTCCCACGACTCATCGGGACCCACCAGCTACACCTTCGCACGCAAGGAAGTGCGTCCGCAAAAAACCAAAACGATTCGCCCCACATTGCTGGGACCCACGGCTACATCTTCGCAGGCAAGGAAGTGCCTGACAGTCGGAACCTACCTGGTCGAAGTGTACGTAGCGTTGTCATTCTGGTCGCGAACGTGTACGTACATACTGGTGGATGTAGAGGCGCACACATGTCGTAGTCGAGGCGCGCACGTAGCATGTACACGAGCATACAACGACGAGGGTGCAAGAAAGAATATACGGCCACGTACATACATACGGGCAGGGTCTCGAACGCCTACTTGTGCATACGTACATGGCTGGGTCGGAACGGAGAAATAGCATCGTCATCGTGTTCATGGGGAGGCAACAGAATGCGTCGTGTTCATGGGGAGGCAACGGAATGTGTCGTGTTCATCGGGAGGCAACGGAACGCGTGGGAGCCAACCGGCTGGGTTGAAACGGAATGCATGGTCGTGTTCATCGGGAGGGCTTGGACGAAACAGGCGATGGAAACGAGGCCTGGCGTCTGCATGAAACGGAGGAAGCGGCCTTGTGTTTGACCGCCACGCGTTGAGAATGGGGTCTGTTGATCGGGAGGGTGTGGCATACCGCCAAAAGCGGAGGAAGCGGACCTCCTACGGTCGAAATGGGGTCCTATTGATCGGGAGGTGTGGCGACTGCAAAAGCAGACGAAAGCGGACATGTCTTTGGGCGCTACGGTTGAAAGCGGGGTCTGTTCGCCGGGAGGGGTGTGGCGTGCCGCAAAAGCAGGACTCCACGGGATATTGTTCATCTCCACCGTCGACCTCCTCCAGCCTCCACGGGCTACCGTCGACCTCCTCCAGCCTCCACGGGCTCCTGTTCATCCAGCCTCCACCGCGCGCTACTCCACCGGCTACTGTTCAACCACCCCTCCATGGGCACCCCTCCATCGTCTACTGTTCATCCAGCCCTCCACACCACGGGGTCCTGTTCAACCACCCCTCCACGGCCACCCCTCCATCGTCTACTGTTCATCCAGCCCTCCACACCACGGGGTCCTGTTCATCCCGAGGCAACGCCACCGCTCACTGTTCATCCAACACCACCCCCATAGCGATCACTGTTCATCCAATCAATCGGTTTGATTAGCAGCGATGGCGAAGGAATCGCTCCATCGGGTTCAGTTAACAGCCATCGATCGATCGCTCGGGTTCAGTAACGCGTAGCCTGCAGTGCAATCGCTCGGGTTCAGTTAGAGCCCAACGCCTCGCTCGGGTTCAGTTAGAGCCAACGCCTCGCACACACGCGCGTACGTACGAGAGAAACGCGCATCGCTCGGCCCCCGACCTCCCACCGTAACCGGCAACTCCCCGAAATTTTCCTCCCCCTCGCTTCTACCATGGTTTTTTCCGTCATGGACAGCCCAAAGAATGTCATGCAGGTGCGTCTCCGGCCCGCCCAGGACGAAAAGCCCATTTTCTGTCATGATTTTTTGTCATAGAAGTAGGAGCCCACCAAATCTATGATGATACAGGGTTTTGTCACAATTATCGTCATAGAAGTGTCATATGTATGACAAAAAAAAATTCGTTCGGCCCAAAATGTCACGGATGTGTCTTTTTTTTGTGGTGACTCTCGTTGTTGTCCTGCATAAGTAGTGGAAAGGCATGCCCAAGGATTTCAAAGGTCCTCGCAAGGTGCCTAACTACGCAGCCGACTTACATCCTGAGGCATGGATCGAGAGTTATGAGATGGCCATGGAATTACTGGATGTTAGCGATGCTGCGTGTGCTAAATATTTCCCCCTGATGTTGGAGGGGACGGCCCGTACTTGGTTGAAGGGGCTCCGTGCCAACTCCGTTGGGTCATGGGCCGAGTTAAAGGCCCGGTTTATCCAGAATTTTAAAGATACATGCAAGCAACCCATGTCAATTGTGGATTTAGCCGCCTGTGTCCAAGAAGAAGGTGAGTCGACAACCCATTGGGTGCGCCGGGTCTCGACAATCCTGCACTCGTCGGATCGCATCAATGCCGACTCAGCAGTGTTGATGTTGGAGAACAATTGTCGTTTCACACCCCTAAAGCAGAAATTATGGCGGCTCAAACGCCACTACAATGACATGGGGACACTCATGGCGGCTCTGGTTAAGTATGCTAACTCTGATGGTACCAAGGACCCTGAGTCTGATGACGAAAAGCCGGGAAAGGGAAAGAAGAGCAGCAACACCAAGGGGCAGCAACATAACCCGGCGAACCAGGGAGGCAATGGTAAGCGCAAAGCTGATAATAGTTTTTACTTTGTAGCTAACACCAATGCGCAGAATAATGGTCAGCGTCAAAGGGTAAACTACCCCCACGGGCCAGAGGATCAGGCTTTAATCTTGAGCAGATATTAAATCAACCCTGCCCAAGGCATGGGATGCGAGAGAGACCATCTGGCCACCTCTGGAAGGATTGTTACATTATGAAGGAGTACAAGAATTCCAATCTTTTTCAAGACAGTCATGGGCCAGGTGGCGGCTCAGGATCCGGCTCTCATGGACCGGGTTACGGCGGCGGCGGCGGCTCTAACTCTGGATTCCAAGGAAATCAAGGAAATCACGACAGCCAGGGTGGTTACAATCAGCAGAGTAATGTCGAAGTCAACGGCAGCGGTCTGGTTATCGTGAGCAACCCAAGCGGTTGAATAGTGGGCGATATCACGTCTTTACCATCGGCTTATGTAAGCGTGACGTAAGCTTCATAAGAGGCGATCAATGCTATTGAGCCGGCGGTTCCCTATTACTTACGCTGGTCTGAGCAGCCCATTGTGTGGAGTCGGGATGATCACCCGCCCCGGGTTGACAATCTGGGTCACTTGGCTCTGGTGGTTGCGCCTCAGGTCGGAGGATATAAGTTTACAAGGTACTCATGGACGGAGGGAGCAGCATCAATATCCTTTATTATGAAACTTTCCATCGCTGGGTTGACTGATACAAATCTTAAGCCGTCAAACACTGTTTTCCACGGTGTGGTACCTGGTAAGCCGGCCTACCCAATTGGTAAGATATCTCTGGAAGTTGCCTTTGGAGATGATCATGATTCTAGGTCGGAGACATTGACCTTTGAAGTGGTCAAGATCCACAGCCCATATCACGCTCTGTTTGGATGGCCGGCTTACGCCAAGTTCATGGCGCAGTCTTGTTATGTGTATCTGCAGCTCAAGATGCCGGGTTACAAGGGAACCATCACGGTGCATGGAAGCCGGAAGATAGCCTTGGAGTGTGAGAAAGGTGACGCTACCTATGCTGAGTCTGTTTGTGCAGCTGAGGAGTTGAAGTTTTATAAGGATAATGTTGACCCGGCGGACATGACGTCTTTGAAGAAGCCAACTACAGAGCATGATCCTTCCCTCAAATTTAAGTCGGCAGATGTCACTAAAATGGTTGATTTCGTTCCTGGCGACTCATCGAAGTAGTTCAGTATCAGTGTCAATCTGGATCTGAAATAGGAAAGCGCGCTCATCGAGTTCACCCATGAGAACTGGGACATCTTTGCATGGAAGCCTTCAAACATGCCGGGTGTACTAAGAGAACTCGCAGCACACTCTTAATATTGATCCAAAATTTAAGCCAGACAAGTAGTTTCTTCGCCGATTCAACAAGGAGAGGTGGAAGGCCATTGGAGAGGAAGTGGCCCGGCTCTTGGCTGCCGGGTTTATCGTCGAAGTTTTCCGTCCCGAGTGGTTGGCTAACCCGGTGCTGGTACTCAAGAAGAATGGCACTTGGCGGATGTGTGTGGATTACACGGACTTGAAGAAGGCTTGTCTGGCTGATCTGTTTGCTCTCCCTCGTATTGATCAAATCATTGATGCTATGGCGGGTTGTGAGCGTCTGAGTTTTTTGGATGCTTATTCTGGTTATCATCATATCAAGATGGCAGTTAAGGACCAGGAGAAGACAGCTTTCATTACTCCGTTTGGAGCCTTCTGCTATGTGTCTATGCCTTTTGGGCTCAAGAGTGCCCAGGCGACTTACCAGCGGTGTGCGCAAAATTGCCTTCACAATCAGATCGGGTGCAATGTTCATGCTTATGTCGATGACATTGTGGTTAAGTCAAGAAAGAAGGAGACCCTGATTGATGATTTGAAGAAGATGTTTGACAATCTCCGGGTCTACAAGATGATGCTTAATCCTCCTAAATGTGTCTTTGGTGTGCCCGCAGGCAAGCTCTTGGGTTTCTTGGTTTCTAACAGAGGCATTGAAGCAAACCCGGAGAAAATTAAAGCCATTACCTCATTGGCTAAGACGGCGTGTGTTAATGATGTTCAGCGCCTGGCTGGTCGTATTGCGGCTCTAAGCCGGTTCATAAGTCGACTGGGTGAGAAGGCTATCCCCCTCTATAAAATGATGAAGAAGACAGATCATTTTGTTTGGAGTGATGCTGCTAACCAAGCATTTGAGGATCTGAAGAAACAATTGGCTAAGCCTCCCGTGCTTGCTGCCCTGTTGATAAGGAACCTCTGTTATTATATGTGGCTGCTAATAGCCGGGCCGTCAGTGTAGCCATCGTGGTGGAAAGGAAGGAGGTGGGTAATGAATATCTAGTTCAACGGCTAGTTTATTATATCAGTGAGGTGCTTATTGAGTCCAAGCAGAGATACCCACATTGGCAGAAGCTTGTGTATGGGGTTTTCATGGCAAGCCGGAAGCTTAAGCAATATTTTCAGGGTCATCCCATCACCGTGGTTAGCTCTGCCCCTTTGGGAGATATCATCCAAAATAGGGAAGCAACTGGCCGGGTTGCTAAGTGGGCCATTGAGCTTGGACCTCACGGGTTAAAATATGTGCCTCATACGGCTATCAAGTCCCAAGCACTTGTGGATTTCATCAATGAATGGACAGAGTTGCAGGCACCGGAGGAAAAGCCGGATAACACATGTTGGACTATTCACTTTGATGGATCTAGACAGCTGGAGGGCTCGGGGGCTGGAGTTGTCTTAACTTCCCCACGAGGTGATAAATTTTCTTATGTCCTTCGGTTAATCTTCCCTTGTACTAACAATGCAACTGAGTATGGGGCCCTGCTCCATGGTCTTCGGATGGCTAAGGAGATGAATTTAAGCCGGGTGAGGTGCTTTGGCGATTCAGATTTGGTGGCCCAACATATTTCTGGTACTTGGGATTCCAAGGATCCGCTTATGGCGGCTTACCGTCGAGAGGTCGATGCCATTGCAGGTCATTTCAAGGGTTACCAAGTTGAACATATTGATCGAAGGAAAAATGAGGTGGCTGATAACTTAAGGCGGCTAGGCTCTTAGCGTAAGCCGGTGCCACCGAATACATTCCTGGATGTTCTGCTCAACCCTTCGGTCAAGTTGCCTACGGAGGAAGACCTTGCTATTCCTGACCCGGAAGCACAATTGGTAATGGCTCTTCATGCTATTCCTGACCTTGTTATTCCCTATTTGGCTTACATGACCCGAGGCGAGTTACCTGAGGATGAGACCTTGGCCAGGCAGATAACCCGACGGTCTAAGTCAATGACAATTGTCAATGGGGAGCTGCACCATTGCGGTTATTCTGAGGCGTTTCAGCGTTGCGTTTCTCCTGAAGAAGGCTATGAGATTCTGCGTGAGATCCACGAAGGAGATTATGGTCATCATGCCAGCTCTAAATCTCTAGTAGCCAAGGCTTTTCATCACGGTTACTATTGGCTGACGGCTCATGCTGATGCTGAGGACTTGGTCAGAAAATGTGACGGTTGTCAGAAGTTTTCACGTCGAGCTCATGTTCCGGCTCAGGAGCCGAGGATGATCCCAATCATTTGGTCGTTTGCAACTTGGGGGCTTGATATGTTTGGACCTTTTAAGAGGTCCAAGGATAAGAAGACCCACCTTTTGGTGGCGGTTGATAAGTTCACTAAGTGGGTAGAGGCAGAGCCGGTCAGTAAGTGTGATGCAGCCACGGTGGTTCAATTCATGGAGAAGGTGATCTTCCGTTTTGGCTTTCCACACAGCATTATAACAGATAATGGCAATAATCTCTCCAAGGGTTCTATGAAATAATTTTGTCAACGTGAGCATATCCGGCTTGATGTATCATCAGTGGCTCACCCCCAATCCAATGGTCAAGCTGAGAGAGCCAATCAAGAGATCCTAAGGGGCATCAAGCCCCGGCTTATGGTTCCCTTACAAAGGACGCTGGGTTGTCGAGTGGAGGAGTTACCTTCCGTGTTATGGAGCATTAACACCACCCCCAACAGGTCTACGGGTTATACACCTTTCTTCATGGTCTACGGAGCAGAGGCGGTTCTCCCTAGTGACATCCGTCACGACTCACCTCGTGTGGCGGCTTATGTTGAAGTTGACAATGAAAAAGCACGTCAGGAAGCACTTGACCTGTTAGATGAGGAGCGTGACATTGCAGCGGCTCGTTCGGCGATTTACCAGCAAGATCTGTGCCGTTACCACATCCGCCGGGTTAAAACCAGAACTTTCCAAGAAGGCGATCTAGTGCTCCGGCTCATCCAGGATCAGACAAATATGCACAAGTTATCCCCACCTTGGGAAGGACCCTTTGTGGTCAGCAAGAATCTGAACAACGAGTCATACTACCTTATCGATGTTCGAGAGCACAAAGACTCACGTAAGTCGGAGGAGGAGACCCACTGGCCCAGGAATATTGCTCATCTTCGGCCTTACTTCACCTGAGCCACCGGCTCTTCTGATGTACATATTTTGACAATGTATATATTATGATCAATATAATAAAGGCGGCATCCCTGCTAAAGCAGGGCCTATGTCGTTTTCTCTTTAAACAACGAGTTTTTGGTCACATGGGGGCTTCTGCTTTATAAAGTGAAGTTATGGTTACCCTTTGATCCGGCTTATAGGCCACACACATAAAAAACTTGGGGGCTTGCTACCCAGGTTAAAAGGGGACCAAAGAGAGTCTGATGCAAAAGCACAACTGAAACATAGGCGCCCATTGAGCATAGCTCAAAAATATTGCTTGGGGGCTCTTTTGTTCTAAATAACAAAGAGTTTTTATAATGCTTGTAATAGGCTTAAAAGCCAGGCTTGGAAGCTAGGTGTATTCACCTAAAACCCCGGGTTATCCTGCCTTTTTAAGTAAGCCACTCCGCCCAGGTAATCCTGGAATGACCCGCCGAACGTTTGACAAGTCAATCTTATGCAGACCCTGAACTTGTCAAAGTTAAAACGACGATTGGTTATGTGAGGTCCATCTTATACGGTTTGTAAAACGGTTTAACTCAGTGGCCTGTGCAGCCCATGAAAGCACTCAATTTTTGGCTTGGCAGCCCATGAAAAGCCTCGTTTTTCGTTTCTTTTTATTCGACAGGTTTTTTGAGGTTTATTTGATAAGGCTTATAATGCTTTATGAAACTACCCGGTGTTTATTAACCCGGCCTGGCTCTTGACTATAAGTCGCTAGTATGAGATAAGATAATATCCGGTGTTTATTAACGCGGCCTAGCTTGGTTCATAAACCGGCAATATATGATAATTACCAGTGTTCAAGTTTTGGGTTATCACCCTTACTCTGCTGGTTTGGTAAACCAACAATGTGATCAAATATCACAGGTATGACATATTTTGTTCTAATTAAGCCAATCTTGGTTATAAAGCTATTTTAGTTTCTAGTGATTATATATTGGGCATTATGACCCGTCCTGCGGTAAACTGTGGGACACTTGTGATCTGTTTTGCATACAGGAACAGACTCAAAAAGCTGATATTATAAGAATTAGTGGTAGTTCTTCAATTGGCAGATCAACAGTCTCATGGAAAGCAGAACGTACACGATGGCACGACAGATTCAAAGTTTTACTATCCTATTACATGCCTCCATGGGCTGAATGAGACCACAATGTTTTCACAAAGGATCAAGTGTTTTAGAACCGCCCGGCGGTTCAATCTTCTTGGCCTTGCTGCCCGTAGTCTTCTGCATCATCCTTTGCCGGCTCTTCCTCTTCTTCCGCTGTCTGAAGAGTTGGTGATGACCAATCGACGCCAGATAAAGCTTCAAATTTAGCCTCATCATCTATAAGCTCAGACGGATCGACTTCAGGAGCAAAGGTGTGCTTACGGATTGGCGGGATTAAGTCCATCACTTTGTAAGCCGGGGTTGGCATCTTCTTATTTTCCTGGTTATAAGCCGGATGGTACTTGGAGAGGTCTGAATCATTGGCAATCAGAGTGGCCATTGGACGAATTTCCTTTACGCAAGCTGAGAAGTCTTTCTGATCGAAATGTGTACCATCTTCTTTCAAGCTTTGGTAACCAGTGGCTACCTCAGACGGGTCAAGCTCTGGTACCCATGCCTTGGCCCGGCTCAAAGCCGTCACGGCGCCGGCTCTTGCAGATGATCGCTGTCGGTGTCAAAACCGGCGGATCTCGGGTAGGGGGTCCCGAACTGTGCATCTAAGGCGGATGGTAACAGGAGACAGGGGACACGATGTTTACCCAGGTTCGGGCCCTCTCTATGGAGGTAATACCCTACTTCACCTTGATTGATCTTGATGATATGAGTATTACAAGAGTTGATCTACCACGAGATCAGAGAGGCTAAACCCTAGAAGCTAGCCTATGGTATGATTGTTGTATATCTCTATCGACTAGCCTCGCCTCGGTTTATATAATGCACCAGAGGCCTAGGATAACAAGAGTCCTAGCCGAATACGCCGGTGGGGGAGGTGTCCTTGTCTTGATCGCCAAGTCTTGCGGAATCTTCCTTGTATCTGGCTTTGTCTGGGTAGCCCATGAGCATACGGCCATGGGGATCCTCGGCCCAATTTAACAGATCGGGAGATGACGTGGTGTGTACCCCCTAGTCCAGGACACCGTCAGTAGCCCCCTGAACCGGTCTTCAAGGTAGGGACGCTCCTCGATTCTTCCGAACCGTTCTTCATCTTCAGTCATCGGTCTTGAAAACTGGTTCAACAAATCTTCTCATCTTCGATCTTGAGGATCGCCGAAATGCATTCAACGAGTTTACACGTCGGGTATCCGAGGAGCCCCTTTAAGTTTCCGGCCTTTATCAATGCCTTGTTATTTTTATGCCACACCTCGGGTTTGAAGTTGTTCCCGGGCGGCAGCGTCCTCTTGCGTCCGAGCTCCAACTCCGGACTGCATTCGAGGTATCTTTTGCAGCCGAGCACAAACGCCGGACCGCTTCCCAGCTCTAACGCCGGAGTGTATCTGAGCTCCAACGCCGGACTATGTATCCGAGCTCCAACGCCGGACCGTATCCGAGCTCCAACGCCGGACTATGTATCCGAGCTCCAACGCTGGACTGTATCCGAGGTGTCATAAATCACCTTGGTTCAAAGAAGTTTGAAGGAGTTTAGCCGAGCTTAATGCGGAAATGCCCTCTATGGAGCCAGCCACTAGCGCCCGAGCTTTATGCCGGACTGCTTCCGAGGTGGTGCACCACCCCGAATGTGGGCCGATTTTTGTCAATATTTTTGATTGGTGCAATTTATTCTTTACCGAGATACATAGCCAGTAGCCCTCAAGGTGGGTATCAGTCTAAAACCTGAGATACACATGAAGGATGACATAAGACCGCTGATCCCGTCAGAGTCTTGAGACTCGGGTTGATTTGTAAAATCGGTGCGAGGATCAAGTCCTAGCTTGGCAGAATACTTGGGACACAAAAAGCGGCATGCTCAGTCCTCAAGACTCGGGTTGGGTGCGGCCGACCAACCCGAGGATCAAAATCTCCTCGGAGACTATATTACACTTAAAATTTTACGCATTGGACAGGCAATGCGGTAGCCCCCAAGACAATCGGGTCGGGTGGCAACACCAGATCGAGGATCGATGTGCCCCTTTAATATTTGTAAATACTAAGCCCGAAGCCCAGTATCCCCCGAGCCTTAATGCGGGCACGGGTGGCCGAATTAAGGATTGATATCCATAGTAAAATCACAAATTATGTGTAATGACTCAATGTATCCAAGTACTTTATGTCATTAATGCTCAGATCCACATTGTACAAAACTTTGTTGACCGACCATCGGCTTCCACCTCCTCGGCCAATAGCCGAGGAGTGTTTGTCCTACTTTATAAAGCCTTTATGAGGGCAAAGATTTACAACAAACAAGGCAATCTGGCCATACGGTTTTATAAACAAAGGTACGCAGAGAGATATGTTATATCACTGTTTAATGTAAGAAATGTCTTCCAAAGAAAATAGTCCCGCTATCAGTTCCGTTCTTTGGGTTGTCATGCTAAGCATGATCATGAAACCTCAGCTCCAATGTAAGAGCAAAATATCCAGGATTTAGTTTGGGAGGCCAGTTAATAGCCCCCGGTAGTGTTCGGCGACAGTCGAGGTCAAGCCGTAAACACTTGACCATTATTATGAATGGCCCGTCGTTTAACACCGTCATTGGATCGTTGACGCCAGTTTACGCTTATTGTGACAGTCAGTTTTCGGCTTTCTCCATTGAGGTGCTTAACCATGTGATCTGGAAGCACAATCGCAGTGGTTCTCCATTTGCACACCTAGCCGAACAAAGCGGAACGTAGGAGGCAAACGCAGGAGCCGGGCAACCCAACTATTGGCCGAAGACACAATTCGAAATCGATGCATATATAGCAATATCCGAGAATGTTTTTGCCGAATCTCTAAAGGTGTCCGGCGTTGCACTACGAGACTTGTGCTGAAAACACACAAATAGTTTAAAAAGTGCCATAAGCTTGGAAAACCAAAAAACGTCAGTAAAAACTTGACGTGCGAACAAGATCAAGTGTTCGGTGCCAATCCGAAAATTGGCCTTAGCAAAAGAAGTGCTTCTATCGTGCTTTAACATGATACATCCTATCTCAAGACTTCAACCGGGTCAGCCTACGGCTTCAACCTCCTATCCCGAGGGTGGAGTACTTCTCATTAGGCCAGTTTAGCAAACTAAACTCTAGCGGCTTTGAGAGAGAAATTAGGCTCCCCGGCTAGTGACCACACGCTCGTGTCGGAAAAAGGAGTGATAGATAATAATAATAATAATAAAACTTTGCAACGACTAAGAAGAAGAACACTTATCATAAAACGGCTCATATAAATTTAAGAGCCCCCAAGTGACTTGGGTAAAGAATGATTGCATGTCTTTGAAGTACTTATATCATATCTATGTTCAACCAAACTTTAAACGCGTCTTAACCGACCGTCGGCTTCTCCCTCTTGGTCAAGGACCGAAAAGTGTTATGTACTCCATCTGTTGAGAATATCGACGGTGTTTCCAATAACCGTGCAATCAAGCCATGAGGCTGTAACGGACATAAAGCGCTCGAGGAACTTATGCTATATTACTGCGAAGTGTAAGAAGCATCTTCAAAGAAAATAGTACCCCCACCGATACCTTTCTTCGGTGCTCATTGTTATTATGAGACTTGTGCAATAGATTTTCTGTACTCATGAGTTCCGTTGTGTGCCGACCATAATTGAAAACTATAAGAGCGCTAGCTTTCGGCTTCACCCAGTCTGAGGTCCGGCTCGGATGACCCGATCGTGACAATTGCAGAGGTGCTCCATTTACTCCCAAGCCGAACAATCGAGAACGTAGGGGTAAACACAGGGAGCGAGGCAACACAGCTTGCAAATCGCTTAAGTCAATATGGTGCATATTGTGGCGTAATACACGAACAAGGAACGAAGCCGTACAAGTATAATCATATGCAAGAGGAAAAGCTTCATGAAGGAAGCCCCCAAATGAATTGGGTATTTGAATTTATACGTCACAAACAAAGTTTGGACAAGAAAAAAAATTACAAGCAACATTTTTCCAAAAAAAGTATAATGCTTGGTCGAACCGAACACAAGTTAGAAATTAAAGCTTTGAGCATGAAAGCGACTTAGCTGGTTAATGTGTTCCGTATTGATGACGCGGTCCGAGCTTGATACGGGATAAGGTTCCATCCCCCAAGCCGGTCCCGAGGTGGCGGAGCGGAGAGCTCGACACGCCGAAGTGGTGACATAGCACGGTCAATGCAGACCGGCAGAGTGATGCCGAAGTCCCCGGATCATTTTCATGTGCACAAAAAATAGTGCAAACCGGAGATAATAGTAATAATGATAATAAAAAAATCGTTGCATAATAAAAAATTATGCAAAGTGAGCAATAAAATAAATATGGCCTGGCGCCGAAGTCAATGTCGATGCAGGGCATCGGCATGATGCGGTAAAGGCGTGGCAAAGCCTGAATTCACAGGTCGGTCTGAGCTCTGGATGCGGCGTCACGGACTATGTCTTGGCCCGACCGAACTACCATTTGACTGTCATTAATGCGGCCACCATTTGATAGACCTGTGTATATATGATGGACAAACCAGAGTAATAATTCATTGGGGAAAATGAACCCAAACAAGCAAAAAATACTGGGATTAATAGCACCTGGTTTATTTGTTGTAGCAATCCGAAGGAAGGTGATTCCCAAAATTGGGACTCGATCCGCGCACCCATTGCACGATGGGCGATAAAAGCGACGACATGGCAATGCTGGCAAAGGTTGGCTCGCCGAGGCAAAGCCCTCGGTCCAGCTAACGTGACGGAGCTGGTCGGCTAGTGACGCCGAAGTGTCCGGAGTAGGTTGATGAAGACATGGCCAAGCCCCCGGTCCAGCCGAGATGTCGAAGTAGGTCGGCGTGATGGACACCAGCTTGAAGAAGCAATAGTGCGGCCCTACCGATGCAGGTCGTGACGTGGTCGATGCCGGCTTGATGAAGCGACCGTGCGGCTATGCCGGTATGCCCGCTCCGTGTAATCCGTGGGGCGGCGATGTTGGTGATGATTTATCGCTGCGATGCCGGACTCTTGTTCGGCTTGCCGAGATGATGATCCGAAGAAGTTGAGCTCCGCTCAACAAAGAGACGACGTGTCTAGCGCAGGTCGGCAGCCGTGGAGCAATATTGCTGGACTGGTTTGACACCAGCAATGATGTTGAAGATTATGTTCAAAAGATTTTAAAGTTAGTGGGATGTGTTCGGGAAGAAAACACAATACCCCATACAAAACTTCCTTCAAAAAGGATGTCCGAAATCCCGTTCGTAAAAAGGACGAACTCGGGTCGGATTTGTTTTCAGCTGAAAACAGATCCGAAAAGTGATGCACTAATCGGAAGGTTCGAAGTTTGGGCCGGTCGGATCGAGCTGAAATTTTGAGGGGTGGTAGATATAGGAATTCCGCAGTCGAACAACGGTTGGATCTTCCAAAGGAGGTCCGAGCTAGAAGCTGGACACCACGCCCTAAAATCGTCCAGATTCTCGTCCAAATTTGACACGGCTCCGGTAATATCGTAGATTGTCGGAGATTCCTCCATTGGAACTCGACGAAATTTAGCGTGGCTGTTGTATACGTAATTCCGCACTATTCCACCGAAGCAATCATCAAACCGATGCTCGAGGAGACGGTGACAGCGGATACTAGTTCGCTGTCGAGAAAAACAGCACGGTCGCCCGAGGGCAATGTTGACGTTGAGCCCCCGGGCTCCCTGGATGATTCCTCCATGATCTTGATAGAGATCGAAGCTGATGTTGATGAAGGCCCTCATCCGAACATGACGATCGGAGGTAGGGCGCAGTCCTTGGTCGAACCTGTAACACCCTCGATGCGGCTATATCTCCCACGTGTCGAAGCACGACTTAGAGGCATAACCGCATTGAAAGCAATGTCGCAAGTGAGGTAATCTTCACACAACCCATGTAATACATAAGGGAAAGAGATACATAGTTGGCTTACAGTCGCCACTTCACACAATACATAAATAAACATCCATCATCCAGATTACACTCAAGGTCCGACTACGGAACCAAAATAAAAGAAGACTACCCCAAAAGCTACACGGATCCCCGATCGTCCCAACTTGGCTCCACTCTCGATCATCGAGGAAAAAGACACATAGTAACGACCACGTTCCTCGTCGAACTCCCACTTGAGCTCGGTTGCGTCACACTGCCGGCATCGTCGGCACTTGCAAGCTGTTTTGGTAGAATCTGTGAGTCACGGGGACTCGACAATCTCACACCAGCGGTCAAGACTATTTAAGCTTATAGGAAGGATGAGTTGTGGGGTGGAGCTGCAGCAAGCGGCTAGCATATATGGTGGCTACATTCGCAAAAGAGAGCGATAAGAGAAGGAAGGCGCGGTCGTGAAGCTAGTAGCGATCAAGAAGTGATCCTGAAACTACTTACGTCAAACATAACTCCAACACCGTGTTCACTTCCCGGACTCCGCCGAGAAGAGACCATCACGGTTACACGCTTGATTGATGTATTTTAATGAAGGTCAACTTCGGGTTTTCTACAACCGGACATTAACAAATTCCCATCTGCCTCATAACCGGGCACGGCTTTGAAAGATAATACCTGCGGGGGTGTCCCAACTTAGCCCATTATAAGCTCTCACGGTCAACGAAGGATATTCCTTCTACCGGAAGACCCGATCGATCTCGGAATCCCGGACTACAAGACATTTCGACAATGGTAAAACAAGACCAGCAAAGCCGCCCGAATGTGCCGACAAATCCCGATAGGAGCTGCACATATCTCGTTCTCAGGGCACACCGGATAAGCGAAGCGTACAGGTACCAACGTGACCCAAGTTGCCAAGGGACGGTCCCGCGCGGTGCTCTAGTTTGGACCAACACTCGGAGGAGCAACGGCCGGGGTTAAATAAAGATGACCGTCAGACTCGCGAAAACCTGGGGAAAAAGGCTTAGGTGGCAAATGGTAAAACCAAAGTTGGGCCTTCTTTGGAGGAGTCTTATTCAAAGCGAACTGTCAAAGGGGTCCCATAAATCACCCAACCGTGTAAGGAACGCGAAATCAAGGAACATAACACCGGTATGACGGAAACTAGGGTGGCAAGAGTGGAACAAAACACCAGGCATAAGGTCGAGTCTTCCACCCTTTATCAAGTATATAGATGCATTAATTAACCAATAGATATTGTGATATCCCAACAAGTAAACATGTCCCAGCAAGGAACAACATCTCCATGTTCCAACAAGGAACAAACTTCAACTTCACCTGCACCTAGCAACGCTATAAGAGGGGCTGAGCAAAGCGGTAACATAGCCAAACAACAGTTTGCTACGAAAGGATGGTTAGGGGTTTGACATGGCAGTATGGGTGGCATGATATAGCAAGTGGTAGGTAACGTAGCATAGTCATAGCAAAAGAGCGAGCATCTAGCAAGCAAAGATATAAGTGATTTCGAGGGTATGGTCATCTTGCCTTCAAAGTTCTCAGAGTTGTCGAAAGCTTGATCCTCGTAAGCGTTCTCAACAGGTTCCTCGTTCACGTACTCGTCTGCCGGCTCTACCCAAAGCAAGAACACAAACAATGGAACCACAATAAATCACGGGCGATGCACAAACAACATGATGCAATACATGGCATGATATGCGAGATGTGAGATGCAATGCATATGCGTGCTCGGAAGGAAAATGATGAACAAGGCATCAACTTGGCAAACCAAGTATGCCGCTGGAAGGTGAGATGATTTCGGTTGAAATCGATATAAAGATCACCGAATCGGATGCACGGTTTGCAAATGACAAGCAAAACAAGAATGGCACAAATCTGCCATTAACAGCACGATGCCACATAGCAAGCAACAAAAAATTAAGCTACTGCACCCAAACGTACCAACAAAGCATATGGCAGTGATCTACTCAAGATGCTTGACAAAAGATGAACACTGAGCTACGGCTAGATCACACCATAACAGGTCCAAACAAGCATGGCAAAAGTGCAAAATATATCAGCTTCACAGACTTAGTGAAAATACTGAACATGGCAGAATCAGCATCAGGAAGCAATGTTCAGAGCAAGAAAACAACATGCTACAAGAACTTATAATAGCAACACAAGGCATGGCATGAATCTACTCAAAGCATGAACAAAAGTCCCTTACTGAGAAAGAGCCAAACGGGATCAGAAAATGTAATAGCACCCATGTCAATATAGCAAGTTCCGTTAAGAGATTCAGCAAACAGGGCATGACATTGACAGAATTATGTAGGCATCTTCGCGAGCTCGATGCACTCACTACAGAGCATTTCATGATAAACTAAGCATACATCCATCAAGAAGACATGCCACATAAGCTATACATGGCAAGAACAACATCATAGCATACACGGATCAACTACAACAACCTTGGCAAAATTGAATAACATGTAAACAACCTGCCAGGAAACATTTTATAGCAAAAGTAGAGCTTGATTAACTCAAGCTATCGCACTACATAATTACAAACAAGGGCATGGATGGATAGAGAATAACCATATGTTCAAAACATCCTTACTGAAGTATCCCAAAATAAGCATGGACCTCTCTGTAGCATCAAGTTTACATGGCATTAAAATATCAGCAAAACAGGGGCGGAAATCAGCAACATCACGAAGCCTAGTTTGCATGCTTGTGCTAGTCACCAAAGAGATCACAAAAATACATGGCATACACCCCTGTAAATATGGAATGGCATATTACAAAACCCATGTAGGACTCAAGATCATAGGATGCACACATCAATCATGGCAAAAATGACAAAAGTGCATGTTATAACAGTTTCAGCAGGTTAACATCATATAGCACTCTTGCAACAATGATTCAGGCATCAAGATGAACTCAAATGAAAATAATGCAATGAGATTAAATGATGTACTCATCGAGGCGAACAATTCGGTATGCTATAGGCCCAAAACGGAGCCACGGGTGCAAAGTTATGATGCGATGAACATGCAACAAAATATCTGCAGAAAAAATGGCTTAGAGGATTTCGGGGGAGAAAGAAGTCAACCCTTCGTTTTGGATCTAGATCCGGCTCGGATCGAGGCACATCCGAATGAGACAGGCTACGAGTAAAACCAGGCTTCGAGTTTCCCCGAGGTGGCCCCGCAGGCGGCTCGGTTCGGAGGCGACGGCGACGGGCTCGGGCGGCGGAGGCCGGCGACGGGTAGCCTTGTGGCGGCGAAGCGCGCCTTGGGCAGGCGAGGACTCAGCTGGAACTGGCCAGGCGGGCAGCAGCGATGTGGGCGCGCATACGTGGCGGCCTCCGTTGGCTGCGGTGGTGCAGACGGGCGTGTCCGGCGCCCGTGACGGTGTCCGGCCTTGGAGAGAGGAGCGGGGCTAGGGTTAGGGTAGGAAATGATCCGGGATTTCGGGGGAGGATGTGTTTTTATAGGTAGGAGGAGCTAGGAAGCTCCAAATGAGGTGTAGTTTTCGCCCACACGATCGTGATCCGACGACGGAGAGCATGGAAGTGACTTAGATGGGTTATTGGGCTGTTTTGAAGGGGTGTTAGACTGCAACCCAAAAGAGGCCTTCTTGGTTATCACGGTTAACCGTTGGAGTATCAAACGAGCTCCAAATGACTCGAAACTTGACAGGTGGTCTACCGGTGGTGTACCAAGGCCACTTGACAAACCTCGATCCATTCCGAGAAAGTTTAATACCCGCTCACGGAAAAAAGTAAAAGGAGACGCCGGGGGACATAGGAGTGCCGGATTGCAAAACGGACAACGCGGAAAATGCTCGGAATCATGAGACGAACACATATGCAAATGAGATGCACATGATGACATGATATGAGATGCATGACATAAACAAAATGCAAAACGAGAGACAAAACCCAACCACGGAGGGAATATCATATCACAATGCCGAAAATGGAAAGAGTTGGAGTTACAAATATGGAAAGTTACATCCGGGGTGTTACAAAACCAAGGTGACCAGTGGAGCTGGTGATGAAGATGCCGAAGTCGCAGTTGATCTGCAGGCGAGCCATCGACCTTTTGCCGAACACACAGCGGAACTCTCAATGAAAGCACCAATGTCGGTGTCAAAACCGGCGGATCTCGGGTAGGGGGTCCCGAACTGTGCGTCTAAGGCGGATGGTAACAGGAGGCAGGGGACACGATGTTTACCCAGGTTCGGGCCCTCTCTAGGGAGGTAACACCCTACTTCCTGCTTGATTGATCTTGATGATATGAGTATTACAAGAGTTGATCTACCACGAGATCAGAGAGGCTAAACCCTAGAAGCTAGCCTATGGTATGATTGTTGTATATCTCTATCGACTAGCCTGGCCTCGATGTATATAATGCACCAGAGGCCTAGGATAACAAGAGTCCTAGCCGAATACGCCGGTGGGGGAGGTGTCCTTGTCTTGATCGCCAAGTCTTGCGGAATCTTCCTTGTATGCGGCAGCTGTCCGGACTGTCCCATGAGTATACGGCCATGGGGGTCCTCGGCCCAATTTAACAGATCGGGAGATGACGTGGTGAGTACCCCCTAGTCCAGGACACCGTCAATCGCTTTATCTCATCAAATCTCACAGGCAGCATAGAGAGTTTCTTCAAAACATCTATCCGCATAGTTGGTGCTTGACCTGTTGGCGAAATGGCGGCTAATGTACGTTGAGTCCTGGTGTACAACTGCTCGACAAGTGTATAGACAGCTTTAAGCTTCACAAGCATGTCTTGATTGAGTTTGCTGCTCCTGGGACCTGGATATATCGCAGAATGATTAAATGGCGGGGTATATGATCAAAATAATGATTCATTGTTTATGCTTGGCAAGGCGGCTCACCAAAGATAGCTGAAACCATCTGATTTACACGGTGTTTTAAACCGGTGAGCTCAGTGGTCACCTCTTGAAGCGATGTTTCTGCCTTCTCAGCACGTTGGGTTAAAGCCGTCTTTTCATCCGCCCAAGTCTTTTTCTCTGCCTCAAAGCTGGTCTTCAGTTTTTTCGACTCAGCCACGCTAAACTAGAATTTTGACTCAGCCTTCTGGGTCTCAGTTTCCTGAGTCGCTAGCTGGGTCTTGGCATCATTCAATTGGGACTCCAGTTCAGCAGTGGCAGCCTGTATAAAGTATGGAGTTATCCACATTTATATCAAGCATACAAGTCCCAAGTCTTTTGCCAGCAACAACACTTGACACTTGGGGGGCTAATGTCTATCGAAGCAATTTTTCAAGACAACGGCTCTTATGAATAAAGTCCCAAGTACTTTGCAAGCAAGACTACTTGGCACTTGGGGGCTAGTGCATATCGTTTGTATCTATTTTATCATGAGCCGGAAGTGCTGTAAACAGTCCCAACCGACTCATGGGGGCTATGCATTCAAGCTCTCTTTTCTTATACAAAGGAAAATATGACCGGTTCATTCCTGCGGATTAAACCGGCCCTTGGGGGCTACAGATGGAAAACTCAAACTTGGGCAAACATCCGATTTAAATTAAAACCGGACAAGGAGGGATTCTAGGACAGAAGTTTATGGACTTTTCTAAAGTCTACAACCTACTCAATCTTATCATAGCCAGTAGACTTGGGGGCTGGCAGGATATGTATATAAATTATTTAAAGCTGGAATTCATACCTCATATTTCTGGTGCATCTGTTTCACCATATCAATTTCAAGGTCGCGGCTGGAGCGGACCTGGCTGAGGTAGCCGAAGAGGATCTCATTGTTGCTCAATTGTGCATAATGGGAGATATCAAACTACAGTTTCCGCCTCTCAATAACCTCTTGCTTGGCAGTGTGTTTGGCCAAAGCTATTGGATTTCCTGGTTCAACAAAGCCGGTGCCAATAATCAATACGTCATCATTGTGAGCCTCTGACGGCTTAGGTGAGCCTGAGGGGGCAGGAGTTGAAGGATTAATAGTAGTGCCATCAACACTGAGATCCGGAATCTCAGGCGGAGAGACAGTAACAGGTTCTTCCGGCTACTTATCAGAAGCTTCAGGAACGGAGACTTGTGGCTCCAGCTCAAGAAGTTTTCGGGCGCTTGGTTGGTTTATTCACCTTCGCCTTCTTGTTCGGTTTTGCTTGTCCACAACGCGGATTGTGACAAGTTAGTATAAATATAAGGGTATGAAGAATTATAGGGTGAAATCAGTTGCTATTACCCAGGGGTTGTTTTGAAAGCCGGCAACTCAGTTTGTGATGAGTCACCAGAGGAAGAACGGGCAAGTTCCTGATTAAGGATTATCAACAGAGTTAGAAGGTGAACAGATAAGATCCGCCAAACAGATAAAATGAGTAATTAGAAAAAGAACCTCGTTTTGACGCTTTCGAGGGGCAGGAGTGTTCGGTAAGCCGGAGGATAAATCGTTACCCCCATTGGTCCGGGTCTGGCGGCGGTTCTCGTGTTGCTGTTGTTTCAAAAGAAAGTGAGGATCCAAATAAGCCAACGGGTTTGAAAACCTTACTTTTCGGGTTACTTGTCGAAGTTTCTGTCTTGGCAAAGGGTCTGAGTCGAAGGAAATAATAGTTACCTCTTCTTCAGCTACTTGGCTGGCTCCCGTGTCAGCCTGATAATAATCAGTGTCAATGATATGATTGAAAAATAAGCCAAGAAAGTCAAGGGCTACCTCCGACTCAGAGGTGTCATCCAGCTTGAGCAGGTCAGAGGCGCTTGGTTTCTTTTTCTTCTTGGTGGTCTTCTTGGCAACTTTCCTAGCGGCCTTCTTGGCAGCCCTGGCCTTCTTAGCAGCCTCGTGATCATACTCCACTTTTCAAAATCCAGACTTAGCCTGCAAAGGTTATTAAAGGTTGTGTTAATAAGATATTTCAAATGACGAGGTGAAGATAAGTAAGTTCAAAGGCTTACATCTGGTGGCGGTTTAAGCTTGTAGAAAGGGGCCAAATCCACTTTAACACAATATTCTAGGTCTTCGTTCAGAAGAGACTTAACCATCTCATTTATTGCTTCATCAAATAATGGTGCAGAGCTATGACACAATGAAACTTTTTCACCACCAGTGTAAGTACACATTAAGCCGGTGCGGCGGCTCAACGGAATGATCCGCCAAGAAACCCAACACCTGACTAAATCAATGCCAGTCAGCCCATTTCCTAGCATAGCTTTGATCTTCACAATAGTAGGTGCAATCTTCTTCCGTTCAGCGGCAGTAAGTTTTTCGGGAAGGTTATGTTTTGGGTCCAGGCGCTCAACACGATAACCCGGCAGCGGATTCTCGTCAGCCGGAGAAGTATTCTTGCAATAAAACCACGTCTGCTTCCAGTCTTTGGGGTGACTCGGCAAGCATGCGTAAGGAAAGATGGCGTCTCTTCTACGTTGAATTGAAATTCCACCGAGCTCCAAGCAAGGACCATTGGTGAATTTAGACTGGCGGTTTAAGTAAAAATACTCTCTAAAGAGCTCAACACTAGGCTCCTCTTGAAGGTATACTTCACAGAAGACTTGAAAGTTGCAGATATTTGACACGAAATTGGGTCAGACCTCTTGAGGGTGGAGCTGAAAAAAGTGCAGAACATCTTGGAAGAATTTAGAGCCGGGCGGTGAGAAGCCCCGGTTCATGTGGTTAGTAAAAACGATGACTTCGCCGTCTTTCGGCTGAGGTTTTCCTTCACCCGGGTCAGGAGCACGGTAATGCATCACACTCTTGGCGGGTAGATACCCGACTTTGAGAAAGTCTTTAAAAGTGCCCTCGATGACGATGGAAGGGACCCAATTGCATATGTACACTGTTTTGGGCGGCATTGTGAAAGAAAGCCTAAAGGAAAGAAAATTGCCGGTTCAAGTTAATTGGTGAAATCACAGTTTAAGCGCTGACAGTATACATTCAGAATGGTGGCTTAAGTGAGGACTAATGGTATATGAGTAATTGTAAGCCGGACGTGTAAGCCACCATGGAAGGTACAGGTATTCAAAATTTGGCAAAGAGTAAAATTCTACTAAGTGTTGGACAAACAGGTTTCACGGATTAAAGTTATAGATTTGGATCTGCAACTGTTCAGAAAAGCAGAGGTGCCCCAGAGGTGATCCGTCGCGATGAGGATATATTGTAGTATCAAAAACAGGTGCTAAAATTACTACCGCGCAAGATTTACGTGGTTTCTGGATCTAATCCATGGATCTAAACAAGGATAAGGAAGAGCGGCGACGAACACTGATGAGCACTGAAACCCTAATGCCAGATCTACAGCGAAGGATAGGAGGGCTTACTGATGCTGATGGGACAGCGGAGAGGCGTTGTGGTTTTCTGGTCCGTTCAGGGTGATGCAGCGGCCGGAGTTGAGGTTGGAGTCGAAGGTCGACGGCGGCGGAGTTCGTGCGGACCGGTGTGTCACGAGGAGGAAGAAGAAGGTGAGAAGGAAAGAGGGGAGAATGAGAGGAGAGCCCGAGGTCTTATTTATAAAGCCTGGAAGGACAAACGATAGGCGTGAGAATCGAGGAGGCAAAAAAGGGATAAGCGACGGCGCGGGCACCTCGATTTTCGGAAGGACAGTAAAGTAAGAGATTTATTAAGATTTGGGTACTGTGAAGTATTAAATGGCAGGTGACGTCATGGCGGGTTACCATAAATTCGGGAGATGACGTCATGGCGGGTTACAATATTTCACAGTAAGATGAGGAAGGATTTTTTTAAGTATTGAAGATTGACATGAACAAGTTCAAATCAACCTGGGGCCTAATGTTGGGGATATGACTATCAGGTATGACCCGCCCAGGAGGGGCCAGGTCATCCCTATGGTGGTTCATCTCAATGAAGCCCGACAGTATAATAACAATGGCGGTTCATAGATAGGCTTAGTAGAAGGCCCAAACCTGAAGGCGGCTTAAGGCCCACGGATATAAACCGCCATGTATATGTAGACTTGTATTGTAAGGCATGTAAGATAAGTCACCGAGCCGGACACTATGTATGATCCGGCCGGGACTCTGTAGGCCGCAGGGCGTCAACCCGTGTATATAAGGGGACGACCCGGCGGCGGCTTAGGACAAGAAATAACAGATCGAGAGCTAGACTAAGTGTATTCGCTCCCTGGTCATCGAAACCCTAGCAATACCACCTCAAACTGGGTTAGGCCTTTACCTTCACTCCAAGGGGCCGAACCAGTATAAACTCCTCGTGTCCTTTGTCCTCATTAACCCCTTTAAGCTAATCTCGTTGCGATGGCTCCATGACTAAGTCCTCACACTAGGACATCTGCCATGACAACTCCATGACAGGTGTGTTGGGGACACAAGAGACTCTTTGTTATTTGGTTGCAGGGTTGTTTGAAAGAGACCATCTTCATCCTATGCCTCCCATGGATTGATAAACTTTAGGTCATCCACTTGAGGGAAATTTACTACTGTCCTACAAACCTCTGCACTTGGAGGCCCAACAACGTCTACAAGAAGAAGGTTGTGTAGTGGACATCAGACATCTGTCTCAATGCGAAGCTAACACGTGGTTCCTTCGGTCAACAAGAATTTTACACGTGGAAAATTGCCATTGGCCGTGTCTATTAGCGGATCCAAAACCGGACCTGATAGCTTAACGACGACCCATTACGGTGGATGCCACGTGTCGGCTACCCTTGACGAAAGCACTTCCATGACGTGCCATATATCATCATGGAAGTGGACACTTCCGTGATGATAATTTGAGTATTGTCATCGAACACTTCTACGACAACACATGTATGACTATCTTGATTTTGTCATAAAATCGTCATGGATTTACAAGCATGACAGAAATCATGGTCTACGGTGACAAACATATCGTGGTCTACAGTGACAAAGATATAAGTGAAGATCAATGAGTAGTCGGATAATTATGCAACTATGTGAAGATTCTCCCATTTAATAATTTCAGATCTTGGTATTGTATCCAAACAGCAAGCAAAACAAAATAAAATGACATTGCAAGGATAGCACAACTCATGTGAAGAAGCAAAAACTTAGGCTCAACCGATACTAACCGATAGTTGTTGGAGAAGAAAGGTGGGATGCCTACCGGGGCATCCCCAAGCTCAGATGCTTGAGACTTCTTGAAATATTATATTGGGGTGCCTTGGGCATCCCCAAGCTTTAACTTTTGTGTCTCCTTAATTCTTCTCATATCATGGTTTCTCTTTTTCTCAAAAAGCTTCATCCACACCAAACTCAACAAGAACTCGTGAGATAAGTTAGTATAAACCAATGCAAAACCTTATCATTTTCTACTGTAAAAAATTACTAAAATTATTATTCAACATTTCATACTAAATTCCTCTTCATATTTAATACTCCTATCCTTAAATAGAATAATTAAACAAGCAAACATATGCAAACAATGCAAACATAACAGCCATCTGCCTAAACAGTACAGTCTGTAAAGAATGCAAGAGTATCAATACTTCCCTAACTCCAAAAATTATGAACTAAAATTCCCACTGTAATAAATTTATCAGATCTCAATATGCAAAAATATTCAACATTACACCACTCTGTGAATTTTCTAGGGAATTTTTGGAACAGCGGTAAACTTTCTGTTTTCAAACAGCAACATGTATAGTAGCAAAATAAGCATGGCAAAGGCTATCCTTGAATTTTTTATTGAAACTAAAGATGCAAAACATTATTATAAATAACAGCAAGCAAATACTAACAAGATAAAATGACGCTCCAAGCAAAACACATATCATGTGGTGAATAAAAATATAGCTCCAAGTAAAGTTACCGATGAACGAAGACGAAAGAGGGGAAGCCTTCCGGGGCATCCCCAAGCTTAGACTCTTGGTTATCCTTGAATATTACCTTGGGGTGCCTTGGGCATCCCCAAGATTAGGCTCTTGCCACTCATTATTCCATAGTCCATCGAATCTTTACCCAAAACTTGAAAACTTCACAACACAAAACTTAACAGAAAACTCGTGAGCTCTGTTAGCGAAAGAAAACAAAACACCACTTCAAGGTACTGTAGTGAACTCATTCTTTATTTATATTGATGTTAAAACTACTGTATTCCAACTTCTCTATGGTTTATAAACTATTTTACTGCCCATAGAGTCATCAAAATAAGCAAACGACACACGAAAAACAGAATCTGTCAAAAACAGAATAGTCTGTAGTAATCTGTAACTAACGCAAACTTCTGGAACTCCAAAAATTCTAAAATAAACTGGTGGACCTGAGGAATTTTTCTAGTAATCATCTGAAAAAAGAATCAACTAAATAGCACTCTCCAGTAAAAAGTTCTAGCTAATCTCGTGAGCGCTAAAGTTTCTGTTTTTTACAGCAAGATCATAAAGACTTCACCCAAGTCTTCCCAAAGGTTCTACTTGGCACAAACACTAATTAAAACACAAAACCACATCTAAACAGAAGCTAGATGGATTATTTATTCCTAAACAGAACCAAAAGCAAAAAACTAAAATAAAATTGGGTTGCCTCCCAACAAGCGCTAACGTTTAACGCCCCTAGCTTGGCATTATGATTTCAATGATGCTCACATAAAAGATAAGGATTGAAACATAAAGAGAGCATCATGAAGAATATGACTAGCACATTTAAGTCTAACCCACTTCCTACGCATAGGGATTTTGTGAGCAAACAACTTAGCGGAGCAATAATCAACTAGCATAGGAAGGCAAAACAAGTATAACTTTAAAACTTTAAGCACATAGAGAGGAAACTTGATATTATTGCAATATGTAGAAGCATATGATCCTCTTTAGGATCTGGAGAAGAGGTGTCTATAGGGGGGGGGGGTGATTAGACACTAAGTACCAAAGTTGCAGTTTTTAACCTTATTAAAGTTTAAGTGGAGTTTAGGCACAAGTTTAACTTTTTCAATACATAACAAGCAAGCATGCAAAGAGTATATGTGCAGCGGAAAGTAAAGCATGCAACTTGCAAGAAAGTAAAGGGAAGGGTTTGGAGAAATCAAACGCAATTGGAGACACGGATGTTTTTAGCGTGGTTCCGATAGGTGGTGCTATCGTACTTCCACGTTGGTGGAGACTTCAACCCACGAAGGGTAACGGTTGCGCGAGTTCACGAAGGGCTCCACCCACGAAGGGTCCACGAAGTAGCAACCTTGTCTATCCCACCATGGTCGTCTCCCACGAAGTACTTGCCTCACTAGCGGTAGATCTTCACGAAGTAGGCGATCTCCTTGCCCTTACAAACTCCTTGGTTCAACTCCACAATCTTGTCGGAGGCTCCCAAGTGACACCTAGCCAATCTAGGAGACACCACTCTCCAAGAAGTAACAAATGGTGTGTTGATGATGAACTCCTTGCTCTTGTGCTTCAAATGATAGTCTCCCCAACACTCAACTCTCTCTCATAGGATTTGGATCTGGTGGAAAGAAGATTTGAGTGGAAAGCAACTTGGGGAAGGCTAGAGATCAAGATTCATATGGTAGGAATGGAATATCTTGGTCTCAACACATGAGTAGGTAGTTCTCTCTCGAAATAGGATCTTTGGAAGTGTAGGTTCAGTCTGATGGCTCTCTCCACGAATGAAGAGGAGGTGGAGGGGTATATACAGCCTCCACACAGAATCTAACCGTTACACACAATTTACCAATCTCGGTGGGACCGAATCATAAAACTCGGTCAGACCGATTTTAGTAAACCTAGTGACCGTTAGGGTTTTCGGTGGGACTGACTTGCATCTCGGTAGGACCGATATGATTAGGGTTAGGGCATAACGTAATCTCGGTGAGACCGATTACACAAACTCGGTGAGACCAATTTTGGTAATTAGCTAACCAAAGAGTTGGTCAGGCAAACTCGGTTGGACCTATTACTCAAACTCGGTGAGACCGATTTTGATAGTGGACATACACAGAGAGATTACAATCCCATCTCGGTAAGACCGAGATCCCTATCGGTAGAACCGATTTGCCTAGGGTTTGTGGCAGTGGCTATGACATATGGAGTGGGTGGCGCCGGATAGGAAGAATCAGTGAGACCGATTTTGGCTTTAGGTTCGGGTCATATGTGTGGAAGTGGGAAAGTAGCTGAAGGTTTTGGAGCATATCACTAAGCACATGAAGCAAGAGGCTCATTAAGCAACACCTCATCCCTCCTTGATAGTATTGGCTTTTCCTATAGACTCAATGCGATCTTGGATCACTAAAATGGAAAATGAAGAGTCTTGAGCTTGAAGCTTTAGCCAATCCTTTGCCCTTAGCATCTTGAAGGAGTTCCCACATCCTTTAGTCCATGCCACTCCATTGTTGAACTTATCTGAAACATACTAGATAAAAGTGTTAGTCCAACAAGAGATATGTTGACATTAATTACCAAAACAACCTAGCGAGCACTTGTGCTTTCATCCTCTCTCATAATTATTTTCAGTAGCATCATGAATGAATTCAACAATATAACCAGCACCTAAAGCATTCTTTTCATGATCTACAAGCATAGAAATTTTATTACTCTCCACATAAGCAAAATTCTTCTCATGAATAATAGTGGGAGCAAACTCAACCAAATAACTATCATGTGATTGAAAATTAAGATCAAGATGACAAGTTTCATGGTTATCATTATTCTTTAAAGCATACGTGTCATCACAATAATCATCATAGATAGGAGGCATGCTTTCATCATAGTAAATTTTCTCATCAAAGCTTGGGGACAAAAATATCATCTTCATCAAACATAGCTTCCCCAAGCTTGTGGCTTTGCATATCATTAGCATCATGGATATTCAAGGAATTCATACTAACAACATTGCAATCATGCTCATCATTCACATATTTCATGCCAAGCATTCTATGTTATTCTTCTTCTAGCACTTTGGCACAATTTTCCTTTCCATCATTCTCACGAAACATATTAAAAAGGTGAAGCGTATGAGACAAACTCAATTCCATTTTTTTGTAATTTTCTTTTATAGACTAACTAGTGCTAAAACAAGAAATAAAAATATTCGATTACAAGATCTAAAGATATACCTTGAATCACTAACCTCTCCGGCAACGGCGCCAGAAAACAGCTTGATGTCTACTAACCAACCTTCTTCTTGTAGACGTTGTTGGGCCTGCAAGTGCACAGGTTTGTAGGACAGTAGCAAATTTCCCTCAAGTGGATGACCTAAGATTTATCAAACCGTAGGAGGCGTAGGATGAAGATGGTCTCTCTCAAACAACCCTGCAACCAAATAACAAAAAGTCTCTTGTGTCCCCAACACACCCAATACAATGGTAAATTGTATAGGTGCACTAGTTAATGAAGAGATGGTGATACAAGTGCAATATGGATGGTAGATATAGGTATTTGTAATCTGAAATAATAAAAACAGCAAGGCAACTAATGATAAAAGTGAGCGTAAACGGTATTGCAATGATTGGAAACAAGGCCTAGGGTTCATACTTTCACTAGTGCAAGTTCTCTCAACAATAATAACATAGATAGATCATATAACAATCCCTCAACATGCAAAAAAGAGTCACTCCAAAGCCACTAATAGCGGAGAACAAACATAGAGATTATGGTAGGGTACGAAACCACCTCAAAGCTATTCTTTCGGATCGATCTATAAAAGAGTTCGTACTAGAATAACACCTTAAGACACAAATCAACCAAAACCCTAATGTCACCTAGATACTCCATTATGACCTCAGGTATCCGTGGGCATGATTATACGATATGCATCACACAATCTCAGATTCATCCAACCAACATAAAAGTACTTCAAAGGGTGCCCCAAAGTTTCTACCGGAGAGTCAAGAACGTGTGCCAACCCCTATACATACGTTCATGGGCGGAACCCGCAAGTTGGTCACCAAAACATACATCAAGTGGCACATGATATCCCATTGTCACCAAAGATAACCACGGCAAGACATACATAAAGTGTTCTCATAAAAGACTCAATCCGATAAGATAACTTCAAAGGGGAAACTCAATTCATCACAAGAGAGTAGAGGGGGAGAAACATCATAAGATCCAACTATAATAGCAAAGCTCGGGATACATCAAGGTCGTGCCATAGAGGGAACACGAGAGAGAACACGAGAGAGAGAGAGATCAAACACATAGCTACTGGTACATACCCTCAGCCCCGAGGGTGAACTACTCCTTCCTCGTCATGGATAGCACCGGGGTGATGAAGATGGCCACCGGTGATGGGTTCCCCCTCCGGTAGGGTGTCGGAACGTGCTCCCGAGAGGTTTTTGGTGGCTACAAAGGCTTGCGGCGGCGGAACTCCCAATCTATCTTCTGTTCTGGAACTTTTAGGATACGTGGGTATATATGGGTGAAAGGAGTACGTGGGTGGAGCGAAGGGGGGGCCACGAGGCAGGGGGGCGCCCCCCACCCTCGTGAGCACCTCCCTTCTTTCCTGACGTGCACTCCAAGTCCATCGGGTGGCTTTCCTTCCAAAAATAGCTTCTCCAGTTGATTTTGTTCCGTTTTGACTCCGTTTGATATTCCCTTTCTTCGAAACACTGAAATAGGCATAAAACAACAAATCTGGGCTGGGCCTCCGGTTAATAGGTTAGTCCCAAAAATAATATAAAAGTGGAAAATAAAGCCCAATATTTCCCAAAACAGTAGATAATATAGCATGGAGCAATCAAAAATTATAGATACGTTGGAGACGTATCAAGCATCCCCAAGCTTAATTCCTGCTCGTCCTCGAGTAGGTAAATGATAAAAAGATAATTTTGATGCGGAGTGCTACTTGGCATAATTTCAATGTAAATCTTCTTAATTGTGGTATGAATATTCAGATCCGAATGAATACAAAATAAAAGTTCATATTGATAAAAGAAATAGTAATACTTCAAGCATACTAATCAAAGTAATCATGTCTTCTCAAAATAGCATGGCAAAAGAAAGTTCATCCCTACAAAATCATATAGTTAGGCTATGCTTCACTTTGGTCACACAAAGATGTTCCCAACTTCTATACCCCCGATGACAAGCCAAGCAATTGTTTCATACTTAAATAATCTCAAACTTTTTCAACCTTCACGCAATACATGAGCGTGAGCCATGGATATAGCACTATGGGTGGAATAGAATATAATGATGGGGATTGTGTGGAGAAGACAAAAGGAGAAAGTCTCACATTGACGAGGATAATCAATGGGCTATGGAGATGCCCATCAATTGATGTCAACATGAGGAGTAGGGATTGCCATGCAACGGATGCACTAGAGCTATGAATGCTCAACAAAAGAAAAATAGTGGGTGTGCATCCAACTTGCTTGCTCATGAAGACCTAGGGCATTTGAGGAAGCCCATTGTAGGAATATACAAGCCAAGTTATATAATGAAAAATTCCCACTAGTATGAAGAAGACAACTTATGAGACTCACTATATGAAAAACATGGTGCTACTTTAAAGCACAATATATGAGACTCACTACATGAAAAACATGGTGCTACTTTGAAGCACAAGTGTGGAAAAAGAGATAGTAGCATTGCCCTTTTTATTTATTTTCTTTTTTTTGGGGCCTTTCTTTTTTTTTGGCCTTTCTCCCCTTTTTTTGATTGGACAATGCTCTAATAATGATGATCATCACACTTCTATTGATTACAACATAAGGATTACAACTCGAAACTAGAACAAGATATGACTCTATATGAATGCCTCCGTGATGTACCGGATGGTGCAATGAATCAAGAGTGACATGTATGAAAAATAATGCATGGTGGCTTTGCCACAAATATGATGTCAACTACATGATCATGCAATGGCAATATGACAAAAGTAAAGTATGTCATGATGATGATGAACGGAACGGTGGAAAGTTGCATGGCAATATATCTGGGAATGGCTATGGAACTGCCATAATAGGTAGGTATGGTGGCTGTTTTGAGGAAGATATAAGGAGGTTTATGTGTGATAGAGCGTATCATATCACGGGGTTTGGATGCACCGTGAAGTTTGCACCAACTCTCAAGGTGAGAAAGGGCAATGCATGCATCAAGAGGCTAGCAAAGGCGGAAAGGTAAAAGTGCGTATAATCCATGGACTCAACATTAGTCAAAAGAACTCATATACTTATTGCAAAAATTTAGAAGTCATCAAAAATCAAGTACTACGCGCATGCTCCTAGGGGGATAGATTGGTAGGAAAAGACCAACGCCGCCCCGGCCGCCACTCATAAGGATGCACAAGCCAGGTACACTTCATGTTTCAAATTTGTTACACAACTTTAACCATACGTGCATGCTACGGGACTTGCTAACTTCAACACAAGTATTCTTTAAATTCACAACTAATCAAATAGCATGACTCTAACATCACCATCTTCATATCTCAAAACAATTATCAAGCATCAAACTTTTCTTAGTATTCAACACACTCATAAGAATTCTTACAAATCTTGTATGCTTAGCATATTATGATTATTTAAGCAAATTACCATGTAATTTAAGACTATCAAAATAATATAAGTCAAGCATGAGAGTTCATCTATTTCTTAAAAATAAAACTACCACCTTTGTGCTCTAAAAGATATAAGTGAAGCACTAGAGCAATAACAAACTACTCCGAAAGATATAAGTGAAGATCAATGAGTAGTCAGATAATTATGCAACTATGTGAAGATTCTCCCATTTAATAATTTCAGATCCTGGTATTGTATCCAAACAGCAAGCAAAACAAAATAAAATGGCATTGCAAGGATAGAACAACTCATGTGAAGAAGCAAAAACTTAGGCTCAACCGGTACTAACCGATAGTTGTTGGAGAAGAAAGGTGGGATGCCTACCGGGGCATCCCCAAGCTCAGATGCTTGAGAATTATTGAAATATTATCTTGGGGTGCCTTGGGCATCCCCAAGCTTGAACTTTTGTGTCTCCTTAATTCTTCTCATATCATGGTTTCTCTTTTTCTCAAAAAGCTTCATCCACACCAAACTCAACAAGAACTCGTGAGATAGGTTAGTATAAACCAATGCAAAACCTTATCATTTTCTACTGTAACAAATTACTAGAATTATTATTCGACATTCCATACTAAATGCCTCTGCATATTTAATACTCCTATCCTTAAATAGAATCATTAAACAAGCAAACATATGCAAACAATGCAAACATAACAGCAATCTGCCTAAACAGTACAGTCTGTAAAGAATGCAAGAGTATCAATACTTACCTAACTCCAAAAATTATGAACTAAAATTCCCACTGTAATATATTTATCAGAGCTCAATATGCAAAAATATTCAACATTATACCACTCTGTGACTTTTCTAGGGAATTTTTGCAACAGCGGTAAACTTTTGGTTTTCAAACAGCAACATGTATAGTAGCAAAATAAGCATGGCAAAGGCTATCCTTGACTTTTTTATTGAAACTAAATATGCAAAACATTATTATAAATAACAGCAAGAAAATACTAACAAAAGAAAATGACTCTCCAAGCAAAACACATATCATGTGGTGAATAAAAATATAGCTCGAAGTAAAGTTACCGATGAACGAAGACGAAAGAGGGGATGCCTTCCGGGGCATCCCCAAGCTTAGGCTCTTGGTTATCCTTGAATATTACCTTGGGGTGCCTTTGTCATCCCAAATATTAGGCTCTTGTCACTCCTTATTCCATAGTCCATCGAATCTTTACCCAAAACTTGAAAACTTCACAACACAAAACTTAACAGAAAACTCGTGAGCTCCGTTAGCGAAAAGAAAACAAAACACCACTTCAACGTACTGTAATGAACTCATTCTTTATTTATATTGGTGTTAAACCTACTGTATTCCAACTTATATATGGTTTATAAACTATTTTACTAGCCATAGAGTCATCAAAATAAGCAAACAACACACGAAAAACAGAATCTGTCAAAAACAGAACAGTCTGTAGTAATCTGTAACTAATGCAAACTTCTGGAACTCCAAAAATTCTAAAATAAATTGTTGGACCTGAGGAATTTTTCTAGTAATAATCTGCAAAAATAATCAACTAAATATCACTCTCCAGTAAAAAGTTCTAGCTAATCTCGTGAGCGCTAAAGTATCTGTTTTTACAGCATGATCATAAAGACTTCACCCAAGTCTTCCCAAAGGTTCTACTTGGCACAAACACTAACTAAAACACAAAACCACATCTAAACAGAAGCTAGATGGATTATTTATTCCTAAACAGAACCAAAATCATAAAACTAAAATAAAATTGGGTTCCCTCCCAACAAGCGCTAACGTTTAACGCCCCTAGCTAGGCATTATGATTTCAATGATGCTCACATAAAAGATAAGAATTGAAACATAAAGAGAGCATCATGAAGAATATGACTAGCACATTTAAGTCTAACCCACTTACTATGCATAGGGATTTTGTGAGCAAACAACTTCTGGGAGCAACAATCAACTAGCATAGGAAGGCAAAACAAGCATAACTTTAAAACTTTAAGCACATAGAGAGGAAACTTGATATTATTGCAATATGTAGAAGCATATGATCCTCTCTCATAATAATTTTCAGTAGCATCATGAATGAATTCAACAATATAACCTGCACCTAAAGTATTATTTTCATGATCTACAAGCATAGAAATTTTATTACTCTCCGCATAAGCAAAATTCTTCTCATGAATAATAGTGGGAGCAAACTCAACTAAATAACTATCATGTGATTGAAAATTAAGATCAAGATGACAAGTTTCATGGTTATCATTACTCTTTAAATCATACGTGTCATCACAATAATCATCATAGATAGGAGGCATGCTTTCATCATAGTAAATTTGCTCATCAAAGCTTGGGGGACAAAAAATACCATCTTCATCAAACATAGCTTCCCCAAGCTTGTGGCTTTGCATATCATTAGCATCATGGATATTCAAGGAATTCATACTAACAACATTGCAATCATGCTCGTCATTCACATATTTCATGCCAAGCATTCTATGTAATTCTTCTTCTAGCACTTTGGCACAATTTTCCTTTCCATCACTCTCACGAAAGATATTAAAAATGTGAAGCGTATGAGACAAACTCAATTCCATTTTTTTGTAATTTTCTTTGATAGACTAACTAGTGCTAAAACAAGAAATAAAAATATTCGATTACAAGATCTAAAGATATACCTTGAATCACTAACCTCCCCGGCAACGGCGCCAGAAAAGAGTTTGATGTCTACTACACAACCTTCTTCTTGTAGACGTTGTTGGGCCTGCAAGTGCACAGGTTTGTAGGACAGTAGCAAATTTCCCTCAAGTGGATGACCTAAGGTTTATCAAACCGTAGGAGGCATAGGATGAAGACGGTCTCTCTCAAAAAACCCTGCAACCAAATAACAAAGAGTCCCTTGTGTCCCCAACACACCCAATACAATGGTAAATTGTATAGGTGCACTAGTTCGGCGAAGAGATGGTGATACAAGTGAAATATGGATGGTAGATATAGGTATTTGTAATCTGAAATAATAAAAACAGCAAGGTAACTAATGATAAAAGTGAGTGTAAACGGTATTGCAATGATTGGAAACAAGGCCTAGGGTTCATACTTTCACTAGTGCAAGTTCTCTCAACAATAATAACATAGATAGATCCTATAACAATCCCTCAACATGCAACAAAGAGTCACTCCAAAGCCACTAATAGCGGAGAACAAACGTAGAGATTATGGTAGGGTACGAAACCACCTCAAATCTATTCTTTCGGATCGATCTATAAAAGAGTTCATACTAGAATAACACCTTAAGACACAAATCAACCAAAACCCTAATGTCACCTAGATACTCCATTGTCACCTCAAGTATCCGTGGGCATGATTATACGATATGCATCACACAATCTCAGATACATCCAACCAACATAAAAAGTACTTCAAAGAGTGCCCAAAAGTTTCTATCGGAGAGTCAAGAACGTGTGCCAACCCCTATGCATAGGTTCATGGGCAGAACCCGCAAGTTAGTCACCAAAACATATATCAAGTGGCACATGATATCCCATTGTCACCACAGATAAACACGGCAAGACATACATAAAGTGTTCTCATAAAAGACTCAATCTGATAAGATAACTTCAAAGGGGAAACTCAATTCATCACAAGAGAGTAGAGGGGGAGAAACATCATAAGATCCAACTATAATAGCAAAGCTCGGGATACATCAAGATCATGCCATAGAGGGAACACGAGAGAGAACACAAGAGAGAGAGATCAAACACATAGCTACTGGTACATACCCTCAGCCCCGAGGGTGAACTACTCCCTCCTCGTCATGGATAGCACCGGGATGATGAAGATGGCCACCGGTGATGGGTTCCCCCTCCGGCAGGGTGCCGGAACGGGCTCCCGAGAGGTTTTTGGTGGCTACAGAGGCTTGCGGCGGCGGAACTCCCGATCTATCTTTTGTTCTGGAAGTTTTACGATACGTAGGTATATATGGGTGAAAGAAGTACGTCGGTGGAGCAAAGGGGGCCACGAGGGGGCGCCCCACCCTCGTGAGCACCTCCCTTCTTTCCTGACATGCACTCCAAGTCCATCGGGTGGCTTTCCTTCCAAAAATAACTTCTCAAGTTGATTTCGTTCCGTTTTGACTCCGTTTGATATTCCTTTTCTTCGAAACACTGAAATAGGCATAAAATAACAAATCTGGGCTGGGCCTCCGATTAATAGATTAGTCCCAAAAATAATATAAAAGTGGAAAATAAAGCCCAATATTGCCCAAAACAGTAGATAATATAGCATGGAGCAATCAAAAATTATAGATACGTTGGAGACGTATCAGGGACGCTCCTTGATTCTTCCGAATTGTTCTTTATCTTCGGTCGTCGATCTTGAAAACTGGTTCAACAAATCTTCTCGTCTTCGATCTTGAGGATCGCCGAAGTGCATCCGAAGAGTTTACACGTCAGGTACCCGAGGAGCCCCTTTAAGTTTCCGGCCTTTATCAATGCCTTGTTATTTTTTTGCCACACCATGGGTTTGAAGTTGTTCCCCGGCAGCAGTGTCCTCTTGCATCTGGGCTCCAATGTCGGACTACATTCGAGGTATCTTTTGTCAGGACCCCGATTCCAGGTCACATTGATCTAGCCGGTAACACCTCATATCACTTTGCGGCCTCACGCACGGTATTCCCACGGGTGTCGCCTTACCATGGCCCGGGACCGTTTGCGCCTTTTGGCTCACGTATATGATAGTGTCGCTAGCATCCATATGACAGGGAACCCGGGCCGACATGACTAGTCGTGAACCCAAAGTGGCACTAACTTATAGGGACAGGCATACATGAATCAACATCGAGCATGTCGGTCGACGTCTGAATCCGGGCTGTAACCGCTGGGCTAACAGGACTCAGGGAACCCGGGCTGTAGCAGAGCTAGGCAGACTCGGATGTCACCGCGTGACATTTCCTGAAGGGACAGAACCACGAGGCGAAGTGAATCACATGTCGGCCACCAAGTGTTCCGGAGCAGGTAGTCTTTGGGCTAGCGAGGACTCCGGTGAACCGGGCTGTAGCGGACTACTATGGCTCATGGAAGCACAAGACTACATTTCCCCATAAGAGAGGCTACCAAGGATAAAAAAACTAGGTTGTCGGATCCCACACATACCAAGCATTTCAATCATACACACAATATGCTCGATATGTGTAAATACGACATGGCATCACAACATAACTCTACGACTCAAGTATTTATTTAATAGGCTCCGAGGAGCGAGATATTACAAACATGGGTCTCATGACCCAACATCTGAGCATACAAGTCAAGGCACATGCGGAAGCTTAACATGTCTGCAGTACAGACATCTACAAATGAAAAAGGCTGAGAAGCCCGACTATCTACCAGATCCTACCGAGGGCACAAGATCGTAGGCTGAGGTAACAAGCTAAACGTCAAGTCCACGCTGAACTACTAGGGAGACCAAGTCTCTCTGCAAAAACATAAAATAGGCAAACGTGAGTACAAATGTACCCAGCAAGACTTACAGAAGAACTATCTACATATGCATCGGTATCAATAAAGGGGTGGTGGAGTTTAACTGCAGCAAGCCAGCTTTGACTCGGTGGCTATCCTAAACTACGACTGCAGGTAAATCTTTTGAGGTGGCGTACACGAGTCCACATATTCACCATATCAATACACCACTATGGATCCGCTCCCGTCTCCCTACGAGAACGCCATCCATAGCACTCACGCTTATCTTGCGCGTTTTAGAGTATCCACTTTCACTTGTCTATGAACTGATATAAGCAACCCAGAAGTCCTTTACCGCGGACACGACTATTCGAATAGATGATGTTAACCCTGCAGGGGTGTACTTCTTCACACACGCTCTCACCACTTACCGCCATTTACATGACATTTACTCGGCAACCTTCAAGCAGAAGCCCAACGAGGGTGTCGGCCACGGCCTACCTAAACACTCAAGTCTCTAGTCCAGGTTTATCGCCTATTCAGGTTCCATCCATGAGAGTCCGGCCGAGGTTTCCACATACGGCCCCGAACGATGTGAGCAGGGTTCCCGAGACACCAAAAGGGCGCCCGGTACACCGTGCCACGGTGTATCTACCGCATCATAGCCCACCCCTAGGGTCAGCGCTACGCACGGCCTCCAACACATATCCTACAAACACCAGAAACTAGTTGCAACTCCTGGACAGAGAACAAGGGTGGTTAAGAAGCCGAGAGAGTCAATTAAGGATCCCAATGTGTGGTAGTAATTGTTCATGGATCACAAACACAGAACTCAGTTTCTGAGGACGGTTTCAATGAGACAACCCACCATGTACTCCTACATGGCCTCTCACCGCTACCTTTACCAAATCGTGTTCACACACTTAGCTCACACATAGTAGGACATGTTTACACACCTCCGATTCATCCCCGATGAATCAGACCTGACTCAACTCTAAGCAGTAGCAGGCATGACAAACAAGCATGAATGAGTAGGCACATCAGGCTCAAACAACTCCTACTCATGCTAGTGGGTTTCATCTATTCTTGTGGAAATGACAGGTCATGCAGAGGATAAAGGGGTTCAACTACCGCAGCAAGTAACAAATGAATCGTTGTTGTCCTAATGCAATAAAAGAGAGCAGGAGCGAGAGAGTGGGATTGTATCGGAATGAACAAGGGGGTTTTGCTTGCCTGGCACTTCTGAAGATAGTATAACTCTTCATCGGTGTCATCGATCTCATCGTCGGAATACGTCTATCGAGAGGGGACAACCACCGGCAACAGAGAGGAAACACAATCAATGCAATTCTCAATATGATGCATGCTATGACATGGCAATATGAATGTGTTTTGGGCTAATGCAAGCTAGAACAGATTGAGATGAGTCCATTTGAACCAAAGATTCAAATGCAAACCCATTTTAAGAGGTCATATTAGTGCATTAACTTGTTTCACCTCAACAGCAAGGTTAAAGTGTTCTAACATGCATGAAACCAGTACAGATGGATAGATTGGATTTTTCTGATTATTTTTCATATATAATTTGTTTGATTGGAGTTACGGTTGAATTACTATGAATTTTTGAAGTTTGCAACATTTCTGGAATTTCCTATATAATAATAATTCCAGAAAAGGATTTACTGCGTGAGCACTACGTCAGCATGATGTAAGCGAGTCAACGGGCAGCCTAGGTCAGACAGACCAGTGGGTCCTGCGTGTCAGTAGCTAAACTAGGTTTAGTTAACCCTAATCTCGGGTAGTTAGCGGGGCGACCACACCTGTCATTGAGCCAGGAGAGGTCAAACCCACAGTCAATCGGGGCTAACTGCCGTGGCGGCTCGGCGCTTGGCGATGAATCTTGGCGGATGGGCTCCGGTTCGCTCCTCCGGCGCCCAAATCGACGACGGAGAGCATCTACGAGCTGCTGGTGATCCCGCGCATCCAACGGTGCAAACGGGGTGAGCTGGGGTGGCCGGAAAAGTGGCCGGCGACGAGGTTTAGCGGCGGCAGCAGCTCGGGCATTATCAGGGTGGCGCTACAGAGCTCGGGAGGAGGCGCTGCGGGTGGCTACGGGCTCATGAGAACGTGATGAGCACGGTGGTGTGCTCGGACACAAAGTGCGGTGGCTGTGGCCACGGCGGCGACTTGGCCGGCGGAACCGAGCTCACGGCTCCGGTGGAATCGGTGGCTACATGGTGCAAATAACGCGGGGAAGAGAGGGGTTAGTGGTAGGAGCTCACATAGGTTTGAACGGGGCGGACGACGAACTCGGGGAAGCGTCAGGGAGGGCACACGGTCGCCGGCGATCTCCGGGCCGAAGCTTGAAGAAGTGGTCGGGGAAGCCGCTGCAGGGCGCGTCCGCTCATGTGGCTTGGCGGGGACGGTGTAGAGGTCAGCGGCGGAGCTTCTTGGCGCGTCAGAGAGGCGTGTGGAGGCGGGTGGCCGTGGTGGTGCTCGTCGGCGGCGGTGGGTGCGTTCAGTGGTGCCACACAGAGAGCAGAGGAGGGGAAGGGGTCCAGGGGAGAGAGGCGAGAGGTGCAGCGTGGTGTTGGGCATCTCCGTGGGGCTCGAATGGGTCCGGGGAAGGAGGAAGCAGGCAGGGAGCTGGCCACGGCGATCGCTGCAGCGTCGACACGCCTCGCCATCTTGGCAGAGGTTGAAGACAGCCGCTTTGCCTGATAGGCTGGGCCGCCAACTGGAGTTGGGCCAGGTAGGTCCAGGTAAGTGGCCCAGTGGCCTTCCCTCTTTTATTTGTTTATTCTGCTACTGTTTTGGCTTTAGTAAAAATACTAAAGCATTTTGTAAAATGCTGCAATAATTTGTGGACACTCTATGGAGTATTCCAGTGGCCCATAATTTAAATTCAGTATTATTTGAGCATTTAAATTATTTATAGTGTTTAAATGCCCAAATTCAAATATGATATGATTTAATTCAAAAATCCATGAATGACGTTGAAACATGTGCATCATTTTTGTCAGAGGTTTTAACCTTTTCTAAAAATGATGAACATTTTTAAGGGCATTTTGGGTTTATTGAAAAGACTTATGGTTGACCCTATTTGATTTAATTTTGGTGCTAGGGTTTGTCATCCCCATTTCAACTTTCTGAGAAATTTAAACATGATGACATGAATGCCTTAATGCAACTAATAACAAGCAAATTCTAGGGCTGTGACAACTCACCCCCACTAAACAAGAATCTCGTCCCAAGATTCAAGACGTGAGGTAAGAAGACAGAGGGGGCACAAGACCAACACAATCTTCACGATCCATGTTGCACTTCATAAGAACGTTGATCCGGTCACCATCTTTGTCTCGACATCTTGCTCTGAGAACTCCAGCTATCATGACAACGAGAGGAAAGGGAAAACTCTAGAAGGATCGATCTTCTCGAAGATCGGACAACTGACGATCAACTCATGGAATGAGATGTTGAACATTTCTCGAGCTGAGACATGAAACATATATCTAGAGGGATGAAGTGTAACAGATGACGAAGGTTCACTACGTAGACACAATTCCACACTTAAGAAGGTGGTGAACGGTTGTCAACGTAGCGAGGAGTTGATTTGCCATGATACCATAACGAGACATCTTAAGGAAGGTGACTCGCAGAAATATTCCCTTAAGTGGCAAAAAGAATTACTTTTGTTTCAGAGATCATTGAAACTCTTTATACCAGCCTAAGGCAATCACAATCGATCGTTTGGCGGAGTTCGAAGGAATGGCATATCCGGATTCGAATGGATGATGTGGACTACCTTGTTGAAGACAACATGATGGATGATTTTTCTTATCATCGGAAATGGATGGGACCCATGGTAGGACCACTGTTGAAGGCGATCCTGACCAGAAATTACCGAGAAGGGTAGCCCATGGTTGGATGGCACAATGGCGGTGCAAGCTAGGGACAAAATGCTAATGCTGGTAATGTTCCAACCATCATATATGCCTGAGATTCAGATCTGGTTGGTGTCAGGATATTCCAGACTCATCAAGTCTAGAAAGAAAAATGAAGGTTTGCAACACAAATCGACGAGATGACGTTGCGAGATTCTCGGGGAGTGAACTACGATAGCAAGCTCCAAGACATGAGCTGGTTCTGCTACAACATGTGAACACGTTGTCCGAGACAAGCATGACCACATATTAGTCTTATAATAAAACACTACCGAGTTCTGGTTGAGAACCATCATTGCAGAGAGCGAAGCCCTTGCATAAGTCATATGATTAGCTCTTATGAAGGAACTTCTTCTCCTTGAACAAGGCAATCAGTGGCTTGGTGTGCTAGGAACACATATGGAGTGGAGGCGGCCAACCTATCAAACCATAGGGCACTTTGCACGTGCATGACTAACTTGGGATGACTCCAGAGGAAGCAAAAACAAACTTTCTCGAATTCACGATGGCAACTTACATCATATACACGTGAATTAGAGGAAGTCACTTCTCTCATCCAAACATATACCTCATGTACGAGGCATGAAGGAAATGCTTACACAAATTTCCAACACTAGCTGGATGTTTGACACAAATCATGGAGGAGACAAAATGTTGCTGATGGGCTCAACAACAATTCATCGGAATTTCCATATCACTGGACTTCCACCATCATGTGAACATGGTGATAGCATTGGTCAGACCAAAAGATGTAATGGTGTATGCTCGAGGGATCAACCACGAGTAAGACAACATTACGAACATCGCTGGTTCTGATTTGACTTGATGATAGGCCATACTCAAGTCAAAGTTTTGGCAAGACAATAGATCCAACAACTGATCACGAGGACCAATTGGTGAAGGTATCATCTTTCTTCAACACACACACAAAAGGATATCCCTTAAAATGAACTAAGTCGGACAAGCTTTTATCTTCCAACTCTCCAAGTTGTTGTTTGGCTCAACCAACTAGCTCAGGGATATCCAACACAGATTCTTGGAGAATGGGTGGTTTGGAGAAAACCAGCATGATCACGAACTCAACATAGCGGTCAGGTGACAACCTGGTAATACTTCCGAGAAGATATTCGGAACATCACGAACCACCGATATGTTACTAAGCTCGAGAACAATCTTGCTTTTCAGAGAAAGACGATATGAACAATAAGCAAGGTATTGAATAATCCTAACTCATTGATCGAAGAGTGCACCGGAAATAAGGACTAGATAGCACGATCAATCTTAGGATGATGATTTAATAACCAACACGCTAAGAATGAGAATATTGTCCATTAACTACCAAGCAACGGAGTTGCTAGGAGTATAGATTTGACACATCACGACTCACTTGCCAGCATTCCGGTTACAATAACACGGGAGCCGAGGAATGGACAGTGATGGCAAGAAGTATCATTCCGTCAAAAATTCATAAGAGATGGTGCAATTCCTATGATATTCTTGGCATAAAGTGGGTAATACTTCAGGATACAACAGAACAAAAGCTGGATTGGCATTTTGATCTGCGGAATACAACTACTTTGACCACTCCAAGAAATGGATGAGGTCTTTGGAGTTTGTTTCTCCTAGTCATTCGTAACGTAATGGCTTGACGGACCACAAGAATAATGGGCATCGATGAGCACGAATGCACGCATACTCTTGGCTATCAGCTGATAGAGGATGGACGGAATACAACTGAAGAGGAACAACTCAAGGAACATATAATTTTCTGAGTTGTGGATGCATAGATTAATATGTCAAACCAAGTTCAACAGGTTTCTTCCAGATAACCCATGCAGAAAGTTAGAACTGGCAGAATCACAATTATGAATGGAGAACTCCTCAGGAGTACTCTGATTGTGGTATTTTGGTTCAAAGAACTTCTGCCTTAAGTAGTTCATGGTATTTGGAAGAAGGATATACCACGGACCTCGAGGACTATCGCAACGTTACTAATATCCTAAAGGAACTAGCAAGCATTATCAACATGAGGTAAGTAGGGTGAATCTCGGGTTCAAGAACCCAGGAATAGAATACCTACTAACTAATAGCATCACGGGATGCTTTCGAGAATGATGGCCAGAATCATCACACGGGGAACACAAAACATGGCTAGTTTACTAGGTAATCTTCTAGGACACCTAGGGTCGTAATAATAACTCCAACATATATGTCGAGGCAATAAATTACCTCAACGCACCGATTAGTGTGCTTATTCTGACCATACAGGACATCGAAGCGGAAAGAAAGGATTTGCAAATGCATCAGACTATTTAGAAACCTGGGATGACTCGGACAGCATAACGGTTGTACATGCTCAAAAAGTTTTGAGACATCCTGCAAATTGGTGGCATGACCACTCAGAAGCACAATATCAAGGTTCCGAGACCAACTATGAACACACGGAAGTAGTAGAAACTAAACTGGGGCTTAAATCCAACATTCCTAAGAGTCTACGGATTAGTAACACGTGATCCTGATAGATAGACAAGAAGCCTAGTTCTTAATCCCCGTAGAAAAGAAGAGGATGACTCAGATCAGAAGGCCATAGGGTAAAGGAGTAAAAGAGCCTTACGTTCCCTTCCCACAATCAATTCCCTTACATAACTAAAGCATTTCTAGACTCAACTTTGACGGTTTGGCTTGGTAATCCTACAGCAACAAAGCTCGATACCAAAGCTGTCAGGACCCCGATTCCAGGTCACATCGATCTAGCCGGTAACACCTCATATCACTTTGCGGCCTCACGCACGGTATTCCCACGGGTGTCGCCTTACCATGGCCCGGGACCGTTTGCGCCTTTTGGCTCACATATATGATAGTGTCGCTAGCATCCATATGACAGGGAACCTGGGCCGACATGACTAGTCGTGAACCCAAAGTGGCACTAACTTATAGGGACAGGCATACATGAATCAACATTGAGCATGTCGGTCAGCAGCGGCTGAATCCGGGCTGTAGCACTGGCAACCAGGACTCGGGAACCCGGCTGTAGCAGGCTAGGCAGGACTCGGATGTCAACTGCGTGACATTTCCCGAAGGGAAAGACACAGAACGGCAAGTGAATCACATGCCGCCAGTCAAGTGTTCCAAGTGCAGTAGTCTGGGCTAGCAGGACTCGGTGAACCGTGCTGTAGCGGACTACTATGGCTCATGGAAGCACAAGACTACATTTCCCCATAAGAGAGGCTACCAAGGATAAACAACTAGGTTGTCGGATCACACACATACCAAGCATTTCAATCATACACACAATATGCTCGATATGTGTAAATACAACATGGCATCACAACATAACTCTATGACTCAAGTATTTATTTAATAGGCTCCGAGGAGCGAGATATTACAAACATGGGTCTCATGACCCAACATTCAGAGCATACAAGTCAAGGCACATGCGGAAGCTTAACATGTCTGAGTACAGACATCTACAAATGCAAAAGGCTGAGAAGCCTTACTATCTACCAGATCCTGCCGAGGGCACAAGATCGTAGCTAAGGTAACAAGCTAAACGTCGAAGTCCACGCGGAACTATTAGCGAGACTGAAGTCTCTCCGCAAAAATATAAAATAGGCAAACATGAGTACAAATGTACCCAGCAAGACTTACATCAGAACTATCTACATATGCATCGGTATCAATAAAGGAGTGGTGGAGTTTAACTGCAGCAAGCGAGCTTTGACTCGGTGGCTATCCTAAACTACGACTGTAGGTAACTCTTTTGAGGTGGCGCACATGAGTCCACATATTCACCATATCAATACACCGCTATGGATCCGCTCCCGTCTCCCTACGAGAACGCCATCCATAGCACTCACGCTTATCTTGCGTGTTTTAGAGTATCCACTTTCACTTGTCTATGAACTGATATAGGCAACCCAGAAGTCCTTTATCATGGACACGGCTATTCGAATAGATGATGTTAACCCTGCAGGGGTGTACTTCTTCACACGCGCTCACCACTTACCGCCGTTTACACGACATGTACTCGGCAACCTTCAAGCGGAAGCCCAATGAGGGTGTCGGCCACGGCCTACCTAAACACTCAAGTCTCTAGTCCAGGTTTATCGCCTATTCAGGTTCCATCCGCAGGGAGTCCGGCCGAGGTTTCCACATACGGCCCCGAATGATGTGAGCAGGGTTCCCGAGACACCAAACGGGTGCCTTGTACACCGTACACGTGTATCTACCGCATCATAGCCCACCCCTAGGGTCAGCGCTACGCACGGCCTCCAACACATCCTACAAACACCAGAAAATAGTTGCAACTCCTAGACAGAGAACAAGGGTGGTTAAGAAGCCGAGAGAGTCAATTAAGGATCCCAATGTGTTGTAGTAACTGTTCATGGATCACAAACACAGAACTCAGTTCCTGAGGACGGTTTCAATGAGACAACCCACCATGTACTCCTACATGGCCTCTCACCGCTACCTTTACCAAATCGTGTCACACACTTAGCTCACACACAAGAGGACATGTTTACACACCTCCGATTCATCCCGATGAATCGGACCTGCTCAACTCTAAGCGATAGCAGGCATGACAAACAAGCATGAATGAGTAGGCACATCAGGCTCAAACAACTCCTACTCATGCTAGTGGGTCTCATCTATTTACTGTGGAAATGACAGGTCATGCAGAGGATAAAGGGGTTCACCTACCGCAGCAAGTAACAAATGAATCGTTGTTGTCCTAATGCAATAAAAGAGAGCAGGAGCGAGAGAGTGGGATTGTATCGGAATGAACAAGGGGGTTTTGCTTGCCTGGCACTTCTGAAGATAGTATAACTCTTCATCGGTGTCATCGATCTCATCGTCGGAATACGTCTATCGAGAGGGGACAACCACCGCAATGAGAGAGGAAACACAATCAATGCAATTCTCAATATGATGCATGCTATGACATGGCAATATGAATGTGTTTTGGGCTAATGCAAGCTAGAACAGATTGAGATGAGTCCATTTGAACCAAAGATTCAAATGCAAACCCATTTTAAGAGGTCATATTAGTGCATTAACTTGTTTCACCTAAACAGCAAGGTTAAAGTGTTCTAACATGCATGAAACCGGTACAGATGGATAGAGTGGATTTTTGTGATCATTTTTCATATATAATTTGTTTGATTTGGAGTTACGGTTGAATTACTATGAATTTTTGAAGTTTGCAACATTTCTGGAATTTTCTATATAATAATAATTCCAGAAAAGGATTTACTGCGTCAGCACTACGTCAGCATGACGTAAGCGAGTCAACGGGCAACCCAGGTCAGATAGACCAGTGGGTCCCGCGTGTCAGTAGCTAAACTAGGTTTAGTTAACCCTAATCTCGGGTAGTTAGCGGGGCGACCCCACCTGTCATTGAGCCAGGAGAGGTCAAACCCCTAGTCAACTGGGGCTAACACGCCGGCGGCTCGACGCCGGCGATGACAGGTGCGGCGGATGGGCCCGGGTTCGCTCCTCCGGCGCCCAAATCGACGACGGAGAGCATCTACGAGCTGCTGGTGATCCCGCGCATCCAACGGTCCAAACGGGGTGAGCTGGGGTGGCCGGAAAAGTGGCGGGCGACGAGGTTTAGCGGCGGCAGCAGCTCGGGCATTCTCGAGGTGGCGCTACAGACCTCGGGAGGAGGCGCTGCGGGTGGCTACGGGCTCATGAGAACATGCTGAGCACGGTGGTGTGCTCGGACACAAAGTGCGGTGGCTGTGGCCATGGCGGCGACTTGGCCGGCGGAACCGAGCTCACGGCTCCGGTGGAATCCATGGCTACATGGTGCAAATAACGCGGGGAAGAGATGGGTTAGTGGCAGGAGCTCACATAGGTTTGAACGGGCCGGACGATGAACTCGAGGAGGCGTCAGGGAGGGCACATGGTCGCCGGCGATCTCGGCGGCCAAAGCTTGAAGAAGAGGTCGGGGAAGCCGCTGGAGGGCGCTTCCACTCGTGTGGCTTGGCGGGGACGGTGTAGAGGTCAGCGGTGGAGCTTCTTGGCGCGTAAGAGAGGCGTGTGGAGGCGGGTGGCCATGGTGGTGCTCGTCGGCTGCGGCGGGTGTGTTCGCTGGTGCCACACGGAGAGCAGAGGAGGCGAAGGGGTCCAGGGGAGAGAGGGGAGAGGTGCAGCATGGTGTTGGGCGTCTCCGTGGCGCTCGAATGGGTCCGAGGAAGGAGGAAGCAGGCAGGGAGCTGGCCACGGCGATCGCGCGCGCGTCGACACGCCTCTGCCTACTGGCAGAGGTTGAAGACAGCCGCTTCGCCTGATGGGCTGGGCCGCCACCGGAGTTGGGCTGTAGGTCTGTAAGTGGCCCAGTGGCCTTCCGTCTTTTATTTGTTTCTGTTTTCTATTTTTTCGCTACTGTTTTGGCTTTAGTAAAAATACTAAAGCATTTTGTAAAATGTTGCAATAATTTGTGGACACTCTATGGATTATTCCAGTGGCCCATAATTTAAACTCAGCATTATTTGAGCATTTAAATTATTTATAGTGTTTAAATGCCCAAATTCAAATATGATATGATTTAATTCAAAAATCCATGAATGACGTTGAAACATGTGCATCATTTTTGTCAGAGGTTTTAACCTTTTCTAAAAATGATGAACATTTTAAGGGCATTTTGGGTTTATTGAAAAGACTTATGGTTGACCCTATTTGATTTAATTTTGGTGCTAGGGTTTGTCATCCCCATTTCAACTTTCTGAGAAATTTAAACATGATGACATGAATGCCTTAATGCAACTAATAACAAGCAAATTCTAGGGCTGTGACACTTTTGCGGCCGAGTACCAACGTCGGACCGCTTCCGAGCTCCAACGCCGGAATGTATTCGAGCTCCAACGCCTGAATTTATCCGAAGAGTATTATTATAGTCGAGCTCCAACGTCGAACTGCATCCAAGCTCCAACGCTGGACTATGTCCAAGCTCCAATGCCGGACTATGTCCGAGGTCTCATAGATCACCTTGGTTCAAAAAAATTGAAGGATTTTAGCCGAGCTTAATGCCGGAAATACCCTCTATGGAGCCAGCCACTGGCGCCCGAGCTTTATGTCGGACTGCTTCCAAGGTGGTGCACCACCCCGACCGCGGGCCGATTTTTTGTCAGTACTTTTATCGGTGCAATCTATTCTCTGCCGAGATATATAGTCAGTAGCCCTCAAGGTGTGCATCGGTCTAAAACCCGAGATGCACCTGAAGGATGACATAAGACCGCTGATCCCAGTAGCCCCTGAGACTCAGGTTGATTCAAAATCGGCCTGAGGATCAACTCCTAGCTCGGCAGAATACTTCGGGACACAAAAAGCGGTGTGCAAAGTCCTCGAGACTCAGATTGGGTGTGGCCGACCAACCTGAGGATCATAATCTTCTCGAAAACTATATTGCACTTAAATATTCGTCGACCGGATTGTCAATGCAAGAGCCCCCGAGACATCGGGTCCGGTGGCAACACCGCATCGGGGATCGATGTGCCCCTTTAATATTTGTCAATAATAAGCCCGAAGCTCAAGAGCCCCGAGCCATAATGCAGGCACGGGTGGCCGAATTAAGGATCGATATCCATAGTAAAATCACAAATTATGTGTAATGACTCTATGTATCCAAGTACTTTACATCATTAATGCTCAAATCCGCATTGTACAAAATTTTGTTGACCGACCATCGGCTTCAACCTCTTCGGCCAGTAGCCGAGGAGTGTTTTCCTACTTTATAAAGCCGTTATAAGGGCAAAGATTTATGGAAACAAGGCAATCCAGCCATACGGTTTTATAAACAAAGGTACACGAAGAGATATATTATATTACATTTTTAACGTAAGAAACATCTTCCAAATAAAATAGTCCCGCTATCGGTTCCTTTCTTTGGGTCATCATGCTTATCATGATCATGAAACCTCACCTCCGATCAATGTGGGAGGAAAATATTTAGGATTTAGTTCGGGGAAAGTTCCCGAACTCTGTGGTATTAATGAACCAAAATTTTCACTTCCATCGTTGCCGGCCAATGTGATCCTTTAAGACTGCTAGCTTTCGGCTTCACCCAATCTGAGGTACTTACTCGGATGACCCGGTAGTAACAATCACAGAGGTGCTCCCTTTACCACCTAGCCGAACAATCGGGAGCGAGGGGTAAGCACAGAGCCGTGCAACCCAGCTTGGCCAAAATCTTAAGTCAAATTGATGCATATGTATGGCTTTATAACGATGATTACGGAAGGCGGCCCTCGTATATTAAATACAAACGCCAACGATATGTTTATTTTGACTCCATTGCGACCGTTTATCAGTTGAAAGTGGCCCATCGTCGGCTTCCGCCCCCTTGTAGATGCTACGCAGGGTGTTTTCGCAATAACAAAACAACCCTTAGTCGACGTCTCGGTGCCCGAAGGCGGTTGTGTTAGCGGAAACGAGGCAATCAGATATGCGGGCTTTATAACTTTCACTTAGTCATAGGAGCTTAAAGTTGGGAGGCCAGGTACTAGCCCCCGGTTAGTGTTCGGCGACAGTCGAGGTCAAGCCGTAAACACTTCGGCCAATGTTATGAACGGACCGTCATTTAACACGGGGTGACCTCTATCGATCTTTATAGTTTAATACAGTCATCGGATTGCTGACCAGTTTACGCTTATTGTGACAGTCAGTTTTCGGCTTTCTCCACTGAGGCGCTTGACTATGCGAGCTGGAAGCACAATCGCAGTGGTTCTCCCTTTGCGCACCTAGCCGAACAAAGCGGAACGTAGGAGGCAAGCACAGGAGCTGGGCAACCCAACTATTGACCGAAGACACAATTCAAAACCGATGCATATATAGCAATGTCCAAGAATGTTTTTGTCGAATCTCTAAAGGTGTCCGGCGTTGCACTACGAGACTTATGCTGAAAATACACAAATAGTTTAAAAGTGCCATAGGCTTGAAAAATAAACTGTCGTAAAAACTTGACGTTCGAACTAGATCAAGTATTCGTTGCCGATCCGAAAATTGGTCTTAGAAAAAAAATTGTGCTTCTTTCGTGCTTTAACATGACACATCCTATCTCAAGACTTCAAGCGGGTCAGCCTACGGCTTCAACCCCTTATCCCGAAGGTGTAGTACTTCTCATTAGGCTAGTTTAACAAACTAAACTCTAGCGGATTTGAGAGAGAAATTAGGCTCCCTGGCTATTTACCACACACTTGCGTCGAAAAAAGGAGTGATAGAAAAAGACTTTGCAACGACTAAGAATAAGAACACTTATAAAATGGCTTGTAAAAATTTAAGAGCCCCCAAGTGACTTGGGTAAAAGAGTTTTATGTATAATGATTGTATGTACCGAAGTACTTATATCATATCTGTGTTCACCTGAACTTTAAACGCGTCTTAACCGATCGTCGGCTTCTCCCTCTTCGGTCAAGGGCCGAAAAGTGTTATGTACTCCACCTATCGAGAATATCGACGGTGTTTCCGATAACCAGGCAATCAGGCCATAAGGCTGTAGTGCATAAAGCGCCGCCAGGAACTTATGCTATATTATCGACGAAGTGTAAGAAGCATCTTCGAAGAAAATAGTACCTCCACCGATACCTTTCTTCGGTTGCTCATTGTTACTATGAGACTTGTGCAATAGATTTTTTGTATTCATGAGTTCCCTTGTGTGCCGGCCGTGATTGAAAACAATAAGAGCGCTAGCTTTCGGCTTCACCCAGTCTGAGGTCCGAGCTTGGATGACCCGATCGTGACAATCGCAGAGGTGCTCCCTTTACTCCCTAGCCGAACAATCGAGAACGTAGGGTTAAACACAGGAGAAAGGCAACCCAGCTTGCGGAACACTTAAGTCAACATGGTGCATATTATGGCGTAATACACGAACAAGGAATGAAGCCATACAAGTATAATCATATGCAAAAGGAAAAGCTTCATAAAGGAAGGCCCCAAGCAGACGGGGTATTTGAATTTGTGTGTCACAAACAAAGTTTCGACAAGGAAGTTTTTCACATACAACTTTTTGCCAAAAAGGTATAATGCTTTGGTCGAACCGAACAAAATTTAAAATTGAAAATACTGAGCATAAAAGCGACTTAGCTGGTTAATGTGCTCGGTGTCGATGCACGGCCCGAGCTTACGGCGGGACAAGGTCCTAGCCCCCAAGCCGGTCCCGAGGTGACGGATTAAAGAGCTCGGCACTCTGAAGTGGCGACATAACACGGCCAATGCAGGCCCGCAGTATGACGCTGATGTCCCCGTCGTGGGTTAATGAAATGATGACGAAGCCCTCAGTCCAACTGAGTGACGTGGTACTTCGGTATGCAGAGGTGACAGCGCTGCCCGATCTGGATCCTTTATACTCGATGAGGTAGAGCTCTCTCAATGATGCCGAAGTCCCCGAGGCAACCGAACACGTCGGTATGGCAACAAGACCAACAAGGTGATCACGCGAGCCGATTTACGTCGATTGGGACGACGGCGTCGGCTTGCCGAAGAGACCACGTGACGTAGTCGAAGTCCATTACCTGCACATGTAAAATAGTACAGGCGAACAGCAATAATATAAATATATAAAAATCCTCACGTAATTAATTTACGCAAGATAATTCATTTAAAGATATGCGGCCTGGTGCCGAAGTCAATGTCGATGCAAGGCATCAGCGTGATGCGGTAAAGGCGTGGCAAAGCCTGACTTCGCAGGTCCGTCCGAGTTCCAGATGCAGCGTTCGCCAGACTATGTGCGGAAACTTACCGAATCACCATGTGACCGTCGTTAATGCGGCCACCATTTGATAGACCTGCGTATAGATGATGGAACAAACCAGAGTAATAATTCCTTGAGAAAAATAAACCCAAACAAGCAAAAATTACTAGGAGAAACAGCACCTATTTTTATTTGTTGTAGCAATCCGAAGAAAGGTGACTCCCAAGATTGGGACTCGATCCGCACACCCATTGCCTGATGGGCGATAAAGCGACTGCATGGCTATGCTGGCAAAGGTTGGCTTGCCGAGACAAAGCCCTCGGTCCAGCTAACGTGACGGTGCCGGGTCGGCTGGTGACGCCAAAGTCACCGGAGTATGTTGATGAAGAAATAGCCAAGTCCCCGGTCCAGCCGAGGTGACGAAGCAGGTCGGTGAGGAGACGTTGCAGCTACCATGTCAGCCGAGGTGTTGAAGCAGGTCGGCGTGATGGACATCAGCTTGAAGAAGCAACAGTGCGGCCATGCTGACGTAGGTCATGACTTGTGACGCGGTTAATGCCGGCTTGATGAAGTGACCATGCGGCGATGCCGGTGTGCCCGCTCCGTGTAATCCGTGGGGCAGCGATGTTGGTGATCATTTATCCTTCATGATTCCGAACTCTTGTTCGGCTTGCCGAGATGATGATCGAAGAAGTTGAGCTCGGCTCAACAAAGCGGCGACGTGTCTAGCGCAGGTCGGCAGCCGTGGAGCAATATTGTCGGACTGGTTTGACACCAGCGTGATGGTGAAGATTACCTCGGTGGAGGCTTAAAATTTTATGGGTACGTGTTAAAAACAACGCACAATACCCTAGAAAAAAATTCCTTCAAAAGGGTTGTCCAATATTCCGTTCATGAAGAAACATGAACTTGCGTCGGATTCGTATTCGCGCAGAAAACAGATCTAAAAATTGGTCCACTCATCGGAAGGTTCCCGGAGTTTGAACCGTCGGATCAAGCTGAAATTTGGAGGGGTGGTAGATATGGGATTTCCACAGCAGATGAACGGTTGGATCTTCCAAAGGACCTCCGAGCTGGGCTTTGGAGACCACGACCTAAACTCGTCCAGATTCCCGTCCATATTTGACAGGGCTCCGGTATATCGTAGATTGCCAGAGATTCCTCCATCGGAACTCGACGAAATTTGGCATGGTTGTTGTACACTTAATTCCGCACAATTCCACTGAAGGAATCGTCAAAGCAATGCTCGAGGAGGAGGTCGCAGCAGATACAAGTTTGTTGTTCGAAAAAAACAGCACAGTCGCCCGAGGGCAATGTTGACGTTGAACCCCCGAGCTCCATGGATGATTCTTCCATGATCATGATAGAGATCAGAGTTGATGTTGATGAAGGCCCTCGTCCGAACATGATGATTGGAGGTAGGGCATAGTCCTTGGTTAAGCCAAGGTGACCAGTCGAGCCGGCGACAAAAGATGCCGACATCGACCATAAATCTCGGCTCCGATGCGTATATCGCGCCGGAGACGATCCGAATTCCCCATCGCCTGCGTGGCATCGCCAAAGAGCTCTCAATGAAAGCACCAATGTCGGTTCAATATCCGGCGTATCTCGTAGTAGGGGTCCTAAGCTAGGCGTCTTGGAGCGATGGTAACATGGACATGGGGTTTTACCTAGCTTCAGGCTCTCTTGATGAGATAAGACCCTACATGCTGCTTTTGATTGTATTCATATGGGTGTAGTACAGAGTACATGTATCTACCACGAGATTGTAGTAATGAATATAAGATTGTCTATTGACTAGCCCGGCCTCGATTTATATATGCACCGTAGGCCTAGGGTTTAGAGGAGTCCTTGTCTTGCGCGCTGTCGGTGTCAAAACCGGCGGATCTCGGGTAGGGGGTCCCGAACTGTGCGTCTAAGGCGGATGGTAACAGGAGGCAAGGGACACAATGTTTACCCAGGTTCAGGCCCTCTATATGGAGGTAATACCCTACTTCCTGCTTGATTGATCTTGATGAATATGAGTATTACAAGAGTTGATCTACCACGAGATCATAGAGGTTAAATCCTAGAGGCTAGCCTATGGTATGATTGTTGTTGTCCTACAGACTAAACCCTCCGGTTTATATAGACACCGGAGGGGGCTAGGGTTACACAGAGTCAGTTACAACAGAAGGAGATCTACATATCCAGACGCCAAGCTTGCCTTCCATGCCAAGAGAGTCCCATCCGGACATGAGACGAAGTCTTCAATCTTGTATCTTCATAGTCCAACAGTCCAGCCAAAGGATATAGTCCGGCTGTCCGGATACCCCCTAATCCAGGACTCCCTCAATAGCCCCTGAACCAGGCTTCAATGATGATGAGTCCGGCATGCGGATTGTCTTCGGCATTGCAACGGGGGTTCCTCCTCCGAATACTCCTTAGAAGATCTTGAACACAAGGATAGTGTCCGGCTCTGCAAAACAAAATCCACATTCCACCGTGGAGAGAATAATATTCACAAATCCGACCTGCTGACGTATTTGATACCATGACATCATGCCATGGACCGGTTATTATCAAACCATGTTTTTCAACTAGCCTTGGCACATATCGTGAGGTGGTTTCCTTGGCATGTCTTGTCGAAGCAGAGATCGTGTCCCCTTATCACGGGATTCTCATCAATACGGGCGTGGGTAACCCAATCGTGCCCGTTGGTATGACTCCTCGATTATAGGCAAGTCCCAAACGGTCACGAGGAGGACGCTTGGTATTCACCCTCTTTATAAAGAGACCAAGGCCTATCCTTTTTTATTCCTCGAACTCAATCGAATCCCTCCCCCGCCTTGAGTTCCAACACCCAAAGCTCAGTCAGCGCCGGACCTTCACCATGTCCGGATCCAACCTTCAAGGTCGGTGGATGCCCTCCTCCGTCACGGAGGAAGACGCGTCGAAAGTTAAGAGAGGCCAGGTTCTTGACCAGGAGAGATTGCGACCGCTGCCTGCTCAACGGCAGGTCATACCCACTCCCGAACCCGGCGAGAGCATAGTATTCATATCTCACTTCCTTCGAGGGCTAGGCCTGGCTCTGGATCCCTTCATGAGGGGGCTCATGTTCTATTACGGGCTGGACTTCCATGATTTAACTCCGGATTCTATTCTCCACATCTCGTCTTTTATCGTCGTGTGTGAAGCTTTTCTCCGCATCACCCCTCACTTCGGTCTGTGGCTCAAGACCTTCCAAGTGGAGCCGAAGACGATCGAGGGGAGGTATGCAGAATGTGGAGGTGCTATAATAAGCAAAAGCGCCGATGCCCCATGGCCCGAGGGTTCTTTCCAGGAGATGTCCAGCTTATGGCAACAAGAATGGTTTTATGTCACAACTCCCAGGGGTACCAAATGGGTGGCCCCACCTGCCTTTCGTTCGGGTCACCCTCCACGACTAACGTCATGGATCAACAAGGGGCTAGACTGGGGGCCAGTGAAGGACGTGCCCATACTGCAGGGCCGCATCCGAGATCTCCTCGAAAGAGATATTGGTCTGGTCACAGTAACGCAAGTAATGTTACTTCGCCGAACCCTGCCCTGTAAATGTCGTCCCCTTCGTCTGTGGGAATTCAATCTGGAGGGACCGCGAGCTATTCAACACTTCCTCGGCATAACGCCCGAGCAGATGTACAAATTGTACTGGACCGCAAGTAATGTGTCCCGATTCCACCGAGGACGCGGGTCTCGAGCTGCAATCGCCCAGATACCAAGTAAGTCGCCCTATGGCCGAACACGTTGTATTTCTATTCATCATGACATCATTCTGAAAAGTCGTTCTTTGACCAGGACTGGATAGCAAAGGCGAAGATGATCAGGTGTCCAGCCCCCCTCCCCGAGGCCTCACCGGATCCGGTACTAGTCCGGATGTTGGAGCTTGCGCCCTACCAAGCACCCTCAGGGGAGGATAAAGGTGGGAAGAAATAGGCTGACGCCCGCTGGCGGACAACCGGGAGAAGAAGCCAAATCTCCCTCTCCCCAAGGAAGGAAAAGGACCGCTCAAGGCCCGGAGACAATAGTCTCTAAACGGGGAAGAAATCTTCGCCAGAGGGTCTGGCCCAGGGGATACCCCGCCAGACAAAGGCCCGCAAGGATCAGCCCTCCATCAAGCTGTAAGCAAAAGAAAGGGTTTAATAGTAAAAAAACATCCTACTTTACTTCCGAGGAAAATAACCGAAACATTCGTCTTATAGTCCGGATCGTGGCCCTTCTCGGCAGAGTTCGTCTTCGGGGGATCTTCTTCCGGAGATGATGGAGAGCGAAACGCCTCCCCACGCCATCCCGCCTTACGAGGCGGGCGACCCCGAGGTGTCGTCTCGGAGGGCTTCTCCCGATCCGGCAAGGCCAGAAGGTGATTCTTTGGCCACCCGAAGTCCTCAGTATTCGGCTCTTGAAGAGAGCAACCTGAAGGGTGCGGCTCCGCCTGTCATGCGGTCGGACGCACTGAAGGATCTGCTAGAGCAGGCGTTATCTCGTAAGCGCACTGCAGGCGCTAATGGGCATGGTGGTTGAGAGGGTTTCATCCGCAGAAAGCGGGTTGCATGAAGCCTTCATGAGTCTACTGAAAGGTTTTGAGGTACGCGAAGTGACGTGTATTTTTGACAATACCGCACATGTTTTAAATGTGCCCTTTGCAGATAGTAGCCCCTGAGACTCTGGTTTCCGTTGGAAACGGCGGTAAACAGAGGATCATAGTCACAGGTAATAATCCAGCCATCTTCATATGCAGGTTGCGGGAGGTCCGGTGGCTAGCCGGACTTGTGAGGTTGCCAAGCTAACGCGACGACTTCATGCGGCAGATGCCGACATCGTGCTTGTCAACAAGCGGCTTGACGAGACGCAGGGTATGTAATTTCTCCGTGATCAACATATGGTAAGAGGAGCGTAATGCCAGTATCTTGAACATGTTGTGAAATGCAGATGGAGCTGCGGCACTGGAGACCCTTCCGGCGGAACTTGCCCGAGCCAAAAAGCAAGCCAGGAATACTGATGCGGCCGCTCTAAAGGCGGCTGAAGAGCTGAGGGCCGAACAAGCTGCCCATTGCCAAAGTAAGGAGAAGATGGCCAAGATGGCCGTTGAGTTAAGTGATGTCACCGACCGATATCGGCTTCTTGAGAAGGAAAGCCGAGCAAGGGCTACGGAGCTGGAGAAGGCCATGGTAGCAGCCAAGGAATCCCGCTCTACAATTAGAGCGATGAACGAGGAGCTGCGTCGCCGGGGATATCACGGCTGGGAAGCCCTTTATGCTGCGGATGAAGTTCGTAGATCCTAAGTATGCTCCTATGGACCGGCTGTGGAGTTCTGCAGATGCCTATCTGGATTTGGCAGCGTGTCTGTGATGCGGCCGAGTTCTTCAAAGATCAAAGGGATCATGAAGTGGAGAAGCTGTTCTGGTCGCAATTTAATGGTCCAGCGCGTCCGCTTCCTCTGAATGAGCGGATGGCCGAATGGGCTGAGCTCCATAGGTTGTCCGGACTCGCCATGAGGTTTGTTGTGGATCACCAGGTGGCAGGGCCAAGGCCGAACAGTTACTTCAGCTTGGTGCAGCAGTTCCTTGGTGTTGTGCCGCGCATCAACGCTATGAAGAGGTCGTCGTGCATCGAGGGTGCGCGGATGGCGCTTGCCCGTGTCAAAACGCACTAGGCGGAGATGGAAGCCACCGCAATTGCAGCCCCTAGGTCGGCAATTAGCCGAGTAGCTGCCGAGCACTACTTTGATGAGGTCCTTAAGGCGCTCGTTCAATAGAAGTGCAAAGGTTTCAAGAATATTATGTTCGAATGACATGTATTCCCATTGAAAAGCAATGTTTTACTAAATTATATAAAGGCTATTTTTATACTTTTGCCTAAAAGTGTTATGGTGCCTCACATGCGCCGTTTATGTATATGTGTATATAACCTGAAAGTTTATAAATTTTCAAATTTCCCCCATACATATAATGCGGGGTGTTCGCAAAAGACGCGTGTTCACACTTGATCCAACGTCTTGGTCCATTAAGGAGGTGATAGCGCAAATTAACTAGGCAATCTGACTATATTGCTTTAACACTTTCACTTAGCCATAGGAGTTTGATAGTGGGGCTACTATATAGCCCCTGGTGGCTCCGCGCTCATCCGAATACGGGGCGCGGTCATACCTGGCCGGGAAACGTCCCTTCTGTTGGGGAACGTTGCAGAAAATAAAAATTTTCTATGCTTTCACCAAGATCAATCTATGAGTTCATCTAGCAACGAGAGAAAGGAGTGCATCTACATACCTTTGTAGATCGCGAGCGGAAGCGCTCAAGAGGGGATTGAGGGAGTCGTACTCGTCATGATCCAAATCACCGATGATCCTAGTGCTGAACGGACAGCACCTCCGCGTTCAACACACGTACGGAGCAGAGACGTCTCCCGCTCCTTGATCCAGCAAGGTGGAGGGAGAGGTTGAGGAAGAGAGCTCCAGCAGCAAAGACGACGGCGTGGTGGTGGTGGAGAGGCAAGATTCGGCAGGGCTTCGCAAAGCTCTTAACGGAGGAGGAGAGGTGTTGGGAGGGAGGGCTGCGCCTTGGATGTTGTGTGCAGCCCTCCCTCGCTTCTCTATTTATAGGGAAGGGAAGGGGTCGGCCCCTCTAGATGAGATCTAGAGGGGGCAGCGGCCAAGGGAGGGCTTGCCCCCAAGCAAGGGGGCGCCCACTAGGGTTCCCCCAACCCTAGGCGCATGGGCCCAAGGGGGATGCGCCCAGCCCTCCAGGGCTAGTTCCCTGCCCACTACGGCCCATGAGGCCCTCCGAGAGAGGTGGCCCTCCCGGTGGACCTCGAACCCCTCCGTGGCCCCACAGATAATACCGATATGCCCCCGAACCTTTCCGGTGACCGTATGACAACTTCCCATATATAAATCTTCACCTTCGGACCATTCCGGAACTCCTCGTGACGTCCGGGATCTTATCTAGGACTCCGAACAACATTCGGTAATCACATGCAAGTCTTCCTAATAACCCAAGCGTCACCGAACCTTAAGTGTGTAGACCCTACGGGTTCGGGAGACACGTAGACATGACCGAGACGACTCTCCGGTCAATAACCAACAGCGGTATCTGGATACCCATGTTGGCTCCCACATGCTCCTCGATGATCTCATTGGATGAACCACGATGTCGAGGATTCAAGCAACCCCGTATACAATTCCCTTTGTCAGTCGGTACATTACTTGCCCAAGATTCGATCGTCGGTATCCCAATACCTCGTTCAATCTCGTTACCGGCAAGTCACTTTACTCGTACCATAATGCATGATCCCGTGACCAGACACTTGGTCACTTTGAGCTCATTATGATGATGCATTACCGAGTGGGCCCAGAGATACCTCTCCGTCATACGGAGTGACAAATTCCAGTCTCGATCCGTGTCAACCCAACAGATACTTTTGGAGATACCCGTAGTATACCTTTATAGTCACCCGATTCGTTGCTAGGACGTTTGGTAGACCCAAAGCACTCCTACGGTATCCGGAGTTACACGATCTCATGGTCTAAGGAAAAGATACTTGACATTGGAAAAGCTCTAGCAAACGAACTACACGATATTGTGCTATGCTTAGGATTGGTCTTGTCCATCACATCATTCTCCTAGTGATGTGATCCCGTTATCAATGACATCCAATGTCCATAGTCAGGAAACCATGACTATCTCGCTGATCAACGAGCTAGTCTAGAGGCTCACTAGGGACATGTTGTGGTCTATGTATTCACACGTATTACGATTTCCGGATAATACAATTATAGCATGAATAAAAGACAATTGTCATGAACAAGGAAATATAATAATAATCCTTTTATTATTGCCTCTAGGGCATATTTCCAACAGTCTCCCACTTGCACTAGAGTCAATAATCTAGTTACATTGTGATGAATCGAATGCCCATAGAGTTCTGGTGTTGATCATGTTTTGCTTTCGCATGGAAGAGGTTTAGTCAACGGATCTGCGACATTCAGATCCGTATGTACTTTGCAAATATCTATGTCTCCATCTTGAACATTTTCACGGATGGAGTTGAAACGACGCTTTATGTGCCTAGTCTTCTTGTGAAACCTGGGCTCCTTGGCAAGGGCAATAGCTCCAGTGTTGTCACAGAATGGAGTGATTGGCCCCGACACATTGGGTATGACTCCTAGGTCGGTGATGAACTCCTTCATCCATATTGCTTCATGCGCTGCCTCCGAGGCTGCCATGTACTCCGCTTCACATGTAGATCCCGCCACGACGCCTCGCTTGCAAATCGCACCACCGACCGCTCCATGATTCAATATATACACGTATCCGGTTTGTGACTTAGAGTCATCCAGATCTGTGTCGAAGCTAGCATCGATGTAACCCTTTACGACGAGCTCTTCGTCACCTCCATAAACGAGAAACATATCCTTAGTCCTTTTCAGGTACTTCAGGATATTCTTGACCGCTGTCCAGTGTTCCTTGCCGGGATTACTTTGGTACCTTCCTACCAAACTTACAGCAAGGTTTACATCAGGTCTGGTACACAGCATGGAATACATAATAGATCCTATGGCTGAGGCATAGGGGATGACACTCATCTCTTCTTTATCTTCTGCCGTGGTCGGGCATTGAGCCGAGCTCAATCTCACACCTTGTAATACAGGCAAGAACCCTTTCTTGGACTGATCCATATTGAACTTCTTCAATATCTTATCAAGGTATGTGCTTTATGAAAGACCTATGAGGCATCTTGATCTATCCCTATAGATCTTGATGCCTAATATGTAAGCAGCTTCTCCAAGGTCCTTCATTGAAAAACACTTATTCAAGTAGGCCTTAATGATGTCCAAGAGTTCTATATCATTTCCCATCAAGAGGATGTCATCTACATATAATATGAGAAATGCTACAGCGCTCCCACTCACTTTCTTGTAAACGCATGCTTCTCCATAAGTCTTCATAAACCCAAACGCTTTGATCATCTCATCAAAGCGAATGTTCCAACTCCGAGATGCTTGCACCAGTCCATAAATGGATCGCTGGAGCTTGCATACCTTGTTAGCATTCTTAGGGTCGACAAAACCTTCCGGTTGCATCATATACAGCTCTTCCTTAAGATAGCCGTTAAGGAATGCCGTTTTGACGTCCATCTGCCATATCTCATAATCATAGTATGCGGCAATTGCTAACATGATTCGGACGGACTTCAGCTTCGCCGCGGGAGAGAAAGTCTCATCGTAGTCAACCCCTTGAACTTGCCGATAACCCTTAGCGACAAGTCGAGCTTTATAGATGGTAACATTACCATCCGCGTCCGCCTTCTTCTTAAAGATCCATTTGTTTTCTATCGCCGCCGATCATCGGGCAAGTCTGGCCAAAGTCCATACTTTGTTTTCATACATGGATTCTATCTCGGATTGCATGGCTTCAAGCCATTTGTTGGAATCTGGGCCCGCCATCGCTTCTTCATAGTTCGAAGGTTCACCGTTGTCTAACAACATGATTTCCAGGACAGGGTTGCCATACCACTCTGGCGTGGAACGTGTCCTTGTAGACCTACGAAGTTTAGTAGCAACTTGATCCGAAGTACCTTGATCATCATCATTAATTTCCTCTCCAGTCGGTGTAGGCACCACATGAACATTTTCCTGAGCTGCACTACTTTCCGGTTCAAGAGGTAGTACTTCATCGAGTTCTACTTTCCTCCCACTTACTCCTTTCGAGAGAAACTCTTTTTCCGTAAAAGGTTCCGTTCTTGGCAACAAAGATCTTTCCTTCGGATCTAAGGTAGAAGGTATACCCAATGGTTTCCTTAGGATATCCTATGAAGACGCATTTTTCCTACTTGGGTTCGAGCTTTTCAGTTTGAAGTTTCCTGACATAAGCATCGCATCCCCAAACTTTTAGAAACGACAGCTTAGGTTTCTTCCCAAACCATAATTCATACGGTGTCGTCTCAAGGGCTTTAGACGGAGCCCTATTTAAAGTGAATGTAGCTGTCTCTAGTGCTTATCCCCAAAATGATAGCGGTAAATCGGTAAGAGACATCATAGATCGCACCATATCCAATAGAGTGCGATTACGAAGTTCGAACACACCGTTACCGAGGTGTTCCAGGCGGCGTGAGTAGTGAAACGATTCCACATTTCCTTAAGTGCGTACCAAATTCGTGACTTAAATATTCTCCTCCATGATCTGATCATAGGAAATTTATCTTTCGGTCGCGTTGATTCTCTACCTCATTCTGAAATTCCTTGAACTTTTCAAAAGTCTCAGACTTGTGTTTCATCAAGTAGACATACCCATATCTACTCAGGTCGTTAGTGAGAGTGAGAACATAACGATATCCTCCGCGAGCCTCAACGCTCATTGGACCGCACACATCAATATGTATGATTTCCCATAAGTTGGTTGCTCGCTCCATTGTTCCGGAGAACGGAGTCTTGGTCATTTTGCCCATGAGGCATGGTTCGCATGTGTCAAATGATTCAAAATCGAGAGACTCTAAAAGTCCATCGGCATGGAGCTTCTTCATGCGCTTGACACCAATGTGACCAAGGCGGCAAAGTGCCACAAGTATGTGGGACTATCGTTATCAACTTTACATCTTTTGGTATTCACACTATGAATATGTGTAACATCACGCTCGAGATTCATTAAGAATAAACCATTGACCATCGGGCATGACCATAAAACATATCTCTCATATAAATAGAACAACCATTATTCTTGGATTTAAATGAGTAGCCATCTCGTATTAAACGAGATCCAGATACAATGTTCATGCTCAAACTTGGCACTAAATAACAATTATTGAGGTTTAAAACTAATCACGTAGGTAAATGTAGAGGTACCATGCCGACGGCGATCACATCGACCTTGGAACCATTCCCGACGCGCATCGTCACCTCGTCCTTCGCCAGTCTCCGCTTATTCCGCAGCTCCTGCTTTGAGTTACAAATATGAGCAACGGCACCGGTATCAAATACCTGTGAGCTACTACGAGCAATCGGTAAGGTACACATCAATTACATGTATATCACATATACCTTTAGTGTTGCCGGCCTTCTTGTCCGCTAAGTATTTGGGGCAGTTCCGCCCAAAGGACCCTTCCTTTGCAATAAAAGCACTCCGCCTCGTGCTTGGGTCCATTCTTTGACTTCTTCCCTAAGAATCGGCTTACCGGGCGCGGAAACATCCTTGTCGTCCTTCTTGAAGTTCTTCTTACCCTTGCCTTTCTTGAACTTGGTGGTTTTATTGACCATCAACACTTGATGTTCCTTTTTGATTTCTACCTCTGCTGACTTCAGCATTGAAAATACTTCAGGAATAGTTTTCACCATCCCCGCATATTGTAGTTCATTACAAAGCTCTTGTAGCTCGGTGGGAGCGATCAAGGATTCTCACAATGACCGCCTCGTCCGGAGGTTAATATCCAGGGATAGGCGGTTGTGCAACCAAGACATTTTGAGTATGTGCTCACTTGTAACTATTTTCCTCCATCTTACAACTATAGAACTTGTCGGAGACTTCATCTCTCGACCGGCGTGAGCTTGGAAAACCATTTTCAGCTCCTCGAACATCTCATATGCTCCGTGTTGCTCAAAACGCTTTTGCAGCCCCGGTTCTAAGCTGTAAAGCATGCCGCACCGAACGAGGGAGTAATCATCAAGACGCGAACGCCAAGCGCTCATAACGCCTTGGTTCTCTCGATGGGTGCTTCACCTAGCGGTCCTTCTACAACATATGCTTTCTTGGCAGCTATGAGGATGATCCTCGTGTTCCGGACCCGATCTGTATAGTTGCTGCCATCATCTTTCAGCTTGGTTTTCTAGGAACACGTTGAAGTTCATGTTGACATGAGCGTTGGCCATTTGATCTACAAGACATTTTTGCAAAGATTTTAGACTAAGTTCATGATAATTAAGTTCATCTAATCAAATTATTTAATGAACTCCCACTCAGATTGGACATCCCTCTAGTCATCTAAGTGTTACATGATCCGAATCGACTAGGCCGTGTCCGATCATCACGTGAGACGGACTAGTCATCATCGGTGAACATCTCCATGTTGATCGTATCTTCCATACGACTCATGTTCGACCTTTCGGTCTCTGTGTTACGAGGCCATGTCCGTACATGCTAGGCTCATCAAGTTAACCTAAGTGTTTTGCATGTGTAAATCTGTCTTACACCCGTTGTATGTGAACGTTAGAATCTATCACACCCGATCATCACGTGGTGCTTGAAACAACGAATCACTTAACGGGCGCACGCTTAGGGAACACTTTCTTGAAATTATAATGAGGATCATCTTATTTACTACCGTCGGTCTAAGTAAACAAGATGCAAAAACATGATAAACATCACATGCAATCAAATAGTAGTGACATGATATGGCCAATATCATATAGCTCCTTTGATCTCCATCTTCGGGCTCCATGATCATCTTCGTCACCGGCATGACACCATGATCTCCATCATCGTGTCTCCATGAAGTTGTTTCGCCAACTATTACTTCTACTACTATAGCTAACGGTTTAGCAATAAAGTAAAAGTAATTACATGGCGTTAAATCATTGACACGCAGGTCATACAATAATTAAGACAACTCCTATGGCTCGCCGTTGTCATACTCATCGACATGCAAGTCGTGATTCCTATTACAAGAACATGATCTCATACATCACAATATATCATTCATCATTCATCACCACTTTTGGCCATATCACATCACAAAGCAATTGCTGCAAAAACAAGTTAGACGTCCTCTAATTGTTGTTGCATCTTTTACGTGGCTGCAATAGGGTTCTTGTCAGGACCCCGATTCCAAGTCACATCGATCTAGCCGGTAACACCTCATATCACTTTGCGGCCTCACGCATGGTATTCCCACGGGTGTCGCCTTACCATGGCCCGGGACCGTTTGCGTCTTTTGGCTCACGTATATGATAGTGTCGCTAGCATCCATATGACAGAGAACCCGAGCCGACATGGCTAGTCGTGAACCCAAAGCGGCACTAACCCATGGGGACATGCATACATGAATCACATCGAGCATGTCGGTCATCAACGTATGAATCCGGGCTGTAGCACTGGGCTAACAGGGCTCCGGTAACCCGGCTGTAGCAGGCTAGGCAGGACTCCGGATGTCACAGCGTGACATTTCCCGAAGCGATGTACATAGGAACGAAGTGAAACACATGTCGGCTACCAAGTGTCCCGGCAGTAGTGCTTTGGGCTAGCAGGACTCGTGAACCGGTTGTAGCGGACTACTATCGCACAGTGAAGCACTAGACTACATTTCCCCATATGAGAGGCTGCCAAGGATAAACAACTAGATTGTCGGATCCCACACATACCAAGCATTTCAAACATACACACAATATGCTCAATATGTGTAAATACAACATGGCATCACAACATAACTCTATGACTCAAATATTCATTCATTAGGCCCGAGGAGCGAGATATTACAAACATGGGTCTCATGACCCAACACTCGAGCATACAAGTCAAAGCACAAGCGGAAGCTTAACATGTCCGAGTACGTACATCTACAAATGAAAAGGCTGAGAAGCCTGACTATCTACCACATCTGCCGGGCACAAGATCGTAGCCGAGGTAACAAGCTAAACGTCGAAATCCACATGGAACTACTAGTGAGACTGACGCCTATCTGCAAAACATAAAATAAGCAAACGTGAGTACAAATGTACTCAGCAAGACTTACATCAGAACTAACTACATATGCATCATTATCAAAAGGGGGTGGTGGAGTTTGACTGCAGCAAGCCAGCTTTGACTCGGTAGCTATCCTGAACTATGACTGCAAGTAACTCTTTTGAAGTGGCGCACACAAGTCCACATATTCACCATATCAATACACCACTATGGATCCGCTCCCGTCTCCCTACGAGAACGCCATCCATAGCACTCACGCTTATCTTGCGCATTTTAGAGTATCCACTTTCACTTGTCTATGAACTATGCAAGGGGTCCAAGTTTCCATATCCGAGGAATCCGGCTATTCGAATAGATATTGATAACCCTGCAGGGGTGTACATCTTCACACACGCTCTCGCCACTTATCGTCATGTACACGTCATGTAAATCGGCAACCTTCAAGCGGAAGCCGGGCGAGGGAGTCGGCCACGACCTGACTAACCACACAAGTCTCTCGTCCAGGTTTATCGCCTATTCGGGTTCCATCCGCAAGGAGATCCGCCGGTGTCGCCACGGCCCCAAACGATGTGTGCAGGGTTCCCAAGCCCACCAACCGGGTGCCACTTGGTACACCGGGCCATCGTTTAGTCTGTCCCAAGCCCAATTGCAGGTGCCACTTGGTAGACTACTAACACTACCTACAAACACCAGAAACTAGTTGCAACTCCTGGACAGAGATCGAGTTGATTAATAAGCCGAGAGGGGCCGAGTTACCGGAACCCAATGTGTGGTAGTAGCTGTTCATGGATCACAAACACAGAACTCAGTTCCTGAGGACGGCTGCAATGAGACAACCCACCATGTACTCCTACATGGCCTCTCACCGCTACCTTTACCAAATCGTGTTCACACACTTAGCTCACACACAGTATGACATGTTCAACACTTTCCAATTCATTCCCGATGAATCAGACCTGACACAACTCTAAGAAATAGCAGGCATGACAAACAAGCATGAATGAGTAGGCACATCAGGGCTCAAACAACTCCTACTCATGCTAGTGGGTTTCATCTAATTATCGTGGAATGACAGGTCATGCAGAGGATAAAGGGGTTCAGCTATCATGACAAGTAACACATGAGTCGTTGTTGTCCTAATGCAAGAAAATAGAGCAGGAGCGAGAGAGTGGGATTATATCGGAATGAACAAGGGGTTTTGCTTGCTCGGCATTTGAAGATAATATAGTTCTTCATCGGTGTCATCGAACTCATCGCCGTGACGTCGCTCATCGAGAGGGACAAATACCGGCAAACAAGGAGAACACCATCAATGCAATGCAACAATATGATGCATGAATGTGACATGGCAATATGCTGGTGTTTTGAGCTAATGCAGCTAGAAACAAAGTTAAATGAAGTTGGTTTGAACCCTAAGTTCAAAACCAAACTCCATATGTGAAATTCAATTGTCATTTATATGATTTGTGCTAAACAGCAGCTATAACTTGTTCTAACATGCATGAAAATGGTACATATGGATAGATTGGATTTTTCTGATCATTTTTCATATATAAATTATTTGATTTGGAGTTACGGTTGATTTTCTATGAATTTTAGAAGTTTATACTAATTTCTGGAATTTCCTGAATAAGAATAAATCCAGTAAATGATTTATTGCGTCAGCATTGCGTCAGGGTGGCGTCATCAAGTCAACAGATCGGGTCCAGGTCAAACCTGAGGGTGGGCCCCACATGTCAGTGTCCTAGTTAATTAACAGAGGTCGTTAGTGCTAATTTTGTCCTAACTAAAAAGTGTCGCGAGGCATGGGCCCACATGTAAGTGACCCAGAGGGTCATTAGATTAGTGCCTAATGGCGTTCTCGCCGGAGTTAGGCCGCCGGCGAGGTGCCGCGACGGCAGATGCTTCGGAAAACCGCTGTGCTGCACCATTTGAGGCGGGGTTTGCTCCTACGTGTTCCTGGAAGCGAGCTGCGTCGACCAGTGGTGGTGGCCGGACCTATGGTGGCCGGAGCCGACGACGGCAAGCTCCAAGGCGGCGGCCGGAGTTTGGGTGGTCGCAGGATCGGTGTTGCAGCTTGCAAGCGAGCCAACAGATGCGCTGGGGCTGCTCTACGGGATGCTACGAGCGTGTTGGAGTCGCCGGGGTGACCAAATGCTCACCGGAGCTGCGTTGACGGTGAGCTCGGCCGGCGGCGTGCTGCGGGAAGCAAGGGGGCGACGGCTACGGCAGGCAAGAGGCAGCGGGGTTAGGGGGATTAGATGCAGGTGCTCACAGGAAGAACGATGAGGTGGTCAGCGAGCTCGGGGGCGTCTTCGGTGCTGCGAATCGAGCGGCGGCAATCGCCGGCCGTGGCGATGAAGATGGCGGTGATGGCGTGGCTTCAGGGCACCTGGCGTCGCGTGCGTCGTGGTAGAGCTTCCCGGATCCAAGGCGGAGCTCGTGGCCTAACTGGCTGGGCGTGGGGATGCTGGTGGCTCTGGTGGTGCTCGTCGGCGGTCTCAAAAGGCCCGGGATGAGCAAGGGAGAGAGACAGAGGAGGGAGAGGGGTACGGGGAGAGAGTGGGGCGGTCGGGGAGGTTGCGTGGCGTCTCCGTGGCGTCGTCTAGGAGCACCGGGAGGAGCCAGGCAGGCAGGGAGGGGGGAGGTGGCCGGCGCGGGGCGGCCACGCGCCTCTGTCCTTCTGGCGAGGGAGGAAGACGACATGGGGGGGGAAGCGGCGGTGGGCTGGGCCGTGCTGGTGGGCTGCCAGCTGGGCCGGTTGGTGGCGCCAGGTAAGTTATTCCCTCTCTCTCTTATTTCTGTTTTCTATTTTTCTGAAACTTTGCGGCTTTATTAAAAATATCTAGGCATTTTCAAAAATCACCAAACTGTGCATGCCCAATGTATAGAATATATCCAACATGGAACATTTCAGTTTAGGAGTATTTGGACATTTAAAATATTTTATAGAATTTAAATGTCCAAATTCAAATACTTATGATTTAATTCAGTGACCTCGGGATGACCTAGAAAATTGTGCAGCATTTTGTCAGAGGTTTAAGACCAAGGCAAAGATGATGAACATTTAGAAAGCCATTTGGATTCACTGAAAATATTTTTAGGTTGAACCTATTTGAATTCCATTTGGTACTAGGGTTTGGACATCCCCATTTTAGGTTTAAATGAAATTTTAAACATGATGCAGCAACAAGCTATTCCAAGTGCATAGCAAGGCTAGGGACGTGAAAACTCACCCCCACTAAACAAGAATCTCGTCCCGAGATTCAGGCATAGGGTAGAATGAAGGGGAAATGCAAACTAACACAATCTTCACGATCCAGGGTGCACTTCATAAGAGCGTTGATTCGATCACCATCTTTGTCTGCCCCTCTTGCTCCGAGAACTCAAGCCAGCATGACAAAGAGAGGATAGGGAAAAAGTCTAAAAGGATCGATCTTATTGAAGGTCGAACAACTTAGGATCAACTCAGGGGATGAGGCATAGAACACCTCTTGAGCTGAGAAGTTCAAACACACTTCGAGAGGAATGGAAGAACAGATGACGGGGTTCGATTTGGTAGGCAACAATTCCATGCTTGAGGAGATGGTGAATGGTTTCAAGATAGCTTTAAATAATTGCCATGATACCATAACGGGGCACCTTAGGGGAGGTGACTTGTGGAAATATTCCCTTAAGTGGCAAAAAGAATTACTTTTGATACAGATATCATTGAAACTCTTTATACCAACCTAAGGCAATTCTCGAGCGACCAATTGGAGGGGTTCGGTTGAATGGCATACCTGGATTAGAATGGATGATGTGGATTACTTTGTTGAAAACAACACAAGGGATGATTTTAGTAAATGGGGAGAAGCTCAACAGTAGAGAGTGAGTCCACTGTTTGAAAAGTTATAGCATAACCGAGGAAACTGAGAGCAATCCCAGTTAGTGCCGATGATAACACTAGCGCCAGCGTGCTCTCAAGAACTTGAGCATTTCCATATTCATCAAGGTTTTACCAACATCCGTGTCAAGGATCCTGGCAACACAACATACTACCATGATGGATAGTGATGGACAATGCAGATGCATAGGAAGATAACAGCTTCTCAGATTTCACCTTAGCGGGCCAAGGGAATAAAATCTGGATGATCGACCGAGAGACATTTAGCACTCCGCTTCTAATGTTCTCCTTGATGTGCTAGCGTAAACCATAGATAATTATGGTTTGATATCTAGAACATCAAGTAAAAGGTCGAACTTCGGGAACACAAAAATTCATAAGAAACAACTAGGGAGTAGATCCTACAAAATCCTTATGGGGAGGTGGCCAACTTCCTCAAACAAGATACTACAATAATAGGTCTTCCGGCTGGGTGTGTTGGCCACGACATCCACTTTACCGGTTATCGAAGAACCAATATTATAGTTCTTGGGAAATGTTCCAACCATCATATCCGCTCGAGATTTAGATCTGGTTGGTGTCAGGATATTCAGACTCATCGAGTCTAGGAAGAAAACGAAAGTTTGCAACACAAATCGATTTAAATGACGCTATGAGATTCTCGGAAATGAACTATTTATAGCAAGCTCAAAAACATGAGCTGGTTCTGCTACACATGTGTGAACATGCTGTCTCAGACAAAACATGATCACATGGTAGTCTTACAATAAAACACTACCGAAGTTACGATAGGGAACCATCATCAATGACATCAAGTCTCCACGCTGCGGAAGTCCAAAGAGTTCACCTTGGATGACTCCTTTATCTTTGAACAACTCAATCGGTGGCTTGGTGTGCTAGGAATACATATAGAATGAAGGTTGCAAGTCTCCAGACCACAGGATACTTCGCACATATGCATGACTGACTTGGGATGATTCCAGAGGAAGCAAAACAAACCTTTCTCAAATCCACGGCGGCAACTTACACCAAATGCACGTGAATCAGAGAAAGTCACTTCTTTCATCAAACATATTCTTCACGGATGGGACATGAAGATAATGCTTATAAAAGTTTCCAACACTAGGTTGATGTTCAACATGAATCATGGGGGAGACAAAATGTTGCTGATGGGCTCAACAACAACTCATCAGAATTTCCATATCACTGGACTTCCACCATCATGTGAACACGGTGATAGTATTGGTCAGACCAAAAGATGTAATGGTGTATGCTCGAGGGGTCAACCACGAGTAAGACAACATTACGAGCATCGTTGGTACTGATTTGATTTGACGATAGCCCACACTCAAATCAGAGGATTGATAGGACAATAGGTCCAAAGAATCGATCACAGTGGACCAATCGATGAAGATATCATCTTTCTTCAACACACACTACACAAGAATATCCCTTTGAACGAACTAAGTTAGGCAAGCTTTTATCTTCCAACTCTCCAAGTTGTTGTTTAGCCTACACAACTAGCTCAAGGGTTTCCAACACAGATTCTTGGAGAAGGGGTGGTTTACACGAAACCAACTTGATCACGAGCTCAACATAGCGGTCAGGTGACAACCTGGTGATACTTCCGAGAAGATAATGGAAAAATCACGAACCACCGATATATTACTAGGCTCGAGAACAATCTTGCTTTTGAGGGCAAGACGATATGATCAAATGAGTGAGGACTTGACAAGATCCTAACTCATCAATCGAAGTGTGCACCAGAAATAAGGACTAGGTAGCACGATCAATCTTAGGATGACGATTTAATAACCAACACGCTAAGAATGAGAATATTGTCCATTTGCTACCAAGCAATGAAGTTGCTAGGAGTATCGATTTCACACACCACAATTCACTAGTTGGCATTCCGGTTGCGACAACACGGAACCGAGGAATGAATAATGATGGCGGGAAGTATCACTGCATCAAGAATTCCTAAGAGGTTGTGCAATTCCCATGACATTCTTGACATAAGATGGCAATACTTCAAGGTAGAACAGAATCAAAAGCTGAATTGGCATTTTGATCTCATGGAATACAACCGCTTTGACCCAATCCTGGATATGGTTGAGGTACTGGAGTTTGTTTCTCCTAGTCATTCCGGAATAGAATGGCTTGACGGACCACACGAGTAATAGGCATCGATGAACACGAATGCACAATTACTCTTGACTATCAATTGACAGACGGGGGTAGGAATACAACTAAGGAGGAACAACTCGAGGAGCATATAACTTTCTGAGTTCTGGATGCATAGGTTAGTATGTCGAATCAAGTTCAACAGGTTTCTTTCGGATAACCCATGCAGAGAGGTAGGACTGACAGAGTCACAATTATGAATGGAGAACTCCTCAAGAGTACTCTGATTGTGATCTTTTGGTTCCAATAACTTCTGCCTTAAATAGTTCATGGTATTTGGAAGAAGGATATACCACGGACCTCGAGGACTAGTGCAAAGGTTACTAATATCCTAAAGGAACTAGCAAATACTAACAACATGAAGTAGGGTGAATCTCGGGTTCAAGAAACCCAGGAGTAGAATGCCTACTACTAAATGGCATCACGGGATGCTTTTGAGAATGGTGGCCAGAGTTATCACACTGGGGATACAAAAGCATTGCTAAATTGCTAGGTGACTTCCTAAACAACTAGGGTCATAATAATAGCTCCAACATCTATGCCGAGGCAACAAAGTACCTCAACTTACCGATTAGTGTGCTTATTCTGACCAAAAAGGACATCGAAGCGGAAGGAAAGGATTTGCAAATGCATCAGACTATTTAGAGATCTCGATGACTTGACAGCATAACGGCTGTAAATGCTCAAAAGATTTGAGACATCATGCAAAATGGTGGCATAACCACTCTACAACATCATAGCAAGATTCTCGAGATCAACAGCTAACATAAAGAAATAGTAGGAACTGAACTGAGGCTTGAAACCAACAATCTTAAAAGTCTATGGATTAGTAACACGTCATCCTAATAGATAGATGAGAAGCCTAGTTCTTAAACCCCGTAGAAGAGAAGAGGTTGACTCAGGTTAGAAGGCCATGAGGTATAAGGAGTAAAAAGAGCCTTACGTTCCCTTACACAATCAATTCCCTTACATAACTAAACCATTTCTAGACACAACTTCGACCAGTTTGGCTTGGTAATCCTACACGCAGTCAGGCTCTGATACCAAAGCTGTCAGGACCCCGATTCCAAGTCACATCGATCTAGCCGGTAACACCTCATATCACTTTGTGGCCTCACGCACGGTATTCCCACGGGTGTCGCTTTACCATGGCCCGGACCGCTTAGTCTTTTGGCTCACGATATGATAGTGTCGCTAGCATCCATATGACAGAGAACCCGAGCCGACATGGCTAGTCGTGGAACCCAAAGCGGCACTAACCCATGGGGACAGGCATACATGAATCACATCGAGCATGTCGGTCATCAACGTATGAATCCGGGCTGTAGCACTGGCTAACAGGACTCCGGTAACCCGGGTTGTAGCAGTTAGGCAGGACTCGGATGTCACCGCGTGACATTTCCCGAAGGCTGAACATAGGAACGAAGTGAAACACAAGCCGCCGATCAAGTGTCCAGAGCAGGTAGTCTGGGCTAGCAGGACTCCGGTGAACTGGTCAGAAGCGGACTACTATCGCTCAGGAAGCACTAGACTACATTTCCCCATTTGAGAGGCTGCCAAGGATAAACAACTAGATTGTCGGATCCCACACATACCAAGCATTTCAAACATACACACAATATGCTCAATATGTGTAAATACAACATGACATCACAACATAACTCTATGACTCAAATATTCATTAATTAGGCTCCGAGGAGCGAGATATTACAAACATGGGTCTCATGACCCAACACTCAGAGCATACAAGTCAAAGCACAAGCGGAAGCTTAACATGTCTGAGTACATATCTACAAATGAAAAAGGCCGAGAAGCGACTATCTACCACATCCGCCGGACACAAGATCGTAGCTGAGGTAACAAGCTAAACATCAAGTCCACACGGAACTACTAGCGTAGACCGACGCCTCTCTCGCAAAACATAAAATAAGCAACGTGACTACAAATGTACTTAGCAAGACTTACATCGTAACTAACTACATATGCATCATTATCAAAAGGGGTGGTGGAGTTTGACCGCAAAGAAGCCAGCTTTGACTCGGTGGCTATCCCGAACTACCACGCAAGTAACTCTTTGAGGTGGCACACGAGTCCACATATTCACCATATCAATACACCACTATGGATCCGCTCCTGCCTCCCTCACGAGAACGCCATCCATAGCACTCACGCTTATCTTGCATTTTAGAGTATCCACTTTCACTTGTCTAGAACTATGCAAGGGGTCCAAGTTTCCATATCCGAGGAATCCGCTATTCGAATAGATATTGATAACCCCGCAGGGTGTACTTCTTCACACACGCTCGCCACTTATCGCCTCAGACACGCCATGTACCTCGGTAACCTTCAAGCGGAAGCCGGGCGAGGGAGTCGGCCACGACCGACTAACCACACAAGTCTCTCGTCCCGTGTTTATCGCCTATTCGGGTTCCATCCGCAAGGAGATCCGCCGGGATGTCGCCACAGCCCCAAACGATGTGTGCAGGGTTCCCAAGCCCACCAACCGGGTGCCACTTGGTACACCGGCCATTGTGCCTAGTCTCGTCCCAAGCCCACTGCACTGGTGCCACTTGGTAGACTACTAACACTACCTACAAACACCAGAAACTAGTTGCAACTCCTGGACAGAGATCGAGTTGATTAATAAGCCGAGAGGGGCCAAGTTACCGGAACCCAATGTGTGGTAGTAGTTGTTCATGGATCACAAACACAGAACTCAGGGCCTCGAGGACGGCTGCAATGAGACAACCCACCATGTACTCCTACATGGCCTCTCACCGCTACCTTTACCAAATCGTGTTCACACACTTAGCTCACACACAAGAGGGACATGTTCACCACTTTCCAATTCATTCCCGATGAATCAGACTGACACAACTCTAAGCAATAGCAGGCATGACAAACAAGCATGAATGAGTAGGCAGGTCAGGCTCAAACAACTCCTACTCATGCTAGTGGGTTTCATCTAATTCTTGTGGGAATGACAGGTCATGCAGAGGATAAAGGGGTTCAGCTACCGCAGCAAGTAACACATGAGTCGTTGTTGTCCTAATGCAGTAAAATAGAGCAGGAGCGAGAGAGAGTGGGATTATATCAGAATGAACAAGGGGGTTTTGCTTGCCTAGCACTTCTGAAGATGATATAGTTCTTCATCGGTGTCATCGAACTCATCGTCGGTACGTCGTCTACTGAGAGGGGACAAATACCGGCAAACAAGGGAGAACACCATCAATGCAATGCAACAATATGATGCATGAATGTGACATGGCAATATGCTGGTGTTTTGAGCTAATGCAGCTAGAAACAAAGTTAAATGAAGTTGGTTTGAACCCTAAGTTCAAAACCAAACTCCATATGTGAAATTCAATTGTCATTTATATGATTTGTGCTAACCAACATCTATAAGTTGTTCTAACATCCATGTAAATGGTACAGATGGATAGATTGGATTTTTCTGATCATTTTTCATATATAAATTATTTGATTTGGAGTTACGGTTGATTTTCTATGAATTTTAGAAGTTTATACTAATTTCGAATTTCACGAATAAGAATAAATCCAAAGAAATGATTTATTGCACAAGATTAAGGCCGTGGTGACGTCATCAAGTCAACAGACCGGGTCCAGGTCAAACCCGAGGGTGGGCCCCACATGTCGTTGTCCTAGTTAATTAACAGAGGTTCTTAGTGCTAATTTTGTCCTAACTAAAAAGTGTCGATGAGGCATGGGCCCACATGTAAGTGACCCAGAGGGTCATTAGATTAGTGCCTAATGGCGTTCTCGCCGGAGTTAGGCCGCCGGCGAGGTGCCGCGGCGGCAGATGCTTCGGAAAACCGCTGTGCTGCACCATTTGAGGCGGGGTTTGCTCCTACGTGTTCCTGGAAGCGAGCTGCGTCGACCAGTGGTGGTGGCCGGACCTATGGTGGCCGGAGCCGACGACGGCGAGCTCCAAGGCGGCGGCCGGAGTTCGGGTGGTCGCGGGATCGGTGTTGCAGCTCGCAAGCGAGCCAACTGATGCGTTGGGGCTGCTCACGGGTGTTACTGAAGCGTGTTGGAGTCGCCGGGGTGACCAAATGGTCACCGGAGCTGCGTTGACGGCGAGCTCGGCCGGCGGCGTGCTGCGGGCAGCAAGGGGGCGACGGCTACGGCGAACAAGAGGCAGCGGGGTTAGGGGGATTAGATGCAGGTGCTCACAGGGAGAACGATGAGGTGGTCAGCGAGCTCGGGGCGTCTTCGGTGCTGCGAATCGAGCGGCGATCGCGGCCGTGGCGATGAAGATGGCGGTGATGGCGCGTGGCAGGGGCACCGGCGTCGCAAGGCGTCGTGGTAGAGCTTCCCGGATCCAAGGCGGAGCTCGTGGCCTAACTGGCCGAGCGTGGGGATGCTGGTGGCTCCGGTGGTGCTCTGCCGGGCGGTCTCAAAAGGCCCGGGGATGAGCGAGGGAGAGAGACAGAGGAGGAGAGGGGTACGGGAGAGAGTGGGGCGGTCGGGAGGTTGCGTGGCGCCTCCGTGGCGCTGCCTAGGAGCACCGGAGGAGCCAGCAGGCAGGAGGGGAGGTGGCGGGGCGGCCACGCCGCCTCTATCCTTCTGGCGAGGGAGGAAGACGACATGGGGGGAAACGGCGGTGGGCTGGGCGTCTTTGGTGGGCTGCCACCGGGCGGTTGGTGGCGCCTGTAAGTTATTCCCTCTCTCTCTTATTTCTGTTTTCTATTTTTGAAACTTTGCGGCTTTATTAAAAATATCTAGGCATTTTCAAAATCACCAAACTGTGCATGCCCAATGTATAGAATATATCCAACATGGAACATTTCAGTTTAGGAGTATTTGGACATTTAAAATATTTTATAGAATTTAAATGTCCAAATTCAAATACTTATGATTTAATTCAGTGACCTCAGGATGACCTAGAAAATTGTGCAACATTTTTGTCAGACGTTTAAGACCAAGGCAAAGATGATGAACATTTTAGAAAGCCATTTGGATTCACTGAAAATATTTTTAGGTTGAACCTATTTGAATTCCATTTGGTACTAGGGTTTGGACATCCCCATTTCAGGTTTAAATGAAATTTTAAACATGATGCAGCAACAAGCTAGTCCTAGTGCATAGCAAGGCTAGGGACGTGACAGTTCTAGCAAGAACGTTTTCTTACCTACGAAAAAGCCACAACGTAATTTGTCAACTTCTATTTACCCTTCATAAGGACCCTTTTCATCGAATCCGCTCCAACTAAAGTTGGAGAGATAGACACCCGCTAGCCACCTTATGCAATTAGTGCATGTTAGTCGGTGGAACCTGTCTCACGTAAGCGTACGTGTAAGGTCGGTCCGGGCCGCTTCATCCCACAATACCGCTGAAGCAAAATAAGACTAGTAGTGGCAAGAAAGTTGACAACATCTACGCCCACAACAGATTTGTGTTCTACTTGTGCAAAGAGAACTACGCATAGACCTAGCTCATGATGCCACTGTTGGGGAACGTTGCAGAAAATAAAAAAATTCTACGCTTTCACCAAGATCAATCTATGAGTTCATCTAGCAACGAGAGAAAGGAATGCATCTACATACCTTTGTAGATCACGAGCGGAAGCGTTCAAGAGAACGGGGTTGAGGGAGTCGTACTCGTCGTGATCAAATCACTGATGATCCTAGTGCTGAACGGACAGCACCTCCGCGTCCAACACACGTACGGAGCGGAGACGTCTCCCGCGCCTTGATCCAGCAAGGTGGAGGGAGAGGTTGAGGAAGAGAGCTCCAGCAGCAGCACGACGGCGTGGTGGTGGTGGAGAGGCAGTACTCCGGCAGGGCTTCGCCAAGCTCTTAACGGAGGAGGAGAGGTGTTGGGGAGGAGAGGGCTGGGCCTTGGATGTTGTGTGCAGCCCTCCCCTCGCCCCTCTATTTATAGGGAAAGGGGGAAGGGGGCCGGCCCCCTCTAGATGAGATCTAGGGGGGCAGCGGCCAAGGGAGGGGCTTGCCCCCAAGCAAGGGGCGCCCCACTAGGGTTCCCCCAACCCTAGGCGCATGGGCCCAAGGGGGATGCGCCCAGCCCTCCAGGCTGGTTCCCTGCCCACTACGGCCCATGAGGCCCTCCCGAGAGAGGTGGCCCCTCCCGGTGGACCCTCGAACCCTCCGGTGGCCCCAGTACATAATACCGATATGCCCCTAACCTTTCCGGTGACCGTATGACAACTTACCATATATAAATCTTCACCTTCGGACCATTCTGGAACTCCTCGTGACGTCTGGGATCTTATCCGGGACTCCGAACAACATTCGGTAATCACATACAAGTCTTCCTAGTAACCCTAGCGTCACCGAACCTTAAGTGTGTAGACCCTACGGGTTCGGGAGACACGTAGACATGACCGAGACGACTCTCCGGTCAATAACCAACAGCGGGATCTGGATACCCATGTTGGCTCCCACATGCTCCTCGATGATCTCATCGGATGAACCACGATGTCGAGGATTCAAGCAACCCCGTATACAATTCCCTTTGTCACCGATTAAGACGTTATTTGCCCGAGATTCGATCGTCGGTATCCCAATACCTCGCTCAATCTCGTTATCGCAAGTCACTTTACTCGTACCATAATGCATGATCCCGTGACCAGACACTTGGTCACTTTGAGCTCATTATGATTATGCATTACCGAGTGGGCCCAGAGATACCTCTCTGTCATACGGAGTGACAAATTCCAGTCTCGATCCGTGTCAACTCAACAGATACTTTTGGAGATACCCGTAGTATACCTTTATAGTCACCCAGTTACGTTGTGACGTTTGGTACACCCAAAGCACTCCTACGGTATCCGGGAGTTACACGATCTCATGGTCTAAGGAAAAGATACTTGACATAGGAAAAGCTCTAGCAAACGAACTACACGATCTTGTGATATGCTTAGGATTGGGTCTTGTCCATCACATTATTCTCCTAATGATGTGATCTCGTTATCAATGACATCCAATGTCCATAGTCAGGAAACCATGACTATCTGTTGATCAACGAGCTAGTCAACTAGAGCCTCACTAGGGACATGTTGTGGTGTATGTATTCACATGTGTATTACGATTTCTGGATAATACAATTATAGCATGAATAAAAGAAAATTATCATGAACAAGGAAATATAATAATAATCCTTTTATTATTGCCTCTAGGGCATATTTCCAACACCTTCGTTAATGCGGAGGAATCCCGAAGATTCCGATAAGTTATCGAGTGGTTGACCAGTCTCTCGCTTTATCATGACAGTCAGTTTTCGGCTTTCTCTACTGAGGTGCTCGTCTGGGCTAGCCAGGGCACAATCGCAGTAGTTCTCCTGGTACCGCCTTAGCCGATAGAGCGGAACGTAAGGTAGCAAAACACAGGAGCCGGGCAAACCCAACATTTGACCAAATACATGATTCGGAGCTGATGCATATAAGGCCTAATCATGACGCCGAACACTCCCTAAGGTGTTCGGTCTTTGAAACATATATTGGGCTTAGGTGATGCCCTTTGATAATGAACCCATAGTGTCCAAAGACGAGCAATATTCGACATGGCCACATGCCAAGACGCCAAGATCCTTCTCGGTTGTATTGAGAATCCGGAGGATGTGAACAACAAAAGACAAAAAAAAGGTTTATGCAGGTCTTAATCTAAAGAGAAACCTTTGCATCGGGTCCTCGCTGCACGTCTGCGCTGTGTCTGCAGCCGTATCCTGGACGGGTGTAGCACGATCGTCATCTGTAAAAGAGAGGTGCTTAGTGAAAAGTTGTTGTGCAAAATTTTGGTTATCATAAATAAACCATGAAAAAGTCGAGATGGATAAAGTTGAGCCGAATTATCGCGCGAAGCCCCGGCATCGCTCTATACGGGTGTAACCATCGAACCAATATCTATCCAATGATTGGCCGGACTCGTCGAACCGTGTCCGCGGTCCTAACGATCGGTCATCATCTCTGGTGGTGAGGCCGTCTAGTGTTCGGTTGTTAAAGCAGCCGTGCGTTCTTCTGCTCGGAACAAACGCTTAACGTTTCCATGTACTGTGATGGTGCCGCGCGGACCGGGCATTTTAAGTTGGAGTAAAGCGCAATGCGGTATTGCATTGAAACGGGCGAAAGCCTCTCATCCGAGTAGTGCTTGATAGCCACTTCGGAATGGAGTAACGTCGAAGGTTAACCTTTTGCTCCGGGGGTTGTCGGGCGAGCCGAACACAACCTCTAGTACTAGAGAGCCCGTGCAATGACCCTTCAGGCTCGGTATTACTCCCTTGAAGGTAGTATTACCGTGGCTGATGTTTGTTGGGTTTATCCCCATTTTGCGGACGGTGTCTGGTATATCGATTTAGATCATCGCCGCCGTCCATAAGGACTCGTGTAAGGTGGTATCCGTTTACTATTGGGTCCAGCACCAAGGCAGCTGATCCTTCCTGCCGGATACCTATTAGGTGATCCCTGCGATGGAAAGTGGCCGGGCAGGCCGACCAGTGGTAGGACTCATGGGTGACGGGCTCTATGACTCGTGTATTTCGGAGTGCGTATTTGCCTCTCCTCTTTGTCACGTGGATAACATTTACTGTTTTGACTTTTGGCGGGAATTTTTTATGTCCCCCAGTGTCTTGCTGGCAAGGCATATCCTTGTCCTTGCTCAGAGTGTCCTCCCCCTTGTGTTCGACATTTAGCTTGCCAGCCTGCTTGAAGACCCAGCAGTCTCTGTGGGTATGATTTGCAGGCTTGCCGGGGGTGCCGTGGATCTGACATAGTTTGTCTAGAATCTTGTTTAGGCCGGTCGGTTCATCTCTGTTGCCTTTAAAGGGATTTTTCCACTGACCCGGTCGAGAACCTCTAAATATGGCGTTTACCGCCGTGTTGTCTGGGATGTCTTCTTTATTCCCGTGCTTGTTTTTACTGCGTCGTGATTTTCCATCGCCGTCCCGGACCTTGGATGTGCTTGGGTCGCTGGTGCTGCTGCGAGATAACCAGCTGTCCTCGCCCGTGCAAAAGCGGGTCATGAGGCTTGTTAGGGCTGCCATTGTTCTCGACTTTTCTTGGCCAAGGTGTCTAGCAAGCCATTCATCTCGAACGCTGTGCTTGAAAGCTGCTAGGGCTTCAGCGTCCGGACAATCGACAATTTGGTTCTTCTTAGTGAGAAACCTATTCCAAAGCTTTCAGGATGACTCTCCAGGCTGTTGAATTATATGACTCAAATCAGCAGCGTCCGGGGGTTGGACATAAGTCCCTTGAAAGTTAGTCCGGAAAGCGTCCTCGAGCTCCTCCCAACTTCCAATGGAATTTTCGGGGAGGCTTTTCAGCCAGTGTTGAGCTGGTCCTTTGATCTTGAGGGGTAAGTATTTGATGGCGTGGAGATCGTCTCCACGAGCCATGTGAATATGGAGGATGAAGTCTCGATCCGCACTACTGTGGTCCGTGGGTTCCGTCGTATGACTCTATGTTAACTGGTTTGAACCCTTCTGGAAATTCATGGTCTAATACCTCGTCGGAGAAACATAGGGGGTGAGCGGCACCCCTGTATTTGGTTGTGCCATGGCGTTCGGACGGTTGTGGTATTTGGTGTTGGCTGAGTGCTGGAGCGCGTTTCCTTGGTCCATAGATGGATCTGGTTGCGCCGGCCCGTTGATGCGGGTCCTCGCGTCGGCCATGTACTGACTTATGTGCGGCCTCGTTGGCCACCCTATCACGGCCACGAGGTCATCGATCTGACCGATCAGTGGTTTTGTTTTTTGGCTGCGAGGGTTCGAAGGCCTCGTCGTCGAACTCCGGCAGCAGCTTCCGCTTTGGGTAGCTCTTCGTGGGGCGACTGCCGCCGTACTTTTCTGCCGTGTCGAGCACTCTATTCCATCTACTATTGAGTGTGTTTTGTGCGGCCTCGAGCCTTTGTTTCTGCTTCTTCAAACTTCTTGCAGTGGCCATAAGCCTTTCTTGCTCCAGCTGCCCTTCCAGGATGATGCACTCGTCGTTGTCCGGACTGTTCTCCTGACCGGAGACGGGTTGGTTGTCTTGATGTTTGGCGTCGCCGTGCTCGGACAGCGGCTCTACACTTTGTTCATCGTCCGCTGGCTTACCCTGCTCTATCGCTGGGTCAATTTGGCTTCTTGTTGCGCTGTTGTCGCTGTTTTTGCCAAGGCGGAATTTAGAACGAGCCACGGGCGCCGCTTTTGATTGCTTTTCGTGGGAGCTATCTTTCGCTGCATCCTCGTTATTATTTTCTTTGGGTGTATCCACCATATATACGTCATATGATGAGGTGGCGGTCCAGTGCCCTGTGGGCAGTGGTTCCTGTTCATCTCCGGCATCGGTGTCCATACCATCAATGTCTTCAGAGTCGAAGTCGAGCATGTCGGTCGAATTGTCGACAGTGGCTACTAAGTGGGTGGTGGGAGGGGATTGAATTTCTTCATCGTCCGCGTCCCACTCTAGCCGGACATAGTTCGGCCGAGGTTCTCCAGACAGGGAAGAGATTTTTATGAGTTCAGTATGTCGCCTAAGGGCGAGTGCTGAAAGATATCTGCGGAGGTGAATTCCATGATCGGCGCCCAATCGGATTCGATAGGTATGGGTGCGGGTGGTACGGAGTCCGTGGCCGAGGACGAGTCCAGCAGTTCGGCGACACGGGTCTCGTGAAGGGTAAGGTCATTATTCGGCTCTATCGCCACTGAGGGTGCGGCCTCCGTGGCGGAGTCTATCCTCCCATCCTCGGATGGCGCGATCTGCTCCAGACTAGAGGTTGAAGTAGTTGCTGGCGTGATCTCTCGAACACCGTCCGATGGCAGAGCTATATCGTGCTCGTCGTGATTGTGCGGCACACCTGGCATGGGCCCGAATCCGTCGAAGATCAAGTCTCCGCGGATATCGGCAGTGTAATTCAAGTTTCGAAACCTGACCTGATTGTGACGCCCCCGATTCAATCGTACACTAATCATGCACGCAAATGTGTACGATCAAGATCAAGGACTCACGGGAAGATATCACAACACAACTCTAGAGACAAATTAAAATAATACAAGCTTTATATTACAAGCCAGGGGCCTCGAGGGCTCGAATACAAAAGCTCGAAAACACAAGAGTCAGCGGAAGCAACAATATTTGAGTACAGACATAAGTTAAACAAGTTGCCATAAGATGGCTAGCACAAACTGGGATACAGATCGAAAGAGGCGCAGGCCTCCTGCTTGGGATCCTCCTAAACTACTCCCGGTCGCCGCCGGGCTGCACGTAGTAGTAGGCACCTCCGGTGTAGTAGTCGCCATCGACGGTGGCGTCGGCTCCACAGGCTCCGCCGTCGCCGCAGCAATTGGATAGAGATAGGGGAAAAAGGGGGAACAAGGCAACCGTGAGTACTCATCCAAAGTACTCGCAAGCAAGGAGCTACACTACATATGCATAGATATATGTGTAAAGGGCCATATCAGTGGACTGAACTACGTAATGCCGTAATAAGAGGGGGATAACTAATCACCGCCGAAGACTACGCCCGCAACCTCCGTCTTGCAAAGATGTAGAAGAGAGTAGATCAAGTCCTCCAAGTAGCATCGCATAGTATAATCCTACCCGGCGATCCCTCCTCAATGCCCTCGTTAGAGAGCGACCACCGGGTTGTATCCGCACTTGGAAGGGTGTGTTTTATTAAGTATCCAGTTCTAGTTGTCATAAGGTCAAGGTACAACTCCAAGTCGCCCTGTTATCAAGATCACGGCTACTCGAATAGATTAACTTCACTGCAAGGGTGCACCACATAACCCAACACGCTTGATCCCATTTGGCCGGACACACTTTTCTCGGGTCATGCCCGCCGCATGAAGATCAACACGCCGCAGCCCCACCTAGGCACAACAGAGGTCAAGACGCCGTCTAAACCTAAAGCGACAGGGTCCGGGCCCATCGCCCATAGCACACGCATGTTGCGAGGGCGGCCGGAAGCAGACCTAGCCTAGCAAGCTGCCCATCCAATCCGGGCGCGCCTCGGGCCGGCCGACGTCACGAAGCGTTTCCGGTGATACCACGACGCCGAGTGCCCATAACTATTCCCCGCGTAGTTGGTTAGTGCGTATAGACCAAATGGCCAGACTCAGATCAAATACCAAGATCTCGTTAAAGCGTGTTAAGTATCATGACGCCGACCAGGGCCAGAGCCAACCTCTCTCCTAGGTGGTCTCAACCTGCCTGTCGCTCAGCCACAAGTAACGATCGGGGCCGTCGGGAACCCAGGCCCACCTCTACCGGGATGGAGCCACCGCCTTTCAAATTTCCCCCATCTCCTAACAAAGATCACGGTGTAATGTAATAGTGTAAAGTATATAGTATATGCCCGTGATCACCTCGAAGGGATCACAGCCCAAAGAGTATAGCATGGCAGAGCGGACAAGAGTGTAGGGCCACCGATGGAACATTAGCATCCTATACTAAGCAAGAGGATAGTAGGTAAAGGTAACAACAAGAGTAGCAAGGACAGGCTATGCAGCAAAGATAGGATTAATCGAAAGCAGTAACAAGCTACACTACTCTAATGCAAGCAGTATAGAGAAGAGTAGGCGATATCTGGTGATCAAAGGGGGGGCTTGCCTGGTTGCTTTTGCAAGAGAGAGGGGTCGTCAACACCGTAGTCGTACTGGGTAGCAGCAGCGTCGGTCTCGGTGTCTAGCGAGAGAAGGGGGAAGAAACAATAAATATAATGCAAACATATGCATGACGAAGCATGACATGACAAAGCGCGGTGCTAGGTGTGCCCTAACGCGGTAGGAGGTGATACCGGTGAAGGGGGGAAACTTCCGGGAAAGTATCCCCGGTGTTTCGCGTTTTCGGGCAGAGGAGCCGGAGGGGGAAAGTTTGCGAGTTTGATATGTCAGGGGTGTGTGGCGGACGAACGGGCTGTGTATCCGGATCCGCCTCGTTGTTCTGAGCAACTTTCATGTCCAAAGTTTTCCCATCCAAGTTACGGTTTATTTTATATGAATTTTCGAAGTTTTTAAATGATTTTTAGAATTAGCAGAATTAATTTAATTGAGAATCGTTTATGACGTCATCATGACATCAGCGGTCAATTCTAACTGTTGACTAGTCAAACTGACAGCTAGGTCCCACTGTCATTCACAGAGTTTAAGTAATCAAGGTTAATCAGCTTCACTAAAAGATTAGGTTAACTAGATTCAATTAGTTTAGTTAACAGAATTAGTTAACTTAATAAATTCACTAATTAATTAATAACAGAATTAATTAACTTAATTAATTAATTAACTAGCTATTAATTTATTTATTTTAGTTTTGTTTTTTTACTTCTTCCTTTCTTTGGGGGGTGGGGCCCAGTTGTCAATGGCACACGGGGGAAATGGGTGGGCTATCGGGTGTGGGTGCAGGCGCTGGGCAGAGCGCCTTAGGGGCCAAGACACATTCGAGGTGGACCGCTGCCATGGCTCTTGGCCGGCCGGTCATGGCATCACGGGCGGGCAGCGGGCGGCGAGGCCGCTGGGTGGAGGCGGGCGCTGGGCGCCATGGGCGCAGCGCATCCTGTGTGGACGTGGGGCTTGCACTCGGACGAAGCAGAGCACGCGCTGCCGCGGGCAGTGAAGCGACGATGGGAACGGGCCACGGTGACGAATCCATCAGGGAGGGAAAGGGGAAAGGGAGAGGCTCACGCTACCAGAAGTTGAGCGAGGCGTGCTCGGGGAGGAGTCGGGGAAGCACTCGGGGAGGGGATGAGGACGGGGCGGCGGGGATGAGGTAGTCCGGCGAGGCAGCACCGGCGACGACGTCGGCATCGCGGCGTCGAGGCGAGGAGGCCGTGGCATGAGTGCGAAGGGGTTCATCGCCGGCAGTGGCGGCGCTGGCCCACCGTGAAAGGTGGTCGCCAGCGAGGGGGGCTGGAGCACGGCGCCTGTGAAACTGGGGCCATGTGGCCCGATCCAGATCGTGGGAGGGGTGAGAGGTGTGGGGATTGAGAGGAGTGGGGGTTAGGGTTTCTGGGGTGTGGGTGGCCTATAGGCGAGGCAGTGGGCCGTGGGGTGTGGTGGCCAGGTGGCCAGCTGGGCCACGAGGCCCAGGGGGGGGTCTGTTGTTTCCCTTTTGTCTTTTTCTTTTCTATTTATTTTTACTTTACTGTTTTATATTAGTTTCATTTATTTTAGTTTTACAAAATATAAAAACAGTCCATATATTAGTAGTATTAATTATGCTACTGCCCCAATAACTTTTGGGCAACTAAATGAATGGTTTAATATTTTATGAATTATAAAAGGCAATTATTTAATTGTTTTAACTATTTAAGTGCAACTTAATTTTTATAAAAATGTGGTTTCTCCACCATTATTACTTAGGATTTTCTTGTCCCATTTTGAACATTTTAGTTTTAGTGTTTCAAAACTTTTACCCTTTGACTTGATTTTCAAATTTGAATTTGGAGCGGTTTGAACTAACGCGAGATTAACAATAGTAACCGAGGTGACGTGGCATCATTACTAGAGGGTTCTTGTAGCTTGATTACAGGCGTCACAATTCTCCTCCACTACAAGAAATCTCGCCACGAGATTTAAGCGAGGAGTAGGGGGCGAGTCTTTGGTAGCGAGAAACCTAACGAGTCTTCTCGGTCTTGGTTGTCCTTTCGAAGAGGTTGATCCATTTCGTTGCTATCTTCATTTCTCTACTTCAAGTCATCATGATGAAGTCGACATCCTTTCTTCGGGAGCTCCATCGTACTTACGAAAAAATAAGAGGGTCACTTCTGGAGAACGGACCCTTGCAAGGTTGACTACCTGGTAGCTAACATCGGGGGAAGGTGGCGGAAAGTAGCTCTCGAATCAAAACTTTAAGAAAATATCGAGAGCAAAGTAAGGAGGTAACCTGGGAAGTTTCGAGCGGGCAGGCAATCGTTCGATGCATGTTATAGGGCGTGAAAGGGTCAAAACAACGGGAATAAGCATTGTGTCCGATATCAGACCTGAAGGTGGCTCGTGAATTACATACGAGGCCACGTGCGAGGAACATCTTTGACAACAGGTTGTACAGGAGAGTCAGGTTTCGATCCTGTGGAACTGTGGGTTATGGGCCCACCATGTGGGTTAAAGTAGAAAGGGGGCTGACATCTTGTACGATCACTATAGCAAGGCGTGTCAGAGAGTAGCATGTCAGTTATGTCGGCAACAACATCGGTACCAAGGGCGAGGGATGAAGAGAACCATTTTCCTGCTCGTCGAACGAGGCGGGCCAATAGGTAGAGTTCTCATCCATAGCCGGTTATCGTAATGCTATCAACAATAGTAACAGGGTCTTACTGACAGAGTGGTACAACAAGGTGCTTACCTAAGCAGGGAAATGCCACTGCTCAGTTAAGTCAGATTACTGGAAAGGTTAAACAATACAATGGAAAGGATAATATGATTATCCGATTAAACAGATCAATGGAAAGGAAAATGTGTTTAAACACATATTTCAGGAGTATATCCTTCCCAAGGACAAGCAGAGCAAAATATCCACGACAGGAGATAATGTAGAAAACCCTTTAGGTAAGGGGAGAGAAATTTCATGACATTACCCATACAACGGTGTTTGGATAATTGAGCAAGAAACATTTAGCATTGGGCTTCAAATGCTCTTATTGAAAATCGGAGTACCACGGACATGCTTGAGATAGCATTGACATGGTCTTCAAGCAAAGATCGGACTTTGGATACAAGAAGGATTCATCAGGAACAACTTGCAGAATAAGCCTTACAGTTTCCCCATGGAAGAATGGGTAACCTCGCTGAAAGGGGAACTATAACAATAGGGCCTCCGACCAGGTGTGCTAGGCACGACATCACCTTACCGGGTCATATTAAGACCAATGTTATAACTCTTGGAAATTTGTTCCCACCATCATATCTGACCGAGATTCAGATCTGATTGGTGCGAGGATATCTCAAACTCACGATGCTTAAGGAGAAAAGGTGTGACACAAATTGACGAGATGACGTCAAAGATTCTCGGGAAATGAACTATGGAAGCGAGTTCCAAAACAAGAGTTCATCATTAAATCAAGAAGAGGATGAGGAGGTGGCCGATTGTCTCAACGACAATTCATTGAGATTTCCCAAAAGATGGATTTCCACAGTTATGTGAAGAAGGAGATAACATTAGCCAGATCAAATGACTTAATGATGTATGCTGGAGGAAAACATACACAATTAAACATTGACTGAAAGGTGCACCCGAAATATGGGTTGGGTTGCACGACCAACGTCGGAATGGCGATTGAGCAACCAACACACTAAATTGGAATTATTGTCCAATAACTCTGAAGCAATAGGGTTGCTAGAGATATTAAATTTGCGCAATGAGTTCACTCAACACGGGGACCAAGAAAGAATGGTGATGGCAAGAAGCATCATTGTATCACAAATCCTTAAGAGGTGGTGAAATTCTCACAACATTGATGACAAAAGAGATGGTACTGTTCCAAGGTAAAGAAGAACAATTGCTGGATAGCAAGGAACTCAAGGTATAACATCAAACACGAACAAGCTTGTGTTGGTGGGAAGGCAATAAAGTAGTCAATGGCAATAAAATTCATCGAGGGCAAGGATGGTATTTCTCATCATGAATTCAATTGATATCCTGGAAGAGCTCGGAATGCTGATGATGATCATGACACATTTGTCGCGAGATCTCATGAAGATGTAATCGATCGGCGATGACACCAAGTTGAAGGAATGATGAAGCGGAAGGTTATTGGAACCATGGTTACGACACAAACTCGAAATCAAGCTTGCGGTTCAAGGTGAAATGATATGTTGAGGAAAATCGATGTAAGCTTAGCTCACTATCAAAAAATTGTGCTCCAGGAAGAAGGACCAAGTAGCACGATTAAAATTTAGCATGATAAAGTTATAACCAATTAGGCTAGGAATGACTTGAAGGATTATTAAACTCATAAGCAACGAAAGTTACTTAGAGTATTGAATCGGAGTGCGGAATCGATACACTTATCGGTGTTCTTGAGTGACTAATAAGTCAAAACTCGAGTGGGATTTGAATAGTCGAGAATAATAGTTGATGAAGAACTCATAAGAAATTATGTAGTTCCGTGATATTCTCGAGGTACCAGAGGGTATACTCGAAGGTAGAGCAGAATAGAGGTTGGACAGGTGTATTGTCCTGCAGAAGACAAGTACTTCAACTTGTCTGAGAATGGGATCAAAGAAGAACAATATGGTCGGAACCACGATTGCAAAAGGCCAGATCCCAGATATAAGATGAACGTATACCAAGGGAATAATTAATTTGAGAGAAGCTTTTAATGATAGGATCTACATCGTGTCCATGGGCATGAACACAAAGTTCAAGGTCGACTCCACTTCTCGAAAGCATAACCTTACATTCACTTCTCGTTTCGATAATGGCATTAGTGTTGAAAGTTTTACCTGGTGAAATACCAGATGAGTATGACCCGTGAAAACTTCCAAGTTCACACATATTAAGGAAGGCATGGGTTCAACCCATCAGGGCATCTTAGGAACATATACCACAAGCTTCAAGAGTAAATATCACCAGCTCGAAAGCAGAGCATGGTTGACAAAAGGAGAGGATACAATTTACCAAAGGCATTATGTATCGGAGAAAGAACTCACAAAGTGATTAATTCTGAAGGACACTGTCGGATAATAATCCAACAAAGGATATGGCGATCCACAATGGAGCTGATCTGAGTATCGATACCCAATCAGAGGAAGAAAGAATGCAAATGCATCGGTTTATAGAACATCTGAGTAATTCAACGTTTAAATAGCAAAGGAATTATGATTTTCAAATCAAGGGATCAGGAGCAAATGCTCTGATCAAGGATGGATAAGTTGAATAGACTTAGGGGTACAATCGACGGCAATTTGATTGGTCGATAACCAGCTCATGTTTAAAATGACGTCTGAGCCGGGAGGATGAATTCTAGGATCTGATTGAGGATGGCGAGCATTCGCAACATTTTGAATCAACGGGCTCAAAATTATAATGACAAGGGATGCCAATAAGATTATAAACTTATGGGATTAACCATAATGCAAGCAAGTAAGAATTTCAAGAGCAATAGGCTACTCAGGATTTTTGAAAGTTCAAATAGTATTTTGAATACTTTTGTGAAATACATGAGTCAACTGGGGATGAGCAAATATCCGGTGAGTGCTAGAAATTATCATAGTGATATTCATGTGGCAAAGAACAGCAAGGCAGTAAGCTCAAGGATTCTCGGAACAACGGAGAGAATTTCGGGATATCTTGTACTAACAAGATCAACTAGGAAGCATTGTATGAATGGCGAGTACACGTGGTTATCCATAGGGGTTTATCGATGGAAGGGAATTGCAAAAGCGAGGCAATAAAGTCTTAAGAGAACATCGTAGAGTATCTTCGGATTCTTCTGGTGCAGCAGACGATCATCTGTAAAAAGGGGCTCTCCGAGAGAAAGTATTATCGAGAACCTAGAGTCAGAGTTAGTAAAATCGTTTAACCCGAATAGAAGAGATGTCAGAGGCCCAGAGTATAGGTCGAGGAATAAAAGATCCTACTACCACCCAATGGCAACGTGTGCCCGTAAGACACACAGCCATGTTAGTAAAAGTTTGCAATGTCTAGACTCGACTTCGACCAAGGAGTTGGAAAGGGATTCTACAGCAATCGGCTCGATACCAACTTGTGATGCCCTCGATTCAATCGTACACTAATCATGCACGCAAATGTGTACGATCAAGATCAAGGACTCACGGAAGATATCACAACACAACTCTAGACACAAATTAAAATAATACAAGCTTTATATTACAAGCCAGGGGCCTCGAGGGCTCGAATACAAATGCTCGAAAACACAAGAGTCAGCGGAAGCAACAATATCTGAGTACAGACATAAGTTAAACAAGTTCCATAAGATGGCTAGCACAAACTAGGATACAGATCGAAAGAGGCGCAGGCCTCCTGCCTGGGATCCTCCTAAACTACTCCTGGTCGTCGTTAGCGGGCTGCACGTAGTAGTAGGCACCTCCGGTGTAGTAGTCGTCATCGACGGTGGCGTCTGGCTCCTGGGCTCCGTCGTCTGGCCGCAGCAATCGGATAGAGATAGGGGGAAAAGGGGGAACAAGGCAACCGTGAGTACTCATCCAAAGTACTCGCAAGCAAGGAGCTACACTACATATGCATGGATATATGTGTAAAGGGCCATATCAGTGGACTGAATCGCAGAATGCCGTAATAAGAGGGGATAACTAATCCTCGTCAAGACTACGCTCGAAGCCTCCATCTTGGCAAAGCATGTAGAAGAGAGTAGATGAAGTCCTCCAAGTAGCATCGCATAGCATAATCCTACCCGGCGATCCCTCCTCAATGCCCCGTTAGAGAGCGACCACCGGGTTGTATCTCGCACTTGGAAGGGTGTGTTTTATTAAGTATCCAGTTCTAGTTGTCATAAGGTCAAGGTACAACTCCAAGTCGCCCTGTTATCAAGATCACGGCTATTCAATAGATTAACTTTCTGCAGGGTGCACCACATAACCCAACACGCTTGATCCCATTTGGCCGGACACACTTTTTCGGGTCATGCCCGGCCGTGGAAGATCAACACGCCGCAGCCCCACCTAGGCACAACAGAGAGGTCAAGACGCGGTCTAAACCTAAGCGCAGGGGTCCGGGCCCATCGCCTATAGCACACCAGACGCTATGCGAGGGCGGCCGGAAGCGCACCTAGCCTAGCGGTGCGTTCCAGTCCAATCCGACGCGCCCGGCCACCGGTGACGCCATCAAGTGCTTGGGCTGATACCACGACGCCGAGTGCCCATAACTGCTCCTCACAGAGTTGGTTAGTGCGTATAGACCAAATGGCGGACTCAGATCAAATACCAAGATCTCGTTAAGCGTGTTAAGTATCCATGAACGCCGACCAGGCCAGCCCACCTCTCTCCTAGGTGGTCTCAACCTGCCTGTCGCTCCGCCACAAGTAACGATCGGGGCCATCGGGAACCCAGGCCCACCTCTACCGGGTGGAGCCACCGTCCTTTCAGCCCCCATCTCCTAACAGTATCACGGTAGTGTAATAGTGTAAAGTATATAGTATATGCCCGTGATCACCTCCCAAGGGATCACAGCCCAAAGAGTATAGCATGGCAGACGGACAAGAGTGTAGGGCCACCGATGGAACATTAGCATCCTATACTAAGCAAAGAGGATAGCGTAAAGGTAACAATGAGTAGCAAGGACAAAGGCTATGCAAAGAAGATAGGATTAACGTAAGCAGTAACATGCTACACTACTCTAATGCAAGCAGTATAGAGAAGAGTAGGCGATATCTGGTGATCAAAGCGGGGGCTTGCCTGGTTGCTCTGGCAAGAGAGAGGGGTCGTCAACACCATAGCCGTACTGGGTAGCAGCAGCGTCGGTCTCGGTGTCTAGCGAGAGAAGGGGGAAGAAACAATAAATATAATGCAAACATATGCATGACGAAGCATGACATGACAAAGCGCGGTGCTAGGTGTGCCCTAACGCGGTAGGAGGTGATACCGGTGAAGGGGGGAAACATCCGGGAAAGTATCCCCAGTGTTTCGCGTTTTCGGGCAGAGGAGACGGAGGGGGAAAGTTTGCGAGTTTGATATGTTAGGGTGTGTGGCGGACGAACGGGCTGCGTATCCGGATCTGCCTCGTCGTTCTGAGCAACTTTCATGTACGAAGTTTTTCCATCCAAGTTACGGTTTATTTTATATGAATTTTCAAAGTTTTTAAATGATTTTTAGAATTAGCAGAATTAATTTAATTGAAAATCGTTTATGACGTGATCATGACATCAGCGGTCAATTCTAACTGTTGACTAGTCAAACTGACAGCTAGGTCCCACTATCATTCACATAGTTTAAGTAATCAAGGTTAATCAGCTTAACTGAAAGATTAGGTTAACTAGATTCAATTAGTTTAGTTAACCGAATTAGTTAACTTAATTAATTCACTAATTAATTAATAATAGAATTAATTAACTTAATTAATTAATTAATTATTAATTTATTTATTTTATTTTTTCTTTTTTACTTCTTCCTTTTTTTGGGGGTGGGGCCCAGTTGTCAATGGCACACGGGGGAAACAGGTGGGCTATCGGGTGTGGGTGCAGGCGCTGGACCCGGTTGTGTGGCCAGCCCAGGCGAACCAGCCCACACATTCGAGGTGGACCGGCAGCCATGGCTCTTGAGTCGGCCGGCCATTGAGCTTCACGGCGCCCGGCAGCGGGAGGCGAGGCAGCTTGTGAGGTGGAGGCGGGCGCGGTGCGGCCTTGGCGAGCGCATCCCAGGGGCGTGTGGACGTGGGGCTTGCGCTCGGATGAACCAGAGCACGCGTTGCCGCGGGCAGCAAAGCGAGGACGGGAATGGGCCACGTTGACGAATCCATCAGGGAGGGAAAGGGGAAAGGGAGAGGGCTCACAGCGCCCTGTAGTTGAGCGAGGCGTGCTCGAGGAGGAGTCGGGAAGCACTCGGGAGGGATGAGGACGGGCGGCGGGGATGAGGTAGTCCGGCGAGGTAGCACCGGCGACGACGTCGGCATCGCGGCGTCGAGGAGAGGAGGCCGTGGCATGAGTGCGAAGGGGTTCATCGCCGGTGGGCTGCGTCCACAAAGGTGGTCGCTTGGGGGGGGGCTGGCGCACGGCGCCCTGTGAAACCAGCGCGGTGGCCCGATCCAGATCGTGGGAGGGGTGAGAGGTGTGGGGATTGAGAGGAGTGGGGGTTAGGGTTTCTGGGGTGTGGGTGGCCTATAGGCCAGGGGGCGGCCGGCTGGGCCGTGGGGCGGCCTGGTGGCCAGCTGGGCCACGAGGCCCAGCGGGGGGGGGGGGGGGGCGGTTGTTTCCCGTTTGTCTTTTTATTTTCTATTTATTTTTACTTTACTGTTTTATATTAGTTTAATTTATTTTATTTTTAAAAAATATAAAAACAGTCCATATATTAGTAGTAGTAATTATGCTACTGCCCAATAACTTTTGGGCAACTAAATGAATGGTTTAATATTTTATGAATTATAAAAGGCAATTATTTAATTGTTTTACCTATTGTTTTAACTATTTAAGTGCAACTTAATTTTTATAAAAATGTGGTTTCTCCACCATTATTACTTAGGATTTTCTTGTCCCATTTTGAACATTTTAGTTTTAGTGTTTCAAAACTTTTACCCTTTGACTTGATTTTCAAATTTGAATTTGGATCGATTTCGAACTAACGCGAGATTAACAATAGTAACCGAGGTGACGTGGCATCATTACTAGAGGGTTACTGTAGCTTGATTACCCAGGCGTCACACTGATGGCCAGGGGCATAGCTCTCGATCTGCTCCGGATGGCCAAACGAGTTGGCCCGCAGTGCGAAGCCGCCGAACACGAAGATCTGTCCGGGGAGGAAAACCTCACCCTGGACCGCATCGTTGTCGATGATCGAAGGGGCCATCGAACCTTGCAGCGACAACACAGTGGAACTCTCAATGAAAGCACCAATGTCGGTGTCAAAACCGCGGATCTCGGTAGGGGGCCCCGAACTGTATGCCTAAGGCGGATGGTAACAGGAGGCAAGGGACACAATGTTTACCCAGGTTCGGGCCCTCTCTATGGAGGTAATACCCTACTTCCTGCTTGATTGATCTTGATGAATATGAGTATTACAAGAGTTGATCTACCATGAGATCGTAGAGGCTAAATCCTAGAGGCTAGCCTATGGTATGATTGTTGTTGTCCTACGGACTAAACCCTCCGGTTTATATAGACACCGGAGGGGGCTAGGGTTACATAGAGTCGGTTACAACAAAAGGAGATCTACATATCCGTATCGCCAAGCTTGCCTTCCACGCCAAGAGAGTCCTATCCGGACACGAGACGAAGTCTTCAATCTTGTATCTTCATAGTCCAACAGTACGGCCAAAGGATATAGTCCAGTTGTCCGGATACCCCCTAATCCAGGACTCCCTCAGGCGCCAAGTCTTGTAGAATCCTCCTTGTATGCGGCATGGGCTATCCGAACTGGCCCAATAGTGAACCGCCATGGGAGTCCTCGGCCCGATCCAGCTGGTCGGGAGACGACGTGGTGAGTACCCCCTAGTCTAGGACACCGTCAGTAGGAAGCAATGCCGAAGGAGCGTCAGCGTCGGGCAAGACGAAGATGCGCATCTTCCTTGCCTACTGCATGTGGATGGGAAGAGCCTCATCCGTTTCAACAATCCCATAGCTGGGAGGATGGGCATACACTTATTTTTCTTCCCCGGCCACTGAAGTGGTGGAGGGCTGGTCGGGAAGGAGAGGGAAATAGATCAAGGACGGAGACGGACTCGATCGAGCTAAACAAACAACCAGGCAACTGATTTGGAGACCCAGTCCACCAGGAAGAACTAAGTGCAATTATTCTTGTGAGAATCCTGACCACGGGATGGGATGTCAGGGGCAGGCCAAAACATACACTCTTCCTATCATCGAAGCCTAAGCATAGTAGAACGGCCGGGACAAGGAACAAGATTGTCCGTGCCCGGAATCCTCAGGCGAGCGTCTTGGATTCATCCCCACCTCGGGATATGCTTAGAAGGTAGAGGACGGATATGCGCACCCATTTCTTATGCTTCCTCCGACGTAGCCTCAGTAATGATTTGAAGGGCCAGAAGATGGAGCTCGGCATCCGCCCTCCAGTGGAAGAAGGAAAGTTTACGATGAAGAACTTGGCCAAGAATAAGGTCTTCCTGGACCGCTTTCTTGGCCCGCTCAAGCTCTTCCCTGTTGGCGAAGGCATGACCCAGGAACGTAGCCCGCCTTGTCCAGATAGACGAGCGCCAAGACTACGCTAACCCCAATATTTCTGGTGAGCCAAAAGATATGGCTGCAACTCCACCCATGGCGTCAATGCGGGGAGAGAAGGGAGTCATCCCACGGGACGTCATACGACCAATGGTGGAGCGGGGTGGGCCGTTGGTGAGGTTGGCGGAGGAAGAGAAAGTCCTGACGCCATCATAGATGAGAGAGTAGGATAAGAGGCCACAACACTGGGTAGAGGAGGAGATGGATGAGAGGAGGAAGAATAAGCATTCCGGTCGTACGGAGAGTAGAGGCGGAAGGCAGAGGATGAAGAGGCCATGATGAAAAAACGATGAGCTGGACATGGCGGCGGTGAAAATGGTGATATTTATAGGTAAAGCTTACTCACCTTATGGATTGTATCAGGGGGTATAAGCCATGGTAAAGTTAGAATACAGTAGGTATAATGCAGTAATAAAATATGAATGGGTTTGCAACAGTACTAAAAATGGTGATTTGCTTTATTATACTAACGGATCTCATGAATGTTTTGTTAAGTTTTGTGTGATTGAAGTTTTCAAGTTTTGGGAGAGATCACGGTGGATGAAGAAATAAGGAGTGAAAAGAGCCTAAGCTTGTAATGCCCATGGCACCCCAAGGTAATATTCAAGTAGTACCAAGCAACTATGCTTGGGGATGCCTCAGAAGGCATCCCCTCTTTCTTCTAACGACCATTGATAATTTTACTTGGAGCTATATTTTTATTCGTCACATATCATGAGTTTTTCTTGGAGCATCTTGTATTATATGAGTATTTGCTTGCTTTGTTTTTTAGTTTGTTACAATCATCCTTGTTGGACACACCTATTTGAGAGAGCCATAATGATGCTATGATTTGTTAGAATTGCTCTTTGTGCTTCACTTAAATTTTTTGAGCTATGGAATTGCTCTAGTACTTCACTTATATGTTTTTTTAGCACAGTGGTAGTTTAATTTTGAATAAATACTATCATGCTTCACTTAGATCATTTTGAGAATTAGTAAAATTTTGAATAAATACTCTCATGCTTCACTTAGATCATTTTGAGAGTTAGATTTTTTTGAAGAAATATCATCTCATGCTTCACTTATATTATTTTGGGAGATGAAATTTTTGAAGAAATATTTATGCTCTTGTGCTTCACTGAAATTTATTTGAGAGCTTGTTATTATCAACGGTAATTTGCTTAAGATATGAAATTGGTCCTAAAGTGATAGATATTCAAGAGGGGTATAATAAAAACTTTCATGAAGATCATTGGATATTAGAACTTGATTCCTTGCAATAGTTTTGCGATATGCAGATAGTAATATGTGAGTCATGGTGTGAGTAATTGTTCTTTAGTAAGAACATTGGTGTTACGGTTTGTGATTCGCTTTGCAAGCACGAAAGTCAATAGTCATGCAACAAAGTTACATCCTACTTGTGGTGCATTATTTAGTGTTAGTTATGTTCAATGCTCATTTATGATCATTTTTTTGGTTGGTTGCTTCTTAATACTGCTTGTGCATCCAAATCCTAAACCAAGTGGTGCCAAATGAGTACACCATACCTACCTATATGCGGTATTTCCATGTTGTTCCAAGTAAATTTGTATGTGCCAACTCTAATTTCCAAAATGAATTTCCTTTTTGTGTGCCCGTACCACTCATGAAGCGGCAGGGGGTGGCCAATATTTTCCATGCTAGGTATGTTATTCTCAATATGAGTGTTTATTCACTTGTCATTGCATGCAAGTGTGGCAGGTAATAGGGATGCCCAGTCACGAAACAAAAAAAAATGTTGTTCATAATAAATTCCTTGGAAAGTGTTGGTATGGAAGGCACCCATGGATACAGCTAGCCATGGATTGTGAAAGAATGGTAGAAAAGCAAATAAACTTTATTTTATATTTGGGAACCGCCTATTATTTACCTAGCATGGAAGATATTGGGAATTCTCAGTCATTTTCGTTGATAAGAAAAGCATGCCTATCTATTTTATCTCTCAAAACAATTTTATCTCTCAACTTAAGCTATGAGCTCTAGCACCTCTACTAATCTCAGCTTCCCTCCACGAAGGGCCTATCTATTTACTTTTATGCAAATTTTATTTTATTGAGTCTCCATCTTCTCTTATAAAGCACCAACTAGGGAACACTATTATCATACTTGTGCATTGGATGTAGATAATATTTGAGTGTGTTTCATGAATGGATCAATGATTGAGCATAATGGGCTAGGGATAGCTTTCTTTAGCGTTGATATTCTGAAGGACATGGTTGCTTGGTGATATGTGAGGGAGTCCTAGATTAGGGGGTGACCGGATAGCCGGACTATAGCCTTTGGCCGGACTCCTGGATTTTGAAGATACAAGATTGAAGACTTCATCCCGTGTCCGGATGGGATTTTCCTTGGCGTGGAAGGCAAGCTTGGCGATACGGATATGTAGATATCCTACCATTGTTACCGACTCTGTGTAACCCTAACCATTTTCGGTGCCTATATAAACTGGAGGGTTTTAGTCCGTAGGACGAACAACAATCATACCATAGGCTAGCTTCTAGGGTTTAGCCTCTCTGATCTCGTGGTAGATCTACTCTTGTACTACCCATATCATCAATACTAATCAAGCAGGAGTAGGGTTTTACCTCCATCGAGAGGGCCGAACCTGGGTAAAAACAACGTGTCCCTTGTCTCCTGTTACCATCCGCCTAGACGCACAGATTCGAGACCCCTTCCCGAGATCCGCCGGTTTTGACACCGACATTGGTGCTTTCATTGAGAGTTCCTTCCGTGTCGTCATCTTTAGGCCCGATGGCTCCCCGATCATCAACAATGATGCGCTCCATGGTGAGACTTTTCTCCCCGGACAGATCTTCGTATTCGGCGGCTTTGCACTGCGGGCCAATTCGCTTGGCCATCTGGAGCAGATTGAAAGCTACGCCCCTAGCCATCAGGTCAGATTTGGAAGTTTGAACTACACGGCTGACGTCCGCGGAGACTTGATCTTCGACGGGTTCGAGCCACAGCCAAGCGCGCCGCACTGTCACGAGGGGCATGATCTAGCTCTGCCGCCAAACAGTGTCCTGGAGGCCGCACCAGAGTCCGCTCCGACCTTTAGCTCGGAGCCGACCGCGCTGATCGAGGACGGGTGGCTGGACGCCGCCTCGGGGGCTGCAATCTCTATGGTGATTAAGCCGTACACCAACCCCGTCCTTTGAGAAGCTCGTAACTCCAAGGCGTCGGACTCGTCTCCGGACTCCGAGCCTTTCGCGCCCCTGCCAATCGAATCCGATTGGGCGCCGATCATGGAATTCACTGCCGCGGACATCTTTCAGCACTCGCCCTTTGGCGACATCCCGAATTCACTAAAGTCTCTCTCTTTATCAGGAGAGCCCTGGCCGGATTATGGTCAGGAAGGTTGGCATGCGGACGATGAAGAAATTCAAAGCCCACCCACCACCCACTCCATAGACACTGTCGATGATTTAACTGACATGATCGACTTCGACTCCGAAGACATCGACGGTATGGACGACGATGTAGAGGAGAAACATGAACCAGCACCTATAGGGCACTGGAGAACCACCTCATCTCACGATGTGTACATGGTGGACACACCTAAAGGAAACAACGATGAGGAACAACGGGACGCTAGGAAGGATCATTCCCTCGAAAAGCAGTCAAAACAGCAACGTAAGCGCCGCTCAACGTCCCGCCTCGACAAAGACAACAGCCATACAGACTCAACCATAGAGCAGGGCGAACCGGTGGACGACGAACATGCTATCGAGCAACCGTCCGAACAGGACAATCTGGAGAAACAACCCGTCCCCAGCGAAGATAACAGTCCGGACGATCTCATGTCGAACAAGTTGCTGGAGCAGAAGAACCTCCACAAAAGGCTCGTTGCCACTGCACGTAGCCTGAAAAAGCAGAAGCGGAAGCTCAAAACAGTGGAAGATGCACTCAGAATCAGATGGAGCAAAGTACTCAACATCAAGATAAATACGGGCGACGATCGCCGAACAAAGAGCTACCCAAAGCGAAAACTACTGCTCGAATTTGATGAGGAGGCCGTAGAGCCCCGCAATCAAAAAACAAGGAGGCCCCCCGGTCGGATGAACGACCCCATGGAAAACAAAGAGCGGCAAACGGCGCCGCACACAAGCCGGCACGCAATCCGCACAGGGATTCGCATCAAAAAGATGGCCCAGTTAGATCTATCTACGGGCCAAGAAAGCAAGATCTAGTAAGCAAGGCAACACATCAAGTATCCGAACATCACGGTACACCTAAATATAGGGGTGCGACACCCTATGTTTCACCGACGAGGTGCCGGATCATGAATTTCCAAGGATTCAAGCCCGTAAACATAGAGGCATAAGACGGAACAACAGACCACGGAGTGCGGATTGAGGATTACATCCTCCATATACACATGGCTAGAGGAGATGATCTCCACGCCATAAAATACTTACCCTCAAGCTCAAAGGGCCAGCCCGGCATTGGCTTAAAAGCCTTCCGAAAACACCATCGGAAGTTGGGAGGAGCTCGAGGATGCTTTTCGGGAAAATTTTCAAGGGACCTATGTCCGACCTCCGGATGCCGACGATTTAAGTCACATAACTCAACAACCCGGAGAGTCAGCCCGGAAATTTTGGAACAGACTCCTCACTAAAAAGAACCAAATAGTCGACTGTCCGGATGCCGAAGCCTTAGCAGCTTTCAAACACAACGTCAGAGACGAATGGCTCGCCAGACACCTCGGCCAAGAAAAGCCAAGAACAATGGCCGCATTAACAAGCCTCATGACCCGCTTTTGCGTGGGAGAGGATAGCTGGCTGGCAAGATGCAGTACCAACGACCCAACTACATCCGAAGTCAGGGATGGAAACGGGAAACCACGACGCAGCAAGGACCAGCGTCGGACCAAGGGAAACAGCCCGAAAAGCACGACAGTCGACGCCGGATTCAAAAGCTCTCGGCAGAATCATAAAAAGCTGCAACCTAAGGATAACAGGGACGAGCTATCTAACTTAAATAAAATCTTGGACAAGATATGCCAAATCCACAGTACTCCCGGGAAGCCTGCAAACCATACCCACAGGGATTGTTGGGTCTTCAAGCAGTCCGCAAACTCAACGCCCGAATGAAGGGGCTCGACACACCAAGCGAGGACGATGACGAACCCCACAAGAAGAGCACCGGAAAACAAAAGAATTTCCCACAAGATATCAAAACAGTAAACTCACTTCACGTGACAAAAGGGAAAAATAGAACGGCGCCCATAGAGGTACGCGCCATACGGCCTATCCCGAAGGAGTCCCGCCACTGGTTGTTGTAAGTGCATCAAGTGCCCCTTAGTGATTTTGGTGTATTGAAGACTTATAGGTTAAGGGACTAATGTGTTTATGAGTGTACACAGGTCTATAAGTCTATGAGGAGTTTGATATTTACAGAGAAAGTCGACCCCTAAAAAATGAAGTTCTTCGACTGAAGACTTTGATATTCTGAAGACTTTCTGAAGACTTTGAAAGTGAAGAAATTGGTGTGACCTTGAAGACTTGGTATTCATTTGAGGAACATGAAGTGTGAAGACTTTGTTTTCATAGTTTCGTTTTTCTCTTTCTTGAGTCATAGGAAACACCGTACTGTTAAAGGGGGTCGAGGAAATACTAAGGAAAGGTTTCCATGTGATGCTCAACTCAAAATCCTACACCTACCAATCCTTCGAGTGAAGCCTTTGGAAATCTCATATAGTTCAGTCAATTTCTTCAAAGGATGTAGACGAAGTTCTTCCGGTCACGAGGAATTTGTCCCGACCGAGGAGTTAGGAATTCGCCAAAGGCGGATTGCCTACACAAAGGAGGAACATGATAGCCCCGAGGAATTTGAGAGTCAAATTTCCGACCGTTCTGTCTTCAAGGCCACTGTCCCAAAATATCTTATCCACCTAACGGTCATATCATTGAAGGGCATTTATGTCTTATCATGTCGGGCTGCTCCCTAGGCTATAAATAGCCACCCCTACAACCACTAGCTGGTTGGCTGCCCGAGAGAACTTGACACTTGTCATTTGAGAGCAACCCATCCTCCGAGGACTTTGAGCGAAAATCATCGAGTGAGGAAAACCCAAAAACCAAACCCCTACAAAACCAAAGTGATTGAGCATCATCAAGAGATTGATCTTATGTGGATCCGACGCTTGTTACCTTTGAAGACTGTGCTTCTTCCAGACGGTTAGGCGTCATGGTCTAGAGCATCCAAGAGGAATTGTGGATCGCCGAGTGACCAAGTCTGTGAAGGTTTGGAAGTCGCTCAAGACTTACCACGAGTGATTGGACGAGGTCTGTGTGACCTTAGTTCAAGGAGAATATGATGAGGACTTGGTGTCCCGAGCTGCGGGCCAGCGATCGGGTGTCTGTGGATCGTGTGTCCCCGAGTTTAAATACTCAGCCACTCCAACCAGACGTACAACTGAGACAGCAGTTGGAACTGGTCTACCAAATCATTGTCTTCACCAACCTAAATGGTTATATTTCCTCAACCCTTTCATTTCCCCATTACTGTGTTGAGTGTTCATTCATATCTGTGTTTGAAGACTTTGACTGAAGACTTTCTCAATTTCCTCAGTTCAATTTCTTTAGTCTGTTTGTCTTCATCTTGTGCTATCATGTGTTTACGCTTTCTGTACTCTTTGATTGTCTTCACTTCATCATGATGACCATGTCCGCATTCTCTTATGCTTACTTCTGAGTACTTATTCCGCTGCAAGTAGTTCTTCACTTAGGAATTTCCTCACCAGCAAATTCCTCATTGAAGAATTCATAAAATCGCCTATTCACCCCCCCTCTAGTCGATATAACGCACTTTCAATTGGTATCGAGCAAGGTACTCCTTGTTACGTGTGATTTTGGTTTAACCACCGGAGTTTTAGTTATGTCGACCGCAGTATGATCAAGGTCTCACTGGATGTCCTACCTTTGATGGGACGGACTACCCTTATCGGAAGAACAAGATGCGAATGCATCTTGAGGCAATTGACAACGATCTACGGTATGTTGTGGAAAATGGTGTTCCTCCACACACCTTCTCACGAATGCTGCCGATGTGAAGAGATTCAAGCAACTCGATTCTCAAGCGAAGAATATCATATGTGGCCATCCGAGCAAAGGACAATATGGAAGAGTGAGTGCTTTGGAAACCGCTTAGCTCATCCGGGACAGGCTGTCCAAAGTAAATGAAGGAGTCTCAACTCAGCGTGACTCTCGAGTTGATGTTCTTCGCAATCTCTTCAACCGCTTCAAAAGACTCGACAACGAAAATGTTCAACAAACCTTCGATCGCCTCATCGACATCTCAAATGAGCTTCAAGCGCTTGGTGCCAATCGACATCACCGACCATGAGGTGGTGAAGAAATTGTTGAGATCGCTTGATTCCTCATTTGACACTCGCACCGATGATACAAGAGCGTCGACTACAAGTCACTTGATCCAAATTGATATCCTCGAGAGGCTAAATACTCATGAGTTCCAAATTATTGTCAAAAGAGAGATCTCTATGGTTCTAGCTATGGAAAATCACGTGCCTCAAGGCCAAGGCTGTGTCTCAATCTGATTGTGAAGACTCGGTAGTAGCCTTGGAGATCCTCAAGAATTGAGCCAGGAGCTAGCAATCGCTCGTGAAGAAATTCCAAGTTCTCAAGACGTGGTCGCTTTGGAAAATCCTCAAGGAGCAGTGATTCCTCATCCAGTGACTATAAGAGAAGACTTTGCCACAAATGCAAGAAACCTGGTCACTACATTCAAGATTGTCCTCAGTGGGAAAAGGAATTAAAGAAGAAGAAAACAAGGATTACAGTTCTGATGACGCTAAGAAGAAGAAGAAATCATCGAAATCTTCAGCATCAAAATCCTCAAAGCCTTCATCTCACAAGAAGAGCAGCTCCAAAAATGCTCGGGCATTCATTAGCAAGGAAATGGACTCTGAAGCTGAATCTGAGGAACATGAGGAAGAGGAGGCATCAGAAGAATCCGAGTCTGGTGTGGCGTAGTCTGCTCTCGCCATCGCTTTCCGCCAAGTCCATCTTCAACTCAAGAAAATGAACTCACCAACAAAGCTGATGAAGATAGTGATGACTACGCCCCACCTTTTGCTTCATGGCAAAGGGTGCCAAGGTACTCAAATATACCTCCTCTGAATCTAGTGAAAATGAATCTGATGAAGATCTAAAGCCCAGTTACTCAAAACTTGCTAAGATTGTTGTAAAACAACAAAGGGCTTTTGAAAAGGTTCAAAACATGCTAGATAAAAGTGATGATATGTTAGGTGAAGAAATGGATCGCACTAAAGCCCCGATCGAAAATCTTCAGAGACTTCAGTCTAGGTTTGACAACCTTCAAGGTCATCATAACACTCTCTTGTCTGATCATGAGAAACTCTCTTATGAATTTCTTCAAAGAAAACAAGATCTTGAGAAGCTAAGAGTGAGTTATGAAGATCTTCAGAAGGAGCGCGATTCATTACTTGCTCAACAAATCAGCGCTTCTCGTGAAGAATTTGTTCCTCCGGTGCTTAAAGTGCATTGAACGTGAATCTGCTAATTCTTCACCGAATGTTCAAATGCTTCAACTGTTACAAATTCTTCACCGCCTCTGCTATCACTAATTCCTCATCTGAGGACTTTGCTAGTATCACTGACGATGCAGGGCTGAAGGAATTGTACATGACAGGCATGTACAAAAGCCTCAAAGAGGGTATTGCCTTTGAGAGAAAACTCAATGCTGATGGAACATATTGGAAGCCTGAGCAGTATCCCAAAACCTCATGGGTTGCTGCAAAGGGACCTCCAGTTGATCCATCTAACTTATCCGGCTTTACATGCGAATCTCCTCATTCTTCTGATGAGTCATTTGACTCCAACTATAAACTGTTCAAAAATCAGAATGGTGAAGTATTTGCTAGATATGTTGGCACTAACTGCAGGAACGGTTCCCCTATGAAGAAAATCTGGGTTCCCAAGAAGTTCCTTCAAAGTCTTCAGGTGAATGCCCTCATGACACCACCTATGAAGAATAGGAACCCCAGATCAAACTCTTCAAATGGACCAAATTCTTCATATGGATCCAAGTCCTCATACGGACAAAATTCCTCACGTGGATCAAATTCCTCAAAAGGATCAAAGTCCTCATATGATTATCATCGTGCTAACAACTCTGCTTTCGCAGGTAGAGCTAAGGGCTATAAATATGTGCATTATTCTTCAAACCAATATGTTCATAAGTCCTCAAGAATTTCTCCGCTTATTCATATGCTTACCCTAACCCCTCTTATGTGAAACGAAATGGATTGGCCTCTATGCCACCATTCTCATATGGTGCTCGCAGAGTGATGAACTCTTTGCCACCCCTTCAGATGTGGGTGGTGAAGAAAAGAACTAACCTCTTCTGCAGGGTCAGGTCTCCAGACTTGCTTTAAACGTTTGAAGAATTTGCCGGGGCACGGCTAAAAAAGTGCTCGAAAGGTCAGCAGCTAATCATGAAGAAATGAACTTTCATTTCACACGTCCTCATACTTCTTATCTGTTATACTGCCTGATGAAATTCATCTGATTAAATTGATATCATATTCTTCACTAATGAAGTATATGAGATCGTAAGTTGCACTAATTCATCTGCAGGATGATCAACCCAAAGCCAATGAGTGGGTTCTCGATAGTGTTTGTACAAATCACATGACTGGTGACAAGAATCTATTGATGGATACTCCCTTATCACCATCACATCTGAAGCATATCATCTTTGCTGACAAAGGCAAAAGTCAGGTATTGGGTCTTGTTAAGGTTGCGATCTCTAAGGACATACACATGGACAAAGTCATGCTTGTTGAGTCCTTAGGATACAACCTCATGTCAGTCTCAATGCTTTGTGATCTTGATATGGTTGTTATCTTTGGCAAGTATCGTTGTGTTGTGATCATGGAAGCTGACAATTCCAAAGGCTTCGAAGGCTTTAGGAGAGGAGACTTGTATATTGTTGATTTCTCTACAGGACCACAACCAGCCGTGTGTCTACTTGCAAAAGCTTCGTAAGGCTGGCTATGGCATCGGCGACTTGGTCACGCAGGCATGAGGAATTTGCACACGCCATGCGAAGAAGAAGCATGTCATTGGCATTGAAAATGTCAAATTCCTCAAGGATCACTTGTGTGGAGCCCGTGAAGCTGGAAAAATGACCAAGGCCAAGCATCCAAAGAAAAGACTATCATGACCACTACTCGTCCATTCGAATTGCTTCACATGGACCTCTTTGGTCCTAATCATTACTCAAAGATCACTAATGATGCATCTTTATATGGCTTTGTTATTGTTGATGATTACTCTAGTTACACATGGGTACACATTTTTACTTACAAAAATGAAGTGCAGGAAGTCTTCAAACGATTTTCCTCGAGGGCTTCAACTAACTTTGGTGTGAAGATCAGACACATCAGGAGTGACAATGGAACTGAGTTCAAGAATTCCGGTCTTGATGCCTATCTTGATGAACTTGGTATTACTCATGAGTTATCTGCTCCCTATACACCTCAGCAAAACGGCGTCGTGGAGCGCAAGAATGTAACTCTTGTTGAGATGGCTCGCACTATGCTTGATGAATACAAAACGCCTAGTCGCTTTTTGGATTGATGCAATTGATACCGCGTGCCACATCATCAACAGTATATCTTCACAAATTCTTCAAGAAGACTGCCTATGAACTCCTCAACGACAAGAAACCCAATGTGAGTTATTTCAAAGTCTTGATTGCTAAATGTTGGATTAGAGATCCTCATCACAATTCTAAATTTGCACCGAAAGCACATGAAGGTTTTATGCTTGGTTACGGAAAGGACTCGCACACCTCTGAGTCTTCAACATCGCTCTTCACAAGATTGTTGATACTGTAGATGTGCGGTTCGATGAAACTAATGGCTCGCAAAGAGAGCACCTACCTTTTGTGTTAGATGAACCAGCTCCTGAGGAAACTATCAAGTTCAAGGCAACTGAGGATGTCATTCCTACTGAAGAATCTGCTGAAGAATTCATTCCTGTACACGAAGAACGCCGAGTCGATGATGCAATCAAGATAATGTCAAGACAATGGTGTCAAGAAAATCTTGATCAAATTCCTCGACGACCACCGGCTCATCCTCGCGTTGCAAAAGAAGTGCAAGTTGACAAGATCATCGATGACATTGAAGCGCCAGTCCTCTCACACGCTCAAAAGCTTCACATTTATCTAACTTTTGTGGGCACTATGCTTTTGTCTCTATCTCAGAGCCCACTAAGGTAGATGAAGCATTTACGGAGCCCGAGTGGATTCGTGCAATGCAAGAAGAATTACATCAGTTCGAGCTCAACAATGTTTGGAAACTGGTCAAACGTCCAGATCCTCGCAAGCATAATATCATTGGCACAAAGTGGATCTACCGCAACAAGCAAGATGAAAATGGCCTTGTGGTGAGGAATAAGGCACGACTTGTAGCACAAGGCTACACACGTTGAAGGAATTGATTTCGATGAAACTTTTGCACCTGTTGCTAGACTTGAGGCTATTCGCATACTACTTGCTTATGCTAACCATCATAATATCACTTTATATCAAATGGATGTGAAAAGTGCATTCCTCAATGGTAAGCTTGAGGAAGAACTATATGTTGCTCAACCCCGGGTTTTGAAGATCCAAAGAATCCCGACAAAGTCTTCAGACTCAACAAGGCCCTCTATGGTCTCAAACAGGCCCCACGGGCGTGGTATGATACACTGAAGGAATTCTTCGTGAAGAATGGCTTCACACCCGGTTCACTCGACCCTACTCTCTTAAATAAATCATATGATGGTGAACTGTTTGTGTGTCAAATATACGTTGATGATATTATCTTTGGCTGTACTGACCAACGTTATAGTGATGAATTTGCCTATATGATGAGTAAAGAATATCAAATGTCTATGATGGGAGAGTTGGAATTCTTCTTAGGTCTTCAAATTCGTCAACAACACAATGGCATATTCATATCTCAGGAGAAATACCTCAAAGATGTCCTGAAGAAATTTGGCATGCAAGATTGCAAAGGCGTCAAAATTCCTATGCCCGCAAATGGCCATCTATGCACTGATGAAAATGGTATTGACTTTGATCACAAGGTATACCGCTCCATGATTGGTTCTTTATTGTACTTATGTGCATCTAGGCCAGATATAATGCTTAGTGTTTGCATGTGTGCCCGATCTCAAGCTACACCTCAGGAATCACACCATAAGGCTGTGAAGCATATTCTTCGATATCTAGATCACACACCAACACTAGGATTATGGTACCCCAATGGCTCTACTTTTGATCTCATTGGATATTCTGACTCTGACTATGCTGGTGATCGTGTGGACCGCAAGTCAACATCTAGTACTAGTCATTTCCTCGGACGATCTTTGGTCTGTTGGTCCTCGAAGAAACAGAACTGCGTATCACTGTCTATCGCGGAAGCTAAATACATTGCTGCTGTCTCTTGTTGTGCTCAATTGCTGTGGATGAAGCAAACTGTCAAGGACTACGGCATCAACGTGAAGAATGTGCCTCTCTACTGTGACAATGAGAGTGCCATCAAGATTGCTCACAACCCAGTTCAACACTCGAAGACAAAGCACATTCAGATTCGTCATCATTTTCTTCGTGATCATGTGTTGAAGGGCGACATCTCCATCGAGCATGTGAAGACTAAAGAACAACTAGCCGATATCTTCACAAAGCCCTTGGATGAGAAGAGATTTAGCAAGTTGCGGTGTGAGCTAAATATCTTAGAATCTTCGAATGTCCTTTGAAAAGGACACACATCCTGACACATGCAAAATTGATGACTTAGATGTGCAACACATGAAGAAACGTTTTTCTTCAATCAATGAAGAATAACACTCTAAGTGTGAAGAAATTAATGAAGAATTTGATTCTCAGAACCCTACGACAATTGTACGCGGTGTCTGAAATCATCATTCTTATACGGTGGGTCACGCCACCACCAAAGTTGAAAATCTTCAATTTGAGTTTTTCCTCACTTTTTGAAATTCTTCAGTTTTTCAAATTCTTCAACTTTGCAAAATCTTCACTGTTTCATCGTTTTTCTTCATTGGCTATATATATATATATATATATATATATATATATATATATATATATATATATATATATATATATATATGGGTTTATGTCCTCTACAAACATTCACTTATGGCTATTTCTTCAAGTTGTTTTTTCTGCTAAGTGAATGTGATCGGACCCTTCCCCCTCTATGCTATACTCAACCCAATCTATTCACAAATTCTTCATGTGCGTTCTATTTGAAACTTGTTCAAAATCTTCACTGTGTCCTTGTCAGCTAAAGAAATTGCCAACGGAACTTTAAAACTGATCTTATCCAAACTTACGTTTTTGTCGCTCAAACCGTTCCGCATCCCACGATAGATTTATCTATTCACCCACGATCTAACACAATCTCCACTTCTCAGTACGTGGGTGACACATGTCGTTTAATGAGAAGGGTCAGGGGCACGTTCGTCCCATATCTTCGGGCGAACAGTTTTTCACCGTGGCTATATATACCCCCTCTCCCCTTCCTCACTTCCTTTACTCCGGTCGACCGCTCTCTCTCGCTCGAGCTTCTAAAACCCGAGCGCCGCCGCTACTCCATCGTCGCCGGTGAGGAAGAGCTTCACTGCCTCGACCTCGTCGCCGGCGATACTTTCACCGGAAATCTTCACTTCGCCGCCGTAGCTGTCTTCCTCCGCCGAGTTAGGGCGTGGTAGATCTAACCTGACGAACTTCCCATCTGTTCTTCTCAGTTCGTCGTGTTCTTCAGTTCGGGTAATTAAAAGTTACTTTTATTACTGGCTTTGATTCTCAAACCTTCCTGAAAATCTTCAAAGGTGTTTATTCTTCAAATCTTCACACATATGAACACCTCAAACAAAACATGTTCTTGATTCGTTTCTCTAAGCAATGATTTTCTTCAAGATTCCACAATTGTGTGGATCCTCGATCTATACAACTCTGGAACCGAAGACAAAGATCGCTTAGTGAAATTCTTCAAGGCTCATCTGGTCAAATTCCTCAAACTAGTTCTTTTTGAAAAACCTTACGAGAACGCATATGACCTCTCCAAATTCCTCGCAACTATATTCTGTTCACGGTACTCATGTCCATTGCTGAATCACTAGGTTCTCATCAACTTAACTCATTTGCAGCGTTCCTCGAAGAAAAGTTGCATACTTCTTCAGAGAATTCGTTTGTTCAAATTCCTCACCGGAAGAATATGGCAGAAGGAAAGAAGCCACAGAAAGGAGGAAAGAGGCCTGAGGTCATGACTGCGTTTGAGATTCCTGAGGAAATATATGCTGATTATTGCACACCTGATGAAGCCGAGTTCGGTAAAGAGAACAAAAATCAGCGCAAGGTGCGCATTCAAAGGATTGAACGGAGATGGGCAACGGAATGGAGGGAGTACAAATATGTTACTCTAAAGTACATGAAGAAATTCACTCTCAATCCTCCATGCCCAAGAGCTCCATTGGCACCTGGTCAAGAAGTCGACCCCACCAAAGATCAAGCGTGGTGAGGACTTTCTGAAGAATGGGCCAAGCGCCAAGCAAAATTGGCAAGACAAGCCAACGAGGCAGTGAGGAAATTTAATGAGGACTCTGCTATCACTGCCGCCATCGAGGCCTCTGTCAAGCCAAGAAAATCTATGGCAAAGAAGCCCGCACACAAGCCTAGTGCTTCACCAACATGCCCTCACGGCCAAGTTCCTCACCGTGCCCTCACGGCCAATTCCTCATGCTTTGCTCCAGCTCCTCCCATATCCTCGGCTCCTACAAAGTCCTCAAGAGCTCCTCCCAAGTCCTCAGTGATTCCGACAAAGTCCTCAAGACTGTGCATCCGCCACGTGCCAAAGGACTGCAGGCATCTCCATTGCCTCCGTGTTTCACAAGTTCCTCACTGCACCAAATTCTTCATCTGGCCCGACTACTGAAGACTAAGGCCACAGTGAACGAGGTCCTCGGCCAAGTCCCAAGAAGAAACAGTCGCCTTCCAAGAGCCACCGAAGATGATGAGGCTGATGATGATGAACTTATGGAAATCATCGAGACCGCCAAGAAAGGGCCGCTAGAGCCAAAGGCACACATGTGCCGTCATTGGATCCAAGAGTGATCCTAGACTACATTGATCTACGCACAAGGACCCAAACACTCCTATGTCGACTTCAAGTTGACACCGGCCAAAGTCACATCTTGACTCATTTCATCCAAGAGGAGAAATGGAAATTTGATACGACGGAGAGATCAAGAAATCGCAAGATGTAAAGGAGAAAGCTGAAGAAAAACGTTGTCAAGATGACAATCAAGAACTTATCAAGATGCGGTGACATCAAAGCCCTCAAATGACAAATTTGACTCCTATTATGCTGATTGGCAAGGAGCCAAAGTCGATTCGTCAACCCGACGAAGATGTTCACCAATGTTGCAGCCCCAACGCAACAAGAAATTCCTCAGTCGGAGCCTCACCACCGATCGAAGAACATGCCAAAGACCGCTGATGAAGTTCAGTGCTGAAGACAATGCTAGTTCCAGGCTGATGACTCCATTCCACTACCGAAGAAATTGCCGTGGCATCCACTAGTGGTGCGCTGAAGAAATCGAAGAAGTCGTGGCAATCGCATTGCGCCATACCGAGGAAATTCAACCAGATTCCTCAGCTCCTCCTGCGCCTAGACCAACTCAAATCCTTCCATCTGCATCAGATGTGAAGAAGACCAAGGCTGCAGAACGAGCTGCAGTGAAGAAAAGGAAAGCATCTGCTGCTTCAAATTCTTCAGCACCGAAGAAGGTGAAGAACATGACCAGCTCATTTGACAATCCCATTGATGTTGTTCCAATTTCCTCCATGCCATCAAAGGACCTTGTTCCTTTTGGTGAAGATTATGAGATCCCAAGCGGATCTGATGAAGAAAATCATTCTGCTGCCCGTCGAGCAGATTGATGAAGAAATTGAAGTGGAAGCTATCCCTTCAACCCCAATCATTTCCTCGCCTATGCCTCAGTTCACTGATGAAGAGGCCGGTGTTGAGGAAATTGAAGAAGATGTGGACATTGGAAGCACAACGCCAGTGATGAACGATGACTTTTGGGAAAGTCAGCATCCAAATTCTCCACTCTTCACCCCAATCCAACAGATTCCTCAGTCCCCTGCTCCAACAGTTCAAATGGGCTCTGAAGAAACTCATCCCACTTCATCTCAGACATGAAGAAATTCCAGCCACTAGCGCCGATGCACTTTCGCTGATCCTCGATCGCACTCAGAGAGGAACCAGAAATTCCTCAGCCTGAAGAACCTGAGATTGCGATTCCAGAGGTAGTGATGCAACTCACTGACACTCCACTGCCAAAGCCAAAGAATCCCTTCTCAACAAAGCAAAAGTTCAAGGCTGAAGATTTCTTCGGCGAGCACGTATTCTTCAATCGATTACAATCGATATGATTACGCTCGCATAAGGAAGAGGCGTTTACGGACTGCCGGTCAAGCCAATTTCTATTCCTCGGTGTTGTTCAACAAAGACAAAGTCTTCGATCATGCACATATTCCTCATGTGGACATGGAATCTCCGCCAGCTTCGAGCCAGTCCTCGGTGTTCTTCACGATGCGGGACTTCGAATTTCTGACCGATATCTCGTGATTGGAATGAAGAACTCATTCTTCAATTCTATGCGACGCTGCACATCACCGAGACGTCAAGATGTGAACTCATGGGTGTTAGACTGGATGTCCGAAAACACTCACTACAAGGCACTAGCAATCGAATTGCTTCGTGCCCTACCACTCAGTCCTCCACTTGATGGTGCTCGTTGTATCTACAACGAAACTGAGCTTTCAAATCACTATATGCGAGTGCTGATGAAGCCTTTGAAGCCAGGGCAGGCCCCAAGAACCAAATTCCTTGTCAAGGAATTATTGTATGTGCCTCGGACTGTCTATCGGATTCTGACGAAGACAATGAGTCCTATCAAAGGCCACGACTCAAATGATGAAGAAGTCGTTGGCATCATGAAGAATATGCTTTTCAATATCATTCATGGCGTTCTCGTCAACTTCCATGATTTCTTCATGAGGACTCTGGCAAACATTGCTATGTCACCTTTTGAGCTGAAGCCTTATGCACCTTGGATTATGAGATTCATTAGGACAAGGTCTTCACTCAATTACAAGGCTGATACTCTAAACCACTGCAGCTACTTGCCCCCGATTGAAGTCCTCAAACGGACATTTTCCTTAGCTGATGACAAGGGCAAGGCTACTCCTGTGATAGATGAAGGCATTCGTCCCTTGGATGGTCAGTTTCGCAAAGCTGCATCCTACTCCACCAATGATGACTCTGCCACACATGACTCTGCCGCCAATACCTCAGCCAAGCAAAGTCCTCAAGCCACAAAGCACCTGTGGTGATGATCGATCGTGAGTTACTCCTCGGTCTTCATCGGAAGGTTGATCGCAATCATAAATGGATCAAGCGCCGGTTTGGTTCAATTCTTCACAACATGACCTCTACACACAATGCAGTGAAGAAAAACCACTACTACCTCCATGAAACCTTCAAACGCACTGGGCTGTTCTTTCTAATGTCTACACATGGAAGAATCGAAGACAATGGGTCTCAAGGAAGAATTTGACTGGTCTGCACCTCCTCCGAAGAAATACAAGAAGGTCAAAGTTCCTTCCTTGGTGGCCAGCTCCTATTCTTCATCGGAGACACTGATGAAAATGAAACTTGGACGACACTGCGGCAGGCCCTACTACAACAACCGACCCCAACAACGCTGGCGCTCCTTCATCAACTTGAAATTCTTCAGGCGCGTTAGTCCTCGGGCCGATCCTTTTGGTCATTTGATGACAAAGGGGAGAAATGTGAGTTAGTCTTCAAGCGGGTCTATTATATGGGCAATTTTTGTTAAGTTACAACTCTCGTTCTTCCGAAACTTTTATTGGATCGAGTTGTAATCTTAAACCCGATGGTGCTCGATACGTTTGATGCAATCGTGCTCTGATACTCTTGATGCGTTATTTTGCATGCTTGTTCCTCATTAATGTTATCGCACGCATGCTGAATTTCATCAAGCACCATATTTCATCATGCATTTTCAAATTCTTCATATTATATGTCAAATGCGTGTATGAATTACAAGATATAGGGGGAGATCTCCATGATTCAACTCTTCAAATGTGCATTGCCTCAAAAGCAAATTCCTCACTAAGCACATCTTCAGGGGGAGTTCTTCTATATCTTGCAATCAAATTCCTCAATATCAGTAGTTACACTTCATATGTTTATCCCCGTTGAAAACTTAACCTATATTGTCATCAATCACCAAAAGGGGAGATTGTAAGTGCATCTAGTGCCCTTAGTGATTTTGGTGTATTGAAGACTTATAGGTTAAGGGACTAATGTGTTTATGAGTGTACACAGGTCTATAAGTCTATGAGGAGTTTTGATATTTACAGAGAAAGTCGACCCCTAAAAATGAAGTTCTTTGACTGAAGACTTTGATATTCTGAAGACTTTCTGGAGACTTTGAAAGTGAAGAAATTGGTGTGACCTTGAAGACTTGGTATTCATTTGAGGAACATGAAGCGTGAAGACTTTTGTTTTCATAGTTTCGTTTTTCTCTTTCTTGAGTCATAGGAAACACCGTCTTTGTTAAAGGGGTCGAGGAAATACTAAGGAAAAATTTCCATGTGATGCTCAACTCAAAATCCTACACCTACCAATCCCTTTGAGTGAAGCCTTTGGAAATCTCATACTGATTCGATCAATTTCTTCAAAGGATGAGACGAAGTTCTTCCGTCACGAGGAATTTGTCCCGACCGAGGAGTTAGGAATTCGCCAAAGGCGGATTGCCTACACGTGAGGAACATGATAGCCCCGAGGAATTTGAGAGTCAAATTTCCGACCGTTCTTTGCTTCAAGGCCACCTGTCCCAAAATATCTTATCCACCTAACGGTCATATCATTGAAGGGCATTTATGTCTTATCATGTCGCTGCTCCCTAGGCTATAAATAGCCACCCCTACAACCACTAGCTGGTTGGCTGCTCCGAGAGAACTTGACACTTGTCATTTGAGAGCAACCCATCCTCCGAGGACTTTGAGCGAAAATCATCGAGTGATGAAAACCCAAAACCAAACCCCTACAAAACCAAAGTGATTGAGCATCATCAAGAGATTGATCCTGCGTGGATCCGACGCTTGTTACCTTTGAAGACTGTGCTTCTTCCAGACGGTTAGGCATCATGGTCTAGAGCATCCAAGAGGAATTGTGGATCGCCGAGTGACCAAGTCTGTGAAGGTTTGGAAGTCGCTCAAGACTTACCACGAGTGATTGGATGAGGTCTGTGGCCTTAGTTCAAGGAGAATACGGTGAGGACTTGGTGTCTGAGCTTCAAGGCCAATGATCGGGTGTCCGGGACTGTGTGTCCTCGAGTTTAAATACTCAGCCGCTCCAACCAGATGTACAACTGAGACAGCAGTTGGAACTAGTCTACCAAATCATTGTCTTCACCAACCTAACTGGTTCTATTTCCTCAACTCTTTCATTTCCTCATTACTGTGTTGAGTGTTCATTCATATCTGTGTTTGAAGACTTTGATCAAGACTTTCTCAATTTCCTCAGTTCAATTTCTTGATCTGTTTGTCTTCATCTTGTGCTATCATGTGTTTACGCTTTACGTACTCTTTGATTGTCTTCACTTCATCATGATGACCATGTCCGCATTCTCTTATGCTTACTTCGAGTACTTATTCATTGCAAGTAGTTCTTCACTTAGGAATTTCCTCACCGGCAAATTCCTCATTGAAGAATTCATAAAAATCGCCTATTCACCCCCCCTCTAGTCGATATAACGCACTTTCATTTGTTAAAACCAATCACCTTCGACCATCAGGATTACTCTAGAAGTATATGAATGCAGGTTGGGCTGCCTTGATATTAGATCCGATAATTGGCGGACTCCAATTTTCACAAGTCCTAATGGACGGTGGCAGTGATCTAAACCTGCTATATCAGGACACAATCCGCAAAATGGGGATAGACCCAACCAAATTTCGCCATAGCAACACTTCCTTTCAAGGGGTAATGCCAGGCCCATATGCCCATTGTACGGGCTCTCTCATCGCCGAAGTTGTGTTCGGCTCACCCGACAACTTCGCCAAAAAGTTAACCTTCCACCTTGCCCCATTTACAAGTAGCTATCAAGCACTATTGGGACGCGAAGCTTTCGCCCGCTTTAACGCAATACCGCATTATGCATCTCTTACACTTAAAATGCCCGGTCCACACGGCATCATCTCATTAAAGGGAAACATCGAGGGTTCCTCGAGTCCGGAAAATTGTGCGGTTGCCTTGACAGCCCCACAATAAACCGGCTTCACCAATACAAGCACTTAGACAGGTCGTCCAGACCCCAGACATGGCTGGACGAGTCCGGTGTAAACATACAAGGGCTCACCAGACGCATATCCCCGTACAGGGGGCTCCGCACATCCACAACAAGAGACAATAAAGCTCAATTGTATTCATTTTTTGAATTATACTTTGTTTATTTAATATAACGTACATTTTCGCACGACCTTTTTCAACTAAGTTCCTCTCTTTTACAGATGAACATCGTGCTACACCCGGCCCGTGATACGCAAGACAACGGAGACACAGGCGCAGACGTGCAGTAGGGACCCGTCGCAAGGATTCTTTTCAGATTAAGACCCTGCGTAAACCTTTTTCACTGTCTCTTGTTGATACACATCCCCCGGTTTCTTGCTATAACCGAGGAGGAGGCTGGCGTTTTGGCATGGGCCACGTCAGAATTTCGCGCGTACCTGGACACCAGGGGCTTATTACCAAGGGCGATTGTTCGACCCGTTTTCCTAAAGACCGAATACCTTAGGGTGTGTTCGGCGTCTCGAGTTAGGCCTTATATGCATCAGCTCCAAATCATGTCTTTGGTCAAATGTTGGGTTTGCCCGGTTCCTGTGTTTTGCTGCCTTACGTTCCGTTCTATGGGCTAATGCGGCACCAGGAGAACTACTGCGATTGTGCCTCGGGTCGGCCAGGCGAGCACCTCAGTAGAGAAAGCCGAAAACTGACTGTCATGATATAGCGTGAGACTGGTCAACTACTCGACTACCCGCTGGAATCTTTAGAATTCCTCCGCATTGACGAAGGGTCGTTTCCCGGCCAGGCACATACGCGCCTCGAATTCGGGTGAGCGCGGTGCCCCTAGGGGCTATATAGTAGTCCCACTGTCGAACTCCTATGGCTAAGTGAAAGTGATAAAGCATTATTGTCCGGTTGCCTAGTTTGTTGCGCTATCACCTCCTTTGTAGGACCAAGACATTGGATCAAGTGTGAAAATGCGCTTTCTGCAAACACCCCCGCATTATATGCGTGGGGTCTGAAGCCAAAGACTGCCATCTTTTAGGTTATATACACATATACATTAACGGCCGCGACAGAGGTATTTTAATTCTTGAAGGCACAAGTATAAAAAGATTTTATATTCCATCGAAACATTGTTTCACAATAATACATGTTATTGAACATAATATCCTTCGAGCACTGCGTCTCTATTAAACGGCGCCTGCAGAACTTCACGAAAATAGTGCTCGACAGTACTCGGCTTCCGTCCGAATCTTGGGATGCAACATCGGTGGCCTTCATCTCCGCCAAAGATGTCTTGACACAGTGCAAGAGCCATCTGCGCACCCTCTATGCATGTTGACCGCCTCATTGCTTTGATATGCGGCACCGCGCAAGGAACTGCTGCACCAAGCCAAAATAACTCTTTGGCTCGGGCCTTTTCGGCCACAAATGAGTCACGACATTCTTCATGGCAAGTCCGGACAACCTATTCAGCTCCGCCCATTCGGCCAAACAATCGGTTAATGGAAGTGGACGCTCCGGACTACGGAACTGCGACCAAAAAAGCTCTTCCATCTCGTGATCCTTTTGATCTCTGAAGTGTTCGGCCGCGTCCGCGGCACTCACCGCCAAGTCCAGATAAGCATCCTCACTACTCCGCAGCCAGTCCAACTGAGCATATTTAGGATCCGTGAACTTCCTCCGCAGCAGAAAAGGCTTTCCAGCCGTGATATCTCCGGCCTGACGCAGCTCCTCCTTCATAGCTCTCATCGCAGAGCGAGCATCCTTGGCCTCGGTGGTGGCCTTATTCAGGTCCTCTTGCTCCGCTCAACCTTCTTTTTCAACAAGCTCGCAGCAGTCGGTAGCATTCTTCAACTTCACGGCCATCTCGGCCATTTCCTTCTTGCTTCGGCAGTGAGCAGCCTGTTCGGCTTTTAGCTCTTCGGCCGCCTTTAAGGCAGCAGCATCACTTTTTCTGGCCTGCTCCTTGGCCCGGGCAAGCTCCGACCAAAGGTTCTCCATGGCAGCGGCACCATCTGCATCAAGCATACATGTTGTAAGGCACGGGCATCATGCTCCCTTACCAGGTGTCCGCGGAGAAACCGCATACCTTGTGACTCGTCAAGCCGCTTATTGACAAGCGCAATGTCGGCATCCGCCACGTCAAATTGCCGCTTTAGTTCGGCAAATTCGTCAGTCCGGCTAGCCACCGGACGCTCCGCCACCTACATAGGAAGGGAGACATATTATAACCTAGGATTATGATCCTCGGCACGCTGTCACTTCTGACAAACGCACCGAGTCTCAGGGGCTACTATCTACACAGGGCGCATTTTATATATGCGGAACCATCAAAAGGTACATCATTGCACGTACCTCAAAACCTGTCAGTAAACTTCTGGCGGCCTCGTACAACCCGCTTTCCGCGGACGAAATTTTTTCAATCACCGTACCCATCAATGCACGGTGATCCTCTGAGATAGACACTCGCCCGAGCAGATCCCATCAATGCCGGACTCGTCTGATGGCCTTTTTCGAAGGCCGGACATGGAGGGCTTTGGGGGACCCTACGACTGCCCTCCGCCCCTGCCGGATTCGGAGAAGCCCTCCGCGACGACACCTCAGGATCGTCCGCCTCGCTAGGCGGTACGGCAGGGGGATGCATTCCGCTCTCCATCATCTCCGGACGAAGATCCCCTGAAGACGAGCTCTGCTAAGAGGGGCTGAGATCCGAACTACAAGGTAAATTTTCGGTTATCTTCAGAAATAAGGCGGGGATGTCTCTTATTTTAAAAAAACTCCCCTCTCTACTTACAGCTCGCTGGAGGGCTGATCTCCTTGGGGAAATAATGCGGCCGGGGCATCTTCCGGCGCAGGACCCTCTGGCGAAGATTTCTTCCCGCGCTTTGAGGCCTTGGTCTCCGGATCTTCAGAGGCGGTCCTCTTCTCCCCTTGGATGGAGGGATTCTCGATCCCTCCTTGCTTGATAACCTCCTTCGCGGAGGCAGTAGCTTCCTTGCTCCCCCCCCCCCTTCGCCTTCTTTTAAAGGTGCAGCCTCCAGCATCTTGGTTAACACGGGATCTGGCGTGGTCTCAGGGAGGGGGCCCGGACACCTGATCAGTTTTGCTTTCGCTATCCACTCATGTTTAAGGGACAGCTCCTTTAAGGGTAAGTTTATGATAAATATATGGATAGCGTGTCCGGGTACGGGACTACTTACTTGAGCATCCGGGCGATTGCAGCTCAGACATGTGTCCTCGGTCAAGTCCGCGCACATTGCTTGTGATCGGAAGAACAATTTGTACATCTCCACGGGCGTTGCGCCCATAAAATGTTGGAGATCTCGTGGTCCCTCCGGATTGAACTCCCACAGGTGGAGGGGGCGCCGTTTGCAGGGCAGGATGCGACGAATCAGCATGACCTGCGTTACTAGGACCAGATTGATCTCTCTCTATCTAGGAGGTCTCGAATACGGCCCTGCAACAAGGGCACGTCCTTGGACGGCCCCCAGTCAAGCCATTTATTGACCCACGACGCCAGCCGTGGTGGAGGACCCGAGCGAAAGGCAGGTGGCGCCACCCATTTGGTGCCCCTGGGAGCTGTGATATAAAACCACTCTTGTTGCCATAGGCTGAGCTCCTCTTGAAAAGAGCCCTCGGGCCATGGAGCGTCAGCATTCTTGCTTATAACAGCCCCTCCGCACTCTGCCTGTTGCCCCTTGATCACCTTCGGCTCCACCTTGAAGGTCTTGAGCCACAATCCAAGTGAGGGATAATGCGGAGGAAGGCTTCACACACGACGATGAATGATGAGATGTGGAGGATGGACTCCGGATCCAAGTCGTGAAATTCCAGCCCGTAATAAAACATGAGCCCCCTCACGAAGGGGTCCGTCGGGAAGCCTAGCCCCCAAAGGAAGTGAGACGCGAACACCACGCTTTCACCGGGCTTGGGATTGGGAATAACCTGCCCTTGAGCAGGCAGCCTATGCGAGATTTTGCCGGTTAGATACCTGGCATCTCTTAGCTTTAGGACGTCTTCTTCCGTGACGGAGGAAGGCATCCACCGGCCTTGGAGGTCGGAGCCGGACATCATCGAAGGTCCGAAGCGCCTGAATCTGGAGCTTTGGGTGTTGGAACTCGAAGCGAGGGGCGGATTCGATGGAGATTGAGAAAAATGAGCGGGGCCTTGGTCTCTTTATAAAGAGGTTGAATACTAGGAGCCCTCCCCATGACCGTTCGGGACTCGCCTTCGATAGAGGAGGCGTGCCAACGGGCACGATTAGGTTACCCATGCCCGTATTGATGAGAATCCTGGAATAAGGGGACACGATCTCTGCTTTGACAAGACGTGCCAAGGAAACTGCCTCGCTAAACGCGCTGAGGTGGGACAGTGAAAACGATTCGAATAAAGGCTTGGCCGTGGTGTGATGTCACGCCACGGAATACGTCAGCAGATTGAACTTGTGTAAATGTTATTCTCTCTACGGTGGTATGTGGAACTTATTTTGCAGAGCCGGACACTATCCTTGTGTTCAAAATCTTCTATGAAGTATTCGGAGGAGGAACCCGCCTTGCAATGCCGAAGACAATATGCGCGTCGGACTCGTCGTCATCGAAGCCTAGTTCAGGGGCTACTGAGGGAGTCCTGGATTAGGGGTGTCCGGATGGCCGGACTATAGCCTTTGGCCGGACTCCTGGACTTTGAAGATACAAGATTGAAGACTTCGTCCCGTGTCCGGATGGGACTTTCCTTGGCGTGGAAGGCAAGCTTGGCGATACGGATATGTAGATCTCCTACCATTGTAACCGACTCTGTGTAACCCTAACCCTCTTCGGTGCCTATATAAACCAGAGGGTTTTAGTCCGTAGGACGAACAACAATCATACCATAGGCTAGCTTCTAGGGTTTAGCCTCTCTGATCTCGTGGTAGATCTACTCTTGTACTACCCATATCATCAATATTAATCAAGAAGGAGTAGGGTTTTACCTCCATCGAGAGGGCCCGAACCTGGGTACAAACATCGTGTCCCTTGTCTCCTGTTACCATCCGCCTAGACGCACAGTTCGGGACCCCCTACCCGAGATCCGCCGGTTTTGACACCGACAATATGCTTGAGTATTAATGTATTCGTGTCAAATTATAGACTATTGCATTGAATCACTTAAAGTCTCCATGCCACAAAAGAAAAAAATATGTGATGAATATGATAGGTAGCATTCCACATCATAAAATTTGTTTTTACCATTTACCTACTCGAGGACGAGCAGGAATTAAGCTTGGGATGCTTGATACGTCTCCAACGTATCTATAATTTTTTTATTGTTCCATGCTATTAAAGTATCAATCTTGGATGTTTTATATACAATTACTAGCAACTTTATATCATTTTTGGGACTAACCTATTAACCTAGTGCCCAGTGCCAGTTGCTGTTTTTTTGCTTGTTTTTTACTTTGCAGAATATCAATACCAAACGAAGTCCAATTGCCACGAAACTTTTTGGAGATTTTTTCTTGGTGATAAGAGATCCTGGAAGCTTCTAGAGTACACGAGAGTAGGCCTATGGGGGCCACTAGACACCAGGACGCGCCAGGGGCCTCTGGCGCGCCCTGATGGGTAGTGGGGCCCACAGGCACCCCCTTGACATACCTTCTCCTCTATAAATACTCTAAAATCCCAAAAACCCTAGGGGAGTCGACGAAATACTTTTTCCGCCGCCGCAAGTTCCAGAATCATGAGATCCAATCTAGAGGCCTTTTTCGGCACTCTACCAGAGGGGGCAACAATCACGGAGGGGCTCTTCATCATCCTTGCTACCCCTCTGATGATGCGTGAGTAGTTTACCACAGACATACGGGTCCGTAGTTAGTAGCTAGATGACTTCTTCTCTCTTTTCGATCTTCAATACAATGTTCTCCTTGATGTTCTTGGATATCTATTTGATGTAACTCTTTTTTGTGGTGTGTTTGTTGGGATCCGATGAATTGTGAGTTTATGATCAGATCTATCCATGAATGTTATTTGAGTCTTCTTTGAACTTTTTATGCATGATTGTTATAGCTTTGTATTTCTTCTCTGATTTATTGGTTTGGTTTGGCCAACTAGATTGATTTATATTGCCATGGGAAGAGGTGCTTTGTGATGGGTTCGATCTTGCGGTACTCAATCTCAGTGACAGAAAGAGAGATGACACGCATGTATCGTTGCTATTAAGGGTAACAAGATGGGGTTTATTCACACGTGAGTTTATCTTCTCTACATCATGTCATCTTGCCTAATGCATTACTCTATTTTTCCATGAACTTAATACACTAGATGCATGCTGGATAGCGGTCGATGTGTGGAGTAATAGTAGTAGATGCAGAATCGTTTCGGTCTACTATTCTTGGACATGATGCCTATATACATGATCATTGCCATGGATATCATCATAATTACTTTCTTTTCTATCAATTGCCCAACAGTAATTTATTTACCCACCGTATGCTATTTTCTCGAGAGAAGCCTCTAGTGAAAACTATGGCCCCGGGTCTATTTCCTATCATATATTAAACCAAAAATACATTGCTGAAATTTTCTTTTATTTATTTTATTTGTATTTTAGTTAGATTTATTTATCAAATCTCATACAATTTAATCTGTATCAATATCGTTGAGGGATTGACAACCCCTTTATGCGTTGGGTTGCAAGTATTTGTTGTTTGTGTGTAGGTGCTATTTACATAGTGTTACTTGTTTCTCCTACTGGATTGATAACCTTGGTTTCATAACTGAGGGAAATACTTACCTATGTTGTGCTACATCATCCCCTCCTCTTCCGGGAATTACCAACGCATGTTACAAGTAGCATCTAACAACATGACTTCCAGGACAGGATTACCATCCCACTCTGGTGTGGAACGTCTCTTGGTCGACCTACGAAGTTTGGTAGTAACTTGATCTGAAGTTTCATGATCATCATCATTAGCTTCCTCTCGGGTTGGTGTAGGCATCACGGGAACTACTTTCTGTGATGTGCTACTCTCCAGTTCGAGAGAAGGTACAATTACCTCATCAAGTTCTACTTTCCTCCCACTCACATCTTTCGAGAGAAACTCCTTCTTTTGAAAGAACCCATTTTTAGCAACAAAAATCTTGCCCTCGGATCTGTGATAGAAAATATACCCAATGGTCTCTTTAGGGTACCCTATGAAGACGCATTTCTCCGCTTGGGTTCGACCTTATCAGGATGAAGCCTCTTGACATAAATGTCACATCCCCAAACTTCAAGAAACGACAACTTAGGTTTCTTGTCGAACAATAATTCATACGGTGTTGTCTCAACGGATATAGACGGTGCCCTATTTAAAGTGAATGCGGTTGTCTCTAATGCATAACCCCAAAATGAAAGAGTCAAATTGGTAAGAGACATCATAGAACGCACCATACCCAATAAAGTACGGTTACGACGTTCGGACACACCATTACGCTGCGGTGTTCCAGGTGGTGTGAGTTGTGAAACAATTCCACCTTGTCTTAAATGAGTGCCAAACTCGTAACTCAAATATTCACCTCCATGATCAGATCGTAGAAACTTTATTTTCTTGTTACGATGATTCTCCAATTCACTCTGAAATTCCTTGAACTTTTCAAATGTTTCAGACTTGTGTTCTATTAAGTAAATATACCCATATCTATTCAAATCATCTGTGAAGGTAAGAAAATAACGATATCCACCGCGTGCTTCAACACTCATTGGACCGCATACATCATTATGTATTATTTCCAACAAGTCACTAGGCCGCTCCATTGTTCCAGAAAAACGGGGTTTTGTCATCTTGCCCATAAGGCATGGTTCACATGTATCAAATGATTCATAATCAAGTGATTTCAAAAGTCCATCAGCATGGAGTTTATTCATGCGCTTTACACAATATGACCTAACCAGCAGTGCCACGGGTATGTGGTACTATCACCATTAACTTTGCATCTTTTGGCATCATTATTATGAATATGTGTATCACTACGATCGAGATTTAACAAGAATAAACCATTCATAAGGGGTGCATGAACATAAAAGATATTATCCATGTAAAAAGAACAACCATCATTCTCTGACTTAAATGAATAACCGTCTCACAATAAACAAGATCCAGATAAAATGTTCATGCTTAACGCAGGCACCAAATAACAATTATTTAGGTTCATAGCTAATCCCTAAGTTAAACATAGAGGGAGCATGCCGACGGCGATCACATCAACCTTGGAACCATTTCTGACGCGCCACACCACCTTGTCCTTAGCTAATCATCGTTTATTATACAGCTCTTGTTTCGAGTTACAAATATTAGCAACCAAACTTGTATCGAATACCCAGGCGCTACTACGAGCACTAGTAAGGTACACATCAATAACATGTATATCAAATATACCTTTTTTGAAGTTGTCAGCCTTCTTATCTGCCAAGTACTTGGGGCAGTTCCGCTTCTAGTGTCCTTTCCCCTTGCAATAGAAGCACTCAGTCTCGGGTTTGGGTCCAGCATTAGGTTTCTTCACGAGAGCGGAAATTGTCTTGCCATTCTTCTTGAAGTTCCCTTTCTTTCCCTTGCCCTTCTTGAAACTGGTGGTCTTATTGACCATCAACACTTGATGCTCCCATCACATTTAATGAAGAGATACTACCTCGAGGGCTCTTTCGTTCTTTGGAAGGCGGGATAGTAAAAACACACATATGGGATCGAAAGCGGCACGCTATGGAGTTGAGCCACTGCAACGTCTCACGTCCCAGAAAAACAAAACCACTTCCTTTTCCCACTTGAAACACGATTTACAAAGAATTTCCGAGGAGGTCACCGTTATTTTGCTAGGCCCACCCACATCATGATCAGAGCGCATGCCTTCTCCTATTACCACTTTCAAAGAACTCTGTGGGTGGGCCCGGGGGCTATTGATGGAACATTAGATACCAGGGTATACATAAAAGTCTAAGTTTTGTGCCCTCTCGGAGATAAGTTGGCATGGGAAAATACAAACGAAACACCGAAATGCATTACGGTAAAAAGTTTGGTATAAAAGATACAAAATGCAGGATCTATGAAGAACAAACAGCCGCAGAAGATCCCCGAGGAGGCCCCTGACATCAGCCATGACGCACTCGGGGGCTGAATCCCCGAGCAGACGAGACACGTGTTGGCCAGAAAGGCTGGTCTTGCAGCACACTCCACCGACTAGGATGTACTAAGAAATGACAAAAAAGTATGATGTACTTTGTTATTGCTGCATATCCAATATCTATACGCTTGAATTTATTAAGAAAGATCAGATACGACAAAGCCGGAAAATGTATTCTAATTAATCGTCTTTAAAAGGACAGTTGGATTCCATCACTGCTCCGCTCCTCGCCCTCCCATACATACATTTAGAGTTCACACTTCCCTTCTGTTATGGAACCCAACTCTCCTTGGTCCGCCATGAAGGCGAGAGTCGAGGTAGAGGACCCAGAGCCAGTCATCACTGGGTTCAACAACACTGACCATAGCTGCGATGGTGTCAATCATGACAAGAACAAGAAGCCTGACGGTTTGGAGCTCCGCCTATGGTGGCCTTGTGAGACTATGCAACAGGTAATGTACTTGTGTGTTTATCTTGTAGTGGATATGCCTATGATGCAGTGTTCATAGATGAAATGAATGGTCCAAAGGAGTAGGAGGTCAAAACTTGCCATAAATGACACCAATTTGTTTTTTTTTCTCCATAGGAGGGTATACGAGTCATGGAGGAAGGCAAGCAGGCGATGATGTCAGTAGGGAACAAGGTGAAGGTGCCAGAGAATGGGATGTCCATCCATCAACCAGTGATCGTACCAAGCGCCAGAAAGTGTTGGACCGACAGGGAACATATGTAATTAATTTTGCATACGTCCTCATTTATCATCAAATTCCTACAATCACACTAATTTATGAAGAATTGTGTAGGAATTGACTTATGAGATTGGATGATTTTTATCATTGTACTTATAAATATAATAATTCAATGCTTTAGTTTCACATTTATGGGAAATACAATTTTTGAGTCAACTTGTGTTCATCCTTTTATTTGTCCTACAAAGTTTATGTTTAAAAATGCTACTCTCAAATGATTCTATAATCTTTCACTAGATTGTTCAGCTTCCCTTTAAAGTTAATGGAATTCGTCTTTTCCTAAATGGATAGCATGCATCAATACTTTTTCATGCTAAATATAAACATGATATGTCTATTAGACATCAGTATGGTCGTGGTAATTATTCAATGCTTACTCATGTACACTCATTTGCTTTCATGTATTAAATTGTAGAATCATATAATCAAATACTCCCTCTGTAAACTAATATAAGAGTGTTTAGATTACTACTTTAGTGATCTAAACGCTCTTATATTAGTTTACGGAGGGAGTAGTTGTCATTGACATGGTTAGAGTGAGTGCACATGTTTCTATATGAAAATATTTGTATGTTTCACACCTCAAACTACTTCATTTACTAATTTAATTTCTAAGTAAAAAATATTAATGTTTTGTGTCCACACATATCTAAAAACTATGTTTATTAGGTACAAGCTACCTCAACTAATGAATTAATAGTGTGTAGCTCTTTCGATAACCTAACTTATTCATCTCTGTCATGGTTATGCAAGGCTCTTTCTCCAAGGATTGGGTGTCTATGGGCGTGGAAAATGGAAGGAAATATCCAAGGACTTTGTCACCACCAAGACTCCTGTGCAGGTTTCAAGTCACGCACAAAAGTACTTCAGGAGGATAAAGAAAGGAGAGCAGGAAAGGCAACGCTACAGCATCAACGACCTAGAGCTCAAAATTGTCAAACCATGGACAATCGGAAATAACTCTAGTGCCTACCGATCTCTCATGTTTGATGATGCTGATAACCAGAACCAAAGTTTCGACATCTAACTCAACATTAAGCCAGGTCCTCAACCTGAATAATATCGCTCAGTTCTAGTTACCATTCTCAAGGACATAGCCTCCAAAAAATAGTATCTTGTTGAACAGAACATGTATCAGTTACTATATTGGGAAAGTCGACCATATTGTGTGTTACTATTTACTATCTTTATATGAATATTGGAATTAATATTTATGTGGTATCAATACAAATATGCGTGTTTTTACTATAACACATGTCCACTGCGTTAACTACTTACTACATGCATTGACAATATGTAAACTTTAGGACCACCTAATCGTCTTTAAATGTCACAAGTGGCTTCACAATTTTTCATATTTGAAGCATCCGATTATTTTATAGTTTCTTGGTGTTATAGTCTATTGTTCAATTCACCTTTTTTACACTCCTAGACATCAAGTATACATTTTGGTTTGGTTCTTCATACTCAAAGGATAGAAAGTAAATAGGATGCATTTAATATAGCTACAAGCATCACAAAGGGAGATTTCCCCTCATCTTCCCCTCCTCTAGAACCTTTCCAGCCCCGTACCCTCTATGGCTTTTCTCCTTGCCCTTTCATGGCAGCTCTAAAGGCCCGAGAGGAGGATGAGCTGGAGGAAGGTCCAGTATTGTTTTAAGAATACATTGGCACGTATTTTCAACAAACCAATTCCAATCTCCACAATCCTCCTCCTTGTCCTTGCTTTGTCCATGGTGGTTGGGAGAGAAGTCACTCATGAAGTGGAACTTGGTTTGGATTTCTCTTTGCAATACATTGTTCTGTGTTTTCCTTTTCAACAGGTCAATTCCAATCTCCAATTTCATCCTCTCACTTGCTTCATGGTAGTTGAGAGAGAAACCGGTGACTGCATGGGGGTGGATCCACTTCTACAAACCAAAGCATGTCTTATAGGAAAATATCTCCAACACATTAGAAGATTGTAGTCACACTGGTACAGCGAGGTGCTATACAAACCGTCTTTAACCCCTTTCCGTGACAGTGTTCGGAACCGTCGCCAAGTGAGTGACTGCAATAGGGGGGTCCTTCCCACACGACCCAGAAACCGTCGGGGATAGGGAGCCTCTATGCATATACAGTACTCCCTACTCGATTGTGCTCGCATTGCCATCACAGTCGGTATTCTGTGGTGCTACGTTTATGATGTGCGACCCATCACAAATAGTTCACGATTGTAGAAGTAGACAATCACACACATTTACTTTTCCTCGATTGTGTGCGATTCGATGTAAGAGCGCACACAGTTGTCGCTATAAAACTGTATGCGAAGCTTGAATACATCCCACACGATTCATCCGTCGTACCCGTGTGGGATGATCGACCTATCGCACGCGTTCTTCTATGACCAAACGTTTGTGATGCGCACAACATCACAAACAATGCATAATTGTGAAGCATCTGTGATAAGGTGACTATCGCAAACATTTAATAAGAATGAACTGTGTGCGATGTTGTTGTTAATCGCACATGTTTTTTTCTTGGTTGATCGTGTGTGCAGTAGAGATTGATCGCACACGTAGTGGATCCTAGAAACGTGTTTGATCTCCACGTCTATCGCAGACGTTTCGTTTTTTCAAATTGTGTGCAGTGTAATCCCTAATTAATCCCTAATTTAAAAATCACATGTTTTGAATTTGAAAGTAGGCAATCACCTATTTCATATCCAACCATGTCTATTACAAATATAGGTTCAACCATGAATGCATAATTCGATGCACAAGTACATATACTAAAGAACTACAGAAGCACCAAGTAAAGAATGATGAACCATAGTTGTACTAAAGACTATAAAGAGAGAGGCGAAAGACATTCTGGTCGCTGGAGAAGGTGAAGCGGAATGCCCATATTGTGCCCTCCTCCGTGCGTAATGCGCGCACGACTCTAGGCCAACCCCTTATGATGGATGCCCGTCCATCCTTCACTGTCTTCATTAGGACTTCTCGATGCTCATTGTAGTCTAGATGAAATAATTTAACCTTCATTGCGTGTCCACCAATCATGTACTTTGCGAGGTAATCTTGAGTGAACTGCTTCGGGAACCACTGCGAACGAAAAAGATTCAGGCATTGTTGTCTAACAACTCATTATGGGCAGTAAAAAGAGAAGGTTGCAGAGTTTGTAGTTACCATACTACAACTCACTTAAGTTTTGGATAGAGCATAAACAAATAATTTGCTTGCCACCATTCATATCTTTTTGCTAATAATCGTTATCAGTTTCCTCACTTGATGCTTGTTCATTAATATCTCATTGCCCCATACGCAAAAAGGGTTGATGTGTGGATCCTTGCCAAGGGCATATGTACCTACAAGCAACAAGTCAATATTAGAAGCTAACAAGTGTCCAGGTCTGGATCTATATGCACTACATTATGGTACGACGGGGGGAGTACAAGCTGAGGGATGAAACTAACCTCGGCGGAAAATGGTGGCCACTCCTGTTGTTGTCCTGCATAAGTAGTGGAAAGGCATGATAAGTACAACAACCTTAACATCAAACAAATATAGCAAATGTAAACAACATCATCTCCAAATGATAGCTTGAATGTGTTGGTTTCAGCATACTGTTAAAGCAGATATAAAATGGAAGGCAATGTTACGACAACAGGCTTAATCAGCCATCAAATATTGCAATTCAAATTGGTATTGTTGAAAATGAATAGAACGTAGGTAATGCTTAAACATCACTGGATAAATGTGTAAAACTGAAATAAAGGGCATGTGTTAACTACACCAGGCATAACTGGAACCAAATATATCCGTTCAAGCTGGTATTGATGCAGTCGAGCGGCACAGTACCGACTTGCACATAATGAACATCACATTGTGAATGACTGAAATAAACACGGCATAAATGATCAGTATAACAACCAAATATAGCCATTGAAAACTCGACAGGGTCTCACTGCAACCAACCTAACAAGCAAATACATATAAACATGGCATATGCTTGAAAACTGGACAAATGCTCACTGCAACCAACCTAACAAGCAAATATAGATAAACAAGGCATCTGCTTGAAAACTGGACAAATGCTCACTGCAACCAACCTAAGAACCAAATACAGATAAACAAGGCATCTGCTTGATAACTGGACAAATTCTCACTCCAACCAACCTAAGAACAAATACATATAAACAAGGCATCTGCTCGATAACTGGAAAAATACTCACTACAACCAACCTAACAACCAAATACAGATAAACAAGGCATCTACTCACTATAAACAACCAAATATAGCCATTCGTGAAACTGAAGTGGACAATTCATACTTAAACATCACATAGCCCTATTGAACAATACATTTTTGCATAACTGAAATAATTAAACACGACACAGTTAAAGCACCGCACGGCAAATGCTACTACAACAAAGGGTACGGGTTGGCAAGCTAGAAAAGGTAAGATTTGCTGATAGGATGTTGCCTCACATGTCATGGATGGGATCCTTCCAGTTGGAAGAGCACATACCCATGGTGCACTCTATGATGTCACAGATGGGTTGTTTCACGTTCGAAGAAGCTTTGTGGGTGCCCTCCTCATGGTCGTGATCATGGTAGATGAGATCTGACTTGGCAATTGAGGATCCCAAGCCGCCGCCGTAGAACGTGTCCTTCAGAAATGGCAAAATGGGCTCGATGGCATACAAGGATCGCAAATCCTTGACCGCTTGGCGGAGGAGATCGGCGGCAGGGCCGTCGAAGAGATCGACGGCGGTTGAACCAGAGGGGTTGGGGATGGACAACTTAACATGTGAAATCGCCATTGGATATAGATCCTATGGGGGTCAGGGTGTTACGATAGACGATGCAGCCCCCCGAACCCATCCCATAGGAGGATCTCTCCGACTCCCCTCAAATCTCGACACACCACGGTCAATAAAAGTTGCTTGGTGGTACCATAGGCCATGGATAGAAAGTTTGAGTAGATTAGGGCCCTAAGGTGAAATTATAACGCCATCACATCAATTCTTTGTATAGCAAGCTAGACGGTAGTACAAGCTTTTATTTCTGTTGTTGGGTAGTTTGTTCGTGAAACAAATCTATTGTACTAAATGTAAAAGAGGGAAGGTATGGACATAGCCTGCATTTGTGCCGTTGTTCGGGTCATTCTCCTTCGTTGGTTATTGCTTTGGGACTCCTAGCTTCATGCCAGTTGGACCATGAGGGGTCCGCTGAGGGCTCCTGAGTGGTAGCAGCTAGGCTAGCGCGCCTTTTCTTCTTGAATTGCTCAGAGGTGGCCTCTGTGCACTCTTCTTTCTCTTTTGGGACGTCGGCTTCTGCATGTTCAAGGTGGGCAACCTCTGCTTCGTGTGTGTTTTTTTGCATCACTGGAGACTGTGGTGACCCTGTTTGGGTCGGGCATTTTAAGCTACATGTAGGCATAGCATGGTATTGCCATGAATTTGATGAATGCCGGCCTCCCTAGGAGGGTGTGATATCCCCCTTTGAATGGGACTACCTCAAAACATAATTTCTCAGCCCGGAAGTTGTCGTCCTTTCCGAATATGACCTCTAGAGTAATTTGGCCGAGTGGTTCTGCATTCTTCCCACGGACGATGTCGTGGAAGTGTGTGGGTGAAGGTCGGAGACCTATTATGGGGAGGCCCATTTTCTGCACTGTTGTTGCGTACATGATGTTGAGGCTGGAGCCACCGTCCATGAGTACTTTGGACAACTGGCAGCCCCCAATTATAGGGTCGACGATGAGCGCATTCCTCCCTGGGTTGGGAATGTGATAACCCACAAGTATAGGGGATGGTAATAGTTTTCGAGGGTAGAGTATTCAACCCAAATCTATTGATTCGACACAAGGGGAGCCAAAGAATATTCACAAGTATTAGCAGTTGAGTTGTCAATTCAACCACACCTGAAAGACTTAATATCTGCAGCAAGGTGATCAGTAGCAGAGTAGTATGGTAGTTTGATAATAACGGTAGCAGTAGTAGCAGAAACAGTAGCAATTTTGTAGTGATTGTAACAGCAACAACGACGAAAGTAACTTAGCAATATGAATATATGAAAAGCGTAGGCTTTGTATCGGCGATGGATAATTGTGTTGGATGGTATTCATCATGTAGCAGTTATAACCTAGAGCGACACGGAACTAGCTCCAATTAATCAATGTAATGTAGGCATGTATTCCATATATAGTCATGCGTGCTTATGGAAAAGAACTTGCATGACATCTTTTGTCCTGCCCTCCCATGGCAGCGGGGTCCATAAGGAAACTAAGGGATATTAAGGCTTCCTTTTAATAGAGAACAAGAACAAAGCATTAGCACTTAGTGAATACATGAACTCCTCAAACTACGGTAATCACCGGAAAAAATCCCAATTATTGTCACCTTGGGGTATGCGGATCATAAAACGTAATAGGTGCATATAATTTGCAAGCTAGAATCAAGAACACACATATATTCATGAAAACATAATAGGTTCATATCTGAAATCATGGCACTCGGGTCCTAGTGACAAGCATTAAGCATAGCAAAGTCATAGCAACATCAATCTTAGAACATAGTGGATACTGGGGATCAAGCCCTAACAAAACTAACTCGATTACATGATAAATCTCATCCAACCCATCACCGTCCAGCAAGCCTACGAAGTAATTACTCACTCCCGGCGATGTGCATCATGAAATTGGTGATGGAGGAAGGTTGATGATGTCGACGGCGTCGATTTCCACCCTCCGGAGCCCCAAACGGACTCCAGATCAGCCCTCCCGATCAAGAACACGAGGTGGCGGTAGCTCCATATCGTAAAACATGATGAATCCTTCTCCCTGATTTTTTTTCTTGGCGAATAGGAATATATGGAGTCGGAGTTAGGGTTGCCGGATGTCCAGGGGGGCACAAGCCTGGGAGGCACGCCCCCTGAGCTTGTGGCTCCTGGGTGGCCCCCCTCTGGTATATTTTTCCGCCAGTATTTTTTATATATTCCACAAAAATTCTCCGTAAATTTTCAGGTTAATCTGAGAACTTTGATTTCTGCACAAAAACAATACCATGGCAATTCTGCTAAAACAGCGTCAATCCGGTTTAGTTTCATTCAAATCATGCAAATTAGAGTCCAAAACAAGAGCAAAAGTGTTTGGAAAAGTAGATATGATGGAGATGTATCAACTCCCCCAAGCTTAACTCATTGCTTGTCATCAAGCAATTCAGTTGACAAACTGAAAGTGACAAAGAAAAACTTTTACAAACTTTGTTTGATCTTGTTGTTGCAAATATGTCTAACCAATGTTCAGGTTTTCAGCAAAGATTATGAATTAACCATATTCAAAATAACACTTAGGTATCACATTTACTCACACCAATAGCATAACTAACTAGTGAGCAATAATAATATATCTCGGATGACAACACGTTTTTCAAAACAATCATGATATAATATGACATAATGATATCTCGCTAGCCCTTTCCGAAACCGCAAAACATAAATGCGGAGCACCTCTGAAGTTCAAGCACTGACTAGACATTATACTTCATGGTAAAAGAGATCTAGTCAAACTCATACCCAATATCAACTAAACACAAAGCATATAAATGACAATGGTGCTCTCCAGCTGGTGCTTTTAATGCGAAGATGATGACTCAACAATAAAAGTAAACAGCTAAGCCCTTCGTAGAGGGAAGCAGGGATTTACAGAAGTGCCAGAGCTCGAAGCTTTTAAAATAGAGATGAATATAATTTTGAGAGGTATGCTTTCATTGTAAACGTAGCGACCGGGTGTTTTCAACATCTTCCATGATAGACACATTATACGCGGTTCCAAATAGAAAGGTAAAATTGTATTCCCTCTCCACCAACAAACACAAGCCATGGCTAGCCAAATCCTCGGGTACCCTCCATACCAACAACAATCCAGGGGAGTTTTATTTCATTATTATATTTTGATTTTTAACCATAGGACTGGGCATCCCAATTACCAACCACTTTCTCGTGAATGACAAGCGAATAAACACTCATAGAATAACCAACCTAGCATGGAAGACGCTGACCGTCCCATGTCGCTTCATGAGCGGTTCGGGCATACAAAACAAATTATTATTTGAAGATTTTGAGTTTGGCACATACAAATTTACTTGGAACGGCAGGTAAATGCCGCATATAGGTAGGTATGGTGGACTCATGCAGAATAACTTTGGGTTTAAGGAAGTGGATGCGCAAGCAGTATTCCCGCTTAGTACAAGTGAAGGCTAGCAAATAGATTGAGGAGCGACCAACTAGAGAGCGACAATGATCATAAACATGCATTGAGATTAATCAACATTGAATACAAGCATGAGCAGGATATATAACACCATGAACATAAATATCATGGAGGCTTTGTTGATTTTGATTCAATTATATGCGTGAACATGTGCCAAGTCAAGCCACTTGAATCATTCAGAGGAGAATACCATCCTATCATATTACACCATAACCATTTTAAATGCATGTTAACACACAAGATAAACCATTATCCACTCCTAGCTATTAACCATTATCCGGAGAAGAAGGGGTAGCCGACATGCTTACCACAGCGAAGGAGGAGCACACCTACGCCCACGCTTGCCGCAGGTCAGTGGAGGCATTCCTCCTCAGTGTCAACTACTAAGCCACTGCCCCCCTATCTATTAGATCTAAGTTTATCTATGTATGAACCCCGGTGTGCTGTGACGAACTTTGTAGCACCACGAACTATGTATGATGTATGTTTTTAAATTTGCAGTTTGTGATAGCAGATCTGTTATGTCAGGGCGCATCAATTCCCGCAAAATCGTTTTACGGTTCGTTTTAGAAGGAACCGTAAAACGATTTTGCGGGACGAGAATATAGCGCCTAGAGTTGCCAGAGGGCACCCCCTGCACCCATGGGCATATGCACCCACTTTTCAAAAAATGCATTTTAAGCACGTTTTAAAGTGTCAAAAAATTAAAAAAAAATATCACACATACATGTTCACAAATGTGTGTACGCGGTACAAAGTTTTATGAAAAAATGTCTTTTTGTTTTGTCTCCACAAAAAAGACAAATTTCGGTGCTTCTAAATAGTGCTCCACAACACAATTTTTTGTCTTTTTTGCACAGGTCACAAAAAAGTTATTTTTCCGTGAAACTTTATGCACGCACATAGAACATGGAGACATGCCCGTGCAACTTTTTGCAGATTTTTTTAGCATTTAGAAATGTGTTTTTCAAAGTGGTTTCATATGTATCCGGGTTCATTCATGCACTTCCCCTAGAGTTGCTCCAATACCAGACACAAGTGGGCTATCAATTATAAAGTGGTTCTCGAATAGCTTTACACGGATGCGAAATGCATTCACTGATTTTTCTTGGCTTAAGCTGGCCCTCCCAACTATCCTAAAAATGTAGCCCTACGTTCTCGTATGATATGTTACAAGCAGCCACACCTCCCTACCTATGGCCAAAACCAAAGGGACCTACTAACATCTACAAAAATATATGGTTGTAAGCCAGGGAAGTACTCCAGAACACGGGCACAAAAGAATGGCCGATGTCAGAAAAAAACGTGGCCTGTCAATTGTGATCAGAAACCATCAGCGAGAAGCTCTCTGGCTCCTCTTTCATGCATGTTCTCAAACTTGCCGTTAGATGCCAGTAAGCAGTAGCCATCAGAACATAGAAGATCGCTCACCCTTACTCGTTGCAACAGTTTCCTCGCTTTGTTTTCTGGAATTTGTCCCAGAGGCACATCATCTGCCTTGGCTCCTGGTAGTGGGCAACCACATACCCATCCTCACAGCCTTCCACCAAGATCCTTCCGTCGTTCTGGTACGTGACATCGAAGCCTTCCTTCTTCATCTCATTGATCCATATTCCCATCGCCACATCCTCCAGCTTAAACATCTGCAAGTCAAAATCCCCGGTTAATATTCCGCACCACAGCAGGGACAAAGAGCTGGAGAGCATGGTGTTTACTCTAGGCCGCCTTCAATACCGTTTCAGATTGAAGCAACTGAAGAGAATTCAGTATCACTGACGGGTAAAGAGGTACCCTCTTACAAATCTTAGAAGGTCGCATACCTTTAGCTCCCCTCTTTTGTGTTTCCTGTAAACTTCTTTTGCTATGTCCTGAGATACAATGTACCCTGGTCCATGTGCCCATGGGGGATAACTCTCTTCAGGCCATTCCTACATAAAGGCAGGTAACAGCGGAAACATTTGCTAAGCATCTGCTACATGATAAATGATAATGCACAATACACATGGCCGTCCAAAACACAGTAGTGGTGAAGTTTCCATCATTGGTTTGAACAAAAACTAAGTTCCCATCGTGCAGATAAAGACTTTCCCTGTGCTAAAAACACGCTTGCATAATTTGTGCAATAGAAAAAAAATGTTACCTCTGAAGTTATGTACCACTTGCTATACGGATCTCGGTGAGGCTGAGAATCAGAATTGACACGACCATACAGCAGTCCATGGCTGATATTTACTTGATGTAGGGACGAAAGTATCTCATCTACACAAACAAAAGCGTCATCGTCGGTTTTCATAACATACTTGGCTGAAAGTACATTTGTCTGCATGAGAAAAGTGATGTCAGAAAATGCAGGCTGCAGGCAGAATTCCCAGGGTTCCACTGTACTCCCAAATAAAAATCTAGCCGCAAAGAAATTAAATAAATTCTCCCAAAAAAGTAGATACACACCCCATATATGCAAATGGCAATGGTCTTCCAAAGAATCAAGCTGTAATAATCAACAAATGGCATCAATTGGATGTCTCCATATGTCCGTGCTTCGTTCCAGAGCTCCTCGTTCACCACCTCATTTTTATGCTTTTATCAAAGAAGGCAAAGGTACATGAGTATTGACCATGAAGTGAAGAGCAGTAATTCTAGTATACAACAGAACACAAGAAGAGTTTTGACAAAATTTCAAAGATTGTTTCTTGTGATGAGGGATGAGGGCTAAGCAAGTACACAGTGAGCATAAATGCAATCAACAGAGGAGAAAGATCTTAAATAAGGTGGTCACTGCACCCGCAAAATACCCCCCCCCCCCCCCAAACCCACGCACAAAGTGAGGACTAAGCATGTTTGTTTGTGAGGAAAAACATGAATGGAGCCTTGTGGTATGCTGCTATCCATATGCAGCTCTACACCTATTATTTGACAAATGTACACATATTGCATATATGTAGGTATAACTACTATATGGTATACAAATTACTGTAAAGATATAATATCATGTGCCTTTCATCCTTACCAGGCCAACAAAGAACCGAACTGCGACTTTTCCTGAGCGGACAGCATCGTACTGCATCCACGTTCTTCGAACCGCCATTCTGCGTTTAAAATTATTTGCTGTAGAGAATATCCCAATAAAAAGATCAATGGATTTATCCATAGGGACAGGTGGAGCCTTCAATATTTCCAAGTCAGTGACATGCTCAAAGTCCTCTGTTGTAGGCAAGCCACTTGCTAGCACAGACAGCAATTTAATATCTCCTTCAATCCTTACTTCACCAACAAACCCAGGCTCCAAATCCTGGTAAAAACGTGGTAGATTAGTAATAAGAACATACTTTGAAACAAGGACATAAAATAGTTCGATAATGAGAGTATGGAACAATAACTTTCACAGACCATCGTAAGACGCAACAACAAAATTGTTACCCTGGCAAAATCAGTTTGCCTGGACACTGTTACAAAATGCAATAGCAAAACGAATTTCTTATACACAACTCACCTCTCGAAATGCAAAGGAAGTGACATGTTTCCCATCTACAGTCATATGGATCCCCTCTGCTCCAACACGAAGAATTGCTATAGCAAGATATCCTTGTTTGAAGGGATAATATTTTTTAGGTTCTGCAGTTGTTTTCCTTGTAGGTTGCATGCTTGAAAAATTAGAATGTGACTTTGAGGCCAAGATCTGTTTGTGGGCTTTGCCTACCATGCTGCTACATTTTTCCAAATCGTCCACTGAAAAACAACAAAAAACAAAACTATATGTCAAGCCTGCCATCAAAAGAAAATACATATTGTTTACCAAGTCTTAATAAGGGTACAAATAAGAAGTGTGCAAAAAAATAGACAGACAGTGATATCAGATAATACAATACCTCAAGACAATACATATTTATGGTGGTACATACAGGGGCAAGTAACTATCTCCAACAAGGTGGATAAAATTTGCTGATTACACAACCAGATTCTAGAAGGAATAACACACATGCAATGCCAATACCATGCCATGGGTATTCACCATGTCCTATAAAATAATGTAAGATGTGGACCAGAGAAAGAATGAATACCTTTTGCACTGTCCTTAGCATCCGAATCAGAAGATGGGCAACGGTCTTCAGAACCCCAATCATCAGCTATAGTCCATGTATTTTGGACAAGTACAGGATCTTCTGTAAGTTTATCACCAAGAAGACGGACATTGTAATGAAGCACAATTGGAGGGTCTGGTTCACCAGGGACTGCAGCTCCAGTCAAGTCTATCTTAAAATTACCCAGAAGACCACCAGGAGTACCAATAATAGTTATCGAAGAGCCCTGAATAAGCCCACAAGGAATTCTTAAGACAAATCTATCACCTACCCTAGTAACATTCATTCTTCGAATGGAATATGGGCATTGCTTCTCTTTGTCCTTATGCTGTGTGCTACCATTGAATGAGACAACGGAGTCATCATATTCAAGGACTGCATTTAGCTTCCTCCATGCAACTCCAGCTTCCTTGATTGCATCCAATCCATCTGGTAGGATGTGGGCATTATTTACAAGGTCCCTCAGATGATTCCAAGAATGCAGTGTCTGTATTTCTCTATCAGAGAGATTTCTTGTTATGGAAAGGTTGGAAGCTAACAATTCAGTTGATATTACTTGAGAGGAGTTCTGTGGATTCTGAAGTGCAGGTGGGTTTGGAACATCTAACCAGTGTAGCTGTGCCGTGCTATTTTGTTGGAAGACATACTGAAGAGATCTTTCAGCAAGCGGGCTATCCAATATCACATATCTTAGCATCAAGATTAGGAGCAAACATAGTATGACAGAACCACCGTGCCATTTCTTCATTACTCAAAACTTATATGACAAGTTGGTCTGAGGGTCACGTTCACTGTATTTTCAGCCTAAAATATCACGCATCCATAGAATCTCAATTCAGAACTAACCATCCAAGTCAGCCAGTCAAGTCAATCCCTGCTGAACTGCCACCGTTGTTCAGTGCTCATCAACGCCTTGATGGTCACACAAACGCCCCAGAGGTGTGACGAAAGCTTTATTATAACCGCATCAGCACACAGAGGTGTATCAGCGAAACTGTGTCCTGCTAAGGCGAAGAAGCAGTATAAGAAAAATGGACTTCATCCAGTAAAAGAAGAATTAATGTGGTACAGTACTTAACAACCGCACTGAGATGTGAATTGCATCAAAGGCGCCCACGTAACACAGCTACAGAGTGGTTGGAGGATGTGCACATCCGTGTTGCAAATACTATGCCATCCCTCCGTCCGGAAATACTTGTCATCAAAATGGATAAGAAGGATGTGTCTAGACTTATTAGATACAAGTATTTGTAAGTGGGATTTCAGAATCGATCTGACAAGACAAACTAGCATCATCTACTTGTAAAATACTCTCTTCTTCCACAATGACATGGATACGGATCGAACAACTAATTCCGGACCGAGGAAATATAGCATTTTAAAATGGCTACAGTAGACATTTGCCTTCATGTCACGGTGCCGCCAACCGAGACTAGGACATCCTCTCGCCATGACATGATTACGAACTCGAATTTAAATAGCCCGTATCTGAAATTAATAGCTCCCAGCTGATCTAACCAAATTATTCGCTTTGAAAAGGGGGGCAATTAAGTGCCAACCGGCAGCAGAAAACGGCTTCAAAACGAGGCTGCCAAACCATTTTTACCGAGGAAAATCAGGGGAGACAACAAATTTTATTTAGGAAAACGCGAAAAAGGAACTGCGTCAAACACTAGCTAGTTCCAATTACTGATTAGAAAATAGTTCGAAGTAGTAGACGCGTCACATAAATTAAGCAAGGGCCAATCAAGAAGCCCGCTAGTGAGATCACGAAAAGCCGAAAGAAATTGCAGCAGCCAAAAAAATAATCCGACTGCGTATTTAGGAAAAGCTACCGCACGAAATAGGCAACGCGAATCTCGCGACAGCCCCCGCTAGCACCCACCGACAGTTCCTTTCGACGGCGAAAAGAGAGAGAGAGATACTCAACGCCGGATACCCTCCAGCAGAGCAATGCGCAGATCACCGGAACGACGACGAATCTGGGGTGCGCGAGATCAGTCGCGGCACCCCGCAGCAAATCAGCGCGTCCGCGCCGCGCGATTCAGAAGCGCCTCCTCCGCTGCCAGCACCGCCCGGGGCGCTCTCCTCCCGTCTCGCAATGCGACCGGAAACCCGCGAGGCGCAGCCGCAATGCGAGGGCCGCTCGGCAGGGGACGGCCGCCGCCTCGGCTCGGGCTGCCCGTCTGGCCTCTGCCGCCGCTGCAGCGCGCGAGCGAGCGAGGCGGACGGCGGAGGTAGCTCGGCGCGCCGCAGCAAGCGAGCGAGCGCAAGGTGGCGGGAGAGGGAGCGACGGGGAGGGGGGAGAGAAGCTCGGCTTCAGCGAGCGGGCTTTGGAGCTCGGAGTAGGGAGGTTGGAGAGGGATGGGGGGTCTGACGGTCTGTAGGGACGAAGCGGAGCGAAGGAAAGGGAAGGATGCCTGCTGAGGCTTCGAGTCCACGCGACGAGCTGACCGACCGACCGAGGGAGCGAGCGAATAGGCGCCGTGCAGGGAGGGGAGGGGAGGGGGGCTTGCTGGATTTTTTTTTTCGAGCGTGGCGGAGAAAGAGTCGCGGTCGTGGGTGGTGGGTGGGGCTCGATTCGATGGACTGCAGCGGCAGCGGGGGAGAGGAGATCTCACTGCCCGAGGTCTCTCGAGGAGGAGACCTCGCGCCGGGGAGCCGCGCGGGATCGGAATGGATCCTCTCGTCTCGTGCCGCGCGGGTGCTGTGCTGCACGCTTGGCTTTGGACGGTTTGGACAAGCAGAGCGGAGACAAATTCAAAACGAGGGCGCCACCTTTTTTACGGTTTGGATGGACTATACTACTACTACGAGGCAGGCACGTCGGTTCGCTGGAACTGCAAAGACAACCAAATTTGAGCACAAACCTGATGCCGGTCCAAACCCGCTACCGCTACGCGCCATACGGTCCAAACCCGGTCATTTTCTTGCGTGGGGTCCACTGTACTCCTGCAGACGCACATGTACGGTGCTGGTTGGTTGGTTGCGAGACCGCGATGTCCTCTGTATGATGTCGAGAACAGAACGGCACTGCGTCTGCGTGTCGCGGATTTGGACAATCGACTCCGCTTCTTGACCACCGTTCGAACCTGACTTTTCGATGGGCAAACAAGCAGAAGTTGTAATTATTTTCTAATTTTCTACAGGCACCCGCACCGGTGGACGGCCGGATCGTGACTTTACGACCGTCTGTGACGGCAGAATGGACTAGGAAGTTGGGGCACATTTGGCACTGAGATACTCTAGATTATGATAAATGACAATTATTTCCGGCTAACTACCAATTATTTCCATGTTCCGTAAGCATGCCCTGCGTCGTGTTGACCCGGGTAACAAATGCGCAGCACATAGCAATATCGTGTATGTGAACCCATTCCATTCCATCCTATGGGAAATGATGCGCATGCGCGTCCTTTTCTCGCTTACCAAACGAACAGGCGAGAAAACAAAACCTCGGCCCTGTTTAGATACTCTAACTTAGTTAGAAGTTAGAGTTAGATTCTAACCTTGAACCAACCCTAAACTAACTCTAACCAAAGAGCTGTTTGGATGATAGGGTTAGATTGACAATAAATATTTTCTCAATCATTTAACTACTTTAGACCATGTTTGAATGGGAGGGGTAACTTTTTTTACTAATTTTTTTAGTGGACCCAAGAGAACTAACCCAAATAAACTCCTCTAGTGTGGGCTAGTTTTTGGGGTGGGTTAGATCCAACTAACCCAAACTAACCCATCATGTTTGGATACTTTTGAATTATTTGAACCCTAACTAACCAAAACTAACTTTAACTTAGGGATCCAAACAGGGCCCTCGGCCGTGGTTCCCGGTGGGAAAGGACCTCGTCTTTCCTGGGTCGGCTCGGCCGGTCCATCGGAGGGGAGCTCCCAAGTCCCGAGCAAAGCCACGCGTGCTCTTTTGCTTTGCCTCCTTCTGCCCTTTTTCTTTCTGCAAAGTTATCTACGTAGTACTAGTAAAACAGACACCGTCAGAAGAGGAGAATTCAAACTTCAAGCTCTCCATTCACGATGCACCCACCCCACCGCTACATGCATGCTACGAAACCATTTGACATGGCCGATGGTTTTGATTTGAGCACGTCAAACTGCGCACACGGCAAATATTTGGAAAGAAAAACGAAAGCATTTGGCCTCGTATTTGTCTGAACCCCATGATGAGCATCGGATGTTCCAGCAAAGGTCATCATTGGCCGATTAGGTGTGCGTGGATAATCTTTTCCGTGCCGGTGAAACTCTGGTTCGCGTTAGGTGCACCAATCTGCGCATGTCGTGAAGAGGCTGTTTGGATGGAGACATGAGGTTCATGCCTGGTGAAAAACGATGCCTGGAGGTTGCCTGAAAATGACAGAGATTGCTGCCTGGCCAGGCATATGTCGTTTGGTTCACGACCTGAGCCTGCTGCTGCGTACCGTACAAATTAGTACATAGAAAGCTTCACAATCACCTATACTACGTAAGAGAAATAGTAAAATAATGCCAATCAGCTGCATCAGCACGCACAGGCGTAAGAAATGGGTAGCCTGGTACAAGCTAATCACATGCCTGGTGGCCGGAACGGGCTAATGACTTTTATCAGCTTTTTCAGGCCAGGCTAGAGACAGATGTCTAGGCACCAACCAAACATACCTCAGGCACATCCCAGGCTAGCTTGTGGCCAGGCAATTTTGCTTCAGGCCTCCAACCAAACAGCCTCGAAGTCTTTTCTTTTCTTTCGGTGTGGGCGGGGGAATGCGTGCGTACCAACTTCATACTGCTGACACCTCTTCAAACATCTGCATCAGCTGCCGTTTTCCCTCAAGAATTAAACTGGGATCTACGGGGCCTCGTCTCCACCGGTCTGGTCTGGCTCACCAGCAACCAACTAATCTGATGTTTATGGCGCATCTTATATTTCCTCGCAATGGATTAGAAGCACCAATCTATGTTGGGTGACATAATCTAGACAAGAAACAATATACTATCCTCTTTCTAGAAGCATGGAATACCTCCTTTTTCCACAGAGTGCGTAGACCGTCAGAACTGACTTCTGCAGTTGATCTGATATTGCGTAACTATTTTTCTTTGAGCTATGATATTGCGTAACTGAGACGACCCTTTTTACATGTAGACAAGTGTGCAAGTTGCATCAGAAGTCAGCCCAACAGATTTGAATATGAGCCACTCCTTTTTAAACAAGAACAGTCCACGCCATTTTCACGTATATTAAAAACATATTTACAATCTACAAAAAAAAGAATAAGAAAATACAAGAGACTATACAGTTCCTATCTGGAGCAAAATTATCGATGGCTCGCAAAAAATTATCAACACTTAGAACATCTCCAACAGCAGACCAAACAACGCAGTTGTGACCAAAAAATTGTTTCCACCTTAAACTCCGTCCCTCGACGCCCTCTGCATCGTCCGCCCCGAACACCGCCAAGCTCCCCATGCCGCCGCCCGGTCCCGCCGATGTCAGTCCTTCCCCAACTGTCACTGTTGCCACTCCACCCCAAGATGATCACTCTCGGCACGTGGCGAGTTTCCACCGTCGGAATTGGCCGTCGCGTCGGATCCCTTGGCCTTCGGCCTCCTTCCCGTCACCATCCCCCACCGATTGGCATCCCTCCCGTCCCCGCTGAACTCCATTGGCCAGAAGTGAGCCCATCGCACCCAACATGTTCGCCGAGATGCCGCAAAAGGAAATTATAATTCTGTATTCATTTTTACTGAATGTGATATTGCTGGGAATGTAGTGAAATTTTACATTGAATTCTTCTAATTTGCCATGAATATGAGCCGAATTTGACATATCACCTTCTCTCTCGGCACCTAAAATCAATTTTTGGTCTTCAACTTTTTGGTCTATTGTTGGAGATGCTCTTAGTGAACTATCTTAGAAAAATGGAACCGAAGATGCGAGAGCGGCGATAGAGAGGACGGGTGCGCACGCTCCCGGTACGTGGACCAATAGAGCAGGACCAGGTGGGTGGGGCTCTTCGGTAGACCGTATACATGCATGTGAGCTCACTGTCGACACATACTGATCTATCGTATACGTCGTGCGGTAACGGGAAGGCATTGTAAATGTACTGTTGGTACATTTCATGAAGCGCGGTACGTGACGTAGGCCAGCAAAAGTTCCGTCCAGACAACAGTGTACACATAACGGTGAAAAAACAAATGCCAACGCAGCCCACCACAATTCACGATCCCCACCCGCCAACCCCCACCCTGCCCCCTCATTTCGACTGATCTGCGGCGCCATCAGCAAAGACCAAAGCCCATGGAGGCGGCGGCGGAAGAGAGCGGCGATGGACTGGAATTCCTGGCAGATCCGGTGGACAGGTATGGTTGGTACTTCATCTTCTGCAAATTACTAACTCTGAATCTTTGGGTGGACCAACTTATGGATGGTTGGGGGTTTCTCATAGGTTCCCCTTGCCGGATCTTGCATCCGACGGATTCACGCCGGCCGGTGAGCCAGATACTGGTCTCACACAGTCGACTGGTGAATCAAACATGGGAGATGCTGGCGACACCCCACTGACAATCCAGTTGGCCATGACCAACGGCTGCGAAGCATTGAGCTTGTCGGTGGCGGATTCGCAGCAATCAACAGGAAAGGATAACCCTCAGGCCCCCGGTTGGACAAGAAGGTACACTCTCTTGGTCTTGTTCGTGCTCAACTCGTAACCAATTGATGTAAGACAATTTGAAAAAATTAGAACTCTGAAACGAAAGGTGTATTTCCATAGTGCTCGCTTGTCAGCGGTACAATCTTTGAAAAAAAAAGGCAACCATCAATTCGTAGTTTTTCATGCTGAACTCTGAATCTATTAGGCATATATATGTCTGAACATTTTAGATCTCTGAACGTGAAGTTGTGCTTGCATTTTGGTCTGCTTTCTTTCACATTGAGAGGTATTTCATTCTTAATGATTTCAGATGTCTGAAACAGGGCCGTACCTAAAAAAATGGAGGCCTGGTGCAAAATCAAAAAATAGGCCCTCGGCATAAAAATGGCAACTAGAAAAACAAGACTTTTGTTATGTATATCATCCTTCTTTCTGTGTTTTAGAATTGATAATCTCATGCCATGAACCTCAACAACACAAGTATCCGCACTATGATTTTCAGAAGGAATATTCAATTCTTCTGCTAATAAGTTATCAAAAGTGCCTTTCTGAGGTCGAGTGAGTTTTTCAATCTCTTTCATTTTCTTATACTTTTCATACCCGACTCAAATTTCCTAATTCTAGAACTACGACATCTCAGAAAACTAAGAGGCAAATTTCATGCACTAAAAACTGAACATAGAAACAATAAGGGATGAAACAACCTCTGATTCCATAAAAAATCCTTTGATTGATATGGGAAGAAGACCATGTGGCGGCACTGTATGTGTCTCTGGTAGTCCAGTTGATCCTCCTGATGAATCAATGAACTAGCGCTAGTAGCCTCCCTCTGACTTTGATCGGTGCACCCAGGACACGGGCCAGCAGCAAGCAATAAGGAGATTGAAATAATCAGATGAGAGAACAGAGAAAAACGCACCAAATAAACATATGGATTGAGAGTGGAGCAATTCATACTGATTGCAGCAGGGATTTGTTTTGGGGAAAATGTGAGTGCATCAATCCATCGGAGAAGATTGGGAGCTGAGATAAAATACTTGACCATGGGAAGAGAAAGGGGTGCTTGTCTTTGGAAGAGAAAGAGGACGGAGAGAGAAGGGGAAGACGTGAATGAGATAGGGTCTTGGGAGTAAATTTCTTGCAGATTCCGAAGTATTTGCTAGATGCATCAAAATTGTATTGAATATCCATACTTGTAATTCTACATTTGCAAAATCATGGTACATGCTAACAAAGAAATATTTTTAAGTTCAGACATTGCCAGCTATGAAGGTAAACACACCACTGAAGTTCCATGCTAGCGAGATCTACACGCAAGCAATGTTCGACAAATTTGGTGAAATCATGTATGAAGCAGGACAATACATAGTAGAAGAAGTTGAAAAAGGTTCAAAATATTATGTACACTGGTACCATCCGGAGAAACATGACAAGTGCTGCAGAGTATTTTACATTGTACATGTCCTCGCTCAGGGTGATGAACTGACATGTGAATGTGGCAACTTCGAGCACAGAGGATTGCTATGCTGCCATTCAATTAAGGTACCAACTCATCATCTTGAGATAAAAAATTGTGACATTTTAGCTGTCAGACTCACTTGAAAAAGGCATATATGCTGAAACAAGTACAAATTGTATTGCAGGTTCTTGATTTCTTGGGTATAGACAGAATTCCATCAAAGCATATCCTGAAAAGGTGGACAAAGGATGCCAGAGATATACTTCCAGATCACTTGGCCCACCTACAAAAATACAAGATTCCAGCTAACTCCATAACATTCAGACATTCAAATCTGTATACACATGCTTTAGAGGTTGTGAAACTTGGTGATGCAAATCCAATTGCATATGATTGCGCAATGAAACTTTTTAGATAAAAGGCATACGCCGACTTTATAAATAAAGCCACCAGGCAGTGTCACAGAGCAAGCACCAATACCAACAAAGTATCATAGCAACAACTAACAAAGTACGAATACATGGCTACCTAGCCAATCAAGGCACGCAGGCCAGCAACGAAACCAAAAGAGAGAGGAGACTAAGCCATCATCCGGGAGCTCCGCAGCAGGGAGGAAGCCGTAGACCGCATCTTGGATAACATATCATCAAAAGCCTCGAGGTCTGCCTCCTTTAGCTGCAATGGATAAACTGACTCCTTTAGCTACTGAGCATGATAGTCTGGGTTTGGAACACAGACTAGAATTCAAGAAGACAAAACTTGCAGAATTGAGTCAGCTGCAAGGGCCACATAATGGCCACATGTGCGACGATGAGGGTAGTGCCATAGGAAATTTCATTGGATTGCAGCTCCAGAATGCAAATGGAAACCCGGACGACCAACAAACAGCAGAGACAAGCCTCCGTACGACGACCGATCTGCAAAGAGCAAAAAATGTATGATTACATCACAACTCGATGCAGTTGTCGGATGCGGCACAAGCAAACGAATACGGTTCTGCACTATATGCCGTGGCCCTGGACACAAAAGCACAACATGTCCACAAAGAGGGGACACGCCTCAAAAGAAAAGGAAAGAACCGAAATGCTCAATCTGCGGAGTGGGAGGGCATCGAAAGAACACCTGCAACAAAGATTGTGGCACTCATGATCCTGCTATCAAACAGTGATTAATCTATGCAAATCACCAAAATCATGTCAAGTAGCACTGAAATTCTGCCAGTTTCCTACTGTATCCTGCCTGATCAGTGCCAGGCCCCTGAAGTACATTGTGTACTTTCAGCTTAGAAATCTGTATTTGGCTGAACCCTGGGCTATGTAGATGAGTTGTTTAGAACTAATTTCATGCTGCTATAACAGAGATCTGGTACTAATCTTAGTGTGCTACTGATGAAATGTTCATCGACTATCCATCATACACATATATCTCCATTTGTATTTCCTGTTTTCGTGTTACTTTTAGCAGAAATCCCAAGCCATGATTCGTGAATGCAAGCATTGCAAGTACTACTGAATTCTACCTATTTCTCGTTTGTATCCTGAATGCTCACTGCCAGTTCGCTCACCTAAATTATGTACTATGTTTGCCCGATACCCTGAATTATGTGGATGTATTGTTTTTTTTGCGAGTATGTGGATGTATTGTTGAAAACTAGGTTTAATGCTGCTGTCAGATAGCCTTCGTATTAATCCTCTGTATGGTAATGAACACATGTTAATCCTTAGGAAGTTATGACTGCTGAAAATCACGAGCACATTCTTCTGTATACAGAGCGGTTGCTGCATGAAGTGATGGGCCAGGTACGCTCTATATACAGCGGATTCCACAATCCGGGCAGGGAACCATAGGCAGGGCGACCGGATCTGCAGCTTGGTTGGCGTTCGCCATGGGCTTCTTCCTCTCGATTTTGGGGGAACAAATGAGCAGATAGGGACGGGGATGGGGGGTCGCTCAGAACTCCTCGAATTATAAGTGGCCTCGCTGGCCCGCGCCGCACCGCTTCCGGCTATACGACGATGACGCCGGACGTAAACGGCATCAGTGCACACGGCTAACCTTGTTCCCGTACCACTGGTATAATTTGGCCCATTCCGTTAGAGCCGAACGACCGTCTAAACCAACCTCCGTTATGCACGCATGCAAAATCGTACCTTCCCGTATCCCGTACATCTACCGTCTAAAACAATATAATAATGCCCACAGCCCGCATCCCGATAACTCGTTCGATGGTTGGCGATACCCGGAGCGTGCGCGCTCGTCCACTCCTACCAATTTCCGCCGAAGATGCACATTAATCTAGTTCTTGAGGCAATTCAGGTTCTTTTGTTTCACTCTATGCCCCCACAATATTTTAAGTCATTCTTGAGTAAAAATCTCCATGATCAGACACCTAGGGATTCACTATCGAAGATCCTCATGTTACTTTGCATCTAAATGTTCCAACAGCCCATGATACAATGTCGAGAGCAATTTTTTTCTTTTGCATCCAAATGTTCCAACAACCCATGATATAATGTCTAGAGCAATATTTATGGACGCTGATATCCACCACACGTGTGGTATATTCGACATGCGCCCATACACCGTATGTGGTGTGAGTAGAAGGCAGCCCACACGGGCTGTGTGTGGGCGGATATTATAATTGACCACACGTGTGGGCGCGGCTACTTCGTGCCACACGTCCAACAAGTACTATTCATCTTCACCCCGTGCGTGTGGCACGAAGCAAAAATGCCCACACATCCTGGCGCAGCTACGTTAGGTACCTGCGGGATGATGATTATAGTTGCCATCCTGGTTGATAGATTTGTTATTCAAGATGGCAAGTGTAGTTGTAAAAGCATGGCAACTCTATCTGTTTTGGTTAACTATAGTTTTCATGTCTAATTTATGGTAGTTGCCACGTGTAATCAAACCGTAGTTGCCGTGTGTGATTAACTACTTGCTACATATGGTCAAACAGTAGTTGCCATGTGGGTTTACCTAGTTACCATATGTGGTCCAACCGTAGTTGTCATGTATGGTTAATCATAGTTGCCATGTGTGTTTATCTGGTTGTCACGTACGCGAAACTGCACTTGTCGTCTAGCAAAGAATCACAGTTGCCATGTGTGTTTACCTAGTTGCCATGTTCGCGTAACTGCAATTGCCATCCACAATGTAGGAGTGTCGTGTGGGTGAAAAGTAGTTCGCCCACACGCGCATGGACTAGGTGGTGGCTGTGTGGGCAGAAACTAGTTCGCCCACACAGCGCAGCTGGCAAACAGCATAGTGCGGGCGTATGGGCAAACTCTTCAACGCCCACACACCAGCCCCGTCCTACGTGGCATACAAATTATGCCTCAATGTGTCAAGATTCGTAACAACTGCACTGGATGATGATCCACGCGTGTGGGCGAGTTACAAAACTACCATACATGTGAGTGTTAGTATTTTTGATATTTATTTGATAGATCCCTGCTACCGTGCAGTATTTCATCAAAGATAGAGGTACCTGGACTCTTATGCGGCAAAATAGTGTTCGACACTGTAAAGAAAACAAGCAGTTTTCTGGCAAATCCCAGCTACCAAGCATAATTCCATCAAAGACCGAGGTACATGTATTCTTATGCAGCAAAGTAGTGGCCAACATTGTAAAGAAAACAAGCAGTTTTCTGATAGATCCATGCTAATTATCTATAGGTCTAATTAATTGTTTGCCTAATATTAGTTGCATTAACGATTTAGTTTTTAAATTGATTTGGCATGAAAAATCCCTATTAAATGTACTTAATTAATTAAACATGTAATTAACCGTCTAGCTAATTGATTGTATTAATAGCTTGATTTTTAAATTGATTCAGCGCTAGATTTTCTAGAAAAAATCACATTAATGTCTGGGTGGTTGATTCAGTGTGACTAATTTCCTGCCTAATTAATTCAGCATACAGTTTTATGTCGATTCTGATAGTATGTCGAGTACAAAATAATAGTTTGGTCATAGAAAAAATGAAACAAAAAAATGAAAAACATAAAAAAGAAACAAAAAATAAAAACGTGTGCACGTGTCAAATGGGCCGGTCAACTTTGACTATAGTTAATGTTTTGGTAATATTTTATTTGAATTATGAATAGTGGAAGACAAGTTTAGATTTAGTTGAGATATTCGTAAGATTTAATTTGAATGTGTTAACGCATTACGTTGTTTTGCTGATTTGATTGAGTTAATGCACGCGTTAAATGGGGCGGCTCATATTGACTGCTCTTGAGCAAAAGGTCGTCTGTAAGATGCTACTTCTTAAGGTTGCGTTGGTTTTTTCTTTTGAAGAGGAAAGGGTGATGCAGCAAACTAGAGATAAGTATTTCCCTTAGTTTGAGAATCAAGGTCAATCCAGTAGGAGGTACATGCAAGTCTCCAATCTATGCACCCACACAAATAATCAAACACTTGCACCCAACACAATAAAGAGGTTGTCAATCCCTTCAAGTCACTTGCAAGGATGAGATATGATAGAGATAGATATAAAAGATTACTAAAACGTAAAACAAAGTAAAAACAAATAAATTACAACAAGGTATTTTTGGGTTTTTTGGTTTATAGATCTGAAAATATATGATGGAAAATAGACCCGGGGGCCATAGATTTCACTAGAGGCTTCTCAAATAACATGGTGGGTGAACAAATTACTATCGATCAATTGATAGAGAAGCGCAATGTTATGACGATATCCAAGGCAATAGTTACGAATATAGGCATCACATCCGTGTCAAGTAGACCGACTCTTGCCTGCATCTACTACTATTACTCCACACATCGACCGCTATCCAGCATGCATCTATAGTATTAGGTTCAAAAGAACGGAGTAACACCTTAAGTGAGATGACATGATGTAGAGCGATAAACTCAAGCAATATGATGAAAACCCCATCCTTTTACCCTTGATGGCAACAATACAATACGTGCCTCGCTACCCCTATTTTGTCACTGGGCGAGGACACCGCAAGATTGAACCCAAAACTAAGCACCTCTCCTATTGCAAGAAGAATCAATATAGTTGGCAGAACCAAACCGATAATTCGAAGAGAATACAAAGATATCAAATCATGCATATAAAAATTCAGAAAAGAGTCAAATAATATTCATAGATAATCTGATCATAAATACACAATTCATCGGATCGTGACAAACACATCGCAAAAGAATATTACATCGGATAGATCTCGAAGAACATTGTATTGAAGAACAAAGAGAGAGAAGAAGCCATCTAGCTACTAGCTATGGACCCGTAGGTCAGTGATAAACTAATCACACTTTATCGGAAGGGCAATAGAGTTGATGTAGAAGCCCTCCGTGATAGAATCCCCCTCCGATAGGGTGCCGAAAAATGCTGCAAGAGGGATCTCACGGGTACAGAAAGTTGCGGCGGCAAAAAACTATTTTGGTGGACGCTTCTGATTGTTTGGGAATATTTGTGAATTTATAGGCCAAAGATTAGGGTTAGAGGAGCTCCGAGGGGCCCACAAGCCCTAGGGCGCGCCCCTGAGGCTTGTGGCCGCCTCGGGACTCCTCTGACTTCATCTCCAAGTCCCATGGGTGTCTTCTGGTCCAAGAAAAATCACCGCGAAAGTTTTATTCCGTTTAGTATTCCTTTTCTGTAAAACTCAAAAACAAGGAAAAACTGAAAACTGACACTAGGCTCTAAGTTAATAAATTAGTCCAAAAAATGATATAAAATATCATATTAATGCATATAAAATATTCAAAACAGATAATATAATAACATGAAACAATAAAAAATTATAGATACATTGGAGACGTATCATAAGACGCTTGTGAGCGTAATATATGGTTGGTGAAAGGTGACGTGACGTTGCCAACTCCCTTTAAGAGTAAACACTAGTAAATGTGTACGTGCAATGCACATTGTTATTAGGCAATGCAAGTTGACGTTAGGCAAATAATAATCGCATGTTGATATTAGACAAATATTAATTCCACATAAATATTAATGTAATTATCATTGACATCAATATTTGGTGTGTAATTATTTGCACACTAAACATGTTGAGTGCTCACCATTGGAACAATGTAGGTCGTTGGATTGACCTGGTTTGATGCCCGAGATTAGTTGGATCTACCCTTCTAGGTCTTTTTATATCGGTATAGATAGATATAGATGATTATTATTGACGTCAATATTTGATAGCATGTTAAACATGTTGGGTGCTCATCATTGAAGCAATGTAGGTCGTTTGATTGACCTGGTTTGATGGCCTGCCCCATTTGGGTCATTTTATATTTCTATATAGTATATAGATGATTGAAAAAAAATGAGAAACATTATGGGCTAATTAACTTTTGTTCCTTTTTGATAAAATTTTAAGGGTTTGTTAACTTCCCCAAATCAGGTTTTTCCAGAGATGTCATAAGTAAAACAATCAGTCTACTGCATTCTTTAGAGACTAAAATATTAGGCACAACTTATATTTGAGAAAAGAGGAAATGCTACGCAGCACTATAAATTGTCTCGGTGCTAGTCTAGAAATTTTTCCAGGAGAAGTGCCTTTTTCCTAATGTGAGCGTACTACTTTTCCTAAAGAAAACACCTAGCTACCTTTAATTGTCGGGTAATCATGCTCAAATATGTAACTGTTTCATCTACTAACGCGCCGCCCTATGCGTGCCAATACCGGGTCCGGAGAAGAAGAACGAGACCCACGAGTCTATACGGAAAGCAACATGATGTTGTCTCCCTGCAACTTCATCCCATGCAGAATGGGAGAGAACCAAGAGAGGAAGCTCGGTCCCCTCGCTCCCCCTCGCTCCCCCAACCACGGCGACCTCACGCCCCACACCCGCCATTGCCACCGCCTCAGATCTCGCCGCGCGGGCTCCTCGACATGCCTCCGCGGCGGTAAAGGACGACGCCGACGACCGGAGACGCCCTCCCCACTTCCCCGCCTCCCCCCCCAAGTTCGTGAAGGCCTCATGGAGTTAGGGAGATTGATCTCACCGATCCCGCAGGTTGTTTCCATGGGGATGGGGAGTCGACTGCAGATCGGGCGACAAGGATTCGCGATTGTGGCGGCGTGGATCGGCGGGTTCAGAGTGGAAGGCGGCAGATCGAGCGGTGGTGGCGGCGAGGATCCATCCACGAGAGCCGCGGGCGAGCAGCTATGCGTAATCTCGCCGGGCGAAAGCGTAAGAGCACCAGAGGCTGCTAGCGAATCTACGACGAGGCTACAGTGGTGGAGAGGCAGAGGATGCCTCCCTACCCTGCTCATGGATTTCGTGAAGTGGGCGAGGACAGAGGCGGTCTCGACAATCTCGCAGAGCGTTGAGATGGGAGTGCATGCTTGGTGTGATCCTCAGCGCGCCAATCTGTGGGATCTCGACATGGCCTCCTCCTTCACGAATTGAGCCTGAAGTTGCTACCACCTGGATCCCTATGAGATTCAGAGAGATGCTTCCCTCCACCGATGGCGTTCAAATCGCCGATGAGGTGTGGGGAGGCCGGAGTGCCAATGCCGGAGGGCCTGCGGATCAGCGGAAGGAGGACGGCGGCCCCACGGCCATGCCCCCATGCCTCATACTGAAAGGTGGAGGCGCATCTACAAAAGCGTCTCCTCCCGTGGCTCGTGTGTTGGAGCCTCGAGCGTGGGCTTGCTAGGGTTCGCCCGTCCCGTGAGAGATCTAAGAATTCCAACCTAGTGTGGATCCGGAAGGACAAATTCGTTACAGGAGAATTTGCGGAAGTTGATTGCCACCCGGTAGGAAGAGCAGATCGATTACCAACTCCTAAGCAGTTTTTGTTTTCCAGAGATTATTGAGCTAGAAGATCGGGGAAGATCCCTTTTGCTGCTGTGGTCAAGATGGCTGGAGGAGGTCACGACGGTAACAATCGGGGAGGAAGATACGGCTCGGGGAGGGGCCGCAATGCTCGTCCTCCTGCTCCCCCTCCATGGAGCAGGTTGGGTCTGTGCCACGGTCCCTCGGATGGCGCAGCTCCCCACCCACTTCGGCCATTGCCGATCCACGCCAAGCCCCTCTGCTTCCGGTTGGATCTGCTCAAGCCATGATGCAAGCTGGTGGGCAGATGTATGGCTATCGTGGTGGATGGAATCCAGATGCAGCAGATAGAAATGCCACGATGGCCAAATCAGCAGTTAGCTCCCTTTTCAGTATATGCCTCCCACACAGGTCTTCCCACAGCCCTTCAATCCTCAGATGCATTAAAATCAGTATGCAGGGAGTGGATCCTCCGCTGGGGGCAGTGTGCAAAGCAGTCAATCAGAGCCTGGCAAGAGCAAAAAGAAGAAGAATCAGAAGAATAGACAACCTGCTGTGCAGACTAGCTCTAACAGTGAAGAGTCTGCTCCTTTCAATGTTGATGCAAAATATATTGGTGCTATCTGCTATAATGTGGACAACCTGGGCATTTTGTGGGAATGTGCCCCATCCCAAAAGCCTGCTTCATTTGCAAAACTCCTGGACATCATATGGACTCTTGCCCTACATGATACAAACCATATCCTGCAGCTATGTACTGGGGGAGTGCCAACAATGGTTTGGGTTTCTTCCACATAGAGGCTAGTGGCAAAGAAGACAATGATTAGCTGAACCTTGGGAATGTGGGGCTGGTGCTAATTGAGAAAGGAGAAATATCTGAGTCTGAGCTAGGTGAATGCTTTTCTGAGATGTGGAGGACAAATTGGCCTTGGCAGATCAGGAAGTTTGACGACAAGAGATACATTGTTAGGTCCCCCCAACAAAAAAAGTTCAGGAGCTGGTGGAATATCATTCCATTAATCTGAAAAAAGAGGGTGTGACAATATCCTTCAGTGATTGGATGGGAGAAATGCCACCTTATGATTATCTGGAGGAAACCTGGGTGGTGATTGAAGGTATACCACCTAAATGGATCTCTTGGAGTACTATCTCACAGATTTCTACTATTCTTGGGGTTCTTGTGAATGTAGACTGGCATACCATCTTCAGGAGCTTCTATGAGAAGGTTAGAATTCAGGTTGCTGTGAGAGATGCTACTAAAATCCCTAGAGACAGAGTAGTGGAGATAAGTCATGAGCTTTTTCTGCTGAAATTCTCGGTGGAAGCTGGACTAGGAAGTGGATCAGATATTCCTCCGTGGCTCGATGACAACCCTTCCCGTAAGAAGCACTTTGAAGAGGAGTTTGACACTAGTGAAGATGATTTCTTTGGGAGAGGATATGGACACTGGAAATAGCAACCAAGCCCCCAAGGACAAATCTGTTATTGCCGGGTCGCAGTGGCACTGTTTCAAACCCCCGCCTACTGCCAATGTTTCTGACATGGGCTCCTCCAAGCCAATGGGTGCCCCCATGACCAAGAGTTATTTGGAGGTGACTAAAAAGAACCAAGATATCAATTTGGGTGGCCCACTGCTGGATAGATTTGAAGCTGCTGCTTTTGGTCATATCCACGAGATTCGTAAAAGCCTAGTACTCAACAGAATTGGGGCCCTGTGGTTGCTTCTAGGGTTAGTACCAGAATCAAGAAGGATGACAGGCCTGCTATCCAGAAAGCCCAAGAGCTGAAGCAAATTAAAAACCTGGAAAAACCTATGTTGAGGAAAGGTACTCAAAATTCATTTGCATGTCTTGATAATGATTTTCTGTTTAAAACTGCAGAATGTTCAGGAATTAGCTCGGGCAACAAAGAAGTGATAACATTCAGGAAAATATTAGCATTATTAAAAATGTGGAGTTAGATAGAATCTCCAAATTTAATGCCGATAATCCTGATATTTTTTGCCTCCTAATATAGATATCACGGTGAGGATTTTTAGGTGCTTGAACATGTTCATGGGGATAATAGTGAGGAAGAAGTAGAGGCCCGAATCATCGAGCTCTCTACCTGCACTCCTCGGATAGAAGTTCATAAAAATCTTCATGTAAAGGAAGAAGAAAATTAATTTTGAATATAGATGATTGGTATTTTACTGAATATTAGAGGACTTAACAGTCCTTTTAAGGTGGATGATTAAAAGAGCTCATTAGAGCCAATAGCCCCGATTTTATTTGTATATCTGAAACTAAAAAGAGGATTTTTCCATGCTTCAAATAGAAGCTTTTGATCCCGTGTCCAATTTTAATTGGAAATGGCTGCCTGCCGTTAACACCGCAGTGGGGTTCTACTGGGTTGTAAACTAGATACCTTTGACATTTTACATTGTGATTTACACAATTATCGCATCTCCTGTATAGTTAGGGGCAAACAAGATAGCTCTGTTTGGAGGTTAATTACTGTTTATGGATCTGCATATGATCAACATAAGATGGACTTCATTAATGAGCTTCATTCCATCCTGGCTGACAGTGCAGGGCCCTCTCTTGTAGGGGGAGACTTTAATCTAATTAGAGAGGCTAATGAGAAAAGCTCTGGTGCTATTAATCAACACTGGGCAGACCTCTTCAATGATTGGATCAATAAATTTGGTCTGATTGAGTTGAAAATTAATGGTAGAAAGTTTACTTGGGGAACAACCAGGACAACTGGTGATGGCTACTATTGATGAGTTTTCATGTCCACTGATTGGGCCTCTGAATTCCCTGGTGTTCATCTTAAAGCCCTCCCTAGATTGGGGAGTGATCACACTCCTCTGGTACTTGATACTTGTGCTTTCCCCATCCCCAAGACTAAACATTTTAGATTTGAGAAGTGGTGTCTAGAAGTTGAAGGCTTTAGGGAGGTTGTGACTAAAGCCTGGACTGCCCATTGCCAGTTTACTAAGGCCATAGATATTTGGCAGTTCAAAATTAGAAATTCTAGAAAAGCCATTAAAGGCTGGATGGCCAACTATGAGGCTGAGCAAAATAGGCGTAAGCAAGCTCGTGGCTGAATATAACTATCTGGATATTCTTTCTGAAACTAACCCTCCTTCTCCTAATACTAAGAGCAGAATTAAAAAAATTGCAGGTGATTTGGAGGACATCTGGAGAAAAGAGGAAATCAAGGCCAGGCAGAGGTCCAGGGACAGAGACATTCGAAGGGGACACGAACGCTGGTTACTTTAAAGCCATAGCAAATCGAAGAGGAGGAGGAAACAAATTGTGATGTCGGAAGGAGCTTGTGTAATGTAACCGAATGTAACGATATTATGCATGTTGTCGTTAGTTACTACAAAAATTTATTTGGCTTTCAAGACAAAATCAACGTCGACACGAAAGATGAATTTTGGGGAGATGATGAGAAAGTGTCTGTCGATCATAATAACATCCTGGATACCCCTTTCTCTGAAGAAGAGATTAAAGAGGCTGTCTTCGGCTCATATGCAGAAGGAGCCCCTGGCCCAGATGGATTCCCTTTTTTATTTTACCAACAGTTCTAGGACCTTATTAAAAGGGACCTATTTGCCTTATTTCGTGATTGGGAGAAAGATGAGCTAGACTTATATAGACTCAATTTTTCCCTATTGACCCTAGTTCCTAAAGAGGCTGATGCTAGCAAGATAGAGAAATTTAGGCCTCTTGCTATGATTAATTGCAGCTTCAAAATCTTTTGCCAAATGTGCCACTAATAAGTTTGGCCCCATTTGTAGAGATTTGATTTCCTTGAACTGCATCGCCTTCATAAAAGGTGGATTTATTGCAGAAAGTATAATCACAGCTCATGAAATAATTAATGATGTATACTCAAGTAAACAATCTGGTTTTATATAAAAGTTAGATTATGAGAAAGCTTATGAAATGATTAACAGAGATTTCTAGCTTGACATGATGAGCAAGAGAGGTTTTAGCCCTAAATGGATGAAGAAGGTTGCTACTTTGTTAAATAAGGGCTCTGTTGGAGTTAATATTAACAATACCAACAGTGATTTCTTTTTAACAAGCAAGGGCGTCAGGCAGGGGGACCCTTATTCCCCTTTATTATTTAATTTAGTAGCTGATGTCTTTACTGAATTCTGGCTAAAGCTGCTAGTTGCAACATCCTAGAAGGATTGTTCCTAGCTCCAACCCGGTGGTGTCATCAAGATGCAATATCTCGACGATACTTTACTTTTCCCGAGTAATAACTCTGCTCAAGCGAAAAATCTAAAATGGTTACTATCCTACTTTGAACAAATTTCTGGGATGCGCATTAACTTTCATAAGTGCGAATTGGTCCACATTAATGTAGATAGGGAGGAAGCAAACATATTTGCTCAAATCCTTGGATGTAGAATTAGCGATTTTCCTATAAAATATTTAGGAGCTCCTCTCCACCATAGAAAACTGAAGAAGAGTGAGCTTCACCATCGTGGACAAGATCATTAAAAAGGAGCTGGTTGGAGAGGCACTTACATCCTCCGGCAAGAGACTCACACTAGTGAAGACTTGCCTAGCCTCCATCCCTAGTTATCTGATGGGTATTTTAAATTCCCCAAGTGGGCCATCAACTTAATTAACTCTCACCGGCACACTGCTTCGGGATAACTATGAGGGGCATCACAAATACCACCCGGCTTCACGGGATTGCGTGACTCAACAAAAACACCATGGAGGTGCAGGTGTCCCTAACATTGCAGATATGAATTTATGTTTATTAGCGTCCTGGATTAAGAGATATTTCTTGGATCATGACAAGATTTGGAAAAAGGTCATTGATTCAAAGTACAACACTCATAATCCTAATATTTTTGCCTGCTCTAATGTTGGGGCTTCCCCCGTCTGGAAAGGCATTCTATGGGCTGCTAAAGCTGCTAACATAGGATACTCCTGGATGATAGGAGATGGAAATAGTATTAGGTTTTGGAATGATCGTTGGTTAGGGCATACCACCCTAGCCACTAAATATTGGAATCTATATAGTATTGCTAATGATAAGAGCATCACTGTTCGTGAAGCTTGGGACAGTATTAACCTGAAGATCACTTTTAGAAGATGTTTTTCCCCGATATGTTGTCGAGTGGAATGAGTTATTCAATGATATCAAGAATACTGTCCCGGTAGACAGGTGTGACTACATCACATTTGGGACTATGACACTAAAGGTGTTTACAATCACAAGTCCTTTTACAACATAATAAATTTTAGAGGAGTTGCCCCGGTACAGTGTTTCTATCTGGGATATCGAGTTCCTCTCCGCATTCATATTTTTCTTTGGCTTATGGTTCACAATAAGCTATTGACCAGAGATAATCTGCAGAAAAGACAAGTAGTAGATGATACTTCGTGTCTTTTCTGTAGTGATCCGGAAAGCATAGATCATTTATTTTTCGGTTGCGTTGTTTCTGTAGAGCTGTGGAGAGTGATTGGGGAGATTTCTAATAATCATTCTAGAATGTCTATTCATGACATGTCGGAATGGTGGTCCCTTAATAAAAATCACCAAGCAGATTGCCTTTTACACTCTGCTGCCTTATGGGCTCTTTGGAAATATCGTAACGATATGTGTTTCAATCATATCCCCGATGCGGAATGCAGGTTCTGTGGTGGAAGATTGCTGCTACCTTAGACAGTTGGGCGATTCGTTGCTCACCACCGTCAAAAGGATAGTCTGCGTGTGGTGCGGAAATTGGAACATATAGCAAGATCCCCGCCTCCCGCTATGGCGGATCCCGGTTAAGTTCAAGCGGTGCTCAAGAGGAGCCATGAGCGAGTGATGATTTATTATGTTTGATGTAGCTCCTCCTTTGTCCAGTTTCACTACCTTATTTTCATACTCTAGTAGTGATCAGTTGCTCGTGGCATGATCTTTTCTTATTTTGCTGGGCAAATGAGTGTCTTGTGTTCTTTCCCCCGCGTGCTTGTAATCGTAACAAAACCTTATTCGGTTTCTCTTGGTAATCCAATTGGAACCGGGGCGTTGAGCCCTTTTCCTCTAAAAAAAACTTTCAGAAAGAAGAAAAATAAAATTTACACTACTGTCGTAGTACTGTAGCTGCCGTGTTGGGTGAGATATTTTCTGTTTGTTTGTTTTGAGAACAATGGCATGGCCTATTGAACGCTCAATGCATCCAACTGCGCCGCGACGCACAAGGACCCTCCATATTGGACCCGGCCCATGTAGCAGAAGACATTGTAGCAATTCGCATTCTAGTATGATTCGGTTTATTCTTGAGCCTTCATTCTTAACAAAAATATCATATGATTGATTTACTGTAGAAATCACTACACTATAGGAACCGGTTTTTAACTTTTCTTTTAGTTCCGAACATCTTTCCAAAAAATGAATATTCTTCTTAAAGGAATGGATATTTTTAGAAATGTGAACGAATTTTGAAATTTCTGGACATTTTCCGGAATGCAGGAATCAAATTTGAAATTGCCAACATTTGTAAGAATTCCCAAACATTCTTTAAATTGTGAAAAACATTTGAACATACGGACATTTTTTTGAATTTGTAAGTAATTTTATTAAACAGGAATAATTGTTTGAAAATCCAAAGAAATTTCGAAACCGCAAACATTTTCTGAAATTCCTGAACTTTTATGAATTTGTGAACTATTTATAAAAATAAAAATATTTTTGAATAAATTTTGAAAATGGGAACATTTATTAAAATTCCTACAGATGAAACCCAAACATTTTTTAAATTCGGAACAACTTTGTAGGTTTCAAATATTTTTTAAAAAGGGAACTTTTTCAAAAAACAAAAAGGGAAGGGGAATATTAAAAGAAACAACATAACAAAGGAAAAACGAAAAAGCAATAAAAACCGGACCCGAACCCACTAAGATGGGCCGACTCGTTTGGGTGCTAGCTCGAGGCTCCTGCGCGTTTCACTGGCATTTCGCCACAATATGCGGCGAATAGGAATTTGCTAGCCTGATGGCGGCACTCCATTCCGTTTTTCACTAATAACGGGCCGAATCAAGCCTTATGGGCTAGTCGCTTGATTTGCGCCGCATGTTGCAGGTGCTTCCTGGGTGCCCCTATTTCTCTTTGTAAGTGAGACAGAGGACATCCCAAAATTACTAATTGAGGAGTACTTTCAAAGATCACTCCCATCTTTCTAGATTGTGACAAGTGGCGCACTGCATGTTTACCACTTGTCGCAACCTGTCAATTTTCCCTTTTTTTGTAGATTCGTTTATTTAAAACATTTTATCTTTTAAACCGTGCTTCCAAATCTCGAAACCGTTTTCACAGTTGGATTCCTCGCGTCGAGATCAGCAAACCTAGATCACATGTTCATAGGTTTTGATGAAGTCATGAAAAAAATCGGACGAAAACACCGAATCGGGAGCACTTTTTTCCTTTTCGGAAGCTGTTTCCGAGAGGCACCGCAGTGCCTCTCCGTGCCTCTCACGGAAGTAAAACCATGCCTCTCATGTAAGAAAAATAAATAAGAGGATACGGATTTTTCGTTTATGAGAGGCACTCGCGGAAGCAAAACTGTGCCTCTCACAAAAAAACAGAGAAAACATGTTTTTTTTTCATTTCCGAGCCATGCCTCTCGCAGAAGCAACGCCGTGCCTCTCGCAGAAGAAGAAAAAGGAGAAAACTTGTTTTTTTTTTCATTTGCGAGAGGCACGGTCGTGCCCCTCGCGGAAGAAAAAAAAGACGAGAATTTTTTTTCATTTTCGGGAGGCACGGCCGTGCCTCTCGCGGAAGCAAAACCATACCTCTCACGAAAAAAACGTGTTTTTGGTACAGTTGAAAAGCTAAGAAACACCGGTGGAAAACCGAAAAGTCAAAAAAAAAAAACTAGAAAAAATCATCTAAAAAGCAAAAAACATGTGAAAAAAAAAATCCAAAGGGAGCGCCTAGAGCACGACACATGGCGGCGGCTGAGAGTGCGCAAGTGACGCGCTCTCAGACCACCCAATGTGATCGTTGCACTAGTTGCTCTCAGGGCAGCCTCTCCCGTCGGGGGAGCTCTACATGGGCCGCGGTCTAGCCACACGGAAAGCTCCAGCCTCCTTTTTCTGTTTTTCTGTCTGTTCTCTGTTTTCTGTTTTCCTTTTTTTCACTTTCGTTTGTACTTTAATATATTCTAAATATATATATATATATATTAGAAATAAAAATCTATAAAAACATTTGAAAAAGATTGAACAAGTATGTTAAACATGTTGAAAAAGTATTAAAAAATGTTGAATATGAATTCCAAAAATGTTGAATAAGTATTTAAAAATGTTAAAAAAATATTTAAAATAGTGAACAAGTATTTGAAAATTGTTGAACGAGTATGTGAAAAATGGTGAACAAGTATTTGAAAAATGTTAAGTAAGTATTAAAAAGTTGAACAAATATTTGAAAAATATTGAGTAAGTATTTAAAACTGTTGAACGAGTATTTCAAATATATTGGACAAGTATTTGAAAATTTTGAATAAATATTAAATTGTTGAACAAGTATTTGAAAAAATATTAAATAAGCGTTCGGACAATGTTGAACATGTATACAAAAATGTTGGTCACTTGTTAAAAAAATGTTTTTGCCATATACAAAAATATACAGTGAAAACGAAATAAAACATAAGAAAAAAGAAAAGAAAAAAATGAAGAAGAAAAAGAAAACCAAACAAAAAATATGTAATTTGTATTGAAAAACTATTAGTCGTGTATTAAAAAAATGTTGTTGTCATATATAAAAATATAGAATACTAACCAAAAAGAACAAAGAAATCCGAAAAGAGGAAAAAAACATACAAAATGCAAAAAGAACGAAAAAAGAGACAAAAAAAAAAGAAAACAAAAAGAAAACCAAGAAAACCGAGTCGGGTCGCCTCAAGTAGTACGTGCCCTTATCCCTTTCCACGAATGGCATTCTGGTGAAGTGGCTAGCAGTGAACCTGATTCTCCCATTTGCTCAGGTTGCTACGGTCTCGCTTAATGGGAGACATAGCACTCACGATAATTCCTATTTGCCACATAGCTTTCGTAAAGGGGCAAGCGATTTGGAGTAGCTCATTTCGTACGGGAAATCTGGTTTTAGGAACGTTGTTGTTCTACTTTCTATCTGTTTTGGGACCCTTCAGAATATTCTTGTCCCGGTTTTTCTTCTTTTCCTATTTTTCCTTACCAATTTGTTTACTTTTCATTTTTTGAAATTACAAAAAAAAACATATGAAATTCAAACAATTGTTTGTGTTTTTTCCAAAAAAAGGAAAATTCTTAACAATGTTCATTTTTCAGAATATTTCGAAATTTCAAAAATTGTTCACATTTTCAAAAAAAAGATCATGCTTCCAAAAAATATTTGCATTTAAAAATGTTCTTTTAAAAAACTGTGTTTTTAAATAATCAAGTGAATTTTAAAATTATTGTTCTTGTTTTTTGTTTAAGAAAACAAAGAAAAAACCATCCAAAAACCAAATAATTGCTCCCTACTGCATCAGGTTGAGCCGCTACAGTACCCAGCTTAAAATGAAGCCGCTTGAAAGCCAGAATTGGAAAAAAAATATTACTAGAGTTCTCCGAGTCGTTACAATGCGATCGCCGTGTCTCGGTTGCGCGCTCCTATGCGGTCAAGTAGCATCTTGACACATAATGTGTTGTATAGGAGATCCTGCTTCTAGCTCGGGTACACGACAACTTGGTGGCGGTATTGCTCCTTGAGCCTTTCCTAATTTGATTCCCAACTCCAGCCAGCTAACTTCTTTTAAGCATCAGAGCACCTTGTTTGTGTGGTCGCGGCGTGATCCGGAGATAGATGAGAGAGCTGAGTTAGCTAAAGTTGAGGTTGTTCGTTGCAGTATATATTTTGCATGGGATGAATGTTTTCGTTTTTGGCAATGTGATTCTTGTACCAAAATGCCTCGGTGAAAGTGGACATCAATTTAAGCTTTGGGTTGTCGGTATTTCTCATTCATTTATCTGAAATGATGTTCGTGCATTGAAACATTGAATGTTGTTTGTATGTAGCGGAACATTTATAATGTTATCTCTAAGGTTGCCGCAAAACTATATTAAGGAGGGCGACAAGGATGTAGTGGAACTTCTGATCTCTCACGTTAGGGCAACGACGAACTTCATTATGAGTACAGACCGAGCTCAGCATCCATAGATGGGTTCTAGTCTCTGTGCCACGACCCAGTAGGCCTGGAGCCGTGTGCGTGTGGGCTGTTCTGTCTCGGCCCGTCTTGTAGCTTATTTAGGCATGCCGTGTGGTAGTAGTGAGGCATCGGTGAATTGTACCAACAGACTACTCTGTTGTGTATCTTCTTCTTCCCCAAATTAGCTTCCTCCTCCTCTGAAACTCTCTGTAATTCCCCATGGAACTCTGAGATCTATGAACCACACCCTCGCCATGGCAGGGATTGCTATCTGAACCGTAGCAATTGGTATCAGAGCCTCTCTGATCCGCCCCGATTTATTCCCCATCCGCTGCGATCTATTCCGATTTGACCCCTAATTCCTGGCAAAAGGTGTGGATTCCGATCAGAATTCACGCAAAACACCTCGGTGTATCTGCGCGAGGTTGGGACAAATTGTGAGTGGTTTCCACGGCGAGATCCGGTCGCCCGACATTGTCTGCCCGCATGGCGGCGGCTGAACTCACGCTGGCCGAGCTGCAAAAGCTTGTGCAGGCGACGTTCGAGCAGAGCAAGGCGACTTCAGATGTGGGAGCTCACGACGCGAAGGGGCTCGAAGAACTATGCACGGCGATGGACACTATGCGTCGTCCTCGGCCAAGGCCTTCGATGCGCTCGCGCAGTCCACCACTACGCCCCTCAACCGCACGGAATCTACGCTGGGGCGACTACTGATCTCCAACAACAGCCTCGACGCAGCAGTTGGGAGATGCGACAATCTCTCACTAGCGTGCTGAAGCGTGTCGCCGTCCTGGAGCAGGCGTCGGTGACGACTGCACCACCTCACCAGTGTCCCGGTCCACGCCGTCCCGACGGGCACCAAGCTGCACCAAACCCGCAGAGGGCGGATCTGCGTGCGCCCCGGACACCCAGACTCAACCTGGGCAATGGTGAGCCCAACCTATCCCAAATCTTTACCTATGAAGACTTATCTGATGAGCCGGAAAATTTGGGCAACTCCCGGCCAAATTCAACACAGGGTCGTTCCATTACGCGCATTCCTCGTTCTGATTTCCCCAAATTTGATGGTGACAATCCCAAATGGTGGAAACGTCAGTGTGAAAAATATTTCCGCATGTACTCTTTTCAGTCTAATCTCTGGGTTGATTTTGCCACCATGCACTTTTCTGGGAATGCAGCTCTCTGGCTCCAAACTTATGAAGCTATGCACAATATCCAGAGTTGGCCGGAATTGTGTGTTGCTGTGTTTGCTAAGTTCAATCGTCATAAATACTCTAGGCTCATGGACACCTTCTTTACTCTTCAGCAGACTGGTTCAGTAGATGATTATGCTCATTAGTTTGAAGAGTACATGCATGCATAAAATTCTGGGGTACAATCCTTCCTATGATGAAACATTCTTTGTCAAATGTTTCATAGTAGGATTGCAACCTGCTATTCGTGCTCCTGTTAAGTTACAACATCCTGTTATAGTTGATTTGGCATATTCCTTTGCTCAAACGCAGGAAGCTATTTTGGCAGAGGACACCAGTGTGCCAACAGACAAACCTATGTACAGATCCAAGTATAAACCTTATGTACATCAAGGATTAATGGGAGTCTCTCCGATTGAGCCCAGTACAGAGAACACGAGCAAATATAATGATAAGATGGACTCTCTCAGAGCTCAGCGCCGTGCTCGTGGTGAATGTTTCAAGTGCGGAGAGAAATATGGACCTGGGAATCAGTGCCCAAAGACTGTGCAGTTGCATGTCATGCAGGAACTCATCAATGCATTGCAGATCTCTGACAGTTCAGAACCACCAGTAGCAGAACAGCAACCTGAACCTGGGAATAGTACTGATGATAGTGAAAATAGTTCAGATTCTGTTGCTTCTCTCATGAAGCTGTCCTTAGAAGCTGTCAGTGGTACTTCCTGCAAGGAGAGTATCAAATTGCAAGGCATGATTGGGAATAGACACTTGCTCATTCTCATAGATTCAGGCAGCTCCAACAATTTTATAGTGAACAACTAGTGGAAGCTTTAAATTGTCCTATAGATGCTTGATACGCACTACTGCAGGATGCTGCTAACGCGACACTACAATTAGAGACCTTCAACGAAACTGTGTGCGATGCTATAATCACAAACGGTGGTGTAAAATAACCGTCAAAAAAGGTGCAAAACATTTGTGATGGAGGATGCATCAAACACAGTTCAGATTTTAGTTGCGTGTGCGGTGTAGGGCATACGATTCAACTTAATTAACTGTTTGCGATGAGGAGGAACAAAAGAAACGGGCAGCCAGATAAAGGTGTGTGCGATGTACAACATACGGTTCACTCGGATGAACTGTTTGTGATTAGGCAACACAAAAGAAACGGTCAGGCCGATCAAGGTGTGTGCGATGTACAGCATACAGTTCACTCGGATGAACTATTTGTGATTAGGCAAGAGAACAGAAACGGTTTAATATAACAAGATGTGTGTGATACGCGGCAAACATGTCTGTAATCAGAAATGTGTGCGAAGACCGATAATAACACATACGATTTCTTATAATAAGACGTATGTGATATGCTCTGTCTACACAACATCTATTAGCCATTGTGGGACGGGCGGTCATCCGGATACGCCATAAGGATGTGAAGAGGCATTCCTATCAGCAAGGACTAGTTGTTCCACCAGTAGCTCATGTAAGAAAACTATCATGTTAAGTGTGCTCAGGCTGGAGCAGCCATTGGACGGGTGACTGGATGGGAAGTTGTGTCGATGTTATTTTTTTTATTTTTTAACACATGTTAAAGAAGGTCTACCGTATTACTTTTTGACAATGTGCAATACGTGGCATACAGTTGATCCATCCGACCTATTTGTGATGGAATAGGCCATGTGTGTTGTGGGCAAACACTTGCTAGTATTCAACCGTTTGGGATTGATGAATTCATCACCGACAGGTTCCCTAATGTGGTCCTTGTTCATCTGATCATCTACTTCTTGTGCTAGCTCGATGCTAAGTTTCCATTAATTGATGGTGTTTTATGAACACGCCACCGTTTCCCGCCATTTCCTCACATGTTTCCCACCATCGTGTTATATTGCGCATAGGGGGCGCGCAACGCACGGAGGCGACAAGCGCAGCCTGTAGCACATCCACCTTTTCCAAGCATGCCAACCAGCGGCGAGGCCAGCCTAAAGTATCTGTGGGGTTAATGATATATTTTGGAATGTTTTTCTTCATTATGAACAATTAATGAACAGTGTTTTTAGGGTCAGTTGACCCCACAGCTAACACGTAGCTTCGCCACTGATGCCAACCCACCAAAGCGCCGTCTCTGCCATCAACCTCGTCGACAAGGAAAACGAGCAGGCGCCAGGCCCCGTCAAGGCCGAGGCGCTCCCTGGCAACGCGATGGACGACGCCGTGATGTGCGTCATCGCCAGGGTTGAGTTGACCTTTGGCGCATGGCGCTTGAGCGCCGCGGATTAAGATAGGCATGTTAGCACCGACAGGCTGTAGCTCACCGCACAACATGATCGATGGCCCGTCGCAGAGCAAGCTAGGCGCGTCCGCGCCGATAGGCTGCGGCTCGCCGCACGGCGAGACCGTTGGAGCGCCGCAGAGCGAGAGGCGTGGCTCGCCGCACTACAAGAGCTGATCCATCGATGCTTGCCTGCTGTCGACACGGCGTCGCAGCTGGGTACACGTCCCGTCAGAACCCCCATTCCTCTCCAGGAGTGGGCAGAGGCCCTCGGCGCCGTACTTGCACCGGACGCTCGCCGCGCCGTTCGCATGGGTGCCGCCGTTCGCCTTGTCCGTGGCCCGCTGGATGCCAATGCGCTGGTCTGTAGGCTCGACCGCCTCCTTGACCCAGGTGTCCACCTGGGCGTAGTAGAGGAACATGGCCGTCACATCCTCGAGCTGGTGATCTCCGATGAAATAGACAACTTGGAGCTCGAGATCGCGCTCCAGATGTACCGCGAGCGTGTCGACCGCCTGGACGAACGCCTGCACGAGTTCAGGCAGAGCAAAGAGCTACCCTAGGCAAGGGCTGCTGGTCATGGTCTCATGTACGTGTTTTATTTTGAAAAGTTGTTTTGACGTGGATAGCTATGTATTCACAGCAATCATAGTATTGCTCTGTTTATTACTCTGTTTCAATGTGTACTCTATTTTCCATTATTATATGTTCTGTTTCAATGTGTGTATATACGCTTTCCATTTTGTATATGTGGATGATAACAGCTAGATTCAAATTAGTATACAAAAACAGATAGAAAATAAAATTCACAATATATATATATATATATATATATATATATATATATATTGTTCATCAGATCATCTCAGAATATATTTATATATATATAATCATCACATATACGAGATGATAATTAACGACTAGGTACAATGCATAAAATTGAAAATGAACAATACTAAAACTAATAATCCCTCCTGGGGCCGATTCGGCAGCCCTCGCCAAAGAGCTCACAGTGCGCGACGTCTTCCCAAAGGCGGATGCAAGTACTCAATTCCTCCGCCTCGCAGCGCTTGACGTACCGATCTGCCTCTTGCTGGCGGACGCGCGCGGCCGATCTTGCCATTTCGTTGGGCGCCCACCGGAGCTCCTCGTCGGTGGCACGCTGGAGCTTATCGGCCCACCTCCATGCAGCGACGAGGCGCCCAACGCCTATGACCTTCCTCGCGAAGTACCCATCTTCAGACACCTCCTCAAGACAACGACGCCCGCCCCAAAGCTCCGCCTCCTTTTTCCAGGCGGCATCACGGGCTTCACAGGCTGTCTGCACTGGCTTCCTCCTCCGCCATCTCCTTCTTGAACGCCACTTGCACGGCTTTCTCGGCGGCGGCAATGACTTCCTGAGACAAAAGATTGTACTGGCCCCAAAACCAATCCAAAGTTGGGGGGTCTGGCGCAACCACGTCAGACATCGCGTAGGGGTCCTCGTTGCTGCTAATTGAGTGAGCATCCTCGGGGGGCGGCGACTCCTCGTCGGCGCGTGGGCAGACCGGCGGCGCCATGGCAGAGATTTGAGAAAGAGAGAGAGAGAGAGAGAGAGAGAGAGAGAGGGCGAGCGAGGGGAGGATGTATATGAGAATGCAGGCGGGACGACGTGAGCAAGGTAGTATTTATTGGCGGCCAGAATCTAGATCGACGGGGACAGTACACACGCCGGTCGCCGGAATTTACGAGTACTATAGTTTGAATTGCACACAATTCCCGCAGCAAATCCGTGTGTGAACATAATAGCTAACGGTTTCCAATACAGAACCGTGTCTGATTAATGATCCCCGCCAATCACCTACCAAACCTCGAGCCGCGAGATAGAGTGTTAATCGTGTGGGGGCCGGTTATCTTGCCAGATCTTTACATTTCCTTTTTTGAACACCAGATATTTACATCGTCTGATGATTTTTTAACTCGCACACAAGTACACAAAAATATGATTTTTCAAACCGTTTTGGTTAGGCGTTGCATGTAGATGTAGTTCAAATTTGAATTAAGGTCATTAAATAGTTAGAAAATCACTTAAATGTCTTTAAAAGGTCGAATGACCCTTGAAATTTACCAAATTTTCACATGACAGTTGTATTAGTGCACGTTAAACGTAGTAAAATTTAAAGGCCGTAAGAGGAAGCTATCTCCTGTCCGTCATCAAATATGCATTGTTCCCTCTCGGAACCACGGACCTTCTAGCGAGTTGCTCTGGTTTTTGTGAGGGGTGTGTGTCCAAACTTTCGTCAGACAGACCAATTTTTTTACCACATCATGTTGGTGGCATGACATTAAATCAAGCAAGGTTTCATGTTTTTCTGATCTTTTTTTAATTTTTTGGAATTAAAATGCCATGGCATGCACTCCATGCATGTGCCCATGCCTTGACACCAATATGTTTGAATATTCCTTCGAATTTACTGCACATGGAATTAACTCGCACACAAGTACACAAAAATATGATTTTTTCAAACCGTTTTGGTTAGCCGTTGATGTAGTTCAAATTTGAATTACGGTCATTAAATGGTTAGAAAATCACTTAAATGTCTTTCGGGGGTCAAATGACCCTTGAAATTTACCAAATTTTCACATGACAGTTGCACGTTAAACGTAGGAAAAAATTTAAAGGCCGTAAGAGGAAGCTATCTCCCATTCGTCATCAAACATGCATTGTTCCCTCTCGGAACCACGAACCTTCTAGCGAGTTGCTCCGGTTTGTGAGGGGCGTGTGTCCAAACATTCGTCAAACATGCCAATTTCTTTACCACATCATCTTGGTGGCATGACATTACATCAACCAAGGTTTCATGTGTTTCTGATCATTTTTATTTTGAATTAAAATGCCATGTCACTCCATGCATACGTATTCATGCATATGTGTCCATGTCGTGATACAAATATGTTTGAAAATTCCTTCTAGTTTACTGCACATGGAGTTAACTCGCACACAAGTACACATATATGATTTTTCAAACCGTTTTGGTTAGGCGTTGCATGTAGATGTAGTTCAAATTTGAATTACGGTCATTAAATGGTTAGAAAAATACTTAAATGTCTTTAAAAGGTCAAATGACCACTAGAATTTTCCAAAATTTCACATTACAGTTGTACTAGTGCACGTTAGACGTAGAAAGAATTTGAAGGCCGTAAGAGGAAGCTATCTCCCGTTCGTCATCAAACATGCATTGTTCCCTCTCGGAACCACGAGCCTTCTAGTGAGTTGCTCCGGTTTATGAGGGGCGTGTGTCCAAACTTTGGTCAAACATGCCAATTTTTTTACCACATCATCTTGGTGGCATGACACTACATCAACCAAGGTTTCATGTGTTTCTGATTTTTTTTATTTTTTGGAATTAAAATGCCATGTCACTCCATGCTTAATTGTGTCATAGCCTTTAGACCAATATGTTTGAAAATTCCTTCCAATTTACTGCACATGGAATTAAATCGCACATAAGTACACGAATATGAGTTTTTAAACCGTTATGGTTAGCTATTGCATGTACATGTAGTTCAAATTTCAATTACGGTCATTAAATGGCTAGAAAATCACTTAAATGTCTTAGAAGGTCAAATGACCCCTGAAAGTTTCCAAAATTTGACATGACAGTTGTATTAGTACTACAAAATTTCTCGTTCATTTAAAACATCATCCATTGGCACTTTATTCCAAATTCATCTTTCACAGCTAATAAAAAATATCTACAACGTCATAGTTGTTTTCTAGGAACCATTTGCGACGAAAATATCTGGGTCTATTTAAGTCTCCCTCCTTAAGCTTCGCCGGCTCGTCTGCTCTAGTGCCGGCAACCCCCAAATCCCGATCCCCATTCTCGCACCCCCTTCTTGCAAAGATGACATCGTGGAAATGCTTCATGAAGGCCCGTATGATGGCCGCATCCCCCCCCCCCCGAGCGTCGCCGCCTGCACCGAGAGCGTCACCGCCTACGTCGAGAGTGCCGCCGCATCCGCATTGAGCGCGGCCGCTTCCATCGAGAGGGCGTCTGCAGCAGCAGCCGGCGTGGCACCGCAAGAGTGAGACGGCCATTGCCGCAACGGGCGACTTCAAACACCGAGAGCGCCGAGCTGCCGTCCGGTTACCGATGTCGCCATGGGCGGGTCAAGGCCATCCACGCCAAGATCGAGGATGCACACGCCAAGATATTCCTCGCCACCTCGGACTCAAAGATGCAACCCACGTATGAAAAGGCAGCAGGCTATGGAGCACCCGCTTCCTCATGAGGTCGCCGAGCGGAGCCGAGATGCAGGAGGCGGCGGAGATCGAGGAGCGCTGGGAGGAGGAGTTGCGCGTGGCCGAGGTCGAGGTAGAGAAGAGTCTGTCTGTCGAGGAATCGGCGATGGAGTACCAACGCGAGCTCTGGTGCAGCCACTACTACGAGTACTACAACCTTGAGGGCGGCGCCGAGGACGAGGACGAGGACGCGGAGTCCACCAACGGCGGCATGTTGCCAGGACAAGTCATCGACGTCTCATCTCACACCAGCGATGCATAGGCCGGCGCGGCGGCGGATTTTTAATTATGCGTACTTAGGCTTTGTTTTTAATGCTGGTCTTTTGTTAGAGCAATGTTTAGGTCAAATGGCTCTGTGTAATTACTAAAATTGCTCGATTCAGTAAGTGTGGTCTGTCTGCTGTACGCTCTTTTGTGTGCCTAAATTAGCAAGCGATGTTAAATTATGCAATGACGTACCCGGGACAATTTCCACCAAAATTTGAATTATCAAACTCATCCCATGCGCGTAAAGCGGAAGAATCGTTTACAATGCACACAATCATTCAAAGTGAATGGTCCGGCGGCACCGCGCGCGTTCAAAGTGAATGTGCCCATGCCTTGGGACCAAAATTTGAATTATCAAACTCATCCCATGCGCGTAAAGCAGAAGAATCGTTTGTGATGCACACAATCGTTCAAAGTGAATGGTCTGTCGGCACCGCGCGCAAAGTTTCCCTCCACATTTCCAAACTTTTGGCCTACCGCCAAAATATCTACCCCCGCCCCCTTCCCCTTTCCCCACCCCCTTTTATCCCCGACCACAAGTCACATTTTCCCTGTTTCCTCCTTCCTTCCTTCCTTCCTTGCTAAGCTATAGCCGCTTCCTCGCTCTCGCCGTCTCGCATCCTACCGCCGGGGTCGCCATGGTCTTCTTCAAAGACATCTCCAGCGGTTCCTCCTCCGACGACTACTCCTTCACCGCCCAGGTATGCCTCTCTTCTCTCTCTCTCTGGCTATGACTTGGAATGAAGGATTTTTACACGGAGGTCGATTTGAGTCGTTTCTTCCTCTTGTAGTTCCCTAAGACCATTAGTGGCAACGAATGGAGCAGGGTGGCTGAAGATCTATCTGCTCGTTGTCACCATCAATCTCCATGCATGAAGCTACTTGCGTTTGATTCTGTGGACACTGGGAGGAAGTTTCTGGCATGTGCAGAGAAGGTTAGACCCTCTTCCGTTGTTACAAATCATTTTGTTAGATGTGATTCGAGACAACATCACGGTCCCAACCCATTCAAACCACACCTTCAACCAAACGCATCCTAAGACAGTGTCACAGTTTGTACCTAGTATCTTAAATTGTTGCCATCTCATCAGCGGTGCCATTAGAAAATTATTTGGCACCGCTTCAGCAGTTTGTGCAGCCAACTTTGGTCCACACATCCGAGCGGCCAAGCAGTAAAATACTAAATATTTATGGCACGAAGGAACTTGGCATCGGAGCAACTACGTGCTCCGGAGTCTGGGTCCCAGATTTTTTTCCCGCTGCATCGGCTCGCCAGTTCAGGGCACCGGTGCGAGATGTAGCAAAAGTTGTCTTTACACTAGTTTTGGCATACATAGTAGACGACCTTCGAGCTATTAGTTCTATGTTACTAAATTTGTGCATTTACACACCTGTTGGTATCAATTGCTGTCATCCAAACACTGTCGATATGCTGTTGCAATTATATTTACCTTCCTCATAAAATGTTCAATTTGTTATTTATTGTACATGAGTAAGAACTTGTAGCGTCGTTGTAGTTAATTATAGCTTATGATGTTCCAAAATTTGGTTGCTGTCTCAGTACCAATTATTTCATTTGCACATTGATCTTTTTGAGAAGATATGTCATAATTAACATGTTTATTCAGTTTTTCAAAATAAGCATTGGTGATTTTCTATGTTGCTATAAACCCATTTCCCCTACAATTATTACTGATCTAGTTTTAAATATTATAGGATGAACGAAAGTGTTCTTACTTGGAGTGGGTTGATCAAGAGTGGCCACAGTCTTTGAAGATGTGCCTAACGAAGCTCTGGAGCATGTATGAGGAAGTGAACACACGTAGGCTTAGAGAAATTCTTGTCAACGCTGAAGCATATTTCAAGATGCGGGATAAAAAGTTGAAGGTGGAGAATGAGCTAAGATTTTTTAAAATGACTTTGCTAAGATGTTGTTGGCGAAGGAGGATGCACTTTCCTAGTTGGCCCGTGCAAAACGGGTTCTTACTGAACTGAAAGCAGAGGTGGATGGGAGTGAGTAATTCCTTCATAGGCTCGCAGGTCGGTGAGGAGTTGGATGAAATTCATCATGTAATTGAGTTAGTTTTGTTAGGACTTGATCCCTAGTATCCACTGTGTTCTAAGATTGATGTTGCTATGACTTTGCCATGCTTAATGCTTGTCACTTTGGGCTTGGGTGCCATGATTTCAGATCTGAACCATTTATGTTATCATCATTATATCCATGTTCTAGATCCGATCTTGCAAGTTATAGTCACCTACTACGTGTTATGATACGGTAACCCCGGAGTGACAATAACCGGGACTTCTTCCGGTGATTACCATAGTTTGAGGAGTTCATGTATTCACTATGTGTTAATGCTTTGTTCCGGTTCTCTATTAAAAGGAGGCCTTAATATCCCTTAGTTTCCAATATGGACCCCGCTGCCACGGGAGGGTAGGACAAAAGATGTCATGCAAATTCTTTTAATAAAGCACATATGACTATTTACGGAATACATGCCTACATTATATTGACGAACTGGAGCTAGTGTCGTATCACCCTAGGTTATAACTGTCTCATGATGAATATCATCCAACAAGTCACCGATCCAATTCCTACGAATTTATCTTATGTTGTTTCCGCTAAGTTACTACTGCTATCATCACTGTTACACTTGCTACAAAACTACTGCTATCACTGTTACTGCTAGTATTGCTGCTGCCACTACTATCAAAACTATCAAACTACTTTGCTACTGATCACTTTGCTGCAGATAATTAATCTCCAGGTGTGGTTGAATTGACAACTCAGCTGCTAATACCTCCAAATATTCTTTGGCTCCCCTTGTGTTGAATCTATAAATTTGGGTTGAATACTCTACCCTCGAAAACTGTTGCAATCCCCTATACTTGTGGGTTATCAAGACCTTTTTCTGGCGCCATTGTCGGGAGAGCATAGCTATATTTGTTGAGTCACTTGGGGTTATTATCATATTATCACTATGAAGAATCGGAAGGATCCTAAGACTAAGAAATTTCCCTCAAGTACGAGGGGAGGTAAGAAACTACCATCTAGTTCTGCTTTAGATTCACCTTCTGTTATGAGTAAACTTGCAACACCACCACATGCTATCAATTCTGATATGTCGCAAGTTATTGATGATGCTACTTCTGTTATGGATAATGCTTATGATGATGCTAGTATCTTGCTTGATAATGATGATGTGCCACTTGGTGACTTTCTTGATGAACAAATTGCTAGAGTTATACAACATGATGTTGTTGAACCTGATGATGAGCTTGAAACTGAAACTCCTGAAATACCTGCTAGAACTAGCCCTTCTAGATATGAATTGCCTAAGGTACCGGAAGGCTATGTTATGAGTGAAGAAACAACTAGAGATATTCTTGCTTGTAATGATGGAGATGATCTAGATAAATTATTACACAAGTATAAAGAAAAATCTCTGAATGCTAGAATGAAATGTGATCCTACGTTTGCTACTTCACCTATCTTTATTGATGCTAAGGATTATGAATTCTCTGTCGACCCAGAGTTAATTACTTTGGCTGAAACTGATCCTTTCCATGGTTATGAAACTGAAACTGTTGTGACACATCTTACTAAGTTGAATGATATAGCTACCCTTTTTACTCATGATGAGAAAGCTCGTTATTAATTTATTCTCATATTATTTCCTTTCTCATTAAAGGGTGATGCTAAAGCTTGGTACAATACTCTTGCTCCTGGTTGTGTGCGTAGTCCCCATGATATGATTTATTACTTCTCTAAAAAATATTTTCCTGCTCATAAGAAACAAGCTGCCTTACAGGAAATATTTAACTTTGTTCAAACTAAAGAAGAGAGTCTCCCACAAGCTTGGGGGAGGCTTTGCCAGTTACTTAATGCTTTGCATGATCATCCTCTTAAGAAAAATGAAACACTTGATATCTTCTATAATGGACTAACCATGCATCTAGGGACTTTCTAGATAGTTGTGTTGGTTGTGTTTTCAGGAAACAAACTGTTGGACAAGCTAAAGAATTATTGAATAACATCTTGAAAAATTATGATGATTGGACTCTTCCTGAACCAGCGCCTAAACCAATTCCAAAGAAGAGGGGTATATTATATCTCAGTCCTGAAGATATGCAAGATGTCACATCCCTAGCTGCTGGTACTGCCTGGTGTTTGCATCTTGTTGCATCATGTTTAAATTTTATTTAAGTTGAAATGGGGATTGACAAACCCTAGCACCAAAATTAAATCAAATAGGGTCAACTATAAAATCTTTTCAATAAACCCAAAATGTTCCTAAGAAAAGTTCATGATTTTGTTAAAGGTGAAAACCTCGCCAAAAATGATGCACATATTTCTAGGCCATTCGGATTTTTGAATTAAATCTTATTGTATTTGACTTTGGGCATTTAAATACTCTAAATAATTTAAATGTTCAAATAATGTTGGAACTATTTTTGGGCCACTGAAATAATTCAGCAAGTGTCCATGAATATTTTCAGGATTTTAGGAAATGCCTTGGTATTTTTCCTAAGCTCAAAACAGAGGCAAAAATTAGAAAACAGTAATTTAAATAGAAAGCAGAGAAGGAGGGAGTACATTACTTACAGCCCAGAGAGAAGCAAACCCACCTTGTAGCAGTTGGGCAAAGCCAGCCCGACCCACGAGGGGTGACTTGTCTTCTTCCTCTTGCCGGGAGGAGAAGCACTGCGTGCGTGTGGCAGCGAGCCGCGCCAGCTCCTCCCTGCCTGCCTGGCCTCCCCGATCTTCTGGACGTCGACACGTGCCGCCCCCGACCCCTCTCACTCTTCCACGAGGCCCTCCTCCCCTGGCTCCTTCTCTCTCACCGCCCGAGTGCCACCGTCGCCGCCGCTCATTGCTGCCGCGTCCATCGGGCTCCCCTCGTCCCTCTGCCTGCTCCAACGGATCCGCCTCGACCACCTCTTCCTCCTCGCCAAGCAACGCACCCGCGGAACGCCCAAAACGACGCCACCGTCTTCGTTTCCATCGCCGGCTGCCGGAGATCCCCCTCGATGCTCCGCTAGCTCCGTGCCTCCCCGAGCTCGCCGAGGCCACCGCCGCACCCGCTGTGAGCTCTAATCCATTTCCCCTCCTCCCTCGTGCTCTATCCTGCATCCTAGTCGCTGCCTCGCGAGCACCCGAAGCCGCCGTCCGCCATGGCCGGCGAGATCCGTGCCCCGATCCCCTCCGCTCCTACTAGATGCTCCGGCGTGCCTCTGATGACCTTTAGGTGCTGTCTAGCACCTCCGTTTGCTCGCCCAAGAGCTGCAGCCCTGCGCCCATGGAACCCGAGCCCCGCCGCCGCTTGACCTCATCGCCGAGCCCAACTCCGGCAACCCCAGGGCCTCCCTCCACCTCCGTTGGATGCGGCCGAGTGCCAGCTTTCCAACGGGACCGCCCAAGGCCCAAGCAGCCTCCTGTAGGTGAAACCCGAGCCACTCCGGTGCACACCCGCCGCGGATTTGGTCGTCGGCGATCACACGCCGGTGGTGATGACGTGGCACCGTCATTAGGGCCTAGTCACCCTGCGAACCAACCCCTAAGCCACTGACACATGGACCACACTCCCTAATTAACTCCAGCTTTATTTCCTGTTTAGATTAGTGTTAATCTTGCGGACCCCACGTGTCAGTTTGACTTTGGCCAAGTCAGCGTTGACTGGGCCCACATGCTAGCGACACTAGTCAGCCCCAGTCACTGACCAGTGGACCCCACTGGTCAGGTTTGACCTGAACCCACTCTGTTGACCTGCTGAGGTCAGCATGACGCAGTAATGCCTTTTCTGGATTTATTCTTTTACAGGAAATTCCAGAAAATGCCCAAAACTTCTAAAAATCATAGAAATTCAACCGTAACTCCAAATGAAATAAATTATATATGAAAATTGATCAGAAAAATCCAATCTATCCATCTGTACCATTTTCATGCATGTTTAAACAACTTATACCTGCTGATCAGGTCAAATCAATTAAATGGCATTTGAATAATCACATATGGAGTTTGAATTTGAATCTTGTATTCAAACCAACTTCATTTAATCTGTTGCTAGTTGCATTAGCTCAAACCACTGCATATTGCCATGTCACATTCATGCATCATATTGTTGCATTGCATTGTTTGTGTTCTTTCTTGTTTGCCGGTGTTATCCCCTCCCGGTAGACGATGTTCCGACGACGTGTTCGATGACACCGATGAAGAACTATATTATCTTTAGAAGTGCCAGGCAAGCATAACCCCCTTGTTCATTCCGATACAATCCCACTCTCTCGCTCCTGCTCTTTTTACTGCATTAGGAGAACACCGATTCATCTGTTACTTGCTGCGGTAGATGAACCCCTTTATCCTCTGCATGACCTGTCATTCCACAGTAAATAGATGAAACCCACTAGCATGAGTAGGAGTTGTTTGAGCCATGTTGTGCCTACTCATTCATGCTTGTTTGTCATGCCTGCATCGCTTAGAGTTGAGTCAGTCCGATTCATCAAGGATGAATCGGAGGTGTGTGAACATGTCCTACTGTGTGTGTGAGCTAAGTGTGTGAACACGATTTGGTAAAGGTAGCTGAGAGGCCATGTAGGAGTACATGGTGGGTTGTCTCATTGCATCCGTCCTCGAGGAACTGAGTTACGTGTTTGTGATCCATGAAGCCATTACTACCACACATTGGGCTCCGGGCACTCCAAGCTCTCTCGACTTATTAATCAACTTGATCTCTGGCCCAGAGTTGCAACTAGTTTCGGTGTTTGTAGGATATGTGTTGGGGGCCGTGCGTGGCTGACCACAGGGGTGGGCTATGTTGCGGTAGAGACACGAGGCACGGTGTACCGGGACACCCGTTTGGTGCCTCGGGAACCCTGCTCTCATCGTTTGGGGCCGTGAGCGACACCCCGGCCGGATCTCCTTGCGGATGGAACCCGAATAGGCGATAAACCTGGACTAGAGTCTTGTGTGGTTAGTCAGGTCGTGGCCGACTCCCTCGCCAAAGCTTCCGCTTGAAGGTTGCCGAGATACACGAGGTGTACATGGTGGTAAGTGGCGAGAGCGTGTGTGAAGAAGTACACCCCTGCAGGGTTAACACCATCTATTCAAATAGTCGTGTCCGCGGTAAAGGACTTCTGGGTTGCCTATAACAGTTCATACACAAGTGAAAGTGGATATTCTAAAATGCGCAAGATAAGCGTGAGTGCTATGGATGGCGTTCTCGTAGGGAGACGGGAACGGATCCATAGTGGTGTATTGATATGGTGAATATGTGGACTCGTGTGCGCCACCTCAAAAGAGTTACTTGGCAATCGTAGTGTAGGATAGCCACCGAGTCAAAGCTGGCTTCTTGCGGTCATACTCCACCACCCCTTTGTTGATAATGATGCATATGTAGTTAGTTCGATGTAAGTCTTGCTGAGTACATTTGTACTCACGTTTGCCTATTTTATGTTTTGCAGAGAGACGTCAGTCTCGCTAGTAGTTCCGCGTGGACTTCGACGTTTTGCTTGATACCTCAGCTACGATCTTGTACCATCGACAGGATCTGGTAGATAGTCAGGCTTCTCAACCTTTTTCATTTGTAGATATGCGTACTTTCGAGACATGTTAAGCTTCCGCATGTGCTTTGACTTGTATGCTCACGAATGTTGAGTCATGAGACCCCTGTTTGTAATATCTCGCTCCTCGGAGCCTAATGAATAAATATTTGAGTCGTAGAGTTATGTTGTGATGCCATGTTGTATTTACACATATTGAGCATATTGTGTGTATGTTTGAAATGCTTGGTATGTGTGGGATCGACAATCTAGTTGTTTATCCTTGGCAGCCTCTCATATGGGGAAATGTAGTCTAGTGCTTCTCGAGCGACATGAGTCCGCTTCTGACTGGTTCACCGGAGTCCTGCTAGCCCAAAGACTACTGCTCTGGACACTTGATCGGCCGGCATGTGTTTCACTTCGTTCGTGGTTCTGTCCATTCGGGAAATGTCACGCGGTGACATCCGGAGTCTGCCTAGCCTGCTATAGCCGGGTCACCGGAGTCCTGTTAGCCCAAAGGTGCTACCCGATTCACACGCGTTGATGACCGACATGCTCGATGTGATTCATGTATGCCTGTCCCCATGGGTTAGTGCCGCTTTGGGTTCGTGACTAGCCATGCCGGCCTGGGTTCTCTGTCATATGGATGCTAGCAACACTATCATATACGTGAGCCAAAAGGCGTAAACGGTCCCGGGCCATGGTAAGGCGACACCCGTGGGAATACCGTGCGTGAGGCCGCAAAGTGATATGAGGTGTTCTTGGCTAGATCGATGTGACTTGGAATCGAGGTCTGACAGCTTTGGTATCGAGCTTTGTTGCTCAGGGATTACCAAGCCAAACCGGTCAAGTTGTGTCTAGAAATGCTTTAGTTATGTAAGGGAATTGATTGGGGAAGAATGCGTAAGGCTCTTTTTACTCCTTATACCTCATGGCCTTACGATCCGAGTCATCCTCTTCTCTTCTACGGGTTTAAGAACTAGGCTTCTCATCTATCTATTAGGATGACGTGTTACTAATCCATAGACTTATAGAATTGATAGTTTCAAATCTCAGTTCAGTTTTTACTACTTCCGTGTGTTCATAGTTGGTCTCGGAACCTTGATATTGTGCTTCTGAGTGGTTATTCCACCAATTTGCATGATGCCTCAAATCATTTTGAGCATTTACAGCCGTTATGCTGTCCGAGTCATCCCAGGTCTCTAAATAGTCTGATGCATTTGCAAATCCTTTCTTTCTGTTCCCGATGTCCTTTTTGGTCAGAACAAGCACACTAATCGGTAAGTTGAGGTACTTTGTTGCCTCGGCATATATGTTGGAGCTATTATTATGACCCTAGGTGTTTAGGAAGTCACCTAGTAATTTAGCAATGCTTTTGTATCCCCAGTGTGATGATTACGGCCATTATTCTTGAAAGCATCCCGTGATGTTATTAGTTAGTAGGCATTCTATTCACGGGTTCTCGAACCCGAGATTCACCCTACTTCATGTTGTTAGTATTTGCTAGTTCCTTTAGGATATTAGTAACCTTATGACGATCCTCGAGGTCCGTGGTATCTCATTCTTCCAAATACCATGAACCATCCTTGGCAGGAGTTCCTTTGAACCAAAAGGTCACAACAAGAGTCCTCTCGATGAGTTCCCCATTCTATATTGCGACTCTGCCAGTTCTACCTTCTCCGCATGGGTTATCCGGAAGAAATGTTGAACTTTGCTCGACATACTAATCCATGCCTCCACAACTCAAAAAGTTATATGTTCCTCGAGTTGTTCCTCCTTAGTTGTATTCCGATCCCCGTCTATCAGTTGATAGTCAGGAGTAGTCGTGCACTCGTGCTCATCGATGCCCATTTTTCTTGTGGTCCGTCAAGCCATTTTGTTCTAGAATGACTAGGAGAAACAAACTCCAGAACCTCCTCCATTTCTTGGAGTGGTCAAAGTAGTTGTATTCCGCAGATCAAAATGCCAATCCAGCTTTTTGCTCTGTTCTACCTTGGAGTGTTACCATCTTTATGTCAAGAATGTCATGAGAATTGCACCACCTCTTATGAATTCTTGACGCAGTGATACTTCTCGACATCATTACTCATTCCTCGGTTCCGTGTTGTCGCAACCGGAATGCCAACAAGTGAATCGTGATGTGTGAAATCTATACTCCTAGCAACCTCGTTGCTTGGTAGTTAATGGACAATATTCTCATTCTTAGCGTGTTGGTTATTAAATCATCATCCTAAGATTGATCGTGCTAACTAGTCCTTATTTCCGGTGCACTCTCCGATCAATGAGTTAGGATTGTGTCAATCCCTCACTCTTTTGATCATATCGTCTTGCCCTGAAAAGCAAGATTATTCTCGAGCTTAGTAGCATATTGGTGGTTTGTGATTTTCCGAATATCTTCTCGAAAGTAGTACCAGGTTGTCCCCTGACAATTATGTTGAGCTCATCAAGTTGGTTTCTTGTGAACCAACCTTTCTCCAAGAATCTGTGTTGGATACCCTGAGCTAGTTGGTTGAGCTAAACAACAACTTGGAGAGTTGGAAGATGAAAGCTTGTCCGACTTAGTTCATCACTAAGGGATACCCTTGTGTGTGTGTGTGTGCTGAAGAAAGATGATATCTCCGTCGATTGGTCCTCGTGATCAGTTGTTGGATCTATTGCCTTGTCAAAACTTTGATTTGAGTATGGGCTATCATCAAGTCAAATCAGAACCAACGATGTTCGTAATGTTGTCTTACTCGTGGTTGACCCCTCGAGCATACACCATTATATCTTTTGGGTCTAACCAATGCTATCACCGTGTTCACATGATGGTGGAAGTCCAGTGATATGGAAATTCCGATGAGTTGCCGTTGAGCGCATCAGCAGCATTCTGTCTCCCCCATGAGTCATGATTGACATCAACCTAGTATTGGAAACTTGTGTAAGCATTTTCTTCATGACCGTTTGTGAAGCATATGTTTGGATGAAAGAAGTGACTTTCCCTAACTCATGTGCATCTGATGCAAGTTGCCGCCGTGAGTTTGAGAAAGATTGTTTTTGATTCCTTTAGAATCATCCCAAGTCAGTCATGCATGTGCGGAGTACTCTATGGTTTGATAGGTTGGCCGCCTCCATTCTATATGTATTCTTAGCACACCAAGCCACTGATCAACTTGTTCAAGTAAGAGAAGTCTATGCTTGGGCTCTAATCCATGGACTTGCGTAAAGACTTCGATATCCTCGATGATGGTTCCCCACGAACTCGGTAGTGTTTCATTATAAGACTACTACGTGGTCATGCTTATGCAGGACAACATGCTCACATGTATGTAGCAGAACCAGCTCATGTTTTGGAGCTTGCTATCATAGTTCATATCCCGAGAATCTCGCAACGTCATCTCGTCGATTTGTGTTGCAACTTTTCTTTTCAGACATGTGAGTCTGAAGTATCCTGTTTCTAACCAGATCTGAATCTCAGGCAGATATGATGGTTGGAACATTCCCAATATTTGCATTTTGTTCCCAGCTTGCATCCCATCGTGCCAATTTCCCATGGGCTGCCCTTCTCAGTAGTTGCTGTCCAGGATCATCTTCAAAAGTGGTCCTACCTTGGGTCCCATCCATTTCCGGTGATAAGCAAAAGTCATCCATTGCGTTGTCTTCAACAATGTAGTCCACATCATCCATTCTAGTCCGAGTATGCCATTTCTTCGAGCTCTTTCAATCAATCAATTGTAAATTGCCTTAAGCTGGTATGAAGAGTTCCAATGATCTATGGATCAAAAGTAATTCTTTTTGCCACTTAAGGGAACAGTCCAACGAGTCACCTTTCTCGAGGTGCCCCGTTACGGGATCATGGCAAATATTTCCTCGCCACCTTGGCACCGTCCACCATCCTTCTAAGCGTGGAATTGTTGCCCACCAATCAAACCCCGTCGTTTGTTCTTCCTTCCCTCTCGATGTGTTTTGTGTCTCAACTCGAGATGTTTCAACATCTCATTCCACGAGTTGATCTTGAATGCTCGATCTTCGAGGAGATCGTTTCCTATAGAGTTTCTTTCTGTCGCCATCATGTTGGATGAAGATCTAGAAAGCAAAGACGTCAAGATCAATATGAAGCAATGAATCAACATCTTGAGAAGGACAGTTGGATCATGAAGATCGTGTTAGCTTGTGACCCCTCTGACTTCTTACCTCACGACTTGAATCTCGGGACGAGATTCTTGTTTAGTGGGGGTGAGTTGTCACATCCCTAGCTGCTGGTACTGCCTGGTGTTTGCATCTTGTTGCATCATGTTTAAATTTTATTTAAGTTGAAATGGGGATTGACAAACCCTAGCACCAAAATTAAATCAAATAGGGTCAACTATAAAATCTTTTCAATAAACCCAAAATGTTCCTAAGAAAAGTTCATGATTTTGTTAAAGGTGAAAACCTCTGCCAAAAATGATGCACATATTTCTAAGCCATTCTGGATTTTTGAATTAAATATTATTGTATTTGACTTTGGGCATTTAAATACTATAAATAATTTAAATGTTCAAATAATATTGGAACTATTTTTGGGCCACTGAAATAATTCAGCAAGTGTCCATGAATATTTTCAGGATTTTAGGAAATGCCTTGGTATTTTTCCTAAGCTCAAAACAGAGGCAAAAAATTAGAAAACAGTAATTTAAATAGAAAACAGAGAAGGAGGGAGTATCATTACTTACACGGCCCAGAGAGAAGCCAACCCACTGCTGTAGCAGCCAGTAGGCAAAGCCAGCCCGGCCCACCAGTGGGCAAGACCTTGTCTTCTTCCTCTTGTCGAGGAGAAGCATTGCGTTCGGCTGTGAAGCGAGCCGTGCCAGGCTCCTCCACACTGCCTGGCCTCCCGATCTTACGACGTCGACATGCGCCGCCCCCGACCCCTTTCACTCTTCCCCGAGGCCCTCCTCCCCTGGCTCCTTCTCTCTCACCGCCGGAGCGCCACCGTCGCCGCCGCTCATTGCTGCCGCGTCCACCGGGCTCCCCTCGTCCCTCTGCCTGCTCCAACGGATCCACCTCGACCACCTCTTCCTCCTCGCCAAGCAACGCACCCGCGGAACGCCCAAACGACGCCACCGTCTTCGTTTCCATCGCCGGCCGCCGGAGATCCCCCTCGATGCTCCGCTCGCTCCGGTGCCTCCCCGAGCTCGCCGAGGCCACCGCCGCACCCGCTGTGAGCTCTAATCTGTTTCCCCTCCTCCCTCATGCTCTATCCTGCATCCTAGCCGTTGCCCCGCGAGCACCAGAAGCCGCCGTCCGCCATGGCCGGCGAGCTCCGTGCCCCGAGCCCCTCCGCTCCTACTAGATGCTCCGGCGTGCCTCTGATGACCTTTAGGTGCTGTCTAGAACCTCCGTTTGCTCTCCCTCGAGCTGCAGCCCTGCGCCCATGGAACCCGAGCCCCGCCGCCGCTTGACCTCATCGCCGAGCCCAACTCCGGCAACCCCAGGGCCTCCCTCCACCTCCGTTGGATGCGGCCAAGTGCCAGCTTTCCAACGGGACTGCCCGCGGCCCAAGCAGCCTCCTGTAGGTGAAACCCGAGCCACTCCGGTGCACACCCGCCGCGGATTTGGTCGCCGGCGATCACACGCCGGTGGTGATGACGTGGCACCGTCATTAGGGCCTAATCACCCTGCTAACCAACCCCCTAAGCCACTGACACATGGACCCCACTCCCTAATTAACTCCAGCTTTATTTCCTGTTTAGATTAGTGTTAATCTTGCGGACCCCACGTGTCAGTTTGACTTTGGCCAAGTCAGCGTTGACTGGGCCCACATGTCAGCGACACTAGTCAGCCCCAGTCAGTGACCAGTGGACCCCACTGGTCAGGTTTGACCTGAACCCGCTCTGTTGACCTGGTGAGGTCAGCATGACGCAATGCTGACGCAGTAATGCCCTTTTCTGGATTTATTCCTTACAGGAAATTCCAGAAAATGCCCAAAACTTCTAAAAATCATAGAAATTCAACCGTGACTCCAAATGAAATAAATTATATATGAAAAATGATCAGAAAAATCCAATATATCCATCTGTACCATTTTCATGCATGTTTAAACAACTTATACCTGCTGATCAGGTCAAATCAATTAAATGGCATTTGAATAATCACATATGGAGTTTGAATTTGAATCTTGTATTCAAACCAACTTCATTTAATCTGTTGCTAGTTGCATTAGCTCAAACCACAGCATATTGCCATGTCACATTCATGCATCATATTGTTGCATTGCATTGATTGTGTTCTTTCTTGTTTGCCGGTGTTATCCCTCCCAAAGAGATTTGACGTTCCGACGACGTGTTCGATGACAAGACGAAGAACTATATTATCTTTAGAAGTGCCGAGCAAGCAAAACCCCTTGTTCATTCCGATACAATCCCACTCTCTCGCTGCTGCTCTTTTTACTGCATTAGGACAACAACGATTCATCTGTTACTTGCTGCGGTAGCTGAACCCCTTTATCCTCTGCATGACCTGTCATTCCACAGTAAATAGATGAAACCCACTAGCATGAGTAGGAGTTGTTTGAGCCTGTTGTGCCTACTCATTCATGCTTGTTTGTCATGCCTGCTACTGCTTAGAGTTGAGTCAAGTCGATTCATCGAGGATGAATCGGAGGTGTGTGAACATGTCCTCACTGTGTGAGCTAAGTGTGTGAACACGATTTGGTAAAGGTATTTGAGAGGCCATGTAGGAGTACATGGTGGGTTGTCTCATTGCAGCCGTCCTCGTGAACTGAGTTACGTGTTTGTGATCCATGAAGCAGTTACTACCACACATTGGGCTCGGGCACTCCAAGCTCTCTCGACTTATTAATCAACTTGATCTCTGTCCGGGAGTTGCAACTAGTTTACGGTGTTTGTAGGATATGTGTTGGGGGCCGTGCGTGGCGCTGACCACAGGGGTGGGCTATGTTGCGGTAGAGACACGAGGCACGGTGTACCGGGACGCCCGTTTGGTGCCTCGGGAACCCTGCTCTCATCGTTTGGGGCCGTGAGCGACACCCCGGCCGGATCTCCTTGCGGATGGAACCCGAATAGGCGATAAACCTGGACTAGAGTCTTGTGTTGTTAGTCAGGTCGTGGCCGACTCCCTCGCCAGGCTTCCGCTTGAAGGTTGCCGAGATACACGAGGTGTACATGGTGGTAAGTGGCGAGAGCGTGTGTGAAGAAGTACACCCCTGCAGGGTTAACATCATCTATTCAAATAGCCGTGTCCGCGGTAAAGGACTTCTGGGTTGCCTATAACAATTCATACACAAGTGAAAGTGGATACTCTAAAATGTGCAAGATAAGCGTGAGTGCGATGGATGGCGTTCTCGTAGGGAGACGGGAACAGATCCATAGTGGTGTATTGATATGGTGAATATGTGGACTCGTGTGCGCCACCTCAAAAGAGTTACTTGCAGTCGTAGTGTAGGATAGCCACCGAGTCAAAGCTGGCTTGATGCAGTCATACTCCACCACCCCCTTTGTTGATAATGATGCATATGTAGTTAGTTCTGATGTAAGTCTTGTTGAGTACATTTGTACTCACGTTTGCCTATTTTATGTTTTGTAGAGAGACGTTAGTCTCGCTAGTAGTTCCTCGTGGACTTCGACCTTTAGCTTGATACCTCAGCTACGATCTTGTACCCTCGGCAGGATCTGGTAGATAGTCAGGCTTCTCAACCTTTTTCATTTGTAGATGTCTGTACTCAGACATGTTAAGCTTCCGCATGTGCTTTGACTTGTATGCTCTGAATGTTGGGTCATGAGACCCATGTTTGTAATATCTCGCTCCTCGGAGCCTAATGAATAAATATTTGAGTCGTAGAGTTATGTTGTGATGCCATGTTGTATTTACACATATTGAGCATATTGTGCGTATGTTTGAAATGCTTGGTATGTGTGGGATCCGACAATCTAGTTGTTTATCCTTGGCAGCCTCTCATATGGGGAAATGTAGTCTCGTGCTTCTGAGCGATAGTAGTCCGCTACAGCCCGGTTCACCGGAGTCCTGCTAGCCCAAAGACTACCGCTCTGGACACTTGACTGCCGGCATGTGTTTCACTTCGTTCATTTGTCCGTTCTTCGGGAAATGTCGGCGGTGACATCTGGAGTCTGCTTAGCCTGCTACAGCCCGGGTTACCGGAGTCCTGTTAGCCTGCTACAGCCCGGATTCACACGTTGATGACCGACATGCTCGATGTGATTCATGTATGCTGTCCCCATGGGTTAGTGCCGCTTTGGGTTCACGACTAGCCATGTCAGCCGGGTTCTCTGTCATATGGATGCTAGCGACACTATCATATACGTGAGCCAAAAGGCGCAAACGGTCCCGGGCCATGGTAAGGCGACACCCGTGGGAATACCGTGCGTGAGGGCGCAAAGTGATATGAGGTGTTACTGGTTAGATCGATGTGACTTGGAATCGGGGTCCTGACACAAGAGGCAAAGAAATCTATGAAGGAAAAGGGTATTAAAGTCGAGGATGTTAAAAATTTATCTCGTATTGAAGAAATACATGGGCTTAATACACCACCACTGCCTAAGGTGGTAGAGGCAAATTCTCTAATGAAGTTCAATGATAATGACAATCCTCACAATATGCATCCTAGCCAATGCCTTTATGAGTTTGAAAACTATATTAGAAAACAAGATTACTTCAATGCAAATGTTATGAAACAACTAAAATATAATTCTGATATGATTGCTCGCTTGAGTGACTTGTTATTTAGAATATCAAATGATGTTAGAGGTGTTGGAAAGAATGCTTCTTTGGTTCAAACTCAGTTAGAACAAGTTGCTAAATCACAAAGAGAATTGCTTGATGAAATGAATCATAAAATACATGACTTTGTTGTTAGAGTTGCAACTAGAGGAGGTAAAATGACTCAGGAACCACTTTATCCCGAGGGACACCCAAAAAGAATTGAACAAGATTCACAAAGAGTTAACACTAGTGCACCTAGTCCCTCTAGAAAGAAAATGAAAAAGAAAAATGATAGGACTTTGCATACTTCTAGTGAACCTGAAATAGAAAAACCTCATGATAATGAAAATGAAACTTTCTATCTCTGATGCTGAAACTCAGTCTGGTAATGAACACTCACCTAGTGAAAATGAAAAAGATAATGATGAAGTTCATGAAGACTCTCAACCAAACAATGATAAAGAACTAGGTAATGATGTTGAGATAGAACCACCTGTTGATCTTGATAACCCACAACCTAAGAATAAAAGATATGACAAAAGAGACTTCATTGCTAGAAAACACGGTAAAGAAAGAGAACCATGGGTTCAAAAACCTATGCCTTTTCCACCCAAGTCAACTAAAAAGAAAGATGATGAAGAATTTGAACGCTTTGCTGAGATGTTGAGGCCAGTATTTTTGCGTACTCGCTTGACTGATATCCTTAAAATGCCTCGTTATGCAAAATATGTGAAAGACATCATCACCAATAAGAGAAAAATACCGGAAGCTGAAATCTCCACTATGCTTGCTAATTACACTTGTAAAGATGGAGTACCTAAATAACTTGGAGATCCAGGAATACCAACTATACCTTGCTCCATCAAAAAGAATTATGTGAAAACTGCTTTGTGTGATTTAGGAGCTGGTGTTAGTGTTATGCCTTTCTCTTTATATAAAAGACTTGACTTGAATAAACTCACACCTACTGAAATATATTTGTAAATGGCTGACAAATCAACTGCCATACCTATCGGTATCTGTGAGGATGTGCCCATCGTTGTTGCTAATGTTACTATTTTGACTGACTTTGTTATACTTGAGATGCCCGAGGACGACAACATGTCGATATCCTTGGTAGACCCTTCTTGAATACTGCAGGGGCTGCTATTGATTGCAATAAAAGCAAGGTCACTTTTCATATCAATGGTAATGAACATACGGTGCACTTTCCGAAGAAACAATTCCAAGTGAATGGTATTAATGTTATTGAAAAATCTCCGACCATCACTATTGGAAGTTTTCAAATACCTCTACCTACTGTGAAAAAGAAATATGAAATGCTTATTATTGGGGAAATGCATATCCCCATTGAGGTAACTTAGTGATTAACAAAAATTCTTCGGTTTTATGCTAATCGAAAGTGGTTGTTAATAAGACCTGATCAACCTTATTAATGGATCACTTTTGAACGGTATGAGGTTGATGAATTTAGTAAGCACTACCTTCTGTCCTTACTTTTCATTTCTGTTTTTATTAGTTAAATAAAATAAAATCCCATGTTTTGTCTGTTTTTTGATTTTCCCATGCAATAAAAAATGACCAAAAAATAAAAGTTCACAGAATGCCCTGAAAATTTAATATGATTTTTTCTGAATATTTCTGAATTTCTGGTGCAAACAATATCAGAGGGAGGTGCACCAGGTGGGCACAACCAACCTGGGCGCGCTAGGACCCCCAGCCCGCCCTGGTGGGTTGTGGTCCCCACGTGGGCCCCTCACTTATCCCTTCAGCCCACTTCATCACTTACCTCCAGAAAAAAAAATCTCCCTTGCTCTCTCTCCCGTGTTCTTGCCCTCAAACCCGCGGATTTCGATCTCGTTGCTCGAAGCTCCAATTCCGAAACTATTTCGGGGGATTGTTGCTTGGTATGTGATTCCACCGTTTGTCCAATTAGATTTTGTTTTAGTGGTTTATATTTTGAATAAATAGTTACTCTTGGTGCTGCTATAGATGTGCTTGCATGTTAAATTCTTAGAGTTCTAAGTAGTTTGAATGCTTGCTATGGCCTCTATGTATCCCTATAAGTAGGTGGTATCAATTTTGTGAAGTTTTGTTGAGAAATTTTTGTGGGCTAATAAATTTCAGAATTTTGTTCATAGGAAAATCATGAATATCTTTAGGAAGTTTGGCTCCAAGAAGAACTCCAAGGGTGTTATTGGGGAGTCATCTAGTAGTGATCTCCGTCCTCGGAGGTTAGCGGAAGTACGACCGTGTGAATGGCCGCACATCCCGTTCCTGGAAGAGGCGGGAATCCTTCAGGAGTTCATGCAATATGATGCTAAAGCCGGCCTCACCGACTTCATCACAGATGAGTGTGACCATCACCAAATCCTCACAAATATCTTTCTTCAAAGTTTTACTTTCCTGCCTAGGAATAATCCTCCTGAAGTGAGCTTTGATTTCAATGCTAAAAACCATCAGATACCACTTATTGAATTTTGTGACATATGCTTGATCCCTTCTGATGGGAGCTTAGCCGAGCCTAGGCCGGCTGGGTTTGAGGCCTTTTATCGCACTTTGACAGTGGGAGATGAGAGAGGGGTGTCAGCTACCATTGCCGCTGGCTTGCATTTTCCTGCTATTCATTACTTTGCACTTTTCGTTGCAAAATGCTTGCTTGCTAGGGAGAAGGTGGGTGCACTTAGTTCACCAGACCTTGCTGTTTTACGTCATGCTTTAGAGGGCAACAACACTTATAGCTTGGGAGATATTGTGGCTCGTCGCCCCATCTTAATAAATCTTAGGGCAAAATACATGGTGGGATTTATGCTACTCGTTTGGCGCGCACTTTAATGTTGAGATACACCATCTTGACTACCCTCTTACCAAAGTTTACCTAGATCGTGCAGCCATGGATCGCCACCATTTCACTGATATCGAGTCTCCTAACATCCCTATTCCATATAACCTGGTTTTTAGTGTGAGAACTCATGATATTATTCCATTGCCTGCTCCTGCTTTGTTTGATCCTGTTGCCAGGGGCGGATATAAGATTATGCCTGCAGACATCACCGCCTACCAGAACGCTCAGGCTGCTGCGGCGGCAACACAAGAGGAGCCTCAGCAGTGGGATGAGTGGATGCCCGCTCCTCAGCACCCCTACTACCCTCCAGGCTACTGATCGACTACCAAGTTAGGCCAAAAGCCTAAGCTTGGGGGAGTGCGTGTTTCCACCGACTTTACAATCATGTTCACTTACTTCATTTGTCGGTGTCCACACTTTTTCATTGTATTAACCATGCTTAGATTTATTTTTCTTGCTTTCTTCTTGTGTGTTTGAAAAAAAACATAATTAGTTGTAGCTAATTTACTTCCTATGCATGCTTAGTAGTAATTAAAAAAACCCCAAAAAGATTTCCTTGTTCTTCTTTTGCTTGTTGGGAGCTTTCCCGTGTAAATAGTTTTTCTCGTTTTTGCTTTTCCCTTTTATTTGCTTGTTCGAGAAAACCAAAAACTCCAAAAATATTTCAGTGTGTTTCTCCGAATTTCTTTTCTTTTTATTCGAGTTGTACTAAGGAGAAGAACACAATGAAAATGTTGAGTGGCTCTCATATGAATAATTGTTGATCTAATAAAGAGCACATTTTACCTTGTCTTCTCCTGTTGAATAAAATATTTGCAGATTCCAGCTTAGTCCACGACACTCTTGCACTATTATTATTTTCATATCGTTCGGTCGTGCAAGTGAAAGGCAATAATGACGACATTCGATGAACTGGCCGTGGCAGAGAGAAACTGGTATGAACTCGACTTGTTCTGTCTGTGTAAATATGTTTAACCTAGTATCCATGATTCAGCCCATTATGATTAAAAATGTTTGCAATGACAGTTAGATATTATAGTTTCTCATGCCATGCATAAGTAGCTGGAAGTGGATAATGATTTATCTTGGATATCAACATCGCGTTAAAATGATTGTGATGTAGTATGATGATATGATATCCTCCTATGGATGTTCGAGTGGCTTGACTTGGCACATGTTCATGCATGTAGTAGAATCAAAACCAACATAGCCTCTATGATATTTATGTTCATGGTGTTCATATCCTACTCATGCTAGTGTCCAATGTTACTTATGCATAATGCATGGTTATGATCGTTGTTGCTCTCTAGCTGGCCGCTTCTCAATCTAATTGCTAGCCTTCGCCTGTACTAAGTGGGAATTCTGCTTGTACATCAAAAACCTTGAACCCAAAGTTATTCCAGATGAGTCCACCACACCTACCTATATGCGGTATTACCCTGCCATCCTAAGTAAATTTGCATGTGCCACCTCTAAAAAACTTCTAAATAAATATCCGTTTTGTGTGCCTGGATCGTTCATGGAACGACAGGAGGTGGTTGGTATCTTCCATGCTAAGCGGGTTATTGTCAGGTCGAGTGTTTATTCACTCGCCATCGCACAAGAAAAGGGCGATAATAGGGATTCCTAGTCCCGAACTAAAAAATGCAAATAATTAAACAAAACTCCCCCGGGACTGTTGATTGGTAAGGACGACACCCGTTGTTTCGGACAAGCCGTGGAGTGTGATTGTTTGTGGAGGGGGAGTAAACCTTTACTTTTATCGCATGGGAACCGCCACTAGCGTGCTTAGCATGGAAGATATTGATAACCGATGGTCGTGAAGTAAATGAGAAGGGTGCATGTCTCAAAATATCATTTATCTCTGTTTTAAAAATTGAGCTCTGGCACCTCTGCAAATCACTGCTTCCCTCTGTGAAGGGACTATCTATTTACTTTTATGTTGTGTAATCAACTTCTAAAACAAGCGCTAGAACCTGAGAGCACAGCTGTCATGACTTATGCATTTTGTGTAGCTAATGTTGGGTGCATCATGACTGGATCTTTTCTATCATGAATTACAATGTTTAGTCGTTGCTTGAACTTTGGAGGTGCTCTGCATTTATGTTTTGCGGTCTCAGAAAGGGCTAGAGAGATACCACTATTCTCAAATTATATCATGGTTGTTTTGACAACGTGTTGCCGTTTGAGATATCTTATTATTACTCGCTAGTTGATTATGTCATTGATATGAGTCATTATAATCTTTAAGAGTTATTGTCGGCATGGTTAGTTATAATGTTGGCTGAAAACCTGGGTGCTGTTTAAGCTTATTTATGGAAACAGGAGCAAAAGAGTTCGTAAAAGTTTTTCTTTTTCACTTTCAGTTTATCAATTGAATTGCTTGAGGACAAGCAAAGGTTTAAGCTTGGGGGAGTTGATACGTATCCAACGTATCTACTTTTACTAACGCTTTCCCTCTTGTTTTGGACTCTAATTTGCATGATTTGAATGAAACTAACCCCGGACTGATGCTGTTTTCAGCAGAACTACCATGGTGTTGTTTTTGTGTAGAAATAAAAGTTCTCGGAACGGAACGAAACTTTGCGAGGATTTTTTATATCAAATAAGAGAATTTCTGGAGCCAAGACTCCGAAGGGGGCACAGGTGGGCACAACCCACCAGGGCGCACCCCCCTCACCAGGCGCGCCCAGGTGGGTTGTACCCACCTGGTGGCCCCGCAGACCCTGAAACCAACACTATAAAATCCTATTTTTCCAGAAAAAATCAGAGAGAAAGAAATATCACGATCCACGAGATGGAGCCGCCGCCAAGCCTTGTTCTTCCTCGGTAGGGAAGATCTAGAGTACGTTTGGGGCTCCCGAGAGGGGGATCTTCGTTCTTCGTCATCACCAACCCTTCTCCATCGCCAATTCCATGATGCTCCCCACCGGGAGTGAGTAATTCCTTCGTAGGCTCGCTGTTCAGTGAGGAGTTGGATGAGATTCATCATGTAATCGAGTTAGTTTTGTTAGGGCTTGATCCCTATTATCCACTATGTTCTAAGATTGATGTTGTTGTGACTTTGTCATGCTTAATGCTTGTCACTTTGGGCCCGGTTTATGTTATCATCATTATATCCATGTTCTAGATCCAATCTTGCAAGTTATAGTCACCTACTACGTGTTATGATCCGATAACCCCGGAGTGACAATAACCGGGACTTCTTTTGGTGATTACTGTAGTTTGAGGAGTTCATGTATTCACTATGTGTTAATACTTTGTTCCGGTTCTCTATTAAAAGGAGGCCTTAATATCCCTTAGTTTCCAATATGGACCCAGCTGCCACGGGAGGGTAGGACAAAAGATGTCATGCAAGTTCTTTTAATAAAGCGCATATGACTATTTACGGAATACATGCCTACATTATATTGACGAACTGGAGCTAGTGTCGTATCACCCTAGGTTTTAGCTGTCTCATGATGAATATCATCCAACAAGCCACCGATCCAATTCCTACGAATTTATCTTATATTGTTTCCGCTAATTTACTACTGCTATCATCACTGTTACACTTGCTACAAAACTACTGAGATCACTGTTACTATTACTATTGATGTTGCCACTACTATCAAAACTATCAAACTACTTTGCTACTGATCACTTTGCTGCAGATAATTAATCGCCAGGTGTGGTTGAATTGACAACTCAGCTGCTAATACCTTCAAATATTCTTTGGCTCCCCTTGTGTCGAATCTATAAATTTGGGTTGAATACTCTACCCTCGAAAACTGTTGCGATCCCCTATACTTGTGGGTTATCAGTTATATATCTGCAAGAAAGTGTCTGGGAAGCAGTTAAAAGGGTTCCTAGCTACTGCTGCAGTGGATCGTATTCTGCAACTTAATTATGTGTCTAAATTTTCTCCTGTTATTGGGACCATTCCTCCAGCTGTACAGGAAGTGCTAGACAACCACAAAAAAGTCCTTATAGACCCTGCTACATTACCTCCTTCTAAGGTCATTCCTTTAGCTGTCCAGGAAGTTTTGGACAGCCACACCAAAGTCTTCGAGGATCCTTCTACACTGCCTCCTTCCAGGGCTTTTGATCATAAAATTCCATTGTTACCTGGAGCACATCCTGTCAATGTAAAACCCTACAGGTATAACCCAATGCAGAAAACTGAGATTGAGCAACAAGTGAAGAAGATGCTGAAACAGGGAGTAATCCAGTTAAGCTCTAGCTCTTATGCTTCGCATGTCCTCTTAGTTAAGAAAAAAGATGGCACTTGGAGATTCTGTGTGGATTACAGACACTTAAATGCAATCACAGTCAAACTCAAATATCCAATGCCATTAGTGGAGGAATTACTGGATGAACTTTCTGGTGCTCAATGGTTTACCAAATTGGATCTCAAATCTGGATACCATCAAATCAGATTATGGGCTGGAGAATAACACAAAACAGCTTTCAAAACACATCACGGGCTTTTTGAATTTCTGGTAATGCCTTTTGGTCTTACTAATGCCCCTGCCACATTTCAAGATGCTATGAACATGATGTTTGCTCTCTTACTCAGAAAATGTGTGTTAGTCTTTATGGATGATATATTGGTGTTCGGCCCTACATTGGAATTGCATGTGCAGCATCTTAAGGAGGTTTTGCTATCTTGGAACAAAACCAGTTCTATGTTAACCTTAGCAAATGCTCTTTTGCTCAGCCAGAATTGGAATACTTGGGACATGTTGTGAGCAAAAATGGAGTCAGCACTGACCCAACTGAAGTGCAAGCAGTTTAGGACTGGCCTCTCTCTAAGAATGTGAAAGAGGTGAGGTTTTTTTTAGGGCTCATAGGCTACTACAGAAAATTCATCAAAGATTATGGGGTATTAGCAGAAGTTTGGTTAATCCTCACGTGTGCTAGCCTTGCCTAATTTCAAGAAAACCTTCATTGTAAAAACTGATGCTAGCAATGTGGGCATTGGTGTTGTCCTACTTCAGGAAGGTCACCCAATTGCATACTTGAGCAAAGCCCTAGGTCCTAAAGCACAAGGATTTTCTACTTATGAGAAGGAGTGCCTGGAAATTTTGTTGGCAGTAGAGAAATGGAAAGCTTATCTGCAGCATGCTCCTTTTGTTATCAGTACAGATCATAGAGGCCTGATACATTTATAGGATCAAAAGGTTTCCAACACAATTCAACAAAAAGCCCTACTGAAGCTTATGGGACTGAACTATACTATAGTGTACAAAAAAGGTCACAAAAATACTGCTGCTGATGCCTTATCTCGGGTTTCTGGCTCTAAAGCCTTATTTGCCCTGTCTTACTGTACACCTCAGTGGCTAGAAGTGCTAGCCGAAGGATACTTACAAGACTCTCAAGCTCAAGAATTATTAACTGAACTCAGTGTTACTGGCTCTAATGCCAGAGGATTTGAGCTATTACAAGGGGTGATCAAACATAAAGGAAAAGTGTGGCTGGGAAACAACAAAGATGCTCACCAAGCTATACTCATATCTCTTCATTCTAGTGCAGTAGGCGGCCACTCAGGTTTTCATGCCACTTACCAAAGAATTAAGGCCCTTTTCTCCTGGCCCTCTATGAAATAGGACATCCAACAATATGTGAGGGATTGCACAGTCTGTCAGCAAGCTAAACTGGAGCATATTAAGAAACCTGGACTGTTGAGTCCACTTCCTGTGCCTACAGAAGCCTGGAACATGATAACCATGGATTTTATCAGTGGACTTCCCAAAAGTAAGAACTATGATACTATTCTAGTAATTATAGACAAATTTACCAAGTATGGGCATTTCGTTCCCCTGTCCCACCCATTTACTGCGTTGACAGTGGCCCAAGTTTACCTTGATCATGTGTACAAGCTACATGGTCTCCCAAAGGTTTTGGTTACAGACAGAGATCCATTGTTCAATCGCACTGTTTGGCAAGAACTTTGCAGATTGACTGACACTAAGATGAATATGAGTTCAGCCAATCATCCAGAAACAGATGGGCAGTCTGAGAAGCTAAATCAATGTCTGGAAACTTTCCTCTGTTGCATGGTTCATTCTGCTCCAAAAAATGGGCCTACTGGCTGCCCCGGGCCGAGTATTGGTACAATACCAATTTCCATTCTACTCTGGGCAAAACTCCGTTTCAGGTGCTATATGGTTACCAACCAAGACACTTGGGAGTTGCCAATCTGCAGTACTCCACCTCGAGTGACTTGAACACTTGGTTGGCAGAGCGCACTGCTATGACTACAACTATTCGAGAACATCTTCTCAGGGCTCAGCAACGCATGAAGACACAAGAGGACAAGCATCATTTTGACAAAGTTTTTTCTGCCGGTGATTGGATCTTTCTGAAACTTCAGCCGTATATGCAGCAGCCAGTGGCAAGACGTACCAATCACAAGTTGGGTTTTAAGTATTTTGGACCTTATCTGGTCTTGGAGCGAGTGGGCGATGTTGCTTACCGTCTACAGCTGCCTGCCTCCAGTAAAATCCATCCGGTGGTGCATGTTTCCTTGCTGAAACCGGCTAAACCACTGGAAGAACAAGTACCAACTTCAGAGTCATTGCAGTATGCTCAGGTTTGTCCTGATGTGCCCAAACCATGTCAAGTTCTCGATTCTCGTCTGGTTCGTTTCGGAGGATGCACCAGGAAGCAGTACATGGTCGCTTGGAGTGGACTGCCGATATCGATGGCAACCTGGGAGTGGGAAAGTGTGTTATCTGAACTGGTACCAACTTGAGGACAAGCCGGCTGCAAGGGGAGGGGAGTGCCACGACCCAGTGGCCCTGGAGCCGTGTGCGTGTGGGACGTTCTGTCTCGGCCCGTCTTGTAGCTTATTTAGGCATGTCGTGTGGTAGTAGTGAGGCATCGATGGATTGTACCAACAGACTACTCTGTTCTGTATCTTCTTCTTCCCCAAGTTAGCTTCCTCCTCCTCTGAATCTCTCTGTAATTCCCCATGAAACTCTAAGATCTATGAACCACACCCTCGCCATGGCAGGGATTGCTATCTGAACCGTAGCATCCTTGGTGTTTTGTTATCTTGGTTATTTGCAGGCATGTGTGACGTGTTCTTGTGTTGCCGGTTGTGGCTACCTGTATTGTTACCTTGTCTGGTTGGCTCATGTTTGAGCGCAAAACCTTTATGTAACGCTTGATGGCTCTATTAATATAAAATCGAGCTAACATCTTTTTATATCTAACAAAAATAGATAGATAGTAAACATGGGATACAAAAGACATATTAACACGTTTGCAATAAAACATTTCTAATCATAGTCCTTTTATGTAGTACTCCTTCCGTCCCAAATTTTTTTCGAGGGTACGCCAAAGGCGTACCATAGCTTTATAGAAGGGGGGAAAATATGTACAAGAGAGGTTTGTAGCTAGTCACGTGGTCACAAGTCGACCCGGACATCGCCTCCACTCCAAACTCGACACTCTATGTGCTACTCAACTACATGCTCCACTCCAGTTGCTCCGGCCTGCATCCAGATGGCCAATTCATGGAATATGGCCTCCGTCATGCCGAACACATCTAACGTGTCGCTCCTACCAAAGACTTTCGCATTCCTCTGCTTCCACAAAGACCAGCATATTAACATAACCACCGTGTCAAAGCCTTTTCTGCGTGTCTTGGCAATCCGCTTTCTCACCTCGCACCACCACTCCGCCAGGTGGGACTGCACCGTGGGCAAAGATTAAGATCCACTCCGATCCTGGTGAAACAGAGAAACCACACATGCCTGGCATACACGCACTGTAGCAAGATGTGATCCACATTGTCCTCGTCCTGATCACAAAGGTAGCACGGGGAGGTTTGGTCTTGTAGCCCATGTCTAGCTCTCCTATCCGAAGTCCAAAGGCGATATTGCACCGCTAGCCACATGAAGATCTGGCAGGACAGCGGCGCCCAACATTTCCAGATGGCCGCGAAAGAGCGGAACCGAATACCACCCATACAAAGCATCCTGTAAGCCGATGCTGCAGAGTAGACGCCGGACTCATTCCATGCCCAAATAGGAGCATCTTCCAACTCCGAATCCAAGTGTACCTCCATAAGAAGTTCCCATAGCCGGATGAACTGGGCAAGAGCGTCAGCGTCGAGGATCCCGGTAATGTCATCTGTCCAAGCATGCAACCAAAGCCCCTCGCTGACGAGACGTTTGTTTGCCACCTGCGTCCTGACTCTGGCAGCCACCAAGGGTGCAATCTCCGCAACTGTGCCTCCATTGAGGCATCTATCTCTCCAAAAAAAGGGTGTGCTCTCCATTCCCAACACGCCATTGGACAAGACTCCGGAAGGCGAGCGCCACCTGCTTATCTGCGGTGAGGTTTAAGCCCTGCCAGGGCCTAGACGGATCCGTCCTCCTAAGCCATTCCCATCTAAGCCTCAGAGCAATGCCGTGCTTGTGTAGGTCAATGATGCCTAAGCCTCCGAGCTGCTTGGGGCGGCATACTCTCCTCCAAGAAACCACACATTTGCCACCGTTTACGGCTTCCGTGCCAGCCCAGAAAAAAGCGCGGCAGCCCTTATCCACTTGTTCCAAGGCCCACTTTGGTGCCTCAGTAACCATGAGGTGGTGCGTTGGCCTCGCTCGCATGACCTGATTTACCAGGATAAGCCGTCCAGGCCTAGTGACAAGCCCACGCTGCTAGCCAGGCATGATATGGAGAGCCGCATCAACAATCGGTTGCCATTCGTTTCGCTTGAGTTGCTTGATGCTTAACTGTAGACCCAAGTATTTGCACGGGAAGGAATCGATCTTCCATGGTAGAGCACTCCTGACCAGCTCCACATCCTCCTCCTCGGATCTTATGAGAATTGCCGCTGACTTAGCATAGTTTACTTTCAATCCCGATGCCACTCCAAAGATGCCAAGAAGTTCCTTCACAAGTTGCAGCTCCGATCTGGTTGGCCTAATGTAGAGAACCACGTCATCCGCATACAGGGAGAGCCTCTGCATCGGGGTACATCTGGCAATAGGGTTGAGGATCCCTTGCTCATGCGCTTTGATGACCAGTGAGGTAAGAACATCCATTGCAATGATGAAAAGCAGAGGGGAGGCCGGATCCCCTTGCCGAAGCCCTTTGGCATGCATGAACTTTGGACCGGCACAACCGTTAACCAATACTCTCGAGCTGGCAGTCGTGAGCAAGATGCCAATCCAGGAAATCCATCTGTCAGAGAACCCTTTTGCCCTCAGCACCTCAAAGAGGAAGGGCCACGAAAGAGAGTCAAAAGCCTTAGAGATATCAAGCTTGAGCATCACGCCTTTGGACTTCCGTTGATGCAATCGCCGTGCCATTTGCCTAACGAGCAGGAAATTGTCATGGATGCTTCTTCCTTTGATGAACGCCGATTGGTTAAAGTGAACTAGCTCTCCCATCCGTGGACTGAGCCTATTTGCCAAGAGCTTGGAAGCGATCTTCGGTAGGCTATGCTCAAGACTTATAGGGCGGTAGTCAAGAGTGGTTGAGGCCTCCGGGGTTTTTGGGATTAAAGTGATCAACGTTTGGTTCAGCCTGCCAAACCCGCGTCCGTTTCCAATGAAAAGCTTGTGCAAAGCCGCGATGACATCTACTTTTATGATCGCCCAGGCCTTCTGAAAGAAGAGGCCAATGAAGCCATCCGGCCCCGGGGCTCGATCCGCTGGCATGCTCCTGGTCACCGCCCAAATCTCCTCGTCGTTGAAAAGAAGATCCTAATCCGACAGGTCAAGTCTAGTAATGTCAAGATCGTCCAAATCCAGGGTGTACTCGCGAGCGACGTCCTTCCCAAGCAACTCCTTGTAAGTGTCGTAGAACGCAGCCTCCTTACCAGCTTGATCCGTGACAATGCGCCCATCAACCAAGAGAGACAGAATATAGTTCTTCATCCTTCTGCCATTCGCAACCAAGTGGAAAAGCTGTGTATTTGCATCCCCCTCCCGAAGCCAAGTGATGCGCGATCTCTGGCGAGAAATTGTTCTCTCCAGCGAGGCGAGGCCAAGGACAAGCTATTTGAGCGACCTCCTGAGCCACCTCTCCTCCTCCGTGAGCACCTGATACTCCTGGGCACGATCGAATCTCAGGATGACAATGTTGGCCACAGCCAATTGCATCTTGATGTTGCCCACTCTCTTCTGGCCCCAAATTGCGAGTGCTTTTGCTGTGTTTCTAAGGAGGATGTCAAGTCTCCTGAATGGGTCCGTGATTGTCTCGTCACAAGTCCAAGCCTCCTGCACCACCTCCAAGAATCCATCCATCTTCACCCAAAACTTTTCAAAACGAAACCGCCTCCGCGGCCCCATGTGGTCGTCCAACGCCAAGTGAAGGGGACAATGGTCTGAAATTACCATGGACAAAGCCTGGAGGAGGCACCCGGGGTGCTCGATCTCCCAGTCAATGGAAACAAAAGCACGGTCGATCTTAGTCATCGTGGGGTTGTCGCACTCGTTGCTCCACGTGTAGCTGCGGCCGTGTAGGAAGAGCTCCTTGAGGGCATTATCATCAATGAAGCTTTTGAACCGTCTCATCATGCGCCTATCGATCAGAGAGTTGTTTTTATCTTGCACGTGGAGTATCAAGTTGAAATCTCCAATAAGTAACCATGGCCCGGGGCACAACGATCTACACTCCACCAAGTCATGTAGAAACTCAATTTTCTGCTCATCTTCCTGAGGGCCATAAACCACAGTCAGCCACCAAGGTGCCCCCCCCACAGGTGACACGTAACTGGAAATGGAGTGGGTGTCATTGACATGGTTAGACAATTGGACCCTGGTGGAGTCCCATGCAATGAAAATCCCACCCCTAGTATCAGACGCCGGTAGATAGGTGTAGCCATCGAAGTTAGGCCCCATACATTGCATAATGGTGAACTGATCCACCCTCTGCAATTTGGTCTCCAGGATACAACAAATCGCCACATGCAAAGAACCTACAAATTCACGTAAGGTTTTCCTCCTAGCTGGCCCATTTAGGCCACGCACATTCCAACAGACTAACTCCATCCCTGCGTACGACATGACAACGGATGTCTCCATGTCGACGAGCCCCTCTATAACTACACCATGATCGGTGCGGCCATCTCCGTGTCAGCTCCAAGGTCTAAGGGTATCACCTTCCCAAAAATGGCTGCGATCGCTCTAAGCTGAGGTTCCTGGAGCGGTGAGTCAAAGACCGTGCGTAGCTGCTCTAGCGCATCATCAGAGACCGCCAGATCATCGCAGGCAAAACCCAAGGCCTTTAGTAGAACCGTTTCTGCAGCCGACGCCTTAGACTTCATCTTCTGCCCAATAGCACGCCCAGACCTGGTGGCACGTCGCGGTGTGAAAGGGTCCTGGCCGACGCGGACTCCACTGAGCCCTTCAAACTCCTTAAGCAGCGGCGGGGCGAGTTTCTTAAGAAGACGTGTGTAGAAAGTCTTGATGTTTCCAATGGCAATAATCTCCTTGTTGGACAAAGGCGGCTAACGCGTAATTTGTTTTGTCCACCAAGGCCCCAAAGAATATCAGGCCCCTCCTCGTGCATGCATGCATGGTACATAGTCACCTCCGCACCAGGGCCCACGGGACCCAACTCCTGTAGCGCTTCGGGATCTGTTTGCCCCCCATCCTTGTCCTGTGGCGCGGGATCCACCTCAGGTGCTTCGGGATCCGTGCCCCCCATCCTTGTCCTGTGGCGCGAGATCCACCTCGGGCGCGGCGTGCAGGGGATCCGAGGCTGGGCCCCTCTCGCCTGCAACGCACAGCACCAACAGACTGGTTTCTGCCCGCTCCAGTGGCCCCACCTCCATGGTGGGCGCTGGCGTGGCATCCGCACGAAACGCCTCCTCGCCCCGCCACCGGGTAAGACACAATTGGCGGGCTTCGGTGCTCGCTACCGCTTCGCAGAGAGCGGCGAAACCAGCATGCGCTCCTTGGGATCCCCGGTTTCTTCTGGAGCAGCCCCAATGTTCGTGATAGGCCCCGTCTCGGCTGGCTCCAGAAATGCGCGAACCTCCTGGCACGTGTCGCTCTTCTCCTCTTGCCTGATTTGAATTAAAGGCGGCTGCGGGCCCAATGCTTGGTCAAAAGGCGCAGCGCCCGGCATCGGCACCGTGGCCGCCGGAGCAGCAACACGTGGCCGCGCGACGGCAGTGCCGCCATCCGCCATAGGGGGGATGCGCCAGTTGGAAGGCCCGATGCGCCCCAGCAGAGCCTGCCTGTACGAGCCTCCATGGTGACCATTGAACGGACCACGGTGATCACGCACTCCCCGCGTCCAGGGCAAGGTTCTCCATTCTCCACGGCCAAAGAAGTCGCCTGAGTCGTCCGGCATGCCGCTCTGGCCGCTCCCATCAGAGCTGGGAGGCCGTAGCCAAGTGCCCGGCCCCTCGTGCTCCCTGATCCGCCCGATATGGATGAGAGCTTTGTACTCCAAGAGCTGACGGGAGGTCGGCAGCCTCGTCGCCGGTCCCTCGTCAACCTCTGGCTCCGAGACCCAAATTAGCTTGTCCGACGGCACCGCGTCTGGGTCAACACACCAAGCACGAACCTTGAACAGAGACAAGTCCTCCCTGCTAGCTGTCTCCGGCGCGAGGCTATCTACGAGGCATGCCGTGCCCAGAAGGTCCACCGCCGTTTCCCTGGTCCAGACATGAGATGGGACTCCCTCAATCATGAGATCAACCTGCATGCGCATCATCCTCGACACAGCCTGTGCTTGTCGCAGCCATGGCCGAACAAAGAGCTTGAACGGCCCGGGGTCGACAGAGCCCGCAGACAGAGCCCTATTTCGCCAGATCGCCGAAGAGAACACCACAAGAAAGTCCTCCGGGTGGTACTTGTGCACCGAGAAACAGTGTCGCGGGATGTTCAGCTCCATCGCAATGGCCTCCGCAGCATCCAGGCACGACACCAGCGGTCGAGGGCCGCCGACGTAAGCCACCACGGCGAGCTTGAGCCGGGCTTCGAGGTCGTCCATCTTCGGCGAACGGCGAAGGATGCAGACACCTCCTACAACAGCTTGCGGTGCGAGGCTGAGCCCCACAGGTGCGGTGTCGGCCGGCACTGGCGAGGGCCTCTCCATCGGAGCGGCCTATCGAGCGACCGGCGACAGCCTTTTCGCAGGCCCAGCCGGCAGCAACTGCTGAGAGGAGCACACAACCTTGGCCATGGCCTCACGCCGGAGATCTTCCTCGGAGCGAGGGCTCCGCGGCCTCTTACACTCCGACGATATGTGACCCTCGAGCCCACAGCGAATGCACAAAGGCGGAAAAGTGCAGTCTTCCCTCTGATGCCCCTCCCGGAAACACTTGAAACACAGGCCAAACAGATCCGCCGGCACCTCCCGCCTCGCCGGGGAAGAAGAAGGCGAGCGAGCGAGGGTCCTCGACATGCTCGCTGCAGATCGCTTCAAGCAGCGCTTTGCGCCGACGCCACATGGCCTTGCGGAGGGGCTGGACGACGCTTAGGGCGCAATGAGCCTGGCCACCGACCGGCAGGCCAAGGCGTCAAGACGCGGGCGGCAGGAGCCCGAGCCGATTTAACCCCAGATCCCGACGATTCGACAAATTTCTGCATCTTAGATGGTGGGCTGCAGACGAGACGAGGCCGAAGAGGGGCTGCCGCCACCAGATGCCATGGCAGCCCGCTCCCGAGCGAGAAGGGAAGGGACAGGGGAGGAGGGGGGCACCGGGGCCGGGGGGCCGCCGACGGGGGAAGGTGGACGCCGGGGCCGGAGTGGCCGCCGGCGGAAGGGAGGGTGGCGGGCACGGCTCACCTAGGCGGGCACGGAAGGAAGAAGCTACTTAACAATAACTCCGTTTCAAAATAAGTGACTCAAGTTTGTACTAGCTTTAGTATAAAGTTAGTATAAACTTGAGTCACTTATTTAGTACGAAGTTAGTACAAATTTGAGTCACTTATTTTGAGACGGAGGGAGTATAATTTATCTTTATTGTCAAAAGAAAATGTATAACTTATCTTGTTGATTTAATAATTTGAAAATTTTAAATCTAAAATACTTTGAAAAGGTGTACTAGTAGTTGGTCAAAGCCTGTGATGTTTTGGTCTGACCATCACCGGACAATCGCACAGTTGAACTCACCACGTACCCAGAGTCCCGGACCGCCGGATCCTTTGAATCCTGATGCGGAGATGGCCGCCTCCCATCCAAGGCGTCGCCCACGGCCGCGCGGTGGCCGCGGCCGCAGCCGCGGCTACGGTTGCACCCCCCACCGGCGAGCTGGTCCGGCAACACAACCGCTCCCTCGCGGCTCTTCTCCGCCGCGGCCGCCTCGCCGCAGCCTGGCGCCTCTTCGACGCTCTCCCAGTCCGCGACGTCGTGACCTGGAACTCGCTCTTAGCGGCGCTAGCCCGCCGCAGCGACGTAAGCGCTGCCAGCGCCTTTTTCGCCTCCATGCCCGTCCGGGACGTTGTGTCATGGAACACTCTCCTCGCCGCCTACTCCCGCTCGTCGCACTCCCACCACCTCGCCGCCGCGCGCCGCCTGTTCGACGAAATGCCACAGCGCGACGGCGTCACGTGGAACACCCTCCTCAGCGCCTATGTGCGCCGCGGGCTCATGGGCGAGGCCGGGAAGCTGTTCGACGAGATGCCGCAGAGGGGCGTCACTTCTTGGAACACGATGGTCACCGGCTTCTTTGCTGCTGGTCAGGTGAGCAAGGCCCTCGACATGTTCAATGCGATGCCTGTGAAGGACTCTGCGTCGCTGGGCACACTGGTGTCTGGGTTAGCGAAGAATGGCCGGTTGCATGAGGCAGAGGAGCTGTTGACAAAGCGCTTGACGGTGACAGACATGGACAAGGCTGTTGATGCTTACAACACACTCATCGCTGCGTATGGGCAAGTTGGGAGGGTGGATGATGCCAGAAGATTATTTGATATGATACCCAGAGGTCAGAATCAGCACCAGATGAGCAATATGAGGGTGTTTCAGAGAAATGTTGTGTCATGGAACACAATGATGATGTGCTATACCAGAACTGGAGATGTTTGCTCAGCTAGGATGCTGTTTGATGAGATGCCGGCTAAGAACTTGGAATCGTGGAACACTATGGTTGCTGGGTATGCCAAGGTGTCCAATATGCCGGAAGCAGAGAAGCTGTTTTGGGAAATGCCAGACCCTGATATGGTGTCCTGGAATTTAATAATTCGAGGATTCACACAGATAGGAGAGGTTGAGCATGCCCGTGGATTTTTTGATAGGATGCCAGAGCGTGCAATCATCTCCTGGAATACAATGATATCAGGTTATGAACAAAATGGGGACTATGATGGTACAATTGAGTTATTTTCAAAGATGCTAGAAGTTGGTGGGACGCCTGATCGGCACACCTTCTCTTCAGTTCTAGCAGCATGTGCGTCGATCCCTATGTTGCCCCTTGGAGCTCAGCTCCACCAACTTATTGAGAAGTCGTTTCTGCCAGATACTGCAATTAGCAATGCCCTTATAACAATGTACTCCAGAGGTGGGGCAATAACTGATGCGGAAGCCATCTTCAATCAGATGCATACGCAAAAATGTTTAGTGTCTTGGAATGCACTGATTGGAGGTTATGAACACCATGGTCGTGCTACAGAAGCCTTGCAGCTGTTCGAAGAAATGAGGAGAGCCGGGGTTATGCCAACGCACATAACTTTCATTTCTCTTTTGAGTGCATGTGGAAATGCTGGCCTTGTCTCTGAAGGATGGAGGGTTTTCCACACCATGGTCCATGAGTATGGCATTGCTGCTAGGATTGAGCACTACTCAGCACTTGTCAATCTCATAGGTCGACATGGTAAGCTTGACGATGCATTGGAGGTAATCAATAGCATGCCAATTGCTCCGGACCGATCTGTGTGGGGATCTTTCCTCGGAGCATGTTCGGCGAAGAAGAATGAACCACTGGCTCACATGGCTGCAAAGGCATTATCCAAGATTGATCCTGAGAGTTCTGCTCCATATGTTCTGATTCATAACTTACATGCTCGTGAGGGAAGGTGGGGAAGTGCATCTCTGGCAAGGGAAGAGATGGAACGGCAAGGTGTTCACAAGCATGCTGGGTACAGCTGGATTGATTTGCACGACCAGGTGCATGTCTTCAACGCAGGAGATACCTCCCATCCCTTTATCCAGGAGATATATTCAGTCCTAGAATGTTTTGACATGTCATCCAGAGATTGGAGCTAGACGGTACGGTGAGATTGTTGTACTCCCTCCGTCCCAAAATTCTTGTCTTAGATTTTTCTAGATACTGATGTATCTAATACTAAAACATGACTTGATACATTTGTATTTAGACAAATCTAAGACAAGAATTTTGGGACGGAGGGAGTAGTATTTATATGGAACAAAGAAAAAGATTTTGCAGTGTAGAAACAAACACATGTTTTCTGTCTTTGATTCTTCTTGACTTGTACATATCTCATTCATGTACTGTTTGTACCCTACCCAAATCAGCTATTTACAATCTCTGTTAATTGAGCTCTTATAGCCATATGTTACACTTGTTGATCTGTGTGCAATCTCTAATCAAAATAATCAAAAAATTGTGAGTTGATGCATGAACAGCTAAAGTAGACTATTTAAATGATTTATTTTTTCGACAGTGGGCTTATTTTGCTGGCTTTGTAAGGCGGCAGTTGCACAAGCCAAGAAACATGGGGATAAGCCAGGCAACTCGAGTGAGTTTGTATTACTCCCACTTATCTGGTACACATGTGTTCTGATACTCAAATATACTTTTAAGTGTTGTTTCACATCTAATCACGAACCACGTTGTCACATCATCTCCCTCAAAAACACGTGTGCAAGGCCTGGTTGAACAGATCCCACAACAGGTGCATTCAAAGATTGGCACATAAGTTACTCTTCTAGCATCATCATTTTGTTTATGTCTTCTAAATAAGCATATAATGTTGCGTGCTTGATTACCTGTTTATGAATCATCTCTCCTCTGACATAACACTCGCTCCCCAAATTCTAAAACTTTTTTTTTTTCGGAAACGGAGGCAAAAGATTTGCCTCATATATTAATTAAGGAGAGAATAGAGTTTTACAGATAGCCCTCAACTAAACCGTATTTGATTTTGGTTAAAATCCCATACTGTAGATCGTCACTTGTAATTTCAACTTGCTATTCTGAAACAAAGACATGCTTCCGTCGCACCCCACGCCAGCTTTGATCTTTTCTTATCTGCTCGTCTGCCACCGCTTTGTCTCCCTCCCATTTCATGTCTCCATATATCTTCTCTGGTGCTACGGAAGGACAGAGCGCTCACCTCGGTTGGGTGAGTAGTAACCGGAGGCGAGGACCGGGTGCTTGACTCGTTCAATGGAGGGGATGATGGATGTGTTTTCTTCTCACCTGCTTGAGGTCGCCATGGCCAGCTGCGATGATTGGGCACCAAGATTCAGTCAATTACGCAGAGTACGGAGGTGATGACTGCACATCCGACTCGCTCGAGGATGCCAGGCCTAGAAGCGAGGCCTGGGCGCTAGTACGGAGGTGATGACTGCACATCCGACTCGCTCGAGGATGCCAGGCCTAGAAGCGAGGCCTGGGCGCTCAACTTAGTTGAAGACGAGGATGACGAAGGTGATGACTACACGGCCACACTAATGGTGGCATGGCCAGAGGCGAGGTCTAGGTGCCACCGAATGAGTCGGGCGCCCAGGAGTAACATACTCCCCACTATGGCTAGTCTAAAGCTGAACAGGAGTGAAAACAAATTTCATGAATATCAATTCGATTAAATGTTATCTACTCCATGAAAGTTTTACAGTTCCAAGAAGTATAGATATTATCTCTGGAAAACAAAACATGCAGACTCTAGCCGAAAACTTTTGATTAGCCATAATCAGTGCACGGACCCCCAGGCATGTTCCACCATTACCAAAACTAATTATTAATTACCACGCAAACCAATCACAGCATTTACTCCCTTTTCTGTAACTCCCGATCCATTAGCCACTCTTCGAATTAATTCCTTGCATGATTCTCAATATTATTAGCCGTTTCCATCTTCCTAGCGATACAAGCATTTAAGAGCTGGGTTTGCCTTTCATCCACTCCATATATACTCCCTCCGTCTCCCATAAGAGTATTTGGCAGCCCATGTTCTAGATCTCTCTACAAAGAATGGATTCCAGTGGAGAACATAGGTAACTTTTTTTCTCTGATTTCATACATCATATGGTTTGACAAAGTAAGATAGTGCACAGGCGTACATCAGAAAGTAGTGCCTTTGTTATTGCTATAAGTTGATCCAATTCTTCTTTTCGTGCACCAGCTTCTGGCCTTATGGGCCAAGTGTTTGGCATGATAGTTACCTGCTTGAAGAGGAGGCGCTCCTCTGCAGTCTACCCTTCCCGAGCTACGGTTGCCAACCACTGTGCTCTATCAGCCCGGCTGCCGCGCAGAGCAGCAGTCTGCAAGGTACGTTAAGCTGAGCAACTTCTGGAGTATTTGATTTTAGTGCTACTTTCTGAAGTTGCAGAGCTCGCATGCAGCTCCCTGTCCTGTTCCTTGCGACGCAGGCGAGCTGGATACAAGCTTTGATGATGATCTGCTGAGGTGCTGGGAGGCTATAGAGCAATCTGATGACAGCACAGAAGAGAGTGGGAAGGGGTTGCCACTACTGTGTTATGGCGAGGAGAACGGAGCAGGTTCGAACGCCATGAGAGCAGACCGTGTTAGATCAGAGAGGGTGCTGACATTCGAACTCGTGTCACAGTACTTCTACATGCCGATCACGCAAGCGGCTCGAGAGCTGAACGTCGGGCTCACCGTCCTGAAGAAGAGGTGCAGGGAGCTTGGGATTCCCAGGTGGCCGCATCGCAAGCTGGAGAGCTTGCAGACCCTCATCAACGACGTCGAGGTCCCCTCTTTATCCATACTAAGTTTCTTCTGTCTGTTGTTTTAAATCTGCCAGCACTTTACACCCTTCTCGTGGCTGCAGGTTCTGCAGGAGGCGGGCAAGGCGAACGACGGCGAGCAGCTGAGGGCGATGGTGGAGGTGCTGGAGCAGGAGAGGCGGCTCCTGGAGCAGAGGCCGTACGTTGAGCTCGAGGAGAAGACGAAGAGGCTTAGGCAGGCCTGCTTCAAGGCCAGCTACAAAAAGAGACGGTTCTTGGCTCTTGAACCTGGGGAGGCGTCCAAGTACTATTGATGCAGAGCGTCTCGCATATAGTATAGCCCAGCCCATGTGTTTCTTCCATGTTTTATTAGAGTCTGGTGCTTTTCTGTTTCTACTATGCATCCCTGTGCTCTCGGAGAAGAACACAAATTATGATGGCAGAAGAATTGGGCTATACACCTGCTTGTATGGCAAAAATCACTACTAGTACTATCAAGCATGTGATGTGAGGCACCATATATACATCCATATCTACATCACCGCTATACTATATGCCATCGTTCCCGCAGTCTGCACTACACAATTCTACTGTTGTGAAGTTTCAAGCAGTGACCATGTCCGTCCTGGCGGCCGTGTCCCTCTGCTCTCTGCCGATGTCGACGTACTCTGACAGGTCCGCCCTGAACTCATCGCCGGTGAGCGTCTCCTTCTCCATGAGCACGTCGACGAGCTGGTCGATGGCGGGGCGCGTCCTCCTGACGTGCGCCTTGGCGACCTCGTAAGCCTCGTCAACGATGGCCTTCACCGTCCTGTCGATGTCGGCGGCGAGCTTCTCCGACATGGAGTTCCTGGCCAGCATCCGCAGCACCACGTCTCCGCTCTGCGCCGCCTGGTCCGTCAGCGCCCACGGCCCGATCTCCGACATGCCGAACGTGGTCACCATCTGCCGCGCCACCTGCGTCACCTGCTGCAGGTCCCCCGCCGCGCCCGTCGTCACCTCCGGCTCGCCGAAGATCACCTCCTCCGCGGCGCGGCCGCCGAGCCCGCCGACGATCCGCGCGAAGATCTGCCGCTTGGACACCAGCGTCGGGTCGTCGCCGGGGAGGAACCACGTCAGGCCTCGCGCCTGCCCCCGCGGGATCAGCGTCACCTTCTGCACCGCGTCGTGCCCCGGCGTCAGCGTCCTGCGGTAGAATCGATCAGTCTTCAGGGCAATCGAGAGAAATAATGGCGTGAAACGAGGAGAGGGATGATGATGATGATGTGTGTGTGTTTACGCGCAGACGGCGTGGCCGATCTCGTGGTAGGCGACGAGCATCTTGCTCTTGCCGTCGGTCATGCTGGCGCCCTCGAGGCCGGCGACGATGCGGTCGATGGAGTCGTCGATCTCCTTGACGGAGACGCGGTCCTTGCCGCGGCGGCCGGCGAGGATGGCGGCCTCGTTCATGAGGTTGGCGAGGTCGGCGCCGCTGAACCCGGGCGTGCGCATGGCCACCACGCTGAGGGACACGCCGGGGTCCAGCTTCTTGTTGGCGCTGTGCACCCTGAGGATCTCCTCGCGGCCGCGCACGTCGGGCAGCCCCACGGACACCTGCCGGTCGAAGCGGCCCGGGCGGAGCAGCGCGGCGTCGAGGATCTCCGGCCGGTTCGTGGCGGCGATGACGATGACGCCGTTGTCGCCGCGGAAGCCGTCCATCTCGGTGAGCAGCTGGTTCAGCGTCTGCTCCCTCTCGTCGTTGCCCCCGCCGATGCCCGTGCCGCGCTGCCGGCCGACGGCGTCGATCTCGTCGATGAACACCAGGCACGGCGCGCTGTCCTTGGCCTTGTTGAAGAGGTCCCGCACCCGCGACGCGCCCACGCCCACGAACATCTCGATGAACTCAGACCCGGCCAGCGAGAAGAAGGGCACGCCGGCCTCGCCCGCGATCGCCTTGGCCAGCAGCGTCTTCCCCGTTCCCGGCGGGCCGACCAGGAGCACCCCCTTGGGGATCCTCGCCCCCACCGCCGTGAACTTGTCAGGGAACTTGAGGAACTGCACGATCTCCTGGAAGTCCTGCTTCGCCTCGTCCACGCCGGCGATGTCGTCGAACGTGACGCCCGTGTTGGGCTCCATCTGGAACTTGGCCTTGGACCGGCCGAGCCCGAAGGGCAGGCCCGGCCCGCCGCCGGGCGCGTTCATGCCGCCCGACGACCGCAGGAAGAGCGAGGCGAGGAAGAGGAGCGGGAAGCCGAGGTTAAGCAGGAGGCCGAGGACGTCCAGCCCGACGTTGGGCTCCGCCGGCTGGGCCGCGAAGTCGACGCCCTTCTCCCGCATCTTCCGCACCAGCTTGGCGGGGAGCCCCGGGAGCTGCACCTTGACGCGGTGCGCCCTCGCCAGCGCCGGCTCGTCCACCTCGGCCACGGCCACCGTGCCGTTCTGGAACAGGTCCACCTTGTTGACCGCGCCGGCGTTGAGGTACTCCAGGAACCTGGAGTAGGACATCCGGCTCGACGTCAGCTCCTCCGGCGCCAGCACCGGCGGCTGATCAGCCCGTGCCGGCCTTGCCACGGCGAGCCCGAGTCCCAGCCCCAGCCCGGCGGACTGGAGCAGCCCCCGCCTGCCGAGGAGTCCGGCGGCATCTGGCGACGGTGGCGCAGTCTTGGTGGGAGTGGGAGAAGCCCGCCTCTGCGGCGCTTGCTTGGCGACGTCCTGCGCCTTGCAGACGGGCTGGTGGCTCGTCGTCGTCATCGTCAGCGACATGGCCGTGGGCGACATGCCAAGCTTACTGTTACTGATCGATCAGGCTACTACTGTACTTGGCTAGTGGCAACTGAGCAGAGAAAAATGCGAGTGTGGTGTTGTCGTTGCTCACGGGTTTTTAGAGGGAACGTGTTTAAATAGATTGAGGTCACGGTGACGGGAAAAACACCGAGCGGACTGACTGACGCGGTGCTCATGTGGACGAGAGATCGCTGCAGTTTGGGGTTTCTCCGGTGGCTTCGTGAGCGTCTTGGTGAGCTTGTCGTGTTCGGCTTCTCGTAGGATCCAGAGACGGCGGTCGGATGGAGAATTCTGGCGCGAAATCCAGGCGGGGGCGGGGCAGCCAGTTGGGTGGCCCGCGTCCGGTCACGGCGGCGCACGGTCGCTGTCCCCCGGTTTCCGGTGGCGCTCTCCACGTCACGATGCAGTCGCACGCACACTTGTTGGGCTCGGCGCGCTCATGGGCTGTACACATGCCCGATGATGATGGCTGCTGACACAACATGTTCAAGTGGCCTTATCCTAAAAAAAAAACATGCTCAAGTGGCCTTTTCTATTCAAAGGACTTTCATAAAAGAATTGGAGGATTTCAATGAATTCTTATAGAAAAAAAATATGTTGGTCGTTTGATTAGTAGGTGTCGATCCTAGCAATTTGGAAATGTTTCTAAATAACCATTTATACTACATTTCATGGGAAATCTAACAACCACACTAAATTATTGAAAACAATTCTTTGTTTTTACGTAGTCATCAAATTAACTCGGATCCTATAGGATTTGCATGCACATGGCATTCCATTCATGTGTTTTTCATCCCTGTTTTTTTACTACGAAGCAAAGGGGCCTAAAGGCCAAAAACTACGCACAAATTACTTTCCTTACATATTATGAACCTTGAGAATAAGTTTAGCCAATACATAGCAGTGGAAAATCACAATCACGCGCATAAGTGATAGAGATTTACCAACCAGAATAAAATAACTTCTCAAGATTAATAGTAAGAAATCATGGTCGTAGACCGATTGGTCGACTCGACTTCGACTGAAAATCAACAGGCTCTTTGGAATATCAAGAGATTTACAACACTCCCGTCATGTTGCCAGCCGACAACAATGCAAACAACTACAAAAGACAATTAACCAAACAGATGTATAGCAAATTTTGGCTCTTCTAGAATCAGCCCGTCTCCGTTGAATCACTAAAGCAAAAAACACAAATCTTCTATATCCAAATAGTTGTCCCCACTAACATATTGCAAGTAGGCCGCCTCAACATGCAACCATATGCTTGTTCATCTCAACATGCAAACATGCATGAAATATTTCTATTCTATTGTGCTATTTACATTTGATAATTTTTTTAGTTCTCGTTTCATCAACCAAATCTCGATTAAAGCACATTGCAAAACATTCCTGAAACTACATGTGGGATATCATCTAGTTTTAGTGGACAGAGAAAATTGAGTTATCAAGAAACTCTAACTCAATCTATTGTTGTCTGCCTATGCACCACATTCTTTAACCGAAATATACTAGCCTCTGATCGACAACTCGAGGGTAATCTGTTTGGAGCCATCAAATATTAAAAAAATTAACATATCTTCGTTTCTCCTATTTTTTATGGTGGTTGTGGTTTTCCTTTTGTGTTCTCTCATCCTCTCACGGTGGCATCCGCGTCCTTCTCTCACATAGCACTGCATGGAGGCTATGATTTCTTCTTCTGCTTCTATAAAGATGTCATCTCAGTATTAGATTTTTGTAAGGCATCTCAATCATTACATGCAACTAAAATAAATGGTTCACATGTATTGAACTTGTGGGTTGAAGTTGTGCTCCAACACACCCCCATATGGAGGATCTTATCCCAACAATGTGTATGAATTGTTGTTTTTCCTGGTACGGAGTTTTGATCCGTGAGGGTGGAAACTTTATGTACTAGATGATACCCCGCACATTGTTGCGGGTATTGAGGGAGTCCTGGACTAGGGGGTGTCCGGATAGCCGGACTATCATCACGGCCGGACTCCAAGACTATGAAGATACAAGATTGAAGACTTCGTCACGTGTCTGTATGGGACTTTCCTTGGCGTGGAAGGCAAGCTTGGCGTCTGGATATGTAGATCTCCTACCATTGTAACCGACTGGTGTAACCCTAACCTATCCGGTGTCTATATAAACCGGAGGGTTTTAGTCCGTAGGACGAGCAACAATCATACCATAGGCTAGCTTCTAGGGTTTAGCCTCCTTGATCTCGTGGTAGATCTACTCTTGTACTACCCATATCATCAATATTAATCAAGCGGGAGTAGGGTATTACCTCCATCGAGAGGGCCCGAACCTGGGTAAAAACATCGTGTCCCTTGTCTCCTGTTACCATCCGCCTAGACGCACAGTTCGGGACCCCCTACCCGAGATCCGCCGGTTTTGACACCGACAGGTATGTTTTGCCAAAAATATTTCAATGAGAATTTGTTGTATGGAACATTAATATTTGGAAGAATAATATTATATTGAAACATTGTTTTCACAAATCATACATGTCATTTAAACATAATATCCTTCGAGCACTGCGTCTCTATTAAACGAGCGCCCGACATGACTTCTTCAAAGTAGTGCTCGGCAGGTACTCGGCTTCTGTCTGAATCTTGGGAGGCAACATCGGTGGCCTTCATCTCTGCCCAGTATGTCTTGACACGGGCCAGAGCCATCCGCGCTCCCTCAATGCACGCCGACCGCTTCATTGCGTCGATATGCGGTACCGCACCAAGGAACTGCTGCACTAAACCAAAATAGCTCTTCAGCTGGGGTCCGCCCGACCACAAATGAGTCAGGACATGCTTCATGGCAAATCCGAATAATCGATTCAGCTCGGCCCATTCGGCCAACCTATCGGTCAACGGAAGAGGACGCTCCGGACTATGGAATTGCGACCAGTATAGCTCTTCCCTTCTGTGCCCCTTCTGGCCCCGGAAGTGCTCAACCGCGTCCGCAGCGCTCGCCGCCAAGTCCAGATAAGCATCCTCCGAACTCCACAACTTATCCAACTGAGCATACTTTGGATCCGTATATTTCCTCCGCAGCAGAAATGGTTTTCCAGCCGCAATTGCCCCGGCCTGATTCAGCTCCTCCTTGGCAGCTCTCAAAGCCGAATGGGCATTCTTGGATTCGGCGGCGGCCTTTTTCAGGCCCTCTTGCTCCGCTTGAAGTTCTTTTTCAAGAACCTCGCAGCGATCGGTAGTATTCTTCAACTTTCTGGACATATCGGCCATTTCCTCCTTGCTTCGGCAGTGAGCAGCCCGTTCAGCTTTTAGCTCTTCGGCCGCCCTTAAAGCGGCCGCATTACTAATTCTGGCTTGCTCTTTCGCTCGGGCGAGTTCCGCCCACAGCTCCTCCACGGCAACGGCACCATCTGCATTAAGCATAAAAATAGTAAGACATGGGCGTTAAGCTCCCTTACCAGGTGTCCGCGTAGAAGTCGCATACCTTGCGACTCGTCAAACCGTTTATTGACCAGCGCGATGTCCGCATCCGCCTCGTCAAGTTGCCGCTTTAGTTCGGCATATTCATCAGTCCGGCCGGCCACGGACGCCCGCCACCTGTTTAGGAGCGGCGATATGTTATAATCGAGATTTTGATCCTCGATGCACGCTGTCAATTTTGACAACATACCGAGTCTCGAAACTACTATCTATACAGGCACATTCTATATGCATAAGCATTAGAAGGTACATCATTTTTGCGTACCTCGAACCCCGTCAGTAAGCTTCTGACGGCTTCATGCAATCCGCTCTCCGCGGATGCAATCCTTTCAATCACTGTACCCATTAGAGCATGGTGTTCTTCTGAGATAGCCGCTCGCCCGAGCAGATCCTTCAGCTCCTCCGACCGCGCACCACTTGGCGCCGGACCTTCCGGCCCCGCCGGACTTGGGGGAACCCTCCGCGACGACACCTCAGGGTCGTCCGCCTCGCATGAGGGTGCGACAGTGGAGGCGTTTCGCTCTCCATCATCTCTGGAAGAAGATCCCCCGAAGACGAGCTCTGCTGAGAAGGGCTGAGATCCAAACTACAAGGTACAATTTCGGTTATCTTTAGAAATAAATACAGGGATGGTCCTTATTTACAAAACCCCTACTTTTTACTCACGACTCGCTGGAGGGCTGATCCCCTTGGGGAAATAGTGCGGCTGGGTTACTTCCCAGCGCCGGACTCTCTGGCGAAGATTCCTTTCCCCTCTTTGAGGCCTTGACCTCCGGATCTTCTGAATCGGTCCTCTTTTCTCCTCGCAAGGTGGGGCTTTTAATCCCTCCTTTCTTGATAGCCTCCTTTGTAGAGGCAGTTGCTTCCCCGCTCCCCCCTTCGCCTTCTTCAAAAGGCGCGGCCTTCAACATCTTGGTCAGCATGGGATCCGGCATGGTATCCGGGAGGGGAGCCGGACACCTTATTAACTTTGCCTTGGCTATCCACTCCTGTTCAAGAAACGGCTCCTTTAAAGGGCATATATATATGATAAATGAATGAACAGCTTGTCCGGTTACAGGACTACTTACTTGAGTATCTGGGCGATTGCAGCTTAGTCCTGCGTCCTCAGTCAGGTCCGGACACCTCTCTTGTGATCCGAAGAACAGTTTATACATCTCAACAGGCGTCGTGCCCATAAAATATTGGAGAGCTCGTGGTCCCTCCGGATTAAATTCCCACAGGCGGAGGGGCGGCGTTTTGAGGCGAAAGGCGCGGATCAACATAACCTGCGCCACTGCAACCAAATTGATCTCTCTTTCTTGGAGGTCTCGAATACGGCCCTGCAGCAGAGGAACGTCCTTGGACGGTCCCCAGTCGAGCCCCTTGTTGACCCATGACGCCATCCGCTGTGGTGGACCAGAGCGGAAGGCGGGGAGCGCCACCCATTTGGTGCCCCTTGGAGCGGTGATATAAAACCACTCCCGTTGCCACAAACCAAGCTCCTCTTGAAAAGAGCCCTCGGCCACGGAGCATCGGCACATTTGCTTATGGCCGCCCCTCCGCACTCTGCTTGCTGCCCTCGATCATCTTTGGCTCCACCTTGAAGGTCTTGAGCCACAATCCAAAGTGAGGGGTAATATGGAGGAAGGCCTCACATACGACAATGAATGACGAGATATGGAGGATGGACTACGGATTCAAGTCATGGAAATCAAGCCCATAATAAAACATGAGCCCCCGCACAAAGGGATCCGTCGGGAAGCCTAAACCCCGAAGGAAGTGGGACACGAACACCACGTTCTCGCCGGGCTCGGGAGTGGGAATGACCTGCCCTGGAGCAGGCAGCCTATGCGAGATCTCGCCGGTTAGATACCTGGCGTCTCGCAGCTTTAGCACATCTTCTTCTGTGACGGAGGAAGACATCCATCGGCCGTGTTGGTCGGAGCCGGACATCGTCGAAAGTCCGAAGCGCCTAAATCTGAAGCTTTGGGTGTTGGAACTCGAAGCGCGAGGCGAACTCGATGGAGGGTGTAAAAAGAAAAGGGCCTTGGTCTCATTATAAAGAGGTTGAATACCAAGATTCCACCCCGTGGTCGACTAGGACTCGCCTTTGATAGAGGAGGCGTGCCAACTGGAAAGGTTGGGTTACACACTTCAGTATTGATGAGAATCAAGGAATAAGTGGGCAAGATCTATGCTTTGATAAGGCGTGCCAAGGAAACCGCCTCGCTAAACGGCGCTAAGGTGGAGCGGTAAAAAACGATTCATATAAAGGCACGGCCGTGGTGTGATGTCACGCCGCGGAATACGTCGGCAGATCTGTGCAAAAGTTATTCTCTCTACGGTGGTATGTGGAACTTGTTTTGCGAGCGGACACTATCCTTGTGTTCAAAACCTTCTATGAAGTATTTGGAGGAGGAACCCGCCTCGCAATGCCGAAGACAATCAACGCGCCGGACTCATCGTCATTGAAGCCTAATTCAGGGGCTACTGAGGGAGTCCTGGACTAGGGGGTGTCCGGATAGCCGGACTATCATCATGGCCGGACTCCAAGACTATGAAGATACAAGATTGAAGACTTCGTCCCGTGCCCGGATGGGACTTTCCTTGGCGTGGAAGGCAAGCTTGGCGATACGGATATGTAGATCTCCTACCATTGTAACCGACTCTGTGTAACCCTAACCTATCCGGTGTCTATATAAACCGGAGGGTTTTAGTCCGTGGGGACGAGCAACAATCATACCATAGGCTAGCTTCTAGGGTTTAGCCTCCTTGATCTCGTGGTAGATCTACTCTTGTACTACACATATCATCAATATTAATCAAGCAGGAGTAGGGTATTACCTCCATCGAGAGGGCCCGAACCTGGGTAAAAACATCGTGTCCCTTGTCTCCTGTTACCATCCGCCTAGACGCACAGTTCGGGACCCCCTACCCGAGATCCGCCGGTTTTGACACCGACAGGTATGTTTTGCCAAAAATATTTCAATGAGAATTTGTTGTATGGAACATTAATATTTGGAAGAATAATATTACAACTAAAGTTGAAAATACATATGGTTTTATTGTGTTTGATTATTATATAATATAAATATCATAATACAATGGAGATTCTCATAGATGTTTGCATGTTGTTGTGGCTTCTTATGCATGGTTGCATGTTGAGGCGAGTCTTTTCTATACATGTTAAATGCTGAGTATGTATGGTTGCATGTTGATAAAAATATGTTAGTGAGGACTAGCTATTTCGATATATAAGGTATGTGGGCAACGTTAGGCACCCATGAGGCGTAGAAGAGGAAAACCAGCAATCACCTTAACCGTGTGACTTCCATTCAATTGAACCTCAGACATTCTATGTGTGTCTTACACATGGCACTGCTATGTTTATCTACTGTGTATCACTTTCCTTGTTGTCGCATTTGGTTGGCTTCGGGCCAACTCTTATCTTATGTAAGCCTCCATCGAAGCTCTCATGTCGCGCACATGGCATACATGTTGGGTCCTGTTGTGAAAAATAAAGTGTTTTCCTTTGTGGCGGAGAAGATGTAGCTCGTACTGGATAGTTTCCCAAAACCCCACGCTCGTAGTGGATGGTTTCCAATCGTGACTAGTTTTGAAACAATTTTGTAGTCATGCTCCTTCAGTCTAGTTAGAAAGTTATTGTCACTTGTATCAAGGTTTCGTCTACAATGATGATTGAAAAAATTACTGACACTTCGTCCACAGAGATTGGTACAAATAGTTTTGCGGTAACCTTAGAGATAACACTATAAATATTCCACTATATACAAATAACTTCACAGTTTCAACGCACGAACATCATTCACATAAATGAATGGGAAATACCGAAAACACAAATCTTAAATTGACATCCACTTTCACCGAGGCAATTTGGTGAAGGAAATATGCCCTAGAGGCAATAATAAAGTTATTATTTTATTTCCTTATATCATGATAAATGTTTATTATTCATGCTAGAATTGTATTAAACGGAAACTTGATACATGTGTGAATACATAGACAAAACAAAGTGTCCCTAGTATGCCTCTACTTGACTAGCTCGTTAATCAAAGATGGTTAAGTTTCCTAACCATAGACATGTGTTGTCATTTAATGAACAGGATCACATCATTAGAGAATGATGTGATGGACAAGACCCATCTGTTTGCTTAGCATTATGATCTTTAAGTTTTATTGCTATTGCTTTCTTCATGACTTATACATGTTCCTATGACTATGAGATTATGCAACTCCCGAATACCGGAGGAACACCTTGTGTGCTATCAAACGTCACAACGTAACTGGGTGATTATAAAGATGCTCTACAGGTCTCTCTGATGGTGTTTCTTGAGTTGTCATAGATCGAGATTAGGATTTGTCACTCCGTGTTTCGGAGAGGTATCTCTGGGCCCTCTCGGTAATGCACATCACTATAAGCCTTGCAAACAATGTGACTAATGAGTTAGTCACGGGATGATGTATTACGGAACGAGTAAAGAGACTTGTAGGTAACGAGATTGAACTAGGTATGATGATACCGACGATCGAATCTCGGGCAAGTAACATACCGATGAGAAAGGGAACAACGTATGTTGTTATGCGGTTTGACCGATAAAGATCTTCGTAGAATATGTGGGAGCCAATATGAGCATCTAGGTTCCGCTATTGGTTATTGACCGGAGATGTGTCTCGGTCATGTCTACATAGTTCTCGAACCCGTAGGGTCCGCATGTTTAACGTTCGATGACGATTTGTATTATGAGTTATGTGATTTGATGACCGAAGGTTGTTCAGAGTCCCGGATGAGACCACGGACATGACGAGGAGTCTCGAAATGGTCGAGAGGTAAAGATTGATATATTGGAAGGCTATATTCGAACATCGGAAAGGTTCCGAGTGATTCGGGTATTTTTCGGAGTACCGGAGAGTTAAGGGAATTCGCCGGGGAAAGTAGTGGGCCTTAATGGGCCATACGGGAAAGGAGAGAAGGGCCTCAAGGGTTGGCCGTGCGCCCCCCCCCATGGCAAGTCCGAATTGGACTAGGGAGGGGGCGGCGCCCCCCTCTCTTTCCTTCTCCCTCTCCTACTCCTTCCCTCTCTCCCCTCTTGGAAAAGGAAGGGGACTCCAACTAGGATTGGAATCCTAGTTGGACTCCCCCTATAGGCGCGCCCCTCCTAGGCCGGCCTCCTTCTCCTCCCTCCTTTATATACGTGGGAAGGGGCACCCCAAAGGCACTCCAAGATTTGTCTTAGCCGTGTGCGGTGCCCCCCTTCACAGTTACACACCTCGGTCATATCGTCGTAGTGCTTAGGCGAAGACCTGCGCCGGTAACTTCATCATCACCGTCGCCACACCGTCGTGCTGACGGAACTCTCCTTCGGCCTCAACTGGATCAATATCCCGAGGGACGTCATCGAGCTGAACGTGTGCTGAACGTGGAGGTGCTGTACGTTCGGTACTTGGATCGTTTGGATCGCGGAGATGTTCGACTACATCAACCGTATTACTAAACGCTTCCACTTTCGGTCTACGAGGGTAGGTGGACACACTCTCCCCGCTCATTGCTATGCATCTCCTAGATAGATCTTGCGTGATCGTAGGTAATTTTTTTGAAATACTACATTCCCTAACAGTGGCATCCGAGCCAGGTCTATGTGTCGATGTTATATGCACGAGTAGAACACAAAGAGTTGTGGGCGATAATACCATCTCGCTTACCAAAGATGTCATACTTTGATTCAGCGGTATTGTTGGATGAAGCGGCCCAGACCGACATTACATGACCGCATTCATGAGATCGGTTCTACCGCCGTGCTTCGCATACGTGTGGCTAGTGGGTGTCTGTTTCTCCAACTTTAGTTGAATCGAGTGTGACTACGCCCGGTCCTTGTTGAAGGTTAAAACAGCACACTTGACGAAAAATCGTTGTGGTTTTGATGCGTAGGTAAGAATGGTTCTTGCTAGAAGCCCGTAGCAGCCACGTAAAACTTGCAACAACAAAGTATAGAACGTCTAACTTGTTTTTGCAGGGCATGTTGTGATGTGATATTGTCAAGACGTGATGAGATATAAATTGTTGTCTGAGATAATCATGTTTTGTTAAAGTTATCGGCAACTGGCAGTAGCCTTATGGTTGTCTCTTTATTGCATAAGATGCAAGTGCCACATAATTGCTTTACTTTATCGCTATGTGATAACAATAGTTGCAAAAGCAATAGTTGGCAAGACGACCATGTGACGACACGTTGATAGAGATCAAGATGATTGCTACCTCTTGAGCACTGCGTTGGTTTTCCCTTGAAGAGGAAAGGGTGATGCATCAAAGTAGCGTAAGTATTTCCCTCAGTTTTTGAGAACCAAGGTATCAATCCAGTAGGAGACTACACGCAAGTCGCCTCGTACCTACACAAACAAATAAGAACCTTGCAACCAGCACAATAAAGGGGGTTGTCAATCCCTTCACGGCCACTTGCAAAAGTGATATCTGATAGAGATAATAAGATAAATATTTTTGGTATTTTTATGATATAGATTGAAAGTAAAGATAGGTTGGAAACTTATATGATGGAAAATAGACCCGGGGGCCATAGGTTTCACTAGTGGCTTCTCTCAAGATAGCATAAGTATTACGGTGTGTGAACAAATTACTGTCGAGCAATTGATAGAAAAGTGCATAATCATGAGAATATCTAGGCATGATCATGTATATAGGCATCACGTCCGCGACAAGTAGACCAAAACGATTATGCATCTACTACTATTACTCCACACATCGACCGCTATCCAGCATGCATCTAGAGTATTAAGTTCATAAGAACAGAGTAACGCATTAGGCAAGATGACATGATGTAGAGGGATAAACTCAAGCAATATGATATAAACCCCATCTTTTTATCCTCGATGGAAACAATACAATACATGCCTTGCTGCCCTAACATCCTTTGGGAAAGGACACCGCAAGATTGAACCCAAAGCTAAGCACTTCTCCCATTGCAAGAAAGATCAATCTAGTAGGCCAAACCAAACTGATAATTCGAAGAGACTTGCAAAGATAAAAAATCATACATAAAAGAATTCAGAGAAGATTCAAATATTGTTCATAGATAATCTTGATCATAACCCCACAATTCATCAGAACTCGACAAACATACCGCAAAAAGAATTACATCGAATAGATCTCCAAGAAAATCGAGGAGAACTTTGTATTGAGATCTAAAGAGAGAGAAGAAGCCATCTAGCTAATAACTATGGACCCGAAGGTCTGTGGTAAACTACTCACACATCATCGGAGAGGCTATGGTGTTGATGTAGAAGCCCTCCGTGATCGATTCCCCTCCGGCGGAGCACCGGAAAAGGCCCCAAGATGGGATCTCACGGCATGTAAGGTTGTGGCGGTGGAAATAGGGTTTCGTGGTGCTCCTGGATGTTTTCGGGGTATATGGGTATATATAGGAGGGAGAAGTAGGTCGGTGGAGCTGCGAGGGGCCCATGATGGTGGGGGCACGCCCAGTGGGGCAGGCGCGCCTCCCTGCCTCGTGGCCTCCTCGCTTCTTTCTTGACATCCACTCCAAGTCCTCTGGATCACGTTTATTCCAAAAATAACTCTCCCGAAGGTTTCATTCCGTTTGGACTCCGTTTGATATTCCTTTTCTGCGAAACACTGAAATAGGAAAAAAATTAGCAATTTGCACTGGGCCTTCGGTTAATAGATTAGTCCCAAAAATAATATAAAAGTGCTTAGTAAAGCCCATTAAACATCCAAAACAGATAATACAATAGCATGGAACAATCAAAAATTATAGATACGTTGGAGACATATCAATGATGGAGATCATGGTGTCATGCCGGTGACGATGGAGATCATGACAGTACTTTGGAGATGGAGATCAAAGGCACAAGATGATGATGGCCATATCATGTCACATATTTTTTGATTGCATGTGATGTTTATCTTTTATGCATCTTATTTTGCTTAGTACGACGGTAGCATTATAAGATGATCCCTCACTAAATTTCAAGGTATAAGTGTTTTCCGCACCGTTGCGACAGTTCGTCGTGCCGAGACACCACGTGATGATCGGGTGTGATAAGATCTACATTCACATACAACGGGTGCAAGCCAGTTTTGCACACGTAGAATACTCGGGTTAAACTTGACGAGCCTAGCATATGCAGATATGGCCTCGGAACACTGAGACCGAAAGGTCGAACGTGAATCATATAGTAGATATGATCAACATAGTGATGTTCACCATTGAAAACTTATCCATCTCACGTGATGATCGGACATGGTTTAGTTGATATGGATCACATGATCATTTAGATGACTAGAGGGATGTCTATCTAAGTGGGAAGTCTTAAGTAATATGATTAATTGAACTTTAATTTATCATGAACTTTGTCCTGATAGTTTTTGCATAACTATGTTGTAGATCAATAGCTCATGATGTAGCTCCCCGTTTATTTCTAATATGTTCCTTGAGAAAAACTATGTTGAAAGATGATAGTAGCAATGATGCGGACTAGGTCCGTGATCTGTGGATTATCCTCATTGCTGCACAGAAGAATTATGTCCTTGATGCACCGCTAGGTGACAGACCTATTGCAGGAGCAGATACAGACATTATGAACGTTTGGCAAGCTCGGTATGATAACTACTTGATAGTTTAGTGCACCATGCTTTATGGCTTAGAACCGGGACTTAATAAATGTTTTGAACGCTACTGAGCATATAAGATGTTCCAAGAGCTGAAATTGGTATTTCAGACTCATGCCCGAGTCCAGAGGTATGAGACCTCTGACAAGTAATTTGCCTAAAAGATGGAGGAGAATAGCTCAACCAGTGAGCATGTGCTCAGATTGTCTGAGTACTACAATCCCTTGAATCAAGTGGGAGTTAATCTTCCAGATAGAATAGTGATTGACAGAGTTCTCTAGTCACTATCACCAAGTTACTGGAACTTCATGATGAACTATAATATGCAAGGGATGACGAAAACGATTCCCGAGCTCTTCGTGATGCTGAAATCAACGAAGGTGGAAATCAAAGAAAAAACATCAAGTGTTGATGGTTGACAAGACCACTAGTTTCAAGTAAAGGGGCAAGGGAAAGAAAGGGAACTTAAAGAAGAATGGCAAGCAAGTTTCCACTCCCATGAAGAAGCCCAAAGCTAGACCCAAGCCTGAAACTGAGTGCTTCTACTACAAAAGAAATGGTCACTGGAAGTGGAACTGCCCTAGATACTTGATGGATAAGAAGGATGGCAAAGTGAACAAAGGTATATTGGATATACATGTTATTGACGTGTACTTTACTAGTGTTTATAGCAACCCCTCGGTATTTAATACTGGTTCGGTTGCTAAGAGTAGTAACTCGAAATGGGAGTTGCAAAATAAACAGAGACTAGTTAAGGCCAAGGTGATGATGAGTGTTGGAAGTGATTCCAAGGTTGATAAGATCACCATCGCACACTCCCTTTACCTTCGGGATTAGTATTGAACCTAAAATAAATGTTATTTGGTGTTTGCGTTGAGCATGAATATGATTGGATCATGTTTATTGCAATACGTTTATTCATTTAAGTCAAAGAATAATTGTTGTTCTATTTACATGAATAAAACCTTCTATGGTCATACACTCAATATAAATGGTTTATTGAATCTCGATCGTAGTGATACACATATTCATTATATTGAAGCCAAAAGATGCAAAGTTAATAATGATAGTGCAACTTATTTGTGGCACCACTGTTTAGGTCATATTGGTGTAAAGCGCATGAAGAAACTCCATGCTGACGGGCTTTTGGAATCACTTGATGCTTGTGAACCATGCCTCATGGGCAAGATGACTAAAACTCTGTTCTCCGGAACAATGGAGTGAGCAACTGACTTATTGGAAATAATACATACTGATGTATGCGATCCGATGAGTGTTGAGGCTCGTGGCGGGTATCGTTATTTTCTGACCTTCATAGAATTTCAGAGTGAAGTCAAAAATCATCGTAACAAGAAAATAAAGTTTCTACGATCTGATTGCGGAGTCGAATATTTGAGTTACGAGTTTGGTCTTCATTTGAAACAATGTGGAATAGTTTAAAACTCACGCCACCTGGAACACCACAGCGTAATGGTGTGTCCAGACGTCGTAACCGTACTTTATTGGATATGGTGCGATCTATGATGTCTCTTACCGATTTACCATTATCGTTTTGGGGTTATGCATTAGAGACGGCTGCATTCACATTAAATAGGGCAGCATCTAAATCCATTGAGATGACACCATATGAACTGTGGTTTAGCAAGAAACCTAAGCTGTCGTTTCTTAAAGCTTGGGGCTGCGATGCTTATGTGAAAAAGCTTCAACCTGTAAGGTCGAACCCAAATGGGAGAAATACGTCTTCATAGGATACCCAAAGGAAACTGTTGGGTACACCTTCTATCACAGATCTGAAGGCAAGATATTCGTTGCTTAGAATAGATCCTTTCTAAAGAAGGAGTTTCTCTCGAAAGAAGTGAGTGGGACGAAAGTAAAACTTGATGAGGTAATTGTACCTTCTCCCAAATTGGAAAGTAGTTCATCACAGAAATCAGTTCCAATGATGCCTAAACCAATTAGTGAGGAAGTTAATGATGATGATCATGAAACTTCAGATCAAGTTACTACCGAACCTCGTAGGTCAAACAGAATATGTTCCGCACCAGAGTGGTATGGTAATCCTATTCTAGGAATCATGTTACAAGACCATGATGAACCTATGAACTATGAGGAAGCGATGATGAGCCCAAATTCCGTGAAATGGTTTGAGGCCATGAAATCTGAGATGGGATCTGATATGTCTCCAACGTATCTATAATTTTTGATTGCTCCATGCTACTTTATCTACTGTTTTGGACTATATTGGGCTTTATTTTCCACTTTTATATTATTTTTGGGACTAACCTATTAACCGGAGGCCCACTAATTGCTGTTTTTTTTTTTCTATTTCGTGTTTCAAAGAAGCGGAATATCAAACGGAGTCCAAACGGAATGAAACCTTCGGGAACGTGATTTTCTCACCGAACGTGATCCAGGGGACTTGGACCCTACTCCAAGGCGCCCCCCTGCCTCGTGGGCCCCATGTTGCTCCATCGACGTACTCCTTCCTCCTATATATACCTACGTACCCCCAAACGATCAGAATAAGAGCCAAAAACCTAATTCCACCGCCGCAACTTCCTGTATCCACGAGATCCCATCTTGGGGCCTGTTAGAAGCTCATGGAGGGGGGCATCCACCATGGAGGGCTTCTACATCATCACCATAGCCCCTCCGATGAAGTGTGAGTAGTTTACTTCAGACCTTCGGGTCCATAGCTAGTAGCTAGATGGCTTCTTCTCTCTTTTGGATCTCAATACAATGTTCTCCCCTCTCCGTGGAGATCTATTCGATTTAATCTTCTTTTTGCGGTGTGTTTGTTGAGACCGATGAATTGTGGGTTTATGATCCAGATTATCTATGAATAATATTTGAATCTTCTCTAAATTCTTTTATGTATGATTGGTTATCTTTGCAAGTCTCTTCGAATTATCCGTTTGGTTTGGCCAACTAGATTGGTAGTTCTTGCAATGGGAGAAGTGCTTAGCTTTGGGTTCAATCTTGCGGTGTCCTTACCCAAAGGATGTAAAGGGTTGCAAGGCACGTATTGTATTGTTGCCATCGAGGATAACATGATGGGGTTTTTATCATATTGCATGAATTTATCCTCTACATCATGTCATCTTGCTTAAGGCATTACTCTTTTTAACTTAATACTCTAGATGCATGCTTTGGATAGCGGTCGATGAGTGGAGTAATAGTAGTAGATGCAGGTGAGTCGGTCTACTTGTCTCGGACGTGATGCCTATATACATGCTCATACCTAGATATACTCATAATTATGCTCAATTCTCATCAATTGCTCAACAGTAATTTGTTCACCCACGGTAGAATACTTATGCTCTTGAGAGAAGCCACTAGTGAAACCTATGGCCCCCGGGTCTATTCTCATCATATCAATATCCATCACTTTAATACTTGCTTTGTTTTTACTTTGCCTTTTACTTTTCACTTTGCATCTCTATACCAAAAATACCAAAAATATTATTTATCATCTCTATCAGATCTCACTCTCGTAAGTGACCGTGAAGGGATTGACAACCCCTAATCGCGTTGGTTGCGAGGAGCTATTGTTTTTTGCAGGTACAAGGGACTTGTGCGTGGCCTTCTACTGGATTGATACCTTGGTTCTCAAAAACTGAGGGAAATACTTACGCTACTTTGCTGCATCATCCTCTCCTCTTCGGGGAAATCCAACACAGTGCTCAAGAGGTAGCAGGATCCATGTATGAGAACAAAGTATGGACTTTGATTGACTTGCCCGATGATCGGTGAGGCATTGAGAATAAATGGATCTTCAAGAGGAAGACGGACTCTGATAGTAGTGTTACTATCTACAAAGCTCGAATTGTCGCAAAAGGTTTTTGACAAGTTCAAGGTGTTGACTACAATGAGATTTTCTCACTCATATCGATGCTTAGAGTCTATCCGAATCATGTTAGCAATTGCCGCATTTTATGAAATTTGGCAAATGGATGTTAAAACTGCATTCCTTAATGGATATCTCAAAGAAGAGTTGTATATGATGCAACCAGAAGGTTTTGTCGATCCTAAAGGTGCTAACAAAGTGTGCAAGCTCCAGCGATCCATTTATGGACTGGTGCAAGCCTCTCGGAGTTGGAATATACGCTTTGATAGTGTGATCAAAGCATATGGTAGTTGGGGAACGTAGTAATTTCAAAATTTTCCTACGCACACATAGGATCATGGTGATGCATAGCAACGAGAGAGGAGAGTGTGTCCACGTACCCTCGTAGACCGAAAGCGGAAGCGTTAACTGCTTAGCGGTTGATGTAGTCGTCACGTATTCACGATCCGACCGATCCAAGTACCGACGCATACGTCACCTCCGAGTTCAGCACACGTTCAACTCGATGGCGTCCCCGCAAGCTCCGGTCCCAAAGAAAGCTTCAGGAGAGTTTCACAAGACGATTGCGTGATGACGGTGATGATGATGCTACCAACGCAGGGCTTTGCCTAAGCACCACTATGATATGATCGAGGTGGATTATGGTGGAGGGGGGCACCGCACACGGCTGGGAGAGATCAACCGATCAACTTGTGTGTCTAGAGGTGCCCCCTGCCTCCGTATATAAAGGATCAAGGGGAGGCGGCCGACCCAGAGGGCGCACTCAGAGGAGGAGTCCTCCTCCTAGTAGGAGTAGGACTCCCCTCTTTCCTACTCCTACTAGGAGGGGGAAAGGAAGGGGGAGAGGGAGAAGGAAAGGGGGGCGCCCCCCCTCTCCTAGCCCAATTCGGACCGGAGGGGGAGGGGCGCGTGGCCTGCCCTAGGAAAGCCCTCTCTCCACTAAGGCCCATAAGGCCCACTATTTCTCCCTGGGGGTTCCGGTAACCCTCCGGCACTCCGGTTTTCCCCGAAACCACCCGGAACACTTTCGGTGTCCGAATATAGTCGTCCAATATATCGATCTTTACATCTCGACCATTTCGAGACTCCTCGTCATGTACGTGATCATATCCGGGACTCTGAACTACCTTCGGTACATCAAAACAGAAAAACTCATAATACTGATCATCACCGAACTTCAAGCGTGTGGACCCTACGGGTTCGAGAACTATGTAGACATGACCAAGACACGTCTCCGGTCAATAACCAATAGCAGAACTTGGATGCTCATATTGGCTCCCACATATTCTACGAAGATCTTTATCGGTCAAACCGCATAACAACATACGTTGTTCCCTTTGTCATCGGTATGTTACTTGCCCGAGATTCGATCGTCGGTATCTCAATACCTAGCTCAATCTTGTTACCGGCAGTCTCTTTACTCGTTACATAATGCATCATCCCGCAACTAACTCATTAGTCACATTGCTTGCAAGGCTTATTGTGATGTGCATTACCGAGAGGGCCCAGAGATACCTCTCCGACAGTCGGAGTGACAAATCCTAATCTCGATCTATGCCAACTCAACAAGTACCATCGGAGACACCTGTAGAGCACTGTTATAATCACCCGGTTACGTTGTGACGTTTGGTAGCACACGAAGTGTTCCTCTGGTAATCGGGAGTTGCATAATCTCATAGTCATAGGAACATGTATAAGTTATGAAGAAAGCAATAGCAATATGCTAAACGATCAAATGCTAGGCTAACGGAATGGGTCAAGTCAATCACATCATTCTCTAATGATGTGATCCCGTTAATCAAATGACAACTCATGTCTATGGTTAGGAAACATAACCATCTTTGATTCAACGAGCTAGTCAAGTAGAGGCATACTAGTGACACTATGTTTGTCTATGTATTCACACATGTATTATGTTTCCGATTGATACAATTCTAGCATGAATAACAAACATTTATCATGAAATAAGGAAATAAATAATAACTTTATTATTGCCTCTAGGGCATATTTCCTTTAGTCTCCCACTTGCACTAGAGTCAATAATCTAGTTCACATCTTTATGTGATTAGTTCACATCTCCATGTGACTAATACCCAAAGGGTTTTACTAGAGTCAATAATCTAGTTCACATCGCTATGTGATTAAACACCAATAGTTCACATCACCATGTGATTAACACCCATAGTTCACATCGTCATGTGACCAACACCCAAAGGGTTTACTAGAGTCAATAATCTAGTTCACATTGATATGTGATTAACACCCAAAGAGTACTAAGGTGGGATCATATTTTGCTTGTGAGAGAAGTTTAGTCAGCGGGTCTGCCACATTCAGATCCGTATATATATTTTGCAAATTTCTATGTCTACAATGCTCTGCACGGATCTACTTTAGCTGATTTCTCCTACTTTCTATATGTATCCAGATTGAGACTTAGAGTCATCTAGATCAGTGTCAAAACTTGCATCGACATAACCCTTTACGAAGAACCTTTTGTCACCTCCATAATCGAGAAACATATCCTTATTCCACTAAGGATAATTTTGACCGCTGTCTAGTGATCTACTCCTAGATCATTATCGTACTCCCTTGCTAAACTCAGTGTAGGGTATACAATAGATCTTGTACACAACATGGAATACTTTATAGAACCTATGGCTGAGGCATAGGGAATGCCTTTCATTCTCTTTCTATCTTCTTCTGTGGTCGGTCTTTGAGTCTTACTCAATTTCACACCCTGTAACACAGGCAAGAACTCTTTCTTTGACTGTTCCATTTTGAACTACTTCAAAATCTTGTCAAGGTATGTACTCATTGAAAAAACTTATCAAGTGTCTTGATCTATCTCTATACATCTTGATGCTCAATATGTAAGCAGCTTCACCGAGGTCTTTCTTTGAAAAAACTCCTTTCAAAAACTCCTTTATGCTTTCCAGAAAATTTTACATTATTTCCGATCAACAATATGTCATTCACATATATACTTATCAGAAATGTTGTAGTGCTCCCAGTCACTTCCTTGTAAATACAGGCTTCACCGCAAGTCTGTATAAAACTATATGCTTGGATCAACTCACCAAAGCGTATATTCCAACTCCGAGATGCTTGCACCAGTCCATAGATGGATCACTGGAGCTTGCACATTTTGTTAGCATCTTTAGGATCGACAAAACCTTCTGGTTGCATCATATACAACTCTTCTTTAAGAAATCCATTAAGGAATGTAGTTTTGACATCCATTTGCCAGATTTCATAAAATGCGGCAATTTGCTAACATGATTCGGACAGACTTAAGCATCGTTACGAGTGAGAAAATCTCATTGTAGTCAACACCTTGAAGTTCGTCAATTTTTTTTTGAAAAGTCTAGATTTGTAGATAGTAACACTACTATCAGCGTTCGTCTTCCTCTTGAAAATCCATTTATTTTCTATGGCTTGCCGATCATTTGGCAAGTCAACCAAAGTCCATACTTTGTTCTCATACATGGATCCCATCTTAGATTTCATGGCCTCAAGCCATTTCACGGAATCTAGGCTCATCATCGCTTCCTCATAGTCCGTAGGTTTGTCATGGTCAAGTAACATGAACTCCAGAATAGGATTACCGTACCACTCTGGTGCGGAACGTACTCTTGTTGACCTACGAGGTTCGGTAGTAACTTGATCCGAAGCTTCATGATCATCATCATTAACTTCCTCACTAATTGGCGTAAGCATCATTGGAACTGATTTCAGTGATGAACTACTTTCCAATTTGGGAGAAGGTACAATTACCTTATCAAGTTCTACTTTCCTCCCACTCACTTCTTTCGAGAAAAACTCTTTCTCTAGAAAGGATCCATTCTTAGCAACAAATGTCTTGCCTTAGGATCTATGATAGAAGGTGTACCCAACTGTCTCCTTTGGATATCCTATGAAAACACATTTCTCCCATTTGGGTTTGAGCTTATCAGGATGAAACTTTTTCACATAGGCATCGCAACCCCAAACTTTAAGAAACGACAACTTAGGTTTCTTGCCAAACCATAGTTCATACGGTGTCGTCTCAACGGATTTAGACGGTGCCTTATTTAACGTGAATGTAGCTGTCTCTAATGCATAACCCCAAAACGATAGTGGTAAATCGGTAAGAGACATCATAGATTGCACTATATCCAATAAAGTACGGTTATGACGTTCAGAAACACCATTACGTTGTGGTGTTCCAGGTGGCATGAGTTTGTGAAACTATTCCACATTGTTTTAATTGAAGACCAAACTCGTAACTCAAATATTCGCCTCTGCAATCAGATGTAGAAACTTTATTTTCTTGTTACGATGATTTTCCACTTCACTCTAAAATTCTTTGAACTTTTCAAATGTTTCAGACTTACGTTTCTTCGAGTAGATATACCCATATTGGCTCAAATCATTTGTGAAGGTCAGAAAATAATGATACTCGCCGCGAGCCTCAACACTCATCGGACCTCATACATCAGTATGTATTATATCCAATAAGTCAGTTGCTCACTCCATTGTTCCGGAGAACGGAGTCTTAGTCATCTTTGCCCATGAGGCATGGTTCGCAAGCATCAAGTGATTCATAATCAAGTGATTCTAAAATCCCATCAGCATGGAGTTTCTTCATGCGCTTTACACCAATATGACCTAAACGACAGTGCCACAAATAAGTTGCACTATCATTATTAACTTTGCATCTTTTGGCTTCAATATTATGAATATGTGCATCACTACAACCAGATCCAACAAACCATTTTCATTGGGTGTATGACCATAGAAGGTTTTGTTCATGTAAACAGAATAACAATTATTCTCTAACTTAAATGAATAACCGTATTGCAATAAACATGATCAAATCATATTCATGCTCAACACAAACACCAAATAACACTTATTTAGGTTCAACACTAATCCCGAAAGTATAGGGAGTGTGTGATGATGATCATATCATTCTTGGAACTACTTCCAACACACATCGTCACTTCACCCTTAACTAGTCTCTGTTCATTCTGCAACTCCCGTTTCAAGTTACTACTCTTAGCAACTGAACTAGTATCAAATACCGAGGGGTTGCTATAAACACTAGTAAAGTACACATCAATAACATGTATATCCAATATACCTTTGTTCACCTTGCCATCCTTCTTATCCGCCAAATACTTGGGGTAGTTCTGCTTCAAGTGACGAGTCCCTTTGCAGTAGAAGCACTTAGTATCAGGCTTAGGTCCAGACTTGGGCTTCTTCACTTGAGCAGCAACTTGCTTTGCGTTCTTCTTAAAGTTCCCCTTTTCCCTTTACCCTTTTCCTGAAACTAGTGGTCTTGTCAACCATCAAAACTTGATGCTTTTCTTGATTTCTACCTTCGTCGATTTCAGCATCACAAAGAGCTTGGGAATTGTTTTCGTTATCGCTTGCATATTATAGTTCATCACGAAGTTCTAGTAACTTGGTGATAGTGACTAGAGAACTCGGGTAATCACTATCTTATCTTGAAGATTAACTCCCACTTGATTCAAGTGATTGTAGTACTCAGACATTCTGAGCACATGCTCACTAGCTGAGTATTCTCCTCCATCTTGTAGGCAAAGTACTTGTCAAAGGTCTCATACCTTTCGACATGGGCATGAGTCTGAAATACTAATTTCAACTCTTGTAACATCTCATATGTTCCGTGGCATTCAAAACATCTTTGAAGCCCCGATTCTTAGCCGTAAAGCATGGTGCACTAAACTATCAAGTAGTCATCATACCGAGCTTTGCCAAACGTTCATAACGTCTGCATATGCTCCTACAATAGGTCCTGTCACCTAGCGGTGCATCAAGGACATAATTCTTTTGTGCAGCAATGAGGATAATCCTCAGATCACGGACCAAGTCCGCATCATTGCTACTAACATCTTTCAACATAGTTTTTCTCTAGGAAAATATCAGAATTAACGGGGAGCAACATCGCGAGCTATTGATCTACAACATAGATATGCTAATACTACCAGGACTAAGTTCATGATAAATTTAAGTTCAGTTAATCATATTACTTAAGAACTCCCACTTAGATAGACATCCCCCTAATCATCTAAGTGATCACGTGATCCATATCAACTAAACCATAACCGATCATCACGTGAAATGGAGTAGTTTTCAACGGTGAACATCACTATGTTGATCATATCTACTATATGATTCACGCTCGACCTTTCGGTCTCAGTGTTCTGAGGCCATATCTGCATATGCTAGGCTTGTCAAGTTTAACCCGAGTATTCTGCGTGTGCAAAACTGTCTTACACCCGTTGTAGATGAACCTTGAGCTTATCACACCCGATCAACACGTGGTGTCTCGGCACGACGAACTTTGGCAATGGTGCATACTCAGGGAGAACACTTTTACCTTGAAATTTAGTGAGAGATCATCTTATAATGCTACCGTCAAACAAAGCAGAATAAGATGCATAAATGATAAACATCACATGCAATCAATATTAGTGATATGATATGGCCACCATCATCGTAGCATCATTGTCGTCTCGCCAACTATTGCTTCTACGACTATCGCTACCGCTTAGTGATAAAGTAAAGCAATTACAGGGCGATTGCATTGCATACAATAAAGCGACAACTATATGGCTCCTGCCAGTTGCCGATAACTCCGTTACAAAATGATCATCTCATACAATAAATATAGCATCATACCTTGACCATATCACATCACAACATGCCCTGCAAAAACAAGTTAGACGTCCTCTACTTTGTTGTTGCAAGTTTTACGTGGCTGCTACGGGCTGAGCAAGAACCGTTCTTACCTACGCATCAAAACCACAACGATATTTCTTCAAGTTAGTGATGTTTTAACCTTCACAAGGACCGGGCGTAGCCACACTCGGTTCAACTAAAGTTGGAGAAACTGACACCCGCTAGCCAGCTGTGTGCAAAGCACGTCGGTAGAACCAGTCTCGCGTAAGCGTCTGGCGTAATGTCGGTGCAGGCGCTTCATCCAACAATACCTCCGAACCAAAGTATGCCATGCTGGTAAGCAGTATGACTTGTATCGCCCACAACTCACTTGTGTTCTACTCGTGCATATAACATCTAGCATAAACCAGGCTCGGATGCCACTGTTGGGGAACATAGTAATTTCAAAATTTTCCTACGCACACATAGGATCATAGTGATGCATAGCAACGAGAGAGGAGAGTGTGTCCACGTACCCTCGTAGACCGAAAGCGGAAGCGTTAGCACAATGCGGTTGATGTAGTCGTACGTCTTCACGATCCGACCGATCAAAGTACCGAACGCACGGCACCTCCGAGTTAAGCACACGTTCAATTCGATGACGTCCGCGAGCTCTGATCCAGCAAAGCTTCGCCGGAGAGTTTCGTCAGCATGATGGCGTGATGACGATGCTACCGACGCAGGGCTTCGCCTAAGCACCGCTAGGATATGATCGAGGTGGATTATGGTGGAGGGGGGCACCGGACATGGCTGGGAGAGATCAAAAGATCAACTTGTGTGTCTAGAGGTGCCCCCTGCCCCTGTATATAAAGGAGCAAGGGGGAAGGCCGGCCGGCCCCTGTAGGCGCACCAGGAGGAGTCCTCCTCCTAGTAGGAGTAGGACTCCCCTCTTTCCTACTCCTACTAGGAGGGGGAAAGGAAGGGGGAGAGGGAGAAGGAAAGGGGGGCGCCGCCCCCTCTCCTAGTCCAATTCGGACCAGAGGGGGAGGGGCGCGCGGCCTGCCCTAGGCCAGCCCTCTCTCTCTCCACTAAGGCCCATAAGGCCCACTATTTCTCCCGGGGGGGTTCCGGTAACCCTCCAAAGACTCAGTTTTCTCCGAAACCACCCGGAACACTTCCGGTGTTCGAATATAGTCGTCCAATATGTCAATCTTCACGTCTCGACCATTTCGAGACTCCTCGTCATGTACGTGATCATATCCGGGACTCCGAACTACCTTTGGTACATCAAAACACAAAAACTCATAATACCGATCGTCACCGAACTTTAAGCGTGCGGACCCTACGGGTTCGAGAACTATGTAGACATGACCGAGACATGTCTCCGGTCAATAACCAATAGCAGAACCTGGATGCTCATATTGGCTCCCACATATTCTACGAAGATCTTTATCGGTCAAACCGCATAACAACATACGTTGTTCCCTTTGTCATCGCTATGTTACTTGCCGGAGATTCGATCGTCTGTATCTCAATACCTAGCTCAATCTCGTTACCGGCAAGTCTCTTTACTCGTTACATAATGCATCATGCCGCAACTAACTCATTAGTCACATTTCTTGCAAGGCTTATTGTGATGTGCATAACCGAGAGGGCCCAGAGATACCTCTCCGACAGTCGGAGTGACAAATCCTAATCTCGATCTATGCCAACTCAACAAGTACCATCGGAGACACCTGTAGAGCACCTTTATAATCACCCGATTACGTTGTGACGTTTGGTAGCACACAAAGTGTTCCTCCGTTATTCGGAGTTGCATAATCTCATAGTCATAGGAACATGTATAAGTTATGAAGAAAGCAATAGCAATATACTAATCGATCAAATGCTAAGCTAACGAATGGGTCAAGTCAATCACATCATTCTCTAATGATGTGATCCCGTTAATCAAATGACAACTCATGTCTATGGTTAGGAAACATAACCATCTTTGATTCAACGAGCTAGTCAAGTAGAGGCATACTAGTGACACTATGTTTGTCTATGTATTCACACATGTATTATGTTTTCGGTTAATACAATTCTAGCATGAATAATAAACATTTATCATGAAATAAGAAAATAAATAATAACTTTATTATTGCCTCTTGGGCATATTTCCTTCAATGGTTTTATGCAGACTTGTGGTGAAGCCTGTATTTACGAGAAAGTGAGTGGGAGCACTAGAGCCTTTCTGATAAGTATATGTGAATGACATATTGTTGATCGGAAATGATGTAGAATTTTCTAGAAAGCATAAAGGAGTGTTTGAAAGGAGTTTTTCAAAGAAAGACCTCGGTGAAGCTGCTTACATATGGAGCATCAAGATCTATAGAGATAGATCAAGACGCTTGATAAGATTTTTCAATGAATACATACCTTAACAAGATTTTGAAGTAGTTCAAAATGGAACAGTCAAAGAAGGAGTTCATGCCTGTGTTGCATGGTGTGAAGTTGAGTAAGACTCAAAACCTGACCACGGCAGAAAATAGAAAGAGAATGAAAGTCATTCCCTATGCCTCAGTCATAGGTTCTATAAAGTATGCTATGTTGTGTACCAGACCTATTGTGTACCTCGCCATAAGTTTGGCAAGAGGATACAATAGTGAGCCAGGAGTGGATCACTGGACAACGGTCAAAGTTACCCTTAGTGGAATAAGGATATGTTTCTCGGTTATGGAGGTGATAAAGAGTTCGTTGTAAAGAGCTACGCCGATGCAAGCTTTGACACCGATCTGGAATGACTCTGAGTCTCGATCTAGATACATATTGAAAGTGGGAGCAATTAGCTAGAATAGCTCCGTGCAGAGCATTGTAGACATAGAAATTTGCAAAATACATACGAATCTGAATGTGGCAGACCCGTAGACTAAAACTTATCTCACAAGCAAAACATGATCACATCTTAGTGCTCTTGGGTGTTAATCACATAGAGATGTGAACTAGATTATTAACTCTAGTAAACCCTTTGACTGTTGGTCACATGGCGATGTGAAATATGGGTGTTAATCACATGGTGATGTGAACTATTAGTGTTATATCACATGGCGATGTAAACTAGATTATTGACTCTAGTGCAAGTGGGAGACTGAAGGAAATATGCCCTAGAGGCAATAATAAAGTTATTATTTTATTTCCTTATATCATGATAAATGTTTATTATTCATGCTAGAATTGTATTAACCGGAAACTTGATACATGTGTGAATACATAGACAAAACAAAGTGTCCCTAGTATGCCTCTACTTGACTAACTTGTTAATCAAAGATGGTTTAGTTTCCTAACCATAGACATGTGTTGTCATTTGATGAACGGGATCACATCATTTGAGAATGATGTGATGGACAAGACCCATCCGTTAGCTTAGCATTATAATCGTTAAGTTTTATTGCTATTGCTTTCTTCATGACTTATACATGTTCCTCTGACTATGAGATTATGCAACTCCCGAATACCGGAGGAACACCTTGTGTGCTATCAAACGTCACAATGTAACTGGGTGATTATAAAGATGCTCTATAGGTGTCTCCGATGGAGTTTGTTGAGTTGGCATAGATCGAGATTAGGATTTGTCACTCGGTGTTTCGGAGAGGTATCTCTGGGACCTCTTGGTAATGCACATCACTATAAGCCTTGCAAGGAATGTGACTAATGAGCTAGTCACAGGATGATGTATTACGGAACAAGTAAAGAGACTTGCCGGTAACGAGATTGAACTAGGTATGATGATACCGACAATCGAATCTCGAGCAAGTAACATACCGATGACAAAGGGAACAAGGTATGTTGTTATGCGGTTTGACCGATAAAGATCTTCGTAGAATATGTAGGAGCCAATATGAGCATCCAGGTTCCGCTATTGGTTATTGACCGGAGATGTGTCTCGGTCATGTCTACATAGTTCTCGATCCTGCAGGGTTCGCACGTTTAACGTTCGATGACGATTTGTATTATGAGTTATGTGATTTGATGACCGAAGGTTGTTCGGAGTCCCGGATGAGATCACGGACATGAGGAGGAGTCTCGAAATGGTCGAGAGGTAAAGATCGATATATTGTAAGGCTATATTCGGACATCGGAAAGGTTCCGAGAGATTCGGGTATTTTTCGGAATACCGAAGAGTTACGGGAATTCGCCGGTGGAAGTAGTGGGCCTTAATGGGTCATACGGGAAAGGAAAGAAGGGCCTCAAGGGTTGGCCGCGGGCCCCCTCATGGAAAGTCCGTATTGGACTAGGGAGGGGGCGGCGCCCCCCTCTCTTTCCTTCTCCCTCTCCTACTCCTTCCCTCTCTCCCCTCTTGGAAAAGGAAGGGGACTCCAACTAGGATTGGGAATCCTAGTTGGACTCCCCCTATAGGCGCCCCCCTCCTAGGCCGGCCTCCTCCTCCTCCCTCCTTTATATACGTGGGCAGGGGCACCCCAAAGGCACTCCAAGATTTGTCTTAGCAGTGTGCGGTGCCCCCCTCCACAGTTACACACCTCGGTCATATCATCGTAGTGCTTAGGCGTAGCCCTGTGCCGGTAACTTCATCATCACCGTCGCCACACCGTCGTGCTGACGGAACTTACTTCGGCCTCAACTGGATCAAGAGCCTTTGGGACGTCATCGAGCTGAACGTGTGCTGAACGCGGAGGTGCAGTATGTTCGGTACTTAGATCGGTTGGATCGCGAAGACGTTCGACTACATCAACCGCGTTACTAAATGCTTCTGCTTTCGGTCTACGAGGGTATGTGGACACACTCTCCCCGCTCGTTGTTATGCATCTCCTAGATAGACCTTGCGTGATCGTAGGTAATTTTTTTTAAATACTACGTCCCTAACATTTGGTACAAGAATTAGATCGCCAAAATCGAAACATTCATCCCATGCAAAGTATATCCTGCAACGAACAACCTAAAACTTTAGCTAACTCCAGCTCTCCCATCTACCTACGGATCACGCCTTTTCCATGTAAACACGCTGCTATGATGCTCAAAAGAAGTTAGCAGGCCGGAATCGTGAACCAAATCAGGCAGAAAGGCTAAAGGAGCAAGATCGAGACCAAGTTGTCGTGTACCCGAGCCAGCCAGAAGCGGGATCTCCTATACGACACATTATGTCAAGATGCTACTCGACCGCATAGGACGCGCGCGACCGACCTAACCCATTAAGACTGTAACGACTCAGGGAACTCTAGCGATGTTTTTCTCTTCCCAATTTTGGTTTTCAAGCGGCTTTGATTTTAAGCCGGGTACTGTAGCGACTCAACCTGATGCAGTAGTGAACAATTTTTTTGGTTTTCAGGTGATTTATTATTGTTTTAGAAAAACAATTTCTAAAACAATATACATTTTTTTAAACGAGAACATTTCTTTTAAAATTCAGTTGATCATTTGAAAACACAAACAATTTAAAAAAAAGATTTCTTTTGAAATGCAAATGTTTTTTGGGAGCATGGATTTTTTATGAAAATCTAAACAATTTTTGAAATTTAGAAGGTTCTAAAAAACAATTAATTTTTAAAATTGTAACATTTTCTGGAAAACACAAACAATTTTTGAATTCCAGATCATTTTTTTAAAATTTTGAAAAAAATGAAAACCAAACAAATCGGTAAAGAAATATATAAACAGAAGAAAAACTCCGACAAGAACATTCTAAAGGGTTCCCAAAATAGATAAAAAAATAGAACAACAGTGTTTCTAAACCAGATTTCCTGTATGAAATGAGCCAGCCCTAATTGCTCGCCCCTTTACGAAAGCTCTGCGGCAAATCGGAATTACCGACAGGAAGCACCAGGAACATGCTGCGCAAATCACTTCAGTATGCCATAAGGCTTCATTCGACCAGTTAGTGAAAAACTGAATAGGGTGCTACAATAGGCCAGCAAATTCCTATTTGCCGCACAATGTGGCAAAATGCTGGTGAAACACACAAGAGCCTCGAGCTAGGACCGAAACGAGTTGATCCATCTTAGTTGTCAGGTATTGGGAACCTTCCAGAAGGTTCCAGTCTGGTTTTATAGGTCTTTCTTGTTTACCTTTGTTATGTTGTTTCTTTTACTAGCTCTCTTTTTTTCTTTTTGGAAAAGTTCCCTTTTTGAAAAAAGTTCGAAAAATTCCAAAGTTGTTTCGAGTTTAAAAACTGTTCGGCTTTCAAATATTCTCTAGGAATTTCAAAAAATGTTCCTGATCTCAAAATTTGTTAAATTTTTTACAAAATGTTTGTTTTAGAAGTTGTTCACAAATTCAAAAAATGTTCAGGAATTTCAAAAAATGCGCACGGTTTCAAAAATTCTTTCGAATTTCACAAATTGTTACTATTTTTAGAAAATTATTCACAAATGAAAAAAAATCATATTTTCAAATGTTCTTCGTTAAAAAAATGTTCACTCTTTTAAGAAGAATATTCATTTTTTTAAGATGTTCGGAACTAAAAGAACAATTAAAAACCAGTTGCTAGTGTGTAGCAATCGCTACAGTAAATCAACTCATGCCATTAATTTTTTTAGAGCCAAGGCTCAAGAGTAACGCGAATCATACAGTAGAATGTGAATTGCTACATTGTCCTCTGCTACAGTGGGCGGGTCCAATATGGAGGGTCCTTGTACGTCATGGTGCAATTGGACGCATTGAGTGTTCAATAGAAGCTTCCGTCAGGGCATATGCCATTGTTCTCAAAACAAGCAAACAAACAAAAAAAATCTCGTCCAACATGGTTGCAACTTGCTACAGTAATAAAACAGTAGTGTACGTGGAGTTTCTACACCCGGGTTTAAATTTTGCATGCACAATAAACATTTCTTAAAGCACACGACAAAAAAGTTCAGCATTTTCTGAATTTAAGTTTTTGCTTGTTACAATTTACCTTATCACAAAACTATCTGTTACCACTTATTTCAGTACTTGCAGGGAATACCTTGTTGAAAACCGCTTATCATTTCCTTCTGCTCTTCGTTGGGTTCGACACTCTTACTTATCAAAAGGACTAGATATATCCCCTATACTTGTGGGTCATCAGGGGCGCCCCTCGGGCTGCATTATCCCCAAGACGCTTGGGCCTGACCCAGTGGCGTTTGCTTTTTCTGCATCTATCTAAGTGGATTTGCTCCTTCGTGCTTAACATGCTTGACCTAATCGCCTGCTCAATTGACACCTACTGTCGGTGTCAAAACCGGCGGATCTCGGGTAGGGGGTCCCGAACTGTGCGTCTAGGCGGATGGTAACAGGAGACAAGTGACACGATGTTTTTACCCAGGTTCGGGCCCTCTCGATGGTGATAATACTCTACTCCTGCTTGATTAATATTGATGATATGGGTAGTACAAGAGTAGATCTACCACAAGATCAAGGAGGCTAAACCCTAGAAGCTAGCCTATGGTATGATTGTTGTTCGTCCTACGGACTAAAACCCTCCTGTTTATATAGACAGCGGATTGGTTAGGGTTACACATAGTCGTTTACTATGGTAGGAGATCTACATATCCGTATCGCCAAGCTTGCCTTCCACGCCAAGGAAAGTCCCATCCGGACACGGGACGAAGTCTTCAATCTTGTATCTTCATAGTCCAGAGTCCGCCAACAAGAAGAGTTCGGCTATCCGGACACCCCTAATTCGGGACTCCTCAAGAGCCCCGAACCAGGCTTCAATGACGATGAGTCCGGCGCGTTGATTGTCTTCGGCATTGCGAGGCGGGTTCTTCTCCAAATTCCATATACTTGTCGAATAGTGTCCGGCTTCTGATAAATGCTGAGCTCCTCGGCCTCTACGCCCAATAATGGCCATCTTCCACGTGTTTGAATGAATGCGAACAGCCAGGGTATTTTTACAATTACCCCCCCAGGCGCGCAAATGAGTCGCCTATAAAAGGGGCAAGGATCTAGATCTGAGTCACACCATCCCCCCTTCGCGAGCTTTCATCGGAGCGCCTCTGACCAAAGCCCATTCCATCATGGACAGTCGACGCGACTCCTCTTCTCGCACTCCCAGCCCTCAACCAGGAAATTGGGAGAGATGCTCAGTCCCGCATAGCGAGCTAGTTATACTCCAAGCCAAGGGATTTCTTCCCCCGGCCTTCATGGTTCCGGTTCGAGCCGGACTTGCCACCTACAAGGGCGGAAAGCAAGCGGAGAGCGTCCCCGATCCCTCTAAAGGAGAGCGGGTATGCTTCATCTCTTATCTAGTAAGAGGCCTCGGATTTCCAATCCATCCGTTTCTCCGGGGGCTCTTGGAGTTCTACGGCCTCCAATTGCACCACCTTACTCCTGCCTCCATCCTGCACATCGCGGGCTTCGTGGCCCTTTGCGAACTATTCTTGGGCATCGAGGCTCATTTCGGGCTATGGAAGAGAATATTCTGCCTAGTACCCCGTTCTCATGAGGGGTCAATATATCAAGTGGGTGGAGCCGAGCTATGGCGCATCGCCGGGACCGGATACCTATCTGGAACCCAAAGAAGGCGTCCAAGACCGGCCTTCGGAATGGTTTTACATGGAGGACGTCCCGCTGCGGATCCTGCTCGGATCGGCCTTAGGAGTTCAGCAATGCTCCTCTGAAGAAGCGCCTAAGCTGGAGCCCTCGGAGCCCCCGGAGAGAAGATGACCGGGATGTCCGTTATTTGATGAGCCGAATAAGGTTACTGGCTCATGCAGGATTGACCATGACAGGAGTCATGGCAATCTGCATTATGAGGTGAGTGCACCGCCCAATACAGGGCCACCCCATGTGGGACTTCAACTGGCAGACGATGCCACCCACCATGGCCGCAAAGGGCTGTGGATCGGTCACCGAACCGGTGAAAATCTTGTTCCGCCATGTATAAAGGGGAGGAGGAGGATTTCCTCCGTGTCAATCCACTGAAGGAGTTTTCTTCGAGTAATCCTCGAAGCTGGGTAAGCAAACATCCTTGTGACCTGTCCGATCCATGTTCCCATGGTTAAATATCTCATTTTGTGGTTTACTGCGAGAACAGCGCGGACTGTGGAGAAGATACACAGCCGCCCCCACAACCCGAGGATCCAGCGGTCCCTCGATCCGACCTCCGAAGAGGATCCGGATATAAAGGTGGAGTTGATCGACGGGTATTCCACCAACTTAGCATCGAGCACGCGTTGGTTGCCATTACGGCCGATTACCCCGGAATACTTCCAGCCTCACAGGTAAATGAGACCGAGATCCCAAAACCCTGATAACGATCCATCCATGCTTAATTTTGATCACCGTATACCAATGGTGCTTCGCAGGGGGTACCTTCGAGGCAGGAAGCCGAGCCCGCGGCGGCTGGCCAACAAAGGGTAGTGCGGCCCCGCAGGCTAAAAAGAAGTGTGGTCCGGATCGAAACTCCGCCGCAACGGTATGGCATGTCACCATACTCCTGTGATTGATTCACGGAAGGCGTACTAACGCCGATGCTCTTTTCAGAAAAGAGCGCCACGGATCGAGTCCGGAGAGGTTGCCGATCGAACCTTCACCGGACAAGCTTCAAAGCCGGGTCCGGAGGCTGAGGCGAGCACGAGACGTGTGTCGGATGCTCCTCCGACAGAGGATGCCGACAGGTTGTCCGCCACCAACTCCGAGGTGGAGAGCGCCTTGAATCACAGGCGCCGCCGGACAGTTCTTCGTGACGCATGTTTCTCCCAAGAGGCCTTGAATGCTTTGATTCGGGAGATGCGCACCTCCGTGCCGCTCAAGATGGTCTAGCCAGAGCCACGGAGCAGTATGTAAAGGACATACGGGTAAGATAATTTGTGATTATATATGCCAAGAGCCCCGAGACTTAAAATAGTTAGAATAACTGATTTAAGGATCATTTGTTATGCATGATCTTACAGAAAAGAATACCCGACTGTCCCAGGAGCTTGAAGAGTGCAAGGCCCAACTTGAGGCCGCACTAGCCGCCACAGGGGGAGCCACAGAGACCCCCACTGGTAATATAAACTTTAAAAGATAAATAGTTTATGAAGCGCGGCGGGTGTATAAATCTGACAAAAACATTGCAGATGGCGCCGGACTGGATCCGGACAAGCAACAGTTCTAGCGCCAGCTAAAGGCCGGCGAGAGCGTGCTTACGAGGGTGCGGCAGGAGAAAAATAACCTCCAGGATGCCAACACCAAGCTGGGTGAGGAACTAAAAGATGTTCGTGCCCAGTTGTCTGACTCCGTAAAGGAGAATCGACGGCTTCGTCGCGGCATTTTCAATAAGTGCTTGAACGAACTTTGAAAGAGTTCGGCGAGGAAGGCGACTAACATAAACATGTATGTAGGTTTGCTCACAGGTCGTCCTGAGGAGGAGATGCCCAGTTCTTCGGGTGATCTTCTTCCCGAACTGCGTCAGCTGCACGAACGAGTCCGACATGTGATGAAAGGCATCGGCCAAGCCTTGTGGCCATCTATCTCCCTGCCCGAAGGCGTTGGGGAGCTGGCAGAGCGGCTTCAAGGAGCACGACGATGCTTCCGGCTATGGAAGACATCGGCCTGCCGTCAAGGCGCCAGGGAGGCCTGGGCCATGGTAAATACGCGGTACACAAAGGCTGACCCAAACCACATGGCCGAGGTCGGACCTGTGGGCCGGATGGGATGGAGATCCCTGTAAGCTTAGTGTACGGCCAAGTAGAATTGGCCGCCAAGTATTCCCAGCAAGATTGTAAATTATATAGCCTATTAGATGGCATTGAGGAGGAATACAATGAGTCGAGTTGACCATGTAAAAATATGACATGAAAGAATGTCTTCTAGCCGGATTGTAGATCGCTTTGTCATAGCGGACCTTTTAAACCCGACCTCCGGACCCAATAGTCCGGAGTGTGTCCGAATACCTTCGTGGTTATATAAGAACCGTGGTATGCATGGAGACAAGGCGTAGGGGTCATTGTTGCTGTATCAGACAAGTGCCCAACTAGTTATGTTATATTACATGGGTAGTAAGAAACATCTTCCACGGAGAATAGTTCCGTTAAGGGTTCCTTTCGCTGGGATGCATGCCCTAAAGTGCATGTCAAAGCTGCTATGAAAGCGTAAAATCATCCGGGGCAGATGGGTAAATAGTTAAAATCATCTTTCAGTTCACCGACCGAATATTCCCTTAAGAACGCTTAGCTTCGGCTTCACCCAGTCGAGGTACACATCCGGCTGACCCGGCAAGAATAATCGCAGAGGTGCTCCCTTTACCACCTAGCCGAACAATCGGGAACGAGGGGTAAGCACAGAGCCGTGCAACCCAGCTTGGCCAAAACTTAAGTCATATCGATGCATATAATGGTGAATAAAAGGTACATGCGGAAGTTTAACGCATGTGTTGGGCATGAAGCTCAGATAAATAAGCACATTAAAGAAGCCCCGAGTATAATGAGCGGACAGCGTCAAGTGTGTCTTGAAAAAAGCGCAAACGAGCCTCTAGAGGCTACAAGAAGAAGAATGAGGAAGGAGAGAAATAAAAGACAACACAAAAGCAAAAATAAAGAATGCGGACGGAGGAAGGAGACGAACTTGGAGTCCGGCACTTAGGCGTAGAATCTTCGTAGACGGGCTGCGTTCCATGGGTTCGGCTCGAGTCGGTTATCCGATGCGTTTCGCAGACGGTATGCTCCGCCGGTCAGGACCTGGTCAATGATGAAGGGACCTTCCCATTTGGTCTCGAGTTTGTCCTTTTTCTTGTCCGGCAGGCGTAGAACTAGTTCGCCAATGTTATAAGCTTTGGCCCGTGCTTCTACGCTTTGATATCTTCGAGCTTCTTTGTTGATAGAATGCGGAACGAGCTTTTGCCACGTCGCGCTCCTCCTCCAATGCGTCAAACTGTCCCGCCGATCGAGCTCGGCTTCTCTTTCTTCATACATGCGCACGCGAGGTGAGTCATGTATTATGTCGCAGGGCAAGACTGCCTTCATGCCGTACACCATGAAGAATGGTGTGAATCCGTAGTACGATTCGGCATAGTCCGCAGCCCCAGTACGGAGTCGAGCTCCTCAACCCAAAGGCGTGTTAGATTCCTTGAGGGACCGCACTAGTCTGGGTTTAATGCCGCTCATGATTAGACCATTTGCCCTTTCGACTTGGCCGTTGGTTTGAGGGTGATAGACTGAGGCGTAATCGAGCTTGATGCCCATGTTTTTGCACCATAATTTGACCTCATCGGCCATGAAGTTGGTGCCATTATCAGTGATGATACTGTGGGGGACACCGTAACGGTGCACTACCCCTGATATGAAGTCTATCACCGGTCCGGATTCGGCCGCTTTAACGAGCTTGGCCTCTATCCATTTGGTGAATTTATCCACCATGACCAATAGGTATTTTTGCTTGTGGGTTCCTCCCTTGAGGGGTCCAACCATGTCAAGCCCCCAGACCGCAAACGGCCAGGTGATGGGTATTGTTTTAAGGGCGGTGGGTGGCATGTGGCTTTGGTTAGCAAAAAGCTGGCAACCGACGCATCGTTGGACTAAGTCCTGCACATCTGCCTGGGCCGTCGGCCAATAAAATCCTGTATGGAAGGCCTTGCCTACAAGGGCCCGGGCTGCAGCGTGGTGCCCACCCAGTCCGGCATGAATTTCAGCCAGGAGGTTTCGCCCTTCCTCTTCGGAGATACACCTTTGAAGGACTCCGGTAGTGCTTTTCTTATAAAGCTCTCCCTCATGGACTTTATAGGCTTTAGAGCGCCGCACTATGCAGCGAGCCTCATTTTGGTCTTCGGAGAGTTCTTGCCTAGTTAGGTAGGCTAGGAATGGTTCCGTCCACGGGGCGATAACCGCCATTATTTCGTGAGCAGAGGGTGTTATCTCGGGGGCGGAGCCTCCGGTTGTGTCAGATTGTTTGGCGTCAAGCGGTGCGATTGGGTCCGGATTGTTATTGCCGGACTCCCCTTCCCATAGTATGGATGGCTTACACAGCCGTTCCAAAAAGATATTGGGTGGGACGACATCGTGTTTTGCACCGATGCGTGCCAATATATCCGTCGCCTGGTTGTTATCCCGGGCTATATGATGAAATTCGAGCCCTTCGAACCGTGCTGACATTTTTAGGACCGCATTGCGGTATGCTGCCATTTTCGGATCTTTGGCATCAAAGTCCCCGTTTATTTGAGATATTGCGAGGTTTGAATCGCGCACCTCTAGGCGTTGAATGCCCATGGAGACTGCCATCCGGAGGCCGTGCAGAAGGGCCTCGTATTCGGCTGCGTTGTTGGAGTCCGTATACATTATTTGAAGGACATATTGGACTGTGTCCCCGGTTGGGGATGTCAGGACGACGCCAACCCCCAGTCCGGCCAACATTTTGGAGCCGTCGAAGTGCATGATCCAATTGGAATATGTTGGGGAACGTTGTTTAAAATTTTTCCTACGGTTTCACCAAGATCCATCTATGAGTTCATCTAAGCAACGAGTCAAGGGAGTGAGTTTGCATCTACATACCACTTGTAGATCGCGTGCGGAAGCGTTCAAGGGACGGGTGATGATGGAGTCATTACTGCCGTGATTCCGATCACCGATGACCAAGTGCTAAACGGACAGCACCTCCGCGTTCAACACACGCACGGGACGGAGACGTCTCCTCCTTCTTGATCCAGCAAGGGAAAGGAGAGGTTGATGATGATCCAAAGAAGACGACGGCGTGGTGGTGGATGCAGAACTCCGGCAGGGCTTCGCCAAGCTGCTGCGGGAGGAGGACGAGGTGTAGCAGGGGGAGGGAGGCGCCAATGCACAGGGTGCGGCTGCCCTCCCCCTTGCCCTCCTTTATATAGGCCCCCAGGGGGGGCGCCGGCCCTGGGAGATCCAATCTCCCAAGGGGCGGCGTGGGTGGAGTGCCCCCCAAGGCATGTGGTGCGCCCCCCACCCTAGGGTTTCAACCCTAGGCGCAGGGGGTGGGCCTAGGGGGGCGCACCAGCCCACTATGGGCTGGTTCCCCTCCCATTTCAGCCCATGGGGCCCTCCAGGATGGGTGGCCCCACCCGGTGGACCCCCGGGACCCTTCCGGTGGTCCCGGTACAATTCCGGGTGAACCCGAAACTTTCCCGATGGCCGAAATACCACTTCCTATATATAATTCTTTACCTCCGGACCATTCCGAAACTCCTCGTGACGTCCGGGATCTCATCCGGGACTCCGAACAACATTCAGTATACTGTATACTCATATTCATACAACCCTAGCGTCACCGAACCTTAAGTGTGTAGACCCTACGGGTTCGGGAGACACGTAGACATGACCGAGACGGCTCTCGGGCAATAACCAACAGCGGGATCTGGATACCCATGTTGGCTCCCACATGCTCCTCGATGATCTCATCGGATGAACCACGATGTCGAGGATTCAAACAACCCGTATACAATTCCCTTTGTCAATCGGTATGTTACTTGCCCGAGATTCGATCGTCGGTATCCCAATACCAGTTCAATCTCATTACCGCAAGTCACTTTACTGCATACCGTAATGCATGATCCCGTGACGGACACTTGGTCACTTTGAGCTCATTATGATGATGCACTACCGAGTGGGCCCAGTGATACCTCTCCGTAACACGGGGTGACAAATCCCAGTCTCGATCCGTGTCAACCCAACAGACATTTTCAGAGATACCTGTAGTGTACCTTTATAGTTACCCAGTTACGTTGTGACGTTTGGTACACCCAAAGCACTCCTATGGTATCTGGGAGTTACACGATCTCATGGTCTAAGGAAGAGATACTTGACATTGGAAAAGCTCTAGCAAAACGAACTACACGATCTTGTGATATGCTTAGGATTGGGTCTTGTCCATCACATCATTCTCCTAATGATGTGATCCCGCTATCAATGACATCCAATGTCCATAGTCGTGAAACCATGACTATCTATTGATCAACGAGCTAGTCAACTAGAGGCTCACTAGGGACATATTGTGGTCTATGTATTCACACGTGTATTACGATTTCCGGATAATACAATTATAGCATGAATAAAAGACAATTATCATGAACAAGGAAATATAATAATAATCTTTTTATTATTGCCTCTAGGGCATATTTCCAACAGTCTCCCACTTGCACTAGAGTCAATAATCTAGTTACATTGTGATGAACCTAACACCCATAGAGTTCTGGTGTTGATCATGTTTTGCTCGCGGAAGAGGTTTAGTCAACGGATCTGCGACATTCAGATCCGTATGCACTTTGCAAATTTCTATGTCTCCATCTTGAACATTTTCACGGATGGAGTTGAAGCGACGCTTGATGTGCCTGGTCTTCTTGTGAAACCTGGGCTCCTTGGCAAGTGCAATAGCTCCAGTGTTGTCACAGAAGAGTTTGATAGGCCCCGACGCATTGGGTATGACTCCTAGGTCGGTGATGAACTCCTTCACCCAAATTGCTTCATGTGCTGCCTCCGAGGCTGCCATGTACTCCGCTTCACATGTAGATCCCGCCACAACGCTCTGCTTGCAGCTGCACCAGCTTACTGCTCCACCATTCAACATATACACGTATCCGGTTTGTGACTTAGAGTCATCCAGATCTGTGTCGAAGCTAGCGTCGACGAGCTCTTCGTCACCTCCATAAACGAGAAACATGTCCTTTGTCCTTTTCAGGTACTTCAGGATATTCTTGACCGCTGTCCAGTGTTCCTTGTTGGGATTACTTTGGTACCTTCCTACCAAACTTACGGCAAGTTTTACATCGGGCCTGGTACACAGCATGGCATACATAATAGATCCTATGGCCGAGGCATAGGGGATGACGCTCATCTCTTCTTTATCTTTTGCCGTGGTCGGGCATTGAGCCGAGCTCAATCTCACACCTTGTAGTACAGGCAAGAACCCTTTCTTGGACTGATCCATTTTGAACTTCTTGAAATCTTATCAAGGTATGTGCTTTGTGAAAGACCTATGAGGCGTCTCGATCTATCTCTATAGATCTTGATGCCTAATATATAAGAAGCTTCTCCAAGGTCCTTCATTGAAAAACTTTTATTCAAGTAGGCCTTAATGCTGTCCAAGAGTTCTATATCATTTCCCATCAAAAGTATGTCATCTACATATAATATGAGAAATGCTCTGAGCTCCCACTCACTTTCTTGTAGACGCAGGCTTCTCCATAAGTCTCAAGCATAAACCCAAACGCTTTGATCATCTCATCAAAGCGAATGTTCCAACTCCGAGATGCTTGCACCAACCCATAAATGGATCGCTGGAGCTTGCATACCTTGTTAGCATTCTTAGGGTCGACAAAACCTTCCGGCTGCATCATATACAGCTCTTCCTTAAGATAACCGTTAAGTAACGCTGTTTTGACGTCCATCTGCCATATCTCATAATCATAGTATGCGGCAATTGCTAACATGATTCGGACGGACTTAAGCTTCGCTACGGGAGAGAAAGTCTCATCGTAGTAAATCCCTTGAACTTGCCGATAACCCTTAGCGACAAGTCGAGCTTTATAGATGGTGATATTACCATCCGCGTCCATCTTCTTCTTAAAGATCCATTTATTTTCTATCGCTCACCGATCATCGGGCAAGTCTGTTAAAGTCCATACTTTGTTTTCATACATGGATCCTATCTCGGATCGCATGGCTTCAAGCCATTTGTTGGAATCTGGGCCCACCATCGCTTCTTCATAGTTTGAAGGTTCACCGTTGTCTAACAACATGATTTCCAGGACAGGGTTGCCGTACCACTCTGGTGCGGAACGTGTCCTAGTGGACCTACGAAGTTCAGTATCAACTTGATCCGAAGTACCTTGATCATCATCATTAATTTCCTCTCCGGTTGGTGTAGGCACCACAGGAACATTTTCCTGAGCTGCACTACTTTCCGGTTCAAGAGGTAGTACTTCATCGAGTTCTACTTTCCTCCCACTTACTCCTTTCGAGAGAAACTCTTTTCCGTAAAGGATCCGTTCTTGGCAACAAAGATCTTGCCTTCGGATCTAAGGTAGAAGGTATACCCTATGGTTTCCTTAGGGTATCCTATGAAGACGCATTTTTCCGATTTGGGTTCGAGCTTTTCAGGTTGAAGTTTCTTGACATAAGCATCGCATCCCCAAACTTTTAGAAACGACAGCTTAGGTTTCTTCCCAAACCATAATTCATACGGTGTCGTCTCAACGGATTTAGACGGTGTCCTATTTAAAGTGAATGTAGCTGTCTCTAGTGCGTATCCCCAAAATGATAGCGGTAAATCAAGAAGAGACATCATAGATCGCACCATATCCAATAGAGTGCGACACGACGTTCGGACACACCGTTTACCGAGGTGTTCCAGCGGAGTGAGTTGTGAAACTATTCCACATTTCCTTAAGTGTGTACCAAATTCGTGACTTAAATATTCTCCTCCACGATCCGATCGTAAGAACTTTATTTTTCGGTCACGTTGATTCTCTACCTCATTCTGAAATTCCTTGAACTTTTCAAAGGTCTCGGACTTGTGTTTCATCAAGTAGACATACCCATATCTACTCAAGTCATCAGTGAGAGTGAGAACATAACGATATCCTCCGCGAGCCTCAACGCTCATTGGACCACACACATCGGTATGTATGATTTCCAATAAGTTGGTTGCTCGCTCCATTGTCCCGGAGAATGGAGTCTTGGTCATTTTGCCCATGAGGCATGGTTCGCATGTGCCAAATGATTCATAATCGAGAGACTCTAAAAGTCCATCAGAATGGAGCTTCTTCATGCGCTTGACACCAATGTGACCAAGGCGGCAGTGCCACAAGTATATGGGACTATCGTTATCAACTTTACATCTTTTGGTATTCACACTATGAATATGTGTAATATTACGTTCGAGATTCATTAAGAATAAACCATTGACCATCGGAGCATGACCATAAAACATATCTCTCATATAAATAGAACAACCATTATTCTCGGATTTAAATGAGTAGCCATCTCGCATTAAACGAGATCCAGATACAATGTTCATGCTCAAACTTGGCACTAAATAACAATTATTGAGGTTCATAACTAATCCCGTGGGTAAATGTAGAGGTAGCGTGCGACGGCGATCACATCGACCTTGGAACCATTCCCGACGCGCATCGTCACCTCGTCCTTTGCCGTCTCCGCTTATTCCGCAGCTCCTGCATTGAGTTACAAATATGAGCAACGACACCAAAGATCAAATACCTGGGAGTTACTACGAGTAATCGGTAAGGTACACATCAATTACATGTATTCAAATATACCTTTAGTGTTGCCGGCCTTCTTATCCGCTAAGTATTTGGGGCAGTTCCGCTTCCAAAGTGACCCTTCCCTTGCAATAAAAGCACTCGGTCTGGGCTTGGGTCCATTCCTTGACTTCTTCCGATGGCGGCTTACCGGTAGCGCTGCAACCTCCTTGCCGTCCTTCTTGAAGTTCTTCTTGCCCTTGCCCTTCTTGAACTTAGTGGTCTTATTGACCATCAACACTTGATGTTCTTTCTTGATTTCAACCTATCTTGACTTGACATTGAAAATACTTCAGGAATGGTCTTCACCATTCCACGCATATTGTAGTTCATCACAAAGCTCTTGTAGCTTGGTGGGAGCAACTGAAGGATTCTGTCAATGATCGCCTCGTCAGGGAGGTTTATGTCCAATTGGGACGGCGGTTGTGCAACCTGACATTTTGAGTATGTGTTCACTGACATAACTGTTTTCCTCCATCTTACAACTATAGAACTTGTCGGAGACTTCATATCTCTCGACCCGGGCATGAGCTTGGAAAACTAGTTTCAGCTCCTCGAACATCTCATATGCTCCGTGTTGCTCAAAACACTTTTGGAGCCCCGGTTCTAAGCTGTAAAGCATGCCACACTGAACGAGGGAGTAATCATCAGCACGAGACTGCCAAGCATTCATAATGTCTTGGTTCTCTGGGACGGGTGCATCACCTAGCGGTCCTTCTAGGACATATTGTTTCCTAGCAGCTATGAGGATGATCCTCATGTTCCGGACCTAGTCCGTATAGTTGCTGCCATCATCTTTCATCTTGGTTTTCTCTAGGAACGCGTTGAAGTTCATGTTGACATGAGCGTTGGCCATTTGATCTACAAGACATATTTGCAAAGGTTTTAGACTAAGTTCATGATAATTAAGTTCATATAATCAAATTATTTTAATGAACTCCCACTCAGATTAGACATCCCTCTAGTCATCTAAGTGTTACACGATCCGAGTCGACTAGGCCGTGTCCGATCATCACGTGAGACGGACTAGTCATCGTCGGTGAACATCTCCATGTTGATCGTATCTTCCATACGACTCGTGTTCGACCTTTCGGTCTCCGTGTTCCGAGGCCATGTCTGTACATGCTAGGCTCGTAAAGTTAACCCTAAGTGTTTTGCATGTGTAAAACTGTCTTACACCCGTTGTATGTGAACGTAAGGATATATCACACCCGATCATCACGTGGTGCTTTGAAACGCATTTAACTTTAGCAACGGTGCACAATTAGGGAGAACACTTCTTGATATTGTTGTAAGGGATCATCTTATTTACTACCGTCGTTCTAAGTAAACAAGATGCATAAACATAATAAACATCACATGCAATTATATAGTAGTGACATGATATGGCCAATATCATATAGCTCCATTGATCTCCATCTTCGGAGCTCCATGATCATCTTGTCACCGGCATGACACCATGATCTCCATCATCATGATCTCCATCATCGTGTCTTCATGAAGTTGTCACGCCAACGACTACTTCTACTTCTATGGCTAACGCGTTTAGCAATAAAGTAAAGTAATTTACATGGCGTTCTTCAATGACACGCAGGTCATACAAAAATAAAGACAACTCCTATGGCTCCTGCCGGTTGTCATACTCATCGACATGCAAGTCGTGATTCCTATTACAAGAACATGATCTCATACATCACAATATGTCATTCATCATTCATCACAACTTCGGCCATATCACATCACATGACAATTGCTTTGCAAAAACAAGTTAGACGTCCTCTAATTGTTGTTGCATCTTTTACGTGGCTGCAATTGGGTTCTAGCAAGAACGTTTTCTTACCTATGAATAACCACAACGTGATTTTGTCAACTTCTATTTACCCTTCATAAGGACCTTTTCATCGAATCCGCTCCAACTAAAGTGGGAGAGACAGACACCCGCCAGCCACCTTATGCAACTAGTGCATGTCAGTCGGTGGAACCGGTCTCACGTAAGCGTACGTGTAAGGTTGGTCCGGGCCGCTTCATCCCGCAATACCGCTGAAGCAAGATAAGACTAGTAGCGGCAAGCAAGTTGACAAGATCTACGCCCACAACAAAATTGTGTTCTACTCGTGCAATAGAGAACTACGCATAGACCTAGCTCATGATGCCCTTTGTTGGGGATCGTTTCAGATAATTAAATTTTTCCTACGGTTTCACCAAGATCCATCTATGAGTTCATCTAAGCAACGAGTCAAGGGAGTGAGTTTGCATCTACATACCACTTGTAGATCGCGTGCGGAAGCGTTCAAGGGAAGGGTGATGATAGAGTCGTACTCGCCGTGATTCCGATCACCGATGACCAAGTGCTGAACGGACAACACCTCCGCGTTCAACACACGTACGGGACGGGAGACGTCTCCTCCTTCTTGATCCAGCAAGGGGAAAGGAGAGGTTGATGATGATCCAGCAGCACGACGGCGTGGTGGTGGATGCAGCAGAACTCCGGCAGGGCTTCGCCAAGCTGCTGCGGGAGGAGGACGAGGTGTAGCAGGGGGAGGGAGGCGCCAATGTACAGAGTGCGGCTGCCCTCCCCCTTGCCCCCTTTATATAGGCCCCCAGGGGGGCGCCGGCCCTGGGAGATCCAATATCCCAAGGGGGCGGCGGCCAGGGGGGGTGGAGTGCCCCCCAAGGCATGTGGTGCGCCCCCCCACCCTAGGGTTTCAACCCTAGGCGCAGGGGGTGGGCCTAGGGGGGCACACCAGCCCACTATGGGCTGGTTCCCCTCCCACTTCAGCCCATGGGACCCTCCGGGATGGGTGGCCCCACCCGGTGGACCCCCGGGACCCTTCCGGTGGTCCCGGTACAATACCGGGTGACCCCGAAACTTTCCCGATGGCCGAAATACCACTTCCTATATATAACTCTTTACCTTCGAACCATTCCGAAACTCCTCGTGGCGTCAAGGGATCTCATCCGGACTCGAACAACATTCGGTATACTGCATACTCATATTCATACAACCCTAGCGTCACCGAACCTTAAGTGTGTAGAACCTACGGGTTCGGGAGACACGTGAGACATGACCGAGACGGCTCTCAGGAAATAACCAACAGCGGGATCTGGATACCCATGTTGGCTCCCACATGCTCCTCGATGATCTCATCGGATGAACCACGATGTCGAGGATTCAAACAACCCCGTATACAATTCCCTTTGTCAATCGGTATGTTACTTGCCCGAGATTCGATCGTCGGTATCCCAATACCCGTTCAATCTCGTTACCGGCAAGTCACTTTACTCGCATCTTAGTAATGCATGATCCCGTGACCAGACACTTGGTCACTTTGAGCTCATTATGATGATGCACTACCGAGTGGGCCCGGTGATACCTCTCCGTAACACGGAGTGACAAATCGATCTCGATCCGTGTCAACCCAACAGACACTTTCGGAGATACCTGTAGTGTACCTTTATAGTCACCCGATTCACGTTGTGACGTTTGGTACACCCAAAGGACTCCTACGGTATCCGGGAGTTACACGATCTCATGGTCTAAGGAAGAGATACTTGACATTGGAAAAGCTCTAGCAAAACGAACTACACGATCTTGTGCTATGCTTAGGATTGGGTCTTGTCCATCACATCATTCTCCTAATAATGTGATCCCGCTATCAATGACATCCAATGTCCATAGTCGAAACCATGACTATCTATTGATCAACGAGCTAGTCAACTAGAGGCTCACTAGGGACATATTGTGGTCTATGTATTCACACGTGTATTACGATTTCCGGATAATACAATTATAGCATGAATAAAAGACAATTATCATGAACAAGGAAATATAATAATAATCTTTTTATTATTGCCTCTAGGGCATATTTCCAACAGTATATGCGCCGTACTCTTTAGGGAGTTTGGTTCGGTCCATTCGGCCACGAAGTCGGCCAAAACCTGCGACTTAATAGCTCTTCGTGGCTTATAAGTTATGTCGAATGGGAGGAGCTCTATGGCCCATTTAGCAATTCGGCCCGTCACGTCGCGGTTGTTTATAATGTCATTAAGAGGTACTTCGGAGGCCACCGTTATCGAGCACCCTTGAAAGTAGTGTTGCAGCTTCCGGGATGCCATGAACACCGCGTATGTTATCTTTTGATAGCGTGGGTACCGGGACTTGCATGGAGTTAGGACAGTGGACACATAATAAACCGGTTTTTGAATAGGGAACGGTGTCCGTCCGCTTCTCGCTCGACAACGAGCACCGCGACAACTTGATGTGTTGCGGAGATATATAATAGCATTGGTTCGCCCACGTTGGTAGCGGCCAGACTGGATTTGTTGCCAAAATGGCCTTTATTTCTTCGAGTCCGGCCGTGGCGGCATCCGTCCAATCGGAAGTGTTCGGTGCGGCGGAGGAGGCGGTAAAGAGGTAATGCCTTTTCTCCTAAACGGGAGATAAAGCGGCTTAGAGCCGCTACACATCCCGTCAATTTTTGTATTTGTTTGAGGTCCTTTGGAATATTCAATTCCTCTACCGGACACAATGAAGCCCAGGAGCTTTCCGGCTGGAACGCCGAAGACGCATTTTTCCGGATTGAGCTTGATGTCATATTTTCGAAGATTGTCGAATGTGAGCCTCAAGTCGTCTACTAGAGTTTCGGCGTGCTTGGTTTTGACGACCACGTCATCTACATATGCTTCCTTTGTTTTGCCGATCTGGTTTGCGGACATATACGAATCATGCGCTGATATGTTGCGCGGCGTTTTGAGCCCAAAAAGCATTGTGTTGAAGCGAGCGGGCTGTATGGAGTGATGAATCTTTGTTGCAGCTTAGTGCAGCTCCGCCATCTTGATTTGGTGGTAGCAGATGCAGCGTCGAGGAAGCACAATGAGTCGTGTCCTGCTGTAGCGTGAATGATTTGATCAATTCGAGGGAGGAAGGGATCCTTTGGGCAAGCCTTATTAAGGTCTTTGAAATCAACACATAGGCGCGGGATTTATCCTTCTTTGGTACCATCACCGGGTTCGCTAGCCAGTCCGGATGTTTTATATCTCCGATGAATCCGGCCTCCAAAAGTTTGGCTAGCTCCTCTCCATGGCCTTTGTCTCTTGGGTTCGGAAAAGCGCCGAAGAGCCTGTTTGATCGGCTTGAATCCTTTTAGGATATTTAGGCTGTGCTCGGCCGGTGACATGGGATTCTGGCATGTCTGAAGGGTGCGAGCAAAGATGTCCCGATTTTCTTGTAGAAATTCTCGTGGTCAGGCGTCTACATCGAGGTTTAATTGTGCCCCGATGAAGGCCGTCTTTGCGGTCCGTTGGGTGGACTTGGAATTTGACTATTTCATTCGCTGGTTTAAAGAGGTGGACTTGGATCTTTTATCAAGTATCACATCGTCCCTGTTCACCGTGGAGCGCATCGCGGTGAGTTCCTCGGCCGCTAGGGCTTCGGATAGTGCCTCGAGGGCTAGTGCGGCTGTCTTATTTTCGGCGCGGAGTGCTATGTTCGGATCACTAGCGAGAGTGATGATTCCGTTGGGACCGGGCATTTTAAGCTTCATGTACCCATAATGGGGTGTTGCTTGAAAAATTGTAAATGCCTCTCGTCCTAATAAAGCATGATATCCGCTGTTGAACGGGGCCACTTGAAATGTGACCTCCTCGGACCTGTAATTGTCCGGTGAGCCGAACACTAAATCGGCGTGATTTTTCCTGCAGACATGCTTCCGGCTAGGGATTATTCCTCTGAAGGTTGTGCTTGCTTCGCTCAATGCGGTTCGATCTATTTCCATTTTTAGGAGGGTTTCCTCATAAATGAGGTTTAGTCCGCTGCCGCCATCCATGAGTACCTTAGTAAGGCGAAGCCGTCCACTATCGGTGAGGACCAATGCGGTGGTGCCCGCAGTTCGAATTTAGGTTAAATCACCGGCATTAAAGGTAATAGCCGTGTCCTCCATGGATTTATTGTTGCTACTTGGTAGACTTGGCAAGGTTGCGGAGTTGTCGTTTTCGCATGTTATTTGATGCGAAAGTCTCGAAGACTATTAACACCGTCTTGGTGTTCTTTGGGCTGGGATTCTCGAGCTAGAAGCTCTTCGCCACTTTTGGCCACTGCCAAGTATCCAACATGCTCGAAGGCTATGAGTTGGAGTGGCGCCCTACATGCTATGAATTTTGCGAGGTCCGTTTAGCCAACCCTTGATGCTGATTCCGTACCCTTTAGGGGTTTTGGTTTTTGGTATTCAACCCGGTGCTTGATAATGATGCACCCTTTTGTTCCGGACTAGGGATGTATTGGGGCGGATTATCCCAAAATTTACTTTCGGTTTTCGAGCGCTCTCCATCGCACAGTACTTTTGTACTATGGTCACCAAGTCGACCAAAGCGTGTAATTTCATGACGAGTTATGGCGTTTAGGATTCCTTGTCCGTGCAATTATTGCAAAAATTGGGATTGCGTCCTCCTCTCGGTAGTCCTTTATCCTGTTCATAACCGGGAGGAATCGGCCCGATAATGATGTCTTTTATTTCAGCGGGCTCTTGCCGAATTCGAGAGAGATCGCCAATGTTTGGGTGGGCAGGTGGCACTAAATCCGGAACCCCGTCCAATTTAGGACTCAAGGGCCGAGAATTTTCCAAACTCAGAAGTTTGGATTTTTGAGTGCTATCCAATGAGTCCGACCCGCCGCCTGACTTTAAGTTCAGGACATCTGTCCCTCCGCAGGAATCCGGCATGGAGGGATCGGGAATCCGGACGTAGCTAGTCCTTAAGATAGAAGAAGAGTCGCCGCGTTGCTCCTCTATCACAGCAACATGATGGGTAGCCTGGGGAGAGTTGATCTCTCTCAGATCGGTTTTAGGCCCGATCCGGTCGTAATCTATGGCGACTACCAGGGAGGCGATGCGATCCAAGAGCTCGTTTATGGAGGAGAGCTCGATCTGATTTAACTGTTCGGCAAGTTCCGAACTAACATGGAGATTGGTTTCGATGACTCGAGAGGTCATCGCTGCCGCGCATGACGGCGAACTAGCGGTCATGAGAAAACGCCTAGCGAAGAGTCGACCCGATGGCCAAGGCTTCTTTGGCGATGGTATCGTCTTTAAAGGCGAGATGAGGCATCCTACGATGGCGGCGTCACGGAGGAACTCTCAATGAAAGCACCAATGTCGGTGTCAAAACCGGCGGATCTCGGGTAGGGGGTCCCGAACTGCGGCCTAGGCGGATGGTAACATGAGACAAGGGACACGATGTTTTACCCAGGTTCGGGCCCTCTCGATGGAGGTAATACCCTACTCACTGCTTGATTAATATTGATGATATGGGTAGTACAAGAGTAGATCTACCACGAGATCAAGGAGGCTAAACCCTAGAAGCTAGCCTATGGTATGATTGTTGTTCGTCCCTACGGACTAAAACCCTCCGGTTTATATAGACACCGAATAGGTTAGGGTTACACAGAGTCGGTTACAATGGTAGGAGATCTACATATCCGTATCGCCAAGCTTGCCTTCCACGCTAAGGAAAGTCCCACCCAGACACGGGACGAAGTCTTCAATCTTGTATCTTCATAATCCAGGAGTCCGGCAACAGTAAGAGTTCGGCTATCCGGACACCCCCTAATCCGGGACTCCCTCACCGGGTATAGAAAGGTACTTTCGAATTTTCTTATTTTTCCTCTTTCTGAAACTTGCAGGGAGACAACATCATGTTCCGTTCCGTATAGACTCATGGGTCTTGTTCTTCTTCCCCGCACCCGGTATTGGCATGCATAGGGCGGCGTGTTAGTACATGAATCAGTTACATATTTGAGCATGATTACCCCACAATTAAAGGTAGCTAGGTTTTTCTTTAGAAAAGGTACTAAGCTCACAGTAGGAAAAGGGCACTTCTCCTAAAAAATGTTCTAGACTAACACCGACACAGTTTATAGTGTTGCACACCATTTCCTCTTTCCTGAAATATAAGTTATGCCTAATATTTCAGTCTTTTCTTTCGGAGGGGTTCATGATACTTCAGTCTCTAAAGAATGCAGTTGACTGATCTTTTTACTTATGATATCTCTGAAAACCCTGATTTGGTGGAAGTTAACAAATCCTTCAAAATTAGCAAGAACGGAACAAAAATTAATTAACCCATAATGTTTTTTTTTCAGTTTTTCTCAACCATCTATATCTATACCAATATAAAATGATCCTTGGGGCAGGACATCAAACCAGGTCAATCCGACGACCTACATTGCTCCTATGGTGAGTCTTTTCTATACATGTTAAATCCTGAGTAGGTATGGTTGCATGTTGAGAGAAATATTGAAAGAACATGCGGTGCCCCCATGTTATGTTTTGGTAATTGATGACATTCTCTATGGACTAATGGTTGCCTTGAGTTATATTTGAAGGATTTCTCCATAGGCTTTTCTTGAAGTCCATGTGTTGGTTTCAAGGAGTTTATGTGTTGACCAATGTGCTATTCAAGGAATTATATAAAGATTGGTCATGATATATGGTTGATCAAGAATAATTCAAGAGTGAATCAAGTTGATCAACTCACAAAGCGTAGAAGATGTACCGAGAGGGATCAAGTGATCCCATGGTATGGTAAGCATTGTTCATTACGCTTTGTGTACTAACGTATGGTCTACGTGAGAGTTCTATGTGGGGTTAGGTATGTTTTCATGGGCTTGCGTCAAGAGGAAGATATCATACAACCCATGGAGAGGATGACATCAAGTGGTGATCATCATCAAGATTGTCGTGTGCAAGTTCAAGTGGAGCATCACGAAGTGATCAACTTCTTGAAGCTTGCCGTCCATTGTGGTGACAATGAACTTGTGAAGATGTGCCGAAGAGTGGCTCACTCATATTGGAGTATGGGGAACAATCAACTAGTCTTCATCGACCCAACGCAATCAAGAAATATGGTCCATCTTAAGGAGGACAAGATCGTCATCATCTAATTCAAGTGGATTATGCACATGGCAAAGGTTTCCCCTTGATAGGTTTTATATTTTACCAGTCTCATGGTGGTAGTTGGGAGACAGGGTTATAGGATCGATTGCCGTACTATCAAGGAGGGCTCTCAAGCGAGTAGCTTGATCGTATCGTTCGTAGAGAGCTCAAACCATTGCATCCTTGCATCATCTTTCTTGGTTCTTGTTTGGTGTTTCTCTTTGTGAGTTTCAGAGCTTATGGTCATCTTCGTGACAAGCCTGAGTTCGTCGAAAACAGAGTTCACATTCATCTTCCATGATGTTTCCGATGTTGGAGGTTATGTCGATTCTTATCTTTTGGAGGTTTTGCTGTTGGATGCTACTCGTTGTCATCTATCCAACAAGCTTGAGTTTGCTCAATTCGGAGCTCATTTGCAGAAGTTGTGGCAGTTCAGGCTTTTGTATCCTCTACTTTCTCTGTTGTGTTCCTGAAGGCCTCAAGCGGCAGTACCGCGACCCTGTGCCGCACGTAGTATCGCCCATGCACTACCGCTCCACTTCCGCTCCCCTCCAGGACCCTGGGTGCTCCCAGCGGTTGTAGAGCGGCATGGGTGTGCAACACTGCCGCCTCTAAGCGGTAGTACCGCTCCGTCGAGCGGTAGTGCCGCTGGTGCGGCTCTGCTTCACCCCATCTGTCTTGCTCTGCCTCCTTAGTGCCTTGAGCTGCAACCCCAGCGGTAGTACCGCTCCGGCCGCACTACCGGCTCATGGTCTCGCACCATTGCATTTCTCTATGTGCACTACCTCCTGGTGGTAGTACCGCTCCCCTGAGCGGTAGTACCGCTCGTGTGCGGGCTGAGCACATAACTGTTGGATTTTTTCCCACCTATAAAAGGGGGTATTCTTCCCCATTGAACCTTATCTCTTGAGCTCGTGTTCTCCCCCCATTGTTGACCTTCTTCGAGCTTGATATCTCTCAATCCCTCCATGGTTTTTGCTAGTTTTTGGGGGAAAAGAGAGAGGAGATCTTGATCCACATTTCCACCAATCACTTTCTCCTCTATGTGAGGGAACCCCTTGGACCTAGTTCTTGGAGTTCTTGGTGTTCTCCTTCTTGTTCTTCCTCTCTTTTTCCTCCATGGCTTTCATTGCTTTTGGTGGGATTTGAGAGTGAGGGACTTGGGCACTCCGTGTGCCCTTGCCATTGCATTAGTTGCGTAGATTTGAGTTCTCCACGATGATACGTGGAAGTTACAAGTTGAGAAGCTTATTACTCGTGTGTGCTTGGTACCCTAGAGCTTGTACCTCTTGGGTGCTTGGGCGTCCTAGACGGTTGGTGGTGTCCATAGCTCAATCATTGTGGTGTAAAGCTCTGGGCAAGTGTCGGGGTCTCCAATTAGGTTGTGGAGATCACTCCGAGCAATTTGACGGGTATCGGTGACCGCCCCAAGGGTTGCCAAAGTGTAAGGCTTCGGTGACCGCCCCCAAGGGTTGCCATTTGTACGGGTTCGGTGACCTCCCTCAAGGCTCCCTTAGTGGAATCACGGCATCTTGCATTGTGCGAGGGCGTGAGGAGATTACGGTGGACCTAGTGGCTGCTAGGGGAGCATTGTGCCTCCACACTGCTCCAAACCGAGATTAGCATCCGCAAGGGTGTGAACTTCGGGATACATCGTCTTCTCCGCGTGCCTCGGTTATCTCTTACTCGAGCCCTTTACTTATGCCCTTTACCTTGTGATAGCCATAGTGTTTCTTGTTATATATTTTGCTAGCACATAGTTGTTTATCTTGCTTAGCATAAGTTGTTGGTGTACATAAGTGAGCCTAGTTGTTTTAGGTTTTGTGCTTGACAAATTAAACGCTAGTTTTATTCCGCATTTGTTCAAGCCTAAACCATAATTATTTTAAAGCGCCTATTCACCCCCCCTCTAGGCGTCATCCATGATCTTTCAAATATGTTGGTGAGGGCTTTAAAATCGTGACTACTTTTCGAAACAATTTTGTAGTCATTCTCCTTTAGTCTAGTTAGAAAGTTATTGACACTTGTATCATGGTTTCGTTTGCAATGATGATTGAAAAAATTATTGACACTTCATCCACCACAGGTCACGGTGACAACACTGAACAAACTGATGCGGTGCTTGTGTGGTGTATGAGAGATGGAGCCCATGAGAGATGGCTGCAGTTTGGGACTTCTACGATAGTTTCGTGAGGGTGTCGGTGAGGTTATCGTGTTAGACTTCTCATAGGATCAAGAGACGACGGTCAGATGGAGAATTCTGGCGCCCAATTGAGGAGGGGCAGCCAGTTGGGTGGCCCGTGTCCGGTCACAGCGTCACAATGCCGCTGTCCCCCGGTTCCTAGGGTGCTATCCACGTGCAAAGTCATTTTGTGCGATTCCGTGATGTACCGATACGTCTGAGAAAATCCATTTTTTTCTGACATTCATGAGAATGCATGCATGGCCCACGTAAATGTATAATGTATGGCACTACTATATTCTCGAGATGAAGTATGTCTTTTCTTTAGTCCTGCCAAGTTCAGAAATTGATATACGATTGTGCGAAGAGACGGTTTCCAAACCCAAAGGAGTATCAAGGTCAAGGAACTTCTTGAAGATTTCTATATCGCCCCAGATCACTTCTAATGTATAGCCGTGATCGATCAATAAATTTCTTAGAAAATTTCCTTATCAACGTGTATTTTACTTAACAAGGTAACCAATTAAGCAAAACTGGAGTTGCATTTTTTGGGTCTAACTGCTATGAATGTGACACAAACTTTAATGGTAATTTTAGTATATGTTTGTAATTTTAATACAGACATTTACCTTTTATTTTTTCATCTCAATTTACGTTCATATATATGTTGCAAAAAAAATTCCTGAAAATAATGGAGCAGTTTGTTGAGTTTAACTGATTTTGGGAACAACAATTGTGATAGTATGAAGGAAATCATGTCATGTCACTATTTTTTGTTATTCTTCTTCCAAAAACCATTTCAAAAGCAAAAAAGGCCAACATATTCATATTTCATCCCCACAAATAACATAAGCTTGCAGGCAAGACCCTAAAATTTTGCATTGAACACCCTAAAACTTCTGTTAGAAATTTCGGCAGCATAACACATGGGGCGGATTAAGAAATGCATCCATGACTTCACTACATGAGTGAAAAGCAATTTTGGCAGTAGGAAGGATGGATTAGTACATGAGTGAAAGCCATTTGCTACCAAACATGTCTACACAGTTATCTTTACTGGAATTTTCATCGGTCCTAGTTTGCTAAGGGCATGCCCAAGAATCTGTATCGACTGATTGATGGAAATCAGAAAGTCCCAATGCAGCCAGAAAAATGCTGGAAAGAAAGAACGAAAGGAAGGAAGAAAGACGACCTTGTACGTTTTACTACCACTGGCCGCCTCCCGGACCTAACCGGTTCTCACTATCACGCCCCGTTTCCTGGACTTCACCTCCCCAAACCGGCCGCCTATACATTCCACTCGACCCGTGTGAACATGTTTAATGCATGGACACTTGTACTGTTTTTCTTCCCTATATGTAATATATGCTGCTTTACATCTTAAACCTGAGTGGTCACCTCCCATTTTACAAATGGATGCTCCAAAAGTGATTTTTCCAATTTTGACCAACACAGCTAATGCACATATTTTAAATATATGAGATTATGTTACATTGCCTATGGATCATATTTATTGTTCTTTGATACATCCATTTTGCATCATGTTTTCATATTGATACTTATTGCATTATGGATTGTTATTTCACTTTATAATATAATTATTATGCCTTTTCTCTCTTATTTTGGAAGTTTCACATGAAGAGGAAGATTGCTGGTAGCTGGAATTCTAGACCGGAAAGGGCTATATCGGAGACACCTTTTCTGAACAATTCCAAATGAGCTGAAAATTGACGGAGAATTATTTTGGAATATATAAAAAATATTGGTGAAAGAATTACCAGAGGGCGACCCACCAGGCAGCAACAAGCCTGGGGGGCGTGCCCCCCGAGCTTGTGGGCCCTTGGTAGGCCTCCAAATCCCATCTTCTGCTGTATGATGCCATTTGACCTAGAAAAAAAATCAGAAGGAAGGTTTCAGGACGAGGTGCCGCAGTCTCGAGGCGGAACTTGGGCAGGAGAACTTTTGCTCTCCGGCGGAGCGATTCTGCCCGTGATACTTCCCTTCGGGAGGGGGAAATCAAAGCCATCATCATCACCAACGATCCTGTCATTGAGCGAGGACCAGTCTCCATCAACATCTTCACCAGCACCATCTCATTTCAAACCCTAGTTAATCTCTTGTATTCAATCTTTGTCTCAAAACCTAAGATTGGTTTATTTGATGGAAGATTATATGTTCAGATCATTTATGCTATCCAATACCCCTCTGATCTTGAACATGAATATGATTTGTGAGTAGTTATTTTTGTTCTTGAGGACATGGGAGAAGTCTTGTCATAAGTAATCATATGAATTTGGTATTAGTTCAATATTTTGATGATATGTATGTTGTTGCTTTCTTTAGTGGTGTCATGTGAACGTCGACTACATGACACTTCACCATACTTGGGCCTAAGGGAAGGCATTGTGGAGTAGTAATTAGATGATGGGTTTCTAGAGTGACATAAGCTTAAACCCTAGTTTATGCGCTATTCCGTAACAGGCTGATTTGAATCCATATGTTTCATGCTATGATTAGATTTATCTTAATTCTTCTTTCATAGTTGTAATCATAATTGGGAGGCGTGTTCAAGTAAGAACAACATCCAAGCACCAGTCCACACATATCAAATCGTTAAAGTAACAAAGGTGAATCAAACAAACATGATGAAAGTTACTAGATAAAATTCCCGTGTGTCCTCAAGAATGCTTTGCTTACTATAAGAGACCATTCCGTCATGTCCTTTGTTACAAAAAGGATTGTACTACCTTGCTGCACATTTGTTACAATTGCTACTTGTCGCTCGTTACAAATTACCTT